>OY720430.1:244904504-246226585 GCA_963082735.1 Pocota personata | reverse complement strand
GTGTGTACCGAAACACTGATCGTGGGGTGGTAGTAGTAGTCGTTGTACTCGTTGTTGTAGTTGTTGGGGGTATTTTATCCTTTTGTAAACTTGGAAAGACGACAAACTTACTCTGGAAGTTGCTATTATGTTTGGTCATGTTTTGAAGGAAGAGTATGTGATTTTTCAAATCATCAATATTCGATGCAAAGTCTGGAGTGGCAGTTGTAGTCGTTGTTGTTGTAGTAGTTGTGCTTGATGTACTCGTTGTTGGAGGCAGTCTGGGATCCGGAGTGACATTCTTCAGTGCCATCGGTACAATAAATTTCCTATCTTCGTCTGTTAGACTTGCAGGTAGACCGTTTTCATCGGTATCCTCATCGAGGAGAACTATTTGTTTTTGTTCCATCTCTTCTTGAATTGGATTCACATTCCCACGTTTTCGCCCAGGCGAAGTTTGAGGAAGTTTTTTCGTTAGATTCGCTTTCACGAATCCGGTTGTAGCGTCACGCAAGTCCACGGGTTTGATGAATGTACCTAGCTTTTTTAAGCCCTCTTGATGCATTAACGCCTGTTCATCTTTTGTTATGTTCAGCGATATGCTAGTATTGGCAAGAACTTCGACTTCGTTGCGAAATTCGATGAAAGGGGATTTTATGCCCAAGCACCTAGAAGGAAAAAAGGAAGACATGAGTTAGAGAAATTTACTTAATTGATGAGAATGGTGTTTAAAGTATGTGAATGGTCTTTAAGTAACGGTATGTAAAGAGGATTGTTCCTTTATCAGCATGAACAGTAACTGTATCTTTATAAAGGAACTGTGCGGTCGAGTATAGAACATTTCCTTAAGCCGACTACAAAGGAATTGTTGTTTTGGTTTCACTCATTTTCACTTGATCCTTCCACTTCAGAATAAATACCAAGCATCTTTGTTACGTGTCTGCCTATGGGTCTGTCTGCCTATGGGTTTGTCTGATCCTTCTCACACTCCTATTTCAAGAAATGCTTAGCAGATTTCGATGAAATTTTATCTCTAAGTGTGGTATATACGTGTAGATGCTTTCATCTGAAAACCATTAAAATCAGACAGAATGCGGGGAAGATGTGAAGGTTTGAGTATCAAATTTCACATTTCTAGTTTAAAAACCGTTTCATACATTTTGATAGCATTTCGTTTGCTAGTTCAACAAATATTGAGTGCAAATAGTTTTATCTAAAAATCATAAACATTTAAAAAAAATAGTGGTAAAATATGGGGGATGAATTTTCGAATTTCAGAGGGTAGCCGTGGTGTAGTGGTAACATCATCGCTTGTCACGCTGTTGATTCCGGTTCGAATCCTGATGCCAAAAATCATCTATTTATTTCGCATGAAATAAAATAAAAAAGTCGGTCACTTGCGAAAGCTAAGTCAACTCTACTGTGAAGGCATAACACTGGCAGTAGGGTGGTCATATGGCTAAAATGCAACTTGATCGTGATGATGACATCAGGAGGACGGAAAAAAATACTGTGAATCATAAACAATGACAATAATAGCGAAAACAAACAAAATACTCCCCAGTTATCTGGACAGCCACCCTTGGAGTTTACAGAAACTTAATACCACCTGAGTTTCAAACTACACCACTCTGTCTTTCTCTCTGTCTCTTCCCCTTTCCACAAAACGCACGTGTTCTAAAAATTAGTATAAGGGTATTTATATCCCCTTTAACACGTGCAAATTATAAAAAAAAAAAAAAAATCATTTTTAAATCATTTTAAAGCGTCTAACTCAAGAACCACCAAACTTTATTTAATGAAATTTGTTTTGCTACTTTGGTGCGGTGGGAGGCTCCATCTTAAAATCACCCAAATCGGATAGAGTGGCGATAATATAGGCGGGATAATGCTTTAAAAATCGTCTTCATCAGGCGGTTGCATCAAGAAATATTGCACCCATTTTCATCTTAATTTGATTTGACGTGTTGGTTAGTTCCACTTAAAAATCGTGTAGAGGGGAGATTAGATTTTAAGATACAGTTTTAAAAACCTTTAAGGTGAATAAAAACCGTCATAATTGTGATGAATGGAAAGACTAAATATAGACTAGATCCCTTTTTCTCAAATTCTAGTCAGCGTTTAAAGATATGAAATCCAAGCCGCGATGGGAAGTCTTGCAGAAAGTAAGGCAATTTCTGTGTTGGCGAAAATTTCATTTTCATATACAGTGGTGGTCATTGAAATAGAGCCATCTATCTGCTACTAGGAAAAACCTACATTTTTCGAATTTCTTCTTAGTTTTTGGTGTCGCCGTCTAGCGGACAGATTCTGTACATTGCTAACATATGCAAGCATAAACATTTACCGCTATATCGTTTGTCAGCTGTGTGGAAAAATGAATTTTTATGTTAAAGTGTCAATTTGGTGTGGTCAGAAAAATAGAGCCAGAAGTGATTTTAGATTTTTGCTAACTACAAAGTGTTCTAAAAACGTTTCGTATCAAGTCAATTCAAAAGGTAATTAAGAAATCTACTTCAGCAATTTAAGTTTGCTTTATTTTCGAAACAAATTTTAATAGCTATGGGTCGAAAAAGTCATTGTACTTCTACTGAGCAAAGATTTTGGTATTGCGAAATGAAGGCAAATCTCAACGGCAAATAGCTAAAATCATCGGGAGGTCCAAAAAGATGGTGAAAAACGTCTTTAAAGCGAAGGAGTATGTGGAAAATCGAGGTGCAAAGCGGAAAACCACACTGCAAGTCGATCGAAGAATTGTTCGTGCCTGACTGTAATGTCTTGGCCAGCTCAATCACTCGACCTAAATCCAAGCATCACATTAGCAACGCGACAGAATTGTGGGACGTTGTGCAAAAAGAATGGTCAGATATTTCCATCCACCAATGTCAGTCTTTAGTTGACTCAATGCCGAGACGTTGTGAAGCAGTTATCAAAAATAAAGGTTTTGCAACCAAATATTTATTAATAGTGTAATATGCGAGCTACGGCTCGAGTAGATAAAACAATTATTCTGTGAAATTATTTCTTTATTTTCTACTCTATAGAACAATCCAAGTTCACACTATACTATTCTTCGCAAATTCTTTTCTTACAATGTCTCTTTCCTCTCAAATCACTTTATCTCCCTTCAATTACTTAATTCACAAATCCAAACTAATTACTTTCTCTTGTTCACTCTCAACTTTCAATTTATCACCAAATTACAACTTCGCCCATTATCACTTTTCTAATCTCTTCGCCACGGTTCTAAACCAACTGTGTTTTTTTTTGACCGCCATCTGTCCTTATATAGCAGAAGTTTCTGATAGCCAGAAACTTCTAGCAAATTCTTCGACCACTGGAATAAGAGAAATAATTCTTGCAGTTATAATTCCCTTTTATCCCTGATATTATTCGTCTCTTTCGTTGACATGAGCTGTGGAGACTTCGTCCCAGACACGAACCTCGAATGAAAGGACAGTACGAACCAAAATTCTGCCAGAATGAAGTCACTTCGGAATTTGTTGCGTCATATTTTTAGGGGGCGTAGTTATTATTATGCTACACTGCCCCCCTCTTAGACATGTTCGTCCCGAACAAGTGCATCCTCATTTCGGCCATTGTATCGACTCAGTCGGTCCACATGAACCACTTTCATTTTGGCCCTCGGTCCTCGCTGGATGCGGTAGACAACATCGTTGATGCGGGTTATTATTCTGTAGGGACCTTCCCAGTTCCGCTGTAATTTAGGTGATTTCCCCTTTTGGCGATGGGGATTATACAGCCACACCAGATCTCCTTCCTGGAATCCTGACGTTGTTGCCTTGGCATCATACCTGGTCTTCATGCGGTCGCTCGTCATCTTAATCTGGCTTCTGGTCCTTTGGTGTATGTCCCTAAGCCTTTCCCTAAGGTCCGCCACGTACTCTTCTTCATTTCTGGGCTCATTGGTAGGAGATCCAAATTTCACCTCACTGGGTAAACGAGCTATTCCACCAAATAAGATTTCGAACGGCGTATGTCGAGTAGTGCTATGCACGGCACTTCTATAGGCCATCAAAAACAAGGGAATCTGCCGGTCCCAATCCCGTTGGTAGTCACCTACGACCTTCGAGAGATGTTCGTCCAAAGTCCTATTGAAACGCTCCACCATACCGTCCGACTGTGGATGAAGCGGGGTTGTCCTTGTCTTTTTGATTCCGAGTAGTTGACACATCTCTTGGAAGATTCTTGACTCGAAGTTCCGCCCTTGGTCAGAATGCAATTCCAAGGGCACACCGAATCTGCTAACCCAATTGTAGACGATCTGCTCCGCCACGGTTCTGGCTTCCTGGTTAGGGATCGGAAACGCTTCCGGCCACTTACTGAAGTAGTCCATCACTACGAGTATATACCGATTACCATTGTCGGTTTCCGGAAAGGGCCCTGCGATGTCAATGGCGATTCGTTCGAAAGGTGCTCCCACGTTGTATTGGTGCATCTTACCTCGAGTTTTGATTCTCGGACCCTTGCTAGCTGCACACACGTCGCATTTTCTGCACCAGTCTTCGATATCTTCCTTCGCTTTTAACCAATAAAAACGTTCTCGTACCTTTTCTAACGTCTTATTCACTCCCAAGTGGCCTCCGGTCGCCCCGCCATGCATTTCCTGTAACACCTCCTTGACCCTCGTCCGTGGTACGACAAGCTGCATTACAAACGACTTTCCGTCGGAGGATTCCCATTTTCTTCTCAGAACACCTTCTTGGACATGGAGGGAGTCCCACTGCGCAAAATATGCCTTTAAGGTCGGGCTTCTGTGAGAGATGTCCTGATGATCCGGTTTCTCCATGTTCTCCTTCCAGGCCAGAATCGGCTCGATATCCGGGTCTTCCTTCTGAGCGTTCCGGATCTCATCTACGCTCCAGCCGGCGATAGGTTCGGCTCTCATTCTTTGGATGGAAACCAGCTCCCGTTCTTCCTGACGCGCACAATGTTTACAATCCGTTCTGCATGGTCTCCGGGACAGTGCATCCGCATTAGAGTGGAGTTTTCCTTTACGATGCTGTATTTCGTAGTCGTAGATTTGCAGCCTTTCGATCCATCTTGCGACCTGACCCTCAGGACTCTTGAACTGTAATAGCCATTTTAAGGCTGCATGGTCTGTGCGAAGAACGAACTTCCTCCCGTAGAGGTATTTGTGAAAATGCTTCGTAGCCAAGATCAAAGCTAGAAGTTCTCTCCTTGTCACGCAGTAGTTCCTTTCTGGCTTAGAGAGCACCTTGCTGAAGTACGCAACCACCTTCTCTTGGCCGTCATGCACCTGGGAGAGTACGGCTCCTACCCCAATATTACTAGCATCTGCATCCACAATGAACGTTTCCCCGGGAGTGGGGTAAGCCAGTATCGGGGCATCGCATAGCCGTTGTTTAAGTGCCTTGAAGCTCTTCTCGCACTCAATTGTCCATTTGAATTGTTTTCCCTTTTCCGTCAACTGGTGCAGGTTCTTTGCGATCCCGGCAAAATCCTTCACGAACCGTCTGTAGTAGGTGGCTAGGCCCAGGAAGCTCCTTAGTTGGTGTTTATCCTTGGGGACTGGCCAGTTTTTCACCGCTTCGACCTTCTCTGGATCGGTTCTCACTCCTTTCGCTGAAATTATGTGTCCCAGGTACTTGACTTCCGCTCTAAACAGGGCGCACTTCTTGGGGTTGAGCTTCAGGTGGGCACTTCGAAGCCTTTGAAACACATCCCTTAGATTGTCTCGGTGTTGCGCAAACGTTTTTCCTACGACGATGACATCATCCAAGTATACCAAACAGGTTTTCCATGTTAACCCTTGCAGGACACATTCCATCAATCGCTCGAAAGTCGCCGGAGCATTGCACAGCCCGAATGGCATTACCGTGAATTGCCATAGCCCATTTCCTGCGGTGAAGGCGGTTTTCTCCCGGTCTTCTGGATGGATCTGTACCTGCCAGTAGCCACTCTTCAAGTCGAGAGTGGAAAACCATCGGGCTCCTGATAGTGTGTCTAGCGTGTCGTCAATCCGTGGCAGAGGGTAGCTGTCTTTCTTGGTGACGTAATTGAGCTGCCGATAGTCCACGCAGAACCGCGTGCTGCCATCTTTCTTCTTAACCAGTACAACCGGTGATGCCCACGGACTTTTGGAACTTTCAATCAGACCTTCTTTCTCCATTGCCGACACCATCTCTGCAACTTCTGTCTGCTTTGCCAATGGAAGGCGCCTAGCAGGCTGACGAATTGGTCTAGTATCACCAGTGTCTATTCGATGTTGTACCAGGTGTGTTCGGCCGTATTCTCCGTCCTGTGAGGCAAATACATCAGCGTACTCATTGATAAGATTCTCTGCCATAGTTCGTTGCTCCTGATTCAGCTCACTGGACTGGAGAATCGTCTCTCTCGCTTCCGCTGTCCAAGGTGATGGGAGAAGTTTTGGAGCATCACGTTCAGATATTGTTGCGACGGCGGTAATGGGCGTGCATTTTCCAGTCACCTCCCCTCGCCTTAGTTTGACAGTGTGTGGTCTTGCGTTCAAAACCCTCACTGGAACCATGGTGTTCTTTGGTTCGACTAACGTCTTTCCCACGATGTAGTCTTGAGAATTCTTCTCTGGGTCTGGTTCTACTATGTAGAATCGGTGGCTCCCAAGATCACCTTCCAGCTTCGTCCAAATGATTGTCTCTGAAGACGGCGGCAAAACTTCGTCTTTGCTGATGACTGTCCTGAGAGTTACGGCATTCTCATTTCCGTACACCATCGGAATCTCCACATTTCGATACCTCAGTACTTGCATCCCGATGTCCAAGATTACTTCATTTGCTTTCATGAAGTCTACTCCGATGATGCACTCGTCGCATATATCTGCCACCAGAAACGCATGGGAGAACGTCAGTCCTGCCAGAGTAATCGTAAGACGAACTTCTCCAAATACCTTCGCCATTTCCCCTGTTGCAGTCTTCAGGCAGTAGCTGTTGGTGTTGTGCAGCCAGGAGCTTTTGACGATATCTCTTCTTACAATGGAGGCAGTGGCACCTGTGTCGATGGTGGCTACGCACTTCTTCTCGTTGATTAGTGCCTCCACTGTCAGGCTCTTGTTACCCCGTTTGGTTTGCGAAACTTGAATGGTGGTCCTGGGGGCCTCGATTCCAGTAACCAACTTCTGCCCCGCGAAGTTGGTCCTTACGCATTTCCCGACTGCTGGTTTTGGGAAGTCTGACTGACAGGATGGATGTTATCACCGCCAGATGCTTCCTCTCTGCTTCTCCTACTTCCGCAATGTGAACAATTTCCTCGTCTAGGTGCACTTCTGCACTGCCGTTGTAGGTGTCCGGTTTGGTTGCAATTCCAGCAACGGATTTGACTTCCGCGAGCTCTGTCTTCATCCATGATGGCTGTTCTCTGGCATGAGCATTTCACGACGGACATTTCCCTGACACGGTGTATTCCCTGGTATGCTTGGTCCGCAGCCTTCATTGACAAAGCGAATGCCAATGCCTCGGGGAGTGTTCGCTTTTCAGCCATCCTTACAGCCATTTGCAGTTGTCTGTCCTCTATGGCCTGAATAAAAGCTTCCACCGCCATTTCGTTGATAAGCTCCTCACCGGCTTTAGGGTATGAAAGATGGGCTAGTCGCTCTATATCCGCTTGCAACTGTTGGAGCGTTTCCCCCCTTTTTTGGACTCGACTACGCAGCTGAACCCTGTACACCTGCTGCATGTGTTCATCCCCAAACCGCATCTCGATAGCCTGAACCAGAGAGTCGTAGTTCTGCTGTTTATCTTCCGGGATGGTCTGCAAGAGCTCCGCAGCTGGACCCCTCAGTGCAAGCGTGAGTGCAATAGACTTCTCTTCATCGTCCCAGCTATTGGTCATTGCGGCCGCTTCGAATTGCCTCTTATAAATTGGCCATGATGTTTGACCATCGAAGATAGGAGGCTGCATCTCCTTTCTTCTCAGACCGTCAGTGGAATATTCCCGTGCTTTCTGTCTCTTCACGTTGCTGAGCTCCTTAGCAAGATTTTCGACTTGCTTTCCTACTATCTCGAATTGCGTATCCACTTTTTCAAACTGAGTCTCTATCTTCCCGAACTGAGTTTCATGTTTCTCAAAATTTTCATCGAATCTAATTTCGACTTTTTCGAGTTGCGTCTCGACCTTCTCGATTTTCTCTTCGATCACTTCGAATTTGGATTCCAAGTTCTTGTTTTGCTCATCAAGTTTACTTTCCAGAGCATCTAGAGAATTCTTTTGTTCGTCCATTGCTTTCTTTTGTTCGTCCAGCTTAAGTTCTAGAGAATTCCTTTGGTCGCCCATTGCTTTCTTTTGTTCGTCCATCGCTTTCTTTTGTTCATCCAGCTTAAGTTCTAGAGAATTCTTTTGTTCGTCCATTGCTTTCTTTTGTTCGTCCAGCTTAAGTTCTAGAGAATTCTTTTGGTCATCGAGCTTATGACTTTGATCTTCTATTGCTTTCTTTTGTTCGTCCATGACTAACTTAAGTTGCAGGAGCAGACTTGTTATACCCGGGTCGGCTACTGTACTTGCTGGTTCCTCTTCCACGTCAAACTCTATGTCATGCGGATTTTCACCTTCCTGCGTTACTGCTTCTTCCAGACGAATCAGTAGGGCATCTTTTCCCCCAGTTGTGTCGAGGTTCCGCTTACTGAGTTCTGCCTTTAGTTGAGTTATAGTTAGTTTTCCCAATTTGCGACCCATTTTGCGCAACTAATTAACTCAACACAGAAATGGTTTTTTTTTTTTTTTTTTTTTTTTTGTGCAATTTCACACCACGGAAATAGTTATTCACAGAATAAGTTTTATCCCACTTCTGACACCAATGTAATATGCGAGCTACGGCTCGAGTAGATAAAACAATTATTCTGTGAAATTATTTCTTTATTTTCTACTCTATAGAACAATCCAAGTTCACACTATACTATTCTTCGCAAATTCTTTTCTTACAATGTCTCTTTCCTCTCAAATCACTTTATCTCCCTTCAATTACTTAATTCACAAATCCAAACTAATTACTTTCTCTTGTTCACTCTCAACTTTCAATTTATCACCAAATTACAACTTCGCCCATTATCACTTTTCTAATCTCTTCGCCACGGTTCTAAACCAACTGTGTTTTTTTTTGACCGCCATCTGTCCTTATATAGCAGAAGTTTCTGATAGCCAGAAACTTCTAGCAAATTCTTCGACCACTGGAATAAGAGAAATAATTCTTGCAGTTATAATTCCCTTTTATCCCTGATATTATTCGTCTCTTTCGTTGACATGAGCTGTGGAGACTTCGTCCCAGACACGAACCTCGAATGAAAGGACAGTACGAACCAAAATTCTGCCAGAATGAAGTCACTTCGGAATTTGTTGCGTCATATTTTTAGGGGGCGTAGTTATTATTATGCTACAATAGCTTCCAACAAAACTTTTCACTCGAAGTTATTGCCCGTTATATATCAAAAAGGTAAACTGGCTCTATTTCATTGACCATCACTTTTTCATCTATCAATTACTCTTCCTTTCTAATTAAATAAAGTACATTATATTTAAGTTTTGCTGCAGTAGTTTTTTCTTGTCGTTCTATCTCTTTAACTATGGTTTTTGTAGAATGTAAGGGTAAGACAGAATGGCTCTATTTCAATGACCACCACTGTATATGTAGGTTTGCACGAATCAGTCTAATAAGTTCCTTTGGAGAGATCTTGGATGAGGTGAGTACACTTAAAGCAAAGTCGATTTATTATTCAAGATGCACTCACCCCAAGTAGTCAAGTGGATAATGGAACATTCTTTTTCGCCATCCCTGCAGCTCCAGCAGAAGTCGCAAACATGGGACACGAACTCTGTTATAATTTTATTGAATCTATTTATAGGTGTCTGTTTTAATGTTTCAGTAATCCGTTGGAATATTTCTGATCCAGGACTAGCCAAAGTAGCTGGATTGCAAAAATATAAATGCTTCCATCTGTGCTCTAACGCGTCAGCATGGTAGGCATACATTGATTTTGTTTATACTTATGCAGTTCGGCGTTGGTTGAACAATTCGCCGGATAAGTTAGTATTGTTAAATGGATTGTATTAGGCTTCGTTCATTTTATTCTCTGAAACGGATGAACTTAAACGTATTTTATGTCTTTGGTCAATCACTAGACCATGAAGTCTACTCTTGTTATGCAAAACTCAAAACTTTCTCATAATGGTATTAGAATATGAAAGAGTTTCTCAATTACAAAAACTGTTGAATGGGCGCCAAATAAAATCGTATTACAAACGTTAGCCACTTTATCTTGGAGCATGTTTTATTGCTTAACTAGGCCTTTCCATGCAACGTATATACTATAAAATCCCACTTATTAGTTCCTTTGTCATACGCCCATTATTCAAAAAGTCACAAAAGTATATATTCATCATGCATGTCCTTTAAAAGACAGTCCAATGACTTTAAAATACAATTTATTCACTCAAGGAAATGGCGCCGTCTTTGTTTTCGGTTGTAAACCATTCAGATAAGTGTGCTGGTTTTCTAAATGGAATCACGTTTTTATTGCTCGTAAAAAATGTTACAAACCTTTTACAACTTAAGGTACAAAGTTCTTCTTCTTCCATCGCTTTCCTCACTACGTATACAGGAGAGAGCGAGTGGCGGTCATTAATCTATTCAACTTATCAGCTTCACAGAAAGTGGAAATTTATAATGAAATGTATTAATCACAAGGTGACTCCATTCTTAAAAGCATTTTTATTTAGTAGTTTTTTTTTTTTTTCTTAATGACAACAAAAATAATCTCTGTTTTAAATGCACTCGTTCATCGTTAAGGATGCATCAGTTGTGCAGGGTGCACAGTCACTTTTAATGCAACCAAAGATACGTAAGTTGATCGAAGTGAGGACAAGTTTAATTTTATTATTCCATCATCGAAATGGAACCCCATTTGGCAGGTCAATGTATACATTTATCAAACCAATTGGAGTATCTTTCGTCACTTGATACCTGGACTCACTTAAAGGTACGAGTACTCGTACCTTACACTTTCCACAGCTAACGCTTCTAAAATATTCTGAAGATGCACCAAAATGCCTCCCCGCTGTGCTGATGGTAGTGAGACAGTCTGGAAATATTGAATATTTTTTTTTAATTTCGTTGTCGTTTTGATTTATAAATTAATTTCCACTCTTTATCATACCGGCAGGGTAGTACACACTTTGTAAGCATTCAGATATGGTAGTAATTATGTTTGATAATACAGAAACAAACAGCTTGTAAGACTCGAAGAGCCACTTTATTATGTAAAAATGTTCATATTGGGGAATTAAAATTTAGTAAACTGGTATTGTAATGTATTTCTTGGCGCCGCGGCAGAATTGTTCAGAAGATTCTTTTGGTTGTAAGTCTAAACTGGTATTGGGATTATCGGTTGTTATTGTTATACACGTAATGCCATTTTTATACACATTGGTATATATTTGCCATTTGTTAATCCTAGGGCCCCGCATAAGTACATAGTTTGAAAGAGAGTCGTTTATCCATTTAGGTAACAGTCAGCGATACAGACAGACAGAACAGGCAAGTAAAATTGTACTAAAACGCCAAAGTCGTTTGGCAAAGTTTCCTGTCCGATAGGGAACAGCTCTAAAGTTACAAGCCTGTAATGGACAGACACACAGATGGACACGATAAACTAAAAAAAATACAATGGTTCTTTTAAGGACAGGGTCCATCTCAAGTGATTTGCCACGGTCTGAATTACAAATCATATCATGTTGCATAAACCAACCTATCGCATAAAGTAAGGCGAACTACATATACTATTAACCTTTTCAAAGCTAACGCAAGATTCACCTGCCGGCTTTGTGATTCGTCATTTTTAGAACCAAAAAGAGCAGATGAACACCTACAGCACTACCAGTAAGTCGTAGTTCAACGCCTCCTCGTGACGCCTTAGAGAATTTCTTCGGAAATTGCAAAGTTTGAAGAGGGCGAATGGCGAGTCTCCAGCGCCATTATAAACAGTACAAGTATTGGTTGGTCTGTGGCCTAGCAAGCCGCAACCGTAAAATATTCATTGCTCCGAAACGGCACCATGCGCCTCGGATACGGACGGAATCTTGGTTGACGACCATTGGACAACGATTTGATTCTCAAAAGACCCTGCTTGACAATGGAAAAGAAGGTCCCCAAAACTTCCAGATTCCTCCAATTAAAGCGAGAATTCATACGGTACAAACTGGACATAAGAGTAAGTGAAATTAGATGGTGGGAACACGGCATTCAACCCTCCGAAACTGACAAAAGCTTCCTGATCTACTCGCGAATATAGAGTAGAACTCTTGCTTACCCCTAAAGCTAGAGACAGCCTTATGTCGAGATTCAAGGTAGGCGACGGCGAGGTTCAGAGGTAAGGTTAGAAATATAACCATTATCCAGTGCTACGCTCTGGTCTACAGAAAACTAGGCGCAGCCACCAACTCAACATATCTTCTGCAACGTCAACCGCCTGGTCATTTGAGCACACTGTTTGACCACAAGGACTGTCATAAGATCAGCTGGGTCTCGACTGATCGACTACGCACATCTAACCAGATTGATCACTACAACAGTAGCCGACCCTTTAGAAATCGCATCCAAGATGTCCGTAACAAACATGGAGGTGACATCGGAATAGAGAGGGACCAACATCTAATGGTAGCTACTATACGTCTTCGTACTGCATCTACCAATAGCAACCGATCCAACTTGCTAAGGACACCCAGGTTTAATACCGACAGGCTCCGGGATCCCCAAGTGCACAATCACCACCTTGCCACAAATGCAGAAACAATCAGCAGCTTCGCTCCTGAGATCATCGACAACCACTGGAACGCTGTGAAAAGTGTTTTTACGTCTAGGGTATGTACCATTGTCGGGAGAAGACGAAAAAGCCAAAGCACATGGCTGACAGCAGACACCTGAAGATGGGTCGATGAACGTATTGAACTCAAAGCACGGGTTGCAGCAGCCTCAGCAATAGAGCGTCCCGATATAGAAGTTCAATACTGCATGAAAAGAAAAGAATTGCAGCGTAGTGTAAGACGAGACAAGCGTGACTACATCAACGCACTAGCCACCACAAGGATGAAAAAGCAGCAGACAGGTGTGATGGCAGTATTAGGGAACTCGCTGGTGGTCAAAGTTCCAAGCTACATCTAGCAAAAGGACTAGACGGAAATCTGCTGACTTCGGATGAGGAACAACTGGCCAGATGGTGGGAAAATTTTGCAGTAGTGCTTAACCACTTGGGCTACAGTGATTTGGACCCAAACTTAGGTGAGCCTTTCGCAGAAACAATTTCCCGTTATTTGCCGAATCACGATTGTTCAAAGAACGTGACACCAGCTCACTTACACATTATTTTCAACGAAAATTGGGATTAATCTACAAACTTGCTCACAAAAGTTTTAAAAAAAATCCCAGACTCAATTTTCCATTGAACTATGTCCGAGGCAGAAACTACAATTTAGTGTTCCGTACCAGAATGGTATAAAACTAATGGATTGAAACCGATGTCTACATGTCTATCTGTCTGTTCGTCAGTATGTCACGCTCATAACTTTTGAACCGTTTTTGAAATATAGCAGGTGGCGAAGCGAAAATAAGCAGCAAAAAATAAATATTATTTTTGGAGGGGCTTTTGGGGCAGAATATACAACAAATAATGCGACATACCAGATGAAAGCTGGAGTAAAAATTATTATTTTCAGAGAAAGTTTATTGTTAGATAATTCAAAGATTTTTAAAAGTGAACAAACCAAATTTCATCAAAATCTGTTTAGACAGTTTCTTGAGTAAAGCGTCCAATAAATATGATTTAAATATTTTTATATGGAAATTTTTGTTCATTGAGACGTCACTACAAATCAACATATCAAATAATTCAGTTGGAAATGTCCAGAAATATTATCGCCTGATATGCCCACGCCCATGCAACACATACTCATATAGACAGATACTAGCTTAATTTTATCTTTTTTGAATTGTTTTTCAGTTAACCAGCAGATAAAAGATTATAGTGACCTACAATGTGACGACAAACAATAATAAATGTCGTGTCTTGTATTTTAACCCACGTTTTGGGAGATGCAAATGAATGCGGATATCATCTACTTATCTATGTATCTCTTAGTAAAAAGTCAAATACTTGACTCCTTGACACAGCATGGAAATCCCTCATAAAAGTCAATGAATTTATTGAATAGTATTTTCCTGGAATACCCGTCAATCTGTCCTTAAAAATCAAAGCCAACCTCGTAACGCGTCACATATCAATCACACGAGACACGCGCATCCACAACGCGTTACAACAATAGAACTTGATCGTCTCACATAACACCCTCAAGAGAATTGATTTACCAATCAATAGCAAATGGAGTGCACATCAATCAGTCAAGAAGTACCATAATCATGAGTGCTGATACTCGTATGTCTTCATTCGAAAAGCAGTACACATTCGACAATTATTGGTGAACAACGTCAGTTGTTAATTAAAAGATAGATGAGTGTTTTGAAACCCTTGTTCTCTTTTGTTATCTTTTCTATTTGGAACTAAAAATAATTCGCACATTTGCTATCCAGTACGAATTCCAAACTTCGAAATTTCTAGATTTTAATTAAAAATTCATCAAAAGGTATTTCCAGGATCCAATGAAACTGATAAGGGCGCATGGTTCAACTTTCTAATCGTCGACCTAGGGGGTATGGGTATTGTTTTCTGTTTCTAAATAGACAATCTTTGCGATAAGATATTTTCTGTGTACCTCCTCAAAACCAGGCAAGTTAAGTAATTATTAAATAAGCGTAAATCACACATTCAAGCAAATCTAGATAAAGACAATTCAATTGGGTTTCGAGGGAGGAGGAGCTCCGATTACTAGTTGCTGTCAGTGTTGATTGACAATAAATTGTCACGACTCTGAGTCTATTGCCAGCAGTTTCAGAACGAGCTCTTAAAAAAAAAGTCAGAAAGTGAGTGACAAGGTTAAAAATGTTGAGAAAAACCTTTGAATAATATTGAATAATATTTTGTAGATGAAGTACGTAATTGTTTTGGCAATTGTTGCAACATTCGTGGCATGTGCCTCTGGTGCCGATTACTTGTGGGGCCAAATTGGTGAAAAAGATTTGCTCATTGCTAAGGATAAAGTTACGAAAACTTTCGTTCTTGGTCTGGTTTTGAAAAAGAAATATATTTTCAAACAAAAGGTAAGGAGCTTGCCTATACTCTGTGGACATTGGAGGTCATTTATCTTTTTAATTTAGGATATGGATGCATTGACTATCACTGCTATCCGTATTACCGATCGTTTGAAAAAGAATGGAGCCACTGCTCAGTTATTGTTTGGCGGTCCAGGATCAAAGGGTGCAACCTTATTATTTAAATCAGAACGAGGCCACAGTATTAAGTCGCTGGTCGAGATTTATGGGCGCTGATATAAACTGCTGACAATTTATTGAAAACCTGTGGTTGTTCTAAATATATATTCCACTAATAAATCTGATCATTATGTGTTAAATGCGGATAATCTTGTTAGAATGGTGTCAAGTGTGTAATAATGTGTTTGTAATTACTAATTTGTTGAATTTATTGCTTAAGGTGTGAATTTCAGTCAAATATGCATGCAAACAAGAAAGTGCACAGAGCGGCGATCATTGTTGAGGGAAATTTTTTATTTATCATCGCAGAAAACTATGGGTCCACAGGCATTCGAAAAATTTATTTATTTCACATGTATTGCTTTAAATGCAATGCATATATATTTTATTATATTTATTTCAACGTAGAACAAAAACTCCTTAGCAAATTGATGAGGATGTCGGAATGTCAGAATGTCAGAAGATTTTCTGTACCCATTGAAAAATAAAGACTGTTGCTGCTCGTCAATCTGAGGGACGATTTACACAGGAATTCTGTTCCTTTTTTTTTGAGTTTTTTCGAAGGGTTTTTTCCGAATTCCAATTTAGTTAGGTTCGTCTCTGATCGAAACAAAATTGCACATAGTTTTGGGTATACGTGAAAGAGTAAAAGCGATAGATCCATAGGATCCTTAATCCTAAAAGGGCGCTGAGTTTACTGAATCTGCAAAAAATAGACATACTTTTAGGCGGATCTAAAAAACACAAAAAGCTGCTTACTGGAAATTTACGTTTGGTTATAACTGAATTTGGAGCTTTCTCAAATAGTATTCGAATACAGCTTTTGCGAAAATAACTAGTATATACTAGTAGCAGTCGATTTACAAAAAAAAGTATTGCCGTGTGACGGACGTGTAGACTTAGAGACTTGGAGCAATAAAATGACGAGGATATATTTTCGAAGTTTTTTGTATTTCAAAACCTGATAAACTAATGTTTACACAAAAAATTAATAAATATTACTTTTTCGGCTTTAACTCGAAGCTCAGAAAGTTATCCAAAATTTTACTTTACTGTGACCATTTGTGATCCAAATTTCATCTTTGCACGTGAAATGGTTCATAATTTAATGATGCGAGCATCGTAAGGGTTCCGTTCTTACTATTTTGATTTTTGAAATGCCGACAACTTGGAAAGGTACACGTATTTTCTGAGATTTTGAAAATATTTACAACTAATTCAGATCTAGATTTCGGAGCATGATAGTGTAATAGGCGAACAAATTTTACTATCTCTTCGAGCGAAACCCTTTTGTGAATCAAATATAATGAAAAGTGGATTACCTGTTACTTTACTAATGTATAAACTAATTAAGCATATAATAGACAAACCAACGCATACCGAACCGATGTGGCAGCGACATGACATGTGATCTGACAACGACGTGGAAGTAGCAGGACAGAAATACTCAAACCAATATACAAATGTCTCGTCACTTAGGTGCTCATTGACTCATAAGTTCAGATTGATTTCAATTTGAAGGTGTACATCAGATGCCTCGCCATATATCACGCGACTCTTGCATACCTGCCAAGTGGCTTCGGTGCGGACAGCCATTAGTTAAAGTCAGTTTCTGTAGTACCTAATATAAAATAATCACCATAGGGCTAATATTTACGAATGTATGTAAAGGAGGAGGTACTAGTTTACTTCATCAACTTGCTTCCGACCTGTAAGATTCGACCTCATTTGGTCTTTGAAACGAAGAAACGGAGACTCTATCTTCTTGGTTTTCTGGAACTTGGGGCCTGGGCTCGGAGACTATTTTAGCTGGAAGACCTTTGCTGTCGTCAGGCCTTGGCTTTTGGGGCTACATGTACAGCTCTGGAGAGATAAAGCGGATGAGTGTCTAATTGTACAAGTGGCGCTATAACCCATTGAAGTTGCAAACATTGCATTTCCTACTGCCTACCAGTGGCGTGGCGTCCATACAAGCCGATTCCTTCCGGCTTCCCTTTTCAAATATCAAAAATTTTGGTTTGTTCATCAAACCATTTTTCATAACTTTATACACGCTCCAAGATGAAATGCTGCGACCACTTCGGTTGTTTATTCATTTTTACTTATACACAGGTATGAACTCCTCTAGCGAGAGAGCGTGCAATGAATTTTTTTGAGAAGCCGTTCATTTTCCGGCTTATGCATTCATTTCTTCACAGTACGAACTTTCAACTCTATTCCTTTCTGGCATATAGTAGAAGTTCATTTGCGATTTCTTTGTCTAACATACATTCGCTTATGAGGAAAATAACCCGCGATTTCTCGGCTTTTGTGGATGAATATTGGTGGAGTAGAAAGGTTTTAGTTCGAAGGAGTTTTTTTTTTTTTTTTTATTATAGGCAACAAAATAAGCCGACGAAAATCGTCGTTTAGCAATTACATCTTGGTAGTTAAGTTAGTGTTTTAAATTATTAAATTATTATAAAATAGTGAGTGAGCTATGTAAGTGAATAGTTATTAGCTATATACCAAGTAAGTAATTATAAATCTACTCAAGAGGTGCCCCATTGAACATTTTTAGACAAGATGTCTCTAGTTAATTTTGAGTGTTGTTTAACTGATTTTCTTTTAAAAGAAACCCACGAGTTCAGTAAGCTTTCTTTTTTGTAAAAAAAAAAAAGTTATAGAACTAGTTGGCTCGACACCATCAATGAAAATTGATTATACGCGAAAGGATAGGTATCAGACACATTTTCATGAGTCTTTTTACAAAAAGAATCCATGGCTGACTGCCAGTTGCAAATTAAATAGAATGTTTTGTTTTCCTTGTCTTCTTTTTTCTAATTCTCCTAGTGTTTGGAGTCACACAGGTTTCTTTGATATAAACAATTTTATTAATTCTTCCAAAAAACATATTCAAACGAAAAAGCATATACGCAGCTGCTTGCATTTGCATGAATTTGGCGAATATCGCATTTAGACTTCTTTAGGGAATACTTACGAGGCTCATAATAGAAAAGTTGATCGCAATCGCGATTTAATAAAGCGTTTCATAGACACTGTAGTTCTTCTAGGAAAACAAGAGCTGGCATTCCGGGCTATCAGAGACTCGATGGCAATATTATTCGCGTATAGTGAACGTCTTATTCAATTGCTTGCGAAGCAAGAGATCGAGGGTTTTGAGTCATGGATTCATTCTGAATTTTTAAACTCATATGACTCAATCTATGAGAGCGTAAGTAACTGCTCAGAACCTCCACGGAAGCGCCGACTACTTAATATTGATTCAAATACAAATTATAGCCGAATTTTTGTAGCAATTATAGATAATGTTACAAGTCAGATTAAAAATAGGTATAGTTCATTTAGTTCATATATTTTCTTTGATTTATTAAACAAATCAAAATATGAATATTTTTCTAATTCAATGCCGCATTACAAAACATCTTCTTTAATTACCCTATTTCATGGAATTTTTAATTTTACTACTTCAAAAATAGGAACTCAAAGTTTTATACACTACCCCTTCACTTAAAAACCTTGAGATTTTTCAACTTTATAAGCGGAAATACTTAGAGATACTTTTTCTCGAGCTCTAACATTGTGTGAAATCTTTTTAAGCCTTCCTTTGACTGTGGCCTATGTCGAAAGATCTTTTTCGACTTTAAAAATAGTCCACACTTAAGAAATTCCCACAAAGAAGAAAGACTCTCAGACCTGGCACTTTTATCTACCGAAAAGCACCTTCTTTTAGAAATTAAAAATAACTAAAATTTTTATGAAAGAGTTTTAACAGAATTCGTAAAAAAGAATCGTAGGATAGCTTTAGAGTAAAAATAGTTAGTACATAATTGTAATTGCTAATTTTTTTATATTTAACAACGCTCCGAGTTAACAATAACTTATATAGATTATTCTGCCCAGAACGGCTTCTTTCGAAGCCACTTATTTTATGCGATGAGCTCATTGTCTACGTAAATTCCAATGACTTAAAGTATAACAAAGGTGGCTTAGATTGCGTATCTTAGGTCTGTGTTTCGAATAAGCACCAAAATGGTAAGTCTGGAATAAAACTTAACATTTTTTCGGCTTCCCTCTCTTGAAATTTCACCCCACGCCACTGCTACCTACATATATTTTTGGCAAAGTGCTCCACTTATTAAGGTCAAAGTTTACGGGGTAATTAATGCCTCTGCTTAAACTGAACTACTTGGTTCTCCTAGTTTTATAAATAGGAAAACAAAATTAAAAACAAACAAATTCGAAATAATGCTTAGCAAGACGACTTAGTCAAAACTACAATTTCATTCACATTCCGCGTTCAAAGATGTTTTCTTTGTTTACAAATAATTATTCATTCATCTTTCTCTGACAATTTTAAAGGAAATAATAAAAAAGACATATGTGCAAAGTAAATTCTAGTTATTAGTTATAAATTCCCAAAGATACCGCCACTTAATGTAAATATTTACACAGAAGAAATTTATTGCGGAGCATAAAATAAAAAGATTCACAATAACAATTTTGTAATAAGTAGAATCGTATGACCAAGGCTCTTGAACATTATAAATATTGAATACTTAACGTTCTTTAAATAAATACGAGAAATGCGTACATAGGTATCTAAGAGCACACTGCAGGATTTTCCAATTTGAAAGTGAAATATCAGATTGTCAAATGAATCTTCAATTTGGAAAGTTCATGCTGAGAAGTTCCAAAGACTAAAGTTTAAAATTTAAAAGCCAATAAATGCGATATGTATCTTCAGATGCGAAATTCATGATCCTGATATCGTTTCTGTGCTAGAAGGGCATCAAATTTATTCTCATCCATCGCCTTCAACTCTTACGTCTTTCAAATTTTCTTTGAACCTCGTTAGGGGAATGTTGTGTACCTTGGACCTAGTGTACTTCGGTCCGAGCGAATTTTTCCTTCTATATTTATATTCGGCCTCGTTATAATTTACGTGCCATGTCCACCTCTGCAACTGGCACTGCGTCGGTCTAGTAAGTAGTTTGCTGGGAATGTTTTTTGCAGCCAAAATTAAAATTTTATATATTTTTGTGAAGTGTGTTGTACTCGTAGAAGTGCGCATGATGTACCTTGGTCCAACACTTTCCGTGTACCATGGGCCGGTCCAAGGTACACCTTGATGCTTACTTCAGCTGTATAACCATTTTCGATTTGTCTGCCTTTGATTCTAGTCTTACTATGCCTCGCAGTAAATCAATCGTAAAGTGACCTCCAGTCGATAAAACTTAACTGGAGGGGGCTGTAATGAATGTTGGCATAGTGTATATCGTGCGTCTAAACATTTCAAAGACAACGTTGCTCCGTCATCTCAAATATCACAAAACCGCTGGCAATGAAACCTTGAATATCACTCAAAAATTGCAGTCAAATAGATTTTGAATAGCTAAGAGGAACTTGCTTTAGTTGATTAAGTTTTCCAGTTTCAGGGACAAGACAAGAAGCTGCTGGATTTGACTGGATGCATATATTTTTCCTTAGTCGGTAAGGAAGCAACGACGCTCCATCAGGATGTATTGGGGGCGCTAATCCATCAGGCTGATCAAATGAGGAGCTTTTTGTCCAATTTTTGAAGCACTTAATTCAACATGTCGAACCTTCTCAGGAGAAAAAGGTATTGTTAATTATAGACAATCAAGATTCACATACCATACCATACCGCCTCATACTTCGCACAAAACGCAGCCTCTTGACAGAACAGTATTTGAACCATATAAGACATACTTCAACAAAGCTGCAAATGAACCCAGGAATGATAAATATTATTGCTCAAATTGTCGGCAAGGCATACCCGGAAGCATTTGGTCAGCAAAATATTATTAGGGGTTCGAAGTTACTGGTATTCAGCCACTCAATGAAAACATCTTTACCGACGATGAATTTTTGAGCAGCTTTGTTAACGATTGAACATTTTCTGATGAACCAAACATTGAAGGCACTCAAGGACCATTCAACAGCCAGGTCCTTGCTTCAAGTCCTAGGTTTAAAGCACCAGAAGTGATAAAGCCCTTTCCAAAGGCTGTGTCACGTCAGCAGAATATTGGTCGTGTATAGAAGAAAGGAAAGACAAGCATAGACATTCCCGAAAAGAATGCCATTATATCTGCAACTGTAAAAAAGTCTATTCCAAAAAAACGAAAAGCTATGAAAATAAAAATTTTAGATGAATCTTCCGATGACGCTTCCAATGGTTCCTCGAACGCCAAAGCATAGCCAGGTTAAATTCAAAACACCCATTCCAGAAACAGATGACGATGAAGACTTCAGCGCAGATGAAAGTTTAAACATTTTTTTTTTTTTATAATCTGCGTGCGCCAAAGGGATTCAACACCCTTATATTTTTTCAGGGCACGGGCCTTTAGGCAAATGGGGAAGAGGAACAGAGGAGAAACCTGTGCACGTTGGCTTTAAATGTTTGAAGGTTGTAAAGATGGGGAAATACAGAGCCTAGTAGATCATTCCACATTCGTGTCGTTCGGCTTATAAACGAATCCCTATATTTGACAGTACGACCGAAGTTGGGCTTAAGGGTGAACTGATGTGCATTGCGGGTGAAATTTTGAATGGGAGGAATGCAACTGGCTATTTCGCTGGAGCATTTTTTTTTATGAAAAAAGCGATAAAATAGGGAGAGACAAGAGACATTTCTCCGATGTTCAAGTGAATTTATGGAATTCATAATGTCTCTATCACCTATAAGTTTTAACGCGCGATTTTTTACCCTGTCAAGAATATGCAGAACGGTCTTGGGTGCACCATCCTAGAATCCTAGACATTTTGCAGCATTTTTGACGACCTCGAATATGGTATGTGACCGTTCCATCGGAAATGGTTATTAATATATATATTTTCCACGAGAATGGCAAGTCTTTCGGTTTCAATGACGCAAGTACCATCCATGGATAATGGTTGAAGGTTTTGGTTTCGCTTGAGAGACAGAAGACAGCATTGTATTTTCGAAGCATTAAGTTCCAGTCTGTTGGTTGGTTGAACCCCATTTGATTATGCTGTCCAGGTCGGAATTTAATGTGTTTAACATACGTTGCCGTTCCTCTTCTAAGGCCGAAGAGCAAGGACGTGAGTTAGGGAACGAATATGAAAAACGGAGGGTACTGTCATCAGTGAAGGTATGGATTGGATTAGAAAAAGAAATAGAGTCGGAGACAAAACAGAGCCTTGGGGAACACCGGTATTTATTAGGTGAATTGCAGACTTGAAGCCATCCAAGACAACTTATATTGAACGCCCCGAAAGGAAACTTCTAATCCATTGAAGAAGAGACTCATCGACGCCATATGCACGTATTTTCGACAAAAGAGCCTGATGTCAAACTCTGTCAAATGCCTTTGAAATATCAAGCGCAACCAGTTTCGCCGACGTGATGGACAGATTGTTTCCACTTCTCTGTGAGATATACCATCAATCACCAGTGGACCTGTTGTGTTTTCGTGAATCGATATATTTCATAGCCTGACGATTTATGAGCGTTTCCATGACCTTGAAAAGAACGGACATAAGTGCAATGGGTCGGTAATTGGATAGCGGTGAAGAGATTCGCTTTTTTTAGGGACGGGCTGGACAAATACTGTTTTTCATCTATCCGGAAAGAATCCTGAAGAATAGGATAGACAGAAAAGCTTACACAGAGGTTTTGCCAGCGTAGAACACCTCTTCAAAACTATGGGAGGTATACCATCTGGACCAGCGGATTTGTGTATGTTAAGACCTTTGAGCAACGAGTGCGAAAGTGGACTTGGCCCATGGAAAATTTGACGCTGTCAAATGCAGGTGAGCAGCAAGCAGATTAACTTTGTCTAAGGAGCTGATAGCAGGAATCTCATTGTAAATGAGCAGACGAGGCAGAATTTTTAATATTTTTGATGATGATCTTTTGAACCTTGTGAAGGCAAACAAAACTTAAAAGTATATTTAGAACTTGTTTCGTTGTTTAGGACTGTTTAACAACTTTTTGTCAGCATTTAATATCAAATTTCTTTCCTTTTTGTAATCAATTGTCAGTTTTAGCATATTTTTATTTTTTCTAACCAATAAAATTGACCTTAAACTTATTGCTGTCGACAAAACTTGCTATTTAATGTGTATGGTCCAAGGTACACTATGGTATGGTCCAAGGTACACTATGGTATGTCAAGGTACACTATGGTATGGTCCAAGGTGCACTTACAAAGTTTAACTGAGAAAACCATGTCCACTTATTTAGGCCGTGAGAAAAATGAATTACCCTTTTGAAACATTTAATAAAGATTCTAGAAAGAATAGTAAATAGGTTATAGTTTCAGGGTTCATCTCTCTGATGAGACAATATGGTGAGCAGTAAACATCCATTTTCTGAAAATCGATCAGAGGTACACATCCTTCTCCTACTAGTTAATTAACAGCATAATATTGACATTACACTCAATTAACCATTTTCAAATTTAAACTTACTGACCCAACGATTTGTTTCTTTTGTATACATTTAGGCGGTAAGTTAAGTATAGTCTATGTCAGGCAGTTATGTATAACAGAAGTTCCTAAAAAGACTAAACAATCGGACTGTTGATTGCTCTTTTTTGTAGCTCACAAAATAAGTCTATATTGTGTATGTAAATAAGTTTAGAAAATATATAAAAATTATTTTGTCACACGACCAACTTTCGACATGTATCTTATAGCAAAAATGGGATCTCGACTTCCCCGTGATCCGTTCAAACTCACTTATAAAACAATTTCCACGAAAAGCACTCAGCACTCCCGACCGACCAATAGATAAGATAAGAAACATCTTAAACAATCAATGAATCAGAGTCGCCTCAACTGGCTGAATGCAATAAAAGCATCTTCAGGTTGTACCTGGCTTTCACAGAGAAACAGTGATAATCGTGCATTTAGTTTCCAGAAACATATTCGCTATGAAACACTTCGGAGTTCTTACTTTCGTTTTAGTGGCTGCGCTTTTCGTAGCCACATCTCAAGGTGTTAATTCTACTTATGGAGCAATTGGAGTATACGACAGACTGTTGCACCGTGAATATGTTGTAATGAAATCACAATTCTTCCGAGTGGTCTCCAGGGATGTAGAATATCCACCAAGGGTAAGTCCACTGGCTTCTGACACATTTAAAGTGGATTTGATTTGTTTTAATTTTCCTTTTAGGGGTATAAAAATCAGAAAATAATCACCGCTGTGCGCGCTATCGATCAAAGTCGAGGCAAAAATGGAGGCTATGCAACCTTGTACCGTGGTGGCCCCGGCTTCCAAAATGTAACCCTGCACTTGCAGTCATTCCGCAGCCAGGGTTTGAACTTTACCGTTGAAATCTACGGATGTTGAACGCAGTATTTGAAGTGCATATTTGGTGTACTCGTAAATTGATTTGCTATGATAAATTAAAAATTGTAAAATTGAAGCTAAAACAGCGTCAACTAATTATTATGTATTTTTACTAACTATTCAGGCTTCGTCTCGTGGTCACCCTAGAAACTAATGTACCTTGCTGACTGAAGTACTCTAGTCCATGGATTTGCGTTAAGTTAGTTCTGGATACCCCAAGTTGTGAAACAAATAAAATTCGATGGTGTTGAGATCCACGGGATACCAAATTCACTACATTAGTTAAAATTTAGCCGTAATATTTTCCAGCGAATAATTTAAATGATCAGTTAGAAAAAAAGTTAAGGAATGCATTTTTAAATGCTCTTCTAAATTCTTTTCATAGCACCTTAACAACATTTTTTATTGTTTTATCTTCACATATATTTAGATATTTGCTGGCAATAGTTATTCATAACTACGATAGCGCCGGTATTTTGCATGTAAAAGTTATTTAGATTTATAAGCATTAATTTGCTTTAGCTGATTAAAGAATACACTTTAAGATCCCTTTCAATATAAGAAGGCGAATGCAAATTAAATATGAAGAACAAAGATTTCTACCTAGGTTACGAGTAGGTTAGGATGCTATTAACGCCAATACACATAGATCATGAGAAATTTCTCCCGCCTACTTAATCAAACCGTTTGGAGCTTCTAATGAAGCGAATGCCAAATATATCCAAATATATTTGGAAGATCGCCAAAGTCATTGAAATAAAAAGCTCATAAGTGAAGTTTTATTTTATGGAAGAGTGCAGGATATGTACAAAGCAAGTGGAGAATAGTATCCTCCATCCATGCAGCTTCTACAGACATCATTTGAGTAAACGCCAAGCCTTGTAGCGTGCTTGTCTATTAGATAGTGTCCAATAATGACACCTATTGTGGCGCTGATATGCAGTCCGTTGAGAAAATCTTAGAGCGTTTCAGGTCCAACTTAGGCCAAAACGGTTTTGTCCTAGACACGTTGCAACCCACATTCCCCTAAGATTCGTTCTTTCGATTGCATCCAACTTTAATTTGAGTTTACATGTAGCGATCGGTACCATTATCCGGTAGGCTGGGTATGGTAGTTCAATATCTGGTGAGTTCCTTGTGATATCCCTATGCCCTGGCACCCAGCAGGTGAATATAAAACATCTCTATGAGAGACGATCGGCAATCTAGGGCTGTTATTGAGTTAAGGGAACATTATTCTATCGGAAAAGATGCGTATATCTGTCGTTGATATGACGTTTTTCTTTAGCCAGGATAGGACTTCCTTAATCGCCATTATTTCCACCTCGAACACGTTACACTGATTTGGAAGAAGGAAGGAGAGGCTAAGATTAAGCCTATCAGGGAAAATACCACAAGTTACCCCGACGTTAGTTTTTGAACCGTCCGTGTAAAAGTGAATGGACTTGTCTTCTACAAATCCATTTTCCTCCCAGAAAGACCTTGAAGGGACGGTGACTTTAAAATTCCTATCAAAGCTTAACTTCTACGTAGGAACTAATTGTTTATTTTTACAATACATCCACTGCGGGACAGTGCGATTTGCACTCGTTTTGGCGATTTGCACTGACCCGAACGATCGCCGGATTTAACCCTTCCAGACTTCTTTCTTTGGGGTATTTTAAGGTCACGGATATATACGAATAAGACACAGACCTTGGCTGCCCTAAAGGAGGACATCCGACAAGAAGTGGAGAATTTATCGCCAGAAGTTTTGAGAAAAGTGGAATGAGCCCGAATGTGCAGCAACTCTGGCGACGGCCACTTGAGCGATATTATCTTCGTGACGTAATGGAAAAAAAAAATTAAATGTCTAAGTAAACATAATCAACAAACAGAACCAATGCGTTTTGTTTACAAACAAAGTTACTGCCTTCGGAAATCGAGTGAGGTCACCTTGGATTTTCTAAAACATGTGCTGTTACAAAGTAATGCAAAGCATTATATCCCATCGTTAGCATACTTTTAAAACGCATATCACATTTCAGTTTAAAACCAAATACCCCTATAGAATAAATTCAATCGGAAATACTCGTATATTCTCAATTTCATTTACAACAAAAGAACCTTACCACTATGGTTCGAGTAACTTCACTCAAAATGATTTTCAACAACCATTTGCGTTCTTCTCTTATCCATCATCCATCATCGCACAACTATCGCGCGTCATGAAATCAATCTGTTCAGGTTACTTGTAACTGTCTGTCAGACACATTAACATAGATATTAAAACCTAGGGTTTGAATGAACACCCTTTCAATATAAATAGAAAAAAAAAACTTTTCATTAATTTAACGTATGCAGACCGGTTTCCAGACTTTAACGCAGAATTAGTTGAATAGAAGAGCGACACCGTGTATGTATAGAAAAGGGATATTAACCCCTTTCAGCTATACGCAGATGGATACGGTGTAATGAGATAACGTATGCACATACGAGTACGAATACGAGTACGTAGTTCTTCCCCCATAACTTGTGAGTAAATGAATAGTGTGTCTGGAATACTTTACACTTTTCTACTAGAAACCCAAGCATTTGCCAAGTGATGCATTAAAACTACATCAAGCGAAATATTTTGAGCTTTCCCATCCGATTATAAAGTGAACTTATTAATCTCCTCAGACTTACCGAGAAAAACCATAATCGCCCAGGAAGGTGCATTAAGATGTTTTCTTAAAATTTAATACCACCATACGTCGATGGCATTAAATCTTCGATAATAATAATAAAAAGACGAACGAAGTGGTAGAGCACGCAGCATGAACCGACCGACCAATGGCCATTTATAATGGGATCTCACTTTATTTGGCACACCACAGGAGGCAGAACATGGGCGCACTCATATTAATATCATAATCACAATTGGCTTTATGTCATGCTATTTGGCGCTATTGGTGCTGTAATATGCATTTCATCTTTCCGGTGAATGGTTGGAGGCGAAGCAAATGTAAAAAAAAAAAAACCAAGTTTATTCCAGACCGAGTATCCATCCGTAAGTGAGCAGTTGTTCACCTTCGTTGTGCTACGTTTAAGATCTAAATATCTTTTCGCTGATAGATTTTATTTTATTTTTATTTATCTCTCAGTTTTAATGGTATGCCATAAATATTTGTAAAGCCTGAACCATGTAATGAGGGGACGGGGGAGGGGGCAGGGCATGGGTAGCTACCACTTTAAGACTTTTTGAAAGTTCTAATTTATGATACACAATATTATGGCAGTGCTTGACAAATAATAGCAAATCGTTAAATGTGTGTACGTGTTCACATGTTAATTAGTCAAGAGCCCTTCGAAAGGTGAAAGGCAGGATCGTACTCACTGAATATTGTCCAAAATGATTTTCGCAGTTTTGGGAAGAAATACGAGGATGGACAGCAAAGAAACTTTTTAAATCCAACATCCATGGTTTGAAACTCCTTCGCAAACCAAACAAATAAATACAAAACATTACTATAAAGTGCTAATAAAACTTATCGTAAGGCAGACGAAAGTGATCAGACGAGTTCATTCGTGTGTAGGGTTTAATCAGCCAAGATACTGTGTTTGACTGACCTGCACCTGTCCCTTCCAAATATGAAACTGTCTCTTCAGCTTGAAACGTTCAATGATCTTGCGAGTAAATTCACGCTGGACATAGGGCATGACCGCATGATGAAAGTACGCTCTTTGTTTGCTGCCATTGCTGTTGAGACCAACGATTTTCGTCGTTTTAAAAATGGAGAAAACGACATAGTTTTAAATTAAAGCTTGGGCTTTACAGCCTTTACAGCAAATCGAATTAGGAAAATATTTGAATATTTAGTCCTCTCATGACGAGTGGGTCTGCAGTCAGCAAAGGACAAGAAGGGATAGAGATTCTTCGAAACGGCCTTTTGTGAATGGCCTAAGCAAACAAAAACAAGGTAAACAAGCAAAATTAGCATAACTATCCGCTGTTTCTTTGTAGTTGACAATAGTATTGGCTTTCTGAGAATGATTTGATCAAGAAATAGATTTTTGTTTAGCTTTTTTTTTTTTGTTTTAGCTATCCGTACGTACGCTTTAGGTGCCTGAGTCAATAAATTTGAGTAATATTAACCATGCATTGTAGTCCCCTTTGGAAGTAATCAATCAGCAAAACACCTTCGCTATCCCAAAAAACAGTCACCATAAGCTTCGAAGCCGACTTTTCCACCTTGAATTTCTTCGACAGCCCTTTCCCCTTTCAATCTACTGCATAGATTTTTGTTTGTATTCCGGGTCATATTGGCGAACCCAAGTCTCATCTACATTTGCGATTCGGTTGCAAATTTCGTCGAGATTGGCCCCGGCTATCTCCAAAAAATCTTTGCAGCACTTGAGCATTTTCGGTACCAAGCGCTCACAAATTTTTTTTTATCGAATCCTGATGTCAATAATCACCCACAGGGTGGGCCAAATAAGACCTACCAATGTTAAACACGTATAACTCTTGTAATAATCATTTGTTTTAATTAATTTTTTTTATATATGAAATACATTTTATGGAAATTAAGTATGAAATATGACATCAGACAAATGTCCACCATTTTGCTCGATACAGACATTGCCTCTTTTTAGCGCATTTTCCATTACACCACGTAATGTTTCTGGTTGCAGGTTCCGTATTTCGTCTCGAATGTTCTGCTTTAGCTGTCTAATAGTCTCTGGTTTATTAACATACACTTTGTCTTTTAAATATCCCCATTAAAAAAAGTCGGGCGCAGTTAAATCTGGTGAACGAAGTGGCCAAGGGAAATCTGAATTTTTTGAAATCAAACGTTCGCCAAAAATTTCACGAAGCAGGTCCATAGTTTGCCTAGCAGTATGCGCACTCTATCATGTTGGACAAATTAGGATGCTGCTCCGCCATTGGCCATAAAAAGTTGTCGATCATTGTTCTGTAAGAAGCCCCGGAAATCGTTTCTGGCGTTTCATCCTCATTCTCAAAGAAATATGGGCCGATAACTTTTTCGGCCATAACACCGCACCAAACAGTGGATCTTAATGGGTGTACTCGTAACTGACACTGGTGTGTTGCCCTTGGATTTTCGGAGCCCCACAATCTACAGTTTTGCTTATTGACATAACCACTGAAATGGAAATGCGCTTCATCCGACATCAAAACATTATTTAAAAAATCAATTTGTGTAAAACGTATTGTAGTCGTTGTAGGTGGTCTTGTGGTAGCAGTGTTTGCACAATTTGAATTTTGTATGGGTACATCTTAAGATCCGACTTTAAAATTCTCCGCACTTAAAATGTTCTGGACATTCCCAATTGGCCCGAACGACGACGAGTTGAGACAGATGAATCATTTGCAATACTCTGCCGCACAGCTTCCACGTTGTCAGGACGGTCGGCCACTGAACCCCGAATGAATTAAATATTGGAGATATTTTCGCTGCGTCATAACAACTGATCGTTGACAAGAATAGAAAAAATTAATAATTTTGACGCGTTGTTGTGTACTGTATGTATCCATTATAAATTTCCAAGGACTCAAAAAATTATATCGGAAAATAAAAAAGTTATTCGTGTTTAACATTGGTTGGTCTTATTTGGCTCACCCTGTATTTATTTCGCATGAAATAAATAAAAAAGTCAATCAATTCCGAAAGCTTAGTCAACTCTACTGCGAAGGCATAACACTGGCAGCATAATACTGGTCATATGGCTAAAATCCAACTTGATCGTTGATGAAGATGATGATGATCAGGAGGACGGAAAAAATACTGTGAATCATAAGCAATGACAATAAAAAATACTCCTCAGTTATCTGGACGCCACCCTTGGAGTTCACTGAAACTTAATAATACCTGAGTTTCCAACCAACTACACCAATCTGTCTTTCTCTCTGTCTCTCCCATTTCCACAAAATGCCGGTGTCCCAAAATTAGTATAAGGGTCTTCATATTCCCTTTCACACGTGCAAATTATAAAAAAAAAAAAAATAAAAAAAAAAAATGGTGTACAAAGGCCCAGAATCCTTTTTTCACAAGGTACGGTGCCAAAATTGCGAGAATTTCCTCTTTCGGTTGATATGGTGATGCTTATCCTACCACAGATAATAACAAAATGAGATTATTGTTGAAACAAGGTGATATTTACATACTGTCGCAGTTGGTGCTATCACTAGATGACTCGTTGTTGAGTATCTCAGGCCGCCACCTTATCAGCCGCACCTCGTAAGCTGTTACTAGGTAAGGTGCGTCTAATGAATTTGGGCTACAAAAAAGTAAATTTTTCACTTCCGTTGGAGTGCCTAAGCTTGAGAATCTCGTCGTATGTGGTTCGAATCTGTATAGGCAAAACCTACCAGCGAGAGCTCTGGTTATTACAGGATACACACAAAGCCGGTAGGTGGAGTTACATATCCTCCATTCTGAAAAACTGATCTGATTTGAGTTCGACACTGTCCCCCAAAAGATTTGTTTGCTTCTAGATGTCCAATTGAGTTTTATGCCTTACCTGGAGCTTAATAAGGACTCCCATGCAAAGTTTTCATAGATACGGTGTGTACCAATCAGTGTGTTTTGCCTTGCATAATATTTGATTTTAATGCATTTTGGACATTTCTCAAATACTCGTCTATAGGTGCAACAAAATTCAATGCTCGTTTGTATATTTTACTTATTAGCCTACAAAGTTGTTTGTTATTGCTGATACCAAGGTGAGACGCTCTGCTTAGAAACACAATTCCAAAGGCTTAAAAACAATTCCAATGTAAATGTATCTTCAAAGAAACGAATTCGAATTCCAACATGAAATCTCCATAACCATAACTTTTTCATCAATATCACCCACTTCCACCACTATTAACATAATTTACCAATTCAAAGTGTCAAATAGATTTCCAATTGAATGCACATGGAAGCCCATTAGAAATCATTAGAATCAAAACACGATAGGCTCAGATAAACCTATTGTCTTCCAACTGGTGGCTTTCCCTCGCTTTCATGGATTCGCAATGATATCAATAAAGAACCGGGTAATCAATTTAGATAATCTTAAAATGAAATTATTTGAAATACACCATCTCTATATGAAGTCGGACATTAATACCACATTCTCCCATCGACTCTCAATCTTCTCGTATAACAAAAGCTTTGAGAAAATTTCCATTCGATGGGAAAACTATTCTGAAAGTAAACACTGAAGTGCTTCAGATATGCAGTAAAAGAGAACAGATGCTCAGATCGCTTTCAAGGCTTGAAACTTTGCATAAAAATCACCTGATTAATTGAATTCATTTTGTTCGTTATCTCATCCTCGAGATCTTCTTCAAGCCGCCCTTCACTCACACTTGGTGATAAACAAAAGAATCTTTTTTTGTATTTTTTTTTCTTTTTTGAGTTGAAACAACTTTCAAAAACCATAGAGCGAAACAAAAGGCCAACCAGCCAGTGTTGTGTTGTGTTGTCTTAAGTGAACCCGAACATGACAGGTCCGGTAAGGGATTGGGATTGTTGTCCACCAATGGACAATACGAAATGGGGCCAACAAATGATAATCGAAAAGTATCATGTCAGCTCATCTTCGGCACACATGCCCAACAGATCTGTCATCAAAAGAGCAATGAATATTCGAGTAATTAGAAGTAATAACGATGACAGTAACAAAAGAGAAAATAATAATAAAAATAAAAATTAAAAAAATTATTCAGTAATAATGACATTTGAATTAAACTCACGCCCCACCTGCGGCGATTGTTGGAAGTGTTTCTTTAGACCGGGCCTTTGTAACTGCAGCGATCATAATTTGGTGATCGATGGTATTGTGATGTCAAGGCAGTGTGATAAGGTACGCGAAGCTTTGTCTATCGATGGATTGATCTCCTGCTGTTGCTGCTGTTTATTGCGTTGGTCTGGACGAGGTGTACACCTGTTACACGATCAAACGAACCCAAAGTGTTAGTTTTATTGGAAGGGGAATTAATTTTTTTTTCTATCTTTTCTTAGCTGGTGGGGCGTCCTATAGTGTTTGTAATTTGAGGTCGCATCTGGGGTTATGAATATTTTGTTTTCCAAAAAGTTTATGATGTTTATCTTGGAACACTGTGGTGAGTTGGTAATTCAATAAAATTGTTTGAATGGTAGGGAGTATAACTGTTTTAGCAGTAGCCCTGTAGGCGGATGTTCTGTTCTTAGAGGAGTGAGCACAGCGGAAGTTAAGGAATGAGCACAGATGGAGAACGCATTATTGCTAATAGTTACAACATAGTTACTCTGTATGGGGGCGTTGGCATTGCATTCTCTACCACTGCGGCCACAGGTGGGCTAACTAGGAGAAGAATTCAATAGATGTTCGAGCACTTTACTCTGCCTAGTTTTTATATACAATTATTGACAAATGGGTTTTGAGTTCAAATGTATACAAAACATTTGCAAAAAACTTTGTATTAATATCCTTCTCCCCGAAAATCTTAATTATTCAGGCTGAAACACACTCGAACCATTCGAAAAATGGACATTAATGGAGGATTTTCGGAGACTTTTCAGGATCCGTTCGAGGGCAGTTTATAAATATCTCCAACAAGTTTCAGTTCGTTACTAGAAATATCTAATCTGCACAATGGAAAACTCTCCGACTCCTTCGAAGAACGTTTTCGTGGAGCATTTTGCCGTTTTCGTTTTTAGTGCATTTTTATTTTCGGAATTTATGAACTCTTAACAGCTAGACACAAAAAACGCTTAAAACTAGCTTAACTAACTTAACTATGTTATATACTAACTTAATGGCCCTATGCGGGCGCTCTAAGCTAAACCTAATGCTTAAAATATGTCTTTCGACGTAACATAACTTAAACTATTTATTAGATCTATACTTACAAATATTGGGAAACTAAGAAAAAATTTTTAAGCAAAAACTTAGTATATGAACTGAATTTTTTTTTACTATATATAAAACTTATAAACTATCTAAAAACTACTTATTCTAAGGTACGTGATTAAACACGCAAAATTTTTTTTTTCGATATACATATATATGTACATATACATAGATATATTGTATACCTTCCCATATACATATAGTATACATACATTCATACACATGTATAATTTTTTTTTTTTTTTTTTGTATTTTTTAGTATTTTTTTATTTTTTATAATTTTTTTTTTTTTTTTTTTTTTATTTTATTTTAAAGCTACTTAAACTGACCTTAAAAACTATGTAAGCCGGCCAGGCTATAAAACCTATACCGACTTTGCCCCTTCGGAGGCTACCCCGAATCAAAAGGAAACGACGAGGGAGTTCCCTCTACGTCTCCGAGCCACCAGAATTTCTGGTGCTGTCTCACTACATCTGCCAAATCACGGCTTGATACCGCTCTACTAAACCGGAGACGCTCCGTGGTGCTGTGTGCGACGTGTCGGTCGTAGTTAAGTCGCCTGTCCGCAGCATTTCGGGCAACATGGTAGATTAGCGGCACCGCTACCCTATCCTGTATCAGACCTTCCCTATCTAAATATAGGAACGCCTCTGGGGGGATGAAGCCGTTAAGACGCACACTCTCGTGATACAAATCATTGGGGTAGTATGCCCCGGAGATCAGGTTATTCATCGAGGACATTGCTCTTACAGTGTGCCTTCGAATCATATTGACCAGGAAATTATCCACTCTGTTTATGTTCGCCCTATTATACAGGACCTCATTAGAATAGAATTTTATGTACTGGGACTCTGGTGTTCTGTACAACTGAAGACAAGCCCTAAGGCAAGCCCTCTCAAACACCCGAATCCTTTCCATCCAGCTTGCTCCCACGTTGAACCACACGGGACATCCATATACGAGCATGGGCCTAATAAGGGCCATGTAGCAGATTACCTTCACCCTTGCGTCGAGTTGGCTGCTATAAAACAGTCTCTTTGTAAGGGCAAAAACACCTCTGGCTCTGACCAGAGAAGCATCTATATTTTTGTTAAAATATAGATATTGATCTAGCCAAATCCCAAGGTATCTAACCACACTTCGACTCGTTAGTGGCTGCCCGTGCTGTCCCACGATTAAGAACTTTCGCCAATTCTTTCTGGTATCCCTGGAGGCCCCAGATAACGACGTCCTAAACAGAATAGTCTCTGTCTTCTGGAAGTTGATCTTCAGCTTCCAGTCGTCGCAGTATATCCTGATCTTATCGAAATCACGCTGCAAGAGTATTGCAATGACCTCGATCTTTGGCCCTGACCTATACGCGATCAAGTCGTCTGCATACGCAATAGCATGGGGAAGAGATCCTACGAGATCACTCGTGTAAATATTAAAGAGGATCGGCGAATTAACCGCACCTTGTTGTAGACCGTTTTTGATTTCGAACGTCCCAGCAGAAGTCACATTGCCATTTTTCACAATAAACTGTCTACTGGTGAGCATATTACAGAGCATGTACAGCAGTGGTTTACTTATACCCAGCCTGTTCAACTTGTAGAAGAGTCCTTCTAGCCATACGGTATCGAACGCCTTCTCCAAGTCAACCAGGCAGGCACCCGTGCATTGTTTCTTACTTTTGTTCCATTGGATATCAGATACCAGTTTAGACGCGGCATGTACAGTCTCATGACCCGCCTTGAAACCGAATTGGTTATCCGGAACTATATGCATGTCCTCAACCCACTTAGTCAGGGCTCTATTGACCACCTTTTCGAATACCTTGCTGATGTTCGGAAGGAGACTTATCGACCGGAGATTCGCCGGATTGGATGTATCTTTACCTCTTTTGGGAATAGGCTGTACCACTGCTGTTTTCCAATGCGCTGGATAATGTGCACTATTCAGCGCATTGTTAAACAGAGTGGTGTAAATGTCCACCGCTTCTAGAGGGAGATGTCGAAGCACAATGTTCGACACTCCGTCAATTCCCACTGATTTCTTCTTTCTCAATGATGCGAAGATCGTTTGGAGTTCTACCTTCGATACGTACGGGGAGTGAACCATTTCATTGGCAACGACATTATTTGCCATGTTATCGTCATTGAACTCGGTAAAACCTATGTTCTCTGATCGCCAGTGCTCTATATCATTTCGAAGGTAGACGTTGTGCACAAGGACTCGACTTTCCAGGTCGTGGTTCGGGCAAATGCTATCATTCACCTTGTACACTTCCTGGAAAGTCGCTCCTATAGCCTCTACTTTCTCCTGGGGATCTTCGATCATGAAAAAATTGTCATCATCGACAGCGTTCCCGGGATCTATGCCTGCTGTTATTAGTATTTGTTCGTTGTTCGTCGTTCGAGGGATCTTAAGACACGGAAGGTCGTTTTGATTATTCCTCCGAAAAATTTTATTTATTTGCGGGAACATACTCGGGTTGTTGGATTTTACAGCCCGAATTTTGTTGTTCCAATGCAGATTTACAGAGAGTCTGTAATTTTCTCTAATTAACTGTTGGAGATTTTTAATCAACGACTTCAGTGTCCTAACCTCCGAGTTTTGTCTGTCCGTAAACTGTCTGTACAAGGTTTTAAGTCTTGACAGAAGTCTACTTTTTTGTTGGTGTAGTGCGTCGATTGTTGCATTGCGGAATATGTCTGCGTTGTCAGTGTGTTGATAACGAGGTATCGTACTGTCCATCGTTCGTTTGATTGTCTCGTCCATTTGTCTTAGGTACCTGTCGATCTCCTCGTTTGACAGGTTCCTATTGGACGGTGGGTGGAGCGAATTCAAGGAGAGTGCTCTTGTCATAGCTCTGGAGAAGCGTGTCCAACGCATCCTACTGTAGTTGTAGGGGTACGTTTGAACAAACTCGTCCAATTCCGCAATTTCGTTGGGAATTGTAATTTCGGCACTGAGTCCGCAATGGTCACTGTCATACACAAAAGTGTGTAGGCAGTTTCTCGTTTGTTGGTTCGTGTTGGTCAGTTGTAACCGTACATCGAACAGCATAAGATCCAAATAGGAGCCGCTTCTAGGATACGACGGGCTATCTGTAGCTATCAAATCGAGTCTATACTCGACATTGTGTTGACCCCACCAATTGAATAGTAGGTTCCCCCTAGAATTTGGTATGTTATTTCCCCAATCGCTGTGTTTGGCGTTTAAATCTCCGGCAATGAGGAAATAATTCTCCTCCGACTCCAGCCTTAGACATCGAAAAAGTGTCTCGAGCTCTGTAATAAATGACGTAGTTTGAGTAGAACCAGATGCGTAGATCGCGACCATGTACATCCTCTTTCCACTACGGAGAGCAATGCACACGATACATGCTTCCAGCTCCTGGAATCTCCGCACTTCACCGCTGTACACGGCCTTATGTCGCAAGTCTTTGTGAATGAAGATCGCAACACCTCCTCCTTGAGTAGAGTCGGGTCGGTCTCTTCTTATAATATTGTATTTATTATGGCTCAGTTTGTGTTTCTGGGATAGCTTAGTTTCGCTAACCAAAAGCACATCAGGGCTTTGATCATCTAACAACTTAAAAAGTACGGTTCTTCGCTCGATCCTTATCAGTGAATTCACATTCACCGCAAGGATCTTTAAGGGTTTCTCCGCCATCGTATCCATTACGACTGGAGGTGCGCTAGGCCCGGCAGAAATGCGTAGATCTGGTCCACCCGTTTCGCCTGCTCTTGTAACTGTCGCTGAAGCTGGTTCATTTGCCCTTGAATAGAGAGCAAAATAGTCAGCAAATCAGGCTGAGCCTCAGGTGCTTTAGGCACTGGGGCCTGTGCGGCAACCTTCGGTTGTTGTTGTACCGTGTTTCTCCGGCCTGACGCCATTTGGGCGTAGGTCCATTGGGGAGTAACGGCTGGTGTTTGACTAGAAACAGGTGGACGCTTGACTTCGATTCTCTGCTGACGAGCCAGGTTTACTTTTTTCATGTACTGGAACTTAGGACAACCCCGATAGTTTGCGGTGTGTCCCGAGTTCCCACATAGTGCACAAGAGAGTTGGCCTTTATCTGCCGCCCCATCCTTACCCAGGGAACATTCCTCTGCTTTGTGGTTCTTTCCACACTTTACGCATCGAGGCTGCATTTCGCAGTTCGACGCGGCGTGCCCGAACCTTTGGCAGCGAACACATTGTAAAATGTTATCGCTCCTCTTTACTTTTTCCCATTTAACAACCTGGTAGTCTAGGACATTAATACTCCTTAGACCATCCAATTTGCTGTTGGGAGTTATCTGAACAAGGAAGAACGGTAATTTCCGCTTCTCCCTTTTGGCCTTTGCTGTGGTGAACGGCTTGACTCCCACGAACTCAAGACCGTCGCACTCCTTCTCTTTCAGCATCCTAAGGAGCTCTCCCGGTTCGATAGACGGATCTACCCCCCTCAGTAGCATAGTTTGCAACTTTTCCCCCTTCGGGGTGAAGGAGAAGAACTCCGTCGTCGTTTCCTTTAATAAACCTTTTATTTTTTTGTACTGGTCCACTGTATTACAGTGGATAGTATGCCTATCTTCATTAATACGTTTAATAAAAAAATGATTGCCTATGGCCGACTTACATAGCTCAATGGTGTCTTTTAATTCCATCTTGAAGGTGTTGATTGGTGGCACCTTCTCCTTTGCACTCTTCTGCTGCTGATGTTGTTGTTGTTGCTGGTCTTTCTGTTGATGTTGTTGTTGCTGCTGATTCAGTTTTTGCTGTTTTTGTTGTTGTTGTTGCCGCTGCTGCTTAGCTGGCAACTGTTTTTGTTGTGGCTGCTTTGTTGGCAGCTGTTGATGTTGTTGTTGCTGCTTTGCTGGCAGCTGGTTTTGTTGCTGTCGTGTTGCAGGCAGTTGTTGTTGCTGCTGCTTATCAGGAAGCTGTTTTTGTTGTTGTTGTTTTTTCTGCGACTGGCTATCTTCTACTCTTCTGGCTGTCTGTTTAGCCTTTATGGTTAGTACCCTCTGCTGGAGCTGCCGTATGCTTTCGTTTATAGCCTCCATCTCTTCGTCCTCATCCTCGGACTCGGAGGCCGCTAACATGGCGAAGCTATTGCTACCACCTTTGTAGTCTGCTACTGCTGCTGCTGTTGTTGTTGACGGCGCCCCCAACCTCACTTCTCCCGGCAGTTTTTCAGTCGAAGCTGATAGGGAGGGGCGCTTGCCTTCGTAGGGAGTCAGCCTCTGCTTCCTCCTCCTCTTTACTGTAGTGCCACTTTCTACAGCTGCCAAGTGGCTTTCACTGTCGGCCTCATCGGCCGATGTTTTTACGTCCACTACTCCCGCTATGGGAAGCAGGGACCGTTCGCTTTTTTTCATTAGGTACCTCACTTGATATTGTTTTTTATGTCAAAAAAAAAAAAAAAAAAAAAGTTTATTCCGGTGGGAATAGAACCCGAACGACTTAGGTCACTAGTCGCTAACACTACCACTGCGCTACCGCGACACTCGATGAACCACTGTCTATTTTTTTACTTGAAATCGCGCGACAATTACAAGAGAAGCCGAAACACGTGTGATCTCCACAAAGGTCTGTGAACGACTGGAGCATTTTGCCATTCAGGTTAAAGTGGGCCTCGTCGCTCCAGAAAATGCAATTCACAGTGCGAAATCTCTCCAACATTGTTTCACAAAAGAAGTTTCACAAGTTACCTCCAATCTCAGTTTTAGTGGTATTATCAAAACTTTTCGAGAAACTCCTTCTTAAAAGATTAGACTAGAAAGCTTATCCCCACCCACCAATTCGGGTTCAGAAATAAACACTCGACGATAGACCAAGTGCATCGTATAACTAATGTTATAGAAAAGGCACTGGAAGGACAACAAATTTGTTCTGCAATATTTTTAAACGTTGCACAGGTTTATAGGAGTATAAACTTCATAGGGATCTAACTAGACAGTACTATGAGATACTTAAATCTATGGTTCAGCGTATTCTGAACTTAAAGTAATACAAGCAGGTGTTCCACAGGGAAGAGTTCTAGGACCTACCCCATATTTATTATATACGAGTGATATACCGCATGCGAGTGATACCATGATATCCATATTTACAGACGACACTTCTCTTCTATCAACAGATGGATGTGTGGCTAAAGCATCAGAAAAGCTACAAATTTCAGTTAATGAGATATGTAATTGGACGCAGCGCATATCAATTTTACAAATAAAAAAATAACGAATGTTCCCGTGGTTATTAATAATCAAGCAGTTCCTTACTCTAACACAGCTAAGTATCTGGGTATTAATCTGGATGCTAAACTGAAATAGAAGGAACATGAGAAAAAGAAAGTAGAAGACCTAAATATTAGATATAGAAAACTTTATTGGTTGTTAGGATATAACTCAGAACTGTGCATTGAAAATAGAATCCTACTACTAGTTATAAACAGATACTAAAACCCGTTTGGACATATGGTATCCAATTATGGGGTTGTACAAAAAAACGAATGTACATATAATACAAACATTTCACAAGTCCTTCGGGGAATAGTGATATATTAGAAATAGTGATTTGTATCGAGATTTGCAGATAGACCTCGTAACAGATGTGATTAAAAAGTACGCAATGCGTCACAACGAGCGTTTGCAGATGCATATTAATCCTGAGATAGACGATGTAATGTACGATATAATATTCGTAGGTTAAGAAGCACTTTTTTGACAATTATGAGAGAACGTATTTAAATTATAATACTTTCTCAAAACTAACTTAACGTTGGAAATAAAATCTTTTGTCGATCACTAGTTGGTTGGTCATTATCAAGGAGGTGTTTTTAGTGCGGTTAGAGTCCCACACTACTTTGGGTTCTGAACCCTACTGTGTCTTTCGAGATTTTCACCTTCATTATCAAATAAAAAAAAAAGAAAAGTTGTTGCATAAATTAAAGTAATTTTCCTTAAGTTCTTTAACCAATTGAATTCTTTCTGTAGAATTTCATGAACGATAGTTTTTGGGAGACCTAAAGCAGCCGCTTTTTCCACACTGATTGAATTTACACGCAAGCTTCGTTCCACCTCCCGAATGTTTTCTTCGGTCCTTGATGTTCTGCTGCGCCCCAAATTACGTGTTTCGGGAGTGGATGATCGAAAAAAAAACTTTTTTTTTTATTTAAAAACTTAATTTGAATACAAAATTGTATTTATTATTTTATTCATCAGGACAAGCTGCTGTCCATAGCAAGGCTGCACTTCTCCTGTTGATTCGGGAATTAGAACTAGACTGAACTATTCTACAAGTATCCTTTATAACCTCGGTCACCCCATATTCTGTGGGAATGGAATGTATATTCTATGGCACTGCGCCAAGCCACGTGCTGGGAGAATGGAATGCAGGCGTCGCGTCGAGTTTTCCTTTATGAGTATGTCTGCGCGTGTAGAGCAAATATGCTTAAAACGCAAAAAATGATTGCGCGTGTTTCTAATGGAGCAATGCGCGTGCACCGAATCAATTTGGCCCCGCATTTTAATGGCTTACGATAAGGGGGGTCGCAAGGGGTCAGTTCCATTAGGAAGAGCTGTTACCATTACAAAATAGCGAATAATAAGTGGTGTGGGGTGAAGCGTGTGTGACGAAAGTAAGTGAAGTCTCCGACGTACACTGTCGGACAAAATAAAGTGCAAAACTAAGCGTAGAAGAATTTCTTAATTTTTACGCAAATTTTTTATTATTTCTTTTTTTTTAAAAAAACACTTCATTATATATTTATAATTGTTATTTACAAAATTAAATTGCAAAACTAAAAGATATTGCAAAAAAGGAAATTCGTGCAGAAGACGAAATAAAGTGCAAATCCAAAAAAAGTAACAAAAACAACTCGTATGCTGGGAATCACATCGAGCGTGCTTCCACTTCGAATAGGTTCCAGTGAAGGCCGAAAACTAAGAGATAGTCATCCCAACTCCTTTGGTGGTGTGAGCTCTCAGGAACGAAACCGTGCCAGGGATGGAAGGTTGGGGGATAAACTAAACTAATTAGCTCCCGTAGCTGCCTAGGCGAGGCCTACGTGTATCCAGCCTTACTCCGATACTCGGCGGCTCTGCCGGAGTACGCTCTTATTTCCATCCGTACTCGTGGGAACAACATTTCACATTTAAATAAAAAAAATTAAAAAAAAAACAAAAAAACTGTAAAAGCGATGAACTGTCGCTAGAGACGATGGCAGAGACCATTATTGCCATAGCGTCTGAGGCCGTCACGATGGACGAGGAGATCTTGAAGGAGATGGAGGAGCATTTGCTTGCCGACCCCGAGGAGACAGTCCAACCTGACATAGCGAAAGTGGAGATCGCCAAGAAAAGTGGCCTCTCCGAAGGTATGCAGAGACTTAGGGTGTACAATAAAGCCGTACACTACTTGAAGAAAGAAAAATTCGAGGAAAATAAAAACAACGCAGCAGCTAGCTGCAAGGGTATCATCGCTAAGATGAACCCCCTCAAGAAAGCTGCCAAGGTTACACGCAAAAAGACGCATGGAACCGAAGCCAAGAAGGCGGGTCCCAGCGGAACCAAAATGCGCAGCGGTGGTGAAAGGCGGAAAGCCACACCAAGGATCGTAGCCGCTAAGGCGGATCCAGGGAAAAAAACCCAAAACCGCAGCCGCTAAGACGGGTAAGAGCAGAACACCAGCGCTATCGAAAACAAATAGGGAAAAGTTTGCTTCCAAAAGGGAACGAACCCAGGAAGAAACAAATAACCTATCTAAAAGGTTAAGGGCCAACACAACGGTTCAGTTCAGCGGGGTTATACGAAATGCTCTACAGCTTACTGTACTTGATATCGGCAAGCCCAGCGGACATTAATCCTTCGAACGGGTGAAGTTGTTTGAGAAGGCCATGGCCAACGCGATCTTCTACCACATTCGCAAGAATATTGGTACCACTGCTCCCACGTACGGCCTAACTAACTGGAAGCGCGGAATAAGTATAAATGAAAAAAACTTAATAGCTAGTGGCTCTTAATTTATTTTGAATTACGAGTACTGCCGCAAGACGCTTGGCGTGCTGTAAACCAGGCTTTTTTTTTAACATGTCCGCTGGAATATTCTCCCATTCATTTTGGAGGCTTTCCCAAAAAGATGGTAAGTTGCGACGCTTATCTAATGGAATCATCTCATCCAAAATGGACCAAAGGTACTCAATTGGGTTAAGGTCTGGAGACTAAGGTGGCCATTCCAATACATCAACATTATTTTGGGTAAAAAACTGCTTAGCTACTTGTTCCTTATATGCTTTGGGTTGTTATCTTGTTGGAAAATATAATTTCCCAGACATTCTAGAAGCGGAAGAAGCTAAATTTTTTCTAATAATGTTGACGTACGAGGGCAGGGTGAAAAGTTCTCGGCCTGACAATGAAAGACTGCGATGTTCAGTTATAAAGTTGGACTTGTCATTTTGGTGTCGATTTTGACGAAATTTCCAACGCGGCTATAGGAGAAACATCCACAGACCATTACAGACCCCCCTCCGTGTTTTACCGTTTTTTGTATGCACCTTTGGCTGAGTCTTTCAAATGGTCTGCGTCAGACTCACTCTCTGTCTTTGGGTTTTTTTTAACTCGAATTTGGACTCATCGGACCAAATTACAGTTTGCCAGAATGTTTCCGGCTTTAATAGAAACTTTCTTGCTGCACAAAGCATATGATTTTTCTTCGCAAAAAAGTTTTTTAAGCCGCTTTCCTGGAGTCGCCTTTGTACTGTCCTGGGTGCTATATTTAATTGTAGTCTTTCATTAATATTTCTGGCCGAAAATAAAGGGTTTTTCCTGGCCTCAACTTTAATTTTCCGGTCATCAGTTGCTGTGGTCTTCCGCTTCCTTCCGCAAGAACTTTCAAAGCTGGAAACTGTTCCTCGTTTTTTGAACTTTAGGCAGATCTTCCTTGCCCCAGAAATTGAATTACCACAACTGATACAAAATAAACAAAAGCAATTCAAAAAACGATTAGTTTTTACAAAACTGTGAACACATATGTAGATGACGTCAAAACATAACAATTGAGCCATAAATGCTCTTTGCTTTTAACGATTTTGAAAATGAATCAACTGCTTTTGCACTTTATTTTGTCCGACAGTGTAGCTAGTGGTCGCAACTTTAAGAGCACTTACCCCAATTTCCGGTCGTAATAATCGTCCCACCAGACAGGCTGTGCGTGCTTTACTGGATAAGTTCGAGTCAACAAATTCACTATTGAATATTCCTGTGCCAGTGAGACAACGCACCAGTCGAAGTACCGAAAATATCGTAGCCGTAAGTGCTTCAGTCGATTCCGCGTTGTTCACAGGAATTGGAAATCTCTTAGTCCACATGTGGCGAATTTTGCGTAAAGATCTTGGCACCCTTATAAACTCAAATTAACTCAAGAACTGAAGCCTCTTGATCATTTGATGAAACGTTTGAAGAAAGTCCTATAGGCCAGGATGAACATCAGCAATAACAGCTTTTAGAAAAACCAATAAATATGTAAAGTTTTTCTTTTTCAAATTGGGATAGGAAAAGTCTAAAAAAAAAGAGTTCAAAATAATTTGGTATCCCATATGAATGAAAGCAGTACTAAAGCCTTCTATTCGTATGTTGCACAACACGATTGACGACAAGAAACTAGATTCTATATGGTTCCCTATATGGGCTATTTGCGAAAAATAAATAAGCTAAAACCTATCTACTTCCCATTTTTTCTCTACATGCGGTTTCCAGTGTAGTTTTGCATCTAGTGTCACGCTTAGACATTTGGATGTGTTTGTTAAGACCTATCTTCTTCTTCTTCTTCTTCTTCTTCTTCTTCTTCTTACGGCGAAGTTATGATCCGGAGTAGAAGGATCACAACCCTCCCACTTTACTGCATCCCTACTGGTCCGCCTGTGGAGTTTGCCGGTTTTACCTCAGGAAATACTGGCAGGCTTCCCGGTTTCGGATCACTTCGTCACTGAGGCCAATCGAATGCTGGTGTTTTTGCATGTGTGATCCAGTTGTTTTTTGGTCTGCCTTTTCTGCGCTATTGCGTAGGAACGTTAATTGATATTGCCTTTTTGACGGGGTTCAAAGGATCTCTCCTTTGAACATGACAATACCAACTGAGCCGGTCGTGCTCTATCATGCTTGTGATGGGTTCTTTTACATAAAGGTTTGCTCGAATCTTTGTTTGCTAAGACCTATAGTAGTGCAAAGGACAAGCTGTCACTTAGGAATAAGTTAAGTTAAAATTAAGTTGTATTTCTATTCTTCTAAGAAAGCTCTATAAAATAATATCCCATTCAAGCGAGAAGAAAAATATTTAAAGCCTCATAACTACGCCCCTGTTTAATTTACTACTGATATGGTGATGACTTCCAGACACTATTGCTGCTGCCATGCCATGTCTCTTTACGTTTATATGATGCATTCATTGAAGTCAACTTCATTGAAAACATCGCTCAATAAGGCGGGCAATCACATGAAAGTCTACCAAACCGAGTCATAGCCTGTACTGTAAGGGACGGCGAAGTAAGTAAAATGTTCAGAATATTCATAGTAAGCCAATAGCATCTGTAAAGGAACAAAATGCTGACAACTTGATGCAGTATCCTGCACCTGAACTATATAACTTCTTTCAACCGTAAGAAGGAGATTTATCTCCTTGTATACCATACCAGCTCACTTCAGGCTCTCAGATACCTAGTTGAATTTTCTTGATAAGTACACAGTTCTCCACTCAATATTTCTTTAGATGGTCTTAAAATCCGGGATAGAGACGAACTCACTCTATGCAGTAGAACACTGTTTACAAGTAATAGGCACCTATTTTCTAATCGAACAAAAGCTGCTTTAATAGCAGTTTGGCTTAATTAAATTTACACAAACAAACCATATAACAGTCAATAAACGTATAAATTTCTGGGGAATCCACCTTATGTCATATATCCGAAGTGCCAGCCAGTCGGCAACTCTTATATTTTTGTATTAATTGGTGAATGAATTAAAGCACAAATCAGATAGAGAACAACAAATTCTCACAGAGATACAGGGACCTTTTGAAAAAGGTAAACATTGTTGACAAATGCCTACTTCAGTTGAGCAAAGCGTCGAAAAAGTAATTAGCTGCTGCATGTGATGATAAATTCATCGACTGATAAGCCCAATTAAACGGAACAGGTGAGTTTAGAAAGTTTTGTTATCAATTGATAAAGTGGCGGTTATTTGGTATAAAAGGGGCGGACAATGGATGAAATCGACACACAGTTACTCGTGCCATTAGAAGCAAACTTTTAAGCCAAATCAAAGTGAGTCTAGTAGTTGTTGTCTATGGTAATTTATTGTCAACATTTCTTTTTAACTTTTAAGATGAAATCCTTCAGTGTTGTATTGTTCCTGGTCGCCTTTGCCGTTGGTGCTTATTCTTTGAATGCCACTTATGGCACCATCTACAGCAATAGCCCTCTCCTTTCTAGGGAGCTTGTCCTTAGTTATCCAGCCAATGGACAATTTATTAGCCGTGATGTTGTATTCCCGAAAAGTGTAAGTTGAATATTGTTCGATGTCCCTGTACAAATTGTAACAATTTTCCGTGTTATTCAGGGACAAACTAACACCCGTATAATTAATGGAATTCGTGTCATTGATAACTTCAAAAATACCACTGGAGCCGCTCCCACTTTGTGGTCTGGTGGACCAGGATTTACCTTCACCACCTTGAACTTGAAGTCTCAACTCGGCAGGGGTATCAACTCGACCGTAGAGATCTACGGAAATTAATTGTTTAATTCAATAATGTTTACACCGAAAGGTTTCTAGCTATAATGGGATGAAATAAATCATTTATTTGCTGTGTAATTTAATTTTGTTTTCAATTCATACAAATATTTATGAGAAAAGCAAGTGGAAACTGCTATGAATGTTTCAAACATTTAAACTAGAGGGAACCGACAGAAAACTGCGAACTTTACAGAACAATTCAAAGCAAAATTCTCAATGAGCAATGCCTGAGAAGAGGACTTCCTTAAATAAATAAATGTTTGACGAATTAATATATATTTGTTATATTTTTCACACTAATAGAAGGTACAGGGTTATTCAAAAAACCAACGGGGTCAGATCACACGATTTTGGTAGCCAATCTGCACTTTTCGTGCAATAGAGCCAAATTTACCTATGTTGTGCGGCACGTAGCTCTGTCCTGGTGCAACCACTTGTCACTCACATCAATGCCTTCAATCTCAGGCCAAAAAAAGTCGGTTATCATGTGACCATAGAGCAGAGAACTCACCGTTACAGTGACACCTTCATCGTTTTCAAAAAAATACGGCTCGATCACGCCACAGGTCAACAGCGCGCACCAAACTGTCACCCGTGGTGGATGCAATGGACTCTCACTCTCAACTATTACATTTGGATTCTCAGAACCCCAAATTCTTCAAAAATACCTACCGAGCGAGATATGGGCCTCATCGCTGAAGAAGATTTTGTCTGAAAAATCGGCGTCAACTTGTTGATTTTCCAGCACCTAATCGGCGTATGTTCTGCACATTCTATGGTCTACAGCGGTGGTGAAATGTATTGTAAAATTATAAGGCAAGAACTACCACTCACTATGGATGACAGTTAGATTATACAAACGCCTTATGGTAGGGATGTGAAATCCCAACCTCGAAATGAATAACCCTTTACTTTCACCTTTATGCTGTATCCGAAAGGCGATATTGAAAAGGTTCTCTTGACAATTTTACTCTTGTAAAGAGTTGTCAGACCATGGAAGGTCTTTTGTATTCTTCCTGGGAACTTCACACTCAGTAGGCCTAAGTTTCGGCGTAGATACAAATGGCTTACAGCTCCGGAAAAAATAATGTACACCTGAAAATGTTCAAATGTACAGGACAACATACTAAAAAACCCCTAAATTTCCATGTGACACATGGTTTTTTTGTTATTGCACTCTACAGAAGAGGATGGGTGAACTAGAAAGCTGGAGTTTAATACATTAATAAATTAAATTGCAAAGTGGGGTATTTTGGTATAAACGTTCGGACAATGGATGAGATTGCCACTTATTCGTGACATTAAAAGTGAGCTTAATATATTTTCCATGGCGAGTGCGATACTCAGTTTGTTTGCAAATATTTTATTTTATTTTCTTAAAGATGGTCACCTTTGCTTTTGGTGCTTAGTCGTTGAATGCGACATATGGCAACATCGGCCGTATCCGTCTAGGGAACTTGTCCTTAGCTACCCATCCAAAGGATAAATTATCATCCGCGATGTTTTGTTCCCTAAACCTGTAACTTTAACTTGAATATGGTATTCATGTGTGCATGACACTCTTTTATGTTAAACAGGGACACACTAAGAGTGTGTCACCACACCACTGGAACCATTTTCAGTATGTGGTCTGGTGAACCTGGATTCAAGTTCACCTTCGTGAACTGGGTAGTGGTGGAGATTTACAGAATTTAAATGTTTTATTTAATAACGTTTGCATCGAATCGGTTTTCGCTGTAATGAGATGGAATAAATCATTTATGCATTTGATGTGAGATTTGTTTTCAGTTTACGTGTAAGAAAAATAAGTGTGAACTGGTGTGAATGCTTCAAATATCTAAACAAGCAGGCACCGATGGAAAACTTTACGTATCCATCCATTTTGTGCAAAACATAACTCCTCTGTGCAATAAGTTACTGCAATTGCAAATTATATTACCATAAAGGGAATTGCAATGTCAAAATATCGAAACTACGGGCATCGGGCCTGGCCGCCTTCCAGTCCTAGTATTTTACTACATATTAATGATTCAATAGATTGATGATTCTTAAAACAGGCAAACCACCGAGCGAGGTAAGTTCATATCGCCCAATATGGATACTATCAAGTTATTCGAAAAAATGCTGGTGAAACGCCTGCAAAAAATAATTGAAGAAAAATCGCTAGTGCCCAACTAGATCAGGTGCATAAATTCACAGAGTATCGAACAAGTATTTGAAGAGAAAAAGATATGCTCTACTACATTTCTTGATGTAGCACAAGATTTCGATAGATTATGGCACAAAGGACTGATACATAAATTACAAAAACAACTGCCGAAACAGCATTCAAAAATGCTGGTCTTTTTTTTACATTCATTCTTCAGAATTAAACAAGAAACAGAGTGCTCAACATTAAGAGAAATTAAAGCTGGTGTACCACAAGGTACTGTACTAGGTCCAGTAGATACTGCTGTACTTGCTGAGGGAAAAACTATTAAAGTAGCAACAAAAAAGCTTCAAAAGCCAGTAAATTATATCTCAGAATGGACTAGAAAATGACAGATTAGATTACATAAGTAAGAAGTTAGTGAAAAATAGTTTGGTGCAGTTAACTTATCCCGATGAGATTATTCGATATTAGCTCGTCATCCAGTAGTGATTTATTATATGTATGACATTGTAAATAAAATAACACATTCAAAGACATAAAAATCAGTAGCAGTGGATACTTTGAAAACAACTCAGTAAATGAACTAAAGTTGTCTAGGATTTAATTGATATTCCCACATATTCAGCATAATTTTATTCAATTCAGTAAAGCAATATTTATTGCATAAATTGTACTAATAGCTTCAGTGGATACTTAGCGAAACTCCGCCTTAACGCAGTCACCTACGAGTATGTATCTATAAGGCCACCGTGATCAGAAAAACGTAGGAACAGAGAGTTAAATGATCATATCTCTGTCCAATTAAATGTTTTTTTTTATTTAAACAATTTCTTTGTTACATGACACTACAACTAGTCAATAAGACTAACAAGCAGCTTGCATATGAATAAAATTAAAAAGTAAATAAATAATTAAACTAGTTGATGCCCATCGGAGTCACTAGTTTGTCTATTGCACTGCTAGGTCGTGCGGCTTCGTACGTTGGAGTCTTCTAACTTACTCACTTTGGTTTAGAAGTTTAGATGCCTCTTCATCGCTAGATACGGTCTCCATCCTCAGGTCACGATGAAGGTCTGCGTTACGGATGTACCATGATGCATTGACAATGCGCCGCAGTACTTTGTTTTGAAGCCTTTGGATGGTTTTGATGGTACTTTCCTTAGCACACCCCCATAATTTGATGCCATAGGTCCATACTGGTTTTATTATTTGTTTGTAGAGCAAGAGTTTATTGTGAGTAGATAAGACTGACAATCTTCCAATGAGCCAGTCCATTTTGTTTAGTTTTACGTTGATTTCGTGTCTTTTTTTCTTGACGTGCTCTTTCCTAGATATTTGGCGGTGTTGGCATAAGGAATTTGGGTGTTGTTGATGAATATCGGAATTTCCCTTATTCTTTTGTTTGTAAAATCAACATGCACGGACTTTGCGTCGTTTATTTTTATGAGCCATTTTTTAGTCCATAATTCAATGGCGTTCATCGCTGTCTATAGCTTTCTCGCTGCTTCTTCTGCTGTTTTGCCGATTGCCAAAACCGCTGTATCATCAGCGAATGTAGCTATTATGCTGTCTGGTAGTGTAGGTAAATCATTGGTGAACAAAAGGTAGAGTGTTGGACCCAGGATGCTGCCCTGAGGAACTCCAGCTTTTATTTCCCTTAGCTCAGAGTACGCATCTTTTTGTTTAATTCTGAAGAAACGAGGTGTCAAGTAAGATTCAAGTAACTTCGAATACTGAATTGGTAGAATATTTTTCAGTTTTTTCACTAGTCCTTCGTGCCAGACTTTGTCGAAGGCTTAAGCTACGTCCAAAAAACATGCAGAACAAACCTTTTTCTCTTCCAGCGACTTTTCTATGACATCAGTAATTCTATGAACTTGGTCCAATCAAAATGATTTGATTATTTTTCTTTTGTATGTTGGCATAGCAGTAAAACATTTTATGAACTAATTAAGTTTATATATTATATATCAGATGAACTAAAAAATGGCAGATTAGATTAAAGGACATAAAGTCAGTCCGCTTTAATTTTACGTATAAAACACATTCACACATTCCAGTATACATAAATAACAATGTAGTGGAATATTCAAATACAGCCAAATGACTCTAGACACTAAACTGCGCTGGAAAGCACATGTAAAGAAAAAAAGAGAGATGAATTGAACATGCGCTACAGGAACATGTATTGGCTTATTGGGAGATAGTTATCCCTGTCCAACTACAATAAGCTATTGCTATATAAGCAAATTCTGAAACCAGTACGGACAGACGGGCTCCAGTTATAGGCATGCCCATGCCAGACAAATTTCTAGAGAAAATCCGAACCTACAAAAATAAGGTACTATGAAACATTGTTAATGCACCTTGGTACATGCGAAACGTTGATCTAAACAGAAATCTAACTATTGAAATGTTTGAAGGTGAAATTAAAATAAATTGCTCAAAGGCTTCTCAACCACATTAATTTAGAAATAACACACATCTGCTAAATGCTGACAATATAATCAGATTAAGATGGGTAAAACCTCTCGATCTATAATAGCTAAGTTTATAAAACAAACAACACTGAATAGTACCTCAAGAAATTAATACTTTCAAATAAAAAGTTAGAGATAACTTGAATGTGCGAGTGCCAAAATTAGAAGAAGGAAAAACCATATGCGTAGTTTTGACAACTCGACAAATTAGTCAGAAATCTCCAGTAGGCGCGCTGGTGTTCTTTAATTCTTCTTTTCCTGCAAATACACATCATCTCAATTTTCACCTTCTCATCATGTTCAGTTTTCATACCTTTTTGTATCTCTTATTAGCAATTTTAAGACATAAAAATACTCCACTTACTCCGCCCTCCGAATTAGAATTGCAAGCATGGGCAAGTAGCTCAGCAGAATTCCCTAATTTCACTCTCATTCTCGAATTTGACAAGAACTGTTTCACACGAAATCATAACAAGAAAGTCTGGTTCTTGAGGAATCCGCAATGACGATTCACGATTACAAATCTGAGGCGGTAGTGGAGCGGGTGAGTTCTCACTCTTACTTATTTACTTAGGTAACCCCTCAGAGGGCATAGGGCGTCAACCACGCCTGCGCGCCATCTTGTTCGTACTTCTGCAACGCGTTTGAGCTGCATTCAACTCATTCCTATATATTTGCTTGCGATGTCGGTCATGGTTGACGATCTATTACATCTCACTCTTAACTGAGATATATTTCTGGTTTCTGCCGAATAGCAAGAATATTTTTCAGGCGAATTCGAATTCCGTCAATCAATCTACTTCCAAGGCATTGACAGCTTTAACTATAATACAACAAGTTGTTGGGAATCCCTAAGTTGAACTGAATGAACTCTCATACTATGAAACAAACAATATTTTCTTAAAAAAGTTATGATAAAGTTGGTCACATTTTTCCACAACGGTCCGGAAATTCGTACTCTGGGTATTTTCTGTTTAATTAGCTAAGCTTAAAAATTAGAAAAAAAAAGAGTAAAAATGGTAAAAATCGGACTCATATACATATTTCTTTGCCCGAAATTTAAGTACTAACAGGTCCAAAAGCGGTCCCTTTTTAAAGAAGAGCCCGTACATTAACCTACAGGCCTTACTTGACAAAGCAAAGTAGTTTCTGACTCACAAGAGCATTTTAGCGTGGAATTTCCATTTGTAATTTGACAATGCAAACTTGGCCAAGAACGACTGTAAAGTAACAACCAACTAACAACCTTATAAGCAGGATACCAGTAGATTTAATATTTTTGTAAATTTTTGCCGTAACTGTGGCGATAACGACGCAGAGACGACCTCCCGTTTCCTCAATTCCTTTGCACCGAAATGTATATAACTCTACTGGTTCTGGTCCCTGCAAGCCGAAAGTAACACAAAACGTTTTTTTTTTTTTTTTCAAACGCATATGAAACCACAAATGATCCTACTGCTGTTACCACCGTTCTCCAACCTAATCTAAGAGGCGCTTAAAAAATTTGAATTTATAAACCAAGCTCACAAGGGTATATGGTGGTAGCGCATTCCATCCTTTATGGCAACTCTTACCATGAATATTAACATTTTTGACATTTTTGTCCAATACAACACTTGCATCAGCCCTCGTTACGACAGTTCTGCCCATGCAGTATCATAAGATAAATTCTTCTAGTTTAAAATAAGTGCACGCAAGTCGAATCTTCTGTGGAGTGTGGACTTCTGCTCTGCTTGCACAAAATATTGATTTAGATGTGCATACAGAGAAAGATGACTGGCAGGCGATGGATGTGTGCTGAAGTTCAAAATAGTTAGTCAAGTGGCAAAGGAATGCATGCCAAAAACTAAAGGAAAAGTCAAGAAGACGTCTCAACATTTCCACCAACCACCACCACTACCACTTGAGGAATTTCCATGCCACATAAGAACAGAATTCCACTCTCCGAGAATACGAGTATTGCAGACAACATGTCGAGTAGGAAGGTTATTCTTAGAATTTTGGCAAAATTTTCTATTTTCGTGTGTGCGCTATGGAACGATGTGCGCGGTTTCCTTTCATGACACACGACATACGGTGGTGCAAACAAATCACTTCAACTGAAAAGTAGGAAAGAAAAATATCCAAAATTATTTTGTGTTAGTGAGCACAGCCTCAGCTATCACTTTCCAAAGAAGAAGGATCTCTGGGAAAGCGAACGCTCTTAACAAATTACTCCCGTCTCTTTGAGTTCTAGGATACGAGTATTCCTTATAATACGAAAACTGTGTTGCGGAGAGGGGGAGATTTAGGCTTTAATTTTTAAATGTTGACGTCTTCGGAGGGTTCATTTTCGGGGGGTGGATTCATTGAGGTTTTTCGGGTCATCTTCTCAAGTATCTTCTGTCTAACTTTCTCTGCCTTGTGTACTTTTAATGAGAATAATTACCACGAAAGTGTGCAGCAGGGCTTCATCACGAAAGGATTCCCCACTCCAATTAATGTAAATTGGTAGTGTAGTATTTACACTACAGGGCTCTTTGTGTTCGAGATGAATTGTGCAAAGAAATGAAGATGAATATGATGGCTCTTTTGTTGGCTTCTGGGATCTGATAAGGCTTATATTGTTGGGTTTTTGGAACAATGACTGAGTGTTTTGTACTTTTTGGGGGTAGACTTTGCCTGTTGATGGCTTCGTTTGATAAGAAAAAGAGTTTTTCGCTTGGAAATAAATTTTAATTAGAACTTTTGGCTGCCAATTATGATGTGAATTTTGAGGGAAATGAGAGGGGGATAAATACGAGTATGCCAGCTTGCAAAGCTGTTTTGCATGAATAAAATGTATGACAGTTAATTTTTTTGAAACTTCTCATTATCCCGTACATTGCATAGAAGTAAGTAGATACGAAATCAGTTTGATCAATCGAATCGAATATACGAGTCAGGGTGTTTTAGGTCAAGAAGCAAATTCTTCTGTACCCGCTCAATTCGGTTTATACCTCTTGGTATGGAGACCAAACTATTGGTGCATAATCTAATGCAGATCTGACTAAGGAACAGTATACTGACTTTAGTAAAAATTCAAAAGAATTGCGCTTCAAAAATCGTAAAGTGAAGGTAAACTTACTGTCAAGCATTACAATAAGAATAACTCCACCTTTATTCCCAAAAGTCAAGAATGGGAAACAAGCACATTACTCGTAATAAATGAACAGGACATCCTGTTCTACACTGTTGGGTCTAAAATAGGAACCGGAGCAGGAGTATTCTGCGAACCGTTACAGATTAAAGACTCATACAAACTTCCAAAATGAATGCAGTGTCTTTCAAGCTTAGCAGCGTTGACAAAGAAAATAAATCCATCTCTGATTAAAATTTTTGTGGACAGTCAGGCAGCAATTAAGGCACAAGGACAGTGAAACAAACTTAGCAATATCCACGTGGTCAATATCTGCTGAGTTCTTGAACATAGTGATATATAAGGGAATGATATAGCAGATGAACTAGCCAGAAGGATCAGGGTATGTACCCACATACGAATTGACATCCATATTGGTGTAATGAAAGAGAACACTGCTTGGTTATCAAGAGGTGATTGTGTTATATCCCGCAGCCTATGGCTACAATTAAATGAGGAAGAACCAAATGCTTCCTAGCTATGGGAAAAACAGAATTCACATCTAGATAGGTGAACTGACGCGACATTGAGCGATCGGCACTATGGTCGAAAGGCTGGGCATAAACTCCCCGGACTACTGCAGGTGCTGTCAAGATGAAGAAATAGAAACCATCAAACACATACTCTGCGACTGTCCAAATCTCCATAACCGTCGCCTCTTCCTTACGGGAAACAGACTCTTCAGGGAACTGGGTGACTTGGCATACGCATCGCAAATGGACTTAACGAGATACATAAGAAGCACACGCTGGTGCGAGTAAGTACCAGCCAACTAGAAACAATGTTAGATGCGGTAACATAACTCAAGGGGACCAATAGGCCTCCGTGCAAGCATCTTTCGAGGTGCAGTCCTCCCAACCTAACCTAAGATATGAAGGGATATCATTTGTAAATAAAACGAAAAGTAAAGGATCTAGATGGCTTCCCTGAGGTACACCACTGTTAGCTAAATAAGAAGATGACCATTCATTGAATTTTGAATGAATTCCCATTTCAGCATTTTGTGATTTATCTTATCGAACGCTTCAGCATATATAACATCTACTGGCCTATTTTAAAACTATGAAGTCAAATTAGTGGTGGCTGACCTTCCACTTACGTAGCCGTGCTGAAAATGAGTCCTTCGCCACTTTCTCCAAAAGCTTGGTATGCTTGAGATTTTAGAAATAGACCTATAATTTTTAACTATATTTCTGGAAACAGATTTGTAAATTGGAGTAACGAAATCTATGTTCCAAGCATCAAGAAACACGCCTCTAGAAAGAGATAAATTAAATAAGTCTTTATCGAGTTCTTCCGTACTAGTGATACCAGAATTGATTAAAATTTGGCAATAATATTTCTCATTTATTAATTCCCATTTGTATTGCATCTTGCAAGGTATGACATCATTTTTAGTGCATCCTTACGCAAAAAAATAAATAAATTCTTTCCATAAATGATCAGGGCGTGTTGAATGAGAAGAATTATCATCAAATTTGCTGAATTACAAACTGGAATTCTTATTGATTTTCAAATAAAGGGTTCAATTCAATAAATGTATTTTTAGGTGCTGCTGAAGTTGTTTTCGGATCCAGTTCTACTGCCGACTGTAGCACTATACGAGTACTAACAAAAAGATATCGCTACAGCATGATTTTTGAAAAAATTTAATGAAAGCGACTATAGACTTGGAACACTTTTTACCGGAAATAAGGTAATGCAGAAATATTACTCTTTAGGGTAAAAGTGATCTGTCTATAGACTTTTTTCGCTTTCGAATCCACCTTGAAACTTCTCAAACCTACCTTATCTTAGGGGTAAACTATGAAGATATCTCGTTTAGTTCCGAAATTATAAAATCTCTAGACCCCTCAATTCCTGTAAACAAGTTCTTTCCTATCATTTCCTATCACAGGATAAAAACTTGTATGAGCAAAGTTATGTGCGTCTCCTTGCATCCTTCTTCGAAAGTATTGTTTACGATGCAATGTTTTTCCAATGCAAGTCTATATTTTTCCCTCACCAGCGCGGTTTCTTAAAGGGAACGTCAACAACCACAAACTGGCAACGGAATTCATATCAAGGAAGTCGATGTTGTTGCTACCGATTTCAGCAAAGCCTTCGATCAAATTTCGCACGCAATTGTATTTTTGAAACTCAAAGCTCTCCGTTTTCAGCCTGGGTTTATTGCGTGTATCAAATCCCATCTTCATGAGAAGTTCTTTTTATGGCCCCCTGATCCCTTTATGGCCCCTTCTGGTGTCCCTCAAGGTAACCATCTTGGTCCCCTGATTTTCATTTTGTCAATTAATGATGCTGACGGCATTATTAAATATTGCCGTCTATCAGTTTATGCGGACGACATGAAAATGTTTGCACACATCACCATTCCCATTAAACAGATTTTCTACTTGGTGTAATAAAAACTTTTTTGAGTTGAATGTCAATAAATGCCATGCTATTACTTACGAGGGTGGGTCAATAAGTCCCTGAAAAATTAAATAAGGAACACTCTTTTCGGTATAAAAACATTTTAATTTTCAGCATACTCGTAGTCTCCTTTTAGCTCTATACACTTCATCCAACGTTTCTCCAATTTTGTGATGCTCTCCAAATAATACGATTTCTCAAGCCCCCCAAAATAAGCGTTTATTTCAGCAAAGACCTCTTCATTCGACCCAAATCTCTTACCTCCGAGCCATTTCTTCATGTTTGGAAACAAGAAATAGTCGCAGGGGGCTAAATCTGGGGAATATGCTGGATGAGGGAGGAGTTCGTAGTCTAACTCATGCAATTTTGCCATTGCGACTGCGGACTTGTGCGCCGGTGCGTTGTCCCGGTGAAAAAGAACTTTTTTCTTCGCCAAATGCGGCCGTTTTTGCTTCAAATCGGCTTGGAATCGATCCAGCAGCTCTGCGTAATATGCGCCGGTGATCGTTTTACTCTTTTCAAGGTAATCGATGTGAATAACACCGCGCGTATCCCAAAAAACTGTCGCCATGACCTTGTTTGCTGACAAAACCGCCTTGGCCTTCTTCGGCTTCGATTCACCAGGAGAAGTCCATTGTTTTGACTGTTCCTTGGTTTCTGGTGTGTTGTGGTGAATCCAGGTTTCATCCACGTTTACGAAACAGCTAAAAAACTCAGCCGAATTTTTCTGGAACATCGCCAAACACACCTTTGAAGTTGTCAAACGAATGCGTTTGTTGTCGATTGTGAGTAAACACGGCACCCATCTTGCGGAAAGCTTTTTCATTTCCAAATATTTATGTAAAATCGAAATCACTGAGCCATGTAATAAGCCTATGACTTCTTCAAGCTCGCGCACTTTCAATCGCCGATCGTCCATTATCAAACCATGGATTTTGTCGACCATTTCTGGTGTGGTAACCTCAATTGGGCGACCAGAACATTCGGCGTCACTTGTGCTTGAACGACCGCACCGCAATTGAGTAAACCAGTGGCGAATGGTTCCAATCGCTGGTGAAGAGTCCCCATAATATTTGTCAAGCTTTTGTTTGGTTTGCGTGATAGGTTTTTCTCGCAAAAATAGTGTTTAATGAGCACTCGAAATTCACTTTCTTCCATTTTAACGAAAATGCTAGTAGGCGTCTATATAAAATGGCTGCCACAACGAAACTATTTGACAGATCTGTCTGAAAAATTGGGTGCGTTCTTTTGAAAAATGATTCTTGGCAAAAAAAAAAATTAAATTTAAGGTGACAATTTGTGTTCATTTTCAGGGACTTATTGACCCACCCTCGTATTCCCGGAAGCGTCTTCTGACAGCTTAGAAAGTACGTGATTTGCGACGAGCCTGTTCCCACTGTCACCTTTCTGCGTGATTTGGGTGTCATTTGCGACAGTGAGCTTAATTTCCGTAGTCATATTATTAGCAGGGCAAATTCTGCACTAGGTTATGTGAACGTTGGTCCAATAAATTTTCAAATCCTTACGTCACGAAATCCTTCTGCATTTGTAAGAACAATTCTGGAATATGCCAGCCAAGTTTGGTCTCCTTACGAGTATCGTTTGAACGTGCTGAACATGCAATCGCTTGAAAAGCGTAGAAAAGTTGCCGATATACTACGAGTACGAGTTTTCAAATCAATAATGTTTGTAATTCTATGAACCGAATTTTGTATTTAATTTTTATTAGTAATGAGCTATATCATAATGTTAGCGAAGTAATTGTACCACTTTTAAATACTTCCATTTTTCACACTGCCGTTTGCTTTAAAGTATACTTCTATAAATATTGTTTAAAATCACCTTCTCAAGATAAATTGTCCCAATTTAACTAACTTTTATAAAGTCAATTATGGTGCGTTAGATAATTTTTTTAATAATGCTAATTGGGAGTTAGTTTTGGCGAGCACTAGTCTTGAAAGTGTTTATAAAAATTTTGTTGATAAATTGTTCGAAGCGTTTTCCTTACATGTTCCTAGATCTAGCAAGAAGGTTGCTAGGAAGCTACCGTAGCATAATAAACGCCTTTTCAATCTTAAGAATGTTAAAAATAAAGCATTTAAGTTTTATAAATTAACTAATAATGAATGCGAACGTGAATATTTCCGGAGATTGCGTAAGGAATACGAATTCTTAAATGCATTCCTGTACAAACAATATGTATTGAATTCTGAGTCTTATTTAAAAAATAATTCAAAACATTTCTGGCAGTTTGTGAATATAAAAAGTTAAACGAATGTTTTTCCTGTAAATATGGAATTAAATGGCCTTACCGCCAATGATTCACAAGTAATATGTAATCTCTTTGCGGAATTTTTCCAAACTGTTTATAGAAGACCTGATAATTGTTCTAAATACATTGAATATTCCGTAAGTGAATCCTCCATAAACATTGGATTTTTACAGATTTCTGAACTTGATGTCCAAAATGGCCTTAACAAACTAAAGGCAGACACTAGTTCTGGTCCTGACGGCATTCCCCCTATTGTCTTAAAGTTCTGTAAAAATTCCCTTTGTAAACCACTAACGATTTTATTTAACTTATCGTTGGCTACAGGAGATTTTATTGAAATGTGGAAATGGTCTTACATAATTCCTATCCATAAGTCTGGAAGGAAGCAATTAGTAAATAATTACAGAGGAATATCCAAAATTTCAGTCATACCCAAATTATTCGAAAGTTTGGTGAAAGATAAAATTATTTTTGATGTTCTAGAATACATTTATCCTGCTCAACACGGCTTTGTATTAGCGGGCGATCTACATCAACAAATTTAATAGAGTTTTTAAATTATATTTATCAGTAATTTGAAGAAGGTTTGCAAGTTGATATTATATATACAGACATTGCAAAAGCCTTCGATACTGTTGATCATAAGCTATTGCTGTTTAAACTTAATAAGATCGGCTTCCATTCAAGTTTTTTTAAAATGGGTTTCCAATAACCTATTAAATAGGAAACAAATTGTTAAAATTGACAATTGCACTTCCAATCCTATCAATGCTTACTCAGGTGTACCACAAGGTAGTCATTTTGGGCCAATATTTTTTATTCTTTTTATAAATGATGTATCTAAAGTCATTAAGCATTCTAGGTGCTTGCTTTATGCAGATGACCTAAAATTGTTTTTAAAAATAAATGATTGTTTTAGGCTACAAAGCGATTTGGATAAAATCGTCAGCTGGTGTGAGCGTAACAAATTAACTTTGAACACTTCTAAATGTAAGGTCTTTTTGGCATATCGGCGTTTTTTCCCTGTGAATATGTCTTATTTTATCAAGAGTAGCCGATTAGAAGCTGTATGTGAAATAAATGATCTCGGTGTAATTTTCGACACTAAACTTAATTTTAATGCGCATATCGATTATGTCATAGCCAAATCGAACGCAATGGTGGATTTTATCAAACGTAACACTAAAGAATTTAGTGATCCATACACATTAAAAACCCTTTTTGTTTCTATAGTTCGACCACTCATTGAGTATTGCTCTATAATATGGAATCCCTACTATGGAGTTTCTTTAAACAGAGGTTAGAGAATACAGAAACGCTTCACTAGATTCATAATATCCAAACTTGGATGGGATTATATGCCCTCATATAATAGCAGATGTGCTCTATTAGGGCTAACTTCATTAGACAGAAGACGTAAGATTCATGCAGTAATGTTTGTACAGGATGTTTTTGTCTATAAAGTGAAATGTACGGAGATATTAGAATTGCTCCATATGTATGCTCCGATAAGAACCCTAAGGGAGTGTCAGTTTTTATACACTTATACTCATAGATTTAATTATCGTTTAAATGAGCCTACTGCTAGATCTACACGCTTATATAATCTAGTTAGCAACATAGTTGACTTTAATCGTAGTAGAACTACGCTTCAATTTGAATTGCTGTAATTTAATAAAGTTTTATCTGTAATACATACATTATGTACTTATTTATAAATATATTATACCAGATATGTAAAATTTTGTAAAATCTGTAAGAGATCAACTCCGTAGATAAATAAATAAATATATCGTCCTATGCTCCTCCAAACCACCTCACTCAGCACAAATCCGCGTATTCTGAGGTCAGTACCTCTCTTCCGACTCAAGTTTCACCGTACGAATTACGAACATAGACTATGTGTCGAATGCTACGCATGGCTAATGACTTCCATAACCTTTTTGATTTTCAGTGCAGCAAAAACTCACTTACTCGTAGAAACTCCCTTTATTTACCTTCCTCACTCAGGTCTTGAAGTATACATTGTAAATATTAATTATAAGCCCCTTACCGCTTATATTAGCTAAATAAATAAATAAATTGAGTGAGCCAGTATGGTTCATAAAAAAAGACATTCGATTGACAAAAAATTATACGTAGTCTATCTTGTGATAAGTATTAAAAGAACGCAATCAGTTCTTCGCATAAAGTGTTGAATTAAGTAAAACAAAAGCGTTCATTATGTTCTTCTTTTTTTTATAATAAATCTCACACTGCCTCACACAGATACCTCAACACACTTAAATTGGGGGGAAAAGAAAAATCGAATCGGAAGTCCCAAATCGTGATTTAATTTTTTATTTTATTTTTAGATTTAATAATAAATAATGAGTACTTTTCTTTGAAGTGGCCTCTCTCGCAGCCGATGCGTATCTTAATTCTAGAAGCAGATTGTGATAGTTATTCCGTCGATACTGATAAGATTCTTATATAGGGGAATTTTTAAACTGTGATGAATGTTAGTAACTAATTTAGCGATTTTCTTTTCAAATGCACTTGTTCGGTGGATGATGCCCCGTCAAATTTATTATAATTTATTTTGTATATGTAAAAAAAAAAAAGCAAAAATAATGAGATACGTCATGATTAATTGCCTTTTGTGTGTGTTTGACAATGAATTTTTTGTACGAGTAATTTATGTATCAGCAATAAATAATTAGCGAAGAACAAACTGATAAGACGCACCAAACGACCGCGAGACGTATTGGTCCAAATAGAATCTCTCGAAATTATCAAAATTAGTTTCGGTTTGGTAGTTGGCATCAACGGTCTAAAATTGGTCGGATTTTGTTCATAATCGAATTTGGTTCTAAGTGATTATCAATTTTTGTCTATTTAAAAAGAAAGTCATCCGCCGATAAGAGTAATTCTTAAACTTGCCAGATAAAGGCGAGCATCACTAACCACACACATCCAACCTAAACCAACAACAGATATACGAGTACTCGTAACAATGAAGACAGTAAAACTTGTGACATTTGGTCTGATAGTTGGGTTTGCAGCGACTGCATATGCTGTATCAAGTACATGGGGCAACTTTGCGCCTTCGTCACAATTGCTGTACGTCGAGAACATTTTTAATACATCATTGCCGCGCCGATATGTGAACCGAGAAGTTCGATACCCGAAAAATGTAAGAGAGCATGGCGGCGGCACATGTGCTTTAAATCGTATAGATTTCTGTTTTAATAGGCGTGAGGAATGAATTTGCTGTCCAATAGATAGATAATGTAATTTATTGGTGAAAGGTCAGGTAGCCGAACACTTCACCACTCCATCATCTAGGCTGCGGAGAGGGAGAGACGAAAAGTGTGTCATATTAAAGAAGACACTGCAATTGGTAGCACATTGCTCTGAGTGTATATCTGCTGAGTGCTGATTCTAAACAAGGTGCGGTGATTGACTTTGCTTGTGTATTTCCAAGTTTTCACATGGAATTTTGGAGAGTTTGTAGATAGCCTTGAATTAGCTGAATTTATTGCCGTCGATTATAATTTAATCGACAATTTTGATACACAAACAATCTGCTTTGTTATTTTCTATTGATGCCGACGAGACTGTTGTCGCATTTTATACGTTTTCCTCTTTATAATTCTTCAGCAGAATTCAATTCCAGTCTCGTTTTTGATATTGTACAACTTTTGTAAAATCCAAAGTCCACATCTCTTTTTTCTCCAAAAATTCTGATCAGACCTTTGCTATTTGCCCGCCGCATACATCTTACATCAATTTGTATGAGCAAAACCATTTGAGGAAAACTTTAAATGCCTATCGAGAACATATGTAAAACTGGACTTAAGTAGCTTCTGCACTGCAATTTATGAAATGTCCAGTAAAAGTAAGAAAAACACGACCATATGTTTTTCAATTTCGAAAATGATTCGTTTGGGAAAAACCAATTAGAAATTATTGTTCGCCTCTATTTAAGTTGGCTTTCTTTCTCTTCTCTAATTTCAGTTTCATAGAATTTGTCATTCCGACGTCAGTCTTTACGATTTGAGGAACAATTTGAAGATAAATTTAAAGATTACTTTATGAAGAGTAATCATTGGTTTCGTGAACATTTTCGATCAATTATGGTGTAGCATGGGTGCCTTTAAGTAAAGGAACTAAAAAATTATTAAATACTTTGTCTGTCTTTCTTTAATTCTATCCGTCTGTATGTCCTTCTACTTTTCTTCTTTCTTTTTCCACCAAATCAGCGGTAGTCCAATGAGAGAAACGTTGAGTCTACTGAATTTTATGCAGAGCCAGTCCCTTAAGCTAATTGGTAACCCTACTTTTTCTGGTTAAATCAGTGCTCAGGGAGATCATCAGACTGCAGGCTTTTTAGCCTGTGCTACCAAAACTACCGCAATTTTGAAAAAAAAAATAAATATTTATTCTCGAAAACCGCTCTAAATATTTTGTTCAATTTTTATATTTAAGATGGCGTAATAGGTTTTTCACAAGAAATTAGTTTAACGGTACTTTACTTATTAGGTAGCTTTTAAAAATTGCCTATTTTTGAATTTTGTTCGACATCAATATCTTAGCAATATTTGACATACATATGGTCATGGCATACCAAGTTTTGGAAAAGTGTCAAACAATGAATTTTAAAATAAAAAAAAAAAAAAAATTTTATCCCGTTTTGTTTAAATTTCAGATCTGAGTAATTTGCAAATAAGAATCTTATATATGTACAGATGTACGCAAGTGCAAGTACAATGACCCAGTTGTGCATTTTGATTATTTTCTTTTCAAAAATAAAAATTATGATTTATTTGATTTATATAAATAAAAATCAGAAAATAATTATTACTCTTGGATTTGTACCGTACGAAATCGTAACAGTTACTGTCCCTGGTACCTGGAAAAGCCCATCTTATCGAAATTGAAACTTAATTTTGGCAAATAATTTCCCACTACAATTATATTTTTAAAATGATAACTCTTTACAAAATGTAGGTACTCTCTTTTGACCCCTACCTTTATTTTCGTATAACTAAATTATTCCAGCATATCTACAATTTTTTTGAAAGGTAGGTATTCCGAAGCTCGGGTGGAGTTTTACATACAGCGCCTGCTACCTAACCTTCGTATGACTTCAAAATCAGGTTAATTTGCTGTAAAAATTAAAAGAAAAACTGCCTGTGAAACTATAGCTAGGGTCAACTCTACATACATTTACAAAACACTGACATTTCGGTAGTCATCTGAATTTTCTCTAGCCAAGTGTGGTGACTTGAATCCAGGCTATCTTGTCATGAAGTGATGAGGAACTACCTCCACTACATTCATAAAGTCCATCGCTAACCATATTTGAAAGTTTTCAATTTTCGATTTCGCAATCAACCTTTCACAACCCAGGTTATGTTCATTGGCTTATTGTATTCGAATAGAATAAGATATTCCCATACCACGGGCCAGCTATGTAGCTCCAACATTCTTAGCTAGAATTGTTTCTCTTTCTATGGAAATATAAATGTAAGCCATCTAGTTAATCGAATCCTTTTTTAACGGACAACAAAAGACATCAGTTTAACTATTGTAATTTATAAACAAGTTTAAATTAATTTATGGTAACCCGGGTGCACCCTGTACATTTGGCTGAAACGATTTAACTCGAATGTACTGCAATCGCTATGAAAGGTTCAGAGGAAGAAAATTCGCATTATATTCCAGCCAAACTTATTTATGCGAAATAAGTGCCTACAAATAAAATAAAAAAAAATAAACAAATAAATATTTTGGCGCTAACAGCTCAATGCAGGGAGTAGCCTAGCTTGGGAAACTGGAATGGTTGGGACCTACAGTTTTATGTCGTTTCCGAAGAGCAATTTTTTCGATAGAGAAAAGCTTTTCATGACAGTTTTACTCTCGAATGTTTGTCAGACGTTCCGCGGGAGGTGGGATCGTAAGAACATTTTATTTTAATTTTCTTGGATTCAAACCCTGAACATCTCGCTCAGTGATCGCGCACTTCACCACTGAGCCACGGCGCCCACGGAGATTATGGGTAAAATATTTAATTTGAGAAAAAAGTTTAAAATTTCTGAAAGTATATTATAAATCTGACATTTTAAAACATAATTTTCAAATTGCATTGCAATATTAAAAGGATAAAATTCTGGTATTCTAGCTTCGGGATTCCACGATTTTGGTAATACAAAGCATTTTACTGGCAATAACTGATATATCTGCAAGGATTTACCATGATATCTAAACATTTTTTTTTATTTTTATGTTCTCTTGGATTCGAACCTCGCTCAGTGATCGCGCTTTGAGCCACGGTTCAATATTTGTGGAGTACTGCAAGATTTTTGACACTGCACTCCCGTACCTTATATGATATTCGGACGACAACATCTAGAATCAAAACCCAACTAGTAATTTAAGTTTTATCACAATTTCCCCAAGCAGTGATTCTCAGATAGCGGTGGAGAAAGGATTAAGGGGACAATCACGATTGGCGATTCACCCCACATTTTTAAGATTTTTAGAGTCGTATGAGAACTCATCTTTCAAAGTGTTCAACTAGATTTTTCAAGTCCCTTAAGACATTTGTAGCAATTAAGCTCTCAGTTTGAGTATTACCAGTATATTTGTATCTACTTTCGATAACAAAGCAAATCTACAGCATCAGCAGTTAGTGAAAAATCTTTCTTTGTGTAAAAACTTGACCTTTTAAAAATATAATTAATTACTACAAAAATTGACTTCACTTTTGTCGTTGACTGTAAAAAAAATCTAAATCTTGTGACACTTTTTTTCAAATCGAATTGCACAGACTTACATTCGGAAAATCCATTCTATTTTACGATTGCAGATTTTATAAAAATTATCATTTAAGGTGAATAATTGATAAAAATGAAAACTAACTCTTTGCCTAATATTAGTATCTACAGACAGCAAATTCGTTTCACTTGCCTTATCAGCGAAATAACTATAATCAACTTATCAACTATCTATCAATTGACAGGGTAATATCAACGGACGTGTAATAACAGCGATTCGTGCCATCGACCAAGTAAGCAATGGAACTGGAGGTCATGCGACAATTTACTCTGGAGGTCCTGGATTTAATTTTATTAACTTAAAACTGCAATCACAATACAATTATGGTTTAATATTTCGTGTAGAGATCTATGGGAGATAATCAAACGTAAAGAGCTCCCACCCCCCAATTTATTCAAGTCTAATGTAAATATTATTATTTTCAACTTTTTTTTTTTTTTTTGTTTTTATTTTTTATAAAAATTAGAAAATAAAATTAGTATGAGTTTTTTTTTGTTTGCTTATAAATGCGAGTATCTATTTATTCATGAGAAAGGTGTACCGGTCAGCGGAATAACGTATTTTCAACAAATTTCAAATTTTAATTGAAAATCTGACAAAACCACTCACGGTGAGCTGTGCTGCATCCCCCAGCCCAACAAAGATACACTCGATTACGTGTGCAGAGTTTGTAATGCAAATGTTCTGGAAAAACAGCGTTTTGAAATGTAATGCGCTGCGATTGTGGTTAGGATGCGTGGTTGTTGTTATGTGGCTTCGAAAGCTGTTAGGGTTAGATTACGTTTTATTTCATTGGAAGTTGCCAAATAATAGGCGTTCAACATGGAAACCATGTGGGGTAATGTGGGTTGTTTATCTACTTTTAGGTGCCACAGACAATTGTATCACGTATGAAATAATTTAAACATGAACTTTAATACAATTTTTGTGAAGTTTGTGACGATTTTTTAATGGTAACATTAGTTAGGGTTATTTATGGAGAGCATCGCTGCGTACAATACGTATGTCAAATATCAGTATCTTAAAGCAAATTTTGAACAAGTGCTATTTGTTTCTACCAAGGAGAAATCTTTTAGGCGATGTCTAAATTGTGCTCGAGAATTTCAAAAGCAAAATTGGTTAAGAAAACATCTGCCGTGGGCTAATAGAAAATCACGCCCTACAACCACACGACAACTGAAAACGATTTTAGAGCAGCTCGAAATACTTGGTAATTAGAACAAGGTTTCGAGCAGTCGAATTTCGCACACGGAAATCTTGCAGTCTTACCATCTTCAACTTTCTCATCTAAAAGAAAGTTATTGTTTTCATGAACAAATTTGATCTAGAGAAACTCAAAAAAGTGGGTCTCGGAATTCTGTACGTTCGTCTGTTCATCTGTCCATTTGTATATCGAACTGCAGCCTGAGCGGCTGAACGGATTTACTTCAAACTTCATATCTGAAGTCTATGGATTCTCTAGAAGAAAAATTGGAATTTTTATTCTAACCTAAAAGATAACGGTACATTACTTGGGCCCAATTTTGGAAAAATTCAATTTACTCCAAAAAAGCTCCAACAATTTCGATAAAAAGTCATATTTAAGATAATATGGACATTGGCAATAAGACTGCGTACTCAGATTCGCGCTAAAAAATATAACAAATAACGGTACTTTACTTATTAGCGGACTTGCGGGAAATGGCTACTTCTCGGATATGGACGAGCCAATTTTATTCAAAATTGCTATCTACGTCATTTTTGACATATGTAAAGACATTTACGAACAAACTATTTTTTTTTTTTTATTGATTTTGTCTAAATTTCAAATATGGAGCGAGTACGTGCAACCCAGTCATGCCCTTTAACTATTTTTTTTTTTTCAATCTACACTATTGTTGGTATGGTTAAATGAATAGATTATGCAGATGCTTTTAGTGTGGTTCATGTGGATGTTAACGTTATCGCAAATTTTTATTGAATTCTTCTGCGTTTGAGATTTTATTAAATGTGGCATAGAAACCTCATCACTTTGGGAAAATTTTAAGAAATAAATTCAAATTAGTGTGACTCGCAAGTAATGAAAAAGTTTCGTACGACGCAGTTGTGCATTTTATTTTAGTTGTAGCATAAGTCGAAGCTCGACTCGTTCTGAATAGATGAAGTTGGACGCCATCGCGAAACAACATCAGTAAATTGAGCCAAGCAACGGGAATGCATGCTATTGGACGTAGTTTAGGAAAAGCAGATGTATTTAAACAGCGCTTTCAGCAGCTACGTTAGGTTAGATAGATGTGACTTGCTTGTCACTGCCCATTTAGACCAACAGTCGAGTGCATTGTGCTGTTTTTACCCTGGGAACCTAAAAAGAAAGAAAGAAAGCCGCCGCTTTAGAACCACACAGATAAGAATTCAGGAGGGTTTTCAAATCGATTTTGTTCAAGTCCTCCAATTCCATGAAAAAGTGACTGCCATTGACATAGCAGGTGACGAACAAATTCAATTTCTTCTTCGACCCTGCAGCTTCTGCAATACTGACTTTCTCTATACACCGTAATTATCTTCCCGACAATATTGTCTTCTAGGATAATTTTTGCAGCCTGAGTAATGGCTATGATCCCGGCTTGGAAAACGCTGCCGTCGATGTTGATTCTAAAGAAGCTCCAACAGTTTCACAGAACACCCCAACCCCTGTACCGACGTCCATTTTGGAGCCGTCTGTATAGAAGGCTAGTTCCTTTTTGGTTGTAGCTTGCTGGTTCCTCTAGTCGCTTCTGTTCGAATTCTGATACTGAATTTCCCGCCAAAAGTAAGTGTCGATTTCTATTTGCCTGATAGTAGTTTCCCATCGGGATACGATGGAAGCATGGCCGTATAGTGTTGATTACCAAAGTCCAACTTCATTAGTCTTAATGCAGTTTTAACAACGACTTTATTGCAGTAGATATCCAGTGGAATGGCATTGCCGCTGTGAGTATCGTTCTAATAGACCCGATTCAGACCGTTCTCTGGATCTTAGTGAGATTTGAAAGATAGTATTTCTTCTCAAGTGCCTTGCGCCAAACTGTCGAGCCGTACGTTAGAATGGGTCTCACCACAGCTATATAAAACCGGTATACTACAGCTACTTTGAAGCCCCAAGTATTGCTGAAGGTCTTTTTGCATGTATAGAAGGCTACACATGCTTTCTTAATGTGATACTCGATTTTTTCTTTCCTTGAAAGGTTTAATTCAACTCTTTCGATAGTTGGCGGTTTGACAGGGATAGATCTTTTCCTAGTAAATAGAAAAATCTCTGTTTTTGAAGGGTCGATTCCCAGTAGTGCGTAGCAGAGGCTCTCACTTAGAACTGAAAGAAATTTACCTGATACCAGAATGACAACTTCGGCTGTTACGTTGAAAGCATTTTCTTTCAATATGTCCAAAATCTCATCCAGAACTAGGAGCCATATAAACAGTGTTAGAGCGCCATCCTAAGGTGTCCTTCTGCTGACCTTACTTCTTTCAGCAGCTACTATAGGGACAACAGGTAGAGAGAGTGATAAGAACTCTAAACCGCCCATAATTCTATAAACCACTTTGTATAGAAGAGATCAGAGTAGTTATACAAAAACATAAAGCCGCTATTTTCAATGGTCGCCTCTAGAAGCTTTTTCAAATCTAAAACTGATGCTTTGATAGAACGCAAGCACAATCAATCGAGTAAGTCTGTAAGGGAAGACTGTCCGATGACTCAAATATCAGCTCTATATGTCACATTTAGGGAGACTATATATATACATTGTCGAAACTTCCGACCTGGCGCGTTGGCAATAGACTGAATATGGTATGGAATATGGTAGTATTCATCGCTGGCCATCACGAGCAAGTTCCGCAAATGATACGACTACATCACACGATACCAGCGATCCATCATGAAGGCATCTACATAAATTGAAGAGTAGATCTAGAGGTTGTTAAGAATGAAGGTTAGGTTAGGTTAAGTTGATTGTCGGCTAAAAGCCAACACACTTAGATCAATAATAGGTCCATTGTGATACCACATGTGTTTGAGACGCCGCCTCTAGCCTATTCGTTGAACCATTTAGAGCTTTTGATGAAGCGTAGAATGTACCTAACATCAATATTATTCAGATCATCAAGATCATTGAAACAGAAGACTCCTAAGTGGAGTTTCCTTCTTTGGGAGAGAGCTGGGTAGGTGCAAAGAAGGTGAAGAATAGTCTCCTTCTCCTCCTCTTCCTCATCCCTGCAGCTTCTGCCGATATCATTTGAGCCAAGCCTTGTTGAATGCTTGCCTAAGAATGAAAGTCGACACACAAAATAGCACACTTCTACTCTGAGAATGACGCCATAGTGAAGATCGGACGAAGCCCAACCGTAGGAAGTCGCTCTGTTAGGATTTGGTAAATATAGTTTCAAAACTCTTAACTCGGAGAACAAAATGAATGTTGATGATCCGATGATCCTGCCGAATATTTTATACGAAGCCAAGTCCTGCAAAAAAAAAATGTAGGCATCGTATAAAACGATCAAACTTTCGAGTGAATGGACAATAATGCTCCCGTTGAGTGCAGATCCCAAGTTCGAGATATAAAGTAAGATCGAATATCAGTTTTAAAGACCAAGCAACCCTGGGTAGAAACAACATGCTCGGAGGTAAGGCCGCTGTATCTCAAGCTCACATAAGCGCCTCAAGCCGTGGATAACTAGGTGCTTGTTAAACGAAGTAAAAAGACAAAAATAAATCAAGTATTTTATATTTAAAACACCCGGAAAATATAAACTTTACAAAAAAATACACAAAGTTATGCTCACAATTAAAAAAGGAAATTCCAATATGCAAAGATAGCTATTACAGGAATCAATTCAATTCTTTTAATAGGAATTTAAAACGTGAATGGGACGTAGTAAATAGCATTCTAGGCAAGCCGTCCCGGTCGAAAAATCCAACTATGATTCATATTGATAGTAGGGTAGCATCCGATAAACTTGAAATTGCTGACACATTTAACAGCTATTTTTCTTCTATAGCCGAAGCCCTACAACCAAACCCTAACCATGAAGGTTGTACAAATTACAATCACGTTGTTTCTTTCCAAAGGGACACTTTTTTTTTTGAACCGATAACCTTTTGGGAGTTATTGAAATCGATCGGGACTTTAATATATCTCATGGTTTGTGGCCGACATTCTTGCTTCGATATTTAATAATAGTATGCGGCGATTCTAACAGCGTCACGAACTACAGACCTATCCCACTTCTTCCATCTATTAGCAAAATTTGTGAAAAATTAGTAAAAAAAAAAACAGAGTTGTCAAGTTTTTAAATAAGACCCTTTTCTTTATTCCAGTCCAATTTGGTTTTCAAAAAGGTGAATCTACTGAAGAGGCATTTTTGAAGTTTTGTTCGCAAATACATTGGAATTTGGACAGAAAAAATCATACTGCAGGTTTATTTGTGGATATAACGAAAGCATTTGATACTCGTATGGTCTATCATTCCATTCTCTCAAAAAAAAACTTCAAGCGGCTGGTTTTCGAAGCTTTATGCTTGCGTGGTTCGGATCATACTTGGAAAATAGATCACAGAGGGTTAAAATAGATGAAATCAGAAGTGGAATTCAATGTATTAAACTAGGTGTGCCACAAAGATCGGTTTTAGGACCGATTCTTTTCCTTATTTATATCAATTCTCTTATGGAGATTAACTTTAAGGGCATCATGACGGCATTTGCTGATGATTAGGGTGCACATATGGATCTGTCCCTCCGTTAGACTCAGTTGCTGATACGAGTATAAATTGGGATCTGAATTTACTAAGGAATTGGTTTGCAGTTCGAATTTGGTAATTAGTTCCAAAACTAAAATTATGTTGTTCAATTCTTCTTCACAACTCTCCGAGGCAAATTTTTTTTTTCATGCACCTGAGTGCCAACAACTCAAATTGAATGCTGTAGTGAAAAGTGCTTTCAAATTATGAAATCTAGGGTTGTTAATTGATTCCAAGATGAGTTTTCAAACCATAATGAGTTTTTGAGAAAATATTTTCGCTACACTTTGAGCAATTTCTTTTATTTAATAAGAGCTTTTGAAAACAATACGAGTATACTACGGTTTATTCCATTCAAAATTGCAGTATGGCATCGCCTGCTGAGGAGGTATCTAGTTAAATAAAATACAGCCTTCACTAATATTACAAAAATGCGTTTTGAGACTAATCTGTAATAAACACCGTTTACATCCTTCCTTTCGTTTATTCCGTGATTTGAAAGTACTTCCTGTTCGCCACTTATACTGTTTCAAAGTGCTACCTCTCTAGATATGGCAATATTAATTTTAGGGTCCTCGACGGTCATAAATTTTTCTCATTCTGTTACTGTGCCCATTGCTCATCCCACCACGGTGTTTCGTAATTTTTACACGGTAAACTCTTGTCGTCTTTTTAATAAAATACCTCAAACATTAAGAACTCTTGATTCGCAAAATAAGTTTGAGAAACTTCTGAAACATTGGCTATTTGGTTTTGATTTCAGAAGTTTGCAATCTCTTTTAACTGTCCAGATGTAGATACATTTATTATATCTATCTCATAGGACAATCAGTTGAGACGGCACTACACCAGGTTGTATCCACAATAGAATATGCTTTTGAAGCCAAGGAATCAGTCGTAGGCGTTTTGCTAGATATCGAAGGGGGATTTGACAATGTGAAAACTTAAAAAATTGTGGAGGCACTCTCGATATACTGTAATAACCAAATAATAAACAATTGACTAGAACACATGCTTACAAACCGCATTATCACAGCTTCACTGGGAGACGAAACAAGAAGGGGAACAGTCCGTACGGGAACACCGGGGGGGATTATATCTCCTTTTCTGTGGGTGCTCACAATGAACAACCTTTTAAAAGCACTGGATGGAACCTGTGCGAAATGTGTAGCGTACGCAGATGACCTAGCCGTTCTGATAAGAGGTAAGCACCTGAACATCATAGAAGAGCTTATGCAAAACACCCTTCAAATCTTAAAAGAATGGGGGAGAGTGGATTAGAAATAAATCCAAATAAAACGGAAATGGTTCTCTTTACAAAGAAAGGAGAAAGAACCTGGAAGAAAGAGTCAACAAAGCCAAGAGAGCATATTGGATATGCAGGAGGGCCATCGGGAAGACATTGGGCTTGATACCGAAACAGGTCCACTGGATATACGAATGCGTAATAAAACCTGTCATCTTCTATGGTGCAGTTGTATGGTGGCCAGTGATAAGCAAAAAGTATGCAAGAGACTTGCTATCTAAGGTGCAACGTATAGTCTGCCTGGGTATTACAGGAGCACAATCCTCAACACCAACCGCGGCCATGGAAGCGATCCTAAACATTCTACCAATGCACCTCGAAGCGAAGAAAATTGCATCGATGGTGCAAATACGGGACATCGAAAAATCACCGAAATGATAAGAGTAATGACACCACTCATCGATTGCCCCAGTGATTTTGTTGAAAAATCGTATACGTTCTCCAACAACTTCGAAACAATTTTTCCCGCAAGAGAATATTGGACGTATAAAAGAACGGCAAAAAACTCCAATGGGATATCGGTATATACAGACGGCTCTAACATATCAGGGGAATCAGGGGCTGGCATCTTTAGTGGTAACCCACCGATTGAACTTGCTATTCACCTATAACCATTTGTATCGGTGTTCCAAGCAGAAGTCTATGCAATTATGAAGGCAACTGAAATACTCGCAGAAGACACCAGCGAAGGGAGGCAAATCGACATCTGCTCGGACAGCAAAGCAGCAATTAGCGCGATTACAAACCCCATGTCGAAATCATGACTAGTAAGGGAGTGCAAAACTAAATTGAACTTACTTGCCAGACACAATAGAGTCCGTCTTACATGAGTACCGGGGCACGAAGGAGTGCCGGGTAACGAAAAGGCAGACGAACTAGCAAGGAAAGGAGCGGGCAGCACAGAACTGAACCCGGATAATACAATAGGGGTCCCTCTGACAACTATTAAAAGAATAATCAATGAAAAGATACGCCAGGAGTTCAATAACTACTGGACGAATCTAGACACGTGCAAAGTGGCTAGATCTGTAATAACAAAACCGAGTAAGAACACAACAAAAAGAGCTCTTAACTCAAGCAGAGCACAACTGAGATTGATGGTGGGACTTTTAACAGGGCACATCAATCTCAACAAACATTCGTTCAAACTCGGGGTAGCTGATACAACAATCTGTGCCAACTGTGAGGAAGAGGAGGAAGATATAGAACACTTCCTCTGCCACTGCCCTGCTACAGCGAGGCTAAGACTGAAAATTCTGGGATCTCCAAGGTTTCCGGATATTACACACCTCAGTAAGAAAGGAATCTGGGATATATTGGAGTTCACCAGACGAACACTACGATTCCCCGATCACTATACGATATAGTTTCCCGTTGATACTACCCATGATCCCAATACCTAAATCCTCTCAACACATAACTCCCAAAGTACAGCACTATTCCCTACAGTTACATAGATGAGGGGAACACAACGGGTCCAATGGATGCCTAAGTGAAGAGCATAAGCTCGAGAGTTCCAAAAAGTTTACGGAGATGCTGCTCTAAGTGAAAAAACGTGCCGTGATTAGTTCCGTCGTTTCAAAGATGGTGATTTCGATGTTGACGACCGTCCGCGTGAAGGAAGGCCAAAATCCTTCGAAGACGCTGAATTAAAGGAATTGCTCGATGAGGATCCGTGCCAAACGCAAGAACAGTTTGCTTCAGCATTAGGAGTTACCCGTCAAGCCATTTCCAAGCGATTGCATGCGTTTGGAATGATTCAAAAACAAAAATTCATTATGATTTGAAGCCAAGGGACGTTGAGCATCGTTTTTTCGCCTGTGAACGACTTCACAATAAAGTTGCATTTTCATCAAAAAAAAGAACAGCGAGAACTTAGTTGCGCACCTAATACGAGTATGTATGTACAAATTTTGTCTAAGGGTCACCCCACTCATAATCTATGATAAGTCTAGCTATTTTGAAGTGACATTTAACACTATTTTTTGTTATTAAAATATAAAATGTCACTAACCTTTTTTTCGAATTCGTGTTTAAACTAATAAGAGTTTTGGTGCTTTACAAAATAATTAGCAATAAATTCACTTTGATAAACCATAAAAGAAGCGATTGCCAATAAACTTAACATCCTAAGAAAAAAAACACTAATTTCGATTCTGGATTGCACCAGTATACGTCCCTTTGTAATTCAGTTTACTGAATGTAATATAAAATAAAATTGCCAGAAAAAATGTTTTAAAACGAAAAATACATAAAATATAGGTTTCAACTCGAGATAATGATGTATAACGACCATTTACTTTATTGTTAAGAAGCCGTTTATATATCTATTAAAGTTCGACAGGTTATTTTGCATAAAAGCGGTTAGACATATCTGACGCATTTGTGTCAGTCCGTTTCTTTACTCTAAATGCAGCTTGATTCACAGTTAATTGGTTCCCGATTTTCACTTAATATACGTAAATATACGATATCGACAGTCATAAAATTACAACCATTACTATCGGTGTATATCTATCAGTCATGATTTATCACCCTTATCTTTTCTCGTTTGATTGCATCAAAGATGCTTCAAAATAGATAAAGACCAGATTTACATAACGATTTTCACGGTATCAAAGTCAAGATGTAAATTTCTGAAAAAAAAAAAAAAAAAAAAAAATAGACTGAAATTGATGCCACAGCATAGATGAGATGAGTTGCTATCGACCCAAGAGTACGAGTATTTTAAACCAATTTCATCTGACCATGACGATGACCTCAACACTTTCGTTAATTTCAATTCAAGTTTGATAATGCTGAACAGTAAAATTAGACTTGAGCTATGAATACGTAACAATTGAAATGCGTTCGACTGCTTAAGGGTAATAAGAATGAACTTAAAATGAAGATACATTACATCACCAAGTATAGAAAGTCAATTCAGTCCTTTCCTGTTATACTGCCATTTGAAAAACAGTGATGATATCATTAGGAGAGGAGACCTTAAGCTGGCAAAATTCTTATCTAGAAGGCCATTAATCAAATTACTCCAATTCACATGATCGTTAAGGTGGGCTCCGGAGAAAACGTCGATCTGAAGGTTGTATCAGTCACGATCATGCAATTTAAATCAAAAGCTGAGATACTCGTATCTTTTGAAAATGTTCAGATACCTACAAAATTGACGAGTATATGTGGATACTGATTTTCTTTTCCAATTCAAACAAAATATACTCGTACCTACACTTTCCCAAACAAATCGCATGTTTTAGTGCAATTTTCAATGGCCATTGTTGACACCCACGGCCATATTTCCCGCAAACCTGCACATTACGAACCGAGAAGGGCCACGGGCCACATTTTACGGTGGTAATCGGAAAGAGATGCCCCCGTGGATCTGTTGGCCGTAGTCATCTATCTAGCTAGCTGCACACCTCTCAACCTTTTGGCGCAATTAAATTATCGATCAAATTTAATGGCAGCATATCGATGGATGGGAATAGTTTGCCCCGTAACCAGCAGTGACTTCGCGAAAGTCGTCGTGATGTTGAACAATTTTCACGAAAACCCCAACATGAGGCTTTGTTAGTTTAGTTTCAGTCTCTCTGTGCTCTCTGTCGTCGATGACGATGAGGTTGATAATGTTGCGAGTGCATGGTGTGCCAGATCACCGGATACCTCTAGGGTGAGGGTGTTCAGCTTTAGCGTACCACATACTACGCTCTGTTCCGCCCATCAATATTGGCAGTCTCTGGTCGATCGGTTGGAGTTCGAGTAGAGTGTGTATGTAGGTTGCCCGGGCTCTACCTCTCATGCTCTGTTACTACTGGGCTCTTTTTAAAATCTCAATTTGAAAATTGCCATTGCATGTTGGTGGAGAATAATTGTTATTAAAAGGAACGCAGGCAGGTGATGGTGGTGGTGGTGTGCGCGGTAAACCGTCATGCAATTACCATTCATTGGCGACGCATCGACGATAATAATCTTAAGATTCTACTTTTTGTTTCCTTCATCCTCCACATCCACATCCACATCCACATCCTTTCTTAGTTTCATTTCATTCAGACGTCGTTGTAAGATTGGAGAGAGTGCTGATATCGGAAATGAAATCTTGACTTTTAATTTAAAAAAGCAAAATGATTTGATCGCTTCAATTCTGCTTGTGCGGTGATTGATGGAGTCCAATTGAATGCTAATGGCAGGCATACTCGCATCAAGCGAAGGAGTTGAATATCATGAGATTGTCTTAATGGTTTTTTTTTTTTTTTTTGTTTCTCTTTTCTGCACAGCGAAATGGAAAGGGTAATTTATGGGTCTGCGTCAAATTTAATTTTGTTGTTGGAATTTGAGAAAGCACTCGGTTTTAGATTGAGCAAAATTCACCGAGAATGAGGAAGTGACAGCACTTCGCAGCTGTGCTGATAAAATCGAAAATGATGAATTTATAGAAAATTGTCCTACTTTACATGGTTAACACTTAAAAAATTCAAACGAAAATCTTAAATGAATATCATTATCATTTCCAAAAATATGTATGTCCAACCCATCATGACCCCAAAACACAAAACAAAAATTGATTAAATCACACAAATATAATTTTTCTTTTCTTTTAATTAATGAGTTTAACCCGTTAAATATACAGAAAAACAGAAATATCAAACGAGATGCCACTTTCCATTTCTCGACTTTTAATTGTCAAATGTCAAAACATTACAAGATGCCGCCACCAATCTGTAAGCGTAATGTAATACATCATTTCTCACACTATGCCACTCCCTGATACGGATGATTTCTCAAAAAAAAAAAAATCTCATTAACACAAAAATTTATGGAATAAAATTAAACGAAATTAATTCATTTAAATAAATTTCAGATACAACTTGGGAAAAGCAGCAATTTTTCCAGATACAATCACCAATGTTGCCATAGGAGTATACCGCGATGAATGATGGTCTCAGATGTATCATTGTTTTAGCTTGACAGTAGGTAGGGGAATTGGGAGAAATTTCAGAAGCTGCATACTTTTAAGGGAAACGTATGTACTGGTATCTGTGCGTCATTAGCTAATATTTAGATCCCACTTAAATACATAATTTAGAGAAATTAGTTGAGTTCTATGATTGTTCCACTGGATGAGACGTTTCATATAAAATCGTACAGGACCAGTATGTAGGGAATTAAAGATGTTTCTATTGCAATGATAGCGCCATGGAGTTCATGCCTTATGACTCAACGTAAGCTAACCTATTGACAAATACAGTGACTGATGAAGGAAACACACTCTTGTACACTGAATATGTACATACTCGTAAATAGAGTATTATAGAAAAATGCCACCTACTCAATTAAGCACCTACTCAATTATGCACAGCAAAATAGAAATAGAAAATAGAATTTAATAGCTTCTTTAGGAGTTTCACCTGGTCGCTATGCTTCCTCAATAGCGACGTGGGTGCCGCTGGTGATATGACAACTGACGCTATCCTCGTGAATGACTTAATTCCTAACAGAATAGTGAGCATTAACCCTAAGGCAAACTCGTGGTTTGACCAGAACTGTAAGGAGGCTTCCAGGTTGAAAGAAGTAAGTTTTCAGTCCTATAAAGCCAACAAATCTGAGGAAAACCATATTCGACGTGTAAGATTTTTATATTTTTTTTTTTTTTTTTTTTTATAATTTGCGCGCGCCAAATGGGATATGAATACCATTATATTATTTCAAGGCACGGGCGTTTTGTAGAAAGTGAGAGAGAGAGAGAAAGAAAGATTGGTGTAGTGGGTTTGAAACTTAGGTGGTATTAAGTTTCAGTAAACTCCAAGGGTGGCATCCAGATAACTGGGGAGCTTGTTTGTTTTGCTTTTTGTCGTTGCTCATGATTCACAGCATTTTTTTCCCTCCACCTGATGTCATCATCACGATCAAGTTGCATTTAAGCCATATGACCACTCTACTGCCAGTGTTATGCCTTTGCAGTAGAGTTGACTAAGCTTTCGCAATTGATCGACTTTTTTATTTATTTCAAACGAAATAAATAGATGATTGTTGAGATCAGGATTTGAACCGTGAACCAAGAGCGTGACAAGCGTTGATGTTACCACTACACCACGGCCACCCTCTAATGACCAAAAATTGAGGAAACAAATTCTAAAATGTCACAAAGGTCAAAAATATTAAAAATTCTGCTTCGTCTGCCATCCCTACGCTCATTTACAATGACATTACAACTGTCAGCTCCTTAGAACTGCACGTTGCCAGGTAATACTTTGTCTGCGCCTATACTTGAGAGCATCGAATTTGCCATGGGACAAGTCCACTTTCGAACTCGTATAGTTGCAGGACTACTCAAAGGTCTTAATATACACAAATCCGATGGTCCTATAGTTCTGAAAAGAGGTTCTTCCCCGCCGGCAAAGCCTCTGCGTAAATTTTTCTGTTTATCCTACTTTTCAGGGCTCTTTCCGAGTAAATGGCAAACAGCATTTGTCCAACCCGTCCCTAAAAAAGGCGAATCTTTCACCCTGTCCAATTACGTACCTTCTTCCCAAAGTCTTGGAAACGCTGATAAATCGTCAGCTTATGAAATATCTTGATTTTCGAAAACTCCTTAATGACCGGCAGTATGATTTTCGCAGCAACAGGTCCACTGGTGCATATCTCACTGAGAAGAAGAACCTATCTCTTCATCACTTTTCAATTTATAAGGCACACTCACGCACCCAATACCGTTCTGCAGATACTAGACAGGGTACAGAATCGCGCGTTAAAACTTATAGGTGATTGAGCTTATAGATTGGGAGCCGTGGCTCAGTGGTTAAGTGCGCGATCACTGAGCGAGAAGTGTAAGGTTCACATCCAAGAAAATACAAAAATAAAAAAAAATAAAAAATTCAAAAAAAAATTGCCCTCCAGAAACGGCATAGAACTGTAGGTCCCATACATATCAGTATTTTATAAAGCATAAGTTTTAAGCAAAATACCCTTCGACATAATTCGTAGAATTTTAGTCAGCTATGCTGCCTCATCCAAAAAATTATTACAGAAAATTTTTAAAATGATTGTTCTATTATAACTAAACAAATTAAAATTATAATTGATTAATAAAACTAAAAGAATAGAATTAACTTTACAAAGCTGTCGTCTGGCTCACGACCCTCCTGGCCACGCCGAACTAGACTTTAAGTAAACATAAATTGTAACAAACTGTTTAAACGTAAAGAACTTTGACATAAATCTATTAACTATCTAATCGTATCTATTATATCAATGTTAAAGTAAAAAGATGTAAGCTAATTACGAAAAGTCTACGTTATTTCTAACTTAAAGGGAAACTTGGCCGTATGTTCTCAAGATATTCTAGAACTTTATTCACAAAGACAATAAGACATCAGGTGGAGGGAAAAAAATACTGTGAATCATGAGCAACGACAAAAAAGCAAAACAAACAAGCTCCCCAGTTATCTGGACGCCACCCTTGGAGTTTACTGAAACTTAATATTACCTAAGTTTCAAACCCACTACACCAATCTTTCTTTCTCTCCCTCTCTCACTTTCTACAAAACGCCCGTGCCTTGAAATAATATAATGGTATTCATATCCCAATTGGCGCGTGCAAATAAAATATTAAAAAGATGGTACAACAAACATAAGAACCGTGGTAGCTCCATAATTGTAAAACATCGAGCCCATGCTTATAACATATTCCGCAGTAGCTACCCATATTTCAGCCCCATATTCAAAAATAAGGGTACAAACTGAAACCGTTTTGACATTTTAGAGTTGAAATTCTTGGAATTATCTTGGCTTATCAATATTTGTTTGCACTAGATAGCAAAATAAAAAGAAGGGTAGTTACATTTAGCTGGCGATAACTGTGTAATATGGAACGAAGTGCACGAAATAGCAGAAAGGTTGAATGTGCCTCAATAAACTGCGGCATGGAATTTGAAAAAATTTCGAGAAACTGGGAGCACTGGTAAAAAAAAAGGCTCTGGAAAGCCAAGAAAAACAACGCAGGTTGAATATGTTTTTTTAATATCCCAGGCCGTCGGCACCGAATTGAAACCTCATCTGATATTAGGAACAATCTCCGACGAGCGACAGGAAAAAAAAATGTCGGCAAGCTTAGTTAGAATTTATTAAGGTTGGATTGCATGCACTTAACAGAACAGAAGCCAGATTTTCCACTACGAGCCAGGCAAAAACGTTTACTTTGGGTTCAAGACCACGTTTCTTGGATTCAAGAGATGTGGAACAACGTCATCTTCTCCGATGAGTCTAAACTGCATGTCGGAGATGGAAGAATCCTCGTTCGTAGAGAGAGACTCATCGGTGAATGTCTCTGAAGGATGCCCCCGAAAGCTGAAGGTGTAAAGGTCTGGGGATGTTTTTCTGGAGAAGAAAGAGGTAGAATGTGCTTTCTGGACCCAAGAGTAACAGCAGCAGTTTACCTGCAGGTTCTACAAAATGAATTAGAGCCTTGCGCACTAGAGCTCTTCGACGAAACTTATTTATTTTCCAACAGGATAATGCTCTATGCATACATAAGTAACAATTTATTTATACTTTTAAATTAAAGATTATGCAATTTACTTTTGAACAAGCAACAATATTTGTAAAAAGAAATCTTATTTTCAATAAAGAAGGCAAAAATATCTATGTGTTGGACTGGCCTTCTTACAGCCCAGACTTTAATCCAATTGAAAATATCTGGTCTACTATGAAACTTAGAGTAGCAAGGAAGCGCCCAGAATCAAGTGAAGCCCTAGAAAGTTTGTTAATCCAAACCTGGGACTCGATACTAACTTCAACATGGAAAAATCTATCAGAATCTATGAATCGGCCCAATAAAATATGAATATTATAGACAATGTTTCTGCTAAGCAATCAAAAAAATAAATAAAACTTGGATGGCAGGTCTAATTTTTTAATTTTAAAAAAATCAGCCTCTTAGCTAAAAAAAAAAAAAAAACACCTTCTCAGTCTACTTACACTATGCTCTCTAAACTTCAGGTAAATAAAAAGATGAAACTCAAAGAGGGTCATAAACCTTTTAAGAACGATGCAACAACCAATCCACATCCAATCCAAGGTAGTTTTAGCAACTTAGGCGATGTTGTTTTGTTTGCACAGCACTGTATTTTCGATTTCTTATCGTAATAGTTTTTTTTTTTTTTTTTTTTTTGAAAAAGGAAATTTCCAAATCCCGGAGCACTCAGACTAGATTTTTGGTCCATTGCACTACCAACCAGAAACCCCTTTTTGGTGTAGTGATTGAAGAAACTTAGATTTTATTCGTTTCTCTTATATGCGCGGCTGGCTCTAAATTGCTGTTCCCCGTTCGGGCTCGAACCTGCACAACTCGGGTCACAAGCAAACACACCGTGACCACCTAACTATCGTAATGGAGTTACAACGGTTTTTTTTTGTACTTTTTTGTCTCATTGTTTTGTCTCTCCTCTACCTTCTCTTAATTTGCACCAATTTTACTGCTGCTGTTTTGTTAGAACTAAAACTATCCAGAACTTGAGGTTTGTAAATATTAAAAACAAAACAGTTTCCTTATAAAATACAAATAGCTAAAAGCGTTATTTTTTTATTCGTAAAGAAAAATTTCACTTACGGTTATTTGTTGAGTAAAAATCCAAGATTTTTATATTTTACTGAATGATATACAATTTTTGTTATCACAGTTTTTTATTTAAAACTCACACCGGAAGTTGCATCCCTTAAACAAAAAGCTTGTTGGTCGAAATGGAAGCCATTCTGAAACTTGCTTGCTTAAAATTACATCAGCTACTACACAAAATCATAAATTTTTAACAAAATCGGTAGAAATATTTTGGAGAAAAAATATTTGTTGAATTGGACCACATTACCTTCAAATATTAGTGTCGGATTAATATTCAGAAATTGATTCACCTCCCGAAATGTTTTTGAAAAAAATTTACCATTTATCGAAAGAATTCAGAAGACATTGCTCAATATTTATAAATGAATTAATTATTGCGGATTGTTGGCAATGCATTAAATCTGCTATCATAAATTGTAGATTCCTCTGAAGAAAAGTATGTACCTATACATGGTCAGTGATAATTTAATGTTGAGAAAACCAAGACACTTGGCAGCACCTTTTGCAACATACATAATCTGGTGGTTCTCATTAGATGTCGTGATTGACAACAAATCATACCTGAACATAAAATTCGTTTATTACGAGTTGAACAGCATTCGCGTTACGCTACAAAAACAGACAGCCAAGAGTTTTTGAAATGTTGAACTTACGAGTAACTCTCTTCTTTTGCAACTAAGTTGATGGCTGGTAGTATCTGCATTGAATTGGTAAGTCTTTCATTTCAGCCTCTAGGACTCCGTCAGGTGAAATGCTTTTCACAGAGTTAACACATAATTACACTGCAATCTTATTCCAAGAATTGCAATACCAATAGTTGTTAGCGAATGTGAACCTGACAATAAATTTGAGTTAAAAGTATCATTAATTTTGAAGCAAATTCCAAGCAGACCATAGATAAAACCTATCTTTATGCACACCTGAGGCCTAGATGGTTGTTAAAAAAATTATGAAAGTACAGTAGCAGATATATGCAAAGCTGTAAATCTCAGAAGATGACACGTTTCTCTATGAAATACTATCTACAGAAACCCATCTAATAACATAAATCAATGCATTGTCTTAAAACCACTGACTGTATTTTTTCACTTCAAACCGCCTAGACAGACATAGCATCCTCCAACATCTGACATATTTGTGACACGTCGTCGTGCTCATTTCATAATGATATTCTGTCGGCTCTCTTTCAAAGATAAATCATTTCATGCCTCATGCAGGTGTTCGCCACGCATCACCTCATCTGTCCAAATCACAGCAATTGTGCGCAGCAAATTACAGCTTTTACATTTAGGAGTAGTTACACCATCTTCTCCAACATCTGCGTCAAAATACCGATTAAAAGTAACAACTTAATTTACGCTTTCAAAAAAAAAGGATACCTTTCGCCTTGAGGAACATTTTTCCACAATCTCAATGATCAAGAAGAAGAAAAGGCCCACGGAGTAACGGCATCGCCAGAAACGCCAATTACACTTCATATTACATCAAAATCCTATCTTAAAATTACTATAATTAGAGTGGATGGGATAGTGTGGAGGTATAGATACTCATACATATGTACGTATCTAAGTACGTAGAAGAAGATGGTGGTAAAATTATACCCCCGACGAGGAATCGAATTTCAGTCTGGTTTTCGTTGAACGCACAGATAATAGACGGCCGCCGCTGAATTATGCGCCATACGCGCCTTTTTCAAATTATGTTTTGATTGATTGATAGTGCTAAAAGTGATAGCAGCACGATGTTGTTTTTCTAGCCTTTTTTTTTTTTTTGATATATACTTTCATCGGTTTTAGATGGATGCGATGGTTAGACCGTGGGGGAAAAGTTTGAAGTGTTTAGACCAAACTGGTTCTTTGATGATGTTCGCTGTCTTAATTTTGTTTGTTTAATTTGCCGGGATTAAAAAGGAAAATATGCGTATTACGGAAGACACAAGTGTTTTCACATCTCCTCATCTACCGTCCTTTAATTCTGACTGACTTCCATAGGTACCACGATTGTAAATTGGACTTAAGCTCCTGTGGAATAAAACAGTTCCATACATTTTTTGAAGACAAGATTTCATTCGTTTCAGTTTTAACTTGAAGGAATAAAAAGTCCAGAAATCGTTTATTTTTTCTAAAATTTTATTAAAAAAAGACATGCCATACCTTCCTTTGGTGCATACACATTTATTCTTCCGGAGAAATTTTCCGGATATTACAGTGAAATATTCCGCATAATAGAATTGAAGGTAGAAGGTATTTTCCGAATAAAAGATATCCGGATAAAAGAGGTTTGACTGTAATTATGAGAGAGATAGCCGAGGCATCGGATGCTGATGACTCACTATTATTGACGACTAACAACTGTAATTTCACCCCACCGCAGGGTTGGGACCAAGAATAGCCCTGAGGTAAGGTATACCTGTCATACTAGGTGGATAAAATCCATCCAGTGAAAACAATCTTAATGATGCTATAAACAATTCTTTCCGGGACATCGGTCACTGGCACGGCTTTCATAGGCAGTAAGATCATAATTAGGTCATAATTAAACGACGAAATAGAAGGTAAAATCCAGGTACGTCGGCCACACAATGTACGGCGCTCTGGTCAGCGTCTGATCACAGAAGGGTGGCTGCTACACGGGTAGGGGTCTACTCGCGGATTTTTTTTAGCAATTTATCATTTCGCCATTATCATTTCGCAATTATTTGTCTTGCATTCTAATCATTTTGCACTTTATTTATTCGAAATTTTTGTTTAGCAAGTTCTTATTACGGCATCTTATCATACCGCAAAAATTTCATTTCGCCGTAATCATTTCGCAATTTGTTGTCTTGCATTTCAACAACTCACATTTTGTTTTTTCCCAGATTTTATTTGGCAAATTCTTATTTAGGCTTGTAATTATTTGACCTTAAGATATTCTGCATTCATTATTTCGCAATTAAAATTTCGCCTTTTGATAAGTTAGCGTTTTCTTGATAAGCTATACTTATTTCGAAATCTCGAAAAATTTGGTTTGGTACAATTGTAAATGTTTGTTGTCTGGCAGGCGCCTGTATCTTAACAGTACTTGGATGACCCGCTTCGCCGTATATAAGGATTTCACACTATGGGACATCTCTTCGACTCATACACCGGACGGCCTTCGGCCTCACATGCAAGTATTCAGGGCACCGCTACGCGGCGTGTAACCAAACATCAAGTTTTTCATTTCGAAACTACACTTTGAGACACAGCCGGCGTTTGCAAAACCAATGAATGTCAAGTGTCATTTTTCCAATATAAAAAAAGACAATGCACCAAAATGGGAACTAACAGTTAGCGAAATAAATTCTTTCAAAACAACAAATTGCTGCCTAATCATAAGAGAAATGTAAAAGCGCGGGAAAAGTATTGCGAAATGATCTCATCGCGAGATAAATCAAAGACTGAATGAAAATTTGCGAAACAACTATTGCGAGACAAACAAAATTTGTTTCGATAAATGCGAAGTAATATTTGCGAAATAAATTTTGTCGAATAGACAGGCACCCCTGCTACACACACACAAGTTATAAACATAAACCCATCCTCCTATCGCTACAGATCATGTTTCGGAGTTTGGCAGATGGGATGGAGGCAGTGGGGCCCTGACAGAGCATTAAAGAGAAATTTCGTAAAAAAGCAGACCATCGGTGAGTATGTTCAATAACCATTAAGTAAGTTTGCAGGGATAAAACTCTCAAATAAACCCATGAAAAAACCCAGAGTGCAGCGTCTAAGCGACCTCGGCTATGATAGTGTTACTGATGGGGATGTCAAATGTCGTACTTGTCGTGAAAGACGTACTATCAGCGAGCTGACTTTCCAATTGTAATGTGGCTTACAGATGCCTGCTGTACTCAAGTAGGATACCTGTATACTTTCTAGGATGTTGGTTGATTGTATTAAGTCTGCTCAGTGAAAAGAGTTGTTTTGTTTTTTTTCTGTTGTAGTGTGTCCCTAGTTTCCTTGATATGAAGCATGGTGATAGTACATCTCCATCTTTCATTAACACGCCTTAGCTGGGCGGTTTCTGCGCAATCTTTCTTTGAAAAGTTATTTACTAGAAAGTTTAAGTCCAAGTTAAAGTATGGCTTCAAATCGGTTTCGTTTTTGCACACCCTATAGATGGGTGTGACTAATGGACTCCTTTCTCAAAAGATTGATTACTGAAAAGTAGGGCGTTTTCAGGTAGATTATCCAATGGCACTGGTTTGCCTGCTATCGTTGGTCCGTCGAGATTATCTACCTTTAAGTTTGTAGTCTTTTCTGCAACTAGCTGCCGGGCAAGACACCCTTACGAGAATGTTAAGATGAACCTTGTAATGGTCGCAAACATCCAGTACATGGCAGCCGGTCCAAGCCATTTTTCCGAAATCCTATTGCAACAGTGGTTAGAATAATTCAATAATGGTAATGAGGAATGTCTAGCATACCATATTTGGCGGCAGAATAAATCACATATATAGGTGCCTACGCAGCATAACAGCAGCAGTCACCAACAAGCTAACATATGTATGTACGTATTCTCATAGCATCGGATGAAGAGTTTGGATGATCCTTTAAATACTCGTACAATACTTTAGTGTTTTCAATCGTGTATAGGACGAAGGCAGAATAATTGTTTGAACCTACGTACATATGTACATTACCTATGTATGAGGCTGTAAATCCAATTATTTCTTGCTCATTCTGCACTGAAAAAGCTACTAGCACGTTTGGAAATAATAACATGTCTTTCATTTTTTTTAACGCTCTACAATTCGACACAAATATATACCTGTAGGTGTGTAGATACACAGTCTCTCCATGGGTACCCAAGCATTTAATAAAAACACAAATTTTTAAGTCTACCATTTCTACCAGGCTATCAAATTTATCTAAATAACCCCAGTCGGCTTCATAGAAAATTACAGAGTGCAACCCATCCATAGCTTGTAATCAATCAGAGACGGCAAACCTGTTCTACACACACCTATCCTCACCTTAATGCAACAAAAACCCCGAGACTACCTAACAAATGTATAAACCGAACATCCACTGTTATGAGAGCAAAGAAAAATTCCAAAGCCACCACATACCGATGTGTCGACTCCACTGGAGGGGACTAATTGCAGTCCAAAGGGATTCCAATCGGTGAATAGAGCAGTCGTCGAAGGCGGAAAATGATAGAGCAGTCCTCGTGTGTCATTCGATACTACCCCCAATGGCGGGCGTTTTTCGAAATTTTTTTTTTTATTTTTTTTTTATTTCTAATGTAAAGGAAGTGAACTTTTGCTCCCATCCAACTAGCTATTTCCGATCAATTGCAGTTGCATGAAATATTAGCTACAATGTTTCGTTGTCCATAATATCGATGAAGGATGACTCAATTCGGCTCCACGAGTGTGTATATTTATTTACGCTACTAGAATCACAAAGAGATTAATAAACTGTGTATAGCGAGTTCGTTCTTTGATACTCCGGTGGCAGTCCTCCGGTTGGCTATAACCTTATAACAAATCAACGAAAACACATAATCGATGACACAACACAGATGTGCGATGATGGTGGGTGGTGTGGCAAGACAGTCACATGGCGTTGAAGAAGCTCTTTACGTACGGACAGCCGGGGTTTTTGCCTCTGAGATTGGAAATTTTGTAAACAAATGCCGAGTTATGGCTGGCAGTTAATTAAGGTGGATATTTATAGGCTTTAATTGAAGATGCATATCTTGGTAGTGCGATGGATTTCGAAGAATTTTAATGGATTTTGTTTAATTTCTCGTTGACTATTTATGGATGCATTTACTTTCTCTAAATAAAGTTTTAATGTACAGAAATTCAAAAGATTTTCTTTCAAAAAATCTACTTCAATTTAATTCAATTTAATAGAAATGGAATATAGTTCGAACTACTCTTATTACAAGTAGCTTCCACGAGCAGAGATTTGCACAAAGCATAAGCAATATTAGTGGTTAGCAACAAACATCACTAACACGAACATAAAAAGGACAAATAACGTGTAACACTGGAACTTAGTTTCTTTTTTGTTTAAACAACATTTATTAATATTGAAGTCCATGAGGTGTGAGTTTATAACGGGTGGGCCATTTATTGGTTTCCTTTTAAATTACTTGTTATTTTGACACTCAATTTGACAAACACAGAGAGTATCATAGCCGCACTAGCCTGAAGAGGATTATGTATAAAGTCCACGGATTATTCTCTTATAAGGTCCAACTGACTCAAGAATTGAAGCAAAATGACCACACACTTCGTTATCGCTTCCCTGTTTTCTCGAAATAGACGTCGATTTAGCTTAAAAAAATCTTTTTTTTTTCGAATGAGACGTATTTTCATCTCGGCGGCTATGTAAACAAGCAGAACTGCCATATTTTGGGTTTGGAAAACCCATACGTAGGCGTATAGAAGCGAATGCATCCTCAGCGTGTGATTGTTTGGTGTGATTTGTTTAATGACGACGTTATTGGTCTTATTTTTTTCGAAGATGAATGTGAAGGCATGATAACCGACGATTTTTTTTTTTTTTTTGCTGAAACTGAGCAAATTAACTTGAACGATCTCAGGTTCCAGGAATACGACGCTACGGCGTCAACAATCAATCTTTTGCGCACTAAGTTCAATAATCGTGTAATCAGTTCTTTTGGTGATGTTGTTGCTTTGTTTTGTGGGGGGGCTGTTAAAGATTGACAATCCAGAAACGATTAAGTACTATATTCATCGATCTATTCGTGAAATAGAACCCCGAACAAAAAATTGCAAAATTGGGTTGACATGATGGGCTAGTGCCAACCCAGTAGCAGAATACATTTAAATGAAATAATTTTCAATAAATAATCGGAAAGTATATTCTCTTCAATAAAGCAAAAAACTGAAAAATATTAAATGCATTTTTTTTTTCTACAGAAATTTTAAAAAGAAACCAACAAATGTCCCACCCTGTATTATATGTATATAACTGCTCATGCGACTAATTTGCTCATGCATGACATAATTTGTTATATGATACGGGACATGCAATAACTTCAAACTACGTAGGTTGTAAGATCCCCCAAGAAAATTAAATCCAACTGACGATAACAAATCACGCGCACCAAGCTCGCAATGTCTTTGAGACAAAGGTAAGTTTTATGGTATGCGTATGGTCAAAGGTTCGGATCGTCCCATGGGAGCCCTTTCAATGTGGATTTGAAAAAGTTCCGCTTAATAGCCTCAATCCGAACTCGATGAACTTCATAAAAGGGAGTCCAGAATTGTAAAGCATATTGAAGATGGAGACGGACGAACAGTTATACAGAGACAGAGTAACGTATGAGTTTTGAAGTTCAGGAAGTTTTTGTAAAATTCATCAAAAATAAAATTCTTGTACAATGTGTGTTTAAATGATATGATGAAGGGTTATTTATTTCGAGGTTGGGATTTCACATCCCTGCCATATGACATCTGTCAAATCCATCGTCATCCATAGTGACAGGTAGTTAGTTCTTGTCTTGCCATTTTACAACATTGATTGCTTAACCACCGCTCAACGCATTAAAATTGTTGTATCATATTACAAAAAAAAAAAACAGTTCTGTACTATCTGTGTATCTGTAAGTTGGCCCCGATTTTTCGAACAAAATCTTCAGCAATGAGGCCAATTTCTAGCTCAGCGGCTAAGTCAACAATCAAAATTGCAGAATTTTGGGTTCTGAGAATCCAAATGTGGGCTGAGACTTCCAACACAACTTGTTGATAAATTTCGGCGTTAATTTTCACTCTTCCCTGCATAAAAACGAGCGGAGTGTGTCAACTCTCAGTTACTTCGACCCAAACCAACACGGACACGGACACAGGTTTTTGACCACAAAATGCTCCGCAATTGATCCAAATTCAGCAGAACGTTCAGTCAACCAAACTTGAACGTTTTGCTTGTTTATAAATTGCTGCAAAGTGAACAAAGCTTTCGATCTTTGGAGCCGCATTGCTTTCTGAGCAACTGTAAGGTCTTGAACCTTTTGTATTTTGAAAGGCTTGACCATCAGCTTATTCCGCAAAATGCGATACATGCTTGCGGCAGACACACCAACCTCTATAACCATCGCCTTTCCGCTGCAACGTGGATTTCGCTCCAATTCGCAGCTGATATTCCAGTCGTTTCACTGAATCACGTTTCATTTCCAAGTCCACAGCGTCGATTGGTGTTGCTCATTTCTCAAAAAGTTATTTGCGTTTGACAGACAATTGAATGATAAATAAACGCCCAAGAGATTTTGACATTTCGATTTGACGTTCCAAAGATACATCAGTCTGAAGTTGGTTACACTTCAATTGAAATACTCTGTAATAGAGAAATTCAAAAATGGATCTATGAATTCTGTGGGTTCACATTTCGAGGTGAAATAGAAAAATTTTGAACAAATCGATTTCCTTCATTTGCTTGACGTAGCCCTTGAATGGATTCCCAATTAGAGAGTTTTTCTTGGATTTCCCAGTCGTTAAGCTCCAGCTTTATATGGCTGAGGTGTAGGCCAAAGAAAGCCGATAAATGGAGATTGTGAACCTTATCTAGCTTGTCAATGCGCAATTTCGTTCCCTGTGACCGGAAACTCAAGTAAGTGAGACTTTGTTGTGTGTGGCAAACTGCTCTAGTGCTGCTTTGCCAACTGGAAATTTATTTATGTGAGATCAATAGATGTTCTGTCTTATGTACTCTCTGGCACACAGCTGAATTGCATAACCCTCTGTTATTTTACCAATGGTCACTCTACTGCTAAAAGTGGCTCCGATATCTCTCAACTTTATAGGCGTAGTGGGCAAAATGGTGCCAGACCTATAAGGCTTTTGTTTAATTTATGATTTCGCAGGTTCTTTATGCCTATTGGTATTAAATTTTATATAGATCTTCAATGCGTTGATGGTTATTTTATCCTTAGGGAGCCACATTTCAGTATTCCACGTTTCAATTGTAAGCCATTTAACTTCAACGTTGCATCCACCTTCTGGCTTTGTGTGTGCTCTCACTGATTGATTGACTGCATTCAAATTCTGATTTCAGCTAGGGATCAAACCAATGAGACCACAGAGAAGAAGATACTTTTTGCAGTTTTTTTGAAGTCAATAAATTCTTGGACAAGATAAATTCCTGCATCCGATACCTAAACTAATCCTACTCGTTCTTTAACAACGATTAGCGTTATTGGTAGTTTCTGCTTAGGCTTTTGTACGTACCTAATTAAGTTTAACAACTCACGAATGTCGACTTCAATGCTTGATTATGGCGAGTAGTAGGGCGCAATATTTCCAATGAAACATCAAAAGTCTCAATCTAAACATCTTTGATTCTTATTGGCACACCGTGTGTGTTTAATGAAAGCCACCTAAAGAAGCTCCAAGTTACCCTTTCGTGTGAATAGCATGCATTTTGTTTCCGAAAATAACACGACAGATGATTATGTGGTGCACAACAGGAGACTAAACTTCACCTAATTTGAAAGCAATAAATGTATTCGTATCCATCCGCAGGCCAGATGGTTAAAACTTCCAAATAAATGATCGCAAGATCGAGTCGAAAATGTTTAACCACAACATGGTAAGCATGGCGTGGCGAGCAAAGAAACAAAAATTTGACCGACTTTAATTGCCTTTTAATTAACGGTTGGGACGTCAAGCTGGGCCCTTTGTCGACAGTGACGATTCTGGGTTAAGTCTTGTGGCGTATCTGGCTCGCTAGCCCCGTAAAAATAATGCCACGCACCAATTTGATGCAGTCTTCTCTTTTCTTTGTTTTTGTTTCCATTCTCTTATTTCTCCAAGTTTATGGTTCTTTTTTGTTATAATTCCCTGTAACAGCGAGTTTAGTTTTTTTTTTTTTTTTTTTCAGGGGAATTTTGTTTTATTACCCAAAAAGAGACCAACGAAAGTAGACACAAGACAGATGCAATAAAGATCAGATTGAATTATCGCATAAATTGTGTTTAAAGATCACTTATTCCGACACGATCTCTCCATTTGAATTCGCTTTCCTGGGAGCTGTTCGAATTCTCGTTTTGCGGCATTCGGCTGACTGTTGCATAACAATAATCCTTCAGCCATGGATAGCATTAAAAGCTTGAGGATAAATGATCGTGATTGTAATTGTTAACGAAAAGATTAGACTTTCGTGTACCCAAAGGTGTAACAGAGTTGAAAATTAAAGTGAGTGGTAGTTAAGGTAAGTTGTTTTGCTTTCCAAGCGAATTAGGAGCTGCCATGTCTCACTGCGAAGTGAAGATGATGAGGAAATGGACAATAATAAGAGCGCCAACAATACCTCGTGCAAGGCCTTGAGTTTTGTGTATGTCCAATGCAAGATTTCTTTGTTTTATGTCGTAGACCATAACTCTGACAATTGATGTTAATTTAATTTTGTTTTAGAGAAGAGTTATAATTTATGTAAAACCCACTCATGTCGGGTTCTAAGTAGTAGAAGGCGTCGACTGTTGACTAGATACTAGAACAAATTGTATGTTTGTTTAGCCTTATTTTTTGTGAATCTAAAGCAAAGTAAGTGTTGGTTTCATGTGCATTCCCATTCTATGTGTTAAGGATCTCGAAATGGTCAATTTAAGATTACCGGAAATGTTTTATGTTCTATAGCAGCAATTTGTTGTCTCTATGCCCTGAATTCTAACATCTACAACCGATTGCAGATACTTGAAGAACTATTTCAGTATTAACTTTTCAATTCGCAGTCTAGGAGTCGACAAAAAAGTATCTAAAAACAATGGTAACTCATACGCACGCTGACTGTTCACCGAAGTCATAATCAAAAGAGTTTCCAAGGCGCATGAAACTCTAAAAATGGATGTCTGATGATTATAAATAAATTCAGTTAGATTGGACCCTAAAGAAAGGGTCGCTGAAAAAGGGGACAAGTTGCTTTCGACCTTAAACAATCTAGGGTATGCGGAACAAATTGGCTGTTTGGAAAATTTGATTTCTAAATAATTTTGTGAATGCATCTTGCGCATTAAGAAGTTGCGCTTTCAAGTTCAAAAACTAATTTTCCTTCCTTACAACCGACAGAAAAACCTTTCTTGGCTAGGGCACATCCCAGAGCTCAATATTTAGGAGAACTTATGATGGAAAGGTCAGTCAGTTACGATCACGAACGAAGTTTGAGCAATAGAATGTTAAAGGGTGTTTTTTTATTTAGAGGTATAGAACTTTAAAATGAAATAAAACACATAAAAATCGTGGTAATGGCCATGGTATTAGCTTTATTGGAAAAATATTTTTAAATATGATTCCGAGCATATGGGCCAATTTTCGCCCGCTTTTTTGAGCAGTTGAGGCCATATATCAGCATCGTCTCTAGCTTATCGGCGTAGACCAGCGACTTCATATGTCCCCACAGAAAATAATCCAAAGGTATTAAATTACACTATTTTGGAGGTCCATTACGCGAAATTATGCGCTCATCGAATGTTTGTGTCATGTTGCGTCATCTTGTTGAAACCACAGCTCTTCCACATTAATGGGGAACGAAAAAGTTAGTAATCATGGATCGATAGCGCTTTCCATTGACGACGTTCTGGCCGGCATCACTTTTGAAGAAATATGAACGAATGATTCCACCAGCCCATAAAGCACACCAAACTCTGACTTTTTGAGAATGTAATGGCGTCTCAATAATGGCTTGTGGATTTTCTTCACTCCAAATGCGGCAATTTTGCTTGTTCACAAATGTACGTTTCTCGGACTGAACCACGATTTTCGAAATAAATTTGCACAATTTGCAAGCTGGCGTTCTGGCGTAAGTCTATTCATAGTGAAATGGCAAACCAAACTGTCAACTGTCAAATTGGCTATCGCTGGAAAAAGTGTTGCCAATTCCAAAAACAAGAAGAACTCAAAAGCTTGATCAAGGAGGGTAAAAGTGGTCGTAAAATATATATATACGAGTGCATGTTGACATAAAGGTGATCAGTAATCTTCATAGAGATAGTAAAGATTCTTAATATCGTGTCGGCTCAGGTAAGTAGATTTTTGTTTTTGGGAATTAGTAATGCCACTGTCGTGTGCAGATCTAAATCCTACGAATTACAATTTTAGTGCAATAATTCAAAGCTTTCCAGGACTAGAGTTTATTGCGCTTAGCTTAAAAATGTTCAATCTATGATATATGAAATTTCAGTTTTTACTTGTACCTATAAGGGCAAGTATTGGTTTCGTCTCATGTTGCTCACATCAATATCTTCAATGCACAGGCCTAACGACATCACAAACAGTACCGATTTGTGCAAATTTGGTGATTGTGTTTCGAATTGTTGTGTCAGTTTGATGATTATGACGACCATAATCTGTCCTTAAATCACGATACACAAATATTACAAAACTGTTATTTTGTATTAAGATGCAACAATTTCAATGCATTGAGCGGAGGTTAAATCATCCATATTGTAAACTGTCAAGGCAAGAGCTAACTACCTGTCACTATGAATGACAGATAGACTTGACAGATGCCATATGGCAGGGATGTGAAACCCATGCTTATTAACCGATTTCTGGAAATTGATTATTTTTCGGCTATGATATTTGAATATTTAAATCACACATTTGGCATTTGATATACAAGATTAGACATATTTAAGGATAGATTTTGGGTAGATTAAGTTCGTAATTTCAATCGCTCCTAACCTGGAAAAACATACATAGATTATGGCATTATGTTTATTTTAAGACATCTGCTTGATATTAAACCCAGGTATATGGTTTTTCATAGGAAATCGCAGGGTCAAACTGCAAAGTCCTACACACCTAGTCAATGTTCGCCGGTTGTTCGGCACTGTTTATTTGTAAAAGTGATACACACGCGTACAGCTATTCTTAATATTTAAAGCCCGGTTCACCATTAATAACCCGTGGGCCCGTTCCTCGAAAGAATTATTCGCCAGAATTGGAAACGCTAATCATTTTCATATAAATAGTCATGTCCATCTGTTTAACCGTAATACACGTCTAACCCATTCTGCACGTGCATGTACTCGTACTCGTACCACACCGATCACCATAAAGGATTGCTTTTTAGTTATTCAACCCAAATGTGCTTACCTTCCTCAGTATTTCCAGAAGCCTACAATTTGCAAATAATTTAAAATTAACGCGCATTGTTACCCCACTCTCTCTTCTTATCTGTCAACACTTTAACTCTTCCCTGTACCTTTTCCTCCATTACAGGGTGTTACAAGATACATTGCCGTGGCATGTATCTTGATCATTCCCGATTAATATTACAAATGGAATGATAGAACTATCAATATATTAATAAAAACATCTATAAAACGATTTATATTTTGTGAATTCATCGACACGAAAATACATATTGCTGCATAGTTTAAATTCCCAGCTTTCCTATTATGAATCCAATAAACCAGAAAAAAAAATATAAAAATATGTCGTATTACGAGCAATAAAAAATCAAAAGATCTTCATTCTCTTTGAGGCCACCCAACGATTAATACGACTTTCATATCAGCGACATTCCTTCGATCTTGTATTATAATTCCATTCATCACATCCAAATTCATTTCACAAAAGAGCAGTACACTCCTGGTCCCCCTCCTCACTGTCGTTTACATAATTGTTGACATCCAATAAGGAAACTCGAACGTATAACAATTTTGACATCGATATACACTCAGCGTCGATTATAAAAAAGAATATATGGAAACAAATTTAATGACCACTTAAGGTCGTCTCATTCATGACTGTTTATGATGAGTTTTCTCAAGATCTCGCGTCGTCGGCCGCAATCAATGCCTTTGCATCGCAGTATTGTGATTGTTTTGTATCTAAACATGTTTAGATACATGCACGGCACACGCAAAACGCATACACCAATGCATCGAAAGAGCGACATTCTTGATTTATTTCTTTGTTGAGAAGAAAACTTTGGACTTGATTCAATCAAACCAATGAAAATATTTTTATTAATGGCATTAATTTAATGAGGATTGTATTACTTACGGGTATGTGCGTGGTGGGTTGCGTGTTTGAGACGACTTTGCTTTACTATCTATGCAGCGTGCAATTAATTTAAAATTATATTACAAATTCTAGATGGATTAAGAGTGCTGGATTCTGCAACTGGTTTTCCCTGATAAATTTGCGTCGTAAACACAATCAATAAAATTAATTGCAAATCGCGAATAAGTCCAATTGTGTCCAATATCTTTTGAGTCCTGTTTTTAAACATACTCTACATGCTAAGAATGTGTTCTTAGCATTTTAGAGATGAATGCAGTTTATTGCATTTTTAATATCAGATGCCGCCATCGTATTTTTTTATAAAAATAAAATCAACCGCCATAAAATAAATTTAAATGTAATCTTTAAAGTGAGCCTATAGATGAGTCACTAACTTGGCGTTTAAATCGCATAAGTGTGACTCAATTTAATTTGCATAGAGAAAGTAGCTGTGGGTAAGCCATTGAGGTGCTTTATGCTTGGAGGATTATCCTTTTAATTCAACTGCACGAGTTGGCGGGAGTCTTGTATTTTTCTCTGGTTTCACCAACAAACATTAAACTGACTCTGAAGGATGAAAATAAGCATTTTAGAGCCAGAAAGTCAATCATTCATATAAAATTGTTTGTGTCCAGAGAAAACAAGATAGTTATAGATGCCTAATAGTGAAGCTAAAATATATACTAACCACATGAATTAGGAACGATATCTCAGATTACCAAATCCTGGCAACAAAATCAGGAAATACAAAATCCACGAATATGGAATCTCGTACTACAAAAATCATGGAATACAAAACCTCGAATAGGATATCCCAAGATTAATTATCTGAAAAATTCCAAAAAATAGAAAATAATTGCCTTGCACAACCATTCAGTCTTTTAAGACGAAAATTAATTCAATGGTGTGTTAATGTAATGATATGCGAGTATTGCTTTTGACATATTCGACGATACACCACTGCGTCATTTTTTTATCGGTAAATCTGCGATAACGTCCCGTCGGGAATGAATTTTGTTTAATTTTCTTCTCTAATTCCTATTCAATTAACAATTAATATTGTATTGACGTACAGGCACTTTCAATGGAATTTTTGTTCGATTGGTAGAGTGACATATTGCGCAAATATGAAATCATTGCGAAAAACGATCTTGAAGCATGGGATAGACATGGTTTAACCCACCAATGCTCTACCAAAAGGATCGTTCTCTGCCCGGGTATCATATTTTCTTCTTTGTGCAATTCTTCACAAATTAATTCGATAAATCAACTATTCTACTAGGCGAGGGGTGCTTTAAATGCATGAGAATCGAATAAAAAAGTCACTTCTTGTTGATTCTCAGTTGTTCAAATAGCCAGCGTCTTTTTGATTCTCATGGAAAACACTTAACCGATGTATAATTAATTAATAAACCAATCTTTTAAGAATAAAAAATTATTTATTTTAAGAGATATTTTTTGATAAAAATTATAACTTGTGTTTCGCTTAAAGTTGGCTATTCAAAATTTAAAAAAAAAATTCTCGGAGTTAGACCGGAATGCTTAAAATCGAAAAATATCCGCGATGTTTTATTTCCGGGATTCTGTAAGTATACAAGCTCTAGTAGAAGATAATATTATGAACATTTTATATTCAAATCCCCCCCCCCATCGGTCCCAGTCCAATGAAATACTACAGGATGACATAAGAATTGATTGTGGTCAAACACGCAGAGTGTTTTGACAGGCGACATTTCAAAAGAGTATGCTGATATCAATGAAAAGCATCCCTTATAAGATGCGTTTTACTAACTGCACTAGGTGGGGAATTCCTGCGATTTTTTAACTCTGGATTTTCTGTGTGCGGTAAAATTGGTATAATTTCGAAAATAGCAGTGAAAGTGTACATATCAGTTTTTTGCGGATATCTTACTATTCATTCAAAGTGTTTTGTGTTTAAATAATAAAAGTAATCAACCTACAGATGTCTAAGCCAAAAAGACACGACTTAAGTGAAGCTGAAAGAGCCCAAATTGTCCTTTTGGCCTCGCAAGTCATGTCCCAACAAAAAATTTCAAAAACTCTTAAGCATTCACGTTCAGCCGTTCAATATACCTTAAGGCTATGCAGGGAGACTAGAGAGTACATTTCTTGTGAAGATCGGATTCTTGCCGGGAGTCTTTAAAAAATTGTCAAAAGACCTCTTCTGAACTAGGAACTCCAAAATGTTGCGCTGTCTGCGAGCACGATTAGAAGAAGGCTAACAGAACTTAGAGGTTGCAAAGCAAGAAAAAAAGCCCTTGCTTTCTGAGGAGAACAGAGAACGACGTCTTGAGTGGGTCAAATTGCATAAGGATTAGAGCCATGAAGATTGGAGCAATATCGTGTGATCAGACGTAGGAAATTTTGAGGTAAGTAAATTGCAAACTTGTAAAAAACAAAATCAAAAGCGGATTTAAGTGGATCTGAACTAAACACTAAAGTCTTTACAGATTTTCGGGACTCCTGGCGCAGTTTACGTTCGCAGGGGGAAGAGAGAAGGGTACCATTCCGATTGTGTGGTACCCATAGTCAAGTTTTGTGGTGGTAGTTGCATGGTGTGTGGGTGCATGGCAGCAGGAAGCATCGGAGAGCTATTTACGTGCGAGGAAGGAATTAATAGCTACATTGATGTTTTAGGAACCTCCTTAAAGGCATCCTACCGTAAAATATTTGAGAACAGGTCTCACTGAAGGATAATTTTTCAGCAATAATGCTCCGCCATCAATCCCGAAAAACGATAGAATGGTTTTCAAATCAAAACATGGAATGGTTTTCATCTTGGAGTGGCCAGCTCAATCGCCACACCTGAACTCGATTGAACACCTGTGGGCACTTCTCAGAAAGAGAGCGCTATACGACGAGAATGGGAAAAAATCAGTCGTATTTAAACCATTCCAAGCTTATTTTTGAAACACCTGAATCAAAAAGCATTTAAGTAGTTACTCAAACCATTTGTGTTTGCTTTAGGGATTTTTCGCAAATCTTCTATAATTGTGGGCATCAATTTCGGTGGACTAGTTGAATGGTATTCAGTTATACTGACTAGTTTCCGTGTTCCTGCTCACCTCTAATTCTAAAACTTAAACAACTATCTAATCGTGTATGCCGTGCTATCCAAATCGTAATTAGACCACTTTGTTGTATCCTATTGAGCAATCTACTTGATTCATTCCCATCAACCATTCGCTGATTTTCTTCTTTTCTGTACACTGATCCTCATATATGCAAATCAAATGCTAGCTTTTGCTGCACGGTGGTATATTATTACGAAAGATCACAAGCCAACAACAATTTGTCTCCTGTCAGGAAAAGTTTCCATCACATGTAAATCATGCAGAAACGTACTTAAGTCAGGGAGACACAGCGACTTCGTCACCCTACACACACTGCCTCTTGGCTAGAAGATTTACACTCCCGACAAGACATGTTTTCTTTTTTCCTTGTTTTCCCTCTCCGTTGATTGACATGACTGACATGCTTTGGTTAGCCACAAAAGCCATTAGTCCGCTCTGTGTGTACTAAGCCAAGTCCCATTGATGTAGTGATCTGTGCAATGAATTAAGTAAGTAACACGCTCGCCTCGTCGTCCACTCGAACTTCTGTTACAAATAAATCAGATGCAACGAGCTCTACCGGGGTTAATTTCTAACTAAGAGTGTTGGGATACATGTCGCAAATAATTACCCTGTGAGTTTAATCTGCACGTTGCGTTGGATAATATAGGGGAAGTCGTGCGATTATCTTTATGTTAAGTGATTTTAGTTTTGACAGTTTTTATAAGGTTGACGGAGTTGACGGTTCCAGTGAGAAAGATAAATTTACTCGTATGTCATATGTTTAAGTGGTTGAGTGTGGAATACACACTCAACCGCGGTAACCCTCTAAATTCCTACAATGTGAACGCCTTTTTCCGCCTCATCCTCTATAAATTTTACTGACCCACAGAACATTTTGTTGTTATCTACTTAGTGTTGTCACAAGATCTTGACAAAGAACAGGTACAATGCTTTCGGTTGAGTCTTAGCCGTCGGCTTAATAAAGCTAAACATACCGAAGGTGTGTGTGGGATACTCAAAAAGAATTGTAGAGTTATTTTTGAAAAAGTGAATTCCATCCTACTCACTGAGTTGCCATTGAAGATATCTTTTCTTTTTTTTTTTAAGAAAAAGCTACATAATGTCAAGGTTTGATTGTTATCCGATTAGAATGACAAACACTACTATTTATGCCTTAATCTCTACTAAGATGACAAATACTCCTATTCTACTGATTGGACAACCGAAATATACAATAATCTTGGGATCAATGGCAGAGTTTGACAGTTTTGACAACCACACTACTTTGTATCAGTCTGTGTTGAAAAACAGTTCTTCTTTTATTTGGTGCCGAAAAAATGAAACCCTAAAATGGTCATAGTTAATGGGAATTATGACTTGACCCGAATTAGGACGATATTAGGAGAAGGATAATTCGACCGTAGATACAAATTGAGCGATTGTGTTTCTTGCAATTTTGCTCAAAGTTATCTCGTACCTACACTGGAAAAAAAATCGTATCTAATATCAACAGCGTTTCGGCTATCATTCAACAATTGTGTAAAAATAGTAGAATCTAGTTCAGAAATCAACTGACAAAGCACTGACATGAGCACTGAAATTATTCAATTTCAATAGTTTCAACAAGTTTGTATTGCAATTTATTTAATTACGATTTTATTGTAGACTAGTGGATATCTATATGATCACTTTAATTGTTAACACCAAAAGATAAAAGGACTCGAAACGAATGTGGTTTGATCCGAATATCCTGAAAATTGAAAACATAGATTTCTTTGCTTAAAAATGCGGATATGATACTTTAAAGACGATTTTAGGAGGATTTAGAGTTTTGACAAATAAATTAACTACGGCAAGGGGGCTTGTTTGAAATAATAAAATTCAAAGTTGACGCAGAATCATCTAAAAAAAATAATATTTGATTGTACCAATGGATATTTTTACTTGTGCAAGTATTGTTTTCGTGAAAATTTTCAATCTTGAGACTTTAATTAATTTTGACATTACTATAATGGAGGAACTCAAAAAAGCGGGTCTCAGAATTCTGTGTCTTGCACGGATTTTCTTCAAACCAGAGGCGAAGTTTGAATTTTCATTCTAGCCTCAAAATTAACGGTACTTTTCTTAAGGCATAATTTAAAAAATTTTCTCGAAAACAGCTCGAACGATTTCGATAAAAGTGTATACCTGAGTTGATGTTGGTGTTTGCAATAAGTGTGTAATCAGTTATTCCCTAAAAATTGGAATAATGGTACTTTACTTATTAGCGGACTTGAGAAAATCAGCCATTTCTTGGGTATGGCTGAATCGATCTTATTAAATGTTGATGTCTAATATATGTAAAATCATGGTATTAAAATTTTTGACATATGTATGATCAACAAAAATGCTTCCGCCCTTTAACACATTTTACGAAAAATCAAACTCAAATCGAATAAAAAGCGAACGTTCTTATCGATTTCGCCTGAATTTGAAATCTGAACAATTTACAAACGAACAGCACATATGAAGCAAGTACGTCGTGATATTTTTTATTCAATATACGGTTAAACTTTTAGCATCAATAGAAAATGATTAAAATATAATAGAATAATAATATAATTCGCTTTCATGCGGTTGGTGACTATTAGTGGTTTTAGTGTTCCATGCCAGAATGATATAAACGGAACCAGTTTATTAAACAAAAAACCTCAAAAAGCACGTACAAAAACATAAACCTTTCTAGATCTGTAAGCTGACACATGGCGGTGACATATGAATAAAAGCATCTGCGAACTGTAAGCGAACTTGGCAGCACTGTCGCCAGGAGGTGAATTTGGCAACCTAAGTCATAACTGACAGATGAATTGTTGGCGGCCCTGTTTCTTTTCCTTCTTAGTATAACGGCGACATGTCGCCAGTAGAGGCAGAGAATATTAAAATTTAAGAAATAGTAAAACATTAGAGAATAGAAATAGAAAGTAAAGTAAATAACTAAACGTAAGTCCTACAAACATTATTGTACTATTATCACACATTCAGTATATGTATATTTATAGGAAAATTTAGCAAATCAAATCGTATCGTTTACCGATACAAGTAGTCGGCTGAACCGACATAATAAAGCTCAAATTTTCGGAAATCGTTTCATTTATTTGTTGAGTTGATCTCAACAGCGAACTGTGGAACGAAGTGAAAAAGTTAAAGTTATGATTTGGTACAAGGTTAAGCAGATCCACCGGAAGAAGGTTTGGTTTATGAAACTAAAAGAAACACATCCAAAACTGTTTATGATCCAATCCAATTATAACATACTCATCTTATTCAATTATAACAGGCCTGACCTGCAAAAATAGTTTCGCATATCAAAATAAAGTGGACGACTGGATCGCACGTACTTGCACCTATGTACCTTGTCTGCTACAAGTGCAAAGCGTTATAAGAATTAAACAATAAAACATTTTGGATTAGCATTTATCAAATTTATTTGCTTAAGTATTTAGTAAGCATTTAAAAAAACAAATCGGTTAATTCGTTTTGCTTTAACGCATGCACCCAAATGATGTGGACATTGGTACAGCGGCACACGCGGATAACTACAGCATGCTGCTGTGGTTAAAGCACTTTTGAGGCTCTCCAAATTTCGGTGTAGTCTCTTGCAGGCAATACTCTCCAACACTGACCACAAAGAATAATCCAAAGGATTCAAATCTAGGCTTCTTGAAGGCCAATCTTCGAATGCAATAAAAGCTGGAATACTGGCTTTATGTGCTGGAGCAGAGTCTTGTTGGAAAATTCATCTTGGTCCATTAAAAAGTATATTCGTCGAGCCTTGAACGACACCTTCTAGGACATCTTCTTGGTGCATCTTTGCCCCAGTTTTGGCTTCTTTTAACAAAAATGGAGCCCGGTAGGCGAAACTATTTTTGGAGGCCAGGACTGGAGATTGGATACCCCCCCAAACCATTACCGATGAAGGATGAAGGCCGCGCTCAACTCTAGAAACTGTATGTATTTTTTTGTTTCTTTAAATGTCCTTGCGTAAATTTTATCGTTTTGTTTATTAAACACTTCCTCAACGGTGAAAAATTTCTCGTCCATAAAAAGGATATTTTCGTTGCCATTATCCGCGTTTGGAAAGAGCACATCAAAAAGAAAAGAGAAGAACTTAACTTGAAGTACAGAAAAATGTACTGGTTACTAGGAAAGAACTCTGACCTATCTATCCAGAACAAATTAATGTTATATAAGCAAGTACTGAAACCCGTTTGGACAAATGGTATCCAACTATGGGGCTGTACAAAGAAAACAAATGCTGAACCCATCCAAAAATTCCAAAGCAAAGTCCTTCGTGGAATAATTAATGCCCCTTGGTATATAAGAAATAGCGATCTACATCGTGACCTTCAAATTAATGGTTACAGAAGTGGTTAAAAAACACGCTGTATCACACAATCAGCAACTGCAAAGTCATACCAATTCCGAAATGGAGACCGTCCGGAGATTAAGAAGAACCAAGCCTCATGAGCTGATGGTCTAAAAGCTATGTGAAAGTGTTATAACTTTAAACTTCCCCCAATGCGATTTATAAATTAAGAAAGAAATATCTTTTGTCAATCTTTCATAGATTGGTCCTGATTCACCGGTGGTTTTAGTGCAGTAAGAGTCCCACACTACTTGGTACCGATTATTACCGAGTGTCTTTTGAAGATTTCCATCGGATAACAAAAAAAAATAATTATCCGCGTGCCAATGCAAGAGTCACTTGCATCTTTCTATTTGCTTTAAATTAGGCGTCAATAGATGTCCAAATGACCGACGAAAGGCTTCCATGTTGAAATCATCTCGAATGAGACTTGATATGGATCTGGTGAATGTGTCCAACTCACGGGACATCATTTTCTCTGCGAAAAAAACTCAAGAATGGCTCTTGTATAACGTTCCAAAACGACTTGTCACTCCTCCACAATTCCCAGACTTCAACTCGATAGAGAATTTGTGGAATTCTCTCGACACCCATATCAAAAACGATTTGAAATCAGCCCTGGTTGTCGAATTTACACCTGAAATTACACAGAATCTAATTGAATCCATGCCAAGGAGACTAAAGGTCATCGTCGGTGCGAAAGGGATGCATATCAAATATAAAATCCTTTCTTTAAATATTATATAAAATCACGTGTCCAAATACTTTTTTAATGTCACTTTCACAAATTTCGTATAACTCTTTTTTATGTTGTGGTACTTATCCTTAAACTACTACAATAGATTTCTACATCTTTAAGACTGAATTTCGTTAATAATAAAAAAATAAGTACCACGTAAAATTGATGTGTGCAAATACTTTTTTTATTCACTGTATATAAACAAGAATTAAAGACTGTTTGGACGTACGCATCCAGTTATAGGATGCAAATACCAAAACTATACTGATATTCCAAACCATTATTCCTTCATGGAATAATAAATACCCCTTGGTATGATATGTAAGAAATAGCGATTTGCTTCGTAACCTACAAATAGAGGGCGTCCCAAAACTCACGCAAGATTTAAATTTTGAGCCATTTGTGCGGTAAAGTGTTGCCAACGAGAAAAAAAAAAGACATCGTGACAGCTGACAGTTCAAGGTTATTAAAAATGGAGTGCTACGCAATATCATCATTGTTGAGCAATATTTTAAAAATAATGAAGGTTTGACAGCTACAGTTCGCAATTTTCGTTCAAAATATGGTCGGAATAATTACTTAACTTCATCAACTGCGAAGAGATTAATTCAAAAATTCAGGGAGACTGGATCAATTAGTGATCTTAGAGACTCTAACCGTCCTTCAACAAGTCGTTCAACATAAAACATCGAAGTAGTTGAGAGTCGAGCCATATCGAATCGGCACCGTGGTCAAGAATTGGACATTTCAAGAAGTTCTCTTCAAAATCCAGGAGTAATTGTTGAGAAACAAATCCATCCACAACGTGTCACTGTTTGGTATGGATTTTGGGCTGGAGGCAAACCTTCCATTCTTCTTTGAAAATGCGGCTGGTCAGACAATAATAGTTAATGGTGCTCCCTATTGCGACATGATAATCCAATTTTTTGTGCCTAAATTGCAAGATATGGATGTGGACGACATGTGGTTTCAACAAGACGGTGCCACATGCCATACAGCACGAGACACAGTTCAATTTCTGCATATAATTTCCCGCTTTGGTGATAAGAATTGGCCGCCCAGATCATGCGATTTAACGCCGTTGGACTTTTGGAGTTTTTTGAAATCTAAGGTTTATGCCAACAAGCCCCCGACCACCCACGTATTGAAGGAGGAAACTATGCTGTATAAATGAAATTCAGCCACATCTATGCAAAACGGTCATGGAAAATTTCGACAAAAGACTGCGTATGTGTCAGCAAAGCCGTGGAGGCCATTTACCCTATATGCTATTCCGTGCATAACCCTATACTGTATACTTTATGAATCAATAAAACACTTACAATTTGTGTTTTCTGTCAAAATTACTTCTTGTGTGAATTTTGGGACACCCTTTAGACATGGTGACAGAAGTGACTGTGACACACAATCAACGACTGCAAAACCACATCAAGTCCGATAGAAACCGTCTTAAATGTACGAGCCAATATCCGGAGATTGTTAATAACCAAAAGCTATGAGAAAGTACTTAAAACTTTAAACTTTTCTTAACGCGATTTTAGATATGAGAAAGAAAAATCACTCAGATTGGACCTGATTAGGGAGGTGTTTTTTAGTGGCGCTGGTATCCCACACTACTTGGTAATCGAGAAGAAAAAAAAATTACTATAGTTTAATGGATCTAAATATATTTTAAAAGTGGGTCATTGTGTGTCACCCCCACGTTCTAACTTCCCAATTTATTTCTTTCCCCTCCCATAACTCAAACTTTCATTTCCTTCGATATTCTACAAAATTTCCAAACAATAATTGCATGTGACTTCTTCATTTTCCACTCAGAAAGACCAACTATCTCATATAAAAAAATAAAAAATAAATAAAACGAGTCCATCAGGTAAATGGACATTCTCCTCAAATTATTACTTCAAGAGGATTAAAAATTAATCCACAGACACGCAACACAACGAACAGTGAACAGTGAACAGTGGGCGACTCTTTCAAAACACATAAATTGCAAAATTTATGACAAACACCCAGCGAGTTGTGACTAACCTGTCCATATAGAGTGAGAAAAAATTATAATCAGTTGGAGTGCAGTCATTAAGAGAGGAATCGTAAAAGTTACGAGCTAAGCTAAGATAAGCATTCACAAGACTTACATCCATGTTGGTACACCCTGAAGTCCGCTGGTGAGATCTGCTAATGCAGCTAATATTAATGTAATAATCCACAATGAAAAATGTTTCCTTTTAAGGAATTCCATTTTGTCTTCGGTAGTTGTCGTGATGGACGAGCTTGTTGCCGGCGTCCGCCAACGACGTATGTAAAAAGCACGAAAACCTATTTTTTATACACGAGCAATCTAGGATCTCTGCTGCAGAGAAGGTAGATTGTGGCTCGGAGGCGAAGATAGATTCACTGAAGGAAATTCTTGATAGAACAATTTTTCTCACTTATTTTTCTTCGCTTTTGTTTCACTCTTGCATTTTCACAATTTATTTTCTTTCACCACTTTTCACCACAGACATTAATTTTCACTTTCTTTGCTTGCTTGCAATATTTTATTTTCTTGTTGATAAGTTAAGACTTTTTTTTGTTTTCTTCAAAACTACATCAAAGGAATGGTCGAATGCATTTCACAGAGACGACTTAAGGTTTGGGGCTATAAATCTCGTTGGTGCGAGCTTCGTTTAGTCATATCTAAGCACTTTTGGCTTTTCCTTACAATGACCTTTGATTGTTGTCATTCGCCGTAAGACACATGATGTTTTATTGGTCAAGTCTCATGGTGAATGTTTGAAGTTGTCTTCTTATGTAAGCACTTGCTACGAACCGCTCGAAACGATAGTGTGACGATAGTTTACTATATGCTGCTGCTGATTTCCATCTGTAAAAAGAAGAAAAGGAAAATCAAATTTAAGTTCAAAGAGTAATCGTAAATCTTTTCGTAAATTAAATTTAAGAGCCAAAAACAATGTGGAAACTGTCTTGAACACGCCAACTACTACCTGACACACCTGGGTAGAATAAAAATAAGAGACGTGAATGTACCATTTGTCACCAGTGATGTGATGAGATTTATGATGCACTTGGGTGGTCACGGATTTTGCCGAAAGAATTGTTGTTTCCTTTCAAATTTTACAATTATGCAATTTTGTCGCAATCGAGTTATGAGAATCTAATGTTTTATGTGCAAGATTGTCTATGTATGATAGTGTTTTCATTTCCCTACAACATTCAACTCAAGATTGCGGCCTTAGGCCTGGGATGTCAACGATAAACCAGACCTTCACTGTGCGACCCAGGAAAACTAAACTTCAAGACAAATCACAGCTCAACTCACTTTTGTGCTAACTCACTGTTTCAACAGCACCTTTGAAATTGTGTACAAGATGGATGCTGATTTTTTTAAAATTCTATTCACGCAACATTCCAACTTCACCCGGAAGCTAATGGAAATTTTTTCTGAGTGCGAATACCTCGAAAACGGTGCGTTCTATGAGACAAATGTTATAGATCGAAATTTTAAAATTTGAAATTCCTCAGAAAGATGGACCTTAGTATAGGAAAACTTCTAGGCATTTACTTTTTCTTTTTTTTTTCTGAACTTATTTGTCGCTTTTTATCTTTTAAATAAACAAATAAAAATCATTGCATTTAAATATACATTTGTGTGTTCTATAGAATGTCACCAGGAATTCTCCAGGTGAAGACATCCTAAGCATGTGCAAGTCATACGGTCTAATCGTGCTAAATACCATGTTCGTCAAACAAAGCCGGCACCTGATCACTTACAGCAGTGGTGATCACGGGGAAGAAAACAAATAAGCAAACAAAGGTGGCTGAGAAAATCAATTGGTACAAGCTGGACAAAGGAGAAGGCGAAGTTTTTATTACCAACATGACAAATTACCTCTTTACCATCATCGATGAGGTCGGTGATGAGGAGTGCAGAGCACAAGATATGTGGGATTACCCTACAAGCGATCTTGCTTGGAGAGAGCCAAATCACTGCTGTTCTTAACGAACAGTTTCCCCGGCTATACTTTCCAAGAGCCGCTCCTAACCATGATGAAATATTCGACATTACTGTCGAAGAAGTTAGGAATGCCGTCAAATACTCCAAAAAAAGAAAAGCGGTTGGGCCAGACGAGATACCCTCTGAGTTCTGGAAAAAGATGGGAGACGTCGGGTCCAGATGGCTCATGATTCTTATCTCCAAACTTATGAGCAGTGATCCAATGCCTAATCAGTGGAGGGAAAGTTAACTTCTTCCTTTGCACAAAGGGAAGGGCGATACGCGAAACTGCGATAACAACCGTTCTGTCAAGCTGATGTCACACACCATGAAGATCGTTGAACGGGTATTAGATGGCCGACTGCGGAAAATAATAAGACTATCTGATGACCAGTGCGGGTTTGTCTCGGGTAAATCAAAAACAGATGCAATCCAAAGTATAAGAATCGTAATAGAAAAACATCGTGATTCCTTAAAGGACTTGCATATGGTGTTGGTTGATTTTGAAAAAGCCTTTGATAGACAACCAAGAGATCTCTTATGGGTGGCGCTAAGACAACGAGGAGTTCCAGAAACCCGCAGGAGTCACCGAAAAGTTCCCAATCAAAGTCGGTGTACACCAGGGAAGCGTCCTTAGTCCTTTGCTATTTATTGCAGTCCTTGATTATCTGCTTGAAGGAAAAGTGACGGACCCCAAAGTGCATCAGTTTTTCTTTGCTGACGATGGAGCTATCATAAGCGAAGACCAAATGGCCTTGCAACGAGAACTTGATGTATGGGTGGATGTTTTGGAGGGAAATGGGTACCGTATTAGTTCGAAAAAGGCAGAGTATATATGTGCTGCCCGTTCTCTAATCCACACCGGCCTATTCCAGACATTTACTTGAATGGAAAAGTGCTTCCCAAGTGTCAAATATCTAGGATCTATGATCAATAGCGAAGCAACTTGTGATGATGACATCAACCATCGCGTAAGCGTAGGGTGGATGAAGTGGCGGGAAAACTCCGCTATATTCTGTGATCGAAAAATGCCCCCTAAGCTTAAAGGAAGACTCTACACCGCAGTTGTACACAAAGTATGAGGGCAAATTAACGGCAGCTGAGATGAAGATGCTTCGCATGACGGCATTAGTAACGAAGATTGATAGAGTAAGAAGTTCAAAGATTCGAGGAAGCCTTCATGTAAAAGAACCCATCACAAGCAAGATAGAGCACGACCGGCTCAGTTGGTATTGTCATGTTCAAAGGAGAGATCCTTCGAACCCCGTCAAAAAGGAAATATCAATCAACGTTCCTAAGCAATCGCGCAAAAAAGGCAGACCAAAAAACAACTGGATCACACAAATGCAAAAACACCAGCATTCGATTGGCCTCAGTGACGAAGTGATCCGAAACCGAGAAGCCTGCCGGTGCTTTCTGAGGTCAAACCGCCAAACCCCACAAGCGGACCAGTAGGGATGCAGTAAAGTGGAAAGGTTGTGATCCTTCTACTCCGGATCATAACTTCGCCGTAAGAAGAAGAAGAAGATAGAATGTCAAAATCTTCCACTATTTTCGAGTTTTGTGATGCTGTCCCCTTACAGTCCGACTCTAAAGAACTTGATGGAAGTTATAATTCACTTTGGGTTATTTGCGAAATGTGAACCATATGCAATGAGCAGCAATATGCAATGGCAGTCTCACAAGGTAACAATAAACTTTTATTATAGTAGTTCGAATCACAAAACTTAATATAATCTTCCTATTTCGTCCCTTAAGCGTTTCGAAAGGTTCCATTTTGTGAAAATTGGGTTCAGAGACGAAGAAAAAACAACCAATTGTATCTATACATTTAGGTGCATGAAATATAGGGGAGTATTGTCTCAACCGATGGCGGAACCGAACTGGATATAGCCAGCCGAATAGGTAAAGCAAAATCTGCGTTTGGGATGCTATCCATAGTTTGGCGAAGTAATGCAAATAGCTTAAACACCAAGCTACGACTGTTCCGTTCCAACGTTGAATCCGTGTTGCTATATGGATGTGGTACCTGGAGAGTGACCGTCACTATCACGAGGAAGCTGCAAACGTTTGTCAATAGGTGTCTACGTTACATCTTAAGGATATTCTAGCCAAACCGTATCTCTAACGAACAGCTTTATCAGAGAACGGGCCATGAACCTATAGGCACAACCATACGACGACGAAAGTGGCAGTGGATCGGTCACACTCTCCGAAAGGGTGACAGGTCCATAGCTAACCAAGCGATGCAATGGAACCCGCTTACCCAGGATGGCAGGATACGCGGCGGTCCTAGGAGTACGTGGCGCAGAACAGTTGAGAAGGAAGCACGGCAACTGGGAAAGAGTTGGGGAGAGCTGAGGCACATTTCCAGAAATCGCACACGATGGCGCGTAGGCGTTGTAGAGGCCCTAGGACCCACAAGGGGATACAGGACATAAGTAAGTAAGTATGAAATATAGTCGTTAGGATCAACAGACTTCAATGGCTCTGCAATGTCAACCGCCTACAAGGAGATACGTCAACGAGACGTATTCTTAAATCCAAACCAACCAGCATTCACCGACATAATTATCGACAACTCAAGACTGACAAAACTGATGATAGGGGTAAAACCATAGGAAAATTTAGTCTACAATATCCTTAAAACCAAAGACATTCTAGGACGTTCAAGGTCACTAAAAAACGCAGGTGTACCTTCATATATCATATCTAGAATCCAGGAAAAACGCCTACACTATTATTTCCGAAAGAGAAAGAAATTACTTTTCTATATTCTTACGATTGCCTATCTTAAAAAAAAAACTTTTCATACTTAAAAAAAAAAAAACATAATGACATTCAAATTCACCAACTAACTTCTCCCTCAATTCTATATAACTTTACCTGTGAGTATTCTTCTGTTACATTAATGGCAGTTAACTTGAAGTTCAAATACTTGTACATACGTACTTCATCATACGTACTCTTATTTACTCCTTTTTCAGAGTTTAAATCAACATTTTTAATTTTAAGCACTCACCTAAATTATTTGTTTAAATATTAAGTAGCTACTGTTCCCTCGTCATTACTCATGAATGCTATAACGCCTTCATTTGCACGATAATCCCATGAAAAATGCTGATGTGAAAAGCATTACTGCAACACATGTGAATCTAATTTGCTTTTTAATTAAAATTTCCCACATCAGATGCTTTTCACATACACGTACTTACACCTTCGTTATTATCAAGAAAAGGACGAGGGCAAATGTGTGTTCTCCGTATGAAAAGTAAGTGCCACTTGGCTGACACTTGTAATCATACAAGATTGCGTAAATGTGATTAAACCGTGTAAACGAATACAATTTTGTTAGTGAGAAAAATGAGTTAACAGTTTTTTTTATTAAATGTCTACGAGTACACTCGCCTTTCTAGATCCTTCAAGAGTTCATAAGATTCACCTAGGCATCATCTGTATAATGACTTTCAGTTCAAAAATCTCAGCACACCATCATTATGGCCTGTAAATGGAAACAATTTATCACCATCATCGGTTTTTTTTTCTTTTTCATTTTTTTATTACAAATTCTAAAGTGAAAAGCAATAGTCGGATAAGTGGGAATAAGTAAAAAAGAAGAAAAGAAAATGTTTAATGGATTCATTATCAATGCTGCTTTTTAATCGTCGTAAAGAATGAACCAATTTTTTATTCGTTTCCATACAGGAGGTAGGTATGTATAGAAAATTTAACATTCCTTAAAAAAAAAAAAACTTGTTAAGTCTTGACATTGACAGATAATGAATTAATGGTGAAGCATTTAATTCGATGAATATGCAAGGGTGTTTCTAATATATTTTGTCTACCGATCGCATTGGAACGTACAAACATAGTCATGTCATAAATACAGGTACATGTTTGAACGCACTCATCGTGAAACTAGCGTTGAATGCACCCATTCTATTTTGACAGGAATTCAATGAGTGACATTTGTACTAAAGGCTGAACTATAATAGTCGGAAGCAATCGGAAGCTAATGTCATAATTCTACGTTAAGTTTCCTTCAGTACTGTCAATTGCTCAAATAGCCCATAATAGGCGTATGTGTTCGGAAGCAAAGGTTCTCGTCCGATCACCGGAATCAAGCACCATCGGGCGCTGTTAGTACTTAGATGGGGGACCGATTGTCAAGTTTTCATACGTACAGTAAAGTGAGCAAAGTGAACGAAACTTAACGAATCGAGGCAAAAAGCTATTATGGTCACACAATACAAATCCTGTGTATTCGCTCTGTTTCGGAAGTGTCCGTACGAAAGCATTCTACTATTATAGTTCAGCCTTAAGTTGATGTGCAAAAGATTTACACAAAAGTCAATATGGATGGAGTAAGACGATATAGAAAACCGTATTTTGATAATTATCTTTCACAAGTGTAATGTGGAAGGGAGCGATACTTTTCAGACCACGCGACCCCTTGGAATCATCCGGAATTTTGTGTATCGAACTGCTAAATTGTTTGAGGACACTGGTGGAGTAACTGACCGTCAAAGACCAGGACGCCCTCCCACTGTCAGAAGTCTACAGGCGATCAAAGCTGTTAAAGCCAGGATTAATCGCAAACCACTGCGTAAGTAGAAATTCTTGTCACGAGAAATTGAGATATCGCAGAAATCCAGTCAAACAAGATTTGGGGCTCAACGCATATAAAAGACGTACAGGCCACTTATTCACAGCCCAATTAAAGCAAAAACGCAATGAAAGATCGAAAGCTCTACGCCGCGCCGCCGGCATGCGCAAAATGGGTACAGGAAAACTTTGAGTAAAAACATCGGGAAGAAACAAACGGATGTTCTGGAAGACGTTGTAAAGGCACTTTCAGCGGACTTTCCAACATGACTCCGCGCCAGCTCATAGGGCAAAAACAATACAAGGGTGGCTCCAAAACAATGTGTCGGCCTTCATAGCAGCAGATGATTGGCCGCCAGGCAGTCCAGACCTCAATCCTTTGGATTATAAACTGTGGTCTACTTTAGAGGCGATAGCTTATTCTACTCGACAATCAAATATTGAATCCTTGAAGCGCGCACTTATCCATGAGGTACATGCTCCGATCGATGAGTTGCCAGAACGACTCAAGGCCTGACACGTTTTGTCATTTATAGTACAATGAAATGGATATTATAAATGTGGTTAGATTTAAATGTGATATTGAAATAATATTTTAACAAACAATTCTATAAGATATAAAATGATGATAGAAAGACGTAGGAAAAAATGGGAAATAAAAAAGAAGATGAATACACAGGTAGAGAAAGAGAGATGAGTACTCGTACTAGAGCTGACTAGAAAAATAGTTAAATATTTAACTTTTAAAATTTGCCAAATCTCTGATTTGTTTGATGTTTGCTGGAAAAGAATTCTAAAGACGAATGCTATAAAAAAGGCGCGATGAATTCAGATATTTAAACGAAGGTGCTACTATGCTGAACGTTCTCGCAGACTAGCAGAAGTTAAGTTTGTTATACAAATAACGTGGTGACTTTGTATGAATGATTTTATGGAGAAAAATGCAATTTCTTGCACTGATGTACTGCGAGAGAGTGCAACCTAAGATATTGCCACAAGTAGTTTGTGCTCAGAGGCAGAATCCAATCTTGGATACACAACTTCCAAATAAGAAGCAACAAATCTTGAATAAACTGATAGAAATAAATAAAATACATGAAATATTTGAAGATAATTGTAAAATAAATTTCTCGTTCCAACAGGTTTGACACATTTTAAAAAGTTAAAGGTTAAAGGATATCTACGCACATATGTACATAGGAATAAAGAAATTATTTTGAAAAAGTATCCCAGGATCATCTCTTACGTCGTAGTCCTCACGATGGGTATGAACTGTAAAGTCACTTTAGCTTAAAAAAAATAAACTTTATTTCAAAACAACTCACTAAGTACTTATTTAATCTATCTGACAACTTTCATTGAAACCTATCTATTGCGAAGGTGATCGGTTGGCCGGAAATTTGGCAGACGCTGATAATGCAATTTCGATCTCACCTTCGCAATTTACAATTATCAATCAGTGCACTATGCACTTTAGCGTTTGGCGTGTGTGAACTGCTGTCGGGTGGCTGTCTGTTGAATCGATATGCTGATATTGCTTTTCCTGTGACTGTTGAATATGTGACGGTTGAATATGTGACGGTTGAATATACTGCTGTGGCGGTTGGGTATGTAACTCGCGTGTGTCTTTGACTTTTATCGCTGCTCTCTTCAAATAATACACTTTCAATAATTATATAAAGTTTAGGGTTAATTTCAGTTCAGTTTCCATCTAAAAAGACCTCTTGAACGTCTCAGGGAGGTTCTGTACTCTTGGATTAACATATATTTAAATTTATTTATATATATATAGGAATTCCTCCGCAATTCGACTCCAGTCTACCATAATTCGATCCCATTAAGGTTGGAAGGATGGTTCTCATACATCCCCAATCGTCGCCTCAATTGAATTAAGCTAGGGGCTTTGTGCTGGCTTTCTGATCATTTGAAATTCCTTATTTCTAAGCCATTCCCTGACAATTTTGGAGGTGTGCTTTGGATCGCCATCTTGTTGAAATGTGATTTTAAATACACTATAGCTTGTTGTCGCTAAATACGTTAACAAATTGTTTTGTAAAATATCAAGGTACTTTTCCTTATTCACAATCTCGTCAATTCTGACCAAAGGACCGATAGAATTGCACGAAAAACACCCCCAGGCCATCACTGATCCTCTAACCTGTAAGTCCGATTTACCTAAGATTGTAAACTTGAATTGAAATTCAAAGATCTTCTTCGTTGGGGTTTATTCATTCGATCGATATACACAGATACCGACCTCCAGCATGTTTCACCGTCTTTCGAACTTGATGTTGTTGTAGTGGTTGGAAACTTTCGTTTCGTCGTACCAAATAACCTTTTTCCATTGGTCAATAGTCCAATTTCTGTGTTTCGTGGCAAAAGCTAACCTGGCTTTTACATTTTTCTCTGAAAGAAGAGGTCTATTTAGAAGTTAAACCAATCCTTTGAAGAGCACGGAGAACAATCCATTCACTAACTTCCTTTTAAATTTTGAGTGCTGCTTGTTTTGGTATTCTTGAGCTGCAGCTTCTCGATTCTCGTTCTATTCTCGTTCCATTCTTCTACTTCGCCCTATTTTCGGAGCCGGAATATCGATCTTAGCACATTTTTTTAAAAAATATTCAGCATGAAACTTTATGAAATTTTTAAAATATTGGCTATTTCGCGAGCAGATTCAACACTTTTCAACAAAAAAAAAAACAATCGTTTCATAAATTTAAGCACTGCTTAGGGAAAGAACTCTTAGCGCCAACGAAAGTTCACAAAACTAGAGAACCTAAAGACACTTTTCGGTGTGGCAAACTTCAAAACAAAAACGTGCCAAATTGGACAAGTTCAAAAATGCACATTTATTTCAATTACCGCTGCATTATGTATTTATTTTTCGAATCTTGTTGCTAATTATGTTTATTATACTCGTAGGATATTAAAATGTTGGAATGTAAAAAGATATTGCTTTCCATTCACATTTGTAGATTTTAATGCGTTTTTGTACGAAAGTATTTGACAAGTCAGAGTTTCTAAGGAAACACAATAAACAATTCTTAAAAATTAAGAACCAATTTTTTTTTCAATGAACTCTATGAAACAAATCCGAAAAGCCATTCTCCCTGTCAATACAAAGCTCGATTAACAAATGCTTCGGAAAATAAATACTGTCACAAGGATTCAATTAAAATCAGTTTTCCTCCCTTGATTTTATGTTGAAACAAAATGTAATGAATTCAGTAAATCACGATAACAATCTACAGAATTTCTTTCAAAAAAGGGTTAATTAAGACGTAGATGGTAGATGTATCGAAGTCTCCTACCGTACTACGTAACTTGTTTCATTCAACGACGGTTAATCAGCGCCTGTCAATCGATAGTCGTCTGAATTTTCTTCTTTTTTTCTGTAACAAAAGATTCGCTGAAGTGATTGATACTCTCTCTCTTCTATACAACATTCATTCCGCTTGACTGACAATTCAACAAGAAACTCGCTCACTACATCTTTTCGAAGAACATGCTGAGAGTACCAACAAATGAATGAAAGAGGATTTAAAGATATCATAATATCCCTCCATAGATAAATCCTTATTTGGGTGATGAAATCTGAACCCTTTCATTACGGTAGTTAGCCGCAGCTGACGTGCCCATGTGGTACAAAGGATGTCCGAAAAAGGATATCCGTGATATCCAGGTTTTTTTCTTTTTTCTTTTCTTGTGTACATGGCTATTATTATAACTGGCAGTCTTATTATTCATATTTATTCATGTTTGTTTAGGTTTTGTGTAAACATTCAGAATGGCATGATCTTTGACAAAAATGCCGAAATATTTGTCATATTTGGGTTTTTTCATGGAATTCTTTCTTGTCGTCTGTTATTTTGGGTGATTTTGGCACTGCTAGAGAAAAGGATTTATTCCACAAAGAGAGAAATCAACCACAAAATCAGCTTAAGCGTAAGCACATGTGCAACAATGGTTTTCTCCTTGCAGATACTCGTACTCGTAATTCCACCACAATCGAACGAGAGAAAAAGAATCGAAACCAGATTTTGTACAAGGCCTTGTGTTCCAACTTGTTGACCATTATGAGTGCATAGTTCTACTAGCATCGGCATTGATATACAAATGCATACATTTGGTCGTCGTGCTTGGTGCCTGTTTCCGATTTGTTTTCTGCTTTTTAATCTGAAGATCAAGCGAGCCTACATGTTGACAAGAAATAGTGCAAAATGGGAGTGCATAAAGATTACTATCTGTGACGGTTAGGAATGTCCATTTAGCTCGATGGAATGGTCCGCATAGGTGGTATATTAAATACGGACATGTTTTTCTTAGGTTGTGGGTGAGATGGTAATTTTTACTTCTCGTTATGTCATTTGCTTACCATGTTCCATAAAACTGTAGAACAAATGCTCTGAGATCTGTGTGCTCATAGGAATTGCAATAATCAATTTACTGATGCCATATGCAATACTCCAACGCCTACAACCAGAGATCCTAAGTCGTAACCTGGGTTATCAATTCAACCCGGGTAATTTGTATCCTAATTTGGCTGTCTCATTAATCCTGAGAATAATATTGTATATAATCGTATTTCTAAGGATATGATCAAATCAAGCACTACTTGTCTGTTTGTTTTCACGCTCGACAAACACCAGAGATTTTGATGAAATGTTTATATAACAAAATTTCAAAATCGGATTAAGTTGTGGTAAGATGTGGTGAGGAGTAATTTTTAACATCACGTCTTTCAACTTTGTTTCAAAAACGGCTTATGTCAGAAGAACTTTTATATTTTTCCCGTAACCTTCTTATGACTATACAAACTCTCTGAAACTTTTTGCGTTAATACTTTCGGAGATAGATAGGTTTTTTGTTCAACAAACTTTTATAACTTTTACATATTTAAATTCCTTAGAACATTGGCTTTCATTTGATATGTCACATGTAGGGTGGAATCATTCTTCTTTTATCATTTTTGGGTACATTATGCCCCCAAAAGCCCTCGCAAACAAATATTGTTTCTCCTAATTATTTTCTGTTCATCACATATATATTAAAAATGTTAGCTGTCTAGATCTAATGGTTCGGAAATTACAAACATGTGACATGCTGACGAACAGACAGACATAGTGTTGAATCCATTAGTGTTCTGTTTTATACCATTCTGCTTTGGAACTATTTTTATAAAACCCAAGCTAGCGAAGAGACTACACAAGGGAAGATGTTAGTAACTAGACCCGCCAAAAATTTAACAGCCCAATGCAGGGCTGCAGCTTCTACTGGGTCATCTCACGGCGAACGTTCATCAATTGGCCGCCGCGATCATGCGACTTGACACCCCTCGATTATTTTCTCTGGGGCTACGTCAAGTCCTTAGTCTACTCTAACAAGCCAACCACTTTGATCGAGCTCGAGGCCAACATTCGAGACGCTAACGCCGCACATATTGGACCGAGTCATCAAAAATTGGACAGACCACTGCCAGCGAAGCAAGCGCTGCCATTTAAATGATGTGCTATTCCATACATAATGGCAAGAATGCAGCTTCAAAATAAAGCCAGAATCGATTCTATATCGCACACCGTTGTTGTTTTATTTCAATTTCTTTTCCTATCGAGGGTACAATCTAATAACTGCCCAGATTTTAAAAGAAATGCCATCAATAGCCTTTAAAAAAACTCCAATTTATAATAAATGCATGCCTAAGCTCTGATATGTCCCACATCCTCGTAATTGCAAAATTGCTGAAGTGATTGTAATACCCAGGCAAAGATCTTATAGACCAGTACCTCTTATACCAATTATGGCAGAGGTTTTCGAAAAAGGCTTATCAAAATCTTAGAAAAAAGAAGTTTAATCTCGAATCATCAGTTCGGATTTAGAAATAAACATTCCATAGTAGACCAAGTGCATCCAATTACGTATGTAGTGGAAAAAGTACTGGAAGAAAAACAAGTCTGTTCGGCTTTTTTTTTAGATGTTGTTCAAGCTTTTGACAAACTGCCTTTAGCATGAGTGCCTTGAATACAAACTGCATGGACAGTATTATGAAATACTGAAATCCTATATTTCAGATCGACTTTCGATACGACCAAGAAAATTCGAAACTAATGAAAATTAATGAACAAAGCAGCTGGCGTTGATGGGCTAGAAGCGGAGCTGGTAAGGAGGATCTCTAAAATAAGGTCGGAGGAAAGTATGTCCGCCAATTGGAAGCTCAGTACCATCTGTCCGATCCACAAAAAAGGATATCGCCTACTTTGCAGTAACTAGAGAGGCATTTTTAAACATCAGCTATAAAATTCTATCCAGCTCTGATACCCACGAATTCAATATCGATACACACCGCCTATTCATCGATTTCAAAGCCGCTTATTACAGTGTGAATAGAGAAGAACTACACCGTGCCATATTCAGCTTTAATATCCCTGTTAAACTGATAAGACTTATCGGGATGACGTTGGAGACTGCTCGCTGCTCCATCAAAATTAGAAAGGATTCTACTGAAATCTTCGACACCTACAGAGGGTTAAGACAAGGTAACGAACGCACTGTTATGCAGTTGCTTCAATATTGTGCTAGAAAAGTTAGTACGCAACGCCCAGGCCAGTACATCAGGCACTTTCTTTCAAATATTCACACAATACCTTGGATTTGTTGACGACATCGACGTTATAGGAAGAACTAAGCGAGTAGTTACTGGTACTTTCACAAGCATGGAGTCAGCAGCAAACAGAATGGGACTGGTTATCAACGAGGACAAGACGAAGTGTATGAGGTAGTCAAGGAATTTGTCAATCTGAGTACAGCGCGGAAATCAAAACGTAGAATTACTTTTGCTAATCGCTGCTTCTTTGGGCTGAGTAAGCAATTGAGGAACAAAGCCCTATGGAAAAGAACCAAGGAGACGCTGTACAAAATACTTATCATCCCGGTGGCCATGGTGTAGTGGTAAAATCAACGCTTGTTCACGGTTCAAATCCTGATGTCAAGAATCATCTATTTATTTCGTATGAAATAAATTAAAAAGTCGATCAATGCGAAAGCTAAGTTAACTCTGCGAAGGCATAACACTGGCAGTAGAGCGGTCATATGGCTGAAAATGCAACTTGATCGTGATGATGACATCAGGAGGACGGAAAAAAATACTGTGAATCATGAGCAACGACAAAAGCAAAACAAACAAGCTCCCCAGTTATCTGGACGCTACCCTTGGAGTTTACAGAAACTTAATACCATCTAAGTTTCAAACCACTGCACTAAATCTATCTTTCTCTCTCTCCTTCACAAACGCCCGTGTCCTGTAATAGTATAAGAGTATTCATATCCTCTTTGGCGCGTGCAAATTATATAAAAAAAAAAAAATCCCGGTTATGCTGTATGGTGCAGAAGCATGGACCCTTGCCCAGTCGGATGAAAGCTCTCTTGCTGTATTCGAGAGGAAAGTCCTACGCACGATTTATGGTCCTGATTGTGTAGACGAGCAAAACAATGTGTGACAAAGAAGATACGATTTGTAAGTGCTGTACAATACGTATCCAACGGTTAAGATGGCTGGGTCATGTCACGCTGCAGACCGTAAAGTCTTCAAGACGGCTTGCAAGGGATCGATCCGGCTGGAGAGGCATATTACTTGAGGCCCAGGAGCACCACGCTTTGTAGCGTCAATGCAGGTAAGTAAAGAAAATTAAAGCAGGAGTTCCACAAGGAAGTGTCCTAGGACCAACCCTGTATCTGAGAACCACCAAGTGTCTTTCTTTATTCGAGAGAAAAGTCCTACGCACGATTTATGGTCCTGATTGTGTAGACGAGCAAAACAATGTGTGACAAAGAAGATACGATTTGTAAGTGCTGTACAATACATATCCAACGGTTAAGATGGCTGGGTCATGTCACGCTGCAGCCCGTAAAGTCTTCAAGACGGCTTGCAAGGGATCGATCCGGCTGGAGAGGCATATTACTTGAGGCCCAGGAGCACCACGCTTTGTAGCGTCAATGCAGGTAAGTAAAGAAAATTAAAGCAGGAGTTCCACAAGGAAGTGTCCTAGGACCAACCCTGTATCTGAGAACCACCAAGTGTCTTTCAAGATTTTCTCCTTTGTTGCAAAAAAAAAAATGTTTTTTTCATCAACTGCTGTTCCTTACCATTATCCTAAACCTGGCCTCGAAAAAATTTCCGCATGAATTCATTCTGAAGTTGAAGTGATCTGGCGCTGTGTGTCCTTCTTTGCCCGAACCAAATACGTTCTAAAAACTAATCTTTGCTCGGGTACAATAGTTAAAGGCGAAGTGTGATAATTCCTTATTCACGAAATGGTGAATGTGTCGAATGCATATATTTATTTAGAAACGCAGAATGCCAGGCTTCGTTCTAAGACAGTTATGACGCCACTAGTCAGTACAAGTACTTGCAATTTCCTAAGGAACATATACACAAACTTATACACAATCTTTTGAAATCCGTAAAAAAAAAAACAAAAAATCAGAAAACGACATGACACAAATTTGAACAAAACAGAATACCTACGTTTCAAAATAAGACAACGCATATTCAACGTATGGAATTATATATTTACTAAATGCAGTTATTTGCACGAGTATCAACACAGGACTGACATTAAAGTTATACCTACTCGTATATGTATTAATTTAACTTTCTACCTCGCAAGACTAAAAGGAAACTCTTGCAGGCGATGTTTACATATTTACACACTAATTAATGCAATATGCAAATTATTATTATGATCTACAACGAATCCCTTCAGCAGCACCAGAGTAAGTACCATCAATATCTAATTGCCACCACATAAACCTGAGAAATAGCAATCCAAGTACTACCACACCGCATTCTGTGGAAATATTTGCAAGGACAGCAAAAATAAACTGGCTGCAGGCATCCGTCATAAGCTCCCCCATGTGTACAGGAGAGGTGAATCAAGAGGCCCACACTCAAAAGGCTCTCGACCTAAATGTGAATTTCCTTTTCTCACATGCAATCTACGTACAACCGCGTATCTATCATAAAGGAACCAAGCTATTAGCAGACTCATGATTTATGCATAGATCCTGCCACTTACTTATTTCCTCATGAAATACTTTATTCTTTTTGAAAAAAAAAGCATTCACTTGTGGAATAATGTGCTCGTATCTAATCAAAGTATAAAACAAGAATACGAAAAGTTCTGCTTTTAACCCAGTAATTTACAGTCATTATCCTGGTATTTTACCACTCACTCTAGGATCAAATTGCCACTCTAAAAAAAAACGGAAATACACCAAAAATCAGCAGGACACCATTATACGCCACGGCACTGTTGAAAGATTTCAAAATCGAAACAAATAGGAAACCCAGAAGAATGGGACTAAAAAAGACTTATACAGGTAGATACGAGTATTCCATTCATTTTGTACGAGAACACTTTGTATCTGTCCATTGAAACGTAGAACCCGTAGCACTTTGAAGTGATCGCTACTTCTTCTCATAAATAATCATCACCTGTCCATTTTACTTCACCTACGACTGTGAAACTAATTGCGAATGTTCAAGGAAATCATGATCCTCTCTTTCCATTACAAACATGATTACACAGATGGAAAGAAGACGATCCTGTGGTGTAATAAATTCCAAGAGAAGACTCACAAGTAGGTGGTTTCATCTCCTGCGTACCTCTTTTAGTTCTAGAACCAAATTCAAGCGATTTCATGCGTTCATAATTCTTAGTTTATGCTTCATTGTGAGTAAGTGGGTTCTTCCTTCCAGACAACTGGGCTTCGTTATGTCAAATATTATATTGGTGTGGTTGGAGGCAGGAGCAAGTCGCATTGTTAGAAGCGTTAAGCGATTATGCATGCTTTTGGTTGATGATGATGGAGAAGGTGTACACAAAGGAAGAACATTTACTGGCTTCACGGAAGAAATTATCATAATTTGCCGTATATTTTTCCGATTTCTCGGATTTAAAACCATTGATGTTGGCTGGAAAAATACTGGTCAATTTTGGTTTGGTTCATTTGGCACAGGAAATACGGTCACATTTTTATAAATATCCAATTCGTGTACACAAACGGATGTGGGTATGCTCGATTTTCTAATTTAACGATGTAACTATGTGTAGTTTATCATCTTCAATGGTTTGCAATATGGTTTATGGCTTATTTTGCTATCGTTTTGCACAGTTTTTTATTTTGTCTACTACCATGTGAAGATAACAAATTACGAGCCACGGTTTTTAAGTGCATTCATGTGTGAAAAACATAGTATATTTGGGTACGAGATGGGAGCAAATAAATAATGATAATTGGCAGCAAAACTTATTTTCATCACATTAGCCCCAGTAGTGCTCATAATCCACACTACTTTTCGTCAAAATGGTGCTGGAGTACCAACATCAAACCGGGCCATTACTTGTTCTCGTGAAGCTACTGATAAGATATTTCTTATAGAAGGTAATCCAAGAATCCGGTTCTACGAACTGATAATCGCAGGAAACGAAGACCTTGTGGAAAAGTCGACTATTCGATGGAAACGTAGCAGGAATATATCAACCACTTAATTTGTCAGTTGTAGTGCAACACTTGCAAAGGGTTATTCATTTCAAGGTTAGGATTTCACATCCCTGCACCGGTCAAATCCAACACTCATCGATAGTGACAGGTAGTTAGTTCTAGCCTTGCCATTTTACAAAATGCATCGTTTAACCACCGCTCAACGCATTAAAATTGTTGCATCTTACTGCAAAATAACAATTCTGTAATATCTGTGTATCTGTAAATTTACGTGAATCTGTAACTTTACGTCTGTGTATCACGTCCATTTCTCGCTCAGCCGCTATGTAAACAATCAAAATTGCAGAATTTTGGGTTCCTAGAATCCAAACGTGATTGTTGAGAGGCCATTGTACATTAGTCTGGACCGGCGGCGTGATCGGATCGTATTTTTTTGAAAACGACTAAGGCGCCACTGTTACGCTGAATTCTCTGCACTATGGTAAAATTAAAATCAACTGTTTTTGGCCTGAGATTGAAGATATTGATGTTCCAACAAGACGGGGCTATGTGCAACACAACACAGGGAAAATTAGCTCTATTGCACGAAAAGTTCCCCGGCCATTTATCTTCGCTATTTGGTGACATCAATTGGCCACCAAGATCGAATGATCTGACCCCGTTAGATTTCTTTTTGTAGGACTATGCTAAAGAGCACTCAAAACCAAAATCCGTGAAGTTATGGCCGCAATACTGCCAGAAATGTGCCAAAAAGTCATCGAAAATTACCTCACAAGAATCGAAGTTTACAAAAAATCAAAATAGCGCTATAGATTTCAGTAATAGTCTCCAGGAGTTGGGGCATTATTTAATGTCCTTCCTTAAAACCCGTCACAACACATCTAAATCAGAATGCCCACTTTTTCGTACTACTTTCCCTGCATCTGATGCTTTCTTAGAAAGCAATTGCAATTGCTAGAATCAGCAATCAGCACCTGCAGTCAGCACTGGCACACGGCAATCTTTTGAAAGGGCTTACAGACAGTCTCACCGGACAATATTAATTTCATCTGAGAGAAATTGCGTATACAAACCATTAACGACATTTGTAACATGACCCTTTCTATAGGCCGCCGAGCCACTCTCTGTCTTGTAAGGTGTTGTTCAGTACTGGAACACTATTATTATGCATCTTTTTACAGGGCATTTAGAAAACTATGAACAGTTTTACAGTCCAATATGTTACAGTATCTAAGAATTAAAGTTGTCGGTGAGCGTCTTTTACCTGTTAGCGCTGGGGCAGAGCTGTAGATGCCTGTAGTACCGGTCCATCTGCCGAGGTCCGAAACGTAATCGCGACTACTACACGGAGTAGGCTCCGATGAGGTGGCATACCACAGGTCGACAAGTGGATGCGACCCAAATTTTCTTCACTTGCCGGTTCTCTTACATACGCAATAATTCATCTCAGTCCTCGAGACCGATTTGACATGCAGTTCCTTTCTAATGTTGTTGTTAAATTTTTTGTCAATCCTCATGACTCCTAGAACTCTCCTGAGGTATTTCATCTCCATAGTTCGTATTTGTTTTTCTTGTCTTCCTGTGAACGTCCAATTTTCGCCTCCATGCATCAGAACTGGTAAGTACATCGAGTTGGATATTGATATTTTTGTTCTTTGTGTGATTTCTTTGTGGTCTAAGAACTTTCTTCTCTATGCCGTATGCAGTCTATTTGCCGATTAAATCCTCGCCATCAGTTTCCTTTCCGAATTACCCATGCTATTGATAATACTGCCTAGGTTAGGTACTTGTATTTTTGCATCTGCTTAACGACTTCTCCATCTACCATTATTCTCGCTTCTCCTGGCTTGTTGCCGGTCACCACCACTTTCGTCTTTTCGACATTAAGCTCTAGTTTTTCCATTGCTAATGTATCTTTCTATACTTTTTAACTCTTTTGCAGCTTTTCTTCACTATTTGCAAACATAACTGCATCGTGCGCGAACGCACAGGCTTGTAAATAAATAGGTTGCAACTGTCTATTACCGACTCTGAAACTTTCCCATTCTATTAGCATCGTCCATTGCGCAGATAAATAGGAGGGGCCATAAAACACTTCCTTGTCTCACTCCATCAGACGTCTTGAATTTATCTTTAAACTTGCAGCATTTAATTTGCTGTCTTGTCGATACCTGGTTGAGTAGTTGTAAAATAAATTGTTTGAAAATATGTATTAACAAAAGTTCGGTCTTTATGGATCCAGAAATATTCAAGCATTTCGGGTGCGCGAGGTCTTTTTTTTTTGTGGGTAGATGAAAAATCTTCATAGATACTATGAGTCTGGTGCTCATATTAGTGTGAGATTTTTACTCACTAAACAACACCTCCCTTCTACTGGTGTTGGTCAGGTAGCTTTCCAGCAAAAGCACCTGCTAAAGCCCGCACCTCCTAAGTCTCTGTGGATATCATTATTTCTGATATACCATGGGACATTTAGCACTTTGTTTTGAAAAGGTTGCAGGATATCTCTATTACTTCGCGCGAGGTCTTTTAATTCTATTTCAATCATACCTGCGCCTGCAACAAGTATGAGGGTGTAGTGTATTCAAAATTTAGAAACTCCAAGAAATTTGTCTATTTGTCTATTCTCTGATCTTGGATGAAATTAATTTGTTATCTTCCACATTGGTGAAAATCTTCTAAAGACACCATAAGGCCCGACCGCGCGTGCTTATGGTAGTGTGAGATTTTTACTCACTAAAAACACCACTCTTCAAGATTAATACTACAACTAAGCCGACGCTTATCCAGCAGTTTTATTTTCGCTTACGAGACTCGTGATTTTTGGAAAAGATGTTCGTATGTAATTTAAAAAGAATGTAGCGCTTTAGACAGGTTAAATTCCAATGAAAGTTCCTGCTGTTTTCACGACCGGCATATACTATGACGCGAGGTCAAAACGTTTTGTTCTTTGCATGACGCTACTGTTACAATGGCCGTGAACACGATCTTTGTGTTTACGAGCAAAATTTGTTATCTCTTCGACGACGCTAGGAATTCCCAGGTCCCGATGAATATCTTCTTTACGTACGTACCACGGTGCGCTAACGATCGTTCTAAGAACTTTATTTTCAAAAGTTTGTAGGATGTTTCTATTGCTTTTCCTGGTACAACCCCATAGTTGTAGACCATACGTCCACACTGGCTTTAGCACTTGCTTATAGATAAGCAGTTTGTTATGTAGGCTCAACTTCGAACGTCTTCCGAGTAGCCAGTACATTTGTCGGTATTTGTTTTCGAGCTCGTCGCGTTTCTTTTTTACGTGCGATTTCCATTTAAGCTTAACATCTAGAGTCATTCCTTGATATTTGAGCCGAGTTTAAATATACGGGTAATCTGTCCACTTTTTTGTAGGTAAAGTTGACGTGAGTAGATTTGCTTTCGTTCAGCACAATACGCCAAGAATTCGTCCAAGCGTGGACTTTGTTAACAGCATGTTGCAGCTTTTCAGTTGCTACTTCAATTGTATCGCCCGTTGTCAATATCGCCGTATCGTCCACAAACGTGGCGACGACGCAGTTTCTTTCCTGTGGGATATTACGCGTGTAGAGTACATATAGAAGCGGGCCGAGGACACTTCCTTGTGGGACTCCGGCCGCAATCTCCTTGAACTCAGAGTAATCATTTCCGTGCTTAACACGAAAAAGTCTTTCGGTGAGGTACGATCGTAAAATTAGAAAGAGTTGCCATGGAAGTAGTCGTTGCAATTTATACTCCAAACCTTCGTGCCAAACCTTATCGAAAGCTTGTGAGACGTCAAGAAATTGTTTGGACTTGGTCGATTGTTGAATGTTTGACTCTAAATCCAAATTGATGATCAGGAATGCGACGTCTTTCGTTGATTACGGGTTGTAGTCGTTTTGAAAGTAGTTTTTCGATTATTTTAGAGATAACCGGCAATAGGGAAATAGGCCGATATGATTTCTTCTCATTCAAAGGTTTGCCTGGTTTCGGGACCATTATAATCTCTGCGACTTTCCATTGTTTCGGAACGTAGAGCAATCTGAACGAAGCGTTAATCAAATATAGCAGTTTGATAAGAGCTTTATTCGGTAATTCCTTGACCATCTGCGCCGTTATCATGTCGTAATTATAACATCTAGAAGGAATGTTTCTCCATGCCGCTCTTTGGATTGCTTACACGAAAAGATCAACTTCTTCCTCTAGTTCACAAGGTGTTTTAAGTGATACATTTAAGGCAATATTTGTTTCGCAATCATTTCTAAAGCCCTCCCAATTTGTTCTATTGCTAGAAAGTCTTGGAGGTCCTTCTTTCTTGATTAACGCTTCACCAAGTAATAAAATTACCGGAGAGGGATCAGAAGAGAGATCAAAACTTTCTTCGACTGTAATAAATTTATCGTAAATACCTTTTGAAACGAAAAAATCGATAAGATCGGGAATTTTTTTTTTTTTTTTTTCTTCATTGTGCAATTTTCCAACAATGTTTCATTGTGTGGCTGATTTCTTGATATGATTATTAATAAAAAATAGAAATATTAAAAAATCTTCCGTGCCGACGAAGTTTGCATTTGACACTCTCGACGCAAGTTTGAATAGTCAACAGTAGTTATGCCGGTGTTGTTCTTGACATATTACAAAGCTATACTAGTCATTCAAGTTCGCGATGCACTTAATAAGTAAACAATCATAATCTAAGTTTCTCCAAGCATTACATTAGAAAGAGGTTTCTATTTGATAGTATCGTACTCCGGAATTTAATTTCCCTTAAACAAAGTTGTGTATGTACTTCATAATTTCGAATGTTTCTATCTTTTTTCATCCTGCAAAGACCTCTACTCTAGATCAAATGTAAGGCCTAATTTTTACAAAATATACAGTATCTAGATTGTTGATTTCTGAAGAAGAGGGACAATTTTCTTCTCGCTTTTGCACAACTTATTCTACAATAGGAAATATCTATGTATGTGCCTGCTATTTGCCTGTGCCAATGAGACCAATTTCATGTGAACATGTCCCAATAAATTCATTTCACCCCTTTCCACTGCAAAAGACACTCCAAAACGGAACGCTTTGTTTCTTCATGTGCACTGCCAAGTGTACTCGTACCCTCTCACTTAAGAATTACAATTGATTTATAACAATTTCTGTCTATTAAGCACTTTAGATACTCTCAAATGACTAATCGAATTCGATTTTCTGTACTTAATGTTCGTTGTCAATATTTCATAAAACATCCAATAAACTTAACGTTGAAATAAAAGGAACAAATCCTAGATACGTGCAAATAGTCCAAATGGAACGTAGTTGAATCTCGTTGTAAGTATTTGTACTTTCTCACAATTCTCGCAATGTTATCGACTGAAAGTCACGTGCTCCACCACCTTCTTCCACATTATTACTGTGGGCTTACCCCGTGTAGTTCTAGCATTTCAACGACATAACACGAAATGGAATGATGTACTCTCGTATTGGTGGTGTTCATAATAAGTAGGATTTAGGATGTGTGTTAGGTACGTTCCTTGTTGACTTTGGTGTTTCCCATTGTATATCGAAGGAGGTTTCTTTTTTTTCTGGATTTTTACTTCTTGTAAATTCGTGATGTGAAATAAACACCCGTGGTGTAAGAAAGTCAATTTGGTTGTATTCGACGAACGCAAATTACACAAATAAACGTCAGGGAATTAACTAATGGATTCGAATTTGATACCGTAATAAGGAAATGTTGGATGGTTGAGAGGTGATAAAAGTGAAACAAGAATGGCTTGAGGAGTAGTAAACGTGTGCGTGGGAGTGACTAATTGTTCTCTCGTTTCGTGCCAACTTGCAGCAAGTCGGGAACGTTATTTTTGAGTTAATTAAAATTATATATGTACGTAACGTAAAGTCAGTCGTATTAGCATTAATTTAAAAATATGATTGTATTTGTTAGAAGCTGGAGGAGAGGTCTAGGTTAGGGAGCATTAAAATCGTATTTCCTTTGTTTTATCCCTTAGTGGATGTCAGTGGAATCCAAATTTATTAATGAACGCTATGGCAGACTCATTTCAAGTTTAGCATAGTAAATAAAAGGTGTTTTTTTTTAGAGGTATAAAACTTTAAAATGAAATAAAATACATAAAAATCGTGATAATGGTCATGGTATTGGCACTATTGGAAATTGTATGCCATTAGTGTTTAAATATGATTTCGAACATACTGACGCCGCGGATGGCTCGAATAGAGGGCAATGTGGAAGTCAAATTTAGGACCACTTTTTCGAGTAGCTGGAGCCGTATACGGCAATAGCGCCGTCTTGCTGAAACCACAACTCTTCCACCTTAATGCAACTTAATTGGGGAACAAAGAAGTCAATATTCATGGATCTATAGGACTCTCCATTACCTGTAACGCTATGATCGGCATCACTTTTCAAAAAATATGGACCAATGATTCTACCAGCCCATAAAGCACACCAAACAGTTACTTTTTGTGGATACAAGAGAGTCTCAATAATGGCTTTTGGATTTTCTTCGCTCCAAATGCGGCTCTTTTGCTTGTTGACGTAGGCATTCAACCAAAAATATATAATCGCTTAACAAAATTTTGTGGTGAAAATGAGAATCAAGAGAAATCTCATTTTTGGCCCATTTACCGAACGTACGTCGCACACTATGGTCAAGCAGCTTTAATTCCCATACGAACTGGATCTTGTAAGCTCGTAAACCAAGATCTTTCCGCAAAACCTTTCAAAAAGTGGATGGACACAGCTCCAATTGCTGTGAACGATGGCGAATCGACTCATTCGGGTCCTCCTCAATATTATGCTCCACAGCAGCAACAACTTCTTCGGTGTGCACTGTACGATGTCTGTGTATACTCTACACGTAATTTGCAAGCGATGCTCTGGCGTAAGTCTATTCGTGATGAAATGGCAAACAAAATCGAGCACAAACCAGCTGTCAAATTGGCTGTCGCTGGAAAAAGTATTGCCAATTCAAAAAACAAACCTCTAAAAAAAACACCCGTCATAAATATGTATTGAGATTTATATAAAAAAAAAAGTTGTTTGCTTTATTGAAATGAGTGCACTTTCCGATTACTTATCGAAAATAATTTCATCCCATCCTGTCAACCCAACTTGCAGTATATTTTCTATAGTTCGGGGCTCTATTTCACGAATAGCTCCATCAAAATTGTGCTTAAATGCCTGAATTGTTTCTGTATTGTCAGCATAACATCGAACTTTAACGGCACACCATGTTGTTGGACAGTTTGTACGGCACGTAGAGCCATCTTTCTGGAACCAGAGATCGCCCAGATTCATTTCCTCAGTTTCTGTCCAAACAAAATCGGCCATCATGCCTCTGTAGCGCTCTTCATTGACCGTAACGTTGTTGCCATCTTCATCTTCTCGGGCTTAGGCGCATACTTTCACCAACAGTAGCAATATTCTCGAACGAAGACGAGGATAACTTGTGTTATCAATTAGCATGCAAATCTCACGAACCTTCTTCACAAATTTGTGTACAGCAGACACTATTGGCGCATTACTCGTATTTCGACCAAAATTTCACTCAGTTTAGAAATAAATTTTCAATATTTCCCAACGTTGTTCAAGGGTAAAACGTGTTTCTGTCAGCTTTTTGAGCGCGAAAGTACTGTCACTGTCAAAATAACATATAATTTAAAAAGAAACCAGCAGATGGGCAACCCGTTACCCAAAATATATAAACAAATCCCCAGTTGTATCCTCCGGTTTATTTGTACTGCCTTTTTACTGTGAAGACGACCCCCGCCGAGGGCGTCATGTATCAGTGGTTACTGAATTAAATGTCAGAAAAGTTGAAAAATTAGTTCTAGCCGACCGTTTAACATGAAAAACTTATCAGCCGCGAACTTATCAGCCTCGAACTCATCAGCTGCCCCTCGTTTCTAGATAGGTCAAATGATAAACATATCACGCCCAGATCCCTGTTTTTATTTATTCAAATCTCAATCTAATTAAATTTATTTATTTATTTGAAATATCACTTTACTTCTCCCTGTCGTATAATTTAATTTTTCACCATTTGCCAGTAATTAAAGTCGCTTTGCACAACATAGCTAATTCCTCAATTGCGCGCGAGTTGTACATCAGCGTCACACTTGCTCAACGTCATTTATCACAATCAATGGACGAGTTTATCAGAACGGCGGCGGGCGGGAAGAAAACCAAGATTCTAATTTTAAATTTTCCTGATTTTCAATTTTCAAATTTTACCCAGTTTTTTTCTGATTTTTTTAGACTTCCCTACGCCGCATATGTATGTGGCCCACTATCGGTACAGGGACATACGAGTACATATCTAGAACTGAATGAAGTAATTGCCTGGAGCAATTACAAAAATCAGCGTCAGAGCACAAGGTGTCATATGAATGGCAGAGGGGGCAAAAAATCGGGATCATAAAAAAAGAATATTTTTTTTCCAGCATCGACATCAACAGACAGGATATTGAAAGATGTTTTAATTGCAGGGTAAACACATTCTGTTTGCCGTATGGATGAGTGTGCACGTCAGCGCGGAACAGAAATGGGAAAAAGGGTAGAAGGAAAAAAAATGTGTAAACGATTCTAAAGAACAAATTGGAATTGCTTGTTGTTGGTCTCGTATTGTTGGTTGAAAATCCAACAATTAGCCTTTTATTTCTCCACCTTCAGTCACTCAGGTGGGACTGGGTACACACAGCACTTTTACATCTGACTGTGCGTTTTGTTTGTGATGCGTTAAAACAATTTGATTTCAATAAAACTGAAGATTTGTAAATATTTACCAGTGAACACACAATTTAATGCTTAAGTAGTATGCAGATAATAAGAGGGAACAACTCATACATTCAAGTCGATGTGAGGATACCCAGTCGTAGTAAACACTGCTCAATGACTTTACTCGTAGAATGCCATTGCTGTTTGGAGTGTGAAACTGAGAAACAGTTGGCTTCTTGTTGTAACAATCGAATAGTTTTATTGATTAATTTTATTGTGTTTTGAAGGATGGACGCATGTATTGAAATTTGTTTCAAAACTCTGAACTTCATCTGTCTGGCACAAATTCGAAAATTTGTATTATGATGAAGTGGATTTCGGAAATACCAGGGTCGAAATGCTGAAACTAGTCCGTTTTTAGTAATATTCTCTATGACGCACTGATACCTTTGAAAGCTTTGGCAGCTTCAAATAGTCTTTTGTTAGGGAAGAGGCTAGCCAGACCTTGTCTAAAATGTCTTCAACGTTGCATGTATGTACATAGTCAGGCAGCTAATGCTTTGCAATTGCTGTCAACCCTTTTACAATTTGCATTTAAGTGAATTTTCGAACTATTTTAGTAAGCTAGGTTTCATTTTAAACCTACAGTGAGACATGTATCTAGCTGTAGTTAGATCTATAATATCGACGGTGTCACTCTGGCGTGCGCCGCAGGTACTTACTAATGAAGACATCACCAAAGTGGAGTATCATCAAATACATCTAAATTCATTGACGAAGCTCAATAATCAAGGTCATGCTTTAAAAATACGTACGCATGCCCTAGAAATCTGAAACTTTGTACACCTATAATATACACCATTGGAAACAGCCTAGTGAAAGCTGATTTTTGTTTAAAAAAAGGGTGTTGCAAAGATTTATACCGAATCGAGTAGAAAAATTGTCTTTTCAGCACCCTATGTCCTGGTACAGTGGATAACGGAAATAAGAAAGTCTTATATAAGAAAAAACCGCGCACAAGAAACGCGATCGTATTCACTGTGTCTTTTCCCATATAGTTCTATGTCAAAGAGAACCGATATAAGAATGAACAATTTTTTCAGACACCAAGCTCTATAAAAATATATTTTTATTGGAAAATAGATCATATTTAAAAGATATAAGAGACTTTTTTCACGCACATAAACTGTGTAAGAAAAAAAAGTTTCCTATATCCGTCATCCACTAGTCAATAATTTGGCTCAGGCCAAGTAAAGTTTTAGCTTTCTTGGTTGTACAGAAGCTTCTGAAGGGTGCGCAAAGAGAAATATATCGGAAAATACTTATTTTAATTATTTTTGGAACACCCTATTGTCTTTATTGCACTTTTAAATGTTTCAGTTTTCTATATCATTGCGGGGCTTACGAGTCAAACCCACATAAGGTGATTTGATGACTATCCGAACCCTCCAGAAAAGTGAAATTTTGTAAAACCATAGCCTAAATAAAGCGAGGATATAACGTACTTTTGTTTTTCGAAATACAAAGTGTGCGAATCGTGCGTAACATTGGGCGTTATCGAAATTATGAAAGTATAGTTGGCGCATATACACAATTCAAATTTGTTCCTTCTGTGTTGACTACTCAAATGAATCTATGAAACTGTGCTGCCATAAAATATTAGACACTATATTGGTCACATCGCGCTCCCTGAAAAACCTCTTTTCAAGTTTCAATTACTTATTTGCCTATGATGTTGAATTAATGCAATGAATATATGGCACATAGTGTAAATCTTTACTAAACTCCAAAGGTCCCGGTGAGGAATATGAAAATATGACGTCGCTTGTATTAAGTCGATAAACTGGTGGTATGATGCCTTTTGAGGTACAGTTTACCTAATCAGTTTTATTGACTAAACATTAAATTTACACTGGAGTGACCTAATATTATTTTCTGATACACTTTTTGCTTAATGGTTCTCACTAATGGACGACACTAATCCGAATTTGATAGCATCTGGTTCTCACAAGTTCGGGTACAGTCTCAACCAAATAATTAGATTAGTTGATCGACCTCGATCGCTACTAATGGCTTTTGGTAAACTTAACTCAACTTAACTGACCTAAGCTTAACTAATTGTAACTTAAAATGACTCAACTACATTTAATTTATTTTAGCTCAGCTTACGCTCCTTTAGGCAAACCAACTCTCGTTCCTCTTCAGAATAGGAATTCGTCATCACAAGTCCCGCACTCATTAAGACTCTAGAAATGCCGGGGGCTACAGTATTTGCATAGGTCATCGATGTGTCAGAGACAGCAGATACTCCAGAAGTTATTTGAAATTCCAAAACTGACAGAAGTTTAACAAGTAGCGTATATGACAATCACCAGCGCTACAGGAGCAGTCAATTTGTAGTCGTACAATGAAAGCAATTGCTCTACACTCGTAGGAGATGGCACTTCGATATAAAGATAAGTGCGCGCTTCAAGGACTCCATATTTGGGTGTTGAGTAGAATAAGCCATCGCCTCTAAAATAGACCACAGCTTATAATCCAAAGGATTGAGGTCTGGACTGCCTGACGGACAATCTATGAAGTCCCGCACATTGTTTTGGAGCCACCCTTGTGTTGTTTTTGCCTTATGAGCTGACGCGGAGTCTTGTTGCAAAGTTCACTGATTCTTGGAAAACAATTGTTGGTTAAGTTCCTTCACACCGCCTTCACACCAAACATCCATTTGGTAGATTTTTGTCCTACTTGAACTCAAAATATTCCTGTGCCATTTTGCGCGCACCGGCGGCGTAGAGCTTTCGATTTTCCATTCCCTTTTTGCTCTAATTGAGCTGTAAGTGGCCAGTGTGTTCTTATTGATAATTCGAGACATCAATTTCTGCTATATCTTGATTCCTATTGCAGCAGTTTCCGATTAATCCTGGCTTTAACAGCTTTGATCGCCTGTTCTAGTTCTCACAGTGCGAGGGAATCCGGATCTTAGACGGTCAGTTACTCCACCAATGTCCTCAAATAATTTAACAGTTCGATACACAAAATTTCGGATGATTCCTAGCATTTACAGGGTTCCGAAAATATCACCTTTTTCCGTATTAAACTGGTGAAGGCCAATTACCACAATACGGTTTTCAATATCGCCTCACTCCATATTTACAAACGACTTTTGTGTAAATCTCTTTGCGCGTTAACTTAGTATTAATGTCACTCATTGAATACCTGTCAAAAAAGAATGGATGTGTTCAATACTAGTTTCACGATGAGTGCGTTCAAACGTATACCAGTATTTATGACATGACAAGGTATATTTATTTACGCTTTTAGCTTTTTGGTCCTTACCCTTAACTTTTTGTAATGGCCGGCACTAACCCGAAATTGTAGCAGGTTATTCTCACCCACCCAAAATGGGTGTACCACAATGACGTGATGATGAAAACAAAAATCACGGATAGTAACTACTTAACCTATCAAAAACCTTTTTTTTGAAAACCTGTGATTAATTATTGTTAATGTTTACACTTTTTTCCATATTTTAAACAATTCTAAACGAATCAGCCGAAACAAGCGCCATTTGAAGGTACTCCAGTAAAATAATATTGTGCCGCAAATATTAATTATCCTTGAAGAGCATCCAGCAGTGCATTTAAATGCCGCAAAAGACTATTACCAATCATTTTCTAACTTTTAAATGGATACCAAGTTATGAGTGTGAAAACAAAATATGGCGCAAATCAAAAACAGTGGTTCACAACTAATTCCATAAAAAAAAAAATCTTGAATAAAAATAACAGTAAACAGTTGAATGCACATAAAGAACGGTAGTCTCCAACTACCGCATTGAATAATTTATAGAAATTCCTTCACCTGTTACTAAATCCAATACCGCATAATAAATTCACCAGATTCACCCACCGTCCTTGCAAGGGATCCCCAAATTCAGCTGTGGATTTCCTTTTGATGCAAAATAATTGAACCACTTAGTGCGACGGACGAATTTATTTCTTCTCCTTTATTTCACGATTCCCACAAAAACACGTTTTACCTTTTTACTTATCTTTTATTTTCTTCTTCTTGTATTTTTTACTTTTTATTTTTTTTTTTTTTTTTAAGCACCACACACAAAATATTTTTCCATCTGAGTTGATTCCCAAACCCTTTCTTTGAATTTAACTTTTTTTTTTTTTTATTATTTCTTACACACAAGTTGGCTTACACATTCACCGGAAGGATAGCAGCACAAATAACTTTTGCATTTATCTTGAAACATTTTTATCCCAGGCGCCCAACTATGCACCTTTTGCAAAAATCGACTTTGAATTAACAACATCCACTATAAAAACGCACAAAGTGTACTCTACTTCTTGTAGGACGACGACAACGATGACGGTGACTGCTAAAAGGATATTTAATTTGGAGAATAACAAAAAAAGCGTTAATCTTCTTTCATATGCACAAATGCGCACACACACAGACTGGGGGTAGAGAATGTATCATGCAGAACTCATCTCGGTTTTTCTATTTTTTAACGTAATCCGAAAGGAAAAGGGGGAACATAAATGAAAACCCGATCCTTTTTTCCTAACTGCAAACAATTGATGCACCTTTCAGTCGACGACGCGTTGACGAACCCGACCGTATATACACACAGCTTGTAAACAACTGAAGAGGTTGTGCCAGATGTAAATAAACCCACGTCTGTGGATGATGCTAAAAAATTCGAAAAATTGTTTGTGCAACATGTTGCCGGTGGTGAAATGCGTAATGTTGATGTGGTGAATTTCCGAAGGAATACATGTTTACTGTTAGAAAAAAAAAGGATTTGTTTTGTTTGAAGGAGGGACAGTTGGGTGGTTGGTTTGATTTCAATTGTCAATTTAGGGGACTTCGTCGGTCGGTACTTACACTCTGAGACAAAATTATAAGAGATTCCCAAAAAATGCTTAAGAAAAAAAAGTGTGCGATGCAAATCTGCCATAAAATAATTTCTGAAAAAAAAAGAAAACTGGTGGAACAAAAAGATATACGTTTTACTGCCGGAACGCAATGGTGAAGCTGACGCAGCGCTGTCAAAGTTACTCCCTATAGCACGCCCACAATGCGAAGCTGCAGCTGAAGTACGAAGAGTAGCTGCAGCACAAGTTGAATCAACTTCAACTTCCGAACCAACTGCATTACTTTTTGACAGTTAAAAACAAAAACAAAAAAAAAACAAAATGGCAGAGACGTCAACGGAGAAATTCATAGAATGCGATTTCTTCTTCCTCAATCATTATTATAAAATAAATCCACCACAGAAAAAATTTTCACCAAACACAGCGCGATTATCTTTCCGTTTTGACAGCTTGACCAATCGAGCTGCGCTTCACCATTGTGTACGTGCATTGCTACTTCAGTGAGCGACTTATTTGACAGTTTGTACTACAGCGACTTAATCTGCTGCAGTGCTTCTCCATTGTGTTCGAGCAGTTATGTCGATACTTCGATCAGTAAGGATGTATTTAAGTGAACATTGGTGGAAATAGTTGAGCCCTTGTTTTGTTACCATTTGGTGATACATTTGATAAACTTTATTCAGAAAAGGACAATATGGGACGCTTAAAAATGTTGAATTCAGCTGAAGTACAAACAATTTTGAAGGAAGGCTGGAGTATTACAAAAATATCAAAGTCAGCGAAGGGAAGTCGAACAGTAGCGACAAATTTAATAAACGATCCCGAAAAATATGGTAAGAGAAAGTCTGCTGTAAGACCACCAGCTTTAATTCCAAGAGAAAAACGTGCGATTTTGCGGGAAGCTTCAAATTCTTCTTCAACGACTCATTTAATCGCGAGGAGCGGTTTATAACCACGCCAACATCTCCAAAGGCAAAAATTGCTTCAGAAGCCACCTTTAAACGAAGCTCACGAAACGTACTGTTTAGAGTTTGCTTACAACCATTGCCATTGGAAGGATAAGTATGGGCTGGAATTGGCTACTACTGGAGGACCTAAATAAAATTTGTCAGTGGCAGACAGACAGAACCAGATATAGTCATTTGCTTTAATTATTGCTGAGGAAAACTTAGTTTTTCAACAGGATAATGCAACAATCCATACTTCCCACCAAGTTGAGTACTTTAACTCAAGATCAGCTGACTTGAATATAATTGAGAACATGTGGGGAGAGCTTGCCAGAGTAATTTATGTAGGTGGGAGGCAGTACAACATTATTGCGGAATTTAAAGGATCCTTTAATACAGAATGGGACAAGATGGATCAAAAATATATTAAAAAGTTGTAGAAAATGAAGGAACTAGCACGCATTAATAATAAAATAAATTATTGAAATTTTCATGTTGTTATTTAATTTTAAAATCTACCATCTTTTTGTTCCACCCATTTTTCGGTTTTTCCCTCAAAACAAGCAAATTAAGGGTTTTTTCAGAAATTATTTTATAGCAGTGGGGTCTAAATACATCCTGTTACCTAAAAGATTCAATCAGATTTGGCAAATGTTAGGTACACCTTTTTATTCTTAAGAATCTGTGGGGGTGTCTTATCATTTTGTCCCGCAGTGTAGCAGTTCTGTTTGGGTTTATAGATATAAGGGTTAAATTATAAACCGGTGTGTAACGGATAACTCATTTTACGGTAAGGAGCAGTTCTCGGACTTCATGTTTCTAAATGCGGGCTAGAATCAGCAAAAGGTTCCGACTAATCACAACTTATAACTGACGATTTGTATAGCATGCACATAATTTGAACTTCTATTTATTTTGAAGCTTTAACTTGGAACGCTGGCGAAAAGTTCAGATTTTGGTTAAAAGTTGGTACGAGTCGAAATAAAAAAGTGATAGATTTGAGTTGCCCGGACTAGAATGCTAGAAGTGATATATTTTGGTTTATTCAAGCTAAATTTGTCCGAGCCCTGAAGAGGAGTTCCGTTACAGGAGTATACCTGTCACATGCTTGTAATTCCGGACCTAGAGAACTGAAATTTTGCACAAAAATAGTACGTGGTCTAACAAAAATAATCAGGGAATACAATTTTAAAAAATCATTTTGATAAAGTTTCTTGAACAGAAATGTCATCTATGTCTCTGAAATTATTAATGCGAATTTGAAAAAATAAATAAAAATAAGGCACGTAAATTTAAGGGGAAGACTATACCAAATTTTCTTGCAGTTTTTTTTATTTTAAATGGAATACGTATGGTATTCTTACTCCGTTTCCATCGGATTTGGATGAATTCCAGGCAAAAGTAAACCCATTGTAGTTAGGCCTATGAGAAAGGTAATTCGAGTATGTTTTAAACCCCTTCCCATATCTTACCCCCATTTACAAGTGGAGCTACTATTGTAAACCTACAAGCTAAATTTCATCGAAATTCGTTCATAAATTCTTGACTTAGACGGCTAACAAAAAATTAAACACCCCCTCTATATTTCACTCCCACTTTATCTGATTTTGACAGTTTTAAATGAAATAATCTACGAACTTTTAGTATTCATCTAGACACCAATCTACACATTTTCAAGTTGTCTTAATTTCTAAAAAAAAAAAATAAAATAAAAAGTCTAATCCTGCCGGATCATAATTATGAATTTATACTTTTTTTAATAAATGAATTCCCTCGAAAGTGATGTAATAGCCTCCAATTAATAAAAGACAAACACTTTCGGACCACTAGTGTTATTTTTACTGCTCCTAAGTGGCAAGTATAGTTTTCGTGAACATTTTCGATCTCGAGATTTTGATCAGTCTTAAAAACATCAGCCGGATTTTCTTCAAATTTGCTAATGCCCACAGACGAAATTCGAATTTCCATTGTAAACTGGCCAATTTTAAACAATTGCAATTTTCTCGAAAACGGTTTATCGATTTCAATAAAAGTACATTATGTACTTAGAGACTTATTAGGGCGAAAATTTATTTTTTATTTATATTTAAATCGAATTTTTTATCCAAAATTGATATTTAAGTCCTTTTTGACATACGAGTGTATAAGGACATGGCATTTTTTTTTATCAAAAATTTTAGCTTTCTCGGTTCTTATCGATTTTTACCTGAATTTGATATCTGAGCAGTTTACAAGCGAATGGCAAACATGGAGCAAGATCTAGTCGTGTCCTTTATTTTAATTCCCTACCATCGATTTCAAGTTGCCTGCATTTTACGGTTTACTATGCCAGTTGACAAGGTGACGGCTTGACGTCAGTCAAGTGTTTCAGGCAATTTGAAACACGGGCGTATACCGTCTGCACTCTCTTTTCGAGAAGGTACTTCTGTATCTGTTCAGTTACTGTACATACCTAAGCAGTTATTCGGGTTTTCTTGAAACTTCTAATCTGGGATCTATGGATTCACAATTTGAGACTAAATCGGAAATTTCATTCTAACTTCAAAATTAACTGTATAATGGCCGATTTTCGAATCGATTTTCTCAAAAACGGCTTTAATGAGTTTGCCAATAGACGGCGTACTAGGTTTTTTCCAAAGAATATGTATAACGGTGCTCCACTTATTGACCGATTTGTGAAATCTGGTTCGTTCTCAAATATGATTTAGGCGATTTTATTCAAAACCGATATCTGTACAATATTTGATATACGAGTATGCAAGGTCGTGGCATACCCAGTTTTGGAAAATTGTTTTAACGATTTTGTTTAAATTTCAAATCTGAGTTTTTACAAATAAGCAACACATATTTCCAAGGACGTGCGACACAGTTATGTATGTCATTTTTTCCCTTCAATTTGAGCACTAGTGAGTGCTTAAGATGTATCGGACCGAGGTTTTTGCAAACGCAAGCAATTTTGCAATCCCATGAGATGAACCCCTCGTGTTAGCTAACATAAGAATATTCTAAAAAATGCACTTATACACTATTTTCCACTTAACGATATATTGTATGGTAAAGCCTGTGCAACCGCATCATTCTGGTTAATAAAGTTTGAAATTGTCGCAGGTGGCGGTAATATCAAGCTAACAACAATGCTTCGATCTGACACACATTATGTTTGTTGTTACGCATGTTATTCTGCCAATTGACGCCTAGCCGTTGTAGGTACCTCATCAAAACTGACAGCCTTGCTATTAAATATAAATTGAAATTTCAAGCAGGCTATTATTTGCCTGTAACCTGGCCACAAATCTAATATTACACCCGCGATTGCTCACTCACCACGACAATGCCCCGACTCACACCTCAGCCGTCGCAACAGTGAAATAGAACGACTTGCGCTGAGAATTGCTTCCCCATCCACCATATTCTCCAGATTTAGGCCCTTACGACTATTTTCGGTTTCCAAACATGAAGAAATGGCTTGTAGAGGTAAGAGATTCGTATGAAGAGGTTAACGTCACAACAGAGACCTATTTTGCAGAGTTCGACAAATCTTATTACTCTGACAGCTTAAAAAAGTTGGAACATCGCTGGGCTAAATGTATCGAGTTAAAAGGAGATTATGTTGAAAAATAAAATTGATTTTTGCCGCAAAAAAAACATGTTTTCTATATTATTGTACTCCCCTTGTACTAATATAATATTAATGTATTGTTTTTGCTCCTACAGAGAGCCAGTACTGTTTTCGTGAAAAGTTTTGAAACTAGAGACTATGACCAATCTTGGTATTATTATCATAGAGAAACTCGAAAAGTGGGTTTCTCGATTCTGTCTGTCTGTCCCTTTGTCCGTCTGTGCCTCTGACTGCAAGCTAAAAGGCTGAACGGATTTTCTTCAAACTTTATATCTAGATCTGATGGGAAATCTTATTAGCGAACTTTTAAAAATTTACCATTTTGTTTGAAATCGATACCGTTTTCAAAAGTTAAAACAGCAAACTTATGTCAAAATTGAGGCAATGATACCCAAGTTCCTAAGTATAGATATTGTAACATAATGTAGCATAATGCAACAAATTCCGAAGTGTCTTTTCATTCTGGCAGAATTTTGGTCCGAAGTGTCTTTTCATTCGAGGTTCGTGTCTGCAATTAGTCTCCATAGTTCGGATAATATCACGGATAAGAAAGAACAAGAGATTATTGGCTGCAGCTGTCATCCTGGAATTATTACATCCGAATTTTCTTATTCCAGTGGTCGAAGAATTTGCTAGAAGTTTCTGGCTATTAGAAATGCGGCTATTTAAGGACAGATAGCGATCGAGACCAAGCAGTTGGTTTAGAACCGTGGCGAAGAGATTGGAAAAGTGATAATGGGCGAAGTTGTAATTTTGTGATAAAATGAAGGTTGAGAGTTAACAAGAAGAAGTAATTAGTTTGGATTTGTGAATTAAGTAATTGAAAGGAGATAAAGTGATTTGAGAGGAAAGAGACCTTGTAAGAAAAGAATTTGCGAAGAATAGTATAGTGTGAACTTGAATTGTTCTATAGACTAGAAAATAAAGAAATAAATTTCACAGAATATTGTTTTATCTACTCGAGCCGTAGCTCGCATATTGCAACGGCTACCGTGTTATGGGCAGATAAGTAAGTGCTTAAATAAAATATTTCATACGATTTGCATAGAAATTAAAAGTTTAAATGCCTCTCTGAATGAACAGCACCTAAGAGCACGTACGTGCGACCCAGTCGAGTCCTTTGTTCTTTTAAAGAAATGTACGAGTAGAGCAGCACATCGTCTATGGCTACGTCAATCAGCTGAATAATGATCATCTTAGTTATTTTGATATGGTTGCCTTATGTAATATTTCCTATCGCACCAACAACGTGTTAAACAGGATTTACTGTTTTAGATTTTGTGAATTTAGTTTTATTGTGTCACTTAGTGCAAAGTGTGTTTGTGTCAATTGATCTAGCGGATTACAGATTCAATGTCTATAAAACAACCTCTCTACTTACTTAGCTTATTCTAAAATTATTCAAAGACTGACTCCTCGTCCACTTGTACTCCTAGTCTTCACCATAGTTGCGCACATTCAAAGTGGTCTTGTACCAAACTCACCTTTGAACTTACAAAACCAAACAAAAATGTATCTCAAACTTTGCTGCAATCACTGCACAGCAGTTTAACAGGTCTTGACCTTGTGGTTTTTCTAAATACGTAGTACGAATTTTAAGTAACAGACAGCAAACAAGTGCCTCAGTGCCTATCTTTTCAGCATGTATCATATTGGACTTCAATGTATTACAGCGACTTTACATTATGTAGATATGCGTGGTTTGGACAAATTCTTCAGCCCAAAAAATGGTTGACCGTAACCTTTCTCAGTAATTACAACCACACTCGTAGTACCTAAAACATGGCGATAGTGGATCCTTAGAGTACCTACTCTTACCTTCGACTGAAGGGGAAAGCATAGAATAAAACCGGTCAGCGTGAGTCTTTGAACTTGATGCGCCTTCGATGCAATGATGATGCTATTCATGGTTTTATTACACACAATGATTGTTGGGCACTTATGAGTTTTTTCATCATAGTCATCACCAGTGCTACCTTCGAACGGTCGTCGGCTAAAAACCTTTGAAGATGTTCGATCCTGGGATAGTAAAAAGGTGGTTATTTGTTAGACCGTTTATAATTTTCAACAGTTGGCTGTATATATGTGCGTATAATATGTAGGGAGAGGTTAATTGATAAACCCTAATGCTACCCTAATGTTGTTGCGACTATATAATTTAAATTTGTAGACCCAGACCCAGTCTGGTTGTGACAAATACATATGTCCAAGGTCTTCTCGCCGTTAATATTTATATCCCAGAACTAAATTATCTTATGCGATGTTCTCACAAAAGATCTTTCAAGAGATTTTCTTAGCGAGTATAATGCTGGTATAGGATCACTGTCATGACAACTTTGCAAGACACCTACTATTCAATTTGAGGAGCTATTAGCTACCACAAATATGTCATTTGGATTAAATACTAGCCAACCCTATTTATTTTCAGATAATCCTAAATCATTCAAAGAATTTTATTGATCTTAAATTTTAAGTATCACTGACTTGTCACAAAATTTTTCAAAAACTATCAATTTAAGGAGAGGAGACTGTTTTATGTGTCAGCACCTGTGGTCCATTCTTCCACTATTCCCAGTATTCAGTTTTAATTTCTCTACAAACACGTGGCAGCATACATTTTCTACATTTCAGCACAGTAATGACACTTAAAATATAATTTTATGGGCCGTATCTTGCGAAACACCGCCCCACACCACCAGCACCTCCCACACCATATCTACAGAAAATAAAATAAACATCTGAAACACATTTGGAGCGGAAAATATTTATATGATCTTAGAGGCTGAATGCTCGCTCAGCAATCAACGGTCACGGTTAAGTGACTAAAATTTATTACGTTCGCACTTTGTTAACTCTTGACTTATGTGAATCATATTTTTGCTGTCAACTGTTTTGTCAACGATTTTATCCCCAAACACAAATTCCAAATGAGTTCCACGTTTTTCTCTTTCATATAGAAATAAATGTAATCTACTTTTCAGTTGCAAGACCCCTGAGAATAAAAAGACGCTTAGTCAAAACTCGTTAATTATCCGATCATGGCAAAGTTTAGTAATTTGAATCCAATGAATGTGGTATCACAGAGATTGGCTCCTCGGGGCCTTGTGCAGTTGTGTATGTATTTTATTTTACAGTCAGTTTCCTCTTAGCAATGGTTTTCCTTGGGATTACCAACTTTAGCTTCATTAGTCAATGAGTTGAGAAATACGAGTATTTCCTTCAGATCAAGTGTTATCGGCGACTAAGGAAATTAATTAAGATTTTGCCAAGCTGCCCACGAGCTAAGTGAACACCAATACCCAAACGGAAATACGAGTACAACTCCTTAAAATATAAATCATAATACAATGTCAGGATGGAAAATTAATCGTTTTAGTACTTTTCTAGGCCCAGAGGAAGGAGTAAATCAGTGCAGTAGTTAAACTATCTACGAGTATATGTTGTATCGTAATTAATCCTCACATCCTTTTACAACGACATTTTTACAAAATTCGTTTTGTATCATAAATAAAATGTAGAGCCGATCATCCCTGGTTTTAGACTAAACTTAATCGACGATACTTAATCTCTATTCTGGTTGATGAAACTATGTGTAAGGATGTAACAAGATTTTAAACTAGAATTTGTTCTTTCTTATAAACTTCTCGTAGAAAAGGCGAACCTATAACGTGTAGTCCCGGCCCATCTGTCAAGTTCCGAAACATAATTTCGACTACTTCATGGAGTCTATAGCAAGATGTGGTGGGAGGGAGGAAGGAGGACCTCTCGTCCTGCCACTGCTCGGGGCTCCTAACAGCATTGTTCACAGCATCATTAAGATAGCTTATTCTGGATGAATTTTATTTGTCCCATACGACAGGCATACCTTGCCTTAGGACTATTCTTTACCCCGATCCTGCCGGCGTTAGAAATACTGTTCATCTGTTCTATCTCGAATACCTGCAGGCAATTTGTTATTTACTTTGAGAAAAATACGTGTTTTGTATTTACATATTGTAACATAATGTAGCATAATAACTACGCCCTCGAACAGGCAACAAATTCCGAAGTGTCTTTTCATTTGAGGTTCGTGTCTGCAATTAGTCTCCACAGTTCGGATAATATCACGGATAAGAGAGAACAAGAGATTATTGGCTGCAGCTGTCATCCTGGAATTATTACATCCGAATTTTCTTATTCCAGTGGTCGAAGAATTTGCTAGAAGTTTCTGGCTATTAGAAATGCGGCTATGCGGCGATCGAGAAAAGGCAGTTGGTTTAGAACCGTGGCGAAGAGATTGGAAAAGTGATAATGGGCGAAGTTGTAATTTTTTGATAAATTGAAAGTTGAGAGTTAACAAGAAGAAGTAATTAGTTTGGATTTGTGAATTAAGTAATTGAAAGGAGATAAAGTGAAGAGACCTTGTAAGAAAAGAATTTGCGAAGAATAGTATAGTGTGAACTTGAAATGTTTTATAGACTAGAAAATAAAGAAATAAATTTCACAGAATATCGTTTTATCTACTCGAGCCGTAGCTCGCATATTACAATATATACTCGAACATAGGTGGACTTGGACTCTCGGAGTTGCGATATCCAAGTTTTTGGGTGACCTCGAGGTCTGAAAATTGACTTGTGCCAAGATAAAAACTGCTGAATACGTCAGCATTTCCAAATAGCAATGTCATATTTATTTAGCACCTTGTCCACTAGCAAATATATTCTGGACGTTTGTGTACAATATCTTAAGCAAGCTCTAGCCGGCGTGTAAACAGCCTAATCTAGCTTACTGTTGAAAGTATTTTCATAGATTTCAGGCAAGAAACTTGCAGAAGTAAGCTTATTGCGACTGTTTAAATGATGCTAAAGTCCTGAACCATGATCAAACAACAAGCCTTTATAGTCAATGAAAAGGTGGTGAGTATCTATTGGGAGCTCTTTATTTTTGTTTTCCAAAATTTACCGCAATGTTAATATTTGGTCTGTGGTGAACATTCCTCAATTAAACCACACTGATACGGACTAATCAGGTTGCTAACAAAGTGCTTAACGCGGTAATGCAATATGGGCGACAAGGTGTTATATGCAATCTTAAAAACACTAATGTCTCTGAGGGGTCTCAAAGAATCTTCTTCGATAAGAATTGGGCAAACGATGTTGAGGTTTCATGCTCAATTTTGCAGAAGTAGAAGAAGAAGAAGAAGGCCCTGGTAGTCTCATTCAATGTTGGGCTTTTTCACTCTCCATGCTTCTTGGAAAGTGTTTTGCTGGGGACATCTGTATATAAGCAACTAAGTATCGGTCAAAGTCTATGTAGGACATAGGAGACCGACAGGCGTTTCAGTCTTTTTTTTTTTTTTTTTTTTTTTTTTTTTTTTTTTTTTTTTTCACGCACACTCGATTGTTTCACCCAGTTTCTATAAGCACTTCGTCTTGCGAACGATAACTTTGAACAAAAAACAACTGACTTCTAAATTACGAACAAATACAATAAACTTAATAGTTTCAGACTTAAGAAGTAAAAATGTTGAACGCTTTCTAGCTTTTCCTTTGTAGGGAATAATATTGAATTGTTATCGATGGTTCAAATAACTTCCAATAACTTTTAAATTCTAAAACGAATGTTTTTAAAACCATTCCCTGCCTAAAGTTTAAATCAAAACTTGAAAAGATCTAAGTACACAAAATGCCAATCTCTAAATATAGAAACGCGAACCAAGACAAGATCCAGTCACTATGAGTGCTTCCATGATTACTTAGTGAGAAATTAAACTTGCTCCCATACACATTCATTCAGAGAAATGTGCTCATCTCAACTTGTTCTACCTGACAAATTATTTTATGATGTTTTCTATATGATAGGAATCTATCAATCCGGTTGGTAGCAGGAAGCTAAAGAACAACTAAACAATTTCTTTTACAAATATGTCATACCACTCTTTTCTTTTTAAAGAAAAGAAATGCAATGGGAAAAATAATCGCTTAAATTGATTTTAGTTTCGGTATGTGCATGAATTAACTTCTCTTTTAAATACTCAAATTAAAAAAACTTAATTAACTCATGTTGGGTGTGACGTTTACTGTTCTAGTACATCCCATTAACATCAAAGTTTTAGTATCTAATTATAAAATTAACCTTTAAATATTTACATGCACATTTAGCACGTTTTGAAGTTTAATTTTGGCACTCGTGCTTTTCGTCATAACTTGTTTATTATCTCCGTTAATGTTGGGTGTTATAATTAAATTCTACTAGGCAATAAAAAGTTGGGCTAACATTTATGTGTATTAACTTCATGATATTAATTTATTCGCATGAGACTAAACCCATAGAATCCGTCGACGTCGTTCCGTTGAAGGTTGACATTGACGTTCACGTATTGCCGGAAAGAACAGTCCCATAAAATTCCTTCGTTGACAGATGACAGCCGATCAAGGTATATGAAAAGGTAATATCTGTATCGTGACAGCCGATGACAGTTTCTCTACATTCTCTCAATGCTTCCACCAATGAATGTGCTTACTCGCAATTTGTGACTGCGTGAACTTCAATATGTGAATGTGTGAGCTTCAGTGCGTGAATGTGTGAACTGTCAACGGATCAACGGACAAAAAAACTTTTTTTTCCGTCAAAGTTCATATATCCCTTGGTTATGGGCCACCTTCCATAAGAATGCGTGTTTGCTGTCAGTTAAAAACGATGCAGCAACGGATTGACGGAGTCTAAAGGTCGGGGCCTTAAGTCAGTATTGTTAAACCACAACCTAGATGTAAGAAATCAATAAGATCGACCACTGACACTTGAAACTATCTACATAATGTTAAATTTCAACTGTCTGAATCTCAAAATTCTCTCGAGTGAGTTGCATCCAAGTGAACTCTACGAGTAACTATTACGAGTATACTTGTAAGAAATTTCTCATCTGCAGGGATAGAAAAATAGTAAGTTCTACCAGTAATGAATGACGCACATCTGGTGAAAACTTTTTCATAATTTGTTTAGTAAATCGGTTTTTGCAGTTTTAAAGATAAAACTGACTTTTATATTCGCATATATTTATAAATAATTTTGCCATGCCTATTAAAAAACACACACATCAATCCCACTAAGTATCATATCAATTTAATTATCTTTTTTTCCACTGTATACCGTGTTGTATAACTTGATTCCAAGAGGTGTTCACAAACCTACTGACTTTTTGCAGTCATCACAGCCCACGGATTTATGACCATGCCTTAAGGGGTAACATCATCAATGATCTTGGTAACCGAAGAATGAAAAAAGAAAACTCCTACTAGACCGCACAAAAACATGTGTTCGCTACTCGCAATTACACGATCTTGTAATGATTGGCATTTATCGTTGTAATTATGAAATTAATAAGGCAAAAAAATTGGCCAGCAAGACAGAGTGGTTTTGTCCTTAGGCTGAGTTGAACGCAGAAAATGTCATTAAGAGCTGGTTGTCCATATCTACAGGACGCGCGCCACAGGCAGAAAAACGACTTTACGTCTGTATCCGATTGGTTGTTTACGACTGGTATGCGAACATGTACAGGTATACCTAATAGCCAAGGGGTTTGCTTGGGCGTGTGATCTGGGTAACAATAAATTATGTTAAATGTTGCGAATTTTATTTCGTCGATATTAAGTCGTGATTCAGATCATTATTAGTTTTTTTTTTTTTTTTTTTTTGACGAAGTTAATTGGCGGAAAAGGTTAAAAATATGTGACGTTTATAATGAATTTGAGAATAAATTAGTGTATAAACGTCACACTTGCTATTAATACGAAGAGGCCTAAAGGACTTAATAATAAACGTATTCTTTTATTCTCAGACCTTTCGAAAAATATAAGTCTAACAGAACTTAATTTGGCACTGACAAAAAAGGACATTCCCATTTTGAAATTTGGCATTTAAAAATGAATGGTACCACCAACGTCCCGCCAATGTCACTGACGCTTTACGAAACTGCGCCATTTGTTACCCGATTGTTGAAATGTGCTATACTCAGTTAGTGATAACTGGATAACATCGAAAGATACTGAAACTTTAAACCGAAGTTACTTGTTGTTCTTGTTTTTTCAAGTAAACTTTTCGTGAATTGAGCATAGTTTTCACAAAGAATCACGGCTATATGATAGTATTCAGAACGTAGCTCGAAATATCCACTAACTGCACATTCTTTTTACGTAAAGGATGGTAAAAATCGTATAAAAAACGTTAAAAAAAATGTTCAAAAAACGTAAAATACGTAAAAAATAACAACACAGTTTGACAGCCTTAAAAAGCACACACATAGTTTGTTCAGCAGATCTGAGTTTGTTCTTGCTTTTTTATTCTCTCGAATTGTTGAAGTGGATTATACAGTAATAACCGATTTCAATGAATTGAATTTAAAAAGTTTATGGCGAATTCTAGTACTGAATTATTTTGTAGTCAGTTTGCAAATATTGGAAGGCCACAGGTTGGTTATGCATTGGTAGGTTTTTGAATGAATTGTAAACATCAATACAATTATAATTTAATGTTGGTATATTGCTATAAAAAACATCTTCTTTTGTCATCCATGTCTTGATATTTGGTGACAGATTTGTGATTTCTTATCTTCGTGTAAATGTGGTTTCTGTATCAACAAAAATTTGTTTATTAATATTTTCTCCTAGCGACTCGAGCTGCACACAAATGGAAGGGAGTTATTGACGTTTCCGAAGGCTTATTTGAAAATCGTGTCCACGATAATTTCACTCTCGGATGTTTGCCAAACATCAGACGGCTTATTTTTCAAAATTTCAAAGTGAGTCTGAGACTCCTTGCGCGAAAAACTTCATGTAAAAAACCGGCACAATACTGCTCATAGCAGAAAAGGTTGAAAATCCAGAAGATTAATTATAAAGCCTTGAAGCAAATGCTGCCGTTGATATGAGAACTTTCTGTCAGTAAAATTTCAGAGATTTCTAAGACTAAGATGTTTCCTAGAAAATGGGCATAAAGAAATGCAATTTCTATATCTCTCTGAACACATTAAACCTTTTTTGACTGCCTGGAGTGGATTGTTTTATAATGCAAAATTGTCGGCAATACCGCCTTCTTATTATGAACGTATGCCTTCTTCTCGTCTAATGTCTGACTGTGTTTCGCAGTTAGGAGTAGATACTGTTGTCCCATCGTTGTTGATTTTTTTTTTTCGATTTTGGAAAATATTAACGAAATGTTGTGATCCCAATTGCACATTTCCTTTAGACACATAATCCACAGTAAACATATTTGAACGTTTGACCCTCACTTAGTCCTTTTACAATCCTACTCGTACCATTTGGCATGATTTAGTGGAATGATCCAGATTTTTCTTTTTGCCCGTCTACCAAACCATTCTTTTTTCCGGAAAAGGCGACAAGCTGTGAATGTTCTTGATTGGTTAGGGGATATAAAATTAAATTAAATTATTTCAGGGCACGGGCGTTTTGTAGAAAGTGAGAGAGAAAGAAAGAAAGATTGGTGAAGTGGGTTTGAAACTCAGGTGGTATTAAGTTTCATTAAACTCCAAGGGTGGCGTCCAGATAACTGGGGAGAATTTTTGTTTTGTGGTTATTGTCGCTGCTTATGATTCACAGTATTTTTTTCAGTCCTCCTGATGTCATCATGACGGTCAAGTTGTATTTGCAGCCATATGACCACTCCACTGCCAGTGTTATGCCTTCGCACTAGAGTTGACATGATCTTTGCAATTGATCGTCAGCGTGACAAGTGATGATGTTACCACTACACTACGGCCAACCTCGTCAATTTTATAGTTTTTATTTAATGTTTTTTTGGGTTACGGATAAAGGTTACAATGAAAGATCGCCTGGAGTCATAACAAATTTTGTAGGCGACGCTCATTTCCCTCAAATATTGTCAGTAGCATTCAGATAAATTAAAATAAACAAATAAATAAAGGACTTATTCCGGTATTGAGCATTTATATTTCAGATCAACAGTGCAACACGCTTTCGGCCAGAAATGGGCCCGACCCACACAACAGACACTTTATACGAATTCCGTTTATCAGTTATATTTCTAAATACGATGATTCTGTGAGTGCTTGCATAAAAAAGGTTCTTAATGAATTTATTTTCTTCTTTCTGACTCACGGGTGGCAGTTTTTTTTTTTTATTTTGACTTGCTTTGCGGCAAGTATTGTTTTCGTGAAAATTGTCGACCTCGAGATTTTAATTAAACTACTCGTATAACAGGAACTGTGAAACTCAGAAAAGTGGGTCTCGCAATTCTGTCTATCTGTCCGTCTGTCTGTACCTCGGGCAGCAACGTAAACGGGTGAAAAACTTCTTTAAACTTCATATCTGGGGTCTGTGTAGTAATGCCCATAGATAATATTCAAATTTTCATTCTAACCTCGAAATAAACGGTAGTTACGGCGAATTTTAATAAAATCGAGTTTTCTCAAACATGCCTTTAACGATTTTGATAAAAATTAATATCTAGGATAATATGGACGGTTGCAATAAGACTGCCTAGTAAGGATATGGCTGAGGCAATTTTATTCAAAATCGACACCTCTGAAATTTGTGAAATATTTAAGGACATGGCACTACAATTGCTGACATATGGTTGAAAAAGTTTTTCAGATTTTAGTCAGTCTTGACACTGCTACAAGTCTATGTACTGTGTCTGTCTGTTTATCCATATGCCTGTGCCCCGGACTGCAGCATAAATGGCTCTAACAGTTTCGACAAAAATACATACCTGAGCATGGGTATTTGCAATCAGACTGTGTACTCAATTTTTCCTAAAAATTCGAAAAACGGTACTTAACTTCTTAGCCGACTTTCAAAAATCAGCCATTTCTTAGATATGGCTCGGAACAATTTTATTAGAAATTCATATCTAATTTTTGACATACACATGTAAGAACATGGCATTCAAAATTTTGATAGTTGATCAAAAGTTCCTCATAAATTTCCTTATCGATTTCGCCTAAATTTGAAATCTGAACAATTTACAAATGAACAGCACATATGGAACAAGTTTCTGCGACCCAGTCGTACCCTTTATTTACATTTGGTATGCAAATTTGCAATTTAATTGTTATCACCTCGTTGATGTGTTGATAAACGGAAAGGTAATTCAGCAGATGAATTCGCTGACTGAATTCCTGACCGTCGCGACACTTTAATAAAGCCGGTGGCGTTTTCAATAAGTGGATGGACGGCCTCTAAATATTGCATTCTGGGATATATTTATGGATTTAATTTTGATAAAACTATAATCGTTTACTTCAGCAATTTATGAATATGTTATTTCAGATAATTTACACCAGTTATAGTCGGATGATTATATTGAGAGGAAATACCAAAATTATAAGAGCGACGAAGTCGTAAATATTTCTACAATACCTTACTTAGTATGATTGTTAAGAGGTTTTTAACTGATGTAAGTCAAGTTGCTTACAAAGTAAAGATTGTAAATGCAAATTGTTATATGAATTCAACTATTGTTCAGTGTGAAGGAAGTGAGTAGATCTTTGGCAACATTTGGTTAACACAATTTTTAAGTTTGAGGTCCCTTCAAGTAATACATAATTATCGATTTAAATTGCAGCTAGCCAATCCCAAAGTAAATAGAGGTGAAGAGAGTTTCAAATGAGTTTCAAATCTCCCACCTCTTGAATAGGTAAACATTTGTTTTTATAATTTGCACCTGCCAAAGGGGATATGAATACCCTTATACTAATTTTAGAACACCGGCGTTTATGGAAAGGGGAAGAGACAGAGAGAAAGACAGATTGGTGTAGTTGGTTTGAAACTCAGGTGATATCAAGTTTCAGTGAACTCAAAGGGTGGCATCCAGATAACTGGGGAGTATTTTTGTTTTGCTGTTATTGTCGTTGCTTATGATTCACAGTATTTTTTTTTGTCCCCCTGATGTCATCATCATGATCAAGTTGCATTTTAGCCATATGACCACCCTAGTGCCAGTGTTATGCCTTCGCAGTAGAGTTGACATAAGCTTTCGCAATTGGTCGACTTTTTAATTTATTTCATACGAAATAAATAGATGATTCTTGACATCAGGATTCGAACCGTGTACCTGTCACGTGATAAGCGATGATGTTACCACTGCACCATGGCCACCCAAACTTAAACCCCAACTTAAACCAAAAAGACTAAAAGAAGAACCTTTGTGGTACGTAGGTGTTAACAAACTGCCATGATTCATGGCGCTGCAATCTCCATATGACATTGTTCCACCGAAAGTAATGAAGTGGACCCTGAATATTCCAGTTGACCATTTGAAGAGTTAACGAAAACATTATAACGTCTTTTACATATGCATTTCGCATTGTCAACAAGCAACTCACATCTGTTGACAAACCACCCAAGCCGGGACTTGTTCACAAATCAAGTTGGCCGAAAACATCTTGTAGTACATGATTTAAACTAATTAGCCATCATTAAAATGCAAACTGAACTCGGGTGAAATTTATTAGCCCTTATAATGCAATGTATCTTCCTCCGCATACTGTATTCGCGCGTAGACCTCACTCCAGTTTCGTCTTCCAGATTGTCACAACAACTGTCAAATAGTTCGAACGAGCGATGAAAAGAATGAAAAATGTGTAAATAAACCAAAAGAAAAACCCACTTGTATGCGGGGAAGCAGCCACCCACACCCTCTTCAGAACATTGCTTCTGATGGTTTCTTACCATTGTGCAAGAGCCTCCGCTCATTGTCGCTTCTCATCATCTGCTGGAGAAGCTGTAAGGCAGAGTAATAATTTATTTCGGGAATACTCACAGAGAGCCCGAGAAATAAGTTGGATACGGCGGTGGATCGTGGATATTGCTGTGAGCTACTAGCGCAGTCTATTTTTAACCGTCGCTTGAGGTCAGGGCAACATTTGTTTTTTTTTTTTTTTTTTGTGACAATTACAGCCTGGAGGAACGTCATTGTACTTTTGGTTGAATGTGCAGTGCATGTAGGTGCATTATTGTGTCAGCTGAACAGGTTATGATGAGGAATAATTCTTATTCTTAGATGCTTTAAGTACTTGGCTATCAAGTCGTAGTGGTCAATTTGCAACTTGCTTTAGTTGCCTCGTCAAATTTATTGATACTTTGGGTTTGAGATGCTAATGAGCCGTTGAACATTCAAGTGGCGCGTGTATTTGTAGTCCAAGTGTTCCCACAGCTGCGAGTACAATTCTCAAGTGAGTCAATAGGAGAACTTTGTGTTTTTAGGTCAGTTACATAAGAGCTTCATTATCCGCCTACTAGACTGTAATCAATTACCAATATCCCTTGCTGTCCTACGAAAGTAGGATCCTCAAATTTGTCACTAGTGCTGGTACCAATCAATAACAGCAGTCAAAGTGAATCATAGAATTCCAACATTTTCACACCCTTTCTATTACAATTTCGAGCCTTAGGATGACACTTTACACCAGCCTGTCCTATTTGCGGGTCCTTCTTCCTCTCCTACACCGATTACAAACATGTTCTGGTTGCCACAACTAAACAACACCTCCTGCAATTTCTGGAAATCTCTTTGCCAATGACTGAAATTAAAATATGTTGGAAACAAACAGAAGTTATTTACGCTTAAATAAGTCACATCTTCCGAAATCTTGAATTCACAGCGAACATTTCCAAGGACTTTTTTAAATCTAAAGTACCATCCACCGCTGGCTCATTCCCTCGTATGCACTCTACGAGTAGTTGCTGGTATCCACCGAAACTCGTAGTTTAAAAGCATCATTTCAAAATTAACATAAAATTAATCTCTCTTATACGTTTCGTATTAAAAAACTGAGTAAATAGTGATTTATTAGCTAAACCTGCTAAATTATATGACAATATTCTAAGTTTCCTAGTTTTTGTTTAAATATTAAAATTTCATTTTTACTACTGCATACAGACGGCATTACTATTAAATATACTGCTGAGACATCGTATTTGCAGTTTGGAAAGCACTGTTGCTTTGTGCGTTTGTGTTACCACAATAATCATTTTTAGTTTCACTTCCTGTCACTGTCACCAAAGTATTGTCATCAATCACCTGCTGAAGGAATGACATTCCGTCCTCAACTTCATGCCCGATTCACAATGCAGCGTGAGAGCGAGACTAGAGCGAGGCGAGAAATCCTCGTCCTCATAAAATCGTTTCTCAGTTCACAATGAAGGCAATACAGCGAGCATGTATTATCTGTGTTAAAGTGAAAAAGCAACAACGGCAATACATCATCTTTCTCTATCTGGCTACATAACAAAGTCGCATCAGCCTGCTGACAGGCAATCTCGTCGCGAGAGTTTTTCAATTTTCTGAAAAGAATGCGTTGCGATAGAACGAGTCTCGCATCATTGTGTATTCCTTCATATATTTGCATAGATCGAAACCTTTTTTGACAACTCGCGCTAGACTCGTCTCGCTCTCGTCTCGCTATCACGCTGCATTGTGAATCGGGCATCACATCGCAGATTGTTGTTGCCGTCAAAGTAGAACGCTTTATCACCGTCTTTTAGTGATTATCCTCGCAGTTAATTTTTTGTTCTTGTCAATTTTCAGATTTTAAAATCATCAAAGATTTAGGAGAAACCTAATCAACACTCGCCTGCATATGCACGCATATGTAAGCCCACGAATATGTACTCACAATCTTATCGTCCAACACATATGTAATAAGCCCAGCGTCGATTCGTTAAATGTTCGTTCACTTTTGCAAACATGAACGAACATAAGAGAGAGTAGTCTCAAGACTGAACTATAATAGTCGGAAGCAATCGGAAGCTAATGTCATAATTCTACGTTAAGTTTCCTTCAGTACTGTCAATTGCTCAAGTAGCCCATAATAGGCGAATGTGTTCGGAAGTGAAATCAAGCAACATCGGGCTCTGTTAGTACTTAGATGGGGGACCGCTTGTCAAGTTTTCATACGTACACTTACGAAAGAGCGAATCCATTCGCTCTTTCGTAAGTAAGCAAAAGTGAACGAAACTTAACGAATCGAAGCAAAAAGCTATTATGGTCACACAATACAAATCCTGTGTATTCGCTCTGTTTCGGAAGTGGTCGTACGAAAGCATTCTACTATTATAGTTCAGCCTTCAGTCTCTCATTGCTGTAAATCTGACAGTTCTCATGTTTGGTATGACAATTTTCAAAAAAAACATGTTAATAGAAAGTGTTCGCAAAAATATGTGCATTTCGGATAAAAGAGATGCCTTTTATTTTAATAAAATGAAAAAGGTATGGGATTGGGATGATGTTTCAAAAGAAACGGGCAGATTGATTTGACAGATAGGTATGCATGCAAAAGTACTATGGTCATAGGTTGGAACAGTTGACAGATTATAGGGAAGAATTTCGTTCAGTTATGACATTTGATTATGTTTCCCAATGTTGATAATGGTTGAGCCTTTAGTTTAATAATGGTTGAGCGGAGTTTAGACGCTGATTGCAAAATGCATCGCAACCAAGGAGTTTGACGTTTGTAGAAGCTCTGAGCTACTATAATTATTTACATCGTAAGAATTGTAACATAAGAAATAGAACATATGTACATACGAGAGGCGGCCTAAGGTATTAAGTGAAAGAAAAGAAATTAATTTCTCACATCGATCTCGTTCTCATCTGCAAATCTCCGGCCTCGTAACTCCTTTTTCAAAAAAAAAAAGAAAAAGTCGCTCGGGGCCAAGTCTGGGCTGTGGGGTGGGTGGTCTATCGTTGTAAAACCGGTGTCTTTTAAGGTCTGTGTCGAAACCCGGTCCATGTGAACAGGCGCGTTATCCTGCGAAAACAACACTCCGTGCCTGAGTTTCCCACGTCGCTTCCGCACGATCGCTTTACGTGCCTGAGTCAATAAATTTCCGTAATATTGACCATTCATCGTAGTCCCCTTTGGCAGGTAATCAATCATCAAAACACCTCCGCTGTCCCAAAAAACAGTCGCCATAAGCTTCGAAGCCGACTTTCCACGTCGAATTTCTTCGGCAGCCTTTCCCCTATTTTCAATCTACTCCATAGGTTCTTGTTTGGACTCCGGATCGTATTGACGAACCCAAGTCTCATCTACAGTTACGATTTGGTCGCAAATTTCGTCGAAATAGTCCCCGGATAACTCCAAAAAATCTTTGCAACACTTGAGTCTTCGTTGCTTGTCGAACGGCAGTCTTTGCCGATGTGCAACTTGTCTGCTATCTGCCACATTTTTTTCTTCGGTCGGCCAGAATTAATTTTTCAACTTTTTCGACGTTTTCTTCAGTGACCACTGACACAGGACGCCCTGGGCGGGGATCGTCTTCACAGCCCTCTCGCCCTTGTTTTGACCATGGTATACGAAGGCCTAGAATCCTGAAGAGTCGAAAATTTCTTTAGGCGATTTTCCTTTTTCACGAGGCACCTTATCACGGCGCGGTGCTCAAAATTGCTAAAATTTCCGATTTCTCCTAACATGCTGGTGTTTATCCACAGATAATAGCAAAATGAGATTATTATTGAAGCGAGGTAATATTTATACTACTAACGAGTGCCGCAGTTAGTCCTTTCACTAATGAAAAGATGACTCGTTGCTGAGTATCTCAGGATGCGAACTTACCAGCCGCCCCTCGTATTCATTACTATTGAGTGATAAATTTTGATTTAAACAGATGGCTATGATGAACTTGGGCATATCCGGTAGCTAGCTAGACTCCCTTCTTAATCGATATTCATCAAGTCGTAACTGATTAACTGTTTTACCCTCGTCGATTGCACGACATCAATATGAAAACTATCTTCCTAGAACATCAAACTATCAAAACCTGATTAACATTCCAATTTCATTCTGAGTAGACGACCTGCCCAACATGGACTTCACATTACTTATCACGATGATCTTCGACAATTAAAAACGAAACTCGTTTCAATCGTGAATCATTCAACCCAAAACCCAATTTAGTTTCACTCCATTTAGCATGTCAGCCTTACATGAATGCCTCTGTTCCGAGACTACTCTAGATTGTTCGTTGAACTACAAGACTGCGGAACACATTCACCCAACTCAGCAACCGATCTTACCAGTGGGATGTTATAGTATTGATGTCTCCGGCTCTCGCTGGCTATAAATTACAATCCAAGAACAGGTGATGTCCTTCTTACAGCCATTGTAACTCATTGTTAGAGGTCTCGGTCCAGGTTTGCTCTACAAGCTGTGAGAACACTCAACGCCCTTTTCATGATGACTGTGACTGTGAATAGCCGTACAAAGGAAGGGAAGAATGTGGAAACACTTCGTAACTTACCTGAGCGAATGCAGTTTTACGTTACGGATAATTAAGTTCCATAAAAGGAAGAACAATTCCAGAAGCATTCCCGCCCGACCCGTTGCTTTTCTTCTCTTTGTGATTTACCCACCTACGTTGTCGTCGTCGACGAGAACTTGAAATAGTTTATTCTGCTGGGTAATTCAATGATGGCGGGTGGTGGTTGCCCTTCGGGTCAGAATCAGAGACAGAGAGAATTCCGTGTGCATTGTATCGTTCCGATATCAGACTGCTAGACTTAAGAAGTCCTAATTGATTTTTGCGGTCAGAAAATTGTAGCTGATTGTGGTGGCTCTATAGTCCGCTTTGTCGTTTACGAGTCGATGAAAACAGACAAAACTTGTCGGCTTCGTTCGTTAGATTAAACAGGCAGCCCAAGCTGCTGTTAGGCCAATGTCGGAGCAAATTGCTTCTTGTGATGTTTTCTCTCCTTATTGCCTCCCGCTTTGGGTGTTCGAAATAAAATTCTTATTTATGGCCTGATAGACTTGCTAATTGGTATGCCCATTCTGGTAAAACGTGTGTGTTCCATTGGCTAATTACTCTGCGCTAGCTGTGTGTCCGGTAAACATGTGGATATGTGCGTAGGTATGCACAGAAGAGTGTGGTCAGTGTTGTTTGAATTCAGTTCGATACGCCACTTAAAAACGTGTAAATATCTAAATTGTCCTGACACTGAGATGCGGTTAGGGTTTTGACATAAATTATCGATGTAAATGTGAGATATTTCGCTTTCTGCACTTTTCTTCGTGTCTTGTTCTTTCATGCGTGGATTTTCCAACTTTGTATAACATCTTGCCTGACGAAATTTGTATGTACCTTTGTTTACAGTTGTCCACAACTGATGTAATCGTTTTTTTTTTTTGAAAAATTTAATTAACTCTTCGTACGGCTTTAGGAAATTCCTTACACCATGGTTGTACCATCATATAGATTTCCTTTACTAAACAATTCACAAAGGAAGAATATTTCATAGCTAAATATTTACAAACATATGTATGTAGGTATCTCAGTCACAAATGATTACTTATCTGGAGACCCAATTCTGGAATAGAAATTGAGCTCAATAACCAATTACCGTAACTCGATTAACTCAATGCCCCTAGCAGCTCTATGTTCGTAAAAACCGAAATCTGTTTTCACTTACTCTAAGTTCTGTTAAGAAATATCCTGTTTAATGTTCGAATTCGAATGTGATGACAACATGGGCGATGGTAATTCGATTTTAGTGGAAGTTCATTCACAGCATGGAGAATGACTAGGTACTTCACGATGATAGAAAATATGAATGAGTTAAATATATTTAGTTATGGCTTTCGCAAACATTTTGTATGTTCAGTGCAGATGGAATATTTTAACTGAATAATGTACGATTTGAGAGGTAACGCTAGGTGAAAGAGCAGATACAGGACATATTAAAGATTCGTGCATATATGCTGGAATTAATTGGTGGCGTAATCAATTTAACTATATGTCAATAGATTAATATGTAGTTGCATTTTAATCCCTAATAGCGCCAGCGCTAAGAAATTCTCATTGCAAAATTCACTGGGTACCTAGAACTTCAAAATAAATATGCACTTTCTATTTTGAAATGAATAGCTATAACTTGAACAATCAGTCTCAAAATGGATATTTAGTATGTTAAAATAAAAGCTATTCGAGCCCAAAAACACATACCGTAGACCTGAAAATCTATGCAGCGTAAGAAGGAAATGGGCTACTGTAATTAAGAGCAAGTGTATCAGAGCGGCTGCCCAAAAAATATTTACTGGAGATGAGCTAGGGCCCGAGCTACACGAGAGACATATTGTCGCGCGACATCTTGTCGTGCTATCTGCGGCCCTAGTGATTATATGGGAGATCCGCGCGATCTTCTGGACGATTTTTTCGAAAGCCCAACCGAAGAAATCGTTTAGGAAGGATAAACGTAGATTAAGTTCATTTTCACAAAATAGAATATATTTAAGGACACTGAAAAACAATTGAGCAGCTATATCTATTTTGGTGAAACAAATTATACAAAGGTTGAAGGTTTGGGGTATCGCCTGAACATCCGGAAAGCACCTAGGTCAAACGGGTCATACAAACAGATACCGAATACCGTACGATTTAACAAATTTAAAAAATAGTAAAAGAAGCAGTTGTGCGTCCAATTCATAAGATAGGGATCAAAAACCACATAACGAACTATCAGCCATTTGCAATCTTACCGGCCATCGAAAAAATCATGGAACAAATCGTTTATGATCGTATGTATATAGAAATTTGTAAAATAGCATACCTTGATCTGAAGGGAAAAAAAAGGGCAAGTTCACTAACAAAATTCTTGTCGACTTTGCGAATACAGCCCTTAGCAAGCGACACCATGTCCTCGAACAGTTTCTGGATATCAGTAAGGCATTCGATACCCTCGACCACATCAAACTTATCAGCGCTTTACATAAAGTAGGAATTAAAGGCAATTTGTCTGAATGCTTAACAAATTATCTTACAGATAGAACCTTTCGAGTGAAGATCAAGAACTGTTTTAGTGATAAACTAAAAGTCCAATATGGAGTACCACAAGGTTCAACGTTTGCTCCTCTACTTTTTTATTTTGTACACAAATGAAATACTTAAAGAAAGGGTACCATTCTCATATGCTGATGACACGACAATTGTTGTGTGCAGTCATTCGTTGGAAGACGCCACGAAGGTGATGCAGGAGGAATTTAATGAAGCAGCAAAATGGTGCCATGATAACGAGCTAAAAATAAACGTGTCGAAAACAAAACTAAGGAGACACACATAAATCATCTACGAAAAAGCTTGATTACGCTCGCTTGTCTGCAGTATAAAGCCTTTACTTTTTTTTTTTTTTTGCAACGCAAACTCACATCGAAAATAGCAAAATATTCAAAAGATTGCGGTCAAATTGCTGTCAGGGAGAAACGTCTCTAACGTAATTATGCTTAAAATATGGCACATTTTCAACATGAGTGTGACACTGGAGTACTACGACAATGCATGTTTCCGGACACCAAATATTTATTAGTTTGATACAAGAAAACAAGCCGAAAGAATGTATCAACTCCTATCCTTTACCAACGAGTACGTCTGGACACCGTGCCGAATGTATTGAATAATGTTCCTCAACACTTGAGAAATAGCAACCAAATCTATGTACGAAAACGAAGACTAAAACTATTTTTCCTAGAAGCTATAACATAATGTAAAATTTTAACTTATCTAATACTGAGTGGAACGTAATTGAAATTAAAATCTGAATTACTGAAATTTAAACATTTTTTTCAGTTACAATGAATCGCAATAGGTGATTGATTATTGTAAAAAAATCTTTAAAAAAATCTGCTGTAGATAAGTCATATTATGTGTATTCATTAATAATAAAAAAATAAATAAATTCCATGCAACATTGTCGCTTCTTCTTTCTTTTTTTTGACGACCCTCCACTACAGCCCACACCCCCCGCTGGCCTCCCTTGTTATGATTTTCATAAAGCCAATTTCCGAAAAATAAATGAACACCTCAGCAAAGTCTCATTTGAGTTTGCCAATCTCCCTGTAAATGATGCCATCTCCTTGTTTTACAGAGAACTATTTGCTTCTATCTCCCTTTTTGTCCCTATTTCTCGGCCAAAACCCTTCTCTACATCCCCTCCATGGTACAATCGAAGACTCCGATCGTTACGCAACAAGAGAAACAAATTATGGTCAGTTTTCCTTCGAAACAAGTCTTTTTCTGACTATTCCAACTATCTCGGCTCATACCTTCAATTCACTCAGGCTTATAACTCCCTCTATCAACGATATGTTGACAATGCGCAAGTCAACCTTATAAGCGACCCTAAATCTTTTTTCCGATTCGTTAACTACAAGAAAAAATCTGACGGTTACCCTCCATCCCTCTCTTACGAAAACATATCTTCAAGTGATCCACACACCATTGCTAATTTTTATGCCACCTTTTTTAAACAATCTTTTGCCGACAACGCCTTTGTTCCAGATCCCTTTTATTTCAACTACCTACCTGACTACTCCATTGGTCCCTTTCTCTCTCAAACTTTCGAACCTACTGTAATTGAAAATAAATTACAAAAACTTAATGATGAATACTCACCAGGCCCAGATGGTATACCCGCTATTTTTCTTAAGATGTGCTCCCTCGTGCTCTCCTACCCCCTTTCGCACCTCTTTAAACTCTCGCTATCACAAGGCGACTTTCCTCATATATGGAAGTCCTCCTTCATAACGCCAATTCATAAAAAGGGATTAAAGTGCGAAGTTACTAATTATCGCCCGATAGCCAAACTTTCGCATATACCCAAACTCCTGGAAAGTATTTTGTACGAATCCTTAAGCTTTCAATGCAAGTCTTTAATTTCTCAAAACCAACATGGCTTTCTAAAAGGTAGATCAACCACCACAAACCTCGTTGAATTCACGTCCTCTGCGCTGTCGGCCTTAGAAAGTGGTAAAGAAGTCGATGTTGTTGCAACCGATTTTAGTAAAGCTTTCGATAAGATATCCCACAAATTAATCCTTTTCAAATTGTCTGCCCTTGGTTTTGAACCAATACTGCTGAAATGGATATCCTCTTATCTGGAAAACCGTTTCTATAGCGTTCGCTTCAGGTCCGTCCTATCTGCCCCATTTCTGGCCACCTCTGGTGTACCACAAGGCAGTCATCTAGGTCCCCTTCTCTTCATCTTAACTATAAACGATTTGGAAAGGGTTATTAAACACTCCTCTATCTCTCTCTATGCCGACGACACCAAATTTTATAAACACATATCTTCATCACAAGACCCCTGCTTGCTTCAACAAGATCTAGATTCTTTTTCTATTTGGTGTCTCAAAAACTGCCTAGAGCTAAATGTTGCGAAATGCCAATCCATCACCTTATCACGTAAGTACAACAAGTCCCCTCCCCGTCTTTACCTTCTTAATGATCAACCTATACCCATCGTACAGTCTCTTCGTGACCTTGGCATATTGTACGACCGGGAACTTAATTTCCGTTCGCATATTGACGAGATAATTCGTAAAGCCAATTCATCCCTTGGGTTTATTAAACGGTGGTCAAAGGAATTCTCTGATCCCTACGTAACCAGATCTCTCTACATAACTTTCGTCCGCCCCCTCCTCGAATACGCCAGCCAAGCATGGTCACCCTATCAGCAAGTTCATGTAGCCAGAATCGAAAGCATACAACGACGTTTTCTTCGATTTGCCCTCCGCGGTCTTTCTTGGAACGATCCCCTAATTCTGCCTCCCTATCATGACCGCCTCAAACTCATTAACCTGAATAGCCTTGAGGACCGGAGAGATGCTGCAGACATTCTCTTCATTCATCGCCTCCTCTCAGGCTCTATCGATTGCCCGTCTCTTTACAACTCCATCTTCTTAAATACTAATCTCGTAATTTAAGACACCCCCGTCTCTTCTATCTGCCAACCCACCGCACGTCCTACGGCTCCAACGAACCAATTTCCCGTATGCTACGGAAAGTAAACTCAAACATTTCCATTTTTGATTTCAACCGTAGCTCTTCCTCCATTAAACTTAGCCTCCTTCTACATAAGCCCTAGCTTTAACTCCTAGTTATAAGTCTTAGTTTTTAGTTCTAGTATTGTAAGTATTGTATTGTATTTTTTTCTAGCTTGTATTAAGCCAAATAAATGGGACATTTTGCCCCACCAAAATTAAAATAAGTGAAAACCGCAGGCGAAAACATGACAAGTCCACTTTTGAGACTACTATTCTGAAAAAATGGAAAACATGGCTTTTCGCATTTTGAAAATTGTTTTTATTCAAAAGTTGAACTTAGTGAAACTATTATAGTTAACTATTATAGTCACAGATTGGTTTAGTTTTAAACAGATCCTACAAGATAAAGTCAATATTAGGGACTACAGAGCAGGTGAAAATCGAAGCATATAACTTCATCCAACTAATCTAATATGCGGCCCGGAGCTGTACTCCTCCAACAAAGAGAATAACGATGGGTAGCAATTATCCAAAAGAAATAAAGGAGCTCATAACAAATAAAAGGAAACTTTGGCGTAAGTGAGAACAAACTCGGTATCCCTCCGATAAAGTGAGACTAAAAAAGGCCACACAAGATCTTAAAATCGAGATAAAACTAATCCAGAATGAGACAATGAAAAAATATCTCTCAGAACTATTTGCTGATAAGAGCACTGAACATTCTCTTTGGAAAAGTTCAAAATATCTTAAGCGACCAACAAATCATATTCCACCAATTAGATATGACAACGGGCAATGTGCTAAAAGCAATGATGAAAAAGCTACTGTTTTTGCGGACCTTTAAGCTTAAATTTGTAGAAGTATTGGGAAAAAGGGTCTAAAATATAGTTCTACAGAACCCTGGTCAACAGGGGATATTTACAGATGCTAATCCATGTAGCCTAATGATGCTGTTTGTGATAAGTTTCTAAATCTCAATGAAAATTACAGTTCTCTGATTCCTCCGATCACAATGTGCGAGCTAAAGTATGAGATAAGGCGTTTAAAAGACAAAAAACTCCAGGATCACTGCGGAAGTCCTGAAGCAACTACCGAACAAAGGGGTGGTTAAACTCTTACGGTTATTGAATAAAACAATGAACCTTGAGTATGTACCAAGCGTTTGGAAAGTAGCTAATGTGATTATGGTTCCTAAACCAGGTAAGGATCCTCACGAAGTATCCGCATTCAGGTCAATATCACTACTTCCCTTGACTTCAAAGTTGTTTGAAAGATTGATTTTTAAGCGTCTCAAACCAATCGTAGAATAAAGAAAACTAATCCCAAGTCACCAGTTTGGATTTCGAAGCAAGCACTCCAGAGTAGAACAAGTTCACAGAATAACGACTGAAATCGAAAGAGCATTAGAAGAAAAAAAAAGAGTGTTTTCTGCAAGCAAGGCGTTCCAATCAGCAAAAATTTATGTTTCCTGCCTGGGTGCTCTTCTCATTAGTTCGTATGACAAGTTTCAACTTGTTCTCTCTTTACACGAATTTTTGCAGTAGACGTCGTGCGTGTTTTTCGTTAAAATGGATAACGGTGATAAAAGTCTTCGTTTCGGATGGGTTAACCCCTAAGGAAATTCATCCAAAGTTGACAAAAGTTTACGGGGACTCTGCTCCTTCCATGTCAACCGTTAAAAAGTGGGCAGCTGAATTTAAACGTGGTCGCACGTCCCTCGAAGATTACCCACGTGAAGGACGGCCGAAAACCGCAACCACACCCGAAACCATCGAAAAAGTGCATGATATCGTATTGGACGATAGGCGAGTGATGGTGAGTAAGATAGCTGAGGCTGTGTGCATATCGGAAGAGAGGATGCAAAACATCTTGCAGAAAAACTTAGGGATGCGAAAGCTCTGAGCAAGATGTCTGCCGCATTTGCTGAATGCCGATCAAAAGCAAATGCGCAAACGATTATCGCGGCAATTTTTGGACCGATTCAATAGGAATCCGACCGGATTTGTGCGGCGATTTGTCACCATGGATGAGACATGGGTCCACCACTACACGCCAGAAATGAAACAACAGTCGAAGCAGTGGGTGGTTCAGCGCCAAAGAAAGCTATGTAAGTCGATCGCATCTGCCGGAAAGGTCATGGCCAGTGTGTTTTGGGATGTGAAAGGGATCCTGTTAATTGATTACCTTGAGAAAGGCAGAACAATTACAGGCGAATATTACTCTAACCTTCTTGACCAGCTGGATGCCAAAATTCGCGAGAAGAGACCTGGCTTGAAGAAGAAAAAAAAATCACCTTTCACCAGGACAATGCACCTGTACACAAGTGTGCTTTGGTGATGGGATAACTGCGGGATTTGGGGTACGATTTGCTAGGCCATTCCCCCTATTCACCTGATTTGGTACCTTCACACTTCCATCTGTTCCCAAACTTGAAGAAAATTGTTTCTGGGAAGCGTTTCGCATCCAATGTAGAAGTTGAGAGGGCCTTAGATGAATAGGTTCACAGCCTTCCAGACTCTCACTTCCGAGAAGGAATACTGATGTTCGAGAAACGCTGAACCAAGTGTGTTGAAGTCATGGGAGATTATGTAGAAAAATAAAATCAGTTTTTAACTGAAAATCAAAGTCTTTCATTATCAGGGCGAGAACTTTTCACCTTGCCCTCGTATCTCCACTTTACCAAAGATTTACCAACAACACCCTACACTAAGACTGCAACATTTTCCGACGACACGGCAGTCCTAGCAGTGGGAGATACTAGACTTGATTCGACGCAAAAACTGCAAGCTGTTACAGATCAAATAGTCAGGTGGACTCAAAGATAGTGAATAAAACTTTATTCAGACAAATCCGCATATATAGACTTCTCAAATAGGTCTGTCTCGTACTCCCCTATAGCAATATCAGGCACGACTTTACCATATGCTAATACAGCAAAGTATTTAGGTATGACCCTAGCTGCCAAGCTTCGTTGGAAAGAGCATATTAAAATAAAAAGAATAGAATTGGACATTAAATGGCGAAAAATCAATTAATAACAAAATTTGTTTATATATCCAGGTCCTAAAACCAGTGTGGATTTATGACGCTCAACTCTGGGGATGTGCCAGTCAAACCAATATTGCAGTCATCCAAAGCTTCCAGAATAAAGCCGTTTCATACATGGTACATCAGAAACAGCAACTTCCATCGGGACCTAAGGATTCCTACTCTTCTTGAAGAGATCAACGCTAAGGCCAGAGCACACGAAAAAAGACTTCAGGAAGCAATAACTCTTCTTAACGTATATGACGTCAGACGACTGCAACGAACAAGACAGTCAGACCTTGCCAGGCAACCGGAAATTATAGGACTAACCACATAAGTGAGACAGTAACAAAGCGACAACAACGAGCGAAAAGAGGCGCTCGGTATGAACTTAACCTCCAATGCTTTGGATGAATTAAATCCCATCCATGATCCTGTTACTGTCATAAAATTATATAATTGTAATGTATTTGAAAAATAGTAAATTGTTAGAAATTTACGAGTACTTGTCTCCCCTCTACTACTAATCTTGAAAAGCAAACTGCTCGTTAGTTATATAACTAGTCGCAGTGTTAACAAACATTTGTAATAACTGTTATTATTGTGTTTGAAAAAAAAAGATGATTAGTTTTTCCATTTGGCTTCGGTTGATCGTCTCAAATTTATTCTCTCCCGTATAAAACGCAAGCTAGTTCCGAATGCCTATAATCAAAGGCATTCAAGGTCACCAACCAACTTCTCTCTTAGTTCTTATGGCATGGTCTTCCGCTACCAGTGGCGTGGGGTCCATATAGCACGATTCCTACCGGCTTCCGTTTTCATATTTCGAATTTAAAATTTAAAATTTCAATGACATCTTTATGAAAATAAAAGCCGAACATTTTCCGGCTTACGCATTCCAGAGGAGTTTACTGAGTGGCAAGCAAGCCTTTAGTTTTTTACCTTTTTTTTTCTTCGTGCTTTTCGGGGTTGGTTATTCTCTGTCTAACACACGCTCTCTTATGAGCGACATAAGCCGGAAAATATCGTCTTATGGAGTATTTTTTGTGCAATCGAAATGACTTATTTTTGCAGTATACATATAGGCTCTCTTTGTTTTTAATTTGCAAATTCAGTCGCTGGTTGTGCGCGTTCGGGGTTTGACGTAATATAAATTCAGCTATAGAAATTAATTTGTTGTAAAATAAAATGAAAAGTTTAAGATTTGGAAGGGTTTGAAGATATTTGATTTAGTGCCATTTTCATTACAATAAAAGTATCGTTATTGAGTGTAGATTCAGAGTGTTGCTTGACAGATTTCGTTCTGAAGGAAACAAATGAGTTTACTAGATTAACTTTACTTCAAAAATAAAAAGTTATCGAGGTAGGCCGCTCCATGCCATGCGTAAGGATGGTTTTTGTAAACATTTCAATAAGTCTCTTTACGAAAAATATTCTTAGCTGACTGGTAGTTCCACATTAAATAAAATGTTCTGTTTTCCATGTCTCCTTTTTTCCAACTCTTTTAGCATTTGGAGTCGTACAGGTTTCACAGACATAAATAATTTAGTTAACTCTTCAAAGAATTACATTCAAACAGAAAAAACATACGAGTACCTAGCCGTTTATCCTTACATAGTTTTGGTGCAAATCGCATTGAAAACTCTTTAGGTAATACATATGAAGCTCACAAGCGTTTCATAGACACGGTCATTCTTTTAGGTAAACAAGAGTTAGCATTCCGGGATCACAAAAGGCCCAGCATGAATAATTGTGGGAATTGTGTAGAAACTCTCTTATATTTAACTAAGTACGACCCTCAGATGGACTCACATTTAGAACAATGTACAAGTGTGCAAAATTCTGTTTTCTCGGGCCTCTCAAACGATATTCAGAATGATTTAGTACATTGTATTGCTGCGGTGATTAGACATCAAATTAAATCGGAAATTAGTCAAGCTCGGTTTGTGTCCATTATGATTGACGAAACACCAGATGTGAGTCACAAAGAACAACCAGGTGCAGTTTTACGGTACATCTCACAAGATGGAATAGAAGAGAAATTTCTTGGCTTTTTCGATATTAGTTCAAGTCGTAATGCAAGTGGTTTGAGAAATCATTTAATTAGTGTTCTTGAGGTATACGGCTGCAAAGAAAAGTTAGTTGGGTAATCATATGATGGTGCCGCAGTGATGTCTGGTAGATAGGGCGGTGTTAAACAAAATTCCGTGATACTTGTCCAATGGCCAATTTCATCCCATGTTTGTTTCTTTAATAAATCTACAAAACGCTCTAGTCTTTAAAAATATTAGATATCATAGAAACCTTTACCCAAATGTTAAATGACCCCAAAGAATGGGAAAATAACACACTTTGTATGGCTGAAAGTTTACTACATAAATTGGAATTTAATACTCTTTCTAATTTTTTTGTAAAAACAGATTTCTTATTTAATTTAATTCAAAATAAGCAGACGGATGTTGAAGTTGCTAAAAGAGAGATCGAGAGCTTTGAATCTTGGATGTGTTCCGAGTTTTTAGATAAGTTTGAATAGATTTCTGATAGCATAATCGAATGTGCTCAGCCCCCATGGAAGCGCCAATTGCTAATTGACTTAATTTTCTTAGATCTATTAAATAAATCGAAATAGCATAGTTTTGCTCAGTCAACCCTGGATGAAACAATTCCCTCCTTGATACATTTTTTTTCCGGAATTTTCGACTTCACTGCTCTTCATATACATATAAAGGGTGGTTAAATTTTAAGGGCCGATGTTGATTCTGAATAAAACACAAATTATTTAGGAAATTACTGTCATTTCTTTTTATTATGATAATATTGGTATGGTTCAATTATGTGTGGAACAAAATATCGGCCAAATGGCCGCCGCGACCTCGGCGGCACACCTCCATCCGATGGCCCAAATTTTCGATGACGCTGAGGCATAATTGAGGTTCTATGCCGTTAATGTGCCGAATTATCTCATCCTTTAGCTCTTGAATTGTTGCTGGCTTATCGACGTACACCTTTTCTTTCAAATAACCCCAAACAAAGAAGTCCAACGGTGTCAAATCACATGATCTTGGCGGCCAATTGACATCGCCACCACGTGAGATAACACGGCCATTGAATTTGTCGCGCAAAAGAGCCATTGTTTCGTTAGCTGTGTGGCAAGTGGCACCATCCTGTTGAAACCACATATCGTCCACATCCATATCTTCCAATTCGGGCCATAAAAGTTCGTTATCATCTCACTATAGCGAACACCATTCACAGTAACCGCCTGACCGGCCTCATTTTGGAAAAAATACGGCCCGATGATGCCGCCAGCCCATAAACCGCACCAAACAGTCACTCTTTGTGGGTGCATTGGTTTTTCGACAATCACTCTTGGATTATCATTCGCCCAAATGCGGCAATTCTGCTTATTGACGAATCCACTGAGGTGAAAATGTGCCTCATCACTGAAGATGATTTTCTTCGAAAATTGATCATCCACTGTTGCCATTTCTTGCCACCATTGTGACCATTGACGACGCTTGAAATGGTCAAGAGGCTTTAGTTCTTGAGTCAATTGCACCTTGTAAGCGCATAAATGCAAGTCTTTATGCATAATGTTCATCAACGACGAGCGTGAGAGGTGCAATTGTTGAGCACGACGACGAGTTGAGGTGGACGGCTCTTCAGCCACACTATCGCGAACAGCAGTACGAGCTGTACGAGCATGCACTGGTGTTTTCACATCTCCTACAGACCCGGTTTGCAGACATTTTTGCACGATTTTTCCGATTGTACGCACATTTGGACGATTAAATTGGCCGAAAGAATCACGAAATGCACGATATGCATTTTGATTTGAACGCCCATTTTCATAATAAGCCTGAATAACTTTAACGCGTTGCTCGATTGTGTATCTTTCCATGGTTCAAATTGAGTTAGTCTGAAATTGAGAAATGTCAAATGAAGTGCAGAAAAAAACTTGACGTTTAGGTGTGGTTCACATTCATCATCGGCCCTTAAAATTTAACCACCCTTTATAACCATATGTAGTAGTTATGCTATCTGTTAGTCAAATCGACATTTCATATTCACATACCTAATAAAGTTTTGTCTGTAACACCTTCACTTCTTCGACTCGATGTTCTTACGCTTTACAACGAATTTCAGAGTGAAGAATTAAGAAATATGTACATTTCTCCAAATTTTAAACCTGACAGGATATTATTAACACTTCCAATTACCGTCGCCTCTGTGGAAATGTCCTTTTCAGCTGTAAAAGGAATTCATACCTATTTAAGAAATTCTCAGACAGAAGATAATCTTTCCAATTTAGCACTTCTACCGATAGAAAAATGACTGCTCTTAAAAATTAAATACAGGCCTGACTTCTACAAAAAAAATTCTTGCAGAGTTTGTAAAAACAAACCGTAGGATAACTTTGGAATATAAATAAAGTACGTATAGGATAAAACTTTTCACTTATTAAAACTACAAATAAATTTGATTTTAAAATAATTGAATAATAATTTCTATAAAATAAGCTTTCTTACATTTTTATTCAATGTACATATTTATATGTATAACTTTTAGTTTTGATATATCATTTATTTATTTTTTACAGTAATATACAAAATGCTTTGTAACAAAATATGAACGTTTTATTTTAACTATTAAAGTGCCTGAATTTTCATTAAGTTGTGTTGCAATAGCAACTGCCGATATCAGCTTTTTTCAAAGACACTTTTATTACTCTTAAAGTTCGATGTCAATCTCAATATAAATGGCTTGAAGTATGAGAAAGGTGGCTTGAGGAATAAACACAAAACATGATTGATTTTTTATTTAGTTCGGCTTCTCATCTTAAATCTGTCCGCTACTTTAATTGACTCAGCAGTTAAACACCACATGTGAAGAAGCTTTATCTTCCACACATTAAAATTACAAAAAAAAGACACAGAGTTTTATTTCTTTGCTAAAGTATGTTTGGACAACTAAAAAGAATATTTTGTTTGCTTTGAAAATCTTGTGTAGTTGACAATCAACAGTCGATTTTCCACCGATGACGAATAAACACCTTCCCTAGCGAAATACTGCAGACAAATAATCACATACATGACTACGATACTCAAAAAGTATTTGAAAGCAAACCCTTTATCGATTTTAAATATACGATATGCCCATATGCTGAGTTCGTGCACCTTGCTGTGTATTAGCTGAATTTCAATCTGGAAATTGAATGATTTTATTATTGTTTCAACGTCACCTAAAACTTACATCTCTGCGTAGATTTTCATCTGCGAATGCCTTGTCATTCGTACTGAATATAATTATTTTGTCTTGCAGGAACTCTTCAGCGTTTTTCAGCGCATCCGATATGCATCCAATCATATAGATTTCAAATGTCGCTGAAAAACCATCTGGGAAAGCTTGCAGCAAAGAAAAGAATCTTTGCGTGAGTGGTTCAGGATGACCGACAATATAATCCTTGTAGAGAAGTTCCTTCATGATTCCAAATGAATTTGTGATATCATTTAAAAGTCTGTAGTACGTCAGCACAAGGAACGGCGAATAGATTACTTCAATTTTCCTTTTTACACGATGGATTTGAAATGATATGCGTATGACCTCCTGCAATATTTTATCGTTCTCCTTCATTTGAACGCGGTCGACGTAGCGACTCAAGTATCGATCCAGCTTTACATAGAAACAAACCAGAATTAAGTACGCGTAAATGAGACTCCATGAGCTTGCCTGCCACAGATACTCTCCAAACAATGAAGACATTTCATGAAATTCTACAAGGTTGGAAATACCCTTTGTCGTAAACCGAACGCAATGATAAACACCGAAAACCAGTTTTATGAAGAATAGGTACCTGATGGAAGGACAAATAAACATTTTGTTGTCTGTTTTGTATCTTACGAGATCGAATATGTCCAACATTTTGTTGATTACTTTTCGAATATTACGTTTACTTTTCAAAAAAGTGAAAACATTCACAAACTTTGCAATATATTTCAACGTGAGTTCTAGATATTCGATAATTTCATCTTGAGCTAAGAATGAATTACTTAAGAAGTCATGGCCAACACATAAAAAGCGAAGGAAGCCTTTGAGAATGAAATAAAATGCCAGGTAACCACTAAAAACCGCAACAACCGAATACAATACCTTCGAAATAAGATGCAATCGATAGGAAAACACAAGACGTTGACTACGCGTATTATAAATGAAATGTAACATTCCACAAAACAGGCAAAACCAATATAATACTTTAATATGGATTTTTATATCCATTGATAATATTCGTTGTGTCTGTCGCCTCTTCTTGTAATGAACTAAAGTTTTTTTTTCAGCAGCAGGCTTATTTTCGGAAAGTGATTAACTAATGGTGATCGTAAGTAATTGCTGGTAGTTTATTTTATTTGAAACGATTACAACTGTCTGTTCTGGGTAATTCATTGCCGTGACATTTTCTTCAATTTCTGTATGCGGCTCACAAGTTTTAATAAAAACAATATAAGTAAAATAAATAAATACACAAAAAAAAAAAAACAGTTTTGTCTGCAGGGTATGTCGACCTGCCGTGGACTAGAGGGTGTTGAACTAATTCTCAAATAATCGAAATTCTTCATAAAAAATAAGCTTGAATATGGATTTTTATATCCATTGATAATATTCGTTGTGTCTGTCGCCTCTTCTTGTAATGAACTAAAGTTTTTTTTCAGCAGCACGCTTATTTTCGGAAAGTGATTAACTAATGGTGATCTTAAGTAATTGCTGGTAGTTTATTTTATTTGAAACGATTACAACTGTCGGTTCTAGGTAATTCATTGCGGTGACATTTGTTCATATTCTGTATTCAGCTTACAAGTTGCAATAAAGAAAAATCTAAATAAAATAAAACAAACGCAAATAGATGATTTTTAAAAGTAAATACACAAAAAAAAACAGTTTCCTCTGCAAGGTATGTGACACTGTAGTGTACGAGAGGATGTTGAACTCATTTTTAAAAAATCGCAATTCTTCATAAAAAATTGTGCATACTTTATAATGGAATTATAATAATTATCTCCGACCCGAAATTTGTAGATATTGACATTAAAAGTATATTTCCACAAGAGCGGTGGCCAAGCATTGTCAAACCAGTACATTCATCAGCAACAACTCTAGATATTCTTGATCACGTTAGTATCCCGCTGCATAGGTTTTTTTTTTTTTTTTTGACATGTTAAACTTAACTCAGAGGTTATTGATGTTGTTGAAAGGAAAAGGGGTTGGAGCGAGTTAGTTAGCGCATTAGTTGAGAATGGCGAAGAATTATGTATATATACCCTGTGCAGTATTTGTTGGCCTATTCTTTTCCTTGAAATCCCCTAACTACTTTGGGGACTGTGTTCAGCATATCCAGCAATACACTGACATTCAGTTTAACAAGAGTTTGTAGTGCATGTAGTTGTTTTTTTTTATGAAACTGAGTAAAGAAAATCTCACTAAAAACATTACTGTAATAATTCAACCACGAAAAGGAGTGAAATATAAAAGTGTGTCAATTTCAACTTGTTTCAATGCCTTTACAAATAAAATTTGGCACATGTCTAAGCCCTGTTTGCTGACACGAGACATAATATTTAAGTTCCACTTAAAGGCCTAAGTTATACCGTTTGCACGAAATACAAAGTGGATCTCCAATATCACCAAGTTGAACTTAACTTATGGAGAAAAATAGTAGGTCATAAGGCTTTTAAGTAAAGCCCAAGAAGCCTTGGAGGTTAGGTTTCGTCAGTGGAATTTCAGCGATTTGTGAATTATTATGTAAAAACATATGCGTATGTTCTATTTTAAACTTAAAAAGAAGAATAAATAAGTTACATAGAACTGACGACTTTAGAAATATTTCTTTTTACAAATGATTTTGTTTCCTCGAGTTATTTTAGAATAGGGTGAAATTTGTTTGGTAATTTATAGAAATTCTAATGAAATTAACTTTTTGTAGACTTTGGCTTTTATTGCCATTCTCAGTAATTTTAATATTTTTGACTTTAAGGGAACGTATGTTTCTACAATTTTAACTAAAGTCTAGATTCTGCGATAATAGATACACTTTCCAGCAATATTTTGCATTTGCAGACACATCTCCTGAAATTACTGAAGAAAATGGAAAATTGTTGACGTTTTACGTTTGACACATACATTTGGCATTTGATTATGAACTGAAGTTGGCTGCATTGCATTTAAGTGAGTCTTTGCCAAAAAGGAACTTAATTATTTGGGAGCAATCGACAATAAATTAAGTTCCACTTATAATATAAGATCAACTTGGTTATAATACAGATTTATAAACAATGTAAACAGACGGGCCTAAATCTACTTACGCACATAAATAGACTTTTACCATACACTTTAAATTTCGTTCCTTTTAGTGGCTGAATTATTACAGGATTTTTGTACTAGAGAATTTGGCCCATTTTTACAGTAATGTTTTTTTTCAATACTTTTTGCAAAGATCAGGCATAAGTACTCAACTACATATGTAATGTAAAAAGAAACCATCGATAAGCAATCGCCTTGAGCCATTTTTACTGTCAACCTACCTTTATCTTATGGCGCAGTAGGGTAAAATCATAGTTCCAAACCTTTGTGTTGCTTACTGCACAAAAGCCAATAACCTAAGCGTTATTCAGAATTGCATACTGCGGGAATGAGGCTGGATATTTTGAGTGGCTATGTAGACTCTTATTTTTGCCATTTTACGTCATTATAGGAACAAAACTAAAAATATGTGGACATACATACATACACATGTCGCATGCTGGGGTGGAAGAATATATATATATATGTATATATATATATATTGTTTCCTTGTGGTATTTTGTGCCCGAAAAATGAAGACAGACACCGTGTTGAATTCATTAGTATTCTATTTTTTAATTTTCTGGTATAAAACACTAAAAATTAAGCAAACTCGTCTTACCTGCCGTAAAGAGGAGTGAATTTAGAGTGCTGAGGTATTCGATGAATACGAGTACAAGTTTAACCTCATAATGGAGAATCTAAAAAAGTGGCTCTGGCAATTTGGTCTGCTTGTCTGTACGCAAGACAGTTTCTTCAAACTTCATATATGGAGTATTTGGGTTCATAATTTGAGGTCAAATCAGAATTTTTATTCCAATCCCTAAATGAATGGTATTTACTTTACTTATGGCCGCTTTTAAAAAAAAAATCGATTTTCTCGAAAACAGCTATAACGCCAATAGATGACGTAATGGGTTTCTTCACATAAAATGCGTTTAACGGCAATTCACTTATTAGCTGTTTTTTTTTAATTTGACATTTCTCTGCTATGACTTAATCTATTTTGTTCCAAATCAATATTTGAACAATATCCAACATATTGTAACATAATGTTGCATTATGCAACAAATTCCGAAGTGTCTTTTCATTCTGGCAGAATTTTGGTCCGAAGTGTCTTTTCATTCGAGGTTCGTGTCTGCAATTAGTCTCCACAGTTCGGATAATATCACGGATAAGAGAGAACAAGAGATTATTGGCTGCAGCTGTCATCCTTTAATTATTACCTCAGAATTTTCTTATTCCAGTGATCGAAGAATTTGCTAGAAGTTTCTGGCTATTAGAAATACGGCTATTTAAGGACAGATGGCGATGGAGACCACGCAGTTGGTTTAGAACCGTGGCGAAGAGATTGGAAAAGTGATAATGGGCGAAGTTGTGATAAAATGAAAGTTGAGAGTTAACGAGAAGAAGTAATTAGTTTGGATTTGTGAATTAAGTAATTGAAAGGAGATAAAGTGATTTGAGAGGAAAGAGACCTTGTAAGGAAGGAATTTGCGAAGAAGTATAGTGTGAACTTGAATTGTTCTATAGACTAGAAAATAAAGAAATAAATTTCACAGAATATCGTTTTATCTACTCGAGCCGTAGCTCGCATATTACAATATAAAGGGTCTCACACAAGATTTGAATTTTGCGCCATTTGTGTGGCAAAGTGTTGCCAACGAACAAAAAAAAAAAGACAGCGTGACAGCTGACAGTTCAGGGTTCAGGAAAGAACAACGCGTTTTCATTGTTGAGCAATATTTTAAAAATAATGAATCATCAACTTTGTCTGACAATACATTGCTTTCAGATCTAGCTATCTAAATAGTTTATTTAATAAATTATCTATTATGTTACTAATTACTATATATTATTTACCCACCATTTATTAATCATTATTTATTAACCGTTATTTATTATTTGTTGTTTAATATTACTTACTATGTGTTATTTATTATTTATTGTTTGTTATTTATTATTTATTATTATTTATTATCTATTATTTTTTATTTATTATATATTATTTATTATTATTTATTTTTTAATACTTATCATTTATTATTTATTTATTAATTATTATTCATTATCTATTATTTATCACCTATTTGTTATTTATTTATTTATTAAATTATGTGTAATGTATTATTTATTATATGTATATATACTCATATATCTGTTTATACTTTAATTTCTTAACTTTCTGTAAAGCTAATCTGAATCGAATATTGTCTTCATCGCCCCCCCATCTCTCTCTCCAAGGTTTTTAGTTGTAGCTAGATGTAGTTAGATTTTGTTAATAGCTATACATTTTTTCAGCTGTAAGGTAGATAAACCATATCTCTGTAAATTGTGCAATAGTTTCAATAAAGAAAAACAATGTAAATCTCTGCTACAATAAAGATATATATATATATATATATATGTGTCGGAATAGTGATTTGACTGAAGTCAGTTGATGAATCAACTGTGGAGAGATTAATTCAAAAATTCAGGGAGGGTGGCCGTGGTGTAGTGGTAACATCATCGCTGGTCACGCTACAGGTTCACGGTTTGAATCCTGATGTCAATAATCATGTATTTATTTCGCTTGAAATAAATAAAAAGTTGATCAATTGCGAAAGCTTATGTCAACTCTACTGCGAAGGCAGTAGGGCGGTCATATGGCTAAAATGCTTGATCGTGATGATGACATCAGGAGGACGGAAAAAAATACTGTGAATCATGAGCAACGACAAAAGCAAAAACAAACAAGCTCCCCAGTTATCTGGACAGCCACCATTGGAGTTCACTGAAACTTAATACCAGCTGAGTTTCAAACCAACTACACCAATCTGTCTTTCTCTCTGTCTCTTCCCCTTTCCTCAAAACGCCCGTGTCCTAAAATTAGTATAAGGGTATTCATAACCCCTTTCACACGTGCAAATTATACAAAATAAAAAATAAAAAATTAGTCATCTTAGACACTCTGGCGGTGGTTCAACAAATCGTTCAACACAAAACATCGAAGCAGTTCATGAGAGTTTTGTTGAGAGTAAGAACATCAAATTATGGAACAACAACAAGTGGACGCTGATTTTTCAAACAAAATCATCTTCAGCGATGAGGCTCATTTTCATCTTGATGGCTTTGTTTGGGGTTCAAAAAATCCCCGAGTGATTGTTGAGAAACAAATGTATCCACAACGTGTCACTGTTTTGTGCGGATTTTGGGCTGGAGGTATCATCGGACCATTCTTCTTTGAAAATGCAGCTAGTCAGGCAATAACAGTTAATGGTGCTCGCTATAGCGACATGGTAATCGACAGTTTTTTATGCCTAAATTTACCCGATATGCTATTCCATACACAACCCTTTATTGTATGCTTTATGAATCAATAAAACATTTACAAATACGAATACATGTGTGAATTTTGGGACACTCTTTACAATTTATTTTTTTCTCTTTACCTTTTGAAGATTTTGTTTAAATTTTAAATCTGGGTGATTTGCGATTTCATATATGTAGGTGCGACGCAGTCATGCACTTTATTCCATATACTCGTAGGCATATAGTTTTTATTTATTATGGCTTAACTCCTAAGTTAAGTCACTACACCAGATCTGGTATCCCGGAATAGATTCTGAAGTGTTAATTAAAATTGTCCTTATAGAAACGCCTCTGGCTCTCGTTATTACCCATTTGGAAGGCAACCAAAAGTGCTAGCGGTCAAATAATAAAAGACATTTCACAAACTATTTCTTGCCAAATTACCTGAATATGTTATTTTGTATTACAGTTGTTATTGAAATGAGTGGTGTCAATAATATCAGGAATTGATCCTAAACTCATTTTGAATGCACAGCTGATAACCTGATGGGCTGATAGACCTTTGAGGATCATACAAAAAAAAAAAAAACGTCTCGCTCTGTCTCACGTTATTTATTACAGTGATTCACTCATTCCTCGTAACGACAGATTGATAAGCTGCTATAAATCTTAGTTTCCCTCAAGCGGTTCCAAGTCTTTGTGTCCAGTAATCCAATTTCCAAGCCAGGCAACCGTAAAATTCCATTTTATGCCACAAATCTGACGGTCTGTCGATTGTCCAGTCCAGTCATCCCTTTACACAAAGTTCAGAATAAATTATTTAAAAAAAAAACCTCAAACTCAGCTCCCGGTCACATTGTCTACGGCCTACCTGCTCCTGCACTAACATCCATCCGTGGTGGTCTTGTAAATCAATGAACCCACCAGAGAACGAACGCGCGCGCTCACTGAGTGCTACTAACCAAACGTCACATTGGGGACAAGAAGCGGAACAAAAGGATTCCCCCGGGGCCAAGCAACGTGGTTCTGTTTTTGTTGTTCCTCTACTCTGATAGGTGGTTGCTCGTGTCTTTTTGGTAACAGAGTAAGACCGGCTCCTTATGTGGCGCAGTTGTTTGCATTCTCTACTGCTCCCCTGGCCGGCTTAAGCACTGATCGCACTGCACAAGAAAAATCAATAAAATCAACAACGGAATGTTGTTCTTTGTTGCTTGTTCATCGTCCGTCCGAAGGGTCAGCATTAATTATTGTGAAGCAAATATTTACGGAATTTCGATTTCTATCCGTGCCGCTTTTTTTAGTCATTGTCGTTGACAATTACAACAGCAGTAGTCAACCACCGAGAAGACGTTAAAACGTGATTGCTACCGCATCTGGTAGTAAAAAGGAACAAGTGCTAATTGGCTATGGCCATAGCGTTGTATGGCAGCCGCCTCCTATGCCCAAGTGTATGATGACGACGACCTACATCAAGATGTTAAAGAACACGCATAATCTTGGCGTGTTGGTTTTGTAGATACTCGTATTATTAAAAGATGCGACTTTACCCATAAAGTGCAAAATACTTCAAGATCATTTGTTGGATATCGTAACCAGTTCATTCGGTTTATATACTTTAGTTTGCATAAATCTATCTGTTGTCACAAATTAATTCACAGAATTACGTTAAATTCAAAAATGAAATCAATGTTCAATAAAAAAATTAAAATCTATCTTTAGCCATCTGACATCTCAGCGGACATCAAAATTTGTGAATTCTATATAACAATTCTTGCGGCATCTCTGTGGTCATGCTGTTACTATAAGGTTCGTGTCTATAATAAGACACGAGAAGAAAGTTTCGAAATAAATTCATCGAAAGCAAGAGCACAAACCGTAAGAGTTAACAATCCGCAAATTTTGAATTTGAAACAGTGATTCACAAGAGTGGTTATTAGATACCGCTTGAGTTTTTAGGAACAATAGGAAAGGGGATACGACTGCAAATGTGTACCGATATTTACAGCCACAACAATAACTCAGCGAGATTCTTCAAGGCCTGTCTTATGAGCTACGATGGCAAAAATGAGAAGGGCAACTCTCAGAACTTTTGAAATATATTGTAGCATAATAATAACTGCTCTCCCTAAAAGTATGATGCAACAAATTCCGAAGTGTCTTTTCATTCTGGCAGAATTTTGGTTCGAAGTGTCCTTTTATTCGAGGTTCGTGTTTGTGATGAAGTCTCCACAGCTCATGCCAACAAAAGAGAACAAAAGAGAATTATAACTGCACGAAATGATTGTCATCTTGGAATTATTACATCAGAATTTTCCTTGTTCCAGTGGTCGAAGAATTTGCTAGAAGTTTCTGAATATCAGAAACTTCTGCTATATAAGGACAGATGGCGATCAAAAAGGGAGCAGTAGTTTTTAAACTGTGGCGAAGAGATTAGAAAAGTGATAATGGGCGAAGTTGTAATTTTGTGATAAATTGAAAGTTGAGATTTAACAAGAAGAAGTAATTAGTTTGGATTTGTGAATTAAGTAATTGAAAGGAGATAAAGTGATTTGAGAGGACAGAGACCTTGTAAGAAAAGAATTGCGAAGAATAGTATAGTGTGAACTTGAATTGTTCTATAGACTAGAAAATAAAGAAATAATTTCACAGAATATTGTTTTATCTACTCGAGCCGTAGCTTGCATATTACATTGGTGTCAGAAGTGGGATAAAACTTATTCTGTGAATAACTATTTCCGTGGTGTGAAATTGCACAAGCAAAAAAAAAAAAAAACCATTTCCCTGTTGAGTTAATTAGTTGCGCAAAATGGGTCGCAAATTGGGAAAACTAACTATAATTCAACTAAAGGCAGAACTCAGTAAGCGGAACCTCGACACAACTGGGGGAAAAGATGCCCTGCTGATCCGTCTGGAAGAAGCAGTAACGCAGGCAGGTGAAAATCCGCACGACGTAGAGTTTGACGTGGAAGAGGAACCAGCAAGTACAGCAGCCGACCCGGGTATAACGAGTCTGCTCCTGCAACTTAAGTTAGTCATGGACGAACAAAAGAAAGCAATAGAAGACCAAAGGAATTCTATAGAACTTAAGCTGGACGAACAAAAGAATTCTATAGAACTTAAGCTGGATGAACAAAAGAAAGCAATGGACGAACAAAAGAAAGCAATGGACGAACAAAAGAATTCTCTAGATGCTCTGGAAAGTAAACTTGATGAGCAAAACAAGAACTTGGAATCCAAATTCGAAGTGATCGAAGAGAAAATCGAGAAGGTCGAGACGCAACTCGATAAAGTCGAAACTAGATTCGATGAAAATTTTGAGAAACATGAAACTCAGTTCGGGAAGATAGAGACTCAGTTTGAAAAAGTAGATACGCAATTCGAGATAGTAGGAAAGCAATTCGAAAATCTTGCTAAGGAGCTCAGCAACGTGAAGAGATAGAAAGCACGGGAATATTCCACTGACGGTCTGAGAAGAAAGGAGATGCAGCCTCCTATCTTCGATGGTCAAACATCATGGCCAATTTATAAAAGGCAATTCGAAGCGGCCGCAATGACCAATAGCTGGGACGATGAAGAGAAGTCCATTGCACTCACACTTGCACTGAGGGGTCCAGCTGCGGAGCTCTTGCAGACCATCCCGGAAGATAAACAGCAGAATTACGACTCTCTGGTTCAGGCTATCGAGATGCGGTTTGGGGATGAACACATGCAGCAGGTGTACAGGGTTCAGCTGCGTAGTCGAGAGTCCAGAAAAGGGGGGAAACGCTCCAACAGTTGCAAGCGGATATAGAGCGACTAGCTCATCTTTCATACCCTAAAGCCGGTGAGGAGCTTATCAACGAAATGGCGGTGGAAGCTTTTATTCAGGCCATAGAGGACAGACAACTGCAAATGGCTGTAAGGATGGCTGAAAAGCGAACACTCCCCGAGGCATTGGCATTCGCTTTGTCAATGAAGGCTGCGGACCAAGCATACCAGGGAATACACCGTGTCAGGGAAATGTCCGTCGTGGAATGCTCATGCCAGAGAACAGCCGTCATGGATGAAGACAAAGCTCGCGGAAGTCAAATCCGTTGCTGGAATTGCAACCAAACCGGACACCTACAACGGCAGTGCAGAAGTGCACCTAGACGAGGAAATTGTCCACATTGCGGAAGTAGGAGAAGCAGAGAGGAAGCATCTGGCGGTGATAACATCCATCCTGTCAGTCAGACTTCCCAAAACCAGCAGTCGGGAAATGCGAAAGGACCAACTTCGCGGGGCAGAAGTTGGTTACTGGAATCGAGGCCCCCAGGACCACCATTCAAGTTTCGCAAACCAAACGGGGTAACAAGAGCCTGACAGTGGAGGCACTAATCAACAAGAAGAAGTGCGTAGCCATCATCGACACAGGTGCCACTGCCTCCATTGTAAGAAGAGATATCGTCAGAAGCTCATGGCTGCACAACACCAACAGCTACTGCCTGAAGACTGCAACAGGGGAAATGGAGAAGGTGTTTGGAGAAGTTCGTCTTACGATAACTCTGGCGGGACTGACGTTCTCCCATGCGTTTCTGGTGGCAGATATATGCGACGAGTGCATCATCGGAATAGACTTCATGAAAGCAAATGAAGTAATCTTGGACATCGGGATGCAGGTACTGAGGTATCGAAATGTGGAGATTCCGATGGTGTACGGAAACGAGAATGCCGTAACTCTCAGGACAGTCATCAGCAAAGACGAAGTTTTGCCGCCGTCTTCGGAGACAATCATTTGGACGAAGCTGGAAGGTGATCTTGGGAGCCACCGATTCTACATAGTAGAACTACATAGTAGAACACCATGGTTCCAGTGAGAGTTTTGAACGCAAGACCGCACACTGTCAAACTAAGGCGAGGGGAGGTGACTGGAAAATGCACGCCGATTATCGCCGTCGCAACAATATCTGAACGTGATGCTCCAAAACCTCTCCCATCACCTTGGACAGCGGAAACGAGAGAAACGATTCTCCAGTCCAGTGAGCTGAATCAGGAGCAGCGAACTATGGCAGAGAATCTTATCAATGAGTACGCTGATGTATTTGCCTCACAGGACGGAGAATACGGCCGAACACACCTGGTACAACATCGAATAGACACTGGTGATACTAGACTAATTCGTCAGCCTGCTAGGCGCCTTCCATTGGCAAAGCAGACAGAAGTTGCAGAGATGGTGTCGGCAATGGAGAAAGAAGGTCTGATTGAAAGTTCCAAAAGTCCGTGGGCATCACCGGTTGTACTGGTTAAGAAGACAGATGGCAGCACGCGGTTCTGCGTGGACTATCGGCAGCTCAATTACGTCACCAAGAAAGACAGCTATCCTCTGCCACGGATTGACGACACGCTAGACACACTATCAGGAGTCCGATGGTTTTCCACTCTCGACTTGAAGAGTGGCTACTGGCAGGTACAGAAGGCCGGGAGAAAACAGCCTTCACCGCAGGAAATGGGCTATGGCAATTCACGGTAATGCCATTCGGGCTGTGCAATGCTCCGGCGACTTTCGAGCGATTGATGGAATGTGTCCTGCAAGGGTTAACATGGAAAACCTGTTTGGTATACTTGGATGATGTCATCGTCGTAGGAAAAACGTTTGCGCAACACCGAGACAATCTAAGGGATGTGTTTCAAAGGCTTCGAAGTGCCCACCTGAAGCTCAACCCCAAGAAGTGCGCCCTGTTTAGAGCGGAAGTCAAGTACCTGGGACACATAATTTCAGCGAAAGGAGTGAGAACCGATCCGGAGAAGGTCGAAGCGGTGAAAAACTGGCCAGTCCCCAAAAACTGACTGAGATATGCAAGCTACGGCTCGAGTAGATAAAACAATATTCTGTGAAATTATTTCTCTATTTTCTAGTCTATAGAACAATTCAGGTTCACACTATACTATTCTTCGCAATTCTTTTCTTACAAGGTCTCTGTCCTCTCAAATCACTTTATCTCCTTTCAATTACTTAATTCACAAATCCAAACTAATTACTTCTTCTTGTTAAATCTCAACTTTCAATTTATCACAAAATTACAACTTCGCCCATTATCACTTTTCTAATCTCTTCGCCACAGTTTAAAAACTACTGCTCCCTTTTTGATCGCCATCTGTCCTTATATAGCAGAAGTTTCTGATAGCCAGAAACTTCTAGCAAATTCTTCGACCACTGGAACAAGAGAAATTCCAAGGTGACAATCATTCTTGCAGTTATAATTCCCTCTCATCCGTGATATTATCCGTTTCTTTCGTAGACATGAACTGTGGAAACCGCAGACACGAACCTCGAATGAAAGGACACTTCGAACCAAAATTCTGCCAGAATGAAAAGACCCTTCGGAATTTGTTGCATCATACTTTTAGGGGGCGTAGTTATTATTATGCTACAGTATTATTGCAGATATACCTAAATTCAGCCAGAAGACTGTTTTTTTATGAAAAGCTTTTCTTGAATTTTAAAGAGTTTTCTTTCGGAATCTGAAATTTGAATCGCTATAAATATCTCAGCTTATGACTGCTTTCCATTTTCGTTTTCGTTGTAACTGGTTAGTTGCCAGTCGTGATACAAATACGTGGTTGGTGTTCAGTCATGACTGGTTGCTAGTTTCCTAGGAATTATTGGTAATGTGTCTTAAAAAGTTAGTAGTCATGAGTATATGGGTTGGTAGTTTCCTAAGAGTTATTGGTAATGTATCTTGAAGAGTTAGTAGTCATGAGTAGTCTTCCGTCTCATAGTTGGTACTTAACCATAACTGTGATAGTATCCTAGAAATGACGGATTATAGCCGTGAATTTTTAGTAGCTCATTGTCTCTGAGAATCATTCGTATTTTCGTAGTTATTTATAGTTGGTACTTCTCGTGATTAATTGATAGTTTCGTGACCCTAAAACACAGTCATAGGTGGTAGCCAATCATGACTGGTTGATAGTTTTCCGTCTCTGGTTGATATTCTGTCATAATTAGTGGGTAGTTTCTCGTCATTAGTACTCATTCGCAGGTGAAATTCCTTGGCCCCCGCCAATGCTAGGTGAAAGTCTTCGACCTCGGGCAGTCATTCGTGGTTAGTTTAGTATCTACTCATGATTAAATAAATCTTTCGTCTCTCGTAGGTTATGTCGTTTGTAATCCAGAGGATCAAGTTTCGCGGGCAAAATTTTGAGAACTAGGTGACGCTTTTGATTCCATTGTTCAACAATTAAAAACAAAAATACGTTTTCAGTCATTGTGGTCCAGTGGTGTCTTAAACTGAAACATGGACTATTACTGAACAACATCTTACAAGATGAAGTGTCTCACAGATCTAGATGTATGTCGCTGTGGCATATTTTTAAAGGATAGTGAAGAAATACGGCGTAAAAGTAAGGCAGATGTTTCAAAAGGAATATTATCACCAGTGCCGTAAGATGGTAATATAATGTGCTAATTTAGAGCAAACCAAATTCTAGGACTCTCTGTCCACTGATGAGTAGTTTCACTCTGGAAAACAGGATGAGCAAAGAAAGACTTGATGTTTTCTCATAAAACTCAGATGGTGCATTAGATGCTGCCCGCAGTCCACCAAGTCCTTATGGAATACAGCTAACACATCATAAGCCCCAACCATGAAGACAACGATTCAATATCAATCATGAGTAATGAAGCACATTTTCATCTCTCCGGACATGTCAACAAGCAGAATACTCACTTTTGGGGCACTAAAAATCTGTGCATTATTTAAGAATCGTCTTTACATCCACTGAAAGTTGCTGTGTGGTGCGCCATCTGTGCTGAAAGGGTGATGGTCCTACTTTTTTTAGACGTTATTGGCAACGCGATAACTGTCACTGGTAAGCATTACAGAACCACGTTACGCGACTTTTTGATTCCCAATTTGGATGAATTGGGTTGGAGCACATGTAGTTTCAACAAGACGGTACCACTATACACACAGCACGTGACGCAATGGACTTTATGAATGACTCGTTTTGGCGATTTTCATTGGCCCAGAAGATCATCCGATCTGACCATTCCAGACTTCTTTCTTTGGGGTTATTTGAAGTCATTGATCTATGTGAATAAGCCATTGCCCCTCACAGCCCTAAAAGACAACTTTAGACAAGAAATAGAGATCATAGCGGCGGAAGTATTAAGAAAATCGTACAAAGGAACACTTCATTTTCGTCGGCAATAAGGCTGTTGGCATAGACGGCATCCAGGCCGAAAATTTTTCAAGCCGCACCTAACATTTCGGCGGTAAACCTACAGATATTAATAAGGAAAGCATGGGAAACCGAGGCCTTCCCTGAAGATTGGAAGAGGGGAATGATTGTTAAGCAGCCCAAGAAGGGAAACCTGACGAAATGTGCAAACTGGAGAGAGATATGCGTTCTTCCGGTTGAGGCCAAACTAATAGCTAGAATGAACAGCAAGGCTTTCGAGCTTGATCCTCCTGCATCGACCACATCAACAGGAGAGGTGTACCAGAAAAACTCGTCGCTAATATAAATGTCATTTCTTAAACAATAGTGAGCGATCAAATGAGTTTGAAGTCCGCAGCGGAGTACGACAAGGATGCATTCTTTCGCCAGTGTTAATCCTTGTAGTAATCAGTGATGTGATCCTGGCAGCTTTGTCTGGAGTTTGCGACTGAGACATCATATCTCAGTGATGACGTTTGCCTGCTCTCACACAGGATAATGGACCTGCATCAGATGGACCATAAATTGGAGTCAGGGGCGAACAAAGTAGGGTTTAAAATAAATACGGCATACACAAGACCCTAAGTACTTCAATTTCTCAACAAAACACCAGCGCCGCTCAACTCAACATTGCCGAACAGCAAGTCGAGAAAGTAAGCAGCTGTCTATATTTAGGAAGTATGGTCACAAAAGATGATGGTACCGAACTGGATGTGAGCAGCGGAATTTGTAAAGCAAAGGCTGCGTTCGGTATGCTGTCTGAAATCTGAAAAAGTAATGTTTTCAACACAAGAACCAAGCAGAGACTATTACGATCAAATATGGAAACAGTGTTACTTTATAGATGTAGTACTTGGAAAGTGATCAACAAGTCTATAGACAATAGACATCAAAATACGGAAGAGAAAGTGGCAGTGGATTGATCACACCTTACGGAGCGAAGACAGTTCCATTGCGATGTACGCCGTGCAATGGAATCCACTTACCCAATTAGGCAGACGAGTGGGCCGCCCTAGGAAGACATGGAGAAGGACAGTCGAGGAGAATTCTAGATCATTGGGGATGACTCGGAGGAAGCTCAAGTGCTTCAAACACGATGGCGCGCAGGCGTTGTTGACGCTCTATGCCCCACACGAGGGGTCAGAGGACATAACTAACTAACACTTCATTTGCAGATGCAATATCTTACAGCATTTTCACTTTGAATTCAACTTTCTGCAATTGTATTACACCCTTTTTGCAAACGGATTAGACTTTTTGCAATTGGATTAAATCGAGAGGTGAATTGTATTTGAATTGCGGTCAATGCGGTCAGTATTCTGACCATTTTAACAACGATTGCTTTTCTAATGAAATATAATTAACACTTTTACTACTTTTAGTAGGGATTATAAATTTATCAGCTAATATTCCCATTTTGTGTGTGGCCTCATATCTTTTGGTTATGCCACTTTATTTTCATTCTCATGTGAGGTGAGGCGACAAATATTTCTTCTATATTAAATTTTTCCTATTACGAGTATTGTGAACCGAGCTGTCACATTGGTAAGATCTGCTCTCACCTTCTAATGAAATATAATGATGAGAATACTAAATCGACATTTGTTTGTCTCAAATGTGACTATCGTAATAGCGATGAATATAACAAGAATAGCAGAAAGAGACTGGGCGAGGGAAATCGAAACTAAATTAGAGCCAAAAAAAAAACTGCCCATAAGATTATGCGATCCATTTAATATTTAAACAAACAGATTTAAAATTAATATTAAATTTAGAATTTTTATTGCTTCAAAAGTTGCACTGTAATAACACAGCAATTTCATTTATAATAACATACAAAATATTCAATATATAATTATTGTTTCGGTACATAAGCGCTAGGTAATACATTTCATATTTTCATGTGATACTAGAGTGATTGTTAAAATTTATTTTCCTGATAATGGGAGTAGCTCCAGCGGTGTACAGCACACGTGGGGCAAAAACTTAGACACCATCATGAAATCAATTCGCCTTCTCTCGTTCCTTACACTACTATACGATGAACATGACTGGGATCGACCTGCAGGCTAGTGCCGTTGGTACTATTGGTACTGTTCGGGATGTTGCTGCTGACGCTAACGTCAAGCAAACTGCCACCAACCTTTATACGACGAGTTAGCGCTCGTTTGCCCTAGAATAAGAATTGTGTTAGTACTTAGTAAAAGCAGAGGACTACGACTACTAACCTGTCTCGCCTTTGTACACTTTGATTGTGCGATCAGAGTTTTTGGCACCTGGAAGAGCGATTCACCGCGGGTTATGAGGACACTAGTCAGCCTGCAGCACTGTGCTGCCATCTTGACTTGTTCCTCTATGCTGTTCTTATTGGTTGGGCTGATATAACGAGGAGGAAAGAAAGACGGTGCAATGATGGTGGAGACATTATGGATCGTCATCTTGTTCGATTCTTGCTGTTTAATTGTGTAGTTTAAAAAATTGATAAGAGTTCGCAGCGTATTGCGGTTCTCGTGTGGCAGCATTTGGCATACGACTGCCAAAGCTTTGTATTGATCTGGAGGCGGAAGGGCGTGAGTCTGGTAGAAGAGCTGAATAAGCTCGTTCGTCAGTAGTGGCTGTGGAAGTTCACGCAGCCAACGTTTAAGCAACGCACTCAGATCATGCACACTAGCGGTGCTCAAGAGCTGAGCGACTTTTTTTGGTTTTTGGTAGAAAACTGCTTCCAGTTCGGTGTAAAGTAGTTCAGTCTAAAATATGAAAGATATAAATATATGTACGTCTGTAGGGATAAGCTATATGTCCTTACCTTTTGTTTGTGTCCTGCCACTCGTAAAATGCCTTCTTCGCGAACACCACGTCTAGTCAACTCCTGCAGGAGGTATTCCATGAATAGTGGCACCAATGTGGAATCTTTCCCTGTGATTTGTTGGTCCCGACGAATCAATGCATTCAGTGATACACCGAAGAGGTTACCCTCTTCCTTGCGACGCCTCTTGAATGGTTTTCTCTTGTCCAGGGTAACGTGGTATTTATCGAAGAGTGTGGCCAGTTCGAGCCAAAATATTGGTTGCAATCGCTTCAAGTCACTTTCGTTGATCACATCAATATCGCTGTAGTATTCGTTGCACAGAACGTGACTATCAACGGTATCCTGGAAGGAAAGAGATTTAAATTTAATAAGAGTTGTGGAACGCATTTTATTTTGAAACTCACGATGCCACCATCATTTTGACTAGACTCCCGATACATGCTCTCGAAACTGATGCCATCTCTGGATGACGGTGAGTTATGTACACTTTGTGGAGGTGTGTCCAGGGTGATTTTATGCAAAATCTTTTGTGGTGTACTCTCACTGCTCGATGATTTTGAAGAGGATCGTGTTGTGTACTCATCACAAGAATCGCTTGAGATGTTGTGGTCGCTTTGGGAGTTCTGTATCAGTTGACCACGTGCACGACTATTTCAAAAAGAAACTTTATACTCGGTGTCATTTTAGAGAGCACACTGCCAACAACTCACCCAATAGAACATGATGGATCGGATCCGGAGCGCACCCTTGGTATATGAATAGTTCCAATTCTCGAGAAGCCCAGTAGTTCTATGCCATCTGCTGAATAAAAGGGGATATCACATCGGACATGAGAACCCCTAAAAATATCTGCCGATCCCTTCAAAGGAGCACTGGGAGTGCGCCTCAACTTTTGCTTATGCTTGCCAGCGGTTTGTAGAGCGGGATTGCTTCCAGTGTTATCAAAAATGCTCACGAAATTTGGTCTACGAAAGGGGAGACAAAAAATCATATTTTTCTTTTAAGTTGACACAGGAATTTGAGTGAAAAATCTTACATTGCTGTCGTATTCCAGACTTCGTCACCGTGGATAGAGTCTAATGAATCAGGTGTTGCGCTACGGGATCGGGTGCCCGTACTTGATTCCTGTTAAAAATATGTTGTAAAAACTATTTTGGGAGAAAAAAACTCATTTCTTACATCGAAATCTCGAAATACATCACGGATATCAGGTTTTCGCTTTTGGCGGGATTTTGTCCGTCCACGGACTGTGTGGTTGAGAGCGCGTACTCTCTGCTTTATCGCCTCAGCATGAGGTCTCGATAGAGTTGCTAAAACTGGTTCCAATTCCGAAGTGCGAACTTCGAGACCCTGGAATAGTTAAAGAGATTATATTACGAGATCATTGGATTCAGCGTTAGTAAGGAACAAAGGTTTCACGTTATAATTGGTCTACGATTACGAACGTATCTTGGCGGTTGATTCGGAAGAGGCTGTGAGGGTGAAAATTATCGGTGCAGTGGTTTGAAACTCAGATATATTTTCTTTCAGTCCATCGATTGTGTGGTGACCGAACTAATCGGAGAAAGTTCTAATAATTTGTACTTCCTCCTCAAAATCAAAAATGTGGGTCTCTCAAATATGGTCTTAGTTTGCCTGTATATATAGACGACTGTAGCCTAAACTGTTGGACAGATTTTCTTCAGTGATCTGTAGGGTCAAAATTCGGAGCGAAATCTGAATTTTCATTCTAACCCCAAAATTAATGGTACTTTGCCGATTTCAATCTACTCGAAAACGGCTCCAACGATTTTGTTGAAATTTAATATTTGAGTTACGGTTAGCCTATGCTAACAGATAGCGTACCACGTTTTTAGCAACAAATTCGTATAACGGCACTTTACTTACTGCCCGGTTTTCGAAAATTGGCTAACTCTCCAATTGTTCAAAATAGATGTCTAAACAATATTTGACGTATGCAAGGTTATGGCGTACATAGTTTTGAAAAAATGTCAAAATATTTTATATATAAGCAATGCAAGTACGTGCACTTTATTTTTTGCAAGTTTTATATCGATATATGTAATGCAATAGCCTTATTTATTTCGTTGCTGAACTGATTCATGGCTATAATTGGTACTTGAACACGTTGTTACGCATCTGTCACCCATTGAATGTAATAAAATCATCAACAGCGGGTGGATTATGGGTAAATTAAATTTTCAATAGTTTCTTTATCTACCGCGCATTCAGTCGCGATAAATAGAACACTAACTGATTACTATTTGAACTAAAAATGTCAATCGCGGTATAATTTAGTTCCTTTGACGTTGGTTTTTGTTCGATTTGATTCGTTTCCTCCGACTGACAAGCTGTGTGCCTTCACAAACGTTTTGTCCTTTTAATCGCCCTTAGTTCCATGCAAGTGACAGAATGCCACCTCAATTTATTTTAGTCTTATAAAGGGTCTGCCATTAAGACTTTTCATTTTAAATTTCGGGGTATTTTCGATCTTTCAAACATATAAAGCTGTCATTCCTTGACAGCTGTCAAGTAAAAACTATACAGTTCAAGAAAATGGAACGATATATAATATGTACTCGTATGTACGTGAGCAACGCATAGGAATTGTGAAAATTTCGGGGAGACATGTTTGTACTTTCGTCGCTATGAAGGACCTTCGAACTCGCGCTCGTAAAGCCAGGTCAATTGAAAACGTTGCTGCTGTGACTCAAAGTGTCACTGAATACTCAAGTTTGTTCCTTAAAAGACGTTCACAGTAATTTTTTAAATTCCAAATCAACCTACACCGCATTTAGCATAAAGATCTTGGAATGCGTGCTAATAAAGTCCAGCTGACTCAAGAATTAAAGCCGGCAGACCATGGGCAACGAAGTGCGTTCGCTGATTGGGTATTCAAAATTCAGGCAGGTGATGATGATTTTTTTGAAGAGAATCATCATGAACGACGAGGCCCATTTCCATCTGCAAGGCTTCGTTTGTAAACATAACTGTCGCATATGGAGCACCGAAAACCCGAGATTGATTGTCGAGCAACCTCTCCATCCACAACGAGTGACAGTTTGGTGTGGTTTTTGGACTCGTGGCATCTTATTTCTTCGAAAATGAAGACGGTGCCACCGTCACAGTCAATGGATTGCGCTACCGAACAATGCTAACGTATTGTTTTTGGCCTGAAATTGAAGAATCGTTTGTGTATCATTGGTGTAGACCTTATCCTTATCGTATCCCCAAAGAAAGAAGTCTAGCCGCGTTAAATCGCACGATCGAGGCGGCCAAAAAGTGTCCAGCGTCAAGGAAATTTCTCGTGCAATAGAACCAAATTTGCCTGTGTTGTCCGGCATGTAGCCCCGTCTTGTTAGAACCACACGTCACATCAATGTCTTCAATCTCAGGCCAACAAGAATTGGTTATCATTTGACCATTACGCAGAGAACTCACCGTAACAGCAGCGCATTCGTCGTTTTTTTTTTTTTTTTAATAAGGGCCTATCACGCTGCCGGCCCTCAGCTCTCACCAAACTGTCACCTGTGGTGGATGCAATGGACTCTCAACGATCACATTTGGATTCTCAGAACCCCAAATTGTGGAATTTTGTTTGCATACGTAGCCGTCGAGCAAGAAATGTGCCTCATCGCTTAAGAAGAAATTGTTCGAAAAATCGGCGCCAACTTGTTGATTTTCCAGTACCCAATTGGCGTATGCTCTGCACATTCTATAGTCAGTAGGCTTTAGTTGTTGTGTAAGCTGGACCTTACCCGGATGAAGAGGCAAATACGCAAAACGGAGCTGCTGAGCGCGGCGTGGAATTGACAATTCCGGGTTTTCGACCACTGATGCACTCACAGCGGCTATGTTCTCAGTTGATCGAGCATTACGATGATGGGCAGGCCTTACGACATCATAAACACTACCGATTTGTTCGAATTTTGTGATTGTTTTTCGAATTCTTTGCTCAGTTGGGCGATTATGATGACCAAAATCTGTCCTTAAATCGCGATACACAGATATTACAGAACTGTTATTTTTGTGGTAAGATGCAACAATTGAAAATGACAAGGCAAGAACTAACTACCTGTCACTATGGATGACGTATGGATTTGACAGATGCCCTATAGCAGGAATGTAACAACCCAACATCGAAATGAATAACCCTTGACATTTTACTGCCGTAGGGTATAAATGAGAAGCTTTTCTATGACAATTTTACTCTCGGATGTTTGTAAGACGTTCGCGAGAGATCGGACCATGAAAAAACTTGGTGGTATGTCACATATTTTTTAAAATATATTTTTCTTTACAGAACCACAATAAAGTTGCACATTTTGGACTCCTCGTTTAACTTGTGTTAACAATGAAGCTTGGAAAGGAAAACCAGATTGAAGTGGTACGGATATCAGATGTTTATTGAACTGGTAAACCATAAAGGTTTGCTAGTAATAAATCTATTTACGATACCCTGGAAATAGCTTGGTGGTACTCTGGGGCCATGCAGAACACCTGTTAAAGTCAATTTTTTCCAATTTTTATCACTTAACAAGAGAAAATGATTATTTTGCCAATCATGTGCATATTTTCTTGATATTTAATATTTAATAATTAGCGACCCGTTGGAATGCCTCAAAAATTTGACAAATTGCCAATAAATTTGGCCAACAACCTCGACGATTCAACGATATGCCGTCAATTGATATGGCAAACACAGTTGGTTTTCATTTCAGTGTTTGATTTTGGCATTTTTACCAAAAGCACATTGCGGGTATCACGATCTCAGAATGGTATTTATATACATAATCGCCCAAGGTACCTTGTTGAATTACTAACTAATAAAACTGCAAACAAATAAATTTCTTAGATGTACAGGTACATACTTACGAGTATGTATATTTTTTCAAATCGATATCCGTGGGTTTCGATTTAGGTGCCATTAACCTAAACAAATTCTCGGGTTCTGTTTTTATACTCGAGTTCACCTCCTACGACTGGAACGTGTTTAAGTGGCTTATTTTTTGTTTTGTTTTTATCGGTTTTTTTTGCATTCGGTTATTAAATAGTAGCATAGCCGCTTGGCTTATAGCTGGCCGTTTAATGCATGTCGTCGGTCGTCTGTCTGTGCCAAAGTAATATGATACTAACATTTAAATTTTCTCGCCTGCAATGACACAAATCTATACCCATGTGTCACGGTAAATGACACATTTACTATTGTAGTTTAAATAGCTGACGATTGCGGTTATGTTAAAGATAGAATACCGCCGCAAAAACAGGTCGATTTGAAATAGTTTTTTTGTGGAAAAAATGTTGACGTTCTATTAGCTTCTCAGTGTGTTCTAAATTTACAGCTAAAATTTGCCCTGTTTCGTTTCAAATTTCAGATTTCTCTATAGAGTTGCTTAACGAAGTATTTGTTGGGTACATATGCGTTGAAATGTATGACTGCTTTGCTTAAATAAAATTTACCTGTTCAAATGGTTTCGTCAATTGTGAGAATCCGGCTGCATTTAGCCATTCGGCCTCTAGTTCACCATCTGAAAATTATTTAACAATTATTAGAATTTCAACTAAGGCCGAGTAATATTGTAAATTAAGATAAATTGGTGGATCAGAATAATAAGAATGAGAATGGGGTGACTGTATTATCACTTGTGTTTGTAAATTCTGGTATTGCTATTATCAAAAAAGTGATTCAATCAATTCTGTCTGTCTGCTGTCTGTATGTATTCACAAGTGCAGCCTAAACAACTGAATGGATGTACTTACTGCTAACTTTATATCTGGAGTCTGTGGGGTCACTCCAGAGGCGAAAACGAAATTTGAATTCCAACCCCAAAATTAACGGTCAATTAAAAAAAAAAAAATTATTTTCTCAAAAATATCCTTACCGATTTTGCTTAAATTTAAAACTTGTCTTGAGTTAGACATACCCACACCTACATACATATGTACGAGTATGTTACTAGATGAAGTTATAATTAACGTATTTTTGAGAATTGGTCATTTTTATAACATGACTCAGACACTGGGCACCATGGAGTGTTTAAGTGCGCGTTCACTCAGCGGGGGACTCAAGGTTTGAGTACCAAAAAGGTTTTTCACGGTTCCACCCCTCGCGAACGTCTGACAAATTATCTTGAGAATCTCTCTCAATTAATAAAAATGTCCTCCGGAAAGGGCATAAAACTATAAGTCCCTCCCATTCGTGTGACGGACAGCGCCAATGGCAGTGAAAAGTTAGGCCTGGTCCTGTGTGGGCTGTTAGCGACAAAATATTTATTTATTCAGTTTTTTCTTGGATTATATTGTGAGGTTCTTGTACAAGATCCTGTTCAAAACTAAGTATCCTTGGCAGTACAATCAGAAACTAAAGCCTACACGATAACTTCCGCGAACGGAGCAGACTATTCGACTTTGCATGCAAGCTGAACATGGTTCCCAGCTGAACTTGAAAACCTGATCTATAAAGTGCCACAGCTTACACTCTAACTCTTAAAAGGTTACGGCAATAACGTTCGTTTTGGTAATTTTGAAAAGAGAATTTAATAGGTAAAATTACATGTCGTAAAAGTCTATGCGTTTTGGCAAACCATTCGCAAACTAAAGCGGCTCAAAGTAACAATTTTCGTGGATAGTCAAGCGGCAATCACAGCACTAGACTGCGAGGAAGTCAGATCGAAAACAGTTTCCAACACCCATGACGTAACTCTCTGCTGTGTTCCTGGACATAGCAATATACTATAAAAGGAAACCAGACAGCAGATGAACTAGCTAAAAAGGGATGAGCATTAGATTTTTAACATACTCGGATATCAGTAGAAGCTCCAATAGGTGAAGTAAAAAGGAAAATATACCCAAAAGCAAGAGAACTGATTAACTCCGCAAAGTCCGCCAGAAGCGACTGTGTATATATCTCGCAGCTTATGGCCGACTGTGGATGAAAATAGAACAAAAAGCCTATTGGCGATGAATAAAAAAGAAATTCGAATCTTGATAGGCGCGCTAACAGGACACTGCGCGATAAGGGAAATGGCTGCCAGACTAGACATCAACATACCCGACCACTGCAGGAGCTTTCAAGATATAGAGGAGACAGAAACCATCAAACACTTGTAATGTGATTGCCCAGAACTTCGAATCCGCCGCCTCCGTCATATGGGAAACAGGCTTTTTGACGAACTAGGGGATATTGTACAAATTCCACTTAGAAATATGATAGGCTTCATAAAAAGCGCAGGCTGGTTTGCAACAGATCTCACCGCAAGACAAAGGTTTTAAAAATAGGTTCCATGCAACAAAAAGGGAAACACAATGGACAGTATGGCCCCCGTGATAAGCACTTGGGTGCACTTCCCTTCAACCTAACCTAACCTAACATAAAGCGGCTCAAATTTAAAAAAAACGAAATTGTTTTCCATATATTTTTACGAGGCTGCCACTGGATTACTTTTGTTACTTTAAATTCTACTTTCCTTACGACGAGTTTCGCTCTCATAGTTATCGACGAGTTTCCTTTTCTTACTATTTGACGAATTTCATTCGATTCGACGTAAATGCCCTGAACCTTCAGGTCCTTCATCCCCCTGATAAGTTGATGTTTAATGATTATGTGAAGACGTACAAAGTACAAAGTGTATTCGTCAAATTGTGAGGACATGCTGTTATTTATTTCCCCATAACGGAGCACCCGTTACTTTAGCGTATTATTAACTCAACTTTTACTTAAGTCAAGCTTTAACTTATTATAATACGTATAATGCTGAACTCAAGTAGGCAAAGGACGAAAGCCTCCAATAAAGTGTATCATCTCGACCCATTCGAATGGACAGCAAGAGAAAGCTCGACCCAAGTCGAAAGAGCAGCTGAAGGAAACTGTTGAGAAAGGTACGACTTGCGGAAAGTAGTACTGCTATGCTAACTTACTAAGAATTACAATCTCACAATGACTGTGACTATGCAACTACTGGCGTTTTCTTTCTCAAAAAATTTTCTTTCTCAAAAAATTGTCTCTCAAAACTAAACCGAGTTCTATTTTCAAAAATGTTGTACTAAAAAGTAAAAGATACATAGCTAGATTTTCTACGCCGTAAGAGTGCGACAACTTGTGAATGCAGGACAGAATCAAAATATTCTACACTCTCAGAGGGCAGAGAACGACCACAGAATACTATAATAGTGTGTAAGTATAACAATAAATAAAAAAAAAATCTAATCTCACCTTCATAGTGTAATACAGGCTCATTCGAGGAATCCGTTTGTATGAGGTATTCATGCAAATATTCATTGAAATCTGGATCCGATGAATTTTCCAAAGATGCATTGTTATTCATTTTGTATGGCATCATACGAAGAACTGTTGACAAAGGTTATAAGCTTCCTTTGAGTTTAATTAATTAATTCACTAATCTTCTTCCAGTCAGGATACGATTGGTTTAATTAGTCAGAAAATACAGCACCATTTCAAAATCATCATCTGAAACGAAATAAGAAGAAGTTTCTAAAATAAAATATATTCTAATGGTACCTAATTATTTATAATTTATTATATAACATCACAGATCAGAATTTCAAAGCCATGATACGAGTACACTTAAAATTCAAAAGTAAACTTCCGTCGTTTATCTGACGTCAGAAATTATTTTCTAGGCCTGCAAATGGTCTGTCCACTTTTCCAACTAGAACCGGCGACTCTATATAAATGACTACTGCTCAGCTCAAATGATCGATAATCGCTTAGATAAGTGTGCGATGATTCTTCTCCCAAGTAATCGTCGTCAATCAAACAGCTTCGGTTGGGGAAGAAAATTGCGCACTTGTATGCTGCAGTCATCATGTTGATGGTTAATTTTAATTGGATACGCTCCTTATAGGAGGCACTTTCCGTAAGTAATTTTCTTAATTAAGGCAAGTAGCAAGTAACAGGCACAAATCTATTGCGTCTCGAGGAAATAAAGACGTTAATTTTCAAACAAATGTGTTTGTTTACGCTTGGTTCATTAAAGGTATTCCTAATAGCTAGTGCTAAGCAAAAGGATGGGTTTTGTCAAATCGGATATGCCGTGGTGTGGTTCCATGTCAGCGGGACAGCAGAAGAGCCTATAGAAAGAGACTCCATTCGATTTGGAATGAGAGATTGAAAACAATTTCCGTAACGAAATAGCGTAGCGAAAAGATGAGCATTAATGTTCTTCTTTGCTGTTGTCAAACACATAAAAAGACAGACAGACAGACAGAGATTTTTTTTCACATGAAACCTAGAAACGCGAAATTGGTTAGTCTGTTAGCAGAATGTAAATATGTAAATATTCCGAGTTGTTATCCCAGTAGTGAGAGTCCGTGTTGTAACCTGTAATCGCCAGCTTTTTAAATTCGAAACACACTTTTTGATCTAGATCTAGTGCTACAATTGGAATAGTACACAGGCATCTGTAAGAACTACTCAAACCAGCAAGTTTCTATGCTTTGCTAGACCACTAGACAAGAACGCTATTTATAAATAAGGATGGTTCTCATTGGTGGTGAACTGTCTTCGGAAACATTTTATACATTCATCTAAAGCGTCAAATAGCCTCTTGAATCGTTTGTCTACGTTCGCCCTCCAACTGTACTTGGAGTATCGACAAGTTTAGAGGAGTACCCTTCAATTTTCACTGTCAAATTTAGAGGATACAGGCTCTATCAGATCTTTAATGGTTGGCAAGTGGTTTTCTGAGCGACGTCAAACCATTATTTTTGGGTACATATTAGCAGAGTATTCTTCATTTATTTTCTCTTATAGTTGTTGAGTTAATGGAAAGATTGTACCTTCAGAGTTAGAAACTGTGACAGAAGTAAGAAAAAATTTAACAGACTGAAGGAAAGTGTTAAACGTAGCAAAATTGTTTAAGAATGTAACAAATTTGTTACCATCGCAGCAAACTGGCAGCACTGAATGAGCCCTAATGATATCACTCATTCCGTTCTTTCACTAATACAAGATAAAACGTCTGGCAACCAGAACGGTGACGATTTTGAACACAAAATGTTATCTGCTTACGAGATCATACTCTCACTCGCTGCCAAGGGCCTACCCCAAGAAAGAAAACAAAAATTGAATTTGAAAACCTTAATTATACGAGACAATAAGACTGCTGCGCGACCATAAATCCCATATAATGGTAATTAAAACACAATTAATGTGCGCGCCATCATATTCTCAAAATAGTTAGTGCATGACATTCTTCTAACAGAGCACCACTTTCTATTTTAGTTGTTTGTATCAGTTAAGTCATTTTGCCAGTAGTAAACAGAGTTGACATATGTCAAAGCATTAACTGATAGAAAGTATGCGAAACGAATGTTTTTTTTTTTTTTTTTTTTTTTTTTTTTTTCTGAAAATCAGCTTAAGAGGTAAACACCGAATCGAACTTACCGAGTTTCCCTAAACAAAGAAAAATACGAGTAAGATGAACCCAAGTGCAGTGCTCACTTTCGTTCGAAACGGATTATTTGTCAAAGGCCAACATAAATATAGGTAGTGGCAATTGGAGAACAAGTTGCATTATCACGAGTCTCCCTAATCGGTCATCTGTTTACAATCGTGACGCAAGTTACATCATCACATTCGATGATAGCCCCAAAGGTACAAGGTTGAGTGCGCGGGTAACTTTCATCGCTTACCAATCGGTTGTCAGTTTTCATGGCTTCCGCTCATCTTGTTACTTTATTTGCTGCAACTGATTGAAGTTGCGCTTGAACTGCACGCGGCTATTTTTCATACATACATGGTGTTTTTTTTTATTCCGTGTGTGGACCGGAGAAACATGTGTTGACATTCGATTTGGTCGTACTGGGATGGGAAGTGAAAAGCTTTCACTTTTGCTTCGGAAAGAGGAATTCATTATGTCTATGTGTGACAGTAATTATATAGTGAAGAGAAGCAGAAATTTTAAATTAAATCATTTAGTCATGGCTTAGGACAAGCTTTGTGTGTGTTTTTGACGGGAGACTGGTTGTTATGCGATTGTTAGGAAGGCTTTGAAATGGTTTCGGCTTTAGTTGTGCGTTTCAACACTGGTGCAGGTACTAATATGTCGCAGTATAAATCACAGATACGGATCCATCACTTTATCTGATGTTAGTGGTAAATAAATATTTTGAAATCAATGAATGGCAGGAGAATCTGGGGTGCGCTAACGATATTGTCTGCAGCACTCTTATTATTCTAGTAATTCCGCAATAATAACACTAATTTGTTTTAATAGTCTTTTAGAAAAAAATGACGATTAGATAAAGAAGAAGAAATCTGAGCAATATGGTGCGATGAGTTGCGATTTGTTAAATTCATGGACGAAGGATCTCTCTCTTGATCATCTGGCCCTACTCGTAATAGGATGGACCCTGCAAAACAAATTCTACTCCCGATCGAATTAAATCGCTTGAACTAAACTTTTCACTCGAAATTACATTTGGTATCAGCTCTGTCGTTTATAACGATATTGCAAGATTTTTAATAAAATAATATCGTGGATCTTATTTCGTAGTTCTATTTTCGCAACGCTGTTCAGAGCTGATTTACGGTCACGACTTATTTTCTCCATTTGTTTTTTCAATCTGAAAATTGTGTTTGTTTTGTAAGTTTTAGAGAAGTACGAGTACTTGTTAGCAAAGCTATCGATTTTGTAGGATTAATTTAAATTCATTGATTTGTATCATTCTTAATTTGTTGATTTTAAAATTTGTATACACATATGTGGTAGACGCACTGCAAAGCGACATCGCAGCGCCGTGACAATGTAAACAAATGAGTAACGCGACATGGCATAAATTTGTATTGGTTTGAGTGTTTTGTCATGTCACTGCCACTTGCTGTCAGATCACTTCCCATGTTGCTTCAATGTGCTTTGGGGCTAAAGTAAACACGATTTTGCAAAAGTTACATATTCTCCACTCGAACACCGACCTGATCTCAGAGAAGTTGAACTCAGGTTTAACTCAAGCGGAAATCCTTTTTTTTAACAATGTATACTTTGCTTTAATTCTCGCTTGGACCCAGACGTTTCTATGACGTTTTTACTTTAATACTGGCAGAGATGTAACTAAATTTCAAGTTCCTTTCAATCATAAAGTCATTGATATGCGTGTTTACATGAATGTGTGATAGTTTCTTGACTTTTAATCAATAGAGCCCATTTGAGGAGAATTTCTCAAGAACAGCATTTGCTAAGTTGCACAAAAGCGTCTTTTCTTGAAGATGCGGCTCGTTACTCTGCATAGATGAATGACCTTTGTTGTTATACTAAAACTGGACAAGGGAGAAGATCGCGTTGAACTACCACACTCGCTGAGTTCTAAAGATTTATCCCAGTGCTTCGTTTCAAAACAGGCAAGTCATTTGCAAAGCGTACGTTATTGGCAATTTTGGGTTTTATCAATCCCTCATACGGGAGTATTAAATCATTTAAGGTAATCTACTTGACGCGAATAACATTACGAAATCTACGTGTGAGACAAATCTGATAAATGTCTGTGCACCTGAGTTTTATGAACCCTATACGCTCATTCATAGGCTGGAACCTAGGGACGAGTTCAAAGTCAGTGCATTTTCGGGATAAGTTTTGATGGGCCGTATCCACTAGCATTTTTTTAATTATCAGTGCGTCAACGGCAGCCTATTTCTGGATGAAAATCTGTAAAGGAGGTTCCCTAACCAGTTGTGGGTGAGCATAAGTGAAATAGACTGCTTCACTTGATTTTTCTCTAAATAAATTCCGGCTCCAGAGAGCTTATCCTTTAAGAAAACCGTGTGAAGGTATTAAAGATACTGTCAACTATATTTACATTTTAGAAACTGCTGTCACCACAATCGCATCATTAAGAGGCAATGGTTTCGCTATTTAAAAAAAAAAAAAAAAAACAGATTATGGGGTAGCCGCTCGCAACCACTTGTGCTGTGTATTTTATATTATAGACCATCCCATTCAATTTGGATCTGGTAATCTTAAGAGTTTCAAACACCTAGTCGTCAGAAAGCTACAACATCTTCCCCTGATGACTTGTATTGGTCATGGTCTTTGGCTTTGTCGCTGCAATCGCCAACCAGTTTCATCATTTAGATCATTTAATGCTCATTCCTAGTACAAACTAATCACATGTTACCTATATAATTCGTCTAAACTATTTTCCATTTACGATTACGACATCCTAGTTCACCGGAAGCCGAGATTGATGTAACATCATTATTTAATACCCACCAACCAAAACATCATCACGTTCACAGACTGACTCATCTTAAAAGATTATAATTTCACTAAGACTTGGATTTATGCGCTTAGAACAGCAAAAATGGTTTAACCTTTGTTCGGTTGGTAATTTTTGCAATCAGCTTTACAAGCCATTTACGTTACCTGTTTAGCATACGAATTACTTTTTACAGAAAACTCATCAAATTACTTGATTTCTCCGTATTTAAAGTGCGTTACGATATGATATCCATGTATAAAGCTTTGAAATTGAGAAGATGTCGTGCATAAACAATGCCAATTTTTCTATGATTCATATCTTGTCCACTAAAATAATTAATTACCATTAAGAAGGAAGGAAGATTTTATTTTGAACCTATAAATCCAAGAATCATTTAAGTATTATAGTTGCTAATTGAGCTCCGTTTGATGGGCTTTTAAAAGTTCTGACCTTGTATGGAAGATAGTTTGTTTCTAAATCAGAAATATTCCGGTTGATAGGCGACAATTAGCACGGCCAAATATAAAATTTATCAAGAGTAAGGCAAGGCTGTATTCAGTCAAAGGCGGATTATGTGGCGCCCTATTGTATATTCATTGACAAACATAAGTTAGGAGTTTTGACTCTAAATTTCCACTGTCACCATATGCCGAAAGCTTGTCGAACAAATTGAGTTCGAATGAGTGCCACTTCATTTGGGAATTTATCGGAGAAGATCTAAACAATGGCTAGGATCTAGATAAATCCCGAGACAGCATGCAACAAAACCACTTCATATATTTTAAGATAATACCCTCAGAGAGTTGATGAAGCATTAAGTATTTCACTGATAAATTGTAGATCAAGTCAATATCTATCAGCTTGCTGATTACAATAGCGAACGAATACATGTAGACGGGCGGAATAACACTGATCTTTTCGTAAGCATTATTGGATACCCGTACCGAACTTCAATATTTAATTATACCCTATAAGATAAGGCATCAAATGAAAAGGTTTCACATACGCCCACGTGAATTCCAAATAATAATAAAAAAATGTTAATAAAATGATAATAGAAATTACCGCTTGATAATTTTCCATATCTATCTACAGGGGTTCAACCCAAAGTAATCAATTTTATGTGAAGAAAGTTATTTATAAGGAATTCCAAACTTTTGTTCGAAACGTGGAGATATGTACGCATGTTCAGAAAAATTGGTTTTCCTGCCGACATCGAGTTTAAGAGCGCTCGAATTTTGGATAGATGTACGTGTGTCTGTGTAGGCGTTTGTAATCCAATTTAATGAGTATAAGACTGATGGGTTTAGAAGTATTTAAGGTAATAAGGTTTTTCAAAGTCGTGTTTTGTGATTTGGAGGGATTGCATCTGTATGAGATAAATGTGAAATCAATTAAAATGTTTCTTTGCATGTCGACTGCGTGTTTAACATGGTCATAAGTGATCTGTGGTATTTTGAAGACGATTGGATAGTAAAATTGAATAAATTTTATAGGACCTGACTGGTAACACCCACATTATTTCAAGTAATTATCTACTTGTACCTCCAATACGGGACACAAGCTAAGTCCTTTATATATTCTGCATCTTAGTCGTCTTTTAAATTTTATTACCACAGTGATGGAGAAAGAAGAAGGGGTACAGAGGAGAATTAAAGATTAAAGAGGAAACGAACGCAGCCTATCTATTGTCTATATTGGACCGAGGTGTATATAGCTAAGTGGTTTTTCTTTATTATGAAATAATAGTTCCAAACTGCAAATACCCGCTGTTTCTTTGGGACTGTTTATTTCTCGATACATACTTATTCACAGATAACCTTTATATCTAAAGACTGAAATTGAATACAAGGCCAATTCGGAACCTCTGTCAATACAAGACAACAATTATTAGCCCTAACCAAGTTAAACACTAAGAAAGGTGTTCCCCTTAGATTGTGCTCAATCTTTGGTCTACTTTCGGTAGATAGTAATTTTTGTTTAATTTAAGACTTGTAGATAGCACTGAATGACGATATTGTCATTTTATCAAAGAGATTGTGTAGCCCTTAAAAGAAAAAAACAAAAACGATTAAGAGTTCTATGATTTTTTTTCTAGAGAAAATAAATGTTTGTTCATTTCTGACCCAATTATACTTATATTTTATAAATCCACCTTAGTGCAGATAGTAAAAGTAATTACAATGACTAATAACTTTTTATCTCCTGGAAAAAACAATTGATAAGTAGTCTTAGGTAATTAAATGTGACATGACTTAAGAAAAGTGATGGACAAAAAATCGAAAATATTCGATGCTAACAATAAATCAAAGCATAATAGATTAAAATATTGCAATTACAGACACTAATTTGAGTGAATTTAGGAGGTTGATTGTATGGTTGATGGGCTTGGTTGGTTGATTGAACTCGATGACTTTGAAAAAAAATTATATGGTTTACTTTGCCATTCGATTTATCTATGTTCTCTTAAAATATACAGCGGACCTAGCACCTAGTACCCAGAGTCCGTCACGGAAAAGTAATCGGGGCCCTAATTTTATGCGGATTCAGCAAGCAGCGCCTAGCAACATACATAGCCATCGAAACCCAATTTGATGGGAAAAGAAAAGGTTTATGTCAGACTTTGCATCAGCTACAGTAGGATAAGCATGACGAAATTGATTGATTACTCGTATTACCAAAAATACTGAAAAGAGAGTAACTTCGCAATGGACTGCCTTTCGTCTAAGTGTGTCTCATGCACATGTGTAGCCAGCCACCTCAACCTATCCTATTCATAACTATACCCAGAGAACAGGCCGTTCCATCTTGTATGGGGAAAATTTGTTTCAATTTATTTCAGTATGGCATGTGGCACCATCCTGTTGAAACCAAATGTCCTGCAGACTATGTTCACGCACTTTTGGAAACAAAAAATCGTTCATCGTGACTCTGTCCCGTGCGCCATTGGCGGTGACATTTCGATTTTCCTCATTTTTGAAGAAGTAGGGCCCGATGATGCCGCTAGCCCATAATCCGCACCAAACAGTTCACTTTTCGGGGTGCATCGGTAGCTGATGGATCATATTCGGATATTCCTCGCTCTAAATCCGACAATTTTGCTTATTAACAAAGCCACTGAGACAGAAGTGAGCCTCATCACTAAACAAACAAATTCAACTTCCAACTGTTCAAGCGCCCAATCACTGAACTCACGACGCAAACGATGCTCGTTTGGCTTCAGCTCTTGCACCAATTGAATCTTGTAAACGTGTAAACCAAGATCGTTGCTCAAAATCTTCCACAAAGTCGATGGACACAGGCCAAGTCCTTGCGCACGAAGACGAAGCGATGAATTAGGATCATCCTACACTGGCTTCAATGGCGACGATATTTTCATCTGTGGGCACTTTATGCATTCTTGTCGGTGGCTTGGAGTCCAAAAGAGTTACATTTACTCCGAAATTTTTCAATTGTTTTTCGAATAGCCGACTTAGTTGGTCGGTTATGTTGACCATAAAATTGACGTAGCGCTCTATAAACATTTTTTATTGAACACTGATTTTTGAAATAAATTTCCACAATTTGTAAACGCTGCTCGGATGCAAGTCTTTGCGTGAGGATTTGCCAAACAATGCTGAATAAAAAGATGGTGTCAGCTGTCAGACTAACTATCAGCTGGTTGAGTGTTGCCATATTGAAAAAAAAAAATCTCCTTAAAAAAAATTTAAATCAGGATTTTTTTAAATGTATGGTTTTAAAGAGCTCGGTAAGTAGGTTCTAAAAATACAACATTTGATCTGTTGCTACCAACAATGTCCAAACAAAACCTTAAAATGTTTCTGTTTCATTTTGATTTATTTTAATTAACTACGAATTCTCTGATATGATGGTGAAGTATAACAGCACAGGTCTTTACACTTTTTATTAAGTTGTAAAAGTAAGCGTGCAGCAACTCACATAAAAATTACTAATGTTGTTAAGGAACTATCAAAACTGTAGGAACTACTTCAAGGCGATGTATCATATGCAGTTTTTTTTAGGGGTCAAATGGTAAACATAAACGTACAGCAAGTACAAAAGAGAAAGGAGACGGAGGAGGAAGAGTAGTTATATGTAGCTCTTTATTAATTCTATAAAAAAAAAGTCAATGGGATATACACATTAAGTCTATATGTAACTCACAATCAGTAATTATTTGTTGGCTCGGGCGAAGCCGCACTGCAGTAACCAATATTCGTTAGGGGGCGCAGTAGTTAAGTTCTTACTGAGCGAGAGACTTAGGTTCAAATCCCAGAAACTCCAACAAGTTTTTTCACGACCTCACCTCTCACGAAGGTCTGACAAACATTCGGATTTGTTAGATACCTTGAATTCCTTAAAAAGCTGTAATCGATTTTTCACTCCTATGATCTATAAAGCTTACATTCAACCGAGACTTGAGTATAACTCGCCGGGAACCCTCACTACATGCTTAAGTTTACTCTATCATGTTCAGAGAAATGCATTTACATTGATCGGTGGTGAATCTATTTGCAATCAAATTCTCTCGCTTTAACACCACCGGAATGTTGAAGGCATACCAATACTCTGCTTGTACTTCCATCACAAATGATCAGATGAAATCTATAGTTGTGGCCAGCCATTTACTCGCCGTACATGTGCGGCATCTTCTGTACATCCTTATCTCTTAACTTTATAACTTTAAGGGAGTAAGTCCTGAGCGGAGCAGAACATTAATAGCCTCAAAATTAACGGTACTTTACCTAAGATAGATTTTTAAAAAAATCAAATTCTCGAAAACAGCTCCAACGATTTTGATAAAAATGCACAATGGACGTTTGCAATATGACTGCATACACAGTTTCATGCGAAAAAATCGAATAACGGTACTTATTCATTAACGAACTTACGATTTTATTCAAAATGAATACCTAAGTGGACATGTGCACATAACAAGTTTTTTAACATATGTATTTTACGAAAAACCCCATTTCGTTGTTTCTCACGGATTTTTCCTAAATTTGAAATATAAACAAATGGAGCAAGTACGTGCGACCCAGTCGTGACCTTTATTGTAAATATAAGTCTTTAAAGTTTACAGTTTGCTCCTGTTGGGTTTTACCAACGTACGAGTACATCTTCCAAATTTAATTAATTCCCAGGCAGTCGTTATCGAGTTACGAGTATCATATTAGACAAATGAACACACACAGACTATCTTGGACAAGAAATTTCACGAAAAATAATCAAAGTATCAGGCAGACATCGATTTACCATTTCCGATAAAGATACATTTATTTATTTATTCCAAGCGAATAAAAACTGTGTAAGCTAAGAAGAAACATTTTTGTCACCATTCGTATCGCTTTCGTTAAACAAGATTAAATTAAAGGTTAGACATCAGGTAAAACTAAATTAATCGCTTCCTAAATTATTTTTCAACAGAAACCGAATAATCAACCTTTGTTCAGTTTACTTCTAAATTTTCGTCGGATGTGTCATTATAAATCTTGGAACGAATGTGTTTTTTTTTATTTTTATACAAACATGTGTATGTATCTTTTAACAAACAAGTTTCACTTTCCTAAAACTAGGTAATGACTAATGACATTAAAGCCTAACACTTAATTTTTTTTTTCTTTAAGAAATAATTACCGATAATAAGCTTATTTCATTTAAGTCACACGAAAGTTAAATTTCCCAGGAAATGTAGTAGAACAAATCATCAAAATTGATTGAAAACAAAGTGAAGGTACATATTTATGAAAATCAATTTTCTCAGTTCAATTTGAGTATTTGTTACGTATTACAAATTTACTCGTATCATCACTTTCACTAAGCGAACATCTTGGCATTTGATATTGCTTTGAGATTTCATTTGTTGCCTAATTGTCTAATACGTAATTGTGTAGTAAAATTAATCAAATATCACAAAATAGAAAAATTTGCATTTCAAACCGCACTTCCTCGAAATTGTGGCTTTCTGAATTTCGCAATGAAATTTTAAACTGCGCTTCGAAATACTCGTAAGTTGTAAATTAGACATCCAACAAACAGATGGTTTCGTTTTACGAAGTTTATTTGGAATTTTGTTTACATTTGTTATTTCATTGAATTATTGTTATGATCACAAAGATATTAAATATTCGGAACACATTTACAGGAAGCATTCCCAATGATATTCGGTTACATATTAAGACTGTGACTTTTATAGAACGACAAGTGAGTTGTTTTGTTTATTTCTTTCTGTAGATGACATTGAAATGACACAATTATGCTAAGCTAGCTAAGTTATTAAGCGTACACGTGTCTTAATGGTTATAAAAGCGTTGCGACACCAAGTCAGTCATATACACAAATACTATGCGCGCAGCTATTGGAGATACTTAATCACATATTTATGCAAATAAGTATATATCTACAAGTGTCACTGGTACACATTTGTTCCTAATATGTTATTTATTTGCATAACAATTCATCATATTCAATGGAAACATACGAATCAACAAATAAAATCCGAGGCAGATGTTTGGAGAAAGAAAAGAGATTTGGCTCGGTTTGCGATATTTACAAACAAATAACAATAGATCGATTGCTGTAATTTAAACAGTGTTGCGCAACGCTAAACGGCATATTGAAAGTTTCTGATAGATACACGCTTTGTTTAAATGCGCAAACAATTGAAAATGATCACGTTATTTCAAAGCGGCTTGAGATATTTACATTGCATAAGAGACTTCCGATCCGTGTGGCGTCTCTGCTTGAGACAGAACAGCAGGGTTGCGGAAACTAATACTAGTTGCCTTTCTTGTAGCGGCACACCCCAAGAAAGAGTTTTATCAAATGTACTATTTAATGTAAGCCCTTAGTTCTCGTCATCAGGAAATAAAAGATTCCTAGAGTTAACCTTAGGCTGTACTAAACATATAGTACTCGTATTCTAATATTAACTGTTGACGGACAGATAACACCCAGTGTAGCCATGCTGAGCAACAAAATTTTACACTTTGTGCTTTAAAAGCAGAACAGTTTTAAATGGAACCTCCAATAATACTTTAAGACATGGATTAGAGAGCCTAAAGATAAGCCTGATACTTTAGGAAGTCATTAGTGGTCAAACGTAGTTCTTGGAGCGGCTTTTCTGTAATAATATTGACAGCATACAGATTGATAGGAATGTTTTCCAAATGTGGAATGTGCCAAATATTTTATTATTCACTGAATCTGCTAATGTGGGAGACAGACTGCTGGTATTGATACCATGGTATAGCAATACTACGTTCTATACCACATGTCTGTCACTGTAATACTACGTAAAAAGCTAGTATACCATGAAACATACTTGGTATTGAGATTCGCAAATTTTTGCTGGTATACCACCATCTTACTGTTTGCAGCGCCAATTTCTCTCTATTGGCTAATCTTCGTAGCTTCTTTGACAATTCTTAGTTATGCACTTTCGCTTTCAAGTATTTGAATTTTCTTTATATTCATCATTTGGCAGAAAATTAAATCATTTTTATTCATCCTGTCTTGAATTTTATATTTTTATTTGTTATGACAGACAACACAAACGTCAAAGTATACTACCGCTAAAGTCATTGAATACTACGAAATGCAGTATGTCGCACTATACTATGGTATTCGTACCATGGTATCAATACCAGCAGTCTGACTCCACTATAATGGGTACTCATTAACTCGGCCCTATGACGACAGATATCTCGTGATACTATTTCTGAGAAAAGATCGAAATGGGATGTTAGTTTTCATACTTTTCAATTATAATACTACAAGCTGACTTTGTTTCTTCTGAAAACTCACCCACCTCAACTCGTATATCAAAGGCTCTGCTAATGGATCTCTACTACCCAAGATGCATGGAGAACCTTTGTTACAGCATTCCTGCAAAACCTACAGATCTATGGTATAATTTTACCTGGATACTACGCCCAGTCATGAATCAGATACAGCAAAATCAATATCTACAAACTCATTAGGAAAGCTACTTTTTCAGTGATCTTAATGATCTAAATAATGTCTTTCATCAAAATGAGCAAATAATTTCAGTGTTTAAATCACTCCCGTTTCGCCTGGTGGCTTGATTGTGATTCTTTTAGGTCTAGCTCAACATTCAATTATATTTATAGACAAACAAGGAACGAATACAAGGAACTATGTGGCTGATGATCTCACCAAACAAGCCAATTCAGATTCTGTCGGAGAAGGGAAATCTGGATATGCCTATCGCAACTTATCGGTAATGAATTATGTAACAGTTTTAGAGTTGAGACAATTATATACTTCCTTTTTCCGTATTTAACACTATCCCTTAGAAGGAAGTGCAATGCATACGTCAGGAACCTCCACTGTTTCATTAGAAGGCCCAATTGGTGCGAGTAGATGCAACTAAAAGTTATGCGGTATCGTAATGCATCACCTTTTATCTCGAACTTATGTATATACCAATATACAAAGGTACTCGGGTCTCCAATTAAACAGTTTTGATCGTACCTAGTACCTAGACAACGCTTAAGCTGCTCACAAAGTCTCAAAAAAACAATTACAAAATTACATCGGCAAAAGTGAAATAAATCTATTATGTTATTTTAAATGATAGTGTCATGTATTAATGAGGTCACATTGTAGTGTCTTTGCTTGTGAGCTCCCTGAGCTGTGCTGTTGTCGAGCCCGAACGGGGAACAGCAAATAAAAGCCACCCGAGCATAAAAGAGAAACGAATACAATTGAAGTTTCTCCAAGGGGTTTCTGCTTAGTAGTACACTGGACCGAAAATCGAAAAAGATTTCGGAATTTAATTTGTTTAATAAAAAAATAAAAAAATATGGGTATAAATGAATGATATCCTAGAAACAGAATATTCAGCCGCAGCTCTGTTTCACTTTGTTCATTATAATTTCTGTACATTTGTTCCACGATTTAGGCATCCCTAAAACATAGCAAAATTACTGATTTTATGAGCTTTCTTTAAGTTGTACAAATTCTCAATGGCAGGCCAACCCAGTCACATAATCTCTTTACCTTCAAAATATTGCAACAAATCCCGATATACATATGAATTGTGTGTATCATCATTTCATCAGAAATCACTCAGCACTACGATTAGATACACTTGATTCTCAGTGATTTTAGTCAGCGATACGTTGGAATTTCATCAAAACAAATCTCTGATTAGCAATTCATCTTAAAAATTAGTTTGTTTTTTTGACTTTCCGATTATTTATGGTTGGCAGTAGCCCATCCATATTGCAGTACATTTTCGATAGTTCCGGGGCCCTATTTCACGAATAGCTCGATCGATATTGTGCTTAAGTGACTAAATCGTTTCTGGATTGCCAGCATAACATCGATTTTTAACGGCACCCCACCAAAAAAAATTCAATGGCGTCAAATCGCAGCCTCCACGGAGTCCAAGCAACATCAAAATATTGATTGTTGGACGGCTTGTATTACGCAGCTTAAGCGCATACTTTTGGCAACAGCAGCAATATTCTCGGCTGAGCGCACAGGACCAACACGAGGATAACTTGTGTTATCAATTAGCATGCTATTTCTTCACAAACTTGCGTACAGCAGGCACGGTTGGTGCATTGTTTCGACCAAAATTTCTTTTACAAACTCGCACTGTTTCGCCAACACCGCACTCATTTTGGAAATAAGTTTTCAATATTTCCCAACGTTGCTCAAGCAAAAATCAAATCATTTCGTACCGCCGGAGATATGATACTGTATCTCTGTCAATTTTTTATGCGCGAAAGAGCTGTCAGTGTCAAAATGATATGTAACTTAAAAATGCAGATGGCCCACCCTTATATTGAATAAACTTCGTTTTATACATTTTGGAAGCAAAAAGAAAGAAAAAAATTATTTTAAATTGAAGTCTTAAATGTGTATGTATGTCCCTATATAGTTCATTCGTCGCGCACACTTTTGCTTTTGAAAATTCATTTTGACACATTTCTTATTGAGCGCTTAGCGTATTGAACACAAAATGCCTCTCTTTTTGATGAGAGTCATCAGAAATAATTTCACTCAACAATTTTACTCAGCGATTAGCCGATACACCCACTGATTTACCGATCAGATCAATTTATTACTATAGTAACTAATTGTACTGTTGAATATTAACGATTCCTTCAATTGGTGCAAAACATCCTGTGTTCTCATGAAGGTTATGATGAAATATTTCAAAAATGTAATAAAAAAGGCCACGTGGCTGGCAAAAACTGTCGATTTTAATTCTGTCGCGAATGGGCTTTGTTAAATCCAAGTCAATAGGATAAACTGCACAACTAAAACAAAACAAAAATTTGACAATGCTTTTGGGAAGCCCAAATCTAAGTATCTCATAGATTTTACGCAAAAGCTACTTCGAGACAACCTCAAATCTAATAGTAGAAAAATTATGTATCTACTATTTTTTAATTTTTTATGGCCAATAAAGGAATATTTGAAAAAATTGCACAAGACTGTAAGTAGCTGTAGACGTAAAATAGTGAATAGCTCTACACAATGTTTCCAATAATATAAAGTTTCCACTGACATTTTTTTAATTATGGAAGAACAGCGTAAACCAAATATTTTATACGATTTCCACGTGAAGGAACACTTTATGCTTACTCTGTCGCCCGGTCAGAAAGGCAATAATCATAAACTCTGTTAATTTTCCATTATTTCAAAATTATTCAACTTCGACTGTCACCTATCTGGTAAGAAAGCGTTACAGCATAAAATAAATAATAAAATTATTTATCTATCCATTAACGCGTCGATTGTATCACCACAACTACACGCATTCCAATGCACACTGCAGCGGCGCATCACACCACTATCAAATGTGTTGGATAAGATTTTTTTTTTTTAAATAATTTATGCTCTATCCTCTTCACATAACTATCTTACCGAAATGCCGTTACCAATGTAAATTCAATCTTTAAAACGTAATAAATATCTGGAATCCATTAGATTGAGAGCCACCGATTCAAAAATTCATTGTATACTAATATTCCCATGAATGCACTCTCGCGTAATCCGTTCAAGTTGGGGGCACCCCAAAAGCAGTCGCAGGCTTAGTAAAAATGTCCCCTTTTCGGAGCTTAAATATAATATATGCGCGGCTTAAAATGTCATAATGACATGACATTCGAGTAATATTTGGCCCACTTCCTCTTCTTGTTCAATGCGATACGATAAAATCAATATGTATGTGTGTTCACATAACCACAACAAAAAAAAAAAAAAACAAATGTCCGCCATCAAAGACCAATAATTTATTGTTATGAAAGGCCTGTAAAACGAAAATACCTGTCTTGAGAAAAGGCTGAGGTCACACGTGTTATAAAATTCCAAACACCCCAGCGCAGGCTAGCTAGAGCCAGCTGATGTTCGACAACTATGCAAATTTGTCGTTTATCGATTGTCGATTGGAACACCTTACATAGATGGGATCGACTCGCCGCGATGTGTTATCTTGGGTGAGAGATCGAGTTTATATAACTAGGTGTTCGCGCTCTTACAAACGATTCCACATCCATATCCACAGCGGGTGTGATTTTGTTTTTATTGTATTTACTTGAGATGTTGTTGGTGATTTTGTTTCCAGGAAATGCCTACAACGTTTTTTATTTGCTGTTTGAGGTGATGTACGAGCATATTAATTTTTACTTAAGCATTCTGGAGCACTCTGGAAAGGTACTAGTTTTTATAGCCTATGAAGCGAATGACAAACTTTTATTTTATAGCTCATGTTACATTACATACTACGTCTTGCATTCGGTATACAAACGAAGGCCGGCATTCTTAAAAATCAATTTCTCTCTTTAGACCATCTTTTGGTGTTAATGAATGTGTGCTCAAAATAGCCTTCAAACGGGCACGTCGTGTAAAAAGTACTAAAAAGAACCAGCGGCGTCGGAGTAAATTATGAGCAATTAAATAAATCAAAGAACCTTGTAATTGCAAATTGCCTCCTAGATAACGATGGGCTGCGAAAGTGGCCTCTTTTGGATTGCAATTAGACAAGTGTATAACGGTCTCTGATTGAATTGCTATTTCCGCTAAAGAACTCCATTCTGTCTATTGAGCAGCAATCTATCCACTTCTATTCTACTTTTTAGAACGTCGGCAGAAAGACGCAGAAAGGAGAATTGAACACAGAAGACTTGCTGCCAATAAATAAGGTCATCAATTGCCATCGAAACATACAAAAAAAAGGAAGGCGCGCAAACAAAAGAACTGTTATTGCGAAAAAAAAAACAAGCAATGAAGCGAATCAACAGAAGCAAAACAAAACAGAAAAAAGCAAAGTGAACAGAATTCACTGAGTTAGTTGGTGGAGATGAATAAATTTCCGTGAATAAAGTGCTTGTCGGCAGCAGAGTAGTGGTCGAGAAGGCGAAGAGATTAAAGACAAAAAAAAAAAGAAACTTAAGTCGAATGTGTGTTTGGTTTTTTTTTTTTTTTTGTGTAATAAATTAAATTTTTTTTTTAACTGGCGATTTTGGACTGGAATTGTTTTTTTCTTGTTTTATTACTTTCTAATCAGCATTGAAAATTCCAACAAAAACCGCAAAACAGCAATCATTGCTAAGGAAAAAAAAGAAGATAACCGATGCAAAAGGAAAAAGAATTGATATAAATCGACACCACAGTTGCCTTGCGGATCATGTTTGGAATGTTTTAATTCGGTCTGAAAGCTGTTTTTCGGCGATAAATTACACCAGTGCAAGATTGCTGATTGCTATTAGGGAACAATTCTTTATTTAAGGCAATTCGTAACTCAACCCAGCATCGGCCATAACAACAATTACACAGAATTTTCACTGAGATTTGACCAGAGATCAAAGCGGAGAACCCAAGGCTAACCGATATTTCATCACTGCTGCCTAGGGAATAATAAAGACTTATTCATCTCGAGGTTAGGATTTCACATCACTACCATATGGCACCTGTCAAATGTATCTGTCATCCATAGTGACAGGTAGTTAGTTTTTGCCCTACCATTTTACAATATGGATCGTTTAACCACCGTTCCTACAAATATAACTGTTCTGCAATATCTGTGTATCGCGATTTAAGGACATATTATGCTCGTCATAATCGCCCAACTGAGCAAAAATTCGAAGCACAATCACCAAATTCGAATAAATTGGTAGTGTTTGTGATGTCTTAAGACCTGTGCATGGTCAATCAACTGAAAACACAGCCACTGTGAGTGCCTCAGTGGTCAGAATTGTCAATTCCACGCCGTACTCAGCAATTGGGCATTTCGTGCATCCCCGTTTGACGTATTCTGCGCTTGGATTTACTTCTTCATCGCTATAAGGTCAAATGATAACGAACTTTTTTGGCCTGATATTGAAGACATGGTTGTGAGAGACAGGGTGGGGGCTACGTACCACACGACACAGGCCGGCCGTTTAATTTAGAGATTTGGCGACATCTGACTCCGTTGGATTAATTTGTGTGCAGGATCGTGCCTACGCAGATGATCTCCAAACTTTGGAGCACTTAAACATCCGTGAAATTATGGCCGCAATACAGCCAGAAATGTGCCGGAAAATAATCGAAAATTACCTCACAAGAATCGAAGTTTGCAAAAACTCCCGTGGCGGTCATTTAACTGCAGTAAAAAACAGTAAAACAATAAAAAAAAAAAAAACTCATTGAAATCTTAAAAAAATTTTTATTTAAATTTAAATTAAAATCCTAAAGCACTAAATGAATAACCCTGTAGTTATTTTAAAACACCAATACATTCGAACACATTCGATATTAACAACATTTTCATAACTAAAAACTTAACTTTTACCCACTTAATTATATCATACAAACCATTTAAACTCATTTAATTTTAAGGACTTAAACATTTCGACTCAAAGACCCATTATATCATGTTGCATTGGAAGAACAAAGTTCGGGCTGTAAAGGCCAACAACCCGAGTATGTTCCCGCAAATAAATAGAATATTTCGGAGGAACAATCAAAATGAACTTCCACGTCTTAAGATCCCCCGAACGATGAACAATGGAGGAATACTTATAACAGCAGGTATAGATCCAGATAACGCAGTAGAGGATGACAACTTCTTTGTGATCGAAGATCCGCAGGAGAAGGTAGAGGCTATTGGAGCGACTCTCCAGAAAGTGTACAAGGTGAATGATACCCTCTGCTCGAACCACGACCTGGAAAATCGCGTCCTTGTGCACAACTTCTACCTTCGAAATGATATAGAGCACTGGCGATCCGAGAACATAGGTTTTACCGAGTTCAATGACGATATTATGGCAAATAATGTCATCGCCGATGAAAGGGTACATCCCCCGTACATATCGAAGGTGGAGCTGCAAGCGATCTTCGAATCATTGAGAAGGAAGAAATCTGTGGGAATCGACAGAGTGTCCAACATTGTGCTTCGACATCTCCTCTCTAAGTGGACTGAGGACAATAAAATAATTCCGGATAACCAAATCGGTCTTAAGGCGGGGCATGATACAATACATGCCTCGTCTAAACTGGTATCGGATATCCAATGGAACAAAAGCTAGAAGCAGTGCACGACTGCCTGCCTGATTGACTTGGAGAAGGCCTTCGACACCGTATGGTTAGAGGGACTCTTCTACAAGCTGAACAGGTACAGCAAACCATTGCTGTACATACTTTATAACATACTCACCAGTAGACAGTTCATTGTCAAAAATGGCAATGTGACTTCTGCTAGAACATTTCAAATCAAAAACGGTCTGCAACAAGGTAAATTCACCGATCCTTTTCAACATATACACGAGCGATCTCATAGGATCACTTCACCATGCCATAGCGTACGCAGACGACTTGATCGCGTACAGATCAGGACCAAAAATCGAGGTCATTGCAATTCTCTTGCAACGTGACTTCGATAAGATTCAGCGATATTGCGATGATTGGAAGTTGAAGATCAACTTCCAGAAATCGGAAACCATTCTTTTTAGGACGCCGTTGTCTGGGGCCTCTAGGGATACCAGAAAGAATTGGCGAAAGTTCTCAATCGTTGGACCGCACGGACAGCCACTTGCGAGTTGAAGTGTAGTCAGATACCTAGGGCTTTGGTTAGACCAATATCTATATTTTAACAAACATATAGATGCTGCTCTGGCCAGAGCCAGAGGTGCTTTTGACCTTACAAAGAGACTTTTTTTTATAGCAAGCAACTTGAAGCAAGGGTAAATGTATTCTGCTACATGGAACTCATTCGGCCCATGCCCGTATATGGATGCCTCGTGTGGTTCAACGTGAGAGCAAGCTTGTTGGAAAAGATTCGGGTGTTTGAGAGGCCTTGCCTTCATTTATACAGAACACCAGAGTCCCAGTACATAAAAATCTATCCCAATGAGGATTTCGTTATCAAGCTGATTCGAAGGCATGTTGTAAGAGCAAGGAGCTCGATGAACAACCTGATCTCCGGGGCTTATTACCCTAATTATTAGTATCATGAAAGAGTGCGTCTTAACGGCTTTGTTCCCTCAGAGGCGTTCCTCTATCTTGATAAGAAAGGTCTGATCCAGGACAGATTAGCAGTACCGCTAATCTTCCACGTTGCTCGGATAGCTGTGGATAGGCGACTCAATTACGACAGAGACGTTGCACACGGCAGTGAGGAGCGTCTCCGGTTTAGTAGGGCGGTATCGGGTCGCGATATGAAGGACGTTGAACGTCAGTTCTCACAATTTTGGTGGCTAACTGAAAGAGGGGGAGCTCCTTCGTCGTTCTCTCACAATCCGGGGTAGCCCGTTTAAAGTTGGCTGTTTGGTCTTGGCCGACTTACATAGGTTAAAGTATTTGTAGGTATTTTTAGGTAGAAAAAATAAAATAAAATATATATATAGGTGTATATAAACAGCACTTTTAAAAAAAAAAATTGAAAAAAAATTATTTATTTAATTACATAATTAGAGTAAGATAGAATAAGGTAGTTTAAGATTTATTTTAAGGTAGTTTTTAAGTTTTATTATAAGAACAAAAAAAAAAAAAGTACATACACTAAGTTTTTTGTAATTTTATCAAACAATTTTTCTTAGTATTTATTAATATTTAAACAGCAAGGCAAATAAAACAATTAAGTACGGTGCGTCGAAAGACATAGTTTTTAGTATTATGTTTAGCTTAGAGCACCCGCATAGGGCCAGTAAGTTATAATAACATAGTTAAGTTAATTAAGCTACTTTTAAGCGTTTTTTGTTTAGCATTTAAGTTGTAGTCGAATTGAGTTAATAAAAATACATTTAAAATGAAAAAAATGAAATGACCATTATATCATATGCGACGCAATTTAGTTTTCTTCTTGTAGAAATTATTAGATAGATAAGAATTGGGTGACCGTCTATTCGCTGTTTTCATTTTGCAAACTATTATCGCGACTATCGAAATATATTTCTTCTATTTCGCAGAAGTGTTGTGGCAAATTTTCATTTCATTTTGTATTCATCTCGCCGTAAGGTTAACTCGGATTTCTTTTTGTGCAGTTCTATTTTCAGCGCTTCTATCAAGCGGCTTTCCTTTTTTTTTCCGCGGCTTATCTGGCAAACCGTTACTTTGTTACTTAGCCGGGTGTTTACTCCAAAATCTCGAAAGGCCATAATTCCGAAAGTGAAACTGACAATTTTATTGTAGGAAAAACTTAAAAATTTTGCGTTCGGCTGCACGCCGCATGAGGCCGAAGGCCGTCCGGTGTATGAGTCGAAGAGATGTCCCATAGTGTGAAATCCTTATATCCCACGAAGCGGGCCACCCAAGTACTGTTAAGATACAGGCGCCTGCCAGACAACAAGCATTCATTATCAAAGTCTTGATGTGAAATAAAAATTGTTATTACTCGTATCATATATAATTTTTAAAAATCATGATCTAATTTCTTTCGTTGATTCTGAAAAGTGAAAATTAAATTTTAAAATCATAATCGATTTTTATTTTTCATTTTTAAAAATTAAAATCGTTATTTGATTTTTATTTCTGATTTATAAAAAATAAAAATTGTGATCGGATTTATATTACTGATTTATACGAATAAAAGTCAGAAAACAAGTAGACACATATTACTTTTAGATTTCTTCTTCTTCTGCTGCCGCCAATTGCCAAGACGATGATTCTATGATGATTGACGATTTTTAAAGTTCCGTACCAAAATCTTAAAATGGAAAGACACACAGTGTCAGTTGTCATTTCTTAACCATTAGGACCAGAGAACTGACATTTTACCGAAATATAGTGTACCTACGCAATGTAGATATGTATTATAATATTTACCAGGGACTCTTTTTGGAGGCATTATGTAGACCCAGAAAAATGAAGGTAATTGAACAAATATGACTAAAAACTATACTTAAGCGTGTTACATACATATATGTATATGTGGGTGGCCGTGGTGTAGTGGTAACATCAACGCTTGTCACGCTCTTGGTTCAAGGTTCAAATCCTGATCTCAACAATCATCTATTTATTTCGTCTGAAATAAATAAAAAAGTCGGTCAATTGCGAAAACTTAGTCAACTCTACTGCGAAGGCATAGCACTGGCAGTAGGGTGGTCATATGGCTTAAATGCAACTTGATCGTGTTGATGACATCTGGCGGAGGGAAAAAAATACTGTGAATCATGAGCAACGACAAAAAGCAAAACAAACAAGCTCCCCAGTTATCTGGACGCCACCCTTGGAGTTTACTGAAACTTAATACCACCTAAGTTTCAAACCCACTACACCAATCTTTCTTTCTCTCTCTCTCAATTTCCACAAACGCCAGTGCCCTGAAATAATTTAATGGTATTCATATCCCATTTTGGTGCGCGCACCATGCATTTACGTAGACAACACGTCTCAAAAGTTGCAAGTGTTAAATAAATGAAGGGATCGATATTAAAATTCGAGTGCAACAAAGTATGGCGACAGAAGTAATATGCCAATATAGAATTACCACAAACAAAGGATTGTTTCAACCCTTACTGGTACTCGTCATTCACTTGCAAAAGGCAATCAGGAGCTGAGTAACGGTAAACCAAAGAGCATGTTGATAGTTGAATTAATGGACCAAAGCACCGTACAATGACGTATTTATTTATGTGTTACTTGATATTTATCTCGCTAAAGTATCAGAGTATGGTACTCATCGTGCGATTGCTTTAAAAACCAAATATTTTGATGAATTCGTGCGTACGATCTCTACATACGGGCTTTCTCACTTAGTTTCCTTGTTTAATTTCGTGAGGCAGCGGTAGCGTGCCTCAACAACTCAAGTAACAACCAACGAAAAAATACTTTGCAGCTCCTACCAGTAGGAAATCAATTGATTTTGATTGCATTCGAGCTGTCTTGCATGCTATTGCCGATTTATTCAACACATTTGGTCTCCGATCAAAATTCATAAATATGTAGAATATGCAATCAACACCTCAAAAATATATTCATTTGCAATTGAACCGGATCGAACAAATAAATTAATAACGTGTTGCACTCCCACGATACAGTTTGATTGACATGACCACCCAATCGCAATTATTACTATATGGAACAAGCAAGGCGAACATTTCCACCCAACCGTATTTCTTTACTTGTTTTCTTTCAGTGCAAGGTGAAATTTGTGCCATTGCACATGCGATATGCGATATATAGTGCACAGACAATATTTCTTTGCTACATCGCACACATTGTGTGCAATTGCAGTTTTTATTTAAACCAGAATAACTAGGTATTTACCATTGCTACATCGTTAGTTTCAATTGCATTACTTTGTGTCTATGGTTCTAGCTACTGGTACAACTAAGATTTTCTCTTGCTCTATAAATGGCAATTATTGGTTTCGAAATTGTTCGACCTCGAGTTCTTAATCAATCTAGCGACTCTTTATTTTTCCTGTCCATATGTCCGTCCCTCCATATGCTAACAATTAGAAGAGTACATATTCTTGAAAACTTCTTATTTGGGGCCAATGGTATCGCAACTCTACACGAGAACATACCAATTCAAGTAACGGCTGATTTGAAATTTTGAAAATCTGACGATTTCTTTCAAATTTTTCATTTTGCTTCAATTTTATATTTAAGAGATACAAAAACTACAAAAATATACAGGGTGTTCTAAGATCTTCTGGATGGTATCTTGGGTTGAGACAGGAAAAAATTGGCCAAGTGCAAGTCCTAATTTGGCTTTCTCGTTTAATCCGGAGAAGATAGGTATCTATATACGAGTATGATCGTGTTTGAAAGGTTCAGGTCAAACAAACATTTGTATTTTTGTTCTCACACGATTCGCTCGAGAACTACTAAAGATTTTGACTAAATATGATTTGTACGGATATGTCCTGATACGTAGGTCTTTTCTTCTGAAAACTGTCAAAATTGGATCACTTGGGATGTGAGGTTGGGGTTTTAAAAGCCCCTATGTAATCTTTAAGAACTTCTGAACTCATTTCGATGAAATTTATCAAATAAAGCTTAGACTGACATGTTTGTAGTCTCATTTGAAAATAAAGTTGGGGTACGATATGTGGTTTAATATATATATTCGAATCATTTCTCTCATGCGTCTAACCACCTAACCATTTTGATGAAATTTTATTTCTGAGTTACGACGTTGATACAACATTCTGAAAATCATTAAAATCAGATGAAATGGGGTAAGAAATGGCGGGGTTTCTTTTCACCCTACGTATTCCAATTTTTCCCACAGCTGTTTTTGAAAGAAGATTTGTTCGCCTTACGTCCTTACCTCCGTTACAAGATATTTAAAAAAAAAACAAATTGCATTAATAGTTCCAAAGATATAGCTATATAGTTTTTGATCTTTTTTGTTTAAAAAACATCATCAAATATTTTTTGACATACTATTTTATTTGAGTATTTGAACTCCCTTGAACATCGCTTTAATCTGATATGTCGCACGATGGGCTGCCCCAAAAGCCCCCCGAAAATAATTTCTACAAATTGTATTTTACTGTTCCGTACCAGAATGGTATAAACGGAACACTAATGGATTCACCACGGTGTGTGCCTGTCCGTCTGTTCGTGTGTCTGTCACAGCCTTGTAACTTTTGAACCGTTTGAGCTAAAGAACTGAATTTTTGTACAAAACCCGTGCGACATATCAAATTAAAGCTGAACCTCCATGCAGTTCTTTTTGTTTATTGTTTTTGGTCCAGTACATAAAATTTGTGTGAAAAATGCCAGCTGTTTAAGTCAAGCGGTTTAAAAAAAATTACTTTCGTGTGATACACAAACAAACAGACATCGTGTTGTGTCCATTAGTGCTCCGTTTAATACCCTAACGTAACACAAATAAAAATTGCTCTTGGGCATAATTGTGATAAAATGGACAAACATATGTATCTTACTAAGATTAACTTTAAAGCAGTAGAACTTAGACGTTGGGTCGATTTAGACGGTATTTACCACTTCGAAAAAAAAAAGTATTTTAATCTCATGTCAAAAGTACTGAACAAAGATATAATGTTAGTCATAACTTGAAAGGGTGTCCAAATATATCTACACCTCACTTCCGATACAATTTTGTTCGCGACTCATCTGAATCTACCAACCCCAAAATTTCTAAGGACGATCTTAGAAAACCCTGTAGATAGGCAAGAATTAACATAAATTACAACTTTTTTATGAATTATGCGAAATAAGTGGATAAGTGGAAGCATATGGAATGATTGTAACTCATCGGTAACCAACTGCAAATTTCTTTTAGACCCCCTTTTTTTCCCTTCACGAAAGTCCCACAGTAAAATAGACGTCTCATTTGACCTAAATGGTCGATATACATACATGAATGTTCTGAAGCTATTTAAACTTGCTGAAAACTGGCATAAATCAGAGGTTTTCCGACGTTGAATATGATTGTGGGCGTGGTTGTGGGCGTTTTTCAAAAGATCCAACACTATACTCGTATATTAAATCTAAGACTAAGGATCGTATGGACCAAGTTGGATATATATAGATTAAAATGACAGGCTCCAAACCCTCTTACATACAGACGGACGGACGGACGGACTTGGCTGTCGATACTAATCATACATATCTACGAGTATGTATATAGGTAAGGTATATATGTTTATACTTAACAGTGTGTATCATTATTATTTATCCAATTGTGCATTAAATCTAATATACTACTATCTAGATAGGCTATAATGCAGACTTTAAAACTGAGACACAGAGCATATACTCGTATGAGCAATTACGAGCGAGTTTTTTATTCGGACCATTTTACTGGAACACAATAATTCTCGCCTCATATTTACCTACATATATGATTCAATTAAAAATTAGTATACCACCATTTGAGTGAATTACCGCCGCGTGGATGATGCACAGCACATTTTTATACTACCTTTATTGCAATCCGGAATATTAAATGTGTGCTTTCCTAGCAATAAAATGGTTTTCTTTTTTCTTAATTGTAATTTCAAGCAATTGCTTTCTCGGTCTTCTTTGCTTGAATGCCCCTAGCAAAACGTTGAGTAATCATCAGGTATGTAGTACAGAGAAGTAGTTAAAATTAACAATTACTACGAGTAAAAAGGCAGATGAGACTGGCTAATTTAGTAATTCAGCTCATGACAGGCACCCACAATGCACTGAAAGCGGAATAGTTAATAGGCGCGTTTTTTGTGGATACATGCCATGGATATGTACGGATTTACAGGTAAAATAAAAGCGAAATGCTACTGGCTTTCGCTGCAGATTTCCTCTGTGAAGTGCTTCTTCAGAAGTGCATAATTGTCGGAGAGCATTGATGGCTACTTCTTGCTTTCTTTATTACTTTTGACAATACAAATACAAATCGCATTCTGATATCATTAAAGATTTACGTCTACGAAAATACGTCTGATGTTCCTTGCAAAAATTCAAAATCAGTTCAATTTATCTGCATCTCATTTCTGCCATCAATCATCACTTCCACATACCGATGTCTCAAGAATCAATTTGAGAAGTAGTCTCACACATAGTGTAAGTCAAATCGTAAATCTTATATTGCATAACGATTGCCTTGCAAAAAAGACTTCATAGGCGTACGCCTATGATGATATGTATCTTCAACGACTTATATAAGACCGACTCAAGTGCAAAACGTGTTCCATTGCAGTTGTTAGCGAATGCGGGGACTGCTTCTTCTTCTTCACTGCCTTACTGCTCTTCTTCGTATGAAATTTTCCGGGCAGTGTACTATACGAGTGAACATACATACGAGTACTCGTAATTCCAGAGAACTGACTGAATGCGACATTTCTCGGGCTGACGTTACGCGGAAAATTGTAGCATGAAAATTTATCCGCAAAAGTAATAAAAGCGAAAGAAGTCACCACCTTTGACAGAGCAATTTATAATTTGTGTATGTCTGAAATAGAAAGAAAGAAGAAGTAATTTCAATAGCAATGTACAGTGAAACTAGGTTTGAAGTGATACTTCTTTTGGTTTACTAAACATTTTCCTTTCCACGCTGTAATTGAATACCAAAGTAGCAATGGTAGAAATCGGGAAAGTGATTTCTAATCCGAGCACGTAATAGACGCAACTCAAGAATGAAATAAGGTGCTGGAAACTGATCAAAATAAAAACAGGCCACTTGTTTTCTTGTCGATTGTAGGATTAGGTTAACCCACGTTAGGTTTTCTCGCAATTGATCAAATGAAATGAAGGGCCTGGTATAATGTAAATAAACTCAACGCCCGCAATGCATGGGTTCAGTAGTTGTAGTCCGATTCTTCATTTTAGACACACCGCGAGAGTAGAAACAAAAAATCTGCCAGTTTCTACAAACTGGAACGAATTAGGAAGATTTACATATAAGGTCATACTCCACTGGACTTTGATTGTTTAAGACATCTTCCAAACTCTTTGAATGATTTATATGATCCCGCGTGGTCTTTATAAAGAAAGTGTTTGTTTTGACCTGATACGGAAGAAAGGACCAAGTAAAAATGCAAGAGAAGCGTTTGTACGTCCTGGTTTTTAGTGCATATGAATTCTAATAGAAGAGGACTAAGACGCTTAACAGGCAAATGTTAAAACGCGTTTGGTGATCTTCTAAACTACACAGATGAGTCTTTCTTTGTAGAGAGCATAGGTTCGTAGGTACATACTTACGTACTGTTGAAGATATTTTTTTTCGATTTGCCCTCACTCTGTCATGATAGCCAATCGCTTTGATGAATTTATAGGTGGACATTTAAACTACTTTAAGTATTTTGTATAGGGTCATTTGTATCTTACGGGATCTACCACGCCCACAAGCCATCGTCAAAATGCGACGAAGTATCTCACCTCCATACACTAAGCTCTATATCGCCTCTTTAACATTTCTTTGAGCACCAGATTTTTGGGGGCGGCCCACTCTTCTTTCACCTTTAGTTAGTGTCTAGCTATGCAGTTACTGCAACTTCACATGGTTTGACTTATTTTGCTCTTGTATAATAGCATCTATACATTCTAGATCCGTTCTAATGCAAAGCAGTTCGTTCGGGATACGGAAGGAGCTCAAACACAACATTTACTTTACTTTAGATGACACTACAGTTCGGTGTGAACTTACGAACAATACGGTGAACATATAAAGAATTGAAGTAAATTCATATCTTTTTGCACTATTTTTATAAAACTTTGCGAATACACACCTTGCCATTGCTTACAATTTTGAAAATCATTAGTAAAAGCTTAACATTTAAATGTTCAGTTTACAAAACTGAAGTGCACCGTCTTGCACTGCATCGAAAAACTTACAAATGCATCGTAAAAGTTACGAGTATTAGATACAATAAAGAATTAATATTATTACTTGTGATTACTCGTTTAAGAATAATTTGAACATAGACAAACCGAATTAACGTTTGCAGATAGATTTGCTGCCCGTTGCATTCACTTTTTTCTTGTCACTCCCATCAACAAATGTAGAAAATGAAAAACGCGTCATATTCAGAGCACCAAGCCATAACGCAGCGGTGCTGTATCCATGCGTTAGTCATACACATTCAACGCTGACGTGACTGCCGCTTTTCGAGGCCATCGGATGTGTCTGGCATTCCTAAAGAGTCGCCGAATTTAAAAGTTTAAAGGTAGACCGACGACTTCAGGTGTGTACGTTGCTTATGGTTGGTTTGATTAATGACGGAAGAATGTTTGTATAATTTTGAATGAACACTTTTAAATTTTAAGGAATGTAATGCACAATATATATATATATAAATGTAACTTACCAGCTTAACTTATATATCCCACGATGCGTATAAGGATACCTCTCTGATCTAGGTAAGTGCCACGCGATCTGTAAAGAAAAGAAAAGAAGTGTTAAATATTTAATAAATTTATCGCAAATTTAGTAATCATAAAGAAGACAAATAATATTACGAGTATACAGGTTTTCTTTTGTAAAAATTAGAATCAACAAGCGAACATTTTTGGTCCTTCGAGCTGGATATTAATACGATTTCACCCGACTTAAGCTGACTTACTTATTTTACTTTAGTTCACTTTGGATGGCGCTACAGTTCGCGGTGGCCCGAGGCCTCAACCACCAATCAGCTCGATGCTGCCTCCAGAATGGCAAGCTAAGTTGGCTAAAGTACCTTTCCAGTTGTGCGCTTCACCTAAAATGTGGTCTTCTTCTACTGCGGGGTAGACTGATAAACTCTCCGGGCGGGAAGGTACGCTACGTTTCATATATCCTAGTCATCTTATGCAGTGAATTGGCACCTTCTTAATGAGGTCGATGTTACTGTAAAGCCTGTTTAGTTCGTCGTTGAATATTCTCCTTCACACCTCGTCAATATAAACTGGACCGTACACTTATAATCTTTTCATCTCTTTTTGTTTATATCCATGCTTCTGCGCCACGTAGCAGGATTGTAGAGGTTGCCTTCTTAGATCAGAGAAACAACGGTTGGCAAGAGTAATTCTTAGTTTGATCTTCGAACCGGTATCATTTTCAGAGTTAACCCCTGAGGCTAGGCAGACGAAATCCTCAAGGTGCCTTTTTTTTCTTTCAATTTCCAACTGTTGATCACAGCATATTGAAAAATTTGTTCGAAATCAGTATGCTTTAGTGAGAAACGGTTATTGTATCTTTTATCTTTGCAACATAAGCTCTTTCTTATCATATTTCCAATACCAACATTACATGTACTTTTATGTCTTTCAAAATCCACATTCATAATTCACTATCCGAAGCCTTGCAATACTAATTATTTTTCACAAAACAATTACGACAGCCTCTCAATACATACTTAGACCTTTTGTTTATCTGTCCATGTTAAACTTGAACTTCATGACATAATTTCCCCTCTCTAAACATTACTCCATACCATACATCATACAATTAACGATGATGGTCAATACATGCCATGTGTGGCTGTTGCCAAAATAAAAACACTCGCATCGCCCACACGATCTCTCCGCAAAAAAAAGTCTACCAATACATCACGATGGGGCAGTATTGGCCTATCTAATCGAGATCAAACAATGGGGCCAGGCAACAAATAAATAAAGCGAAAACAGTGACATTTCGTGAGTTGAACTCTAATTGCCTGCGACAATCGACCCAAATTCGATACTCAATTACTTTAGGAAAATTGACACAAAAATCACACTTGATCTACCACAAGAACACATTCTACCCGAATGCTTGAACGTAAAATTAGACTAACAACGACGCCCAACCGGAATGCCAATGAACCAAATCGAACGACTGTCACCAGTTTACGGGTTTACGATGAAAAGATTTTCACTTTTATTGTCCAGCCTGTCTCATTCGTGCTGCCATATTTCTTCTTTCAAAATTATTTATAAAGTTTTGCAAGCCATCCGCCGCAGGTGTAGATGGCATAATAATAAAACGAACCCTGTCAAACGATCAGCAAAATCAGACACCTTCAAATGGCGAGAAAAAAAAATCGAGAGCAAGTATCGCAAATTCCTGCCTTTATTCAGCTTCGCAACGAATGACTTGTACGAGTACAAAAAGAGTTACTCTGCAAATGAAAAAATTTTGATTTTGTCTTCTTGGAAAAAGAAAAAAAGAAAAGAAAACACAAAAGTTGGGCGAACAAACCGGTGAATAGACATGAGGAAAAAGTTGTCTATACTAATTCAGCGACTCAGCATTGACTTTGGGTTACGCTTATGGGCGGTAGTACGAGTATAATGTGCAATTAGACTTAAGTCCTACTCCTATTGAAATCGGTTGCTTGTTTAACTTGGTAAATTTGTAAGCCTACGCTACCTCTTTATGATTCACCAGTGACGCTTGTTACCACTTACTACTTAGATTGTACTAAACGAACTCATTTTCCAACTTCCGACTGAATCTTAAATATTAAAGAACCTGGAAGTTGAAATTTTATCTCTTACACTTGGATAAGTCGAAAGCGAACTATTTAACTTTTGCCGAGAAGCCTAATATCTCTTCACAGAAAGTAAAAGGTTAAGTATTCGTAAGTAAGTAGGAAGTAGTAGTTTAGTAGTAAGTACGAAGTAGTAGTTTAAATGTCAATTATTGTGTCCATTACATTTCCAAAAACGTGACCATTGAAGAATTACAAGAAGCTATGTGTTTGACATTTCGTCCAACTCGCTGATGATGATTAGGGGGTGAAGATAAGCGCTAGATTGTAGCATTATCAAAGTAAAGTAAAGGGTGTTTTTTAAGAGGCATAGGACTTGAAATTGAAGTAAAATACACACAAGTTGAGCAAATGAGCCAACTATTCATTTATTCGATAGATAACTGTATGGCATAAAAAATGATTTCGGGCATATGCCACCACGGTAGCGTCTCAGGAACTGAATCCTGGAGCTATAATTTTCGACCATTTTTTTGACCGCTCGATGTTAGCTTCCAAGGCTGGAATCATTGTTGGCTTATCCGCATAGACCCCCGCAGGAAATAGTCCAGCGGCGTCAAATCACACGATCTTGGAAACCAGGCCACTTGTCCATTTCTGAAGATAATGTCTGCATCGAACAATTCCTTCAATAACTCGATGGTTTCGCCATCCTGTTGAAACCAAATGTCCTGCACACCATGTTCACGTACTTTTGGAAATAAAAAATCGTTGATCATCACTCTGTACCGTGCGCCATTGACGGCGACATTTCGATTTTCCTCATTTTTCAAGAAGTAGGGCCCGATTATACTACCAGCTCATAAACCACACCGAACAGTGCATTTTCGGGGTGCATCGGTAGCTGATGGATCACCTTTGGATTCCTCACTCCAAATCCGAAAATTTTGCTTATTATCAAAGCCGAGCCTCATCACTGAACTCACGACGCAAACTATGATCGTTCTGCCTCAGTTTTTGCACCAATTGAATCTTGTAAGCGTGTAAACCAAGATCGTTGCTCAAAATCTTCTACAAAGTCGACACAGGCCAAATTCTTGCGCACTATGACGAATCGATGAACTAGGATCTTCCTCAACTCGATATTTTCATCTGTACCCACTCTGTGCATTCTTGTCGGTGGCTTGGAGTCCAAAAGAGTAAATGTTGTGCAAAGTTTTTCAATTGTTTTGCGAATAGCCGACTTAGTTGATCGATTATGTTGACCATAAAATTGACGTAGCGCTCTATACACTGATTCTTGAAATAAATTTCCACAATTTGTAAATGCTGCTCGGACGTAAGTCTTTGCATGATGATTTACCAAGTAATACTGAAGAAAAAGATGGTGTCAGATGTCAGATTAACAAGCAGCTGTCTGAGTGTTGCCATATTAGAAAAAAAACCTCCTAAAAAAAACACCTTTTAGTAGTTAAGTTTGTAAATAGCTTCCAAGTGTTTAACGAAAAAGCGAAATATTTTTCGAAAAGTATTTAACTGTTAACCCACAAGAGTTCATGGATGCCTGCGAATCTAAATTATGTAAAACATACAACTTTGTGGGACTGGAAAAAGTAGCCTATTCAGCTAGGACAGTGTAGTGGATATGATTGATTTCCTTTGAAATTACTAAAACTTCGAAGTAAAATTTGTACGAAACCAATGAGCTTCTCTGAAATAGATGAAAAGTTAAAATAAGCCCTTAGGAGTGCGAAGATCGAACGTAGTTTCCATGAATTCAATCGCATTTCCGAATTCAGAATCACCATCCCTTTACATAGTTGTCATCGAATTGGATATATATATGTACATACTTAATTTACAAGATGGCCATGATGTGGTGGGTAATGTGTTTTCTTGTAACCCAAATGACGCAGGTTCAAGTCGCAATGGGGGAACATTCACCAAAAGCCACCGAGCATAAAATAGACGAATAAAATTTAAATTTCTTCTTTCTTAACCACTACACAGTGATGCCTTCGCTCATAACTACGGTTTTAAACGCAGTTACTTCGATTATCAATCCTCAATCTGGATGACTGGATGCATAATTCTTACCTCTTTGGAGAAGACGCGATAGATAATCCTATGTTTACTTCTTTCTTCAATATCATATCACATCTATTAATAACTTAATAAATTATGAATTTAAGTTTTGACCGGCATGCAACACAACAGTTTTACCAATCGGGGGCATATTATAAGAAAACATGCCTGAACAAAGTATTTTGACTGGTTACCCTTCCAAGAAAAATAATAATAGACCCTATACTTTTCGAAAATATAATCCCAAAGGAGAAAAGCAAGTAGTACACATTTTAAACCTTTTGTTCATATTATTTGATCCCCTACGGAACTAGGAAGAATTTTTTCCTTTTTCCTTTTTCTCCCACGGAATGTGTCTACAAGTTTTGATTGAGATAAATCTGAGTTATTGTAATGTGACCTAATCTGATCAGGATGCTTAGGTTTTGAGTAACCTGCTACCTGGTCATACATATATAATTTGTGGGATGAACAATTAATCACTTTTGGTATGGAATTTTTCGGTTCCAATATCTAATAAGAAGTTCAAGATCGGGTTACTATTGTTACAAGGAATGTTTCGTTTGATTTGAAGTACGACTTAGCGTTGAAATGGGGATTTATCGATTTATTGTATTGCATTCTGAAGGCATACTTGTCGGTGTTGTTATACACTCAACTTAAAAAGAGTTATAAGAAGAATATTTAACAAAACGTCCCCAGTCGTCAGTTCAGAAAAGAAGATTATGTACTTAGGTCCGAGAAACTGTGGTATACTTACGTACCTACACAATATAACAGATTATTCACCCTACCTCGGTTGGTTTGTCATTAGCGGAACACAAGACGGACGGAGGCGATCTTTATAACCAGCAGGAAGGCGATGGACACAGTGTCGTTCACAGTCGGTGGACACTTTGAAACCGCACATCAAATACCTTGGTGTCGTGCTAGATGCAAGGCTAACATTCAAAGAATACCTGTCGAATGTTAGTAATAAGGCAGCAAATGAGAGCGGTGCTCTAGCGCGCATTACACCAAATACCAGATGACCAAGGCACAGACGTATGTCGTTATTAGCAAGAGTAGTAACGTCCATTGTCCTGTATGCTCCACCAGTATGGGCAAGAGCTACGAGCTTTAAGTCATACAACAGTAAAATTGCACAAGCATACCGAGTAAGTGAACTGAGAGTGTGCTGTGCTTACCGCATTAACGAACAGCAACGGCTATACTATCAAAACCAAAGTGGTACTGGTACCAGCAGATAAAATCAACGTGCAATTGAATGAGCTCGAAGCACAACAAAGTAGCAAGAGCGCTGTAATACCTCGAAGAAAGGCAGATGGACATATCGACTCATACTGCGAATCCAGCGGTGAATCGAATGACGATATGGAGAGTGCGACTACTACGTAACCCAGTTCCTGACGGGACATTGATGTTTCTCATACTTGTACAAATGCAAGCACGACAAGAGCCCACACTGTCCCCTATGGAAAGTGCGGAACATGTCATTTTCGAGTACCCACGTTTGAAAAAAGCTACACGTATAGAGAGAATCCAACTGGGGCAATACAAAATGATAGGCAAAGATAGCCAGCCCCCCTGTGAAGAAATACTTAAACGGAGGTATTGCAAGGAACAGGACAGAGGAGGGGAAGTGGTTTTAACCGGCATTCTGTGGAACCGATTACTTCTACAGTATCTTTCGAAGATTCCCAAATTCTGTATAAAAAAAAAAAATATTTACGTTTCTTTGGTTGAGGGATGTGCACTTCGAAAAGTGTTTGCACTGAGGCCTCTAAGTCCATTGTGATTGCATGATGTACCTTGCTAAAGAAACGAGGATTTTGAAGCAAACCGTTTAAATGCAAGAAAATGCGACATATTGTTCAAATGCAATCGCGGTAATCTGGAATGCTCTCTCAATTGCAACGCAACGACCGCAATCTATTAATTATCTTGTTTCGAAATAATAAGGAAAGAAAATACGGTTTGAGTATCTACATATCTAAATACTCGTATAATTGCGTTTCGTACATCACTAAAAAACATTTCTCGGTTTGAAATGTACCCAACGTCGGTGATTTACACGTTTGATAATTTTTAATTAGCAAAATGCATCCAAACCATATATTCGTATAAAAGCAACCACATTTCCAACAACCACCAGACTAAACTGTTCAACTCCACACGCTCACGATGCAAAAAACGAGCATTTTCATTCTATATCTGCTGGGAAACTTTGGAATTTATTTTGTAAGATATTCGAATATACCTAAATTGGTTCCAACAATCCATTAATTATTATTTAGTGCAAACCAGATTACTATTTCTTGATAGATCGTTTAGAGAGCATTCCGGGAGAAGAGACGACTTTGGTCGACTACTCACAATGTAGACTGGAAAGACACGAACGTGGTGGCGAATATTTTGTCAATGGAAATTTAACTTATTACGCCGATCTTGGAGAAGACATCATGGTACTAATTTGAATAGATTTGCCTGTATTTAATTTATCGTTGCTATTGTGTTAACAGCATACAGTTAAAACCGCATATAGCTCCACTGGATCCAGTCAATTTTGTACCCATCCGTATACTGTTCAAAAGTCAACAATTTGTGAATTCTTTAAAACATTCTACAGAAAATATGGACAGCCATGGGTAGAAGGACACTCAGATTTCCCTAATATACCAGAGGAAGGTTTATGCCCTCTACCAAAAGTAAAGTAAATAATTTATTTTCGAATACATTGCCAACATCTTTATATTTTTACAGGGTACCTACTATATTAAAAATGTTTCGTTGGATGAGAATAAACTTCCAGATCATGCTCCGAGTGGTTTATGGAAAATTGAACAACTATTTGAAAAAGACGGCAAAATTGTTGGAGGAATGAGAATTATTGCTAACGTTATTCCTAAATATGACTAGAAAGTTGGTGTTGCATCGCTGACAAATGTTATGCAATTTATTAAAATATTTTACGAGTTATTCGATGGAAGTTAGGAACAAATAGTTGAAAAATAAATTTATGTCATTGAGTGATAAAATTTAAATAATTAAATTGAACTGCAATTTCCAGAACAATATTTTAGATAGTTCTATCACTCTCCAGGAAGTTAAAAGAGCCCTGAGGTGCTTGAAGGACGGGAAAGCTGCGGGATCGGATGGGATTCGTCTTGAATGGTACAGAGGAACTCAATGTCAAACTCATGACCATTCTGGATCCATTCACAAAAAATGTGCTCCATCAGACCCAGCGAATTATCGAGGCATTTCCTTCCTAAACGCATCATGTAAAATCTTTACGTATTTAATGCAAAGCCAATTGACATCATGGATAAATGCCAATAGTCTACTAATGGAAATTTTAGTGGGATTTAGGCCAGGATATTCGACTGTTGACCACATCTCTGTTCTGAGGAGTATTGTGGAATCATCCATTTTGGAGAACATAAAGCTCTACGCATTCTTTATAGACTTTAAGGCGGCTTTTGATTCAGTAAATCGAAGTGCTTTATTTTACAAGCTCTATTGCACTGGTATGTCACTAAAACTTGGACGTGTCTTATGGGATGTTGAGGTGTTACCTAAGTGGTTTCAACGACAGGGATGTACCCTGTAGCCCAAGTTTGTTTGCCCAAGTTTGTTTGTTTCTGACAGGCGGTGTAACGTATGCAGGGTTGCTGATCAAAGCCCTCATGTTTGTGAATGATAATGTCATTGTGGCATATTCACCGAAATCCTTACAGCTAATGATCTGGCCGACAGGGTAACTGCAAATTATGGAACATTGTCGTTAATTTGAGTAAATCTAAGGCAATGGCATTCCGAAAAGGGGAGGTAGGAACTGCTCTAATGATAAATGGCATTACAATGGAGAAATGACTACTTTACGAAAAATTTCAGGATGAGGAGACATCTAATAGAAAAACCTAGAGTTCTAAAACTGCCATCAATACAGCATGGATTTACATAACAAATACGTTGCACACAGTAGCAAGTACAGAGTCTTCTTTTCTATGAGGAGCAAGTCTGGGGAAGGAAGAAATACGATACTGTTGAAAAACTGCAGAGGTATTACCTAAAGACAACTTTTCATCTGCCGCCCCACACGCCTAACTATCTCCGCTTTTTACAAAAACCTTCAAACTGCAAATAGACTATGTGGTTAGTTGCCAGACTACCGACTTTCAAAAAAGCAGCCCTACAAGCTATACGTGATAAAACTGAATGGTTCAATGATTGGCTAGAACATACTCGCGTATGTGGGAATGAATTGAATTTCGACGGTAATAGAAGTTGGGATCCTTAACTTAACCAGCTCATCGGAAAGGTGGATGAACAGACAAGAACAAGATTTCTAGAGGAAGCATCGGGATCACTTCATAGATCGATCTACAGCCAGCTCCAACAAAACTTGCAGCAAAACAATTGTTTTAGGTAGGAGTAAAGCATTGGCGAAATAGCGATGATCTTCAAACTCAAGGGTGAACTTCTGAAACTAAATTATATTCCGCATAGAGATGATTTACCTTTACTGCGCAACATGTGTAATTTTGCATTTTATTTGTAAATGTCCAAAACTATTCCAATATTACGAAAACTTTTAAAAAATCTACGATCTATAGCTACGAGTTCAAAAGCTGAGGATCAAACAGTGACGTTCTTAGAAACTGATAAGAACGCGAATGGTAACATCATCAAAAATTACACCAGACTCAAATTATCATACCAATAATGCAAACTTAGGCACAGGAGGACAAATGGATTTTCTAATCCAGCTAAGTCGAAGCTGTGTTCATGAGAATATTATGCTCATTCCTGCTGTTTTTAAAGCGATGTATGTACGTAATAACCCGACTTTGATGAAACAAAAACTGAAGTATTCATTCTAAGAAGTGTTCCTTGGGGGTTCGAATTAGATTTAGTCGCTCTTATTGCCACCTTCTCAATCTATTTCGATGAAATAATGACACATGTATTCTGTTAAGATAAGTATTTAATTTACCCACCAGATGGCGCAATGGCTAGATATGGCGCACTCAATTTTTTTTTTCAATTTTAAATAACCCATGGTTGAGCTTAAAAGGTGATTTTCCAGGTGCTTGTGCTTTTTGAAGTCGGATTTTTGGGTCATCATAATGGTATACTATTTGCACAACTAAAGTTACTCATGAACTGAAATATCACTTTTTGTATGGATGGAGAAATTGTAATCGATTACCACTCGGTTACCGATGGGATATTGAGAATGAGGCGATTTTTAAGGCGTGGAGGGTAGTGGATGGTATGCCCACCAATCCCACAAACATATCTATCATGTAGAGCGATACATGATGTGTAAGTATGCTTCATGCTTCAACTGCGACACTATGAAATTCCTAAATGAATATAAGTAAACTAGATAATAGGATTTATAGCAAACGAATAGCCAAATCAATAGTGATTCAGGTAATTAATTACTAATTACATGTAATCTATTCAGTTATAGATTACTTTTGTAATTCCCATCTCTCTCAGATAGGTATGTTCATCACCCTCACTTTCATCATAAATAGGTAGATACATACAAATAGTTCATCGTCCTTCCTTTTTTTTCTAGTACCTACAATTTACGAGTATACTGTCTAGTACCTTAATTTATATCAAAAGAAGAAAAAAAAATACTTGAGATAATCCACATCTATTCGCTCGATTATATAAGAAGGGATAATTTTTTTCGTTGGAACAAGTTTAGGATTATTCACAGAGCAAAAACTATGCGACGGTTGCAATCCTTTCTTTTCTATTTTATGTAGCAGTAGCACTTAATCTTAGTATTATAGATTATGAATATCCTGAAGCTAGTTCAACTTTCTGAGTTTGCTCCGTTTAACTCCAAATTTAGGGCGACAAAACGTGTGGGTGGACATGGTTCACATAATTTCGGTATTGATGCTGTGTTACGAGTACAAACTATTATTTAAAACCAGGATACCACTCTCTGGAAAGTGAATAGAAAATAGTAATTAGGAAGGTATTCCCGACACAAGCATAAAAATTGATCATAAAAAAATCAACGGTAAGCTGTCTAATGCTATTTTTAAACTATGTAGATTGGGATTCGTTGCTTCTAGTTTAATGAGTCTTGATTTTTCTATTGCATTTTATTGTACAGGTTGTACAGGTTGGAGAATGTCCATTAATGTATGGCATGCAAATAGCCTTGGCCTTTTCCATGCAACAAACCACGATCGAGATCCCAATCAAATTGACCTGGCAAATTTCCTAGTGGGGACCGCAAGCTGTATCACTTCTTTGGCGCTACTACAAAGAACAACATTTTTATCCATCGTCTTTGACCATAAATGAAGTAATTCGATAATAGATACAACTGGTTTTCAGTTCTAACTGTATTTCTCTACACAGTGTACCATTTCACTTGAAAATAAAAAAAAAAGTAATTGCCTTCCTTACCCGAATAGTTGTTGCCAAACAAAATTGGTTTTATTCTGCAGAAACTACTGGTGGTCTCTCCATACCCATATGTACACTGTCGTCGGTCTTTGCTTTTCTAAAATATTTTGATAGCTCTTGGTGGATTGGAGTTCCACCTTCATTTGTCAGCTGATTACCTTGCAAAACAGAGCTGACAAAGCTGCAGGCAACAAAAAGCCAATAACAGTGACAGTGGGAACAGCCAACGCCAGCCAGTCAACTTGGCTTCTTGCCGGACCAGTCTTTGTGAGTTTCTATTTTTGATATGACCATACGAGCAAGTACTGCGTTTTCTATGTTCGGTAAAATGAGTCACCGTCCATGGAAGTTGGTATTTTTTCTCTTTTTTTTGCGTTTCCCACTCTGCCATACATTCAAGTGGTGTTGAGGTCGTTGCTGTTGCGCCAGATTAATTATTATCGCGATGAGAAACATTGACAAGGTTTCCTTTTATTTTCATTTCTTGTTGAAGACATTATCCATCTGCAGTACGCGCTCCAAAGTAAAACGAAAAGTCTTTGTCGTTTTAGTACCAAGAAAAGTGCTTCGCTTTTTCATAAAAACAAAAAAAGTTTTTTTTTTCCTAACAAGGACTGGCTAGATTGATCTGAACAGAGAAATATTTTATTCTTAATACGAGCCACGGAAAATTTGTCGTTCCTACAATGACTGATTCATTTCTAGACACACTTTGATTACCATGCATGCACGCGTCTGCGACTGTGATGCTAAATATTCTTCGCTAAAACAATAAATAAATAATAAATCAATTAACAAGTATTTGTTATTACTCGTAGTCCCGATTTTTGCATTAAAAACTGACTCAGGCGTACATAGAAGCAATTGCAAATTAATTGGAATTTTTTCAAGTCTCTATGATATTACAAAATTCTACCAGCGCGCGTTGTGAAAAAACCATATTTCACACAGCTATTGCTAAAAAAAAAAAAAAAAAAACTGATAATTGGAATTATAAGCCAAATTTATTACCAAAATCGCAAATGTTTGCGATTGTAGTAAAGTGAGTAAGAAAATTGCTTTGAAGTCAAATTTCAATTGTTTACGAGTACGAGTATGTGCATGTTTACTTTTTGTGAGTTGTGAAACATTTGCTTCGAAATAAAGAGAACAATATTGCAATTCATATCGACTGTAATGTAAGCTAATGGCGTTTCCTTCAAAAGAACGGCATTGACTAAAGGTCAAATGGTTTGGTAACATAAATGATTTAGTTAATTAGTGCACGGTTGTGGATATGTGGATTGATAGTTTTTAATTAACCTGTGGTTTTGTTTAAAAGAAAAAAACAGCAAAATAATGTTGGACACTATAGAAAGAATTCAACTAAATGATTTCAACTATCGAATTATTGCGTTCATTCATTCGGAAAGCAGGAAACAAAATAAAGAAACGCTCCGTTCGTTTTAATTTCCATTAGCTTTTTGGAGGATTTTCGAAAATAAGAACAAAATTCATCAACCGCCTTGTAAAAAATTTAAAAAAATATATAATTTCGCTCGAAACATTTTTTTTTCTTAGGACGCATCATTTTCGACACAATCGCACTCAAAAATTAAATGTTTGGTAAATTCAAACATTTTAGAATATGACGTACCTAAAAATTAAAAAAAAAATATATTTTAGCCCTAATAGCCCAATATAAGCTCAGACCGAATAAATGGTTGGGAGCTTTTTCTTTTTTTTATAATTTGCACGTGTTAAAGGGGATATGAATACCCTTATACTAATTTTTAGAACACGTGCGTTTTGTGGAAAGGGGAAGAGACAGAGAGAGAGACAGTAGCTTGTAGTTTGAAACTAGGTGGCGTTAAGTTTCTGTAAACTCCAAGGGTGGCTGTCCATATAATTGGGGAGTATTTTGTTTGTTTTAGCTATTATTGTCGTTGCATATGATTCACAGTATTTTTTTCCGTCCTCCTGATGTCATCATCACGATCAAGTTGCATTTTAGCCATATGCCCACCCTACTGCCAGTGTTATGCCTTCACAGTAGAGTTGACTTAGCTTTCGCAAGTGATCGACTTTTTTATTTATTTCATGCGAATCAAATAGATCATTCTTGACATCAGGATTTGAACCGTGAATCAACAGCGTGACAAGCGATGATGTTACCACTACACCACGGCCACCCTTAATCTACAGTTTTATGCCGTTTCCGAAGGACAATTTTTTCACTTGAGAGAAGCTTCTCATGACAATTATACTCTCTGATGTTTGAACTTCGGGAGAGGTGGGTCCGTGAGAAAACTTTATTTTTTGTTTTGTGTTTTCTTGAATTCGAACTTTGAACCTTTCGCTCAGTGATTCACGCACTTAACCACTGAGACCACTAAAATTTTCAAAAATTTAAAAAAAAAATCGGCATGCCTCCAATAGATAATTTCAAAACTTAAAATTTCGGTCGAATAATTTCCTTAGTAGGGCGAAACATTCCCACTCAATAACGATTTCCACCACTAACTTCGGGATAAGGTCGGTCATTTGGGACGAATGCGTGCCAACAATTTTCGAAAATTTTAATATTTTTTTTTTTTTTTTTATAATTTGCACGTGTTAAAGAGGATATGAAAAGAAAAGAAGAGACAGAGAGAAAGACAGAGTGGTGTGGTTTGAAACTCAGGTGGTATAAAGTTTCTGTAAACTCCAAGGGTGGCTGTCCAGATAACTTGGGAGTATTTTGTATTTTTTTTTTGTTTTTTTTTCGCTATTATTGTCGTTGCTTATGATTCACTGTATTTCTTTCCGTCCTCCTGATGTCATCATCACGATCAAGTTGCATTTTAGCCATATGCCCACCCTACTGCCAGTGTTATGCCTTCACAGTAGAGTTGACTTAGCTTTCGCAAGTGATCGACTTTTTTAGTTATTTCATGCGAATCAAATAGATCATTCTTGACATCAGGATTTGAACCGTGAATCAACAGCGTGACAAGCGATGATGTTACCACTACACCACGGCCACCCTTAATCTACAGTTTTATGCCGTTTCCGAAGGACAATTTTTTCACTTGAGAGAAGCTTCTCATGACAATTATACTCTCTGATGTTTGAACTTCGGGAGAGGTGGGTCCGTGAGAAAACTTTATTTTTTGTTTTGTGTTTTCTTGAATTCGAACTTTGAACCTTTCGCTCAGTGATTCACGCACTTAACCACTGAGACCACTAAAATTTTCAAAAATTTAAAAAAAAAATCGGCATGCCTCCAATAGATAATTTCAAAACTTAAAATTTCGGTCGAATAATTTCCTTAGTAGGGCGAAACATTCCCACTCAATAACGATTTCCACCACTAACTTCGGGATAAGGTCGGTCATTTGGGACGAATGCGTGCCAACAATTTTCGAAAATTTTAATATTTTTTTTTTTTTTTTTTATAATTTGCACGTGTTAAAGAGGATATGAAAAGAAAAGAAGAGACAGAGAGAAAGACAGAGTGGTGTGGTTTGAAACTCAGGTGGTATAAAGTTTCTGTAAACTCCAAGGGTGGCTGTCCAGATAACTTGGGAGTATTTTGTATTTTTTTTTTGTTTTTTTTTCGCTATTATTGTCGTTGCTTATGATTCACTGTATTTCTTTCCGTCCTCCTGATGTCATCAACATATTCGGCATCCATGTTGTAGGTAATTTCAAAACCTAAAATTTCGACCATGATAATTTTGTTCATAGGATGCACCGTTTTCGAGATATTCGTACTCAAAAAGATTGAAACGGCGAACAATACTACAATGAAACTATGCGATCGTAGAACGATGTTGTGCAAAAGTGTGAGCCAAGGTCGTTTGTTCGAAGTAGAGTGGCGTATTCACAGTCCCTTATCAAATCTTATTTAAAGCACAAGTCGTCAAATTACAATAGATGAATCTGCAAGTTGCTAAAGAATAAAAAAGATTTCGATAGAATAAGTTCTGAAACAATACTGAATAGCTGAAGACAATTTGGGAAAAACTCTACTAGAACATATCGATCTCAACGGAAGAATTTCCAAACTCTTGGAAAGATTCAATGATACCACCAGTAGAGAAAGTCCCCAATACCAAAAGAGAGTGAAGAATTTCGACCTACAAATACACTGCGTACTGTCGAGAAAATTATTGAAGCCGTAATAAAACTACAACTCATAAAATATATGGAATATCAATTGGGCTTTAGAAAAAATTACTCATGTGAGACAGCAGTGAACCACGTAATTAATGAATGGAAGGATGGAGGCAAATAAAAAAAAATAATAGCACTTTCCTCGATTTTAAAAGAGCATTTGAAACAATAGACCGTGCAATACTTCTTAAAAAAATATACAACTACGGCATTCAAGATAAGGAATTGAGATGGTTTAAGATATTCCTAAAGAACAGAGTACAACGTATCTTTTGCCAAAGTAGAGCTTGATGTACCACAGGAGTCAATGTTAGGTGCTCTGTTATTCATTATAAGATTGATCGATAAAGGGTTAAACTTTAATGAACATGTAGATTACGTATGCAGGAAAATTGGCAATCAAATTGGATTTTTAAACAAATAAGAAAGAAGATAGATGACATCACAGCTGTATACAACAACATAGTAAAACCATATTTTGAGTACTGTGGAGTAGATGATTTAAAATGCAAAATATTTAACTGATTCTATTTGTAATTATTACAAACAAAAGTATTTGAAATACTAATAAAATTGTGGTGAACCTGCAGTTGGCCCATCACCCGTGCGTCGGTCCAATAGCTTCCATTATGGATGAGTGCTCTTCGGATGGGTTGGCTGTGGTTCAGTCACAAATCTTATCTAATACTTTCGCAAGAGTTGTTTCGAGATTTTGAAGTAATTGACTTCTTTAAAGAATCTGCGGTAGCGATGTCAGCTCTGTAAATAGGATACAGATATTAATGTCAATATATTACCCGAGTTGCGAGTCAGTCAGGCTAAAACAAATTATAATTACGAAAGCAGAACTCTTTCAAGAAACACTAACACGATCCCAAATGTACATACGAGTATATGGATTCGTGGCACTTGGAAAGATATACGTAATTGTCTTTAAGATAACAACCTAAGCTTTCTTTGCAAGAACATAAGTATTCTGAATAATTTGCAGACATTTTCGGTTGCAAATAATTAATCTAAATGCATAGTGGAATCATTTCAGCTTACTCTATTCTATCATAAATCTAATCGACAGGTGATTTGCATATCAGGCAAAATGTTATTTAAACAACTTTTCATTAAATTAAATGTACACTGTCAAAATATTTGGTTTGCCCATCTTATTTATAGTTTTCTATTCGCGGAAGAAATAATTCCAATAAAATGGAAAAACAAAGTGCTACCCAACGGTCTATTAATTGAAAAGATACATCTTAAGCAGATATTTTTAAAAGCAATCAACTCGATTTATGACACATCCTCGGTCGTATCAATCTCTTCATACAAGTATGTGGTTGCAATTCTTATTCAGTAGAATTCAAATGACCAAGATATGCATATACTCGTATCCCCCCCCCATAAATAATCATTTGAAAAACCCACGCATTTAGGTTTCTTTATTTTTATCGTGATACTCCTACTGAAACCGGATTTTCTCGAACCCCTTAAATACGAACGATAAGCTAATTTAAATAGTGATAGAAATACAAGTTTTCGGATTTTTGTATCTTTTTCTTTAAATAATTTACTTTCAAAAAATAATTCGGGGTTATATTCTCTAGACGATATGAACTGGATTTAGTGATTATGAATTTTAATATTTGAATCAATGGAAGACAAATAAAAATGACAGTAACTTAACACATCATATTTAAAATTATATGGCCCCACATTTTTAATTCAAGTTTCGAATTGATACTAAACTGGTTAGTTATGATGTATTGCTATTGTTTGATGAATTATCACATTCAAAGAAACGAAAAATATTCGAAAATCAATTGATTCAATAAAAAGTCGATCTTTCGATTTTAAATACAGCCATGGCACGAATAACAAGTTAAATCGGTAAGTCACTCATAATAAAATTATCACGAGCCACATAATATTGGTATTTGTGTACTAAACAAAAGAATAGGTATGTATGTATGAGAAGACATAGTCTCTAACATCCCTATTTTTACCTTTAAAATAAAATAACTGCAAGTTAAGCTTTAATTAATTTTAACCCACTATTAAATGATGAAAAATGATTTCAAATGCAATATGACAGCTCCGAGTTTGAATTTTAAAAAGGGGTTTCAAAAGAAGAGATAGCAATATCAAAACCTTCCGAATTTCTAGTGAACCATACGCGCACAAGTTTATTTATATCACACACATAACAGGAGGTTACAATCGCTTGAATAAATATGACATTTTTAATTGTGTGCTAAAAATCACACTAAACAGCAAAGTCGTTCTTGAGAAGGTCGTTTGTTATCTTCAATTTGTCACAGAAATAAAATTTCGTATTGATTCAGTTGATAAGGAATAAGCACACTGTCATATAAAAGATAGGTATAATATGCGCGCAAATAAAGAGAGTTAAATATTTAATAAACATCACATGCAATTCAAGTTTTAGTTAGATTATTTAGATGAAAGGAGATTATGTGTTGCGAGTTGTTCAGTTTATGAGTTCTCTGACATTTGTATAATCAATGTTGTTCGAGGATAGGATCACGCACACGCATTTTTTTATAAATCAGAAACACTAAGTGCCTCTGCACGTTACGTATGTACATAGGTAAAGCGTGTGTGGCGACTGAGTAGTACAGTAGAAACACCTTATCCGAACTAACTGGGGTTGAGGTAATTTCGGTATTTCTACTTCACATGATATGTAACGTTACATGATATGTTTTCACTAAATTCTACTAGTTAAATATTTCCCTGTATGAATATTTTTTCCAGCACAATTTTTAAACACCCCAATCGATTTTGAGAAGTTTTTGGCCCACATATAAATATGTCTCCCACTTAGAAAGTGACACATAATGTGCCCCCATAGAGGTTCCTGCGGGGCCCAACAATTATTAAGTACGATACTTAAATAAAATGATTTTAAACGTCGTAATCTGATGATTCTAAACATACATCGACTCTTAAAAAACACTACATAGTGAGTAGTATGCTTATATTAAATAAAACTGTTAAGTATTATTCTGTTTATTTGTATATTTGTTTGTTTCATTACAAATTGTGACTCTTCATGGACGACTCCTTCCTGGTTAAGGTACAGCTGCTATGCAGATTCCTGCGGAACGTAACATTATTTTGTTTGTAACAGAATTGAGTTGGATACCGTTTTAAACTACATGATTTTCCGTTTTCAGATATAAACTCAATTCTTTAGATTCAATGACATCTTACACTTTATTCTAAAGTTTTTTTTTTTTTTGTTATAGCAAAAACCACACGAAAAATACCGCGGATAGCAGCTGGTACCGACTTATACACTAAGAGAGGGAAACATAAATTAACGTGACGTGAAATAAAATCACGTGACGTGAAATAAAAACAAAAAATTCCATAAATAAAAACGAAAACAAGTAAAATAAATAGTAGCAACCGTTAATGCCGAATGAAATCGTTCGAGTTTCGGAACTCACAAGCATTATTTTTTTATATCTATACAGCTGCTCTGCCAACAATCATATTGGATTCAAAAATGTTTCATCTACCAAATTGGGATCAAAGCATATATACCCGTAGGTACAAAGAAAAGTTAGAATTTGTCTGGAATGCATCGTAAGATACCCTATCCCTCATCGTCTAACCCATCCCTAATAAAGTGGGTGTGGCATTGTAAACTTTTTAATGCGAATCCAATGAAATCTTTTACTCAGAGGATATTTCCGCGATTCCTAGAAGAAAGTGGCCCTTGCTGTTACAATTTGTAACCGAAGTTTACTGGTTCTGATAAAATATTCACAATAAATAGCTTGAGAAGCAAAATATGGGCTTTTTGAAGAACACGCCCTAAAAGGTGAACAAATAGTGGAGAAAATCAGCGTCTACATATTTTTTAAAGACAATATTTTTCAGTTTCGTAAAAATATTGAAAAAAAAATGTATACGCTTCTACTGCTTCGGATTCTGAAAAGCATACATATCAAAGTTTTTAAGGTCTAAAAACTGATGACATGATTACAAATATATATACTTCTGTGGGGCTTATCGCTATTATATCTCTAAGTTAAAAATTTGTATCAAAATTATTACAGTGGATGCTTGCAAACTATTCTTATATAGCTTTTGAAACTTCTTCATTGGACTTATATATATTACAAAACTTTCATTCACAGATCGGTGCAATGCCTTGCTTACTCTTTACCATGATCATGTTATGAGCTTCGTGTGCATTAATGCCTTAAGTTCTCAGCATTGGTATGCAGAGTTTATGATTATCTAACATGGGTGACAGTTGAAGCAATCAAAATGCAAATATAAGCAAAAAATAATAAATTAAAAGAGTTGTAAAACAAAGTTATGTATTTATTCTCTTTTGTATGTAGAAAAATGTAATAATGAAGTAGTCAATCGTGCAATAACTTTACACACAAAAAGTTTTTTCTTTTTTTTTTTTTTTTGTATCCTTTGCACCTGCCTACAAATTTCTTTCATCTGTAAAGAAAACCACTTCATATGAATTATTTATAAAAGTGGGCGTACATACATACCTACAAGTTAATTAAGTGTAATATCAGAGTCGGGAAAAAAGTCAATAGCAAGCAAATGCTTACAGTTTATTGTAGCCATTATTTACAAACGCTCGCATTAAGACATTATCTGTGTTTACTAATTAGCGAGAATAGCTAGAGCTGCGATAGACTGGCCTACCTGGAAATACCATTGAAATAGCTAGGCGAAGAATTTCCCATTTGAGAATAGGAGTATCTAAAAAAAATATTTAGTTTACGAGTATTTTATAAAATAAATCCTTCCCACGAAGTGATATATGCATCTAATTAACTTCTGTATAAACTGACAATGGCAACGACCTTAAATTTGATTACCACTTGCATAACCACCAGTAGTGGATGTAAAAAAACCAAGGTCATATAAAAGTACATAGTTATCACCCCCCCCAAACCAAACTAATTAAGAAACTTTTTCCGCCCGATTTGTTTATATAAGAATTTGGACGTACAATTGAATAACTTAATTAACAGAAATAAATTAGACCTTTTGATTGTAAAGGCATGTACATAAATATTTCATAGGTAGCTCAGCGAGACCCTCTGACACCATTGTGAAATGCCATAGTTTCAAATTCAATTAGCGCTTGCTGGTGATTTATTTTTATTTTTATTCTATTTAATACATGGTGGGGAGAAAATTCAAAGATCAGTGAGCATACGAGTATAGAAAACTAAGAGATTTCTTCTGTGGAATGGTTAGGTATTGCGTGTGAAGCGCCTCATAAGGGAATTAACATCAAATTTTGACTTTCATTCCAGCAAACTATTTTCAGTTACATATACCAAAAGTCACTGTGGTACTGTAAGTGAGAGCTAATACTGCTGTAATAATGGTTGTGTACTCGCCTCTTGTTAACTAATTCGATTGTTCCAATTGTTTTGCTTTTTTAAAACCTCGTGGTCCTATCAAGAAGTTTTTTCGAAACTGCTAGGTTACGAGAGTTAAAAATAGGAATGGCCAAAACGATTTTTGGGCAGAAAAGAAGATTAATAAAGCAGATGCCTCAGAAGAATTTCAAATAAAATTTACAATGTTGGTGTCAGAAGTGGGATTCGCGAATTCATAGTGGGATTCAAGGTATTGCTTAGTGTTCTACAACACCTGTCAACCGCCCAAAATACTTGCAGCAATAAGTAACACGTTTCCAATGCCACGATGACAGTATCGGTTCTCGTCGGATCACCGAAGTCAAGCATCGTCGGGCTCGGTTAGTACTTAGATGGAGGACCGCTTGGAACACCGCGTGTTGTTGGCAATGGGCATCACAATGGATCTACATTGATCTAAGTGTGGCGTAGTAGGTCTTTCAACCTCTACGTTAACCCATCAAACCCTAACCTAACCTAACACGCGAGAAGCTTAAGTTTTAAAGATTTCGTGGATTTTTACGGTCTATTTCTCATCAGAAACACATTTCTCAAGACCAAGAATTTATTGGTACTTAACAAATATTCAACCACCAACTTAAATAGTTTTTGGCGAGTATCGCTGTAAAGCAGTTTGTTAATGGAATTGTTGATCGGTCAATTGCCAGCGAAGGAATCGTCATCGCGAAAGTCTAGACGAAAAGGACTCAACCGTTAATGGCAAGGAAACAACACAACAAAATCTATCTCAAAACACGTTTTTCATACCTTAAACTGCATAAATCAACATTTCTAGCAATCATACCGCCTCCAGAACAAATAGTCTCTGAAAATTACTCCTTTAGGAGCCAACAGGTGATTCAAAAATTTATTCGATGGGAATGGCGTAGTGATCTGCCTTGATTAGTGATCTAATTTGCTAAAATAAAGTCTGGAAGGAAAATGTTGCAATAACGACCTGCAGGTGACCTTCAATGAAGATAGTGTGGTAACCAATTTTATATAAAGTGATTGGTTTTTACGGCATACATACATTTTTACAATAGATACATTTTTGAATAGACAACCTACCTACAGAGATATACTGGTAATCATCACCGTCATAAGGCATTAAACACAAAATAGTCAACAAACTATAAACAATTACTTCATTTAACGTTTTATAATCCCACTCGGAGAGATCAAACATTGAAGTTTTAAATTTAGCAAATACGCACTTCATATTCTCATTATTTTTTTTTTCTTCACTTTTATAATTCATTTTGCTCTGACTTTGATTTAGGTCCGAGTCATACATCATTTTTCTGCGTTCTAAAGATAATTCGTAACACAGATTTTTTTTTTTTTTGCAAATTTGGCATACAGCCGATCCCAAAAATGCCAAGCCTTTAGTTTACATCCAGCTTCGTTCCAAGAATGCTCATAAAAAAGAGGCACAAAAAATTCCACATCGTTATGTCAGCTCAAATAAAGTCAGAATAAATCTAAACGACATCTCTCAGTGCCACCAGCCTCTCTCAAAATATCATCCTTTTTTCTTTGTTCTTTCTTCGCATATTTTTTTGGTTTTTATACTAATAATTGAAAACCAAATTATTTATGTTTTCATTGGAAATTTTAAGGTGTGTTCGGCAGATAGTTTGTTGTTGAACCAAAAAAAAAACGGGTTTCCTGTGGAGTCTTTCCTTTCAGGAAGCAGAAGAATGTTTAAAAGCTTTCTGATTAATTTAATACGCAGTTGTTTCCAATTTTGGATCTGGAATAGTCATCGATTTATCTTTAAGCCTTATATATGTCGACGTGGAATGCTTTGTCACACACACAGTGTTTCCTTTTAATTGCAATCTTACATTGTTCAAGACCAAAGTGTCTGCACATGCCCCTTAGATCCACAGCAGTACACAAAATTTATTATATAAAAAAACGTTAAGAATTGATGATGAAAACTGTCGTCAGTTGCTGACTAGCAAAGTAGTAAAATTCTACCTTTTTTTCAAATCAGCATTTAGCAGAACGATTTCACCAGCATGGTCCCATTCGAGAACTCCATCCAGGAGAACTCAGTACTCTAGTACTCTGCTTTGGCGGTCATTGCAATGGATTTCGATCTGAATTACACTATTACCTGAGGTACTCGAAGCAAGGTCTAAGGCTAGAGACTTCAGGTGATTTCTAGAGCCCAAAATTACTATATTCATAAATTCTTAATGAGTGACGAAACTTATTTTCATCTCAATGTGTTTGTAAACAAGAAAATTGAAGGATTGCGGAAATTGATAACCCAAAGGTGATGCATCGGTTTTAGATGCAACTATTTGGATGTACATACATATGTACATAGGTATATTCAGTTGTGCGGGCAATCAGTCCAACTATCGAAGATCCGAACAGGGTGTTTAATTAAAGAATAACATTGAGTCAGAAGTTTACGAGATATTTTGGAAGACCTAGGTGCTAACAAAGGAATGCAAATGTTTGCCAGACGAAAAATGTTTGTCACTTTCGGAGCATAATTTTCCATAAGTGGCTTTTTCTTACTACTTTTTCCTTAAATGTTCTGCACTACTTAGAAGTCTGAAAAATTCAATAATGTAGTGAGAGGAATGAGGCAGCGATGGACGTTAATTTTAAATCTTTGTAAATTATAAGTTTCTGGAAATACTGATGTAAGGAAGTAGACTGTTATGAACTTGGCGGGGTCGTCGCAAGCAAACTTGATGCCTGATGCGGGATGGTCATGTGAAAGTATTTAAATGAATAACCCGTCAAATCGTAATGAAACATACGTAATTCAGTTCCATTTCATGTAGTATTAAGCATCTGGATTGATGCCTTCCTAGGTAACCACCTGACTATATCTACAGACTTCATAATGTTTCTTTCTAGGAACTTTAAACTTTCAAACAAGATTATATACTTGTAAAGGGTGATTCAATTGGCTGCTGTCAAAGTTAAACAGCTGATAGTTGACATTTGTGAATACAAAACATAATATTTTTAATTATGGAGCGATAAACGAGAGAACAATGCATTTTAATTTTTAAAACCCACCTCCGAAATGGGGAAAATTTCACCAACACGATTCGCGCATTGCGAAATAATGTGGGGATGCACAACCGTCCATCGAAAAATTCGATCGAAACGGGTCAGTGTTGGATGTACAAAGACTACTGCGTCCTCGTAGTGTCCAGTCACGCGAGAATGTCGCCGTAATGATTGACAGTCTTCGTGATTATTCGTCAAAATCCATTCACCATTGTTCCCAGTAATTGAACCTTTCCTACAGTTCCACGTAAGGCATTTTAACAAAAGGTCTCCATCTGCATGCCTGCAGGACCCAATTGTCTCAGGAATTGAAGGCAGCAAACCCAGTGAACAGCGTCGTGACTTCGTTGACTGGGTGTTAGAGAACCATCCATTTGATGACGATATTTGAAACAAAATCATCTTCAGCGATAAGGCTCACTTTCAATTGAATGGCAAACAAAATTGTCACATGTCATGGAAATCTGCAGGCCATTCACGGACAACCAATGCATACATAAAAAGTCACTGTTTGGTGCTGATTTTGGGCCGGCAGCGTGATTGGGCAGTACTCCTTCGAAAATTCTCGTGGTGCTGCTGTCAGTGGTGAACGTTATCGATACATAATAAGAAATGTTTTTCGCACGAATTGGACGATATTGATGTGGAAGACATGTGGTTTCAACAAGATGGTGCACCTACTGCACAGCGCGAGAAATAATGCAGTTATTGCACACATCTCTCGTTTTGGTGACCAAAATTGGTTGGATTTTTTCTTTGAGGTTATGTGAAGTAGAAGGGGTATGGCAATGACCTCCAAACGATTCCAGAGCTAAAGGACGTGATTCGACGCATTATTTATGAACTAACGCAGGATTTATGCCGATCGTGACATCTCTCATTTCGGCGACCAAAATTGGCCACCAAAATCGTGTTATATCACGACGTGGATTTTTTCTTTGAGGTTATGTGAAGCAGAAGGGGTATGCCAATGACCCCCAAAAGAATTATGTCGGAAAGTAATGGACAATTTCATGAAAAGGGCGGAAGTCTGCAAGAGAAGCAGTGGCGCCCATTTCAGGTTTAATGTCAATGTCTCAACATTATATTGAGATAGAAATGTCAGCAGTTTATCAAAACCCAATGTGTCTTATTTCACATTTAAATTATAACAAATAATTGAATCACCCTCTATGTTATATGATATTTAGTACTAAAATGTTGTTTTTTAACAACTAACGCAATTTAAGGCCGAAATTGTTAGCACCTTTCGATGAGAATACAATATAACAAATATAATTCGTTATCAGCTCAGCGATAAATTTCTTATCCGTTATGCAATGAATCTTCGAAGACAATTTCTGATGACTAACTGACTGTTTAAGTTAATCAAAGTACAATATAATTTTAGATCACAATATCAGAATCGGATTGTGTTAATAAATATACAGCGAAAAAACAAGAATAGTCATCCTGATAAGATTTTGTTCTTTCCAGGAAGAAAGGTTCGTCATACGAGTACATATAGTTACGTAAAGATACATATATAGCAGCAGACAGACAACAAAAGGGCGGTTTGTCTTCCTATGCTGCTGTATCCACTTTTGATGGACACACTATAAAATAAGAAATAAAATATAAAACGCATTTTGAAATTCTGGTACATGTACAGGTTGGCGAGAAAATGTCGTTCGCCTTCGGCGGTACTACATCGGATGTTGTGAATGTGTGATTGTCATCTAAAGCATCTGAGGTAGTTGATCGGAACAGGTTCCGTCTTCGTATTCCGTTGGTTTAGTTTTTTTTATTTATTTAATATAAGAAAAGTGAAACCAAAGACAGAGCGTAATTTTTCATGTTGAGTTGAATCTAGCAGAGAAGACTTCCCGACCGATAAAAACTGCATAATGCGCAATTCTTGTCCTATAATAAAATATGGGTGGTCATTTCCTTATCTTGGTAGGAAGTACTTCAGACGCATAAAAAAGCTGTACCCGGTTTTCCCAGATGCGTACAATGAAGTACTAGAGGCGTAGTTCTTTTGATAACAAAGAGCAGAGAGCAATGCTCATAGCCGATACTTTAAACAAATAAATCACATCACAAGACATTGTTTTAATCGTGATCGTTCATTTTCTTTTTTTTCTCGTAATAAATGAACAATTACATCAGTCAACAGACTCTTCAAAAGAATTATATAAGGCTTGGGTTAGAAGGCGCATTGGAGATGGTACCTATCAGTTTTATTTACTTTTGTTAGCCGGGTTGTGTTAGAGATATAAAATATACGAGTAGGTACCCAAAAAATATAGTTGAATCTATTTGATTGAACTCTCATGAATGGCTGCATAGCTATTTAAGAGGCCACATACATATATAATTCTGTTTATTCAAAACGAGGAAGCTGTTCTGAAGTTATAAGCATGGAAGTTACCATGTAGTTCAGTTTTGTGATCAAATATGTTTTTAAATAAACTTATACTAGTCTAGTAGTGTAGTATGACGGTCCTCTGGGGATAATTAAAGGCATGCACTTGGATCGCATTAACATTTCCTTTCGGAAGAAAAATCAGAAACCATTTCGAGACCAGAAAAATGTATTTCTATGATGACTTTATAAGCCAACGATGTTGTCCGTATTTGCTGCACAGAGACTCTGGTCAGCAGTCCATTACTAAGCAAATGGAAATGCATCACTGCAGTTGTGATGCAGCATCAGCACTTAAAATGGAAAATTGCGCATCACTTTAAATGTCAAAAGTTAAATTTTGCAAATTTTATGCATTTGAAGAGCAAACGTCAACCAAAAAAGCATCGAGGATTAGACAAATTGGTGAAAGAAAAAAAGTAAAAAATTGCAACAAACTGTTTGTGTAACTTATTTAAAAAAACGCTAAAAGATTTTAAAAATTGTGCAATAGGAATGTATAATCTAACAGCGGAAAAAGATTCTAATTATTCGCTTTGGAAAGTGGTTAAGGGTATTAAAAACCACAGATCCAAGTCCCGCCAATCAAAAAAAAAAAAAAAGCGGAAATCTTTGTAATACACCTGGTAGAAACCTTTAAACCGTTCGGTGGTCAAACCTCATTGAAAATATCAATGCACGGGACATAATACTTGACAACCATGCAATTGCAAGTGCAACGCTAGTTGAACTCAAACAGGAACTAAAGAAATTGAAATCTAAAAAAGCTCCTGGATATGACTTAATCACAGGAGAGGTTCTCAAAGAATTACCTAGGGAAGCGGTAATTAAACTTTCGTATATTATACTCGTAAACGCTGCTCTTAGACTAAAGTATGTTCCAAGTCAATGGAAAATCGCGGGAGTTATAATGGTTCCAAAATCATCTCGCATTTTCCGATTATATCCAAAGTCTTCGAAAGGATATTGCTTAGCCGGTTGCAGCCTGTTATACAAGGGGTGGGGCAAAAGTAATGTCATAATGTGAATTGGCTGCCATTTTGTTGGAAATGACAGAAATTGGGCTCTGTTTGGAGTTTGTAAACGCGAGATTTCAAGAACACCCAAAGGAAGAAGGCCGGCCAGTTCAAATCGCCAAAACGGGAGATCGCACGGTCCGGAAATTGGTGAATTGTTCGCGCTCATGGTGCAGAACGACGAGGAAAACTACGACTAAATTCACGTTGCTTTAAAACAACAGACCGGAAATTGGTCAAATAAGCAGTAACAATAATTCCGCGTTGTTCAAGTGTTTATCGCTCCATTGCTTGTTGTCAACTAATTTTGTCTACAACATAAATGTCAACGACATTTGACGCCATTTGCAAAAATTATGGCACATTCACATTATGGCATTATGATATTACTTTTGCCCCACCTTATAAAAAAAACATCTTATTCCTGATCATCATTCGGATTTAGTTGCAAGCATTCTACAATTGAGCAAGTACATACCTATAGAATAAGCGATGTAATTGAAAAATCTTTTGAAGAAAAGATGATTTCTCAAGACGTTTCTCAAGCCTTTGATAAGGTGTGGCACGAAGGCTTGAAGTTCAAATTGCGACAAGTGACATTTTGGAGGCACATCTCGCGAATAGATGGTATCTATCATTCAGAATTTAAAGAAATAGCGGCTGAAAACTATAGAAGAAACGAAGGCCTAGCAAGCAAGAACTTTCGATGGAAAGATACCTGCCAAACGTTCTAATTTCTGCAAACAAAATTTGTATCAGTGAGACATCTACTTCAGTTAGCATCGCAATCACACAGCTATACCTCATTAATGCACAATTTGTAGGCGTTTCCGAGCTTACCCAAGGCTATGCTAATGGAAGCAACTTTTGAAACTGTTCTTTTAAGGAAACAAATGCTGACTCTGGTCACTATTTGTGGTCATCTAAAGTCAGAGATCCAACGCTGAACACTTTAACAAACTTATAGTAAGCAGAGACTAGAGTACTTCAACGAAAACCACACTTTACCAACACCCATCACGAATACAAACAAAGTGACCGAAGCCTAAAAAACAAGACTCCTAGAATGATTTCAGAAATTTATGTGGCCAGGCATAATATGCAGCCATTCAGCAGCTGACCAATCAAGCATTCATGCACTTCGAGCAGCTTCGTGTAGCCGTTCTTCTATACTCGTGCAGACATGCATGTACTCGTATTAAAATAGTCGTTAAATTTGTTAAAGCATATTAGAGGCAAGATGCCAAGTTCTAATATTACAGCGCTCTTAGCATCTTTAGTTTAGCTTTGCAGTTAGGTCTTCGCAAGCACTCTGCTGGATGGGGAACACAGTGCTCTCTTGCCTTGCAAAAAAAAATAATCAGTCTTAGATTTAAGCCAATTTGAAGACTTATTCTTATATATACCGAGGTACCAATTCTGGCGGTACGCTCCTGAAGCAGTCTGTATAAAGATAGTGGGATCAATTATGTATATGACCACTCTGGCAGAGATCTGAGACACGCTTGAGAAGATTTTGGCCAGCCTCTATTCAGAACATCAATAGGAGCTTTCTCACATATTAAACTACAGATCCACTGAGATCCAGGTAGCCATGTAGTCGTTAAAATGATGGTATCTTTACAAGGTTGCGGTATACTTTATGATGGACACAATAAATACTCATCGTGTAACCCCAACAACTTCGTCTAGCAAAATGGAATAATTTTATCTGAATTAACATTATGATGATGAGTTGCATAATTTTTGAAGAATCTTAACCACACCAGGCTAATCCTGGCATATTCTATTCATTTTCGATGCACAGTTGTAAATATTTTTACAGCGGAGAGTTATATAGTATATTCCGAAAATGATCATCCATTGAGGTTCTCCTTCTTACTTCGGCTACCAGGGACTAGACTAATCTCATTTCTACAACAATGCTGTGAGTGTAAAAGAAAAAAGTGTTTTTTGCAAAAATTTTCCCAAACAGAATTTTCTCTTGCACATCTTAAAACAAAGCGAACACGAAACAAAATTCATAATTATAATAATATACCTAGTACTCGTTGCGACAAATCGACAGCAACAGCACACTTTACAATGGACATGCCCCGTATCACCATAAAATACTAACCGCGACCTAAACAAGTTGTAGTCGCTTCTTGCTACTTCCCCACTTTGTCATTATCTGCACCATAATTATGCTACACCTTAAAGTTGGTTGTAACTACTTCCATAAAACCACACCAATTTCAAGTTGAAGTGCTCTCACATTGTACCTCAGCCACAGCGCTGAGAGAAAGCATGTTGGTTGATATGATGGTTCTGCCATCACCTTGCTTACTTTTTAATGAATGAAAAAAGGCCACACCAAACGTTCGTTTGCAATGCGCTAGGAAAGATACGAGTATATGTATTGTATAGTTGTATGCATGCACGCAGCAGACACCACACAACAGCCACCCTTCCTTCCTGTCTTGACTGGGTATTGCCATAACAAGTGGAAGACCATAGATGAAACGTGACCATGGAGACTGCGATGATTACGACGACGACGACGACGACGACGACGCATTGAGAGATATACATTTTAAGCATAGCAACTTAAATCGATATCTATGATGATATAGTAGGAAAATAAAGGTAGCTGCAAAAAAAAACTAGATAAACCCGATGGGCATCACCCTACTTGTACCAAAGGCTGCATGTAGCTGCTCGGCGGTCTTCTCCAGTTGAACGCACACGCTTCTGTTGTTTCCCATCCACGAGTGATGGTGATTTGATGGAAGGTTAAACGATTTATCCAAGAAGCTGCAGCAGTTGCCACTGCTTTACTGCGATGCCAATAAGAGTGTTAAGTGGTTAAACGAAGAACGATGGCGGCGCGGTACGATGAGATCAAATGGAATCATCCAGTGCAAGCCTAAACTTGGCTTGTCAACTAATACCAGTCGAGACATTGAATGAAAATTACATGGTTTGAGCTTGCTATCTGGAATCATCTTCTGATTAAAATTGAAGTCAATGAGATGGCAAGAAGGCTGACTGGAATAAGCTATTGTAAGCTAATTGCACAATTTATAATTGTAGGCCTTTGAGGGTTTCATAGATGCATCTGATTTTGTTGCTTAAGGGCGTACACCTTGTCCATCGGAAGTGATTGTGCCAAGCAATTTTCTAAGAGGCAAGGGATGGTACTTACGTAGATTAGATACTCCGAGGCAAATAATATGAATTAGCTCAGATAAGATGCTCTGCAAGAAATGAGAGGTCTACACTTTGTACCTTGTTTAAGTTTATGTAAACTAATAATTTAAGAGCGAAAAAAAGACGGCGTCTAGATAAATATCGAATGGATTACTGGGAAGATTGCTATTTGCGAGAGGTATCTCCAACATCCTGTTGAGATAAGATATTTTCTTATCCACACTTCACAGTTTCTGCGTTCAATATAATTTACTTCAAAGATAATGGAATAAATTAAAGATGTGAATGGGCCCAAGGGAGTAGATAAAGCATTTCCTCTTCATCTGCCATGGGCTAGTCTGAAGATAGATATCCACAGTAGTAAATATACCCTAGGCATATGTAGGTTGAATATGTACAATATTAAATTGGTGAAAGATCGCGAAGTTTCTTTTGAAAATTCTTACTACAATCTAGCCCTATGCACACCAAAGAGGCGTGGCATGTGACCTGACAGCGGCGTAGCAGAGACTTGGCATCGAACATGCATCCTCATATACTATATTGTGGGTCAACGCACACCAAAGTGACGCTCCGACGCATATTTTTACATTGGTTGTGCTTGTGTCATGCCACTGTTACGATACTATCAGATCACTTGTCAAGTTGCTTTGGTATGCGTTGCTTCTACGATGCAAAGCGACGTAGCAGCGGCAGAACAATAAGATGTCATTTAATACTCATTCTTCACTTGAAACCAGTGTTGTGTCATGTCTTATATCTCAATGTCAGATGTCAGATGTCATGCCACTATGCCACTGCAAGGTCATATGACACGTTGTTTTGGTGTGCGATGGGCCTTACAGTCTAGCACGGGAGCTACTTTGTTTGACGTCGTTGCAAGGCTACAAAATACGGTTAAGAAAAGGTCAAGTCAATTTAAGGATAGGTACGTGACTGGCTGTCAATTATAAGTGAAATATTTAATTGGCTTGCCATTCGATGGATGTTAGGCTTTTAGAAGCAAGTTTTGATTTGCATAGTTTCTTTGAGTACCTTTATGACTTGAAATCTAGCAACAGCGTAATAACAAATTGATCGCTCTGCTCGACGAATCTGTTGCACATTGACTATGATATCGCTGAGGGATGAAACCATTCTAAAAATAGAAAAACTTTTTAGCCGCAACCATACTGAAACCTTTGAGATATATCTAAATAGAAAGGAATCAGACACCAAAGTTCTTTGCAGTCTCTCTCCAACTTACATCCTACAATTCTGTGGTTGTTTCCCGCATCTAGGCGTAGTTTCATATTAGAAAAAGAAAACTTACCCTAACTCTTCTAAAAAGATATTGATAGATGAGATAGATGAAAGCATCTATTAAGAATACCTACATATGCATGTATGATACCTACTTGAATTGCACATAGAGTCTTTTTAGAAAAATTTCAAATTAAAAAAAAAAACATTACTCAGCGTCAACGCTCACTGAAAATGCAAGTTAGAGACACACCTTCACTCAATTGCAAAATAATTTCCCCCAAGAATTCCTGTATTCAAACAAAGTAGAACGACACCGAAAGTTTTTTTTAAAGAAACAATTTTCTAAATTTAAAAGTAAAATTACCAACATTTTCATTTTCTTCACTATGGGCATGTTTTTTTTTTTTTTTTTTTCATTTTTATCGTTTGTTGTTTATTTTTCTGTTTTTACCTCCACGATTGAATAGTTTCGTGTATCTCCTCACTATTGCATCTGACTAGATATTCAAGTTTAATTACAAACTGTGTGTCCTATAAAAAGACGAAGAAACAAGTATCTTCGTATCTTGGTATCATGTATTATATAGTATATGCAGCAGCAAATGGAGCTCAAGAATAAGAAAATAAAAAAAAGTTGTCCACTTTTAATTTTATCGGAAGAAATGCTAAAAATACCAGATTCGAAATACTCTCACTGGTGTACGGAATGGGATAGATGCATTCCGCGCCTGCATTCAAATAAAAAAAAAAAAAGAATAACAATTTATGTTTATACGATTGGAAGAGCATCTTAGAATAAATAAAACTCCTTGTGGTCGTTAATTTTATCTTAAGTTCTTCATATAGGTAGGGTTTCATGTCTTTTTTTTATATTTTATGTTTGAGTTTTTTTATGTTTGGATTATGTAGAACAGAAAAGTGTTTTTTAGAAGTTGGTCTAGTTCTCTTTTTAGGTTGGAACATAACGTTATATTTGCGTTAACCTTTCATACCTCTGCAATAGAGGAGAGGCGACTTGTAGAAATTTCATATACAATGTCGCTTATTTGTATACTTCTACAGCTTTGTGCTTTCGCGTACTTCACTACTTAAAATAAGCTGTGTTCTACCAGCGACGCAGCTTATTTCTAATTTATACTGAATAGAGTGGTTCGCGAACTGTCAATATGCTGCCATGACAACGCCAGTCGTTGCTTCGACTATTTGCAGAAAAACACATGTTTCACAGCTGAAGAATAGAGATAAAATCCAAACAGTTTATGGCTATACACGCCGATACAAAACAACAAAGAATGTCGGTAACATGAAAAGAGTGAAATTTCTGCCGAAAGTTTAAAACGACCACCGTTTCGCATCTATTATGGGCTGGCGATGGTGAGGTCTTAAAAGAAGTAAAAATATTTGTGATAGTATACAGCAAAATGTGATAAATATACACAAAACAATGCCAACATTCCAGACTCCTCAATGGAAAAATGTGCCGTTCGAAAATGACATAAAATTATAGGTCCCCTCCATTTATGTGTCGCACAGAACGAATGGCGGCGAGAAGCTAGGCGCTAGCCCTTTTTTTTACTTCCATATTCTAAGGAAATGGAAATGATCGTGTCCAAAATGCATGGCAACCGTAAGTGAGTGTGCCTGTGGCATTGCCCTTCAGCAATTGCGTCTCATTCGTTCACGACAATTTTTGCGAAAATGCACGGAATTGAATGATTCTTTTGGCAGAATGTTAACATGAGATCGAGATCTATTGATCTTGGTGTCAACCGGATTAAAAGTAGATAATTTCGTGCGGATTTTGATACTTTTCAGTTAATTTTCAAAATAACTTGTACAAAATTGCACCGAATTGAAAGGTTCTTCTTGGAGAATGCTACTAAATACCGTGTCAATTGAATTAGAGGTGTTGAAATATTTTATCGAAGTTCCCCATGTCCTGTTTTAGTGCATAGATACGCATACTATTAGACTGAACTAGAACATGAGGATCATTATTAATCACATTAGGGATTTTGGAGAAATATACGGTTTTGTATTATGCATACTTGTTTACTTCAGCGTGCCAAATATCAGGTTACCCAGCCAATAATTTACTGAGAAATTCTGCCCAAATTTTACATACAAAACATTATTTGGAAAATGGTCGTCTCAACGAACCTGCGCAACTGGATGTATGAATATCAGGACCGGAATTCAACTTTCAACTGATAACTTCAAGCCGGCAGGTAGTGACATGAAATCTACCTACATAAACCAAACTTTGCCTTTGCTTCTAGTTATGTTTAATTGTTAGTTAGTTGCGCATAAACTCAAAAACTACTGAGCCGATTTTGAGAAAGTCTTCAGTGTTCTCTGTGGTCCTTAGAAATAGTGACGTTAAAAGTCACTTCTTCTTCTTTTGTAGAAATGAAATAAGAGTCAACTTTTCACCATTATTGCAATTTTAAGCTCAATTTAATCTATTGAACTGTATTGTTTATCTGCCCTTGTTCCATGTTTAGTATTTATATTCAGACATCGTTTGGAAAAAAAAAAAAAAAAAAACCCTTTGGCTGTTACTCTATATTCAACTTAAATACCGATCAGTCGATAACTTTGAGTTAGGGTCAACTTTAAGATCAAATTTGACTCTAAGGGCCGATGACATTAACAGAAATCAAATGAAATAGTAGATTCGTATTGCAATTGCTCTTCCCGGATCAATGGCAGCTCATTTCTTGCTTAAGCTGTATTGTGCAGAGCTTAAACATTCCTTTATAAGGAATTTTATGTCAAATAATTGTTGCCTGCATCGGAATCAAAACTCGGCTGCCAATTTGTATATCCATGTTAAACATAAAAAAAATCATCGTGCAATGTATACAAAATTAGTGGTTCGCCCTACTTTCTTCTGCGCGCTCAGAAAAAAAAAAAAAATAAAAAAATAAAAGAAAATTCGTAAAAGCTGTAAACCTAAAAATGTGAATAAAATCAAATTATAAATTCTAATATCGAATTTACCTTCTTATTTTAAATTTTTTTGGGGCGCCACCATACGAAGAAAATGAATAAAGTAGAGTCGAACTCCCGGCCAGCGGTTTCACTTTATCACAGAAGAAGATTGAAATTTATTCACAGAAAACCTTTAGCTTTAATAAGAGGTTTGCTTTCCTTGCACTATACCGCGATGCCACACGCATACGCACTGCCGCAGAAAAAAATAAAATAATAATAATAATTAAGGAATTCTCTCTAAATCGAAATTAATTAGTATTCCATTGGTATACGTCGATTATATATTTATAAATATTTCTTCTTTTTTTTTTTTTTTATTCACTACCGTATGAAGGCCAGATAGGAGTAGAAGAGAATTAACAATACAATTATGACGGACAGAATTCTTTTATTCTTCGAACCGCCAATATATGGTTTTGCTATTGGCAAATAAATGAATATCAATATAACATTTATATGTCGCGCTTGGACTCTACGAGTATGTAAGCAGAAGCTCCACGTTCTCTGAATGCTAATCACTTGAATTTGCCTCTGTGCAGACTAAGAATATGCTAATGATAAGCGGTTTGGAAATAAGGAATTTTTATTGCAGAGCTCTCCACAAATGTACACACTTTTTCTTAAATCGATTTTCACAAATTTTCACTGACCATCGAAAGTTATGAATCAATTTTTGTCGGTTTCGCCAACTTTTGTAGGTAAACTGATTGATTTGTTTCCGCGAATTTTTCTAATTTTATTTGCTTCGCTTGTTAAATGAGCCTTAAAATTAAAAATGACGCAATTCACAACTTTTCTTATGAATAATTATTATTATTCTCTTTTCACACTTCCGAAGTGAGTTGTTATGTAGTTAGGTTCTCGTATGGATATTATTCACAACTGAAAGTTGAATCAATCTGCAACAACTCGTTTTCACTTAATGAAGCGCCAAGAAATAATATAGACACCAGTGTATCTGAACGAGAATGAAATTGCTGCCGCTGCGTCTTATCGCAATCAAAGCACACAGTAATATCAAAATCAAAATAGAAATTGGATAACAAAATGAAATTGAAGAATATACAATTTCTAAAGTATCTGCTCGCGCGACGAGTTTTCGGATACAATGGAGACTCGGAATATGCCGGCGCACACGACGTACAACCAAAATGTTTGCCTCGTACAAGAAAACTAACTGAGTGTGCGCGCACAACTTTGTCCGAGAGCGATCGAGCGATCGAGCGATCTCGCTCTCAACATCAGGTGGAAGTTCAAGTTATTCCACAGGTGTGTGCAGTTATTTCACTTGTTGTGACCAAATCCCGTCGTCGTCGTCGTTGTCGTCGTTAATGTCGGCTCTCGTACTCTCTCAGTAGGAACATGGTAGGAGCTTAGTCAGGGTATGGTACTCGTATCTGGTTTCTGAAATATGGTAGTGTACTAGTACTAGTCTATCGGCCGCCTGTACAGATTCACATGATACGATACAACACAGGGTTATTGTTGTTGTTTTTCTCCTCTGCTTTTGTGACGAGTTTCTTTCTTTATCGTTGATTTCAATTATCACTGGGTTTGGTTGTATCTTTAAGATACAATTGTACTTAGATAAACTGTCATGAACTTTAATCAAAAAAAAAACTTACAAAATAAAAAACTCCAGTTCGAAGTCATAGAATAGTACCTATTTACCTAAGTACATACATACATACGCTGGGTATTAATTGCTTTGAGTTTCAACGTTAGTAAAACTTTAAACGCTTTTTGCAGAAGCAACTGAAGCTGAAATAGTACGAAATATTAAAGAACGAACTACGAGGGCAAGGTGAAAAGTTCTCGGCCTGACGCAGAGATGGCGTTCCAATCAGCAAAAATGTATGTTTCCTGCCTGGGTGCACTTCTCAATAGTTCGTATGACAAGTTTCAACTTGTTCTCTCAAGCAGTTTCTTTACACGAATTTTTGCAGTAGACGTCTTGCGTGTTTTTCGTTAAAATGGATAAACTTGAATATCGTGCGGTGATAAAATTCTTCATTTTGGATGGGTTAACCCCTACGTTAAAAAGTGGGCAGCTGAATTTAAACGTGGTCGCTCGGCCCTCGAAGATGACCCACGACAAGGACGGCCAAAAACCGCAACCACACCCGAAACCATCGAAAAAGTGCATGATATCGTGTTGGTCGATAGGCGAGTGAAGGTGAGTAAGATAGCTGAGGCTGTGTGTATATCGGAAGAGAGGGTGCGAAACATCTTGCACAAAAACTTAGGGATGCGAAAGCTCTGCGCAAGATGGGTGCCGGATTTGCTGATTGCCGATCAAAAGCAAATGCGCAAACGATTTTCACGGTAATCTTTGGACCGATTCAATAGGGATCCGACCGATTTTGTGCGGCGATTTGTCACCATGGATGAGACATGGGTCCACCACTACACACCAGAAACGAAACAGCAGTCGAAGCAGTGGGAGGAAGCCGGTGGTTCAGCGCCAAAGAAAGCGAAGTCATGAAAGGGATCCTGTTAATTGATTACCTTGAGAAAGGCAGAACAATTACAGGCGAATATTACTCCAACCTTCTTGATGCCAAAATTCGCGAGAAGAGCCCTGGCTTGAAGAAGAAAAAAATCATCTTTCACCAGGACAATGCACCTGTACAAAAGTGCGCGTTGGCGATGGGAAAACTGCGGAATTTGGGGTACGAATTGCTCGGCTATCCCCCCTATTCACCTGATTTGGCACCCTCAGACTACCATCTGTTCCTAAACTTGAAGAAATTTGTTTCTGGGAAGCGCTTCGCATCTAATGCAGAGTTGAGAGGGCCGTAGATGAATATTTTCACAGCCTTCCAGACTCTCACTTCCGAGAAGGAATACTGATGTTGGAGAAACGTTGTTCCAAGTGTGTTGAAGTCAAGAGATTATGTAGAAGAATAAAATCATTTTTAACTGAAAATCGCAGTGTTTCATTGGCAGGCCGAGAACTTTTCACCTTGTCCTCGTACTTTATGAGAGTATACATATTATAATCATGAAATTTCTGGTTCTTAAATTGTGGATGGAATTTCATTCGCATATAAATGCTACAGTACAAGTATAAGAGTAAAATTTGTTTAGCCACCCCAATACGCCCACCTTTAAAAGAATTTCGGTTTTTCCGTTATTTTTACTAGAAATTACAAAATCTCTAGATGCTGAATTTCTCTACAATTCTTTAATACATTATACATGACCACATCCACTTTTTGGGGTCGTTTTCATCAAAAGAACATTTTTTGTTTTCTCAAACACATTTACGGCGATGGCTAGTCTTATTATGAGCATCTCATCAGAATTTTTAAACTTCAGTTATAAATGGTGACATCCACGCCCACTTACGTAACAAAAATAGCGAAAATATCCTCCTTAAACAAAACCACGTCGCGCCTACTTTATTAGGGACAAGCGGAAGCTAACCAGGATATTCGTCGACTCTGAAACTGTAGAGTATTAAGCGTATTTTGCAGCGTTTAGTTGCACAGCTACCACGGACTTGCACTAAAATTAAACTTCATACTAACATGAGCAGTGTACTATGAAAGACAACCCGTTTTCACTTCACTTCATTTAATAAAAAAGTTAAACTCTGCCGTACATCTCCAATCCATAACCAATAAATGGCACTTCCATCGATCGAATGCAAAGAAAACAATGAAAGAAGAAATAATACCCACAACCTCCACCACCACATGGAGAGTTTTAAAAGCAAAGTGAATAATAGCGCCGCATAATCAGCTCTTGAATTACATAGATTTCAAATAGACCTCCATAACGTGGAACATCGAGTGACTACTGAAAATAGGGTTGCCAGAGTACTACTTTAATTTAGATTTCGCTACTTCATCCACCAGTTTATGAAAAATATTTTTTTAACTCCAAAATGAACTGATACGAGTATGTATAATGCCATCGATTTAATATCTGTTTGCCTCCTTTAAAGTAAGTAAAATTAGAATGTTTACGTGATTCCCCTGTTTTTCATTCTTGTTTTAACTCCTTTTATCCCTTTCTTCTCTTCGAGATCAATTAGAGTAAGGCAAAAGTAGGTACAAATATTTTTTTATTTTATGTCGATGGAAATCTGATTGTTATAGTGCAGGAAAGATACAAATTGTTTTTTTTTCTGGGAACTCAAAATAAGGACGCCCGGTTTTGCTTGAAGCGAGAAAATCAAATCATTTGTTGTATCATGACTTCTTGATGTGTGTACAAAAGGATGAGAGGGTGTACCGAAAGGTGAATAGGCACAATGGTATTTCGGTAATTGTATTTCATTTCGAAACTCGATATTTTCTCACCATCTTTCGATGACCCTTTTTTCTACCTGCAGTGAATACTCGTACCTAATTGAAGGTTGAATATTGGTGAGATGTGTAGTTTTGGATTTCATTCAAGTAAAATGGAGAGGCTATTAGATTTGTATTTATGTGTATTTTTCTCAGGTTTTGAAAGGACCAGACCAATGTTACGTAATTACTATTTGACTACCAGCTACGGTGGGTATTTCCTGCTGCGAAATCTATCAACAGTTTTGTTTTTGTTTTTGTCTACGTTACTATTTTGATATTTGAGAATGGAAAACACGTTATTTGACAACATTTTTATACTATTTTATTTCTTCGGACTTTTCGCTTGCTTATGTACATATGTACAAGTATGTATAATTAAACCCCTCAGCGTCATAAGTATGCATTGGTCGAAAACGGTTGGAGAGAACTCAGAATTTCCAGTGCCTCGTTATGTGTGGAATGATACCTAGTAACTCGAAATGAAAGATAGAGTTACCGTCGATAAAGTTGATTCAGGATAAATCTCTGCGTCTGCAGTTAGGAAGGTGCTGCAGATAGGTGTATATGAGTACATTGATAGTATATCTTCCTACCTTTTCCAAGCTTCCTCTCATGATGGGGATGATTATCAAAAGGGTAACTTGGTGGACTGCGGAAACCGGATAGATATTTGTGTTCTTCATTCAGTAGATAAGATAATAGCTCGAATAACTCTGAATCAGATCAAGGAATACCTTGATTCATCTCTCAATGTCGATCAAGCAACTTCCGCTCGGGTTGCGATACCCCTGTAGATCATCATAGAGCGATGTATAGCTCCACTTCATATGTTATTTATCGACTTCGCTAAGGCGTTCGTCAGCGTGAATTTAGATATTATTTGATGTACATTCCACAGCGGAGATATCTCCGAAAAGCTTATAAATATTATAAATGCTTCCTACGAAGGTACTAAGTGTAATGTATTGCGCAACCGTAAGCTGTAGAAAGACTTTAAAGTCCAAAGCCAGGTGCGAAAAAGTTGCATACTATCCTGTTCACTGTTATTCTTGGTCGTTATCTTACAGTGATGTTTTGTGAGCAGCCCTAACGAGCGAAAGCAAGCCTTACCTAAAACATCTCATGTAGACAATGTTAAAGATATTTATTAGCTTTCGCACAGAATAATGGAGCTGAAGTAAGTAAAATTAGGTAAAGTTAGAAGGGCTCAGCTTTTGTAAATTTCACCGCTCGAGTAATCATTTCCGAAAAGCAGTTCGAAAAAATTTAAAAATTTCTGTAACTAGGACGTTTTGTTGCGGCGGTCGATGGAAAACTATATTTGATGAGCTCTCCAAAATCTTAAAAATCTTGAAAAACAATACTTTCAACAGAAAATATAAGCTCCTCCGACTGTTGCTCGTAAACGTGAAGTCAGGACACAGGCATGAGTACTTTGAAAGCGACTTCTACTGTCACTCGTAAGCTGCAGTCTCCATAAACAGATGTCTTTGTATCATCTTAAGTATTTTCTGACCAAATCGTATCTAGAACAAACAGTTTTATACAGGATTGATCACATCTTTCGGCGCAAAATATGCCATGCAGTGGAATCTATTGTATTTACCTAATGCGGCAAAAAGTGGTTTGCCTAAAGTAATCATAGCACAGAACAGTTTAGAACGAATCGGGAACCCTAGAAATGAGTTGGAGAGTTGAAACACAACAATCGCCGGGTTTGTTCAGTCGGTCCAGTCATAACGTCTTAACGACTTTTGTATTAACAATGCGTACTCCACTTAACTAACGATATTAACTGCTGACAACAAAGTGCGACTTTTATACATTTCTCACAAAGTTACGAATTCACTCTTATTACTGACCATTAACTAGATAAAATTGTTATTTTCTCTGTGCGGGAGTACAAAGTGTCACACACTATCTGCCGCAACCAATACTTGCCCAATACTCCAAAAAAGACCCCCAAAAGTATCTAAGTATAAAATTCAATTCAAATGACCTTGATAATATTTACAACTATGTAAGTTCACAACGTACGTCCAATATGCACAAACTGAGAACTCAAGGTTAACAACATGACAACTGACGCACCTACTTACAAATACGTTGACCACAAATTGTATTATCTTACCTAACAAATTGGAAAATTTACATGTGGTCATGGTTTCCTAGGCTCATCCACAAGTGCATGTGTCTACCTTGAGTGCATGTGAGAAAAAATATGTCATGCATGAAAGAAAGGTAGTTGGACACTTGTTGGTCTGAAAGAAAATTAGATGTCTTCTAACAAAGCGTTTCCACTTCGATAAACAGTCCCAGAAGTGGTTAAAGGATTCCTTTAAGACGCTTTTATAAAAGAACCATAATTAGTTTCTCCGGACAATCATTGTTGTGTTTGTTATGTCGAGTCCCAAATGCTCATTATAGAGGGTCTAAGGCGGCATGATAAATCGTGTGAGGAGAAACATAGTAAGTACGGAAGAAAAATCGAGGGAAAAGAAGGCAATGCGGTTACGGCGCATAAAATTTAATTTTAGGCATGACCTTGTTTTCAATTTCGTTTTAGTATCTTTTTTTTATTTTTTTTTTTTTTGATTTGCTCATATTATCGATCATATACTCGTATGTTTTGCTAACACTCATAGAATTTTATGTCTCATGTAAGGAATTAACCTCTAAAATAAATCTGATTGGTAACATTTTTACAATTGGGTGAAGTTGCCAATGTGAGGGCCATAAGGAAATGAAAATTCTTCGTTTTATAGTTTGCCTGTAAATGTGATTTGTAAGCAATCATGGTACGAGTAACTTAGACGCTAAGATCTCAAGTAAAGTCTTACTTGAGCGGGGCAGCTGCACAAAGTGTTATTTCTTTCTTCTTAAATCAATTTGTTAACATAAGAATACAAGTAGTATTTCCCCATTAACCTTAATGCGCAAATTCAATTAACATTTCTAGATAATAAAAATAATTAACTTGGAGGAAGGAATGTACCATACTACCATACATATGTTTAAAGAGTGTACACACAACCTTGACGACGGTAAACACTATTCTCAAATGCTTCGTTTTATTCTTGGTTCCTTCTAATAAAATTTCCAAGTCTGACTAATTAATGACTTCATCACCTTTGCATTGTATAGTTACTCGTATGTTAAGGGTTTCCTTGTACGAGGATTTGCAAAATCTACTACTGAGACCCGTCTATTTTTCTAATCGAGACGTCTGGAAAACGTAGATGCAAACTGACAAATACACATGGAAACCAGTCATTAAATTTAAATACTTTGTAGGCTGGCTAAAATAAAGATTTCGTAAAAGCTTTGATAACAAGTTTACTCGTAGAACGAGAATGACAATAATGAGACTTTTCGATGCGGAACATAGATCTACGAACAATACTCATGGTATATTGTTGGTTGAGGTGAAATCTGGTTATCTTATCACTGTGGCCACTATTGGACCTATTGTGATTTTCTCTAACCTTAAAGCTCATTCAAGATGCCAGAGTTGGTGATGAATTCGACTATATTTTTGAGTGAGCTCTTAGATATGTCTTCTGCTTAAAGGTAGAATGTACCTAAGCAACGTTGACGTGTTCTAGTTAAACGGTCACAGTGACATAAGACATGTTCTGCTGATTCTTCGTCTTTGTTACACTTATGTTATCTTGAGCTATTCCCAAAGCCATGAGATTTTTTTTGACTCGATAGTGACCTGTGAGGATTCCTCAAATCTGACACCTAGTTATATATATATTTAGCAGAAAAATGTTGGATTGTCTGTTACCTTCAGTTCCTATCCAGTAATGATGCGCTTTTTCTTTTAGCCAATTTTTAGTACAGCTTTTTACCATACTGACTGGTAATCCACAGAATGGTCTTGGCATTATAAAGTTTGATGCAGCTACGGTTCAGCCTATTCATTTCCTTCATGTCCGCTGTGTCCTGACACCCAAATAAGATGAACTCTGGCTAGCGTTATGAGTAGTTGAAGGCAGTCCCATACTAGTTATTTGCTGTTATTCCTCTTGTTGGTTATAGATCTGATTATATTTTCTCTGATGCATATGGCAAATTTTTCAGCTTGGAATACGGAGTTACACTTTTTCATATTCTAGTGGATGAAGGTCTTGCATATCCCTTACCATCTTCATCTGTCTTGGATCCATTTACCAGGCTTTTGGCTGTGATTGTTATTCCTAAGTTTATTATTAAGTTCTTGCCCAATGTACGAGTGAACAAGTTTGGAGTTTGAGTCATCTTCAGCGATGAGCATGAAAGTGTTAACTAAAGCTCCTCTCTTGATATGAAGCTGAAGGGGTGGTAGGTTTAGAATAAAGTAAGAGCAGTTTTCATTTCACTTGTGGTGCATACGCAAGCTTGTCTTTGAAGTTCATCGTACACCTATGTTTCGTTTTTTGCCACCATATTGATGCTGCATATGCGATAATCGGTCTTGCTATCACTGTGTAGAGCCATAGCATCATATTGGAATTTAGGCCTCAATTTTTACCAATGAGACTTTTGCTGGCCCATAATGAGATTCTGACTTTGCCTATGATTATTCCTAGGTGAGAATTCCAAGTAAGTTTTTCATCAAGTGTTAGGCCTCCTTCACCAAAAAGTGTGGGTGCTTTTAATTCATGGTTAATGGTTGGAATGCCATCTTTAGCAAGACCGTCGGAAAGCTGCCTAGTCGACTTTACCGCGGTATCTTTGGTTCCCTGTCCAATATTTAACTCTTCACTTGCATTTTTCTCTATCACTTAGTTTTAAAAACACAGTTAATAAATAATTTTGAGGTAAGAATCAAAATTGTGAGCCTCCATATCCCAGACAAGATGTCAGAAGAAAATCCGTCCAACCGTTTAGGCTGCAGTCGTCCCTACATACTGATAGACAGAATTGGCGAACCCATTTTTCAAGTTCTTCTATCTAGTATATCAACCGGCATTGATCAAAATCTCGAGTACGAAACTTATACTTACCACTATAGGTGCAAGTTCAAGGCAAACAGAGAATCTTCTGATCAACAGACCGCCAACCGAATTGATCATCTTCCGGTCGACACCCTGCCAGTGTATTGGATGTTTGAACGTTTCAAAGTATCAACGTCGGCTTAAACCGTTACCTGGTTACAACGAAGGCACGTGTAATGGCCTCACTATGAGCCATTGGCTTTCCGACAGAACGCCGGAGGTAGTAAACGCTATTGTGCTTGATTTATCTCGATCGAAAACCCTTGAAAAACCTACTTAAACAATGAATGTCGAGGAAATAGGGAAACTGCAGTTTCTACAGAGGGGAAAAGAGCTCACCCCAAACTGGGAGCCTGTAAAGACAAAGGCAGGCACAGTTGAAAATCCATTGTTGCTGTATTTTAAGCAGCGGAAACTCCAAAGTTTCTCCTCCCATTATGCTTGATGATTGGAATCATCTGCCGGATACAAAAGAAAGTAAATCACCTCACTGGTGCAATTTAATGCTATGTAAGTCAAGAACCTTCTACATATCCCCTACAAAATGTTATCGAATAACAGATTTTTTGGATGAACTGATTGGTCCATTTCAGTACGGTATTAGGTTGAACACCAACACCATAAATTGATGAGATACCATATATCTATTTTAAGCGCCCTGTACAAATGAATCTGCCGGTATAGTAAGACGACCAAGAACCATCACCGAGACCGAGATCTTCAATACCACTAGAAGCGTATGGCAATACGACTCATTTGTCATGCCGCTTTTCAAAAATTGTACTCGAAAAGATTGTGTAAACCTACTTAATTTGCTTAATAGGACTGTATAAGACATTAGAGTGAAAAACAAAGTGTCTAAGTTCTAAAGAGAGCGAGATGAAGAAGTATTTGTGACTCTAAACTCTGCAGAAATTTCAGGCAAAACAAAAGTAGCATTCAGTGCACTTCCTAAAAAAGTAATGAAGCTCTCCCTTTCCGCGTTAAACTGACTACTAAGAGAGTGTCCAACCGCAAATTGGAGATAATAGATGAGTAGCAAGCATGCAATAAGTTTATCACAAATTAACCGGAATAAAGATCTCCTAAATAAGACAAAGTCGGCAATGTTAGTGAATTAATTATTATATTTTGGGAACTAATTTGAATTCAATACTAGAATAAGCTAGAATAATCATATCTCCAACAAAGAACTTTACATGAGAACTAGTCAGAAACCTGTAAACTTCACAATACGTCAACTAAAAGGACGATCATTGAACGAAAAGTTAATTCCATTGCAAATTAATCTACACATTTGCATCCAAAACAGAAAGAAATAAAGGGCACGGCTGGGTCGCACATACTTGCTCCGTATGTGATATTCGTTTGTAAATTGTTTAGATATCAAATTTAGGAAAAATCAGTACAAATGGGCTTTTTCGTAAAATGCGTTTAAAAACTACAAAACATTTTCATGCGCATGTCAAAAAATTTAAATGCCATATCCTTGCACATGTAAAATATAACTTAGATATCAACCTTGAATAAAATCGTCTTAGCCATATCCGAAAAGTAGCCAATTTTCTCAAGTCCGCTAATAAGTAAAGTACCGTTATTCTAAACTCAGTATACAGTCTTATGGCAAACGTCTTTTTACTCAAGATATGAATTTTTATCGAGATCCTTACAGCTGTTTTCGAGAAAATCGCATTTTTTTTTTTAAGAAAACAGCCTTAAGCAAACTACTGTTCACCTCAAAATAATTCACCTCTGGGCATTACCCCACAAACCCCAGGTATGAAGTTTGAAGCAAATCCGTTCAGTCATTTCGGCTGCAGCCCGAGGTACAGACAAACAGAATTGCGAGACTCACTTTTTTGAGTTCCTCTGTTATAGTAATGTGAAGATTGATTAAAATCTCGCGACAATTGTCACGAAAACAATACTTGCCCTGTAGGAGCAGGTGAAATCGTAGCCCATCGTAAGCAAACAAAATTGAGAAAGAAGTCGTGTTTTATTGAGAAATATACTTCACTTCTGTAGAGTGAATACCTATGAAAATGAGATTCAAAAACCTTTTGCAAAACTTGTAGTGGGTAACTGCATTTAAACAGATACATACGTACGAGTACAGCTGTGTGCAAAATAATAGCGTACATCCATCTATAATCGAAATTCTGAAATATATATAGTTTTTAATTATAGTACGCAACCGTCATCTATATGTCAATAGGCACTGAATGCACTCATTGATTACTTTCTTGCGTGCAGAAAATAAAATATAACGGCAATGGTACTCCGAAAAGTCACTTTTAAAGTGTACAAAATAATAGCAGCGCTGCAGAAATGTTGCTATTTTTTATTGTGTTTTAATTTTGAAAGCTTTTTTTTGCATAAATGGTAAAACAGGCAAGTTAAATTTCTCAAATCACCATTAAATATTAGTTTCATTGTTTCATTGTGGGCCAGAGCAACGAGCTCTCATATTAAAACTAGTGTCGGAAGACAAATCCTATCGGCAGATAGTAAAATAATCTCCAATGCAAAGAAGTGGCAAAATAAACCGCACTTTAGAGGCTGCAAGCGTAAGTTAGATACCAGAACTGTGTAAAAAGTTAAGCGGATCACTGATCAAAATTCTTGTATAACATCAACAAAAATTACACAAGATCTTCAACATATTCGCTATTAAAAGATGTCTTAAGGATGTTGGTTTGCCAGGAAAAAGCCAAAGAAGAAAGCCACTACTAAAAATTATAATCAAATTTGCAATGAATCACTTGGATTGACGTAATATTTGATGGTCAGATGAATCAAAGATAGTTCTATTCGGATGCAGTACAATATGTAAGAAGGCCTCCAAATACAGCTTATGACCCAAAGTTCACACTTAAAACGGTTAAGCTTGGAGGAGATTTGGGGCTGCTTTTCTTTTTATGGTCCTGGCCCATTATATCGCATAAATCGTAAAATCGATGCAAATGCTTATGTTCAAATTTTAGACACGGTTATATTGCCTTATATAAAATATTAAATGTTAATAGTATTTCAATTGAATGCCGATTGTCAAATCTAATGTAATTTATAATGTATTATTTTAACTGAATTTATATGAAATAAAATTGTATCTATCTATGTGTCTATCTTATGCTTTATGAAGACATGGATATTTATGCAAAACATAGATCCCAAACACACCACCAGGTGCGCAAAAAATTGGTTTGGTTTTAACAACGTCAATGCTATGGACTGGCCAGCTCAAAGTCCGGACCTCAACCCAATCGAGAAGTTATGGGAAGATGTGAAAAAGGCTGTATTCAATCAAAAACCAAAAAATGAGGACAAACTTTGGCGTGTAATGAAAGCGGCATGGGACTCATTACCCATTGAAAGGTGTCAATCTGTAGTTGGCTTTATGCCACGCCGACGCAAGAGTAATTGTAGCCAATAATAGTTTTTTCTACAAAATATTAACAAAAAAAAAGATTTTACCCAAAAGTACACAGATTGGCTTTTTTTCTCACGTTTTTTTAAAACTTTTCGTGTAAAAATCTCAACCGCTGATTTTTTTATTGCACAACTAACAATTTAATTTTTATTGTCTTTCCTTTCTTGTAATAGAAAGAACAAATTATGTATTCGATTAAAAACGAAGTTTTCTTATTTAGTATGATAACTAAAATGTTTTTATACAAAACGCAACGAAAATCGGTTGTGGGTGCTGCTATTTTATTGAACACAACTGTACATACATATGAGTATGTACATTTCTTATCACGCCAGAAAAACAAGCGAACGTTTTAAGATCGGTCCCTTAATATGTAGATATTCAATAATTTCCTTCCTCTGGTTCCAGATACACAATCAAAATTGCGTTAAAATGCGAAACAGAATGCTGCCTAAAATGCATATAAACTCAACGCTCACACTGAAAACAACATCAACCTTCCAAAGGTCCCACAGTAAGATATCACTGTAGCCTCCAATTGATATCTTATGTCAAAGCATACACTGTCTCCAATCCATCAAGCATAGTATACATATTCAATAACAAAGCAACAGTACGACCCAATCAATTCAAATTTCAAGGGTGCGACCTGACTGATACTCGTAACTTTCTGTGTGAATTCAAAAGCTTTGTATGTTTCGAATTAATTGCAATAATTTGTTTGCCTATTAGTGGCGCACCTCTACTCGATTCGATAATAAAGTTAGTTATGTTGTCATTGTCTGTGGGATGTCATAGCACCTCGCTTGGAAAGTGCCACTTAAAACGTACTCTGCGCAATGTTGACAGAATAGTAGGTGAACACACAAATTATGTGCCAAAAATATATGTTATTTAACCAACATACTCGTACTTTAATACCAAATAATAATTTACTCGATTAAGGAAATGTTAAGTTCTACGAGTACCTTCACGAGAGAAGGTTCTTAACCTTTTGTCGACTCTACCTTGACGTGCGTGTGTCGTTAAAATTGTTAAGTAATTTACCTTTGTTCATTTATTTATCCAGATGACACTTTGTAGTTGTTTAACTTGAACTCCCCGAAAAGCTAATAGCAGATGATGATGAACTTTAGTGCGAGACAATTGAGAGGTTCAACACCAAAGAAAAAAAAACTCCGTGTTATCGCGGAGGACACTTAATTTTTGAAACAAATAAACGATAATTACCCTGCATCGGTGTTAACAAATTAAAGCATACTCGTATACGCGTTACGGAAATTCCCCGTAAAATTTGACAAAAAACCGTTGTGTTTATTCACCGAATTATGATTCATCGACTCGATGATGGTGATGTAACTTGAGACTGGGACAAAGGATGGAACAGGGATCGTTCGGGTGCAGATGATTTTATGACAGTAGCGGGAGGTAAAAAATTGTTACACAAGCGTGCATCGAAAATAGCTACACACTCGTAAATAATGTACTCGTAGTTATTTATATTATTTACTTTGTCTTCAGGGAGGTGTGTCACGACCACAAACGAAAAATCCCTTTACTTGCATGCATGATCTGACGCAAGAGAATATTGAATTTCTGAGCAATACGGCATCTTAATTTGATCTAAAAATAATACCTTGGCTGTTGACTAGAGCGGTGTTGGGGATTATGTGTCTTTGATGCATTTATTTTAAAAATGAGTCTTCAATTTCTGATTCAGTGACTTGCGGCCAGGAATGTTTTAATTTTGTTTCTTTTTTTTTATTCTTTAAGGTTAAATATTTCTTTTTTTTTTAATTTGTTTGGCTTGGTTTCGAACGATGAATGTTGTGGCATGGCTCTTATCCATACAGATGCCATTCAACCGTGTTCAACTTCAAGGCAATTTAAGGTGTCATACCGAAAAGACATTGGACTAATATTTGTTAATTATATTGTGCGTATGTTGTTTCCGCTACGCCATAGTCTGTAACCTAGATTCAAAGATACGAGTAGGAGGGTTATAATTCTTATCGTGCAATACCACATAACTTATAAAGATTTCGCAATTAGTTTTACGTGAGGTAATAATGTATCGGTTATTGCGATTCATACAGACGCAACAATTAGATTTTTTTTTTTTTTTTTATTAAAATGTTGCCAGATTTTTTCTTAATAAAATATTTACTGGGTGATCTTTTCCACATTGCTAATCATTTGTTGAGCTAAGATATGTACACTTAGTTACAAAAGTCAACATACGACCCAAATATTTTCAATATCTTCAAATTCAAACCACAAAACTTAATTTTTTTTAACACAATCAAATAAATTTTAATTCAAAATAAAAATAGAAACGAAAAAAAGTATATTTCTTTGATAAAATGTAAAACTGAACTTAAAAAATTCATTTTATACGCTTTAGGAATGTTACAAAAGTCTACATACGAATCGATTTATAATAATATCAATTTATAATAATGCACTGTACAGTACTAACTAATAACGTGTTGGTCCTCCATGGGCTTGCACTACTTCCATAAGTCGAGCAGGCATCGAATTTGCCAACTTTCTTGTCACTTCAGGCGAAATTTGTTGCCACTCTTCAATTAAGGCTGCTTTAAGACCAGAGACTGATGTTACATTTCTTTTTCCGATTTCTGCCTTCAGGTGAGCCCATAAATGCTCGATAACATTGAGGTCTGGAAATTGCGGAGGGTGATCCAGTTTTGTCTTAACATGATAGAGTAGCCATTCTTTTACTATTTTCGAAGTATGCTTCGGGTCGTTGTCATGGAGAAAGATCGATTGTTTGGATAAATTAAGTTTATGGATACTGGGAACGTAACTGTCTTTTAAAATGACAATATACATGTGCCGATCAATAGTTCCTTCTATAAATCTTAATATTCCGACCCCATTTGCTGCCGTGCAACCCCATACCATAACGAATCCACCCCCGTGTTTGACAGTAGGGACTACATTTTTGGGATCAAGAGCTTTATTTGGTTTTCTCCAAACTTTTGGTTTTCCGTCATTTCCAAATACATTAAATTTACATTCATCTGTAAATATAACTCTTTCCCAAAAGGATGGATCCGCCTCATGCTTTTTTTCGTACTTTTTAGCATACTCTAACCATTTTGTCTTATTAACTGCACTTATGAAGGGTTTTTTTCTAGCAACTCTTGAAGAAAGTCCGGCTTTTTTAGACATCGACGAATTGTTTGGGCATGAAGTGCTACTCCTTCAGTATTTTGGATCTCATTAGCTATCTTTACCGCGCTCTGTCTAGGATTTTGGGTCACAACTCGAACAATTTTCCTTGACATTCTCTCATCAATCTTGCGTGGGCGCCCGGTTCTTGCTTTGTTTTCAAATGATCCTCGGCTATTGTAATTTTTTATTATTGTTTGAAAGGTTGGTTTTTTTCAAATTTAATGTTCGACCGATCTCTGCCATTTATATACCTTCATTTTTTAACTTTAAAATGATTTTTCGCACTTCAGTGGTAGTTGCCTTTCGATTAGCCATTTAAAAAAAACACACACACAAGAAGATATCGCAAATTGCTCACTAAGAACTCTGAATGATCAGTACCACGTAAAAAAATAAACTTCAACCAGTTCTCATTGCGAAACATAGCGGTAAATTTGGATTAAATGATCGTATGTAGACTTTTGTCTCTTTTTCAATGCCGAAAGTTGCCATTTCCTTCGTTTTAAGAAGGGATTACTACTGCTGCCAATTTTTTTTTTTTACATTTAAAAGAACTTAAATAAGATATGTTAATATATAAATAACATTGCTTTTTTAATCATCGCTTCCTTGACAGTTTTAGAGGCATAAATCAAGTCGTATGTTGACTTTTGTAACTAAGTGTAGGTCCCAATGACCTATTCATGGCATCCTTGACAGCTTGTTACACATGGATAGTCTGGTCAAGTGACTAGTCATTCTAAAGTGAGAAGGGTCAGAAAGTGTTATCATGAGGGTAATCTCACGTCTCCCAAGTGAGTTCCTACTTTTGTGGAAAGTATCAATCAGTATTAATGGGCAAAGAAGTAGAGAGAGAAAATTCGTATTTATGCAAAGACAGGTAATAACAGAAGTAAGTATACAGCTAAAAGTCTTAAGAGAACAGTTTATTTCGTTTGAACCAATATCCAACTTACCTCATGCCTGTTGTTTGACATTTGCTCAGTTGCTTTAAAACAAAAATAACGGAATAACTTGCCTTCGTTCGAGAGGAGAATCATTTTTTTATGACGAGATTTCAAAATGCGTTACTAAAGTAAGTGTACATTCATGAGTACAAAACGCGGATCAGTAAACACGTGTAGATATAAATCTACTCTTTTTTAATAGAATTGTTTTAGAAAGGTGAGTAAAAATGATTGAGCTTTGAGAATTTCTATGTATCTACTAGAAATGGCACAACGTGGAAAAGAGCTCTCAATTGACCTTAAAAATTGAGTGATACAATTTTCGAAAGAGGGGAAATCGATATCCAAAGTGGCGAAGTTAATTAATAAAAGCCCTGCAACGGTACAAACATTTTTAGAAAAATATAGAACCTACGGTACATGTTTACTGAAGTCAGAAACCATGTAACGTCTGATATTGTTTTTTGGAACACTGTTATATTTACAGACGAAAGCATCAAGGTATGGAGAAAACCGAATATGGATTCAATTCCCGGAAAATATGGCTGAACAGTAATACATGGTGGTGATTCCGTAATGGTTTGGAAGTGTATGGCGGCATCTGGTGTCGGTAATTTGGTGTTTGTAGAAGGAAATATGAATCGTTTTGATTATTTAAATATCCTCAAAAACAATATTCACCAGAGTGCGCAGAAATTGGGATTGGAAGGGTCAATCGTCTTTCAACAAGATAATGGCCCTAAACATAATACTCAATTATTTAGAGAATGGCTGTTACGTATGTATATCATGTGCGCAACCAGCTTAAAACACCATCCCAATCACCAGACTTTAATGCTATTGAGCATTTGTGGGATCACCTCGAACGCCAAATACGAAAACATGATATTCAGAACGAAAAATCAACTTAAGGCCATTATTCAGGAGGAATGGGCCAAAATAGGCCACGACGTGACCAAAAAGCTCGTCAATTCAATATCATCCAGAATAAGCGCTGTGATTAAGTCTAAAGGGTATCCTTCTAGGTACTAATTTAATTTCTTATTTCAATATCTTTTCTTCAATGTGTATAATTACTTTTGTGATGTATCTATTTTTTATGAATTCTGCTTAATGTTAATATTTTTGTTATTTTGTTTTTTTATTTTGTTACTATTATTTATTACGTAAAATGAATATAATAGTTACTTAAAAATATATATATCGGTTTTCGTACATTAAACTTTTTATGCCGTACTGTATACTTACTTTTGTGATTAAGTGTATGCATGTAGTTTGCTCAATTAAAAAAGTCAGTACCTGCGGAAAAATACCAATCATATTCATCTTGTATTGTCTAGTGAATATTTACAGCTTAGTAAACTTCGTTGATAAACACTTCGTGTTAGATGACCCAGCATTGATATACTTACAGTCCTTACCATCATAATCAAGAGTTTTCAAATGAATTTCAACATGGAAAACAAAACTAGTAGGGTTAGGCTTCCTCTTCATAGCTTCTAAAACCATCGAAATGTATACATATACAATTGGACATTTCGGATGCGCGCCACCCAGAGAAGCCGCGGCGGACATTTGAACGATGTTATATTCCATACATAATGGCATCAATAGGCCTTTCAAACGAATAAAAAATGTCTATGATATCTCACACTCTCACACACTTTGTTTTAAATTTAAAGATAGGAAGCGCTTAATGAAAGACCCTTTATAAAGACACTCATCTTTTAAAAGGGTTAGGCTAGAGGGTGCGTGTGCGTATTATCGGCCTTAAAAATACGCCAGATGTAGTGATAAATGTCTCACTCGGCAGTTCCTTCATAATGAAGAAAGTAACACCGGGGTACTCCGCAAGGAGGCGTACTGTTCCCTTTTCCATGGAATTAAGTTCTGAACAAAGTTCTCCTAACAGTGCGCATTTCGTGTTGCATTCGCAGACGACGTCGCAATCTCAGTATCAGGCACATATCACAGACTCAGATTGCCGACATATGTACTCTAATTTAAGCTAGTCTCATGGACCAGTGAAGATCGCGCTGGTTCTAAAGGCAAGCAAAATTCAAAGCATCATTTTCATCATTCTACCCAAGCTTAAATTTGGCGCACTTAAAAAGTGCTAACCATGTACCCGGGACTAAGCAAGAAGATAAGATGGAGGGAAAATGTTGCTGCGCGTGCCAGGATCCATAACTGATTGGTTATGAATAAATAAGTAAATGACAAGAACTGTTGGTGCAATAAATATGTACAATATAAAAATATGTTGGCATATAACAGCCCAATGCAGGGACTGGCCTAACTTCTCGCAGCCACTCGTGCTGTGCGCCTCACGAATGGTTGGGACCTACAGTTTTGTGCCGTTTCCGAAGGATTATTTTTTCGATTGAGAAAAGCTCCTCATGACAGTTTTACCCTCGGATGTTTGTTAGACGTTCGCGAGAGGTGAATCGTGAGAAATTTTTTTTTTTAATTCGAACTTTGAATCCCTGCTCGTACAAGTGGCTCTTAGTTCGACTATATTTGTACAAAAAAAAACTCTAGCTAGGGCCTACAAACAACCGAAAATTATGTATAAGTACACGTACCTCGGTAGTGAGAACGTTAGTGATTTACGATATAGCAGCATCGCGGACCGTTTTAGAGAGGAACTCCACTTCGAAAATACTGTAAACTGCAGGCGACGTTCAAGCCAGGCTCGTACTTGTAACTATGCATGTGATCTTCAATTTCAAATTTAAGCTCTGTAAATTGTCCATACGCACATATTTTTTGAAAAAGTTATTTTAACAAATATTGCTTACATGTCGATTTTTAACAAATGCGTATGAGTCTTATCCTAGAACTAACTAAACAATTTCAAGTATTAAAATAACACTTCATCCAACGTTTCTCCAATTTTTTGATGCCCTCCAAATAATACGATTTCTCGAGCCCTTCAAAATAAATGTTTGTTTCAGCGATGACATCTTCATTCGACCCAAATCTCTTACCTGGAAGCCATTTCTTCATGTTTGGAAACAAGAAATAGTCGCAGCGGGCTAAATCTTTTTTGCGGCCGTTTTTGCTTGAAATCGGCTTGGAATCGATCCAGCAACTCTGCGTAATATGCGCCGGTGATCATTTTACCCTTTTCAAGATAATCGATGTGAATAACACCGCGCGCATCCCAAAAAAACTGTCGCCCATGACCTTGTTTGCTGACAAACCCGCCTTGGCCTTCTTCGTCTTCGATTCACCAGGAGAAGTCCATTGTTTTGACTGTTCCTTGGTTTCTGGTGTGTTGTGGTGAATCCAGGTTTCATCCACGGTTACGAAACGGCGTAAAAACTCAGCCGAATTTGTCTGGAACATCGCTAAACACACCTTTGAAGTTGTCAAACAAATGCGTTTGTTGTCGATTGTGAGCAAACGCGGCACCCATTTTGGGGGAAGCTTTTTCGTGTCCAAATATTTATGTAAAATCGAAATCACTGAGCCATGTGATAAACCTGTGACCTCTTCAAGCTCGCGCACTTTCACTCGCCGATCGTCCATTATCAAACCATGGATTTTGTCGACCATTTCTGGTGTGGTGACCTCAATTGGGCGACCAGAACGTTCGGCGTCACTTGTGCTTAAACGACCGTACCGAAATTGAGTAAACCAGTGGTGAATGGTTCCAATCGATGGTGAAGAGTCCCTATAATATTTGTCAAGCTTTTGTTTGGTTTGCGTGATAGGTTTTCCTCGCAAAAAATTGTGTTTAATGAGCACTCGAAATTCACTTTTTTCCATTTTAACGAAAATGATAGTAGGCGTCTATATAAAATGGCTGCCACAACAAAACTATTTGACAGATCTGTCTGAAAATTTGAGTGCGTTCTTTTGAAAGATGATTCTTGACAAAAAAAAATAAATTTAAGGTGACGACACAATTTGTGTTAATTTTCAGGGACTTATTGATCCACCCTCGTATGTTTTATTCGGAAAACAATTGGCTACTCGTACTAAATGTAAAAGGAATCACAACAATGGAGAGAACAATATATGGAACATACCAGAGTCATAACGCTAAACGGTTTTCTCAATGCGATCATCTATCTTCTACTGACCGAAATAGATCTTAACCTTTAATGCAGGAGAAAGAAGTATGGCAGCACCGTATAATGTCTGTCACACATCCGCCCTACAACGTTCCAAATCATTCTACACTGAAACCGCTGCTATTCATCAAGCTCTCGAAAGATACAATATCGTAAACAAAATTAACACCAGCTGGCGGATCACCACACTAACCAGGGTATATGTAGTATACTGTATGCCAGTGAGCCAAAAATTTTCTTTCGACGGACAGTGAACGACCAAAATCTTTATTAACACGACACATTGTACAAAGAAAACACTCTTCGGGATTCAGATCCTTAGCAGAAAATATAACCACATTCTTTAATCAAGACCGTCTATCTATTAATTTACAATGAAAATAAGGTGTACGAGTTGCGCGTTTAACAAACGCAGATGTGATTTAATTCTCATTAGATTAAAATTCCATTCCGTAGGCATGCACCCACCTTATACTTACCAAAGTACGTAAGTACCCTCCCAGACAAGTAAGGTATTCACTGACATTCCAAATTTGCATGTAAATTCGCATTTGTTGCTGTCGTTTGTTTATTGTGGGGTGATAAATCCCTAGCTAGCTTTAAGCTGTTCCGCACCTTGATTCCACACAGATTCAATTGTAAGACTCTCGACATCGGATAGTTGATTGATTGACTACGCCTATTGATTTATTCTATGACGCAGTTCAGCTTCCGCGAAAATCTATTAGCTGGCGCGTAATAAAGTTTCAGAATTTACCTGGCTCCAGGTACACATGTTTGTTTAAATATTAGCTTAATGGATGTTTTTTGTAACCAAATCTCTTTGAGAATTTCCTTCATTTTTTTTTTTTTTTTAATTCATAGGCATTTTGGGCTCAACAAAATAAAAATCAAGTATGTACAGACATATGTTGAGACGCAATCAATGGCTTCATTTTGGTTGGTAAGTGGGGGATTCCGTGGGGGAAATCGTGTGGAACGTGCAATGGTGACTTACGATTTCAATGTCAGACAAATTTTACTGCGGGGTATGTAAGTACAATACATACATGTACCTATACGATATGAGATATGTTAATTAACTTGTTATTGTCGTCTTTCATAAGGAGCTATGGGAAAAAAACATAAATAATGAAGAGTCAGACGCGTGTGCAAAATTCATTAATCATAAAGCACTTCTTTATGAAATGCTATGCACTTACAGAAGTCCTTTTCTTTGATCCTTGCGAAATTGAACATTGCCATTATATTCTATCCTTTGTTCATGCAAATGCAGTAGGCGTCTCACGGCGGTCTCAGCTTCTACACAGTTCGAGCGACTTCTTCGGACTTCGGCATATGATAATTAATCATTTTGATAAAGGTGAACCGCTTGTTGTATGCCCGATGTAACTAAAAATAGGACGCATCATGGAAAACTCACTTGAGTTCGGTCCAGACCTACAAAGGATATGCTGCACAAATTGTTTCTGTTTTTTTAAGATTATGTGAAGGATGATGTTTGGATGGGTTAGTGCATACTTTCAGTGACTCTGAACAAGGCATTCTTAGATGTCCATGATATATCTCTTCGGTACCAAATTGACTTGTCTAATCAAAGGAATCCTTCACTTTATCTACTTACTTTTTTTTGTAGAATTAATAACATAGTCACAATAGAAAATGTAGTTTAGTATACCAAAGGTAAAACTAACTATTCTAACGTATTTTTTTAGTCATCTATGTCGAATGTTGACAAAACAACTAGGTTCAAAACTCGGGGGAAAAATGTATGATCTACAGATCGATAATACTTCCTGTTCTATTATAATATGCAGATCGTCTCACCCGTGATGGATAACTCGTCACGTTACGATCTGCTCTCAGGTTACAAACGACTGAAAAATCACCTAAAGATCTGCTAAATTCCTATTAGATCAATTTTTGGGGAACCGCACAAAATATGGTATAATCTGCTAAAGTTAGTAAATCGGCTTTGTCATTCGTCAAAGAAGAGAAATTAAAAGGCTTTCATCGATAATCCCACATCTTATTTAGAATGATAAGAAGGTAAGATGGTAATGGTCATGGTATTGGCTTTATTGGAAAGATAATTTTGTATGCCATTAGTGTTTAAATATGATTTCGGCTGGCTCGAATAAAGCGCAATCTGTAAGTCCAATTTTCGACCACTTTTTCGAGCAGCTGGGGCCGTATATCGGCAACAACGCGCTAATGTTGGCATCCAAGTCGTCCATCGTCTCCGGTTTATCGACGTAGACTAGCGACTTGATATATCCCCACAGAAAATAATCCAAAGGTGTTGAACCACACGATCTTGGAGGCCAATTCACAGGTTTATTACGCGAAATTCTGCGCTCATCGAATGTTTCATTCAATAAATTGATTGTGCCTCCATCTTGTTGAAACTACAGCTCGTCCACATTAACGCCATTCAATTAGGGAATGAAAAAGTCAGTAATCCGGAATCTATAGCGCTCTCACTTTTGAAGAAATATGGACCAATAATTCCACCAGTCCATGAAGTCCACCAAACTGTGGCTTTTTGTGGATGTGATGGCGTCTCAATAATGGCTTGTGAATTTTCTTCACTCTAAATGCGGAAATTGTGCTTGTTGTGCAAAATTCAACCAAAAATGAGAATCATCTGTGAACAAAATCTGGTGGTGAAAAGAGGATCAAGAGCAATCTCGTTTTCGGCCCATTCACCAAATGTACGACTATCAGGATGGTCAAGCGGCTTCAATTCCTGCACGAGCTGGATCTTGTAAGGTCGTAAACCAAGATCTTTCCGCAAAATCTTTCATAAAGTGGACGCAGCTCCAATTGCTGCGCACGATGGCGAATCGACTCATTCCTTAATACTACGCTCATCACAGCAGCAATAGCTTCTTCTGTGCGCATTTTACTACATCTCTTCGGATGCGTATTATCCATACCCAACGATCAATAGTTGTTCGGACGGCCGATTATGTCGACCGTGAAATAGCCATAGCGCACAGTAAGTTTCGCGAACTGAACCACGATTTTCGAAATAAATTTTAACAATTTCCAAGCTTTGTTCTGGCTTAATTCTATTCATGGTGAAATGGCAAACCAAACTGAGCACAATTCAGGTGTCAGCTGTCGAATTGGAAAAGTATTGCCAATTCGAAAAACAAGCCTCTAAAAAAAAAACACCCTTTGTTAGCTGCACTTCCCGATGGTAATACTCGTACATATGTATTTCATTCTTCGTTGATAGGAACACAAAAATTGTACACCTTGTTGAGATGATCCATATTCGCAACATTACCAAATTTTATGTTTCTAACTTAGGGGTTTTTTCAAAACTTCAAAACGTTCATTCTCGGACTAACTGACTGACTCACTGATCATCAAAACCTATAGAATCTTGAAATTTGGTACAGATTGGTGTGTAAACAAAGGAAATAAAGTGCACGACGGGGTCATACGTACTTGCATCTGTGTTCTGTTTATTTACAAATCAATCAGATTTTAATTTTAGGCGAAGTTGTTAAAATGTAGTTTATTCTTTTTTTTAAAAAATGGCTTAAACATAAAATAAAAAATTTGACAATTTTCCAAAACTTGTTATGCCATATCAAATATTGCTTAGATATCGACTTTGAACAAAATCGTTTAAATGACCAATTTCCCAAAATTCGATAAGTAAAGTACTGTTATACAACGTTTGTTCGAACAGCTTGGTACGCCATCTAGTGAATTAAGCCTAACTGAACCCAAGTATAAAATTTAAAAGAGACCTTTAGAGCCGTTTTCGAAAAAATCGATCTTTCTCAAAATCGGCCATTAGTAAAGTACCGTTAATTTTGGGGTTAGAATATAAATTCCGATTTTGCCTCGAATTCTGACCCCACAGATTCCAGATATGAAGTTCAAAATAAATCCGTTCAGATGTTTAGGTTGAAGTTCAGGGCACATACATACAAACAGACAGCCAAACAGCACACTGAGTTGGGAAACCCACTTTTTTTTTTAATCAAAATCTCGAGTTCGAAACTCACGAAACTAATACTTGCCATTATATATACATATGTACATAGGTGCAAGTAAAAATTATAAAGTTTGACTTTTCAGCATGGCTTCCAACAAATGGGCTGGAGAAGGTATCAACCAGTGGGGTACTTCTATTCGACATACAACTTTGAAAATTGATACAGACGTAGTGCTTGAGGTATATGCAAAAGATAAAATGAGTAAAAAATAAAAATAAAGTGGGAGGGGCACGCGCTTCATCAAAACGCATGTGGTATATCCAGTCGACATAGAATCCTGAAAATTGGCACGGAAGTAATATTTGGGGTATAGACCTCATACCCGGTAGGGAGCATGATATGTTAATCATTGCGGCATATCATCATGCGTTTACTTTCTTTCAATAGGACACATGGTTCAAGAGTCATTATTAAAAAAATACGTTTTTGTAATGCAGATAGGTTTGCAGGGAAAATGGTTAAAGAACCTGAAGTCATACATAATCTTATCAATGGTTTGTTTTTGTCACTAATTATTACGTTACATAGGTATGTATGTACCCATACCTAATCTTTGCAAAAAGTGTTGATATCTCAGCAACAACATTACCGTAAAAAGGGGCGAAGTTCTGTAGTACAAAAATCATGTTAAAGTTCAGCCACGAAAAGAAGTGAGATATAAAACTGTACCAAATCTATTTAGATTTAGACAATAGGGTAATACTTGCATTGATTCAATTACTCTGTAAATAAAAACGCAGCATTTCGTCGTTGGGCGTGCAATACATATTGCGTGTCAATTTTATCAAATAATACAGGGTGTGTAGTTTTTAATTTCTCATATAAAGTTTGTTGTTTTGCACATACCAGGTTTTGCACTTATACAGAGAGCTTAGAAAGCGGAGTGGAAGAAGGGAATGATCGTCAAGCTTCCTTCGAAGACACATGCGATGCCGAACAAGTAGGTCTTAGATCTGAATCCTCCTGTGTCGACCACATCAAAACCCTGCGGATCAGCATCGAGCAGTGCTTTGAATATACGTATAGATCGCCACTTCACCTGCTGTTCATCGAATTTGAGAAGGCGTTCACTAGTGTCAACAAGGAGTTTCGGAAAATATTTCCATTTTCTAAATAAAAACCAAAAAAATTTACAATTTCTTAATTTCAACACCCTGTAAAGAAATAAAATTATGTCCATTTATGTTAAATTGGATATACACTGCATCAAAAAATTGCACATACACCAAATCATTTACCAATGTAACCGTATTTTTTAAAAAAAAAAAACAAATATTTTTCGATGTCATATGTTAATCAGGATTAAAAAGAAAAATTTAAAAAAAAGTTTTTTTTGACGAACACACCCAAAGGTTGTGCTTACAGCCTAAAATTCGACTCAATTAATTGCACATACACCCTGTTTCTGTCGTAAATACTCGGTTAATGGTAAATATTTTTGCTGCTGTGTACAGTCAATAGAAGTTTAAGATATTTAGTAGTATACACTCGCATTTGGTGGTCTTTTATTTTATCCTTTGAAAACTAAATAAACAAAAAAGAAAGTAATGGAAGGCAATCATAAGAAAGTGCCTATAGATGTAAAAAAAATAATTGTAATGTTAAAAGCTGAGGGAAAAAGTTACGGAGAAATTAGTAAAACAGTTAGTAGACCTCGTGCCACATCCAATCTGTAGAAAAAAATTTTGAAAAAAATAATTCATATGACATGGGTATAGGAAGAGGCAGAAAAAAATCCTAACTGAGCGAGATGAACGAGTTATTGAGCGAATGGTCAAGGCTGATCCAAAAATTGGGGCACCTCAAATAGCTACAAATCTTGAAGTATCTGGGGGACCAGCGGTAAATCCTCAAACCATTCGCAATTTGTTACATACTAAGAGTTACAAAAGGGTTCGTAGCTCGTAGAAAACCTTTCATATCAAAGCAAAATGCCATCAAGCGCTTGGAGTATGCCAAAGAGTATGTCAACAAACCAGATGAGTTCTGGTAACAAGTAATTTTTGTCGACGAGAGTAAATACAATATATTTGGTTCAGATGGTCGACGTTTTGTGTGGCGAAAACCCAATATTTCCATGAATAAGGAAAACTTAATCCCAACTGTTAAACATGGCGGTGGAAATGTCATGGTTTGGGTTCCATGGCAGCTAACGGCTTTGGAAACATCACTTTTGTTGAATGCACAATGGATAGATTCCAGTATTTGTCAATATTAAAAGATAACCTTAAAGCCAGTGCTCAAAAATTGGGAATAGGAGACGGATTTATGCTGGTGCAAGATAATGACCCCAAACATAATTCCGAATTAATAAGAACTTGGTTGATCTACAATTGCAAATCAACTCTCCCACACCCCCCTCAATCACCCGATCTCAATCCAATTGAGCATCTGTGGGATTTATTGGAACGAAAAGTCCGGCAGCATAATATAACAAATAGACAGCAGTTGAAGCAGGTTATACTAGAGGAGTGGCACAACATATCTCCTGATGAACCTAAAAAATTGGTGGAATCAATGAAAAATCGTTTGAGGGAAGTCATTTTAGCCAAAGGATACCATACATCCTATTAATGCTCATTTAAAGCCTTTAAAGTAACAATAAATTTATGTTTATATGTACTGTATGTGCAATTATTTGAGGTGAATTTATTAAGTTGAATTTTGATTTTTGTTTTTTTTTTATCCTACAAGTAAAACATTTAAATAAAAAAAGTTAATTACTGAGCATTATAAATGAAAGAAATGATATTTAATAAAATTTTCTAAAATAAACTATTATTTTTAAAAATAAGCCTTTTTATGTGCGAAATTATCTGCTGTATGTGCAATTTTTTGATGCAGTGTACTTAGCACTACAAGACGACTAAACACCCTCTTGTTGAGTTAAGAAGGAAGAAAACATGCATTTTACTAGTCAAAACCGAAACCTTTAAAAAATTTTAAAAAATACAACAAATTTCCTCTCTAAAATTTGTACATAGAATGTCCTCAGCCATTTTTTTGGAGTGTCTCACGCAAGAGAAGTATTCCCGATAAATTAAACTATCGATCTATCGAGATCCAGAGTGGGGTAAGACAAGGCTGCATTCTTCCACCAATACTATTCCCATTGATGATTAGCGATGTGCTGCGTGCAGCTTTATGGACGAAAAATTAAAAGAATTCGTTGGACTCTCACATCCAACAACAGTCGAGGAGCACGCACAGCAGTTCGGGAAAAGTTGGGCGTAGTAGAAGCCGTAGGAATAAAGGGGTATAGGACATAAGTACATAAGTAGGTTTTGCACGCTTAACGACTATTTGCTATTCAGAATTTCAGAGTCGATGTTAAGCTGCGTTCGATTCCGCCGCTTTCGACCAGCAATATAATTTGAAGAGAACTTGTGCTAATAGGCGATAGCGTTACTGAGAATTATTTTGCTATAATTGGCAACTATGTACGTAGCACGTGCAGAGCTACCTTATAAAGCGATTGAGACCCGCTATTACTTTCCTCCTCGTTCTGATTTCATTTTCAGACAGCATCTTTGTAGTTAATTCTCATTCGAAACCAGTAAAGTAATACCACCGAATTAGTCTTAATAAAGACATTTCTTAAATTCCATACTGCGAACCTTCATGCTAATACTTACAAAGACAATGCAAACCTACTATAAAGAGCCATAAAAGAAGACTTTCAAATACAGTGTAAATCTTTTATTTTGTCTCATTAATTGCACAAACAATAAAAACTACATGCCTATACTTAGATAAAGAAAATCAAAAAAGAAAAAAAATATTTTGAACTGGATCATATAGACCATGCAAATTGCACCAACTGGTATAATAAAATATTAAAACTAGCTTAATATTAAAACTTTAACTTCATCAAAAGGGGTTTGTTCTATATTATACTTTTCCTCAGGCATTTATCAAATGTCTGGAATTATTCACACAGTACCCTTGCCAGGCATCAATTCATCAATCAATCGTTTCACTTAAATAGCTAAGGGATTGTAAAATTAAGGTGAAAACATTAGGTAAGTAAAAAGTATTGCTATTTCTTAAGAGCTATGGATATGGGTTCACGGCAGAAAGTATCTGCTCTCCTGTTGGAAGGTGAAATTCTCACCACCTCTGATTCTTCGCCTTATAGATGCGATAGTACCACTGTTTGTTGCCTGACGCTTTTCATCAACTTGCCGCCTATTACTTTCATGATTACGATGTCTTTCAGCTGCAAAAGGTGTCATAAAGTAGGGCCGATAGAATTGACTTGGTTTGTCCTTGCTTTCAATCGTGCTGTCAACAACACTACGTGCGGTTCGTTGCACAGGTCCACCTCCGGTTTTATTTAAAATGTCACGAGAACTTGGTGTACTCATGTTGAATTTTGGTCGTAGATTGAGTGGGATCATGTCAGGCTTAAGTTGAACTTCTGTAGTGTTAACCACTTCACAATCGATTTGCATTAGTGTGATGTCTCCATTAATAGACGGATCGCCTGCAGGTAACATTAAGGACATTCTTGGTCGGGTACTTTTGTTATAAGCTGCGGCCGGAAGAAGAATGTGGTCTGAATTGAAAGAGAGTACATAGAAGGTGTCGTCACGCCTCTTGATTCCTTCAAATAACCTCAGATACTCCTCATCAATTTGTGGTCTAAAGAGTTGCAGAGAATTCTTTGGATGTTCTTGAATCTTTTTGTTTCGCAATGCTTGTCTGTTGAAGAAATTCTTCCGACTGCGCTTAAAGCCTTGTTTCACACTGCTGGCAAACGGTAGTGATAGGCTTTTCAATTCAAAGAATTCTGGCGTGAGTTTGAATCCAATAGGCTTCTCTTTCACTGTACTCAAATTTAAAAAGTCATTTACGCCGATCCACTTTCTAAGCTCACTCGCTAGCCTCAAGTTCTCTGTTTGGTTGTTATTGACTGGACATTTATCGTCACTTTCCGTGGGTATAGTCTGATTACCATGTATATTAATGGAATCCGCTGACCTTGTAATATTCCATTTGCCAGTTTCATCGACCCACAAGAGGCCACGGCGTCCAGCTGCTGGGTGAAAGCCAACATCGATATCTACGGCGGAGGACTGCAGCCCGTCATCTGGTGATAAATATGTATGGAAACTGCCAAAATTTATCGAGACCATGAAAACCATAGCTAGCAGAACGGCAGTGTTCTTCTTCATATTCGAAGAAAGGAGGCGGCTCTTTAAGTTCGGGCTGCTTGGACAATTATTGCTGTTGATCTTATTTGAGATGAATTCACTCAATTTATTGTGGTTGCACTTACAGCTTTGAGCAAAGGCAATCAGTTGGGATCGTAGAGTTGTGTTTTCCTACGGAATTTAAAACATAGACATAAGTATTTGTTGAAATAAGTCTAGATAGTAAATTATATATTTTCCTATTAAAACGCAAACTTATACACTATACTGAACTCATGACGTGCTATTGCGCATCGTTAACAAATTCTGTAATTTTTCTTTGGCATCTTATCTTAGTAATCTTAAACGTAACGAACACCCGACGTCGGATGAGTGTAAGGACTATCCGACTACCGGGCGAGGTTTGTACAGGAAGCAACGAGTTGCATATCTGGCGTAGGGATCGGTGGGTCAGGTACGTTAGAAAAACGGAACTGCAGAGATTTTACAAAACTTGGTTAAGATCCAGGTTCACCGCGTAAAAGTAAGGAATTTGAATTTTTTCACTATATTTATTTTTTACTAAGCGGCGTACATACAGTCCCTCTCTACGCTCTTTATGGGACCAAATTTTAGGCACAGACTCTTTAGTCATGCTCAATCGTAGTCCGTTGTTCTTCAGATCAAGTTGGAAACTATTGAGCTTTTGCTGTAGCTGATCCAGATTGTTGGATATCAACACGATGCGATCGGCATAGAGAAGCTGAATTTTAATTTGACGGTGTTTAGCATTTTAATATTTGTCCATGAAAAGCTTTATACAACTCCGTCGAAGGCTTTCTCCCAGTCTATAAAGATAAATTGGAGCGTCAAGGTCTTTCTTGTATTCTTTCAGAATATTCAGGGTTTGTATGGCATCTATGGTAGATTTTCCCTTGACGAAACCTAATTGATTTTCACTGATACTGATGATGTTTCTTAGTTATTTATTCATCAAGAATGCATTTCCAAAATGGTTTGGCTATTGCAGCTGCTCTTTTCGGAGTTGCTTTTTGTTCTCTGTTTACTATGCGATCAGTATGATCACTCCTTGTTCTTTGCGACTTTTTTTACCACTACGTCTTCTAGTTCGTGAAGAGCGAACCTTTTTAGTCTCTTATAGCTTCTTTGCAGCTGGTAACTGAAAGCTATGATCACATGACATTGACACTTTCGGATGGTATTAGCTTTGTGCCACGTTATCTTTACCTTTCTACGAAAAGAAGCCTTTTAGTGGACAGTGGACATTTTAAAATCGGAAACAAAAAAATTTATCAGCTTCTTCTACCACCAACTTGGTTCTGTATAATGAGGAAGCAAACAAAAACCTACAAATTACATAAAAGCGAAATTAGGGTGCCGCATGTCAGATTCAAATTGAAGACTATGTCCCAGTACACAGCCACCGAGCCACAGAACATAGCTTAAATTAATATTAGAGGTGAACATTCTGGAAAAAAAAATCCTCCAGCTGTTTGATAGACAAACGATGATTATAATGGTATGAGGCATTGAAAAACTAAATGGATTCCACCCACTAACCCTTAATCTAAGGAACATCCGCCGCCTGTACAAAAACAGCAGGTCTCCTTTGTTAAAACGTAAATTGGGAATTAAAAACATTCGTGTTGTTTGTCTTAACAACACTGTTGGAGGTAAAATAAATTTCTCGATAAGATAAAACTACTTTGACGCTGTGCTAGTTAGATAACAAACGCAAATTGTACTTACACCTTTCAATGTGGTATTTTCCTTTTCCAAGTCATTGATACGTGTCTCCAATGAGACAACATATTCCTTCTTCTTTTTGCGGGACAGCGACGCAGATTCCCTATTTTTGATCATTCTCTGCTGCTTCTTAAGATGCCTCTCATCAACTATGCCCTTGAATAATCCGAGATCTCTGATTGCTTTTGGCTCGGGCTTAGCCACATTGCTAGTGCACATGGGTAAAACTTTCGGTAGCACCTGCGGTTTCTTATGCTGCATAGGTGCTGTTGCGGATTTCATGATAATTTTCGGCATCGTCGCGCCATTCCCTTTGCCATTCTGAATCTTCTGCATCAAGGCTTTGAAGTCCTTACTCGAGAGCACTATAGTTTTGGGCTTTGAAGCTCCATTTGGGGTATCCACTGGCTTTGGACTAATTTTAAGGGGAGCTCTGAAGTTCTGAACCGGCACTGCCGTCAGCGGTACGGTCTGCACGGGAATTAATGTACCCTGGAGCAGGTTTATAGGTGCGGAATTAGCGGTGAGCGGCAATATATTTGCTGGCAATTGAAAGACACTACTGGGTGGGGATATCGGAGGAGTGTCGACTATCATACCCTGGTTCAAGGAGTCCCGCGATACTGTGGAACTAGAACTATTCGTGGGCGATGGAGTGCTTCGATTCTCGGATTTAATAGATTTGCCATCTGCATCCTCGTCGGAGAGGAAGTTAATAAAGTCATCTGGATTGAAGTCGGTGGGCGAGTCGCATTCACTTTTTATGTTCTCACTGTTGGAGTTCGAGGAGGAAGCGGGAGGTGATGGAAAAGTTTGGAAACTTGTCCCCGGCTGCAGTTGAAAGCTATATCCAAGTCCAGATGATAAGTTAGCATCTGTACTACGCAGTATCTCTTCCAGTTCATCGATGTTGTACTCGGGAGTAACAAATGATGGGAAGTCTTCTATTTTCATATAGTTTTGATTAATAAGGGCCACTGCATAACGAGGATATATGTATGTAAATATTTACCATAAAATTCAGCACACGTATCGAAATCCATTGTCGTGGAATCACTTCACAAACATGTCGTTCTACGCTTCACAGCAAATAAGTAAATGTAAACAATTTGCGTACTTTCGCAAAGGAAACAATAAACTTTGTTCTACTTTTCAGGGTTTATTTTTTTTATATTTCAGAATTCTACGCCGGTGTGAATAAAAACAAAAAAATGTAGACGGTGGCATACAGGGATGGCATATAATTTTTACGTCATAACGACCGCTTTCTGCGCTTTGAATAACGGAAAAATAACATCGTTTTCCATTGGACAAGAAGAAGTATTTGTTTTTCAATTGTGGATTGCAATTCAGAATCCACTCGAGAAGAATTAATTACACGAAACTGAAATGTAAACGGACTAGCTGATAAAAAATGTCGAAATAAATAACATATTTATTTATAGATAATGTTAAATGATTTTCCTTTAGTAAAATAACAGTAACAATAGAAATAAAAGAGAAAAGAGCAATTGTTTGAGGAAAATCGTTTTTTGATATTTGTCTAATAAACATCTAAAATTGGATTGGAAAACAAAAATAGTGGAATCTTGAGTGGAACCAATGGAAACTAAAAATAAATAAAATATGTTCGAACTCTGTGAAAACTCGACCGACGTGACGTCGAAATAGAATTATACAGTGGTACAACATTCCTTTTTCAAAAATATGGGAAAAGAACGGAGTTTAAAAGTTTTCTTCTACGTTATGTTCGTATGATGTAAGAATATTTAGAATTGTCGAAGATATAATTTCCGATCAACTTGAATGGATTGAGAACGATGTTTCCAAGTCGGCTTTTTTGGTAAAACGTAATGATGTAATGAAATAATAGTTACATTTATTTGCTTATTTACTTATATCTTACTTATCGACTTATCGACTTCCATGCACACTGCTAACGCTAGCGAAGACACATTATGTACTGGGGCGTGTTCCACGTTTGGATTTTTTTTTTAAACGTTTTAAACCGACGTGGCAGTCATTTTCTTCTCTTAGAATATAATTATTTAAATTTCCTCTCAAGAGTGGAAGTTTAAATATCACTAACTCTAACGAATAAAGAGATGTCAGCGGGAATTGTCATTGTCTAAAAATCATCATCAAACAGAATTATAAAATATGGAATATAATGATATATAAACTCGTCATTCCTAATTTCATCTCGTACCTTAAATTCTTAAAAAAATCTTTGGTTAAACATGGAACGCGCCCTGATATGACAGATCTTTCGTTAACATCGTTAGCGAAAACATTTTAGCTACAGGGGAATTTCAGCCAGAGTTAGCTGAAAACTATTTGCTAGATAAGAATAAAAAAATAAAGTGTGTGTGTTGCGCTTATGACACAAAGCGCAATACCATCATATTGATATGTTCCACACTCTTACATGTTACCACTTATCAAATGCGTGTCCCGTATGCGTCCAATTATAATAGAGAAGGTGTTAATCGAAATGTACCTATTAAAATTTGTAATGTGTTTGTTATGTCTTTCGAAAGTTTTGTTATGTTTGTGGTTTATGTGCTACAGTAAAGAAAATATCTGGCTGTACTACTGGGATTCGAACCTTTGTCATGAAAATAAATGCTATAAGAGTGTTATGGGTTTTTATGGGAGACGACGCATGGTGTCCACGACGACTTTCTATTATTCGAATGATAATTTTCTAGCCGACGATTGCCGTTCGTCATATAAAGCTTGACGACAGTTGAAATTTATTTCTTGTTTCGAATGTTATTCGCCTAAATATGTTCTCAATTTGTCAATTTTTATTTTAAATGTAACATGAGCAAGAAGATATAACATGAGCAGAAACTCAAAATTTTGCATCTTAGTTCTCTTTAACAACTTAGCAACAGATTTCATTTCATTTATTTAATTAGAGGTATGTACATACTTCTAATCTTTTTTTGTACTTAGTGCTTTAACTATAAATGATACATTAATTACTTAAGACTAATATACCTATACAATAAATTTCTTAAACTAGATTGTGAAGGAGGTAAGAAATGCAAGGTTTGGTATTAATGTTGAGGAGAAGGAGGTGAAATATAACGGTTAAAAAGGGGGATACAGGTTTATCGTTGGTGTGTTAAGGCGGAAGTATGTAGCATGATTACACTTTTAAAATGGGATGGACTCGAGATAGATTTAATATGAGATGGTAAATAATCCATAGATAATATTTTTCGTTTCAGAAACCCACGTAGAAAATTGCCGTGATTTTTGACTAAACAAATATTTCCGATATCTTTGAAAGTGTTGCAGATCCGTCCACTATAACATGAGTATTTTTCTACGATATTTTGAAAATGTAATGGATAAAAATATTTGTGTGCATGTCACAAATATTTGGGAATAAATTACTAAAGAGTCGACCAACTATTTCCCATCTGGGGGCATATTCTCAATATTCATGTGGAATCACTCGTATATTACTGATTTTGTATACCCCTTTCCGAATGTGTAACAGTGTGGCTCTGTTATGAAATTCGTGGTGCAATATGAGGATTGCGTGTTAAAAGAAAATCAAAGGCGTGCGTCTTTACCAAAAACTAAAATTGAATTCTTTATTACGTAGTAATATGACATAGTAAAATACACAGAAACCAATGGTGCCTAATGGCAAGAAAAAAAGGAGGAAAATAATCGACAGGTAGATGTCGTTGCGCTCACACGACCCCTTCTTGTAAAATTGACTCCTGGCAATTTACCTCTCATAGTCTTGGAGCCATCTTGGTGGTTTTCGGGAGCGAACCGGTGCTGTATCCTTCCGGTCGACGATTTCCTCAATGTCTTTTTCTTTGTCACTATCTTCCATTTGATATACTGATGACCCATCACTCGTAGAATATTGTTCAGTTGACAACTCTTCCTCATCGCCGGTATTTGTCTCAATGATGTTTTGTAATAAACAAGCGGTGGTCCAATTGTCCGTAATTATTGTGAACGATTTTAATCCGTATAAATAAATATGAAATTTATTAGTAACCGCCCAGTGTACTGCTAGGCTTTCTATTTGGTTAATATGTAAATTTTTTTCACTATCGGCAAGCGCACGGCTAGCATATGCGATTACTACTTGCTGATTGTTTTGTTTTTGTAGAAGGATTGCTCCCAAGCCGGTTAATGATGCGTCAATTTGAACTTCCGTTGGACAATTATTCCTAAAATGTCCCAGTATTGGTGGAGATTTTAATTTTTGTTTTAAAATTTCGACTGCTGCTGCTGCTTCTTCTGTCCAGATGAATGGGGATGAATTATATGCGTTGCGTATTGGTAATGATAACTTTGAAAAGTCCTTGATGAACTTTCTGTGATGAGATGCAAATGCATGGAATGATTTAGCGTCTGTTTTTGTTTTGAAAATTTTGTTGTATCTGTCGATGGAGTTTGTACGGGAAGGATCTGGACGTATGCCGTGTGCTGAAATACCATAGCCCAAGAAGAATATTTCCATTTGGAAAAGCTGACTCTTTTGTAGAGAAATACGTAGTCCGCTTTTGATTATTCGTTTAAGTGCGTTTTCGAAATTTCTAATAGCCATGTCAATGTTCGGAGCTGATTGACCTACGTCGTCCATGTATGTAATAGTGTTTTCGGTGTTATCGAATGTTTGCTTCATTATACGTTCCATGGTCTTTGGCGCATTGGTCAGTCCAAATGGCATTCTCATAAATTCGTATATACCGTCTTGAGTTATAAATGCTGTTTTGTGAATGTCCTCTGGTTTGACAGCAACCGTCATAAATGCTGTTTTAATGTCCATTGTGTTGAAAATTTGTGCATCCTGTTGAACCAGTTTCTCTATGATGTCGTCGATGTGTGGAGGTGGAAAATTATCTTTATATAATTTTTTGTTAAGCTGTGTATAATCTATTGTCAATCTGCGTGGGGTACTTGGATGATGAGGCTGGTTAACTATTACAACTGGAGAGGCATATTCAGATTGCGAATCTCTTGCAATGTTTAGTTTTTTCCAATTTTCTACTGTTTCGTTTATAAACTGGCGGTCGCTCCATGAATAGCGGTAGGGCTTTCTGCGAACTGGTATATCATCTACTGTACGTAAGGAATGTTGATCTATGGTGCAGTATCCTAAAATCTCGTTGTCTGTCGAGAAGGCTTGTAAATTGTTGCTGACTATTTCTCGAAATTTTTGAATTTGTGTTGGAGATATAGATTTCGGAAATGTTGAGATTTGATGTTCGACTTCTTTTAGAATACATGGTGGTATAGTCTGGCTTTGTTTTAATATGCAGGAATTTATATTTGTGTGTGTGGTGTAGCCTGAGTTCGTATTTTGTTTTAATTGGACATCTCCGTTCGTTTCGACAGTTATGGTGATGTTATTGGCCTTTCTCCAATCGCTGCCGAGTATCAGTGGTATTGGTGCATTGTTTACCACCGCTACAGGACCAAATGTGCAACATATGTCGCCTACTGCAACGAATAGGTCAATTTGTCCTACAGGTCTACACTCATTGTCAATGGAAGTTATTGCTGAGCCTTCGTATTTTTGAACTGCATAATCAGGTGGTATAGAACGACGATCGATTACTGACTGTTCAGCACCGCTATCGATAAGAGTGGAAATAGGTTTTCCATCGAATGCATAGGCATCTACGATGGGTAAGCCTCGATCACCACCTTTTGACTTCAATGCGCAGTTTGCTTGTTTTGGAGATGGTTTATTTGGGCAGTTGCTCAGTGAATGACCAGTTCTATTGCATGTGTAACAGGGTATTGGACATTGCGAAACGGGGTGTTGACCTTTTTTACAGCGTGGGCATACATAAGTATTTATTTTTGTATTTTCTGTGTATGCTGGTTTCTTGAAATTATTGTCTGTAAAGGACTGTGGCGTTCTAGTGTTGCGATACATTGTTGTTGTGTTGTGGAACTGTTTGCTGGTGTGTTTTGTGTCATCGTCAAGTTTTTGCCCCAGTTCGAATAGTTCGGTTATGGTCGAAGGTGTGCCAATGCGTAGAATACGGCGGTCTGTATTGTCAGCAACACCCTCGAGTAAATACGCAATTTGATCTTCCGTAGGAATATTTACATTCTTTGGGGGCTTAGAAATAATATCTAACTTACTGCTGAAGTACTGGATTATAGATTCGTTCGGCCGTTGGATACGTGCATTTACTCTGTCATTCCATTCGCGTAATGTTGGTGTCTTTATGAATCGTTTCCTGAATGAATTGAGCCATATATTCCAGTCGTCCCTTGAATCGCCTTCGAAGTTCTGCCAGTTTCTTGCAATGCCCGTTAATTTGCTGGTGCAGAATACTAATTTAACCTCGTCACTCCATCCGTTTATTTTTGCGGCTTTTTCGATGGATTTTATGAATTGCTCGGTGGAGTTGCTATCTTCCCCGTTGCATTCCAAAATCGTTTGCGTCATGTCTGGGTTGATGACGACAGTCTGAATAACTGCTGGACAAGTCCCTACCGAACTAGAAGTACCTGCTGATGGTTCGATTTTCCTTGCTTTAAGGGTAGATAGGATTTTATTGTGTTTGATTATGATTTGAATTAACTCATCTTTTGTTGTTGCTGTTGTTTCCAGTCCTCTTGATTTGACTTCTGTTTGGAGTGCATCCTTCGTGAACTGGTTCAGAATTTCTGCGTCGATGGTCGTTTCTAAGAGTTGCTGGACGAGAGACATTTTGTTGTCGGGTGTTGGTTGTTTCTTTATTGTATGTAGGTTGAGATACCGGCTGCGCCATGTAACAGTGTGGCTCTGTTATGAAATTCGTGGTGCAATATGAGGATTGCGTGTTAAAAGAAAATCAAAGGCGTGCGTCTTTACCAAAAACTAAAATTGAATTCTTTATTACGTAGTAATATGACATAGTAAAATACACAGAAACCAATGGTGCCTAATGGCAAGAAAAAAAGGAGGAAAATAATCGACAGGTAGATGTCGTTGCGCTCACAGAATGGTTTGACCGAAACGCATTCTGAACGACTATTCGGAAACTGGTGAAGTAATTCTTAGGAAAAAGGATTTTTGCATTTCCAGTTATATATGTTGAAGATATATAAGGAGTTTTTACTTTATTTCAGACTTCTTAAGCCTCTTGCATTATTTTACTGTTCAGTTTCTGCAAAATTTAAATTATTTTTTTTTGTGGCATTAGAAACCGAGCAGTAATCTAGCTATTGGGGAGTTAATTTAGATACATAAATTCGTAGATTATTAAATTCGTTGTTCTAACTTCATAGACAACAAAGTATTGCATATATATTATTTAGTAATTTTTGAAATGACTTTTTGCAGTACCGTTCCATTTAGGAAACAGCAAAGTAATACATTGGACATTGAAAATATCTGCGATTTCAGTCTAATAAAATTGTGAATTTAATATTGGGCAAACTTTAACATAAAAAGCACGCGAATGAAGCTTGCGCTTAAGGACTTATGAAATGACTTACAACATATGTAGTTGCCTCTATTTTTTTTTTTTTTTCTTCAAAGTCTGATGGTAAAGTATTCGTGGACATTATGTGAAAAAATTTGGAAAAAACTAGAGTTTTAAATCTCGAAGAAAGACAAAAGTATGCTATTGAGTTTTATACTAAAACTTACCAAACGCCAAATGAAATGACTTTAACTCTCACTATATCAACACAGTCCATATATAATTAACAGCCCATATATTTTATATGATTTGCGGAGAGTTGTACATAATAAACCTAGCGTAAGTCAGAGGGCATAACATATAAAATTACTATTTGTTCGTACGATGAGTCTGTTAAATATTCCGAAGAACAATTTTAAAAACGGATGAGTTCATTGAGAAAATCAAATTGAATTTGGGATTCCACAAAAAAAAGTTGACATCGCCTAGTGTCTGCGAACATGTGCAACTCCGAAAAACAAAAGCAAAATTCAGAACGAAAAAAATTCACCTCATGCCAACTCTGCGCAACCAAACACAAGCTGACACAACAAATTTCCCTCTTGAAAAATTTCCCCTATTTACAAACATCAAAGTGTCAAAGTTCTTATGTCACTCAGAAAAGAAGAAAAAAAAGAAATCGTAATTCTTCAATCGAATATTTTTTCTTTTGTGTTCACTCTCAAAAATATCAATAAAATTACTCACTTCCGCAATGGCTACTTATAACAATCCACACTGGCTTTTATCCCACATCCGAAACTCGTTCATTTCTACGGATGACACAGGCATGTGCGAAACTGTGATGCTTAGCGACGACCTCCCGAAGCATTACTTGAAAAAGTTCCAAAGTCCCCAGCAGCAGCAGCGGACCACGATTAGAAAAGTGGGAGTGAAAAACAATCCTCGACCGCCGGAGAGCGGACTCAGCGATGTCGATTTTGTCTGCTATCCGGGCCTGGATCAGAGCGACGACGAAGACATGGACCTGGCCTCGCAGTCATTTGACATACAAATGTACCCCGAAATCGGAGCACACAGGTTTAGATCGAACACGGCGCAGAAGTTGGAGAAGATGGACATCGCGAGACGGAAGGCTGCTCGAACGAAGTGCGTGAACTTCGAAGACCAATCGAATGTTGGTGGCGAGCGGTCAGACTTGTTTGTGAAAAAGCCCGTCACCAGTGTGACGGAGAAGAGGAGCAGCCGCTTGTCCCTGCAGCTAGTGAACAGTCCTAAGCAGACGGCCAATAAATTTGTCGAGTTTGCGAGGTTCGACGGAGCCTCGCAGACAGGATTGCAGACGAAGCGGATAAATGTCTTCATACACATGCTCCCCGAAAAGGAGCGCAACTACCCCATGAAGATTTGCGTGCTTGCCAATGCCAAAATCCAGGAAGTCATTGGTTTCATTTGCTATAAATGCGTTATCCAGTATCCTGATATCCCGCTAAAGTCTATCAGGCATTACGGCCTCTACATGACGGAGGACAACGACGACATGGAAGATTTTCCACCACTAGATGTTCGGGAACCTTGTTCCAAATTTGGCTTTAGCCACTTGACTCTGGCTGAGCGGCGTCCGCTGGCGCACATTACCCGCGTCGACTATCGCTCACTGTCTATGACTTCAGAGGACGAGAAGGCGGGCGACGCTGCCGTCCGTGATGTCCATGGAAGCGGCGGCAACCTCGCCTGCTACGAGGAGCGCATGATGGACCATAACGATATGATCGAAGCTCCGATGTACCGCACATACAAACTGAATATCATTGACAAACGCTTCTTTAAGTCCGAGGTGCAGCTCGGAATCTCTGGAGAACGCATCGAAATCGATCAACAGAAGAACTCCTCGAAATTCTGGACGAAACAAAAAGCAATGACCTACCCCATCGACTGCATCGCCTTCTGTGAGATAGTTGAGCGGCGACAGAACAAAGCAATCATTAGGATTTGGATTAAGCCCCAGCAATCGGACGGCTACTCATCTTCCTCTTCGAAACACGTGACTTCGACGGCTGTCAGCGGTTCACCTGCCAGCCCTCAACACTTTAGCACCACTACAGGTTCATCGACATCGTCCTCGTCGTCAAGTGCGCCACCGGTGCGTTTCAAACACTACGACTTCGAAACCGAGCCAACGGTAGCCCAACACATCCTCAACAAAATGAATTTTATCCTGGACGTGCGCTCCAGTGATACTCGAAGGGAATTCATAGCCGCACGCGAGAGGAAGCAGGAGAAACACAGCAAGAAAAAGAACTGATCTTCTTTGAACTCCTCCCCAGAGGACTCGACGAGTGCAGTCTTTAAGGATTTCCTTCGACAATTCTGTGATTTGTATTTTACCATTTAATAGAAGGGAGTCTTTGTCTTCTATTTACATGTAGCATTCATTTTGTAATTTAACGATTCGGCAAAGTGAGCGTGGAGCGTGGAGCGGTGCGACCTTTCCTTTGCATTATCATCATCTACTTTTATTTTTTTCATTTGAAGTTGTTTTGTCCATATTTGCATTTGCATTGAAAATTTTTGATCATTTTAGCGAGAAGAGCGCGATTAATTATTTAAATAAAAGAAAAAGTTTGTTACTTATACAATAAATAGTGTTTTTTTTTTTTTTTATAAACAAATTCACTTTTCTTTCTTTCAGTTTCTTTGGCCAAAAGTCCCGGCATTTGCTTAGTGATAGAGAAGAAGTATGTTGAGCTTGCGTTCCTGTCCACTTTCCTATACTCGAACTAAACATATGGAATCAAAGAATAATAGACCTTTAGTCGTTAAGGAGAGCAAACAGTTTGAATTTTTCTTCACTTAGTTATGAGCTTTTGCCTCTGTTTTGTAAGACTTGTGGCTTTACACAATAAATCTCAGTGAAAATATTGTGGAATTAAAAATGTTGCTGTCAATAGAGTTCGGCTACCATGAACACCATTCCAGACGTTAAAATTATGTACACTCCGTTCCAAAAAAAAAAAAAAAAAACTGCGCACCCATGCATCTTTTCTAAATCGTATTGTATTTCACTGAAATTTAAATATACACCCCGCGCAACAAAAAAAGCCGCACATGGTAATTTTTAACAAAATGGAAGAAATCTAATAAATGATGACTAATCACTGCGTAGTCACTTTGTATTTTTGATGTTTAACATTTAAGTTAACACATTCCCCAATTTGACAATACATTTCGCAGCCTAATTGAAAAAAAGTAATGATCGTGAAGATCAGACTACAAAATATCAGATATTACCCAAGTACTATCAATATACATAAATTAAAAAAAGAGCAACAGTTTGAAAAGCAAATTTCTTTTTTCATATTTTTATTAACTAAGAAACCTTTTTACATAATTTAAGACTTTCATAATACTAAAAAATGATTCTAGTAATTCGTAGCACCACCCTTCGCCCTAACAACGTCATGAACCCTGTTTGGCATGGAGGCATAGAGATTACCGAGGTAATTGTTATTAATTTCATTGAACCACACTTCTTCAATGATGCTCTTTAGATGCTGCATGGTTTTTGTTTTTTTTATCTTGGATCTTCTTTCCCATAAGAGCCCAGATATTTTCGATGGGGTTGAGATCTGGGACTGTTTCCTGGCCAAATTAGGGATTCTATTCCTAATTCTTCTTTCAAAGTTTTAATCTGTGGAGGAAATTTAAAAATTAAAATCATAAGATTTTCAAAACACCCATAAATATGAAAATAAAAACTCGAATTACTCACAGATTTTGCTCGGTGGCAAGGTGCTGAATCATCTTGAAAAATTGGTTTTGATGTTTCTGCTGTTATCATTTCCATACTCGGAACAACACCATCTACTACTGCATGGCGTTAACAGTGCCCTCGAGCATAATTAGAGATCCAACTCCGATTGCGGTGATGCATCCCCACACCATAACATAAGGAGAATGTTTTACGGTGTGAGCTATGCATTCGTCGCTGTAGCGTTCCCCTTTTCTACGACGAACTATCTGCTTCCCATCCGGTCCGATTGGGTTAAACTTGGACTCATCAGAGAACACCACATTTGACCAATCTTGAACACTCCAGTTTTGCCTTTCCTTAGTCCAGCTAAGGCGCGTTTTCTTCATTTTGCTGGTCAGAAGTGGCTTTTTCGCTGGTCTCCTTGCTAGCAAACCCATCTCGTTGAGACGATTCTGGATAGTTCTGACGCTAACTTCAGCCCCAGTAGCTTCTCGCAGGTCAGCTCTTAACTCCGATGCATTTTTAAACCGGTTTCTCAAGCTTAGCCTCTTCAGTTTCCGGTCCTCCCGAACAGTGGTACATCTCTTCAATTCTGTCCAGATTGTGATTCCGACGATATTTGTTACAGAAACTTCTTACAGAACTCTCATTGCATCCAATTTGTCGAGCAATTTCACGAAATGACTGATTTCTTTACTCAATTGTACCCTTTTAGACATCGCGATATACTCTTTTCACTTTTATTTAAGAAATACAACTGCACGCACTGTTAAATACTGCCAGAATAAATTCCGACACATTCCAAAATGTGCATTACCTAACCCGGAAGCAATAAAATATAATTCGGCGAATCCCTTAAAGGTAATTAGCGCAAAAAAATGGAAAAATGGAGGAAATGGTGTACATAGAATTCAGTTTATAAGGCATTATCCTTCCTAACACTAACTACCTATTTGTGGCCAGATTTCCCACAAATGCGACAAAAGTGCAAGAGAAGGTAGACGCTAGCAGAAAAGGGTATAAAGTAGGAATTTGTATGGTATTATACATCAATAAAAAATATATATATATACATATATATATATATATATACATATATATATATATATACATATATATATATATATATACATATATATATATATATATACATATATATATATATATATACATATATATATATATATATACAAGTTTTTGGATTTCCTCTGTTGTTATATCTTTAGTCCACACTTCCTCTATGACTGTTTCGAGCTCTTCAATTGTTTTAGGTGCCTTGTTGCGTACTTTCTGACCCATAATTGACAATAAGTTCTCTATTATATTAAGGTCAGGGCTATTTCTTGGCCAGTTTAGGGATTCAAGGCCAATATCTGCTTGTATTGGCTTATCCGTTGAAAGAAAACAATGTTTATAAGTGGTTTTGAGTTTAAATTTTAGGTCAAAACTAGTTTTTACTTACGTAATGAGTGCGATGACAGGGAGCGCAATCGACCTGAAATATGGGATTTGCAATGTAGCAGCATAACTCCTCTATTGTAGGAACAACACCATCAGCAATGATTTCTAAAAACCCGAGAGTAACCTGATTGTGGCGTAGACATACTCGTATCTATTAAACCTATCTCAACAGTTACTTGTGTAAAACTTACACAAAAAGAAAATGCCACGCTCTATCCCGATTATCGTTTTGAGACCGTTAATATCTGTTGAAAATTTAATTTCGTGACTAGATAATCGGTATCTTTTAGCTTTTTAACAGGACAACATTGCTACGTCGCCGTAATGGACAGATGAGCACAGCGATACTGAGTTGTTGAGAGTCCAAAAATATCAATTCGGTACCATGGTCAAGAATTGAACATTTGTAGAAACTCTCTACAGGGTAATCTTACGAAAGATTTGCATCTTCATGCATACAAAGTGCAATTGACTCAAGAACTGAAGCCTATTGACAACGCCCAGCGAAGAGAGTTCGTTGAATGTATTATGGAACATCAACAAGTGGTGTTGCGATGAGGCTCATTTTCATCGTGATGGCTTTGTTAATCGTCAAAATTGTCGAATTTGAGGTTCAGAAAATCCACGAGTGATTGTTGAGAATCAAATGCATCCGCAACGTGCCACTGTCATATGGAATCTGTCAAATCCATCTGTCATCCATAGTGACAATATGGAATGTTTAACCACCGTTCAGCGCATTCAAATTGTTGCATTTTACTGCACAAATAGAAGTTCTGTAATACTCGTATCTGTGTACAACAAGTTAAGGCCCATTTTTCGAACAAAATCTTCTGCAGCAATGAGAGGCCCATTTCTCGCTCTGCGGCTACGTAAACAAACATAATTGGAGAATTTGGGGTTCTGAGAATCCAAATGTGATCGTTGAGAGGCCATTGTATCCAACACGGATGATAGTTTGGTGCGCGCTGTGGACTGGCGGCGTGATTGTGCGGTATTTTTTTTGAAAACGACGAAGGCACCACTGTTACGGTGAATTCTCTGTGCTACGGTCAAATGATAACCAACTTTTCTTGGCCTGAAATTGAGCACATTGACGTGGGTGACATGTGGTTGGGTACCCTACAACACAGGCAAATTTGGCTCTGTTGCATGAAAACTTCGGCCGTTTAATTTTGAGATTTGACAACATCAATTGGGTACCAAGTTCGTGTGTTCTGACCCCGTTGAATTTCTTTTTGTGGGGCTATTGCTAAAGATCATTTCTATGTAGACAATCCACAATATAGCTAGAAATGTGCAGAAAAGTCATTGAACATTATATCACAAGAATCGAAGTTTGCAAAAACTCTCGTCCAAAATTTAGAACAATAAAAAAATTTCATTGAAATCTTTAACATTTTTTATTTTATTTAAATTTAAAATCCTAAAACAGAAAATTAACAATCCTGTATACGAGTATATATACATATGCAACCATTGAACCATCTAAAGGCTTATTTTTCTGGGTACTCTCTGTGGCTTGATTTTGTACTGTTTTCTTGACTTGTCCAGAGGGAAGTATCTGAATTCGATTTGGTAGTGAATATATGTATCATATATTTATATAAATAGAATTCGGAACGTTTCTACTAGACAAGTCGAACCGCTGATATTTCAACAAATACCAAAGTCTGTGCCTATAGACATTCATATTGTATGTATGTATGTATATACATCGCGTAAAAAACAATACCCTGCCGCAGTCGTGCGAGAATGAATTTTCAGTAATTGTCGATATTAACCATATTTCTTTGTAACTTTATATGAAGTTTAGCTAAGTTTCACAAAAAAACGATATCCTAATTTGTATTTTGAAATTTGGCACCACTCAAACGAAATTAGTGTTTCTCCCATCGTCCGGCTTTTTCTTCTGTTAAATTAATCATTCAATTATTTAACATTGCACAAAATCTAAAATTAAAGACATTAAAATAATTTTTATTAGAAAACTTTTTCTGCGCCATATGTTGCCCGATATTCGAAATGTGTTATACTCAGTTATCGGTAACTGTGGATGATATCACAACCCAGTTAGTTGTTGTTCCTGTTTGCGAACTTTTTCTGAACCAGTCATAATTTTCACAAAGAAACACTGCTATTTTCAACAGTTACCGCTAACTGAGTATAGCACATTTCAACTATCGGCTATATTAAATCATTGAATGACTAAGTAGAGGGGTAGAAACACTAATTGTCTTTGAACCCCAATCCGCGACTAAATCAAAATACAAAGCAAACAAAATATACTATATTTTCTAGCTTCAGTCGGATTGTGCTTTTGGCTATTGTGCATTTGATATAAAGGGTGGGCCATTTGCTGGCTTCTTTTTAAATTTATGTTCTTGTGACACTGACAGCTCTTTTTTCTTTGAAACAAATTTCACCGTGCCCGCAAGTTTATGAAGAAAGTTCGTGAGATTGGCATAGTAATTGATAACAGAAGTTATCCTTGTGTTCGTCCTATGCGCTCAGCCGACAATATTGCTGCTGTTGAGGAAAGTGTCCACCATACAAGCCGTCTTTTGTGGACTAAATTCAATAATCGTGTAACTAGCCATTTGGGTTATGTTGCTTGGCCTCTACAGAAACTATTCAGGCACTTAAGCATAATATTGATCGAACTATTCGTGAAATAGAGCCCATTGAAAATGTACTGTAAAATTGGGTTGACAGGATGGGTTACTGTCAAGCCAGCCGCAGCAGCCGTTTAAATTAAATTATTTTCCATAAATAATCGGAAAGTTTATCCTCATCAATAAAGAAACAGATGGCCGACCCTTTATATACATATGAATATAGGTATATATACCTATGTACATATTAACTCATCTAGGGAATGGGGATATAACATCACTTCTAATTCCGATTGCGGTATTAGTGTTGATCTATTGGTTCCTGTCATTCAAAGGCATGTAAAATTTGTGACTTTTCAAGATTGTTAAGATAGCTGATTTTATTCTCCCGTAGAATTGATCCTTGTGTTAGTATGTGTATGAGTCTGAAGATCGCTGTACATATCCAGTGGATTATAGGTCGATGAATTACTTCCAAATTTTAGACTTTTCCGGTATCTGTTCGTATTGCCAGTATCTGCCAAGAGTGCCAAGAGTGCGTGAGTAGTTCTGGCAATGTAAGTAGCTCCTTCTAGAAATCTTCTACTTTTTTTCGTTTGCCTACATTGTGTCTCCATTTGCAATAAATTCATCGAAGAAAGCAGAAGGCATGCAGCAGAGCAACTGTCAGATTTTCTTTGGTGGGCATGTCGTATATTTGTTCAGTATAAACTGACAGAAGTGACAGCAAAACGACAGTTCTATTTGTGTTATAGCATGCGATAAATAGTATGCGATAAAAGCATGCTTTCTATTGCAAACTATAGAAATATAGCTGATATAATGGTCTACACTTGCTATAATGATAGCATGCTTTATCGCAAGCTATGAATTTATCGCAAGTGGAGACCGCGTGGGAAATCAACTTTCATTTCCACTTTGCGATTCACCCTTCTGTGAATCCAACTTTCTCTTAGTGTATTTCTGTAAACAGATCTTCGTCAGATATGTATGCATATATTCGCAACTCTTTCTTTGTAGTTCGTGGAGACCTTGAGTTTTTTGACTTCATGTCTTCAATTCCTAGTCACGCAAGACTTGCTTAATATCACATACTTATATTTAGTCGCACTCAAACTACAGGTATCTGTGTTGACATTTTTCGATATCATAGAACTTTTCCTACAACAAAATTTTACTTTCGATAAAGAGATTGAAAACTAAAAATAAATCTCTTGAGATCTTACTGATCACTCAAAGAGAATTTTCCACAATTTCTCAGCTGCGAATGCTAAATATAGCGTTCGTTGAGGATAATTTGATTAGTTTTTCACCAAATTCTTTGAGAAAAAGTTTAGTTAGTGTCTGCATGTTTTAATTGTATTAAAAAAAAAGTTAAAAAAATAAAATAGTGCAGAATGTCGTTAACTGAAATATCCGGGTTTTTTCCCGAGTACTATTTGAACTTGCGAAACGTCTGTAATGAAGGCGATATCGATAAGATTGGTCAAAGCACGACTGACCTGGATCGTATGGCATACATCGATAGTTTGCAATTTGTACGCCATAATGACCTCAAGATTGGACGCACTTTCGAAGGAAAGAACAGCTCGATGGCTGCTGCACTCAAGGAAAAGGGAAATCAAGCATTTAAGGCGAAGAAATGGTTAGAGGCTATGGTATTGTACACGAAAAGTTATATCGCTTTGCCGGAAGATAAAAGTAAGGTGGTGGGGTTCCTCAGAGAGATCAAATGTGCAATATTGAGGTTATGAGTATTTTTTTTTTTTAGATACCGATAAGGCAATTATATTGGCCAACCGTTCTGCAACCCTGTATCATTTAACGAAGTTTGATGAAGCATTGTTGGACATTCAAAGGGCTATGGAATATGGGTACCCAAACGACTTAGTGCACAAACTATACGAGCGGCAAGCTAGGTGCTACTTGGCGAAGAAGAATTACCCTAGCGCAATATTATCTTTTCAGTAAGTAAAAGTGTGTGCGTGTAAGTATACCAATTTGTTGGTATACCAATAATCAATAGGTAATCGAAGTGAAAACCATTTAAAAATCGTAAGAATACTCGTATTACTACCTGTTGTTTCCTTCTGTGATTATTGTTTCATTGGCATTGAAGGTATATCTTATCTTTCCATTCGCTCTCTCCGTACACTGCACCAGACAATAGAATAGGGGTTCTGGTAATTTGAATTGCAGCGTTGTCGCATCGTAAAGGCTGTGATTTCCGATTAGCCTTACTGGTGAATATCCTGCACCTTCTCGTTTACTACCACCAGATTTTAGATTAGATAATAGATTTATTTCAATACATTATAAATCTGAGTACCTATACATGTACATAATTTTACAAATCGTATATAGCATGGCAAGAGTCCTCTGCCAGAATGACATTTTTTTATAATTATTTTAGTTGCATATAAATATTTTATTACTAATCCAAAATTTTAAATGTTAAAATGCTTCTTGTTTAATTTGACTACGATATCGTAAAGCAGCTTTAATATATTTGAACAGGGCTTTCCAGTCTTTGACATTCAGGAACTGATGAACCTCATCTTGAGAAAGGTGGTTTTGTCCTAAGTGCGTTCTCCTTAGTTCCTTCAGTATAGGACAGATTCCTATAAAATGCAATATATTTTCTCGAGCCGCCAAGTTGCAAAGATTGCATTGCGTAGGTAGGTCCGTTCTATGGGGCATGAAGTTTAGGGGTAATATTTCTCCTTTCTTGTTGAAAATGATAGCATCCAGTCCTTGGTGATCTTCGAAATAACTAATCCCGCTGAGGTCATGCTTAAGTTGGCAATAGGATTCCCTGTGGATTGATGCTCTTGCCTCCTCTATAAAGCCGTTGTGTAATTTTTTTTTTATAATTTGCGCGCGCCAAAGAGGATATGAATACTCTTATACTATTACAGGACACGGGCCTTGTGAAGAAAAGAGAGAGAGAGAGAAAGAAAGATTTAGTGTAGTGGTTTGAAACTTAGATGGTATTAAGTTTCTGTAAACTCCAAGGGTTGCGTCCAGATAACTGGGGAGCTTGTTTATTTTACTTTTGTCGTTGCTCATGATTCACAGTATTTTTTTCGTCCTCCTGATGTCATCATCACAATCAAGTTACATTTTGAGCCATATGGCCATTCTACTGCCAGTGTTATGCCTTCGCGGTAGAGTTGACTTAACTTTCGCAATTGATCGACTTTTTTATTTATTTCATGCGAAATAAATAGATGATTCTCGACATCAGGATTTGAACCGTGAACCAACAGCGTGACAAGCGATGATGTTACCACTACACCACGGCTAAGGTTGCTCAAGAGATGTTGTAAAGCTCAAATTTCATATTTTCTACGTTGCTTACACTTATATTAAGGGGACAATTCGCTCTAACCGCTAGCTCCTTCCACTTTTCAAAACAGACTGCTTCTTTGATGATTTCTTGCTTCGCTACAATTTTTGGTAGGCGAGTGTCTTCCATATGTAGGACCTTTACCATGTAGTCGAAGTGTATCCTAAGCGTTGTTAGATACAACGGTGGGAGGCACGTCTCTTTGTACAGCATGTAGTTTGGCGTGGTCATCGGCAGGCGAAGCATTCGTTTAAGAAAGAAGCGTAGAAGCTGCTCAACTAGTTCGTGTCGCTTGTAACCAAAGACTTGTGATGCATAGAACATAACCGATCTTCCAGTAGCTTTGAAGATGAAGTATATTTAGCATTTACTCTTTCCATGTTTAGGTAATAGCTTGTTTTGCTTCTTTTAATTTTTCCTTTAGATGCAAGCTAATATTATTTCGAGGTGTTATGATCACTCCAAGGTATTTATACTGTTTCAGATTTGAGGGAGAACCTGTGGAGGTAATAGGTTCTCCCTCAAATCTCCATCTTTCTCTTCGTGTATGCCTCCCCCTTCCATTTCCATGTCATGGTGACTTGCGATTTACTGTCATGGTGACTTGCGATTTACTCCTGTTCACGATAAGGTTCCACATTTTGCAGTATTCTTACAGTTTTGTCATCATTCTTTGCAGCTTCTCTGGTGTATCAGCCAAGAGGACGATATCATCCGCAAACATTAGAATCTTGATAGTGACATTGTTAACAAGAACACCGCCGTTCCAAGCCTAGACAATATCTTCTATGAATAATACAATTAGAGCGCACTAAGTGTACATCCCTGCTGCACTCCCGTGGTAACTGGAAAGTTCTCGCACATCTCCACTCCACCCCATTCCACACAGCGGCGGCGCAATGACGATAGATAGCCTTTAAGTAGATCACTCTTTATACTATGAAGTGCTGAGCACCTATTAGCTAATGAAAGCTACTAGTCCATAGTGACGTGCTTTGATTGTTATGCTTTTGTTAGCAAGTAGTTTTACCAGTGTGCTAGAAGTTTTCTTAGAATTTTAGAATAGTAACTATTGTTTACTAAATAAAGGGTGGTTAAGTTTTTTTTTTTTTTTTTTTTTTTTTTTGGTTGCGCCTGGAGGTGCAGGAATCTTCAAAGATACCAATGGCCCGTACCATTGGTTATGCCCGATTCATATATCTGACCTGATGATTCATAAGCGTCTGCCAGTATATGCCTACGGGCTAAACCTCACCCCCCAGAGAGGCACTATGAGAACCGGCCGCTCGTGCTCATAGTAGTAGGAAATTCGTTCCTCTCATTTTTTCGTTTTGTGGTGACTACGACTAAGTTGCCTTAACAAGTAGTTTACGCTTCTGTAGTGTTAATCGCGTTAGGTAGGTAGCTTTCCTGCGAAGGCACCTACTAATACCGTCATTACATGCGGTTTTCCCTTACTGCGCCAGATCGTACGGTCTTGTTCTTTGTAGTCGGCGCTCGAGGTTTGTCACGTCCAGAGTACGGATTATTTCATTATTGCAATGATCATGAAGGCGAGTACGAAGTTTGTGAGCAAAGTTTGTTACTTCATCCCTCACGGTAGCAATTCCTAGATCTCTGTGAATATCACTATTCCTTATATACCATGGAGCATTCACAATTGCTCTTAGTGTTTTGTTTTGGAATGTTTGCAGAACAGTCATATTGCTTGGCTTGGTACAACCCCAAAGTTGTATACCGTATGTCCAAGATGGTTTTAGCACTTGCTTGTACAGAAGCAGTTTGTTGTATACGCTTAACTTCGAGTATCTCCCGAGTAGCCAGTACATTTCTCTAAGTCTGATTTCGAGCTCGTCGCGCTTCTTTTTAACATGTGGCTTCCACTTAAGTTTTGCGTCTAGTGTCATTCCTAGATATTTTGCCTCGTTTGCGTACGGTATTTGTACCGAGTTAATGGAAATAGGTAAGTTGTTTATCTTTTTGTACGTAAAATTGACATGCGTTGACTTGGTCTCGTTAAGGACGATTCTCCAGGTCTTTGTCCACTCGCATACTTTGTTTAAAGCTCGTTGGAGTTTTCCAGTTGATGATTCGACTGACTCATCTGTTGCGAGGATAGCCGTGTCATCTGCGAACGTTGCTACGACAGTCCCTTCATCTTGTGGTATATCTCTTATGTAGAGGAGGAACAGGATTGGGCCGAGAACGCTTCCTTGCGGAACACCGGCATGGATTTCTTTGAATTTCGAATATTCTGCCCCATGTTTAACACGAAAGAGTCTGTTATTAAGGTAAGATTCCAATATTCTGTAGAATTTATCTGGTAAGATTTCCCTTAGCTTATATCTCAGGCCTTCGTGCCATACCTTGTCGAACGCTTGCGATACGTCGAGAAAAGCGGTAGAGCATATCTTTTTCCCTTCTAGAGCTTTTTCAATTTCATTTGTAATTCGATACACCTGATCGATTGTGGAATGTTTAACCCGAAACCCGAATTGATGATCCGGGATCAATCGCCTTTCTTCAATTACTGGGTGCAATCTTTTTAGCAGAAGTTTCTCAAAGACTTTAGATATTATCGGCAGAAGCGAAATGGGTCTATATGATTTCTTGTCGTTTGCACATTTCCCCGGTTTCGGAACCATTATTACTTCGGCGACTTTCCATTGCCTTGGAACATATAGAAGTCTCAATGAAGCATTTATAATGTAGAGTAACTTAACTAACGCTTTTTTCGGTAGCTCCTTCAAAACTTCGCCAGTGATTAAATCATATCCTGGAGCCTTGTTATTTTTCAGTTTTCTTATTGTCATTCGAAGTTCAGACAGGGATACAGTTTTTAATTTAAAGTTGTCGGGTGCCGTATTTGCATCCGGATCTTCGATCAATGGTTGTCCATCGAATGGCTTGAACGTTTCCTCTAAATGTTCGGCAAATAATTCCGCTTTATCTTTGTCTCCTTTTGCCCATTCGCCGTTAGCTTTTCTTATTGGTGGCGAGTGCATTACGGGTTTCCTTATGGACTTTAAGGCTTTCCATAGAGAGTAGTTTGAACACTTATCAGCGGTCAAGCTCTCGAGGTAAGTAGAAGTCTCGCGATTTCTTAAGTCCTGCAGCACATTTTTTAGCTTGTTGGAAAGGTGGTTAAGATAAGTTTTATGCGGTGGCGCGCGGGATTGTTGCCATCTCTTGCGCGCTCTTCTCTTTTCACGTATGAGGTCTTCGATATCAGGCTGGTATTTGACTTTGCTGTTCCGTGTTGCTGTTTTTCGAAAAGGGGTATTTTTCCATGCTGCGCACTGAATGGCTTCCACGAGCTTGTCAATTTCGTCTTCTATTTCAAGTGGTGTCTTTAGCGGCACATTTAGAGCAATATTTTCCTTGCAGTCTTTTCTGAAAACGTCCCAGTTTGTTTTGTTACTAGTTAACTTAGGCGGTCCTTCTTTTTTTGCTAGACTTCCACCGATTTTCAGAATGACTGCTGAGTGGTCTGAGCATAAATCATAACATTCTTCTACTTCCGTTAGATTTTTAGTTAGCGCTTTTGCGATAAAGAAGTCGACGAGGTCAGGGATTTTATTATTGTCAGTTGGCCAATACGTTGGCTTTCCCGTCGAAAAAAATTCCAAACCACGTTTCATACTGGCTTTGTACAATAATCTGCCTTTCGTTGAATTACATCTTGAACCCCAGAAAGTGTGTTTCGCGTTAAAGTCACCACCGATGATAAAATTAGGCCCGAGTGAGTCAAAGAGGCGAACGAGGTCGTCGTCCACCAACCTATATCCCGGAGGGAAGTAACACGATCCGATCTGGTAGTCTAAATGATTTATTTTTACGGAAACTGAGCTTATTTGCATAGAATCCAGTTCTACTTTTATGTTTACGGAGTGCTTAATGTATTCTTTAATGTACATAGAGGAACCGCCTCTCGCATTTTCCGAAGGATGATGCGCGTGATAATCACTGTAGCCTTTTATTCTGGGTCCAGGTCCTTTTTTTAAGTGGGTTTCCGATATCAAGCATATATCAATATTGTTTTTCCGTAAAAAGATTTCTAATTCGTCTATTTTTGCCAGAATGCCGTTTGCATTCCACGTTAGTATCTTTAGCAGCTGTTTCATATTCATGTTTTGTTGTTTGTCTTGCGAGGCTTGAACTCGAGCTTGCTCAATTTGTCGAAAATAACTTGATTAACCTTGGTTTGCTCCTCAAGTTTTTCCAATATCACAGTTAGTATTTGGCAGACCGGATCTGTTGTGGCTGACCTTGATGCGACTTGCGCGTACGTTTTAAGGGCCGATGTTGATTTTGAATAAAACACAAATTATTTAGGAAATTACTGTCATTTCTTTTTATTATGATAATATTGGTATGGTTTAATTATGTATGGAACAAAATATCGGCCAAATGGCCGCCGCGACCTCGGCGGCACACCTCCATCCGATGGTCCAAATTTTCGATGACGCTGAGGCATAATTGAGGTTCTATGCCGTTAATGTGCCGAATTATCTCATCCTGAATTGTTGCTGGCTTATCGACGTACACCTTTTCTTTCAAATAACCCCAAAGAAAGAAGTCCAACGGTGTCAAATCACATGATCTTGGCGGCCAATTGACATCGCCACCACGTGAGATAACACGGCCATTGAATTTGTCGCGCAAAAGAGCCATTGTTTCGTTAGCTGTGTGGCAAGTGGCACCATCCTGTTGAAACCACATATCGTCCACATCCATATCTTCCAATTCGGGCCATAAAAAGTTCGTTATCATCTCACGATAGCGAACACCATTCACAGTAACTGCCTGACCGGCCTCATTTTGGAAAAAATACGGCCCAATGATGCCGCCAGCCCATAAACCGCACCAAACAGTCACTCTTTGTGGGTGCATTGGTTTTTCGACAATCACTCTTGGATTATCATTCGCCCAAATGCGGCAATTCTGCTTATTGACGAATCCACTTATTGATCATCCACTGTTGCCATTTCTTGCCACCATTGTGACCATTGACGACGCTTGAAATGGTCGAGAGGCTTCAGTTCTTGAGTCAATTGCACCTTGTAAGCGCGTAAATGCAAGTCTTTATGCATAATGTTCATCAACGACGAGCGTGAGAGGTGCAATTGTTGGGCACGACGACAAGTTGAGGTGGACGGCTCTTCAGCCACACTATCGCGAACAGCAGCAATATTTTCTGCAGTACGAGCTGTACGAGCATGCACTGGTGTTTTCACATCTCCTACAGACCCGGTTTGCACAAATTTTTGCACGATTTTTCCGATTGTACGCACATTTGGACGATTAAATTGACCGAAGAATCACGAAATGCACGATATGCATTTTGATTTGAACCGCCCATTTTCATGATAAGCCTGAATAACTTTAACGCGTTGCTCGATTGTGTATCTTTCCATGGTTCAAATTGAGTTAGTCTGAAATTGAGAAATGTCAAATGAAATGCAGAAAAAATCTTGACGTTTAGGTGTGGTTCACATTCAACATCGGCCCTTAAAATTTAACCACCCTTTATATCTATTTATTTATAGGAAAACAATTTCCACTGTTGATGATGCAAAGCTTCCTCAAGACAAAAAGGCCAAGCAAAAATTTGATGCAGTAGCAATGATAACAATGCTCCAGAAGGATCCTCGAACAAATAAAATGGCCGAAAAGCAGAAGGAAGCTGCTGGTCTAAGCGCAGCCGTTCCAGATGAGAAGCCATTTACGAGTTCGGCTATAAAAATCGATCAAAATAAATATGAGGGAAGGTTTGCTAGGGCTGCGCGGGACATTAAAGTCGGTGAAGAGATATTAGTTGAGCGTCCTTTTGCAGCGGTATTGATTGAGAAATTTTCGAAATCCCATTGTGAGAACTGCTTTATCAGGTGAATAGAAAATTCAAAAATTATATTTTTTCAACATCTTATTTTTCAGAACTGTTATTCCCGTGGCTTGTCCAAACTGCTCCGACGTCGTTTATTGCTCGGAGAAATGTCTGAAACATGCCGCTGGAACTTTCCACCAGTACGAATGTGGACTCCTGACAACAATCTGGCGCTCTGGGGCTTCAGTAAATTGCCATCTTGCCCTAAGGATTATTGCTAGCCAACCATTGGAGTATTTCAAAAAAATCAAGGATGATGTCGAAAAGTCACTGTCCCTTGACAAAATCAAGAAGTAATTCATTGCACGGCTCATTTGGCTAAAGAAAATATATATAAAATTTCAGACTTCCTAAGGAGGACTATCGATGCGTTGCCCATTTGGTGCGTCATGAAACCGAGCGCACTGCCTCAAACTTTTTCCAACATGCCTTGATGGCGCGTTTTCTCACGAGATGCCTCCAAGCGTCTGGTTACTTCGGAGCCTCTGCATCCTCCGATGATGTTCTCTTCGTTAGTTCCCTTATGTTGCGTAATCTCCAATTCATACAGTTTAACACTCACGAAATCTCAGAGCTTCACAATTCAAAAGTTAATCGGACTGAGAAAACTGTTTTCATTGGTGGAGGTATCTATCCAACGTTGGCTCTTTTCAATCACTCATGTGATCCTGGTATTGTAAGGTAGATAGAATTTCCTCCCTACTTCATGACACCATTAACTGTTTTTTTTATAGATTCTTCCGCGGAACTACAATCCACATAAACACCGTAAAGTCCATTGAATCTGGGCTACAAATATCTGAAAACTACGGTCCAATGTACACTCAGGAGAAGCGTGAAGACCGCCAAGCCAAGCTAAAGGACTTGTATTGGTTCGAGTGCTCCTGTGATGCCTGTTTAGAGAATTGGCCCAGTTTCGATGATATGAAGGCAGATGTGATTCGTTTCAGATGCGATGCGGCACAAAAATGCCGAGCTATAATCGAGGTGCCAATGAATTGTAATGACTTTATGGTAATGTGTGTGCACTGTGGACAGAGTACGAATATCCTAAAGGGACTTAAAGTTATGCAGGTAAGGTGAATGAACTGAACTTATGATTGGAATTGATTCGTTATTTTATCTAGGATACTGAGCTAATGAATCGCACAGCAAAGCGGTTGTATGATGTTGGTGAATACTCGACGGCACTGAAGAAATACATTGATCTTGTGATGATTATGAATGAGGTGCTAGCACCACCGTTTACGGATTATTGCCATTGTCAGCAGAGTATAAGGGATTGCTTCCTGCATTTCGGCAACTGCTATGATTTGGAATAATTTTCTATTTGTTTTTGTAAAATTGTCAATAAAGTGTTGCCGAGTTTATTATATAATTTTATCATCAGCATTCTTGGTATGCCAGAACAGATTGAATTCTACTTCATTTGTCTAGTGGAACGCGTCTTGGTTGTGTCTACTTAGTGAGACTTCAGAAGACACAAGTTTTAGAGTTAGGAAGTGGATATTTGACTTGCTATGATATCGTCGAAGAGCGAGTAAGATCTCGGTTAGTGTTCTGGTTCTGTTCTCCCTCGCTATTCTGTTCCCCCTCGCTATTCGTGGATCTATTGTGGTCCCCGTAATAAACTGTACTTGAAAAGAGATGATAGACAAGCGAGATAGTTAGATTTAGTTATTACACCCCTGAATCCAGACTGAATTTTAGGATGGTTCTTGGTGGCTTTGTTGACAGTTCGCCCTGGTAGTTGAAGAAGTATTCTCTAAGGGTCGTTATTCTATGATAGTTCTGTTGAAACTTGTGCATTCATAAAGGAAGTGTGTTGTGCCCTCTACCGGACCGGATGATGGCAGGTTCGTTCTACAAAATATAAGAGTCAATAACCTTTGGAAGCGTAGGTCAAAGTCGGGGTAAGGTGTTAAATAGTCAGTTTTCGTTTAAATTCGACCCTTTATCCAAAAATTTAATTGTTGTAGGCAATGCTAGAGCAAGCATAATTTTGAGGGATGCAGACGGGGTAGTTCTAATGAAGCTGGTCACCATACCACGCATTGGCGGGTTTAGGTCCTCATTTTTTCAAAAAGGTTCTGTTGCATGCATGGAAAGTAATGTATGCTTTCTCTGTCTTTTCCAATATTTTTTTTATTTCCCGTTTAATTTGTGGTCCAAATTACAGCTGAGGTATTTTCACTTTATTCCATGATATACTACATAGTCAGTTTACACTACAAAGTGGACTGTTTGTTTTTATATAAAGAGTCTTCACCCCTTCTACTTGACTTGATGTTTTTTTTTTTTTTTTATAATTTGCACGTTTTAAAGGGGATATAAATACCCTTAAATCAATTTTTTTTAGAACACGTGCGTTTTTGTGGAAAGGGGAAGAGATAGAGAGAAAGACAGAGTGGTGTAGTTTGAAACTCAGGTGGTATTAAGTTTCTGTAAACTCCAAGGGTGGCTGTCCAGATAACTGGGGAGTATTTTGTTTGTTTTCGCTATTGTTGTAGTTGCTTATGATTCACAGTATTTTTTTCTATCAACCTGATGTCATCAACACGATCAAGTTGCATTTTAGCCGTATGACCACCATACTGCCAGTGTTATGCCTTCACAGTAGAGTTGACTTAGCTTTCGCAAGTGATCAATTTTTTTTATTTATTTCATGCGAAATAAATAGATGATTCTTGACATCAGGATTCGAACCGTGAATCAACAGCGTGACAAGCGATAATGTTACCACAACATTACCACAACACCAAGGCCACTCTTAATGTATGAAGTACTCTGTGCACGTTCGTCGTTAATTAGGCATTGCATTCTAATATAATTTCAATTGTTTTCATTTATAAATGATAGTTATGCCAATAATCACACATTTGGATTAGCATACATTATCTGAAATCTGAAAGCAACTTTGATGAATAACCTTTGGAAATTACCTCCTTATTGTATTTTCTCATTCACCAGGCACGCACACACACCTTTAATGGAAATTCGGTGCAGCTAATTGACCCAGCCCCATGAATACATAAATTGTCTGATATTGAAAGAGTACTTGTATATAAATAAACAATTAATACCTATACTACTTTTGACGCTGAAGACGATTATTATTTTCTTATCGTTCTTGAATGCTCCATAACACTGCGCCAAGTTAACAAGATTATATATGAAGAGGTTTAGGGAAACGTCGGCGGCGGGGTTATTAGTAGATGTATGGTCAAAAGAGACATGAATAAAAGCTGGAGTATTTTTTTTTTCATTTCCAAGAGACTATTAAGGAGCACTTATCTTTCATATGCCTGCAAAAGTCTTGAATTTCATTTTCACAGAACTACATCAGAACGTATTGAATTCCCTTACCACATTCTCCGCACATTGTTTAACACGTAATGGGCTAATGAGTTTCTGTAATAAAAATGTGGATCGGTCGAAGTGGCTATGGCTACGGTACTAGGGTTGGTTTGTGGGGCTGCTTCGCATCTTCGTAGACGACAACCGCTTATCATTAAATAACCTATCGAATAATCATCATGAGAAAAATTTAACACTCACTGATGGATGAATGTATTGAGACTGCTATAAACTTTTCGAAAAGTTCGCAATCGAAACAGACGCTCAGCTCAGTTAGCAATAGACGTTGGTTTGAGTTTGATCGCTAAGTAGACAGTGCTTTAAAATAAGAAAATATGGTAAACTATAAAAAATTAACGAGTTGTGTTGTGTTCTTAGAAACTTTGTTCTATTCTATGCATAGGTGATGAGAGTCCTTTGTGTGATTATTCTTATTGCATTAAGTGCAGTGAGCAATGTAAGAGCACAGGATATAGAAGTACAACATCTACCATCAACAACTGAAGGTCCTTTAACAACTGCTCAAGCTAGTGAAAATATCCCGACGACGACGGAAGATGTTGAACAATCGTCAACATCCACGGAACTAGAAATAACTACCGAGGCGAAGAAACCAACAGCTGATGTTACGACGGAAAATGTTGAAAAATCGTCAACAGCCACAGAACATGTCCTACAAACTGAGCCAAATCCAACAACACCAGTCACAGAAATTTCGGATACAACTACCGAGACCAAGGAAACAACAACAGATGTTGCAACAACTGTAGTAGCTAAGGATACAACAAGCACAGTACCAACGATAGCCACTATTCCGAAAGTACTAACCACGCCGAAACCAGACAGGAGACGTAAAGAAGGTCGCTTACCTTCGGTTTGTCGATTTGTTTTACAAAATGGAAAACCTTACTATAATTGGATTTTCAGAGGTCAGTATTTACAATTTTTTTTTATTGGATTAATTCTACTTTAAAAAGCGGTACTCATCTTAATTTATGAGCATCTAATCATTTGAGTAGTTATGTGGAAAATTAATCAAGGCTACCTACATACCTACAAACAGGCTAATTTTTATCAATTTTGATAACAGAAAATCTAAAAAAGTATTTCTCTCAATTCTATCTGTCCGGCTATCCGCCTGTGTGACCATACATATAACTATATACAGTCTCATATTTCGTAATACTGCAGTAGCTGGATTTAGAACGGTTTTCAGGGTTTCGGTACAATGATAAAGTGAAATTTTAGAAAAGTGGAAAACCCAATAAGTTTTGGAGGTTAGGGTAAAGGTAATTTTTTCGCACTGATTTCGAAAATGTATAGTTCCGTTATTTGTACTCGATCAGGTTTCAAGGAAAGAAAAAAATCTGACAGAAAAGTTACGTCTACCGAACATTCGAATATTCACCCCCAGTTCCGATAAAATGACGAATCGTTTGATCTAATTTTTGTAGAAATCGGTTGAGTCGTTTAGGCACTAGATATTAAAATATTCATACATGATAGGAAATTATAGATTTTTTATTAAAAATATGAATTTAGTTTACGTTAAGCCAACAATTATGTGGCGCATCACACCGCGTCGGCTTTCACAGATAAAAAACAACTGACTCTTGAGAACACACAGATTTGCATTTTAGCTCTACTCTTATTTTGCTTCCTCCTTTTTTCTTCGTTTGTTTGTTTTTGATTTGTCACAGTGTGACCTAAAGCACAGTGCAGCCCGTCGTTCCACTCATACTACGCTCTAACAAATATATGTGGTTAAAACAATAAAACTAGGTACAACCAATAAACAAATTAGAATGTTGCATATGGTGTGCATAGTATAAAGTATAATAAATGTAATAAAAGTAGTTCAACACGATTTGTGTGCTACACATCAATATTTATTAGAATTGCTCCGGAATCTCCGCACATGAAGCGTTTTCATGCCTGACCATAGAGGAAACGTTTTGAATAGAAATCGGTGAGAAATTCGGAGCATTTTCTTTACACAAGTCGAGAAACCTGAACCGCAGGTTTTTGGCAAACAATTCGTATAATAATACTAGTTGACTGGTTTTTTGAAAAGTGGTCTTGGTTATGTCGACTTTGATGAAGATTGGTCCCATTTTGCTCTTACCCCAAAAATACTTCTAGCTAACCATTGTTAGCAAGTACTTTTATTTTTAAAAAAAAGTGTAAAATATGCCCCAAAATCCAAAAAAAACCAAAACACTTATGACCGTTGGTACCACATGATGAGATATGTATATCGAATCAAAATTAACATTAATTGTATAAGGCGTCAGGAGCCTTATATCGCGGAGCCCTTCATTTGAAGTTGCTTAAAGTTTACAGAGAAAGGTAGTGCTTTCATTAAAATGTTCGACATTGATAATTGCAATAATAAGTGTGGAACGCGAAAAGGCATTTTATACAATTGGCCGGTATCATTCTGACGTTTTCATATGTCCAACTTTCAATGGGATAATCTTCCAATTACTCTGATATACGTGATATTTTACATTGAAGCTGTAATGACCAAGTAATCCTATCTAACACGCAAGAATACAATTTCAGAAACTTTAGCTGTTATTCATAGCTTTTGCTATCTGAGTATAGCACTTTCGTCTAACGGGGAACAAATGACGCAAATTAATCCGTGATTAAATTAGTAGTGCCAAATTTTAAAATAGAAATTAGGATATCATTTTTTTTTGAAACTTAACTAAACCTTACGAGTATACATATACAATTATAAAGAAACGCGGCTAGTTATAGCCATCAGAAATATGCATATGAACAATTTTGCTGCAATGTAACATACATATACTTTTAGTGTCAAATCAAAGTTTAGATATATGTATATAGGTGGCGTACGTATGTCTAAATATATTAGAAAACATTTATTTTGACTCAGCTGATGAGAGCACAATTTTTTTTTATACTTCTCGTGTAGATAATAAGAACATGAATCAGGGAAAAACTGAGTTCCTTAAAATCTAGAGATGACTCCTATTCAAAATAAATTATTCGATTTTACTAATGTGGTTTTATGTAAACTTTTAAATAAATTGAACAGTTGGTACTCGTAACTAATACCTTTATTTCCTTTTCTATTTCAGTTGTTATGGTTCCAAAAGTTTGTTCCTATTGCTGTCGATTTTATTATGAAGAACTTGAGAAGTGCCATGAAATCAGTCCGATCTTCTGCTCTTAATATGTTATAAATGTAAATTATAGCGAATGCTATTATATATTCGAACATTATATCATAATAAAATGTTATTTTTTTTTGATTTATATTTGTATGGATTTGTTTTGATTCAAGAAATTATATAATTTTAAATAAATTCGCACATACAAGTTACCTATAAAAATGGCAAAATTTTAGGAAGGTTTTTAGTGCAATGAGCTTTCAATTAACCATTTTCTATGCCATCTGTTTTATAATCAGGCCAAATAAAACTATTGCGATCTCGTTATAAATTAATTACTTTATTTATTGGCTGTACAAATAATAAAAAACTCTTTATATGAATACCCAGTGGTTCTTTGGCAGGTATTGTCACGTTGGTTGGTTGCTAGATCAGGAGAACGAGAGAACTTTTCATCGCCGCGCGATACCAACTTAAACTATTTCCCCCTTTACCCGTTCTTCTTAGCGGTCATCTTCGTTACCTTCGTGGATGGTGCAGATGGTGAACTAGCTTAAGTTGGGAAATGTATTAACAAAAATAACGTTTGCTATTTCGGTAAGCTAAAGGAACCATAGCGTATTCGTACAAATGTTTGTTCACGAAATAATTAGTTTAGTTTTCGGTTTAAGTAGCTAATTCATTTCAAGTAGTTAAGAAAGAAAAAAAAAAAGAAAAAAATATTTCTTATTTTTCAACACCGTCTGTGATAATTAAACATGGTATATAGGGGAAAGTGAAGCGAAACTGACTATTTAAAGCTCGGATCTAAATTTAATATAAACTATTGGTTACATTAAATTGGAACTATTTTCCTGTAATAGTACACGCTTTAGTCTTTAACAATTTATGGAAAGAAATCAGTTAGTTCGTCAAAAACAAATTGTATGTAAGAGATTGTGACACAACCAAACAAAGTTCGTTTTATCCCGACAATGGGACTGTGTGGAGCAGTCTTTTATCGATTTTCACTATTATACTCGAGATAGACTTAATAATTTATGATAAACAAGTTGAAGTCCGTTTTGCCCCATTCTCCCCTACCACTTTATCATACAAAATTTTAGTTCTGCTCTTGATTGTGAATCAGATTTTGCATCTTTTGCTCTCTTGAAGTTCTGCAACCTCAGTAGGTCAAAAGAGACGAATAAAAGCTGGAGTATTTTTTCTTTTACTATTAATGAGTACTTATCTTTCAAATGCCTGCAAAATCTTGAATTGCATTTTCACAGAACTACATCGGAACGTATTGAATTCCCTTACCACATTCTCCGCACATTGTTTAATACGTAATGGGCTAATGAGTTTCTGTAATAAAAATGTGGATTGGTCGGAGTGACTATGACTATACTACTAGGGTTGGTTTGTGGGGCTGCTTCGCACCTTCGAAACCGATAACAGCTTATCATTAAATAAATTATCGCATAATCATCATGAGAAAGATTGAACACTCACTGACGGAGACTTCTATAAACTATGCTGTTTCTGAAAATTTCGCAATCGAAACAGACGCTCAGCTCAGTCAACAGTAGACGTTGGTTTGAGTTTGATCGCTAAGCCGACAGTGATTGTAAAAAATTAGGAAAATATGGTAAATTATATACAATTAACGAGTTGAGTTGTGTTAAAGTTTGTTCTTTTCCGTGCACAGGCGATGAGAGTTTTTTGTGTGATTTCCCTTATTGCATTAAGTGCAGTGAGCAATGCAAGACCACGGGATATAGAAGTACAATATATGCCGAGACCATCAACAACTGAAAGTCCTTTAACAATTACTCAAGCTAGTGAAAATATCGCCACGATGACGGAAGATGTTGAAGAATCATCAACAGAAACAGAAAGTGTCACACAAATTGATCCAAATACAGCAACAGCAGTCACAGAAATTTCGGAAGCAACTACCGGGCAAAAGCAAACAACAACTGATGTTACGACGCAAGATGTTGAAGAATCATCAACAGTTACTGAACATGTTGTACAAACTGAGCCAAATCCAACAACACGAGTCACAGAAATTTCGGAAGCAACTAATGAGGATAAGGAGATAACTACAGATGTTACGTCGGAGGATGTTGAAGAATCTACAACAGCCACTGATCCTATCGTACAAACTGAGCCAAATCCAACAACACGAATCACAAAAATATCGGAAGTAACTAACGAGGAGAAGGAGACAACAACTGATGTTACGACTCACGTTGTTGAAGAATCATCAACAGCCACAGAGCATGTTGTACAAACTGAACCAAATCCAACAACACGAGTCACAGAAATTCCGGAAGCAACTACCGAGGCCAAGGATACAACAACCGATATTACGACGGAGGATGTTGAAGAATCATCAACAGCCACAGAACATGTTGTACAAACTGAACCAAATCCAACAACACGAGTCACAGAAATTTCGGAAGCAACTACAGAGGCCAAGGAGACAACAAACGATATTACGACGGAGGATGTTGAACAATCATCAACAGCCACAGATTCTATCGTACAAACTGAGCCAAATCCAACAACACGAGTCACAGAAATTTTGGAAACAACTACAGAGGCCAAGGAAACAACAGCCGATATTACGACGGAAGGAGTTGAAGAATCATCAACAGACACAGAGCATGTTGTGCAAACTGAAACAAATCCAACAACACGAGTCACAGAAATTTCGGAAGCAACTACCGAGGCCAAGGAGACAACAACCGATATTACGACGGAGGATGTTGAAGAATCATCAACAGCCACAGAACATGTTGTACAAACTGAACCAAATCCAACAACACGAGTCACAGAAATTTCGGAAGCAACTACCGAGGCCAAGGAGACAACAACCGACATTACGACGGAGGATGTTGAAGAATCGTCAACAGCCACAGAACATGTTTTACAAACAGAACCAAATCCAACAACACGAGTCACAGAAATTTTGGAAACAACTACCGAGGCCAAGGAAATAACAACAGATGTTACGATGGAGGATGTTGAAGAATCATCAACATCCGCAGATCCTATGGCACAAACTGAGCCAAACCCAACAACACGAGTCACAGAAATTTTGGAAACAACTACCGAAGCCAAGGATACAACAATTGATGTTACGACGGAGGTTGTTGAAGAATCATCAACAGCCATAGAGCACGTTGTACAAACTGAACCAAATCCAACAACACGAGTCAAAGAAATTTCGGAAGCAACTACCGAAGCCAAGGAAACAACAACTGATGTTACGACGGAAAATGTTGAGGAATCATCAACAGCCACAGAGCATGTTGTACAAACTGGACCAAAACCAACAACACGATTCACAGAAATTTCGGAAGTAACTACCGAGGATAAGGAAACAACAACCGATATTACGACGGAGGATGTTAAAGAATCATCAACAGCCACAGAGCATATTGTACAAACTGAGCCAAATCCAACAACACGAATCACAAAAATATCGGAAGTAACTAACGAGGCCAAGGAGACAACAACTGATGTTACGACTCACGTTGTTGAAGAATCATCAACAGCCACAGAGAAGGTTGTACAAACTGAACCAAATCCAACAACACGAGTCACAGAAATTCCGGAAGCAACTACCGAGGCCAAGGATACAACAACCGATATTACGACGGAGGATGTTGAAGAATCATCAACAGCCACAGAACATGTTGTACAAACTGAACCAAATCCAACAACACGAGTCACAGAAATTTCGGAAGCAACTACAGAGGCCAAGGAGACAACAACCGATATTACGACGGAGGATGTTGAAGAATCATCAACAGCCACAGATAATATCGTACAAACTGAGCCAAATCCAACAACACGAGTCACAGAAATTTTGGAAACAACTACAGAGGCCAAGGAAACAACAGCCGATATTACGACGGAAGGAGTTGAAGAATCATCAACAGACACAGAGCATGTTGTGCAAACTGAAACAAATCCAACAACACGAGTCACAGAAATTTTGGAAGCAACTACCGAGGCCAAGGAGACAACAACCGATATTACGACGGAGGATGTTGAAGAATCGTCAACAGCCACAGAACATGTTTTACAAACAGAACCAAATCCAACAACACGAGTCACAGAAATTTTGGAAACAACTACCGAAGCCAAGGAGAAAACAACCGATGTTACGATGGAGGATGTTGAAGAATCATCAACAACCGCAGATAATATGGCACAAACTGAGATAAACCCAACAACACGAGTCACAGAAATTTTGGAAACAACTGCCGAAGCCAAGGATACAACAATTGATGTTACGACGGAAAATCTTGAGGAATCATCAACAGCCACAGAGCATGTTGTACAAACTGGACCAAAACCAACAACACGAGTCACAGAGATTTCGGAAGTAACTACCGAGGCCAAGGAAACAACAACCGATATTACGACGGAGGATGTTAAAGAATCATCAACAGCCACAGAGCATGTTGTACAAACTGAACCAAATCCAGCAACACGAGTCACAGAAATTTCGGAAGCAACTACCGAGGCCAAGGAGATAACTACCGGTGTTACGACGGAGGATGTTGAAGAATCATCAACAGCCACTGATCCTGTCGTACAAACTGAGAAAAATCTAACAACAGGAATCACAAAAATTTCGGAAGTAACTACCGAGGCCAAGGAGACAACAACTGATGTTACGACTCAGGTTGTTGAAGAATCATCAACAGCCACAGAGCATGTTGTACAAACTGAACCAAATCCAACAACACGAGTCACAGAAATTTCGGAAGCAACTACCGAGGATAAGGAGATAACTACAGATGTTACGTCGGAGGATGTTGAAGAATCATCAACAGCCACTGATCCTATCGTACAAACTGAGCCAAATCCAACAACACGAATCACAAAAATATCGGAAGTAACTACCGAGGCCAAGCAGACAAAAACTGATGTTACGACTCAGGTTGTTGAAGAATCATCAACAGCAACAGAGCATGTTGTACAAACTGAACCAAATCCAACAACACGAGTCACAGAAATTTCGGAAGCAACTACCGAGGCCAAGGATACAACAACCGATATTACGACGGAGGATGTTGAAGAATCGTCAACAGCCACAGAACATGTTGTACAAACTGAACCAAATCCAACAACACGAGTCACAGAAATTTCGGAAGCAACTACAGAGGCCAAGGAGATAACTACAGATGTAACGACGGAGGATGTTGAAGAATCATCAACAGCCACTGATCCTATCGTACAAACTGAGCCAAATCCAACAACACGAATCACAAAAATTTCGGAAGTAACTACCGAGGCCAAGGAGACAACTACAGATGTTACGACTCAGGTTGTTGAAGAATCATCAACAGCCACAGAGCATGTTGTACAAACTGAACCAAATCCAACAACACGAGTCACAGAAATTTCGGAAGCAACTACCGAGGATAAGGAGATACCTACAGATGTTACGTCGGAGGATGTTGAAGAATCATCAACAGCCACTGATCCTATCGTACAAACTGAGCCAAATCCAACAACACGAATCACAAAAATTTCGGAAGTAACTACCGAGGCCAAGGAGACAACTACAGATGTTACGACTCAGGTTGTTGAAGAATCATCAACAGCCACAGAGCATGTTGTACAAACTGAACCAAATCCAACAACACGAGTCACAGAAATTTCGGACGCAACTACCGAGGCCAAGGATACAACAACTGATGTTACGACGGAGGTTGTTGAAGAATCATCAACAGCCATAGAGCACGTTGTACAAACTGAAACAAATCCAACAACGCGAGTCACAGAAATTGCGGAAGCAACTACCGAGGCCAAGGAGATAACTACAGATGTTACGACGGATGATGTTGAAGAATCATCAACAGCCACTGATCCTGTCGTACAAACTGAGAAAAATCTAACAACACGAATCACAAAAATTTCGGAAGTAACTACCGAGGCCAAGGAGACAACAACTGATGTTACGACTCAGGTTGTTGAGGAATCATCAACAGCCACAGAGCATGTTGTACAAACTGAACCAAATCCAACAACACAAGTCACAGAAATTTCGGAAGCAACTACCGAAGCCAAGGGTACAACAACTGATGTTACGACGGAGGTTGTTGAAGAATCATCAACAGCCATAGAGCACGTTGTACAAACTGAACCAAATCCAACAACACGAGTCACAGAAATTTCGGAAGCAACTACCGAGGCAAAGGAAATAACAACAGATGTTACGATGGAGGACGTTGAAGAAGCATCAACAGCCGCAGATAATATCGTACAAACTGAGCCAACCCCAACAACACGAGTTACAGTAATTTTGGAAACAACTACAGAGGCCAAGGAAACAACAGATGATATTACGACGGAGGGTGTTGAAGAATCATCAACAGCCACAGAGCATGTTGTACAAACTGAAACAAATCCAACAACACGAGTCACAGAAATTTCGGAAGCAACTACAGAGGCCAAGGAGACAACAACCGATATTACGACGGAGGGTGTTGAAGAATCATCAACAGCCACAGAGCATGTTGTACAAACTGAAACAAATCCAACAACACGAGTCACAGAAATTTCGGAAGCAACTAAAGAGGCCAATGAAACAACAGCCGATATTACGACGGAGGATGTTGAAGAATCATTAACAGCCACAGAACATGTTGTACAAACTGAACCAAATCCAACAACACGAGTCACAGAAATTTCGGAAGCAACTACAGAGGCCAAGGAGATAACTACAGATGTTACGACGGAGGATGTTGAAGAATCATCAACAGCCATAGAGCACGTTGTACAAACTGAAACAAATCCAACAACGCGAGTCACAGAAATTTCGGAAGCAACTACCGAGGCCAAGGAGATAACTACAGACGTTACGACGGAGGATGTTGAAGAATCATCAACAGCCACTGATCCTGTCGTACAAACTGAGAAAAATCTAACAACACGAATCACAAAAATTTCGGAAGTAACTACCGAGGCCAAGGAGACAACAACTGATGTTACGACTCAGGTTGTTGAGGAATCATCAACAGCCACAGAGCATGTTGTACAAACTGAACCAAATCCAACAACACAAGTCACAGAAATTTCGGAAGCAACTACCGAGGCAAAGGAAACAACAACAGATGTTACGATGGAGGACGTTGAAGAAGCATCAACAGCCGCAGATAATATCGTACAAACTGAGCCAACCCCAACAACACGAGTTACAGTAATTTTGGAAACAACTACAGAGGCCAAGGAAACAACAGATGATATTACGACGGAGGGTGTTGAAGAATCATCAACAGCCACAGAGCATGTTGTACAAACTGAAACAAATCCAACAACACGAGTCACAGAAATTTCGGAAGCAACTACCGAGGCCAAGGAAACAACAACCGATATTACGACGGAGGATGTTGAAGAATCGTCAACAGCCACAGAACATGTTTTACAAACTGAACCAAAACCAACAACACGAGTCACAGAAATTTCGGAAGTAACTACCGAGGCCAAGGAAACAACAACCGATATTACGACGGAGGATGTTAAAGAATCATCAACAGCCACAGAGCATGTTGTACAAACTGAACCAAATATAACAACACGAGTCACAGAAATTTCGGAAGCAACTATCGAGGATAATGAGATAACTACAGACGTTACGACGGAGGATGTTGAAGAATCATCAACAGCCACTGATCCTATCGTACAAACTGAGCCAAATCCAACAACACGAATCACAAAAATATCGGAAGTAACTACCGAGGCCAAGGAGACAAAAACTGATGTTACGACTCAGGTTGTTGAAGAATCATCAACAGCCACAGAGCATGTTGTACAAACTGAACCAAATCCAACAACACAAGTCACAGAAATTTCGGAAGCAACTACCGAGGCCAAGGGTACAACAACTGATGTTACGACGGAGGTTGTTGAAGAATCATCAATAGCCATAGAGCACGTTGTACAAACGGACCCAAATCCAACAACACGAGTCACAGAAATTTCGGAAGCAACTACTGAGGCAAAGGAAACAACAACAGATGTTACGATGGAGGACGTTGAAGAAGCATCAACAGCCGCAGATAATATCGTACAAACTGAGCCAACCCCAACAACACGAGTTACAGTAATTTTGGAAACAACTACAGAGGCCAAGGATACAACAGATGATATTTCGACGGAGGGTGTTGAAGAATCATCAACAGCCACAGAGTATGTTGTACAAACTGAACCAAATCCAACAACACAATTCACAGAAATTTCGGAAGCAACTACCGAGGCCAAGGAGACAACAACTGATGTTACGACTCAGGTTGTTGAGGAATCATCAACAGCCACAGAGCATGTTGTACAAACTGAACCAAATCCAACAACACGAGTCACAGAAATTTCGGAAGCAACTACAGACTCCAAGGAGATAACTACAGATGTTACGACGGAGGATGTTGAAGAATCATCAACAGCCACTGATCCTATCGTACAAACTGAGCCAAATCCAACAACACGAATCACAAAAATTTCGGAAGTAACTACAGAGGCCAAGGAGACAAGTACAGATGTTACGACTCAGGTTGTTGAAGAATCATCAACAGCCACAGAGCATGTTGTACAAACTGAACCAAATCCAACAACACGAGTCACAGAAATTTCGGAAGCAACTACCGAGGCAAAGGAAACAACAACAGATGTTACGATGGAGGACGTTGAAGAAGCATCAACAGCCGCAGATAATATCGTACAAACTGAGCCAACCCCAACAACACGAGTTACAGTAATTTTGGAAACAACTACAGAGGCCAAGGAAACAACAGATGATATTACGACGGAGGGTGTTGAAGAATCATCAACAGCCACAGAGCATGTTGTACAAACTGAAACAAATCCAACAACACGAGTCACAGAAATTTCGGAAGCAACTACCGAGGCCAAGGAAACAACAACCGATATTACGACGGAGGATGTTGAAGAATCGTCCACAGCCACAGAACATGTTTTACAAACTGAACCAAAACCAACAACACGAGTCACAGAAATTTCGGAAGTAACTACCGAGGCCAAGGAAACAACAACCGATATTACGACGGAGGATGTTGAAGAATCATCAACAGCCACAGAGCATGTTGTACAAACTGAACCAAAACCAACAACACGAGTCACAGAAATTTCGGAAGTAACTACCGAGGCCAAGGAAACAACAACCGATATTACGACGGAGGATGTTAAAGAATCATCAACAGAAACAGAGCATGTTGTACAAACTGAACCAAATATAACAACACGAGTCACAGAAATTTCGGAAGCAACTACCGAGGATAAGGAGATAACTACAGACGTTACGACGGAGGATGTTGAAGAATCATCAACAGCCACTGATCCTATCGTACAAACTGAGCCAGATCCAACAACACGAATCACAAAAATATCGGAAGTAACTACCGAGGCCAAGGAGACAAAAACTGATGTTACGACTCAGGTTGTTGAAGAATCATCAACAGCCACAGAGCATGTTGTACAAACTGAACCAAATCCAACAACACAAGTCACAGAAATTTCGGAAGCAACTACCGAGGCCAAGGGTACAATAACTGATGTTACGACGGAGGTTGTTGAAGAATCATCAACAGCCATAGAGCACGTTGTACAAACTGAACCAAATCCAACAACACGAGTCACAGAAATTTCGGAAGCAACTACCGAGGCAAAGGAAACAACAACAGATGTTACGATGGAGGACGTTGAAGAAGCATCAACAGCCGCAGATAATATCGTACAAACTGAGCCAACCCCAACAACACGAGTTACAGTAATTTTGGAAACAACTACAGAGGCCAAGGAAACAACAGATGATATTACGACGGAGGGTGTTGAAGAATCATCAACAGCCACAGAGCATGTTGTACAAACTGAAACAAATCCAACAACACGAGTCACAGAAATTTCGGAAGCAACTACAGAGGCCAAGGAGACAACAACCGATATTACGACGGAGGATGTTGAAGAATCGTCAACAGCCACAGAACATGTTTTACAAACAGAACCAAATCCAACAACACGAGTCACAGAAATTTCGGAAGCAACTAAAGAGGCCAATGAAACAACAGCCGATATTACGACGGAGGATGTTGAAGAATCATCAACAGCCACAGAGCATGTTGTACAAACTGAACCAAAACCAACAACACGAGTCACAGAAATTTCGGAAGTAACTACCGAGGCCAAGGAAACAACAACCGATATTACGACGGAGGATGTTAAAGAATCATCAACAGAAACAGAGCATGTTGTACAAACTGAACCAAATATAACAACACGAGTCACAGAAATTTCGGAAGCAACTACCGAGGCCAAGGAGACAACAACTGATGTTACGACTCAGGTTGTTGAGGAATCATCAACAGCCACAGAGCATGTTGTACAAACTGAACCAAATCCAACAACACAAGTCACAGAAATTTCGGAAGCAACTACAGACTCCAAGGAGATAACTACAGATGTTACGACGGAGGATGTTGAAGAATCATCAACAGCCACTGATCCTATCGTACAAACTGAGCCAAATCCAACAACACGAATCACAAAAATTTCGGAAGTAACTACAGAGGCCAAGGAGACAAGTACAGATGTTACGACTCAGGTTGTTGAAGAATCATCAACAGCCACAGAGCATGTTGTACAAACTGAACCAAATCCAACAACACGAGTCACAGAAATTTCGGAAGCAACTACCGAGGCAAAGGAAACAACAACAGATGTTACGATGGAGGACGTTGAAGAAGCATCAACAGCCGCAGATAATATCGTACAAACTGAGCCAACCCCAACAACACGAGTTACAGTAATTTTGGAAACAACTACAGAGGCCAAGGATACAACAGATGATATTTCGACGGAGGGTGTTGAAGAATCATCAACAGCCACAGAGTATGTTGTACAAACTGAACCAAATCCAACAACACAATTCACAGAAATTTCGGAAGCAACTACCGAGGCCAAGGAGACAACAACTGATGTTACGACTCAGGTTGTTGAGGAATCATCAACAGCCACAGAGCATGTTGTACAAACTGAACCAAATCCAACAACACAAGTCACAGAAATTTCGGAAGCAACTACAGACTCCAAGGAGATAACTACAGATGTTACGACGGAGGATGTTGAAGAATCATCAACAGCCACTGATCCTATCGTACAAACTGAGCCAAATCCAACAACACGAATCACAAAAATTTCGGAAGTAACTACAGAGGCCAAGGAGACAAGTACAGATGTTACGACTCAGGTTGTTGAAGAATCATCAACAGCCACAGAGCATGTTGTACAAACTGAACCAAATCCAACAACACGAGTCACAGAAATTTCGGAAGCAACTACCGAGGCAAAGGAAACAACAACAGATGTTACGATGGAGGACGTTGAAGAAGCATCAACAGCCGCAGATAATATCGAACAAACTGAGCCAACCCCAACAACACGAGTTACAGTAATTTTGGAAACAACTACAGAGGCCAAGGAAACAACAGATGATATTACGACGGAGGGTGTTGAAGAATCATCAACAGCCACAGAGCATGTTGTACAAACTGAAACAAATCCAACAACACGAGTCACAGAAATTTCGGAAGCAACTACCGAGGCCAAGGAAACAACAACCGATATTACGACGGAGGATGTTGAAGAATCGTCCACAGCCACAGAACATGTTTTACAAACTGAACCAAAACCAACAACACGAGTCACAGAAATTTCGGAAGTAACTACCGAGGCCAAGGAAACAACAACCGATATTACGACGGAGGATGTTGAAGAATCATCAACAGCCACAGAGCATGTTGTACAAACTGAACCAAAACCAACAACACGAGTCACAGAAATTTCGGAAGTAACTACCGAGGCCAAGGAAACAACAACCGATATTACGACGGAGGATGTTAAAGAATCATCAACAGAAACAGAGCATGTTGTACAAACTGAACCAAATATAACAACACGAGTCACAGAAATTTCGGAAGCAACTACCGAGGATAAGGAGATAACTACAGACGTTACGACGGAGGATGTTGAAGAATCATCAACAGCCACTGATCCTATCGTACAAACTGAGCCAGATCCAACAACACGAATCACAAAAATATCGGAAGTAACTACCGAGGCCAAGGAGACAAAAACTGATGTTACGACTCAGGTTGTTGAAGAATCATCAGCAGCCACAGAGCATGTTGTACAAACTGAACCAAATCCAACAACACAAGTCACAGAAATTTCGGAAGCAACTACCGAGGCCAAGGGTACAATAACTGATGTTACGACGGAGGTTGTTGAAGAATCATCAACAGCCATAGAGCACGTTGTACAAACTGAACCAAATCCAACAACACGAGTCACAGAAATTTCGGAAGCAACTACCGAGGCAAAGGAAACAACAACAGATGTTACGATGGAGGACGTTGAAGAAGCATCAACAGCCGCAGATAATATCGTACAAACTGAGCCAACCCCAACAACACGAGTTACAGTAATTTTGGAAACAACTACAGAGGCCAAGGAAACAACAGATGATATTACGACGGAGGGTGTTGAAGAATCATCAACAGCCACAGAGCATGTTGTACAAACTGAAACAAATCCAACAACACGAGTCACAGAAATTTCGGAAGCAACTACAGAGGCCAAGGAGACAACAACCGATATTACGACGGAGGATGTTGAAGAATCGTCAACAGCCACAGAACATGTTTTACAAACAGAACCAAATCCAACAACACGAGTCACAGAAATTTCGGAAGCAACTAAAGAGGCCAATGAAACAACAGCCGATATTACGACGGAGGATGTTGAAGAATCATCAACAGCCACAGAGCATGTTGTACAAACTGAACCAAAACCAACAACACGAGTCACAGAAATTTCGGAAGTAACTACCGAGGCCAAGGAAACAACAACCGATATTACGACGGAGGATGTTAAAGAATCATCAACAGAAACAGAGCATGTTGTACAAACTGAACCAAATATAACAACACGAGTCACAGAAATTTCGGAAGCAACTACCGAGGCCAAGGAGACAACAACTGATGTTACGACTCAGGTTGTTGAGGAATCATCAACAGCCACAGAGCATGTTGTACAAACTGAACCAAATCCAACAACACAAGTCACAGAAATTTCGGAAGCAACTACAGCCTCCAAGGAGATAACTACAGATGTTACGACGGAGGATGTTGAAGAATCATCAACAGCCACTGATCCTATCGTACAAACTGAGCCAAATCCAACAACACGAATCACAAAAATTTCGGAAGTAACTACAGAGGCCAAGGAGACAAGTACAGATGTTACGACTCAGGTTGTTGAAGAATCATCAACAGCCACAGAGCATGTTGTACAAACTGAACCAAATCCAACAACACGAGTCACAGAAATTTCGGAAGCAACTACCGAGGCAAAGGAAACAACAACAGATGTTACGATGGAGGACGTTGAAGAAGCATCAACAGCCGCAGATAATATCGTACAAACTGAGCCAACCCCAACAACACGAGTTACAGTAATTTTGGAAACAACTACAGAGGCCAAGGAAACAACAGATGATATTACGACGGAGGGTGTTGAAGAATCATCAACAGCCACAGAGCATGTTGTACAAACTGAAACAAATCCAACAACACGAGTCACAGAAATTTCGGAAGCAACTACCGAGGCCAAGGAAACAACAACCGATATTACGACGGAGGATGTTGAAGAATCGTCAACAGCCACAGAACATGTTTTACAAACTGAACCAAAACCAACAACACGAGTCACAGAAATTTCGGAAGTAACTACCGAGGCCAAGGAAACAACAACCGATATTACGACGGAGGATGTTAAAGAATCATCAACAGCCACAGAGCATGTTGTACAAACTGAACCAAATATAACAACACGAGTCACAGAAATTTCGGAAGCAACTACCGAGGATAAGGAGATAACTACAGACGTTACGACGGAGGATGTTGAAGAATCATCAACAGCCACTGATCCTATCGTACAAACTGAGCCAAATCCAACAACACGAATCACAAAAATATCGGAAGTAACTACCGAGGCCAAGGAGACAAAAACTGATGTTACGACTCAGGTTGTTGAAGAATCATCAACAGCCACAGAGCATGTTGTACAAACTGAACCAAATCCAACAACACAAGTCACAGAAATTTCGGAAGCAACTACCGAGGCCAAGGGTACAATAACTGATGTTACGACGGAGGTTGTTGAAGAATCATCAACAGCCATAGAGCACGTTGTACAAACTGAACCAAATCCAACAACACGAGTCACAGAAATTTCGGAAGCAACTACCGAGGCAAAGGAAACAACAACAGATGTTACGATGGATTACGTTGAAGAAGCATCAACAGCCGCAGATAATATCGTACAAACTGAGCCAACCCCAACAACACGAGTTACAGTAATTTTGGAAACAACTACCGAGGCCAAGGAAACAACAGATGATATTACGACGGATTGTGTTGAAGAATCATCAACAGCCACAGAGCATGTTGTACAAACTGAAACAAATCCAACAACACGAGTCACAGAAATTTCGGAAGCAACTACAGAGGCCAAGGAGACAACAACCGATATTACGACGGAGGATGTTGAAGAATCGTCAACAGCCACAGAACATGTTTTACAAACAGAACCAAATCCAACAACACGAGTCACAGAAATTTCGGAAGCAACTAAAGAGGCCAATGAAACAACAGCCGATATTACGACGGAGGATGTTGAAGAATCATCAACAGCCACAGAGCATGTTGTACAAACTGAACCAAAACCAACAACACGAGTCACAGAAATTTCGGAAGTAACTACCGAGGCCAAGGAAACAACAACCGATATTACGACGGAGGATGTTAAAGAATCATCAACAGAAACAGAGCATGTTGTACAAACTGAACCAAATATAACAACACGAGTCACAGAAATTTCGGAAGCAACTACCGAGGATAAGGAGATAACTACAGATGTTACGTCGGAGGATGTTGAAGAATCATCAACAGCCACTGATCCTATCGTACAAACTGAGCCAAATCCAACAACACGAATCACAAAAATTTCGGAAGTAACTACCGAGGCCAAGGAGACAACAACTGATGTTACGACTCAGGTTGTTGAAGAATCATCAACAGCCACAGAGTATGTTGTACAAACTGAACCATATCCAACAACACAATTCACAGAAATTTCGGAAGCAACTACCGAGGACAAGGAGACAACAACTGATGTTACGACTCAGGTTGTTGAGGAATCATCAACAGCCACAGAGCATGTTGTACAAACTGAACCAAATCCAACAACACAAGTCACAGAAATTTCGGAAGCAACTACCGAGGCCAAGGGTACAACAACTGATGTTACGACGGAGGTTGTTGAAGAATCATCAACAGCCATAGAGCACGTTGTACAAACTGAACCAAATCCAACAACACGAGTCACAGAAATTTCGGAAGCAACTAAAGAGGCCAAGGAGATAACTACAGATGTTACGACGGAGGATGTTGAAGAATCATCAACAGCCACGAAGCATGTTGTACAAACTGAACCAAATCCAACAACACGGGTAACAGAAATTTCGGAAGCGACTACAGAGGCCAAGGAGACAACAACCGATATTACGACGGAGGATGTTGAAGAATCGTCAACAGCCACAGAACATGTTTTACAAACAGAACCAAATCCAACAACACAATTCACAGAAATTTCGGAAGCAACTAAAGAGGCCAATGAAACAACAGCCGATATTACGACGGAGGATGTTGAAGAATCATCAACAGCCACAGAACATGTTGTACAAACTGAACCAAATCCAACAACACGAGTCACAGAAACTTCGGAAGCAACTACAGAGGCCAAGGAGATAACTACAGATGTTACGACGGAGGATGTTGAAGAATCATCAACAGCCACTGATCCTATCGTACAAACTGAGCCAAATCCAACAACACGAATCACAAAAATTTCGGAAGTAACTACCGCGGCCAAGGAGACAAAAACTGATGTTACGACTCAGGTTGTTGAAGAATCATCAACAGCCACAGAGCATGTTGTACAAACTGAACCAAATCCAACAACACGAGTCACAGAAATTTCGGAAGCAACTACCGAGGCCAAGGATACAACAACCGATATTACGACGGAATATGTTGAAGAATCATCAACAGCCACAGAACATGTTGTACAAACTGAACCAAATCCAACAACACGAGTCACAGAAATTTCGGAAGCAACTACCGAGGCAAAGGAAACAACAACAGATGTTACGATGGAGGACGTTGAAGAAGCATCAACAGCCGCAGATAATATCGTACAAACTGAGCCAACCCCAACAACACGAGTTACAGTAATTTTGGAAACAACTACAGAGGCCAAGGAAACAACAGATGATATTACGACGGAGGGTGTTGAAGAATCATCAACAGCCACAGAGCATGTTGTACAAACTGAAACAAATCCAACAGCACGAGTCACAGAAATTTCGGAAGCAACTACCGAGGCCAAGGAAACAACAACCGATATTACGACGGAGGATGTTGAAGAATCGTCAACAGCCACAGAACATGTTTTACAAACTGAACCAAATCCAACAACACGAGTCACAGAAATTTCGGAAGCAACTAAAGAGGCCAATGAAACAACAGCCGATATTACGACGGAGGATGTTGAAGAATCATCAACAGCCACAGAGCATGTTGTACAAACTGAACCAAAACCAACAACACGAGTCACAGAAATTTCGGAAGTAACTACCGAGGCCAAGGAGACAACAACCGATATTACGACGGAGGATGTTAAAGAATCATCAACAGAAACAGAGCATGTTGTACAAACTGAACCAAATATAACAACACGAGTCACAGAAATTTCGGAAGCAACTACCGATAATAAGGAGATAACTACAGATGTTACGTCGGAGGATGTTGAAGAATCATCAACAGCCACTGATCCTATCGTACAAACTGAGCCAAATCCAACAACACGAATCACAAAAATTTCGGAAGTAACTACCGAGGCCAAGGAGACAACAACTGATGTTACGACTCAGGTTGTTGAAGAATCATCAACAGCCACAGAGCATGTTGTACAAACTGAACCAAATCCAACAACACAATTCACAGAAATTTCGGAAGCAACTACCGAGGCCAAGGAGACAACAACTGATGTTACGACTCAGGTTGTTGAGGAATCATCAACAGCCACAGAGCATGTTGTACAAACTGAACCAAATCCAACAACACAAGTCACAGAAATTTCGGAAGCAACTACCGAGGCCAAGGGTACAACAACTGATGTTACGACGGAGGTTGTTGAAGAATCATCAACAGCCATAGAGCACGTTGTACAAACTGAACCAAATCCAACAACACGAGTCACAGAAATTTCGGAAGCAACTAAAGAGGCCAAGGAGATAACTACAGATGTTACGACGGAGGATGTTGAAGAATCATCAACAGCCACTGATCCTATCGTACAAACTGAGCCAATTCCATCAACACGAATCACAAAAATTTCGGAAGTAACTACCGAGGCCAAGGAGACAACAACTGATGTTACGACTCAGGTTGTTGAGGAATCATCAACAGCCACAGAGCATGTTGTACAAACTGAACCAAATCCAACAACACAAGTCACAGAAATTTCGGAAGCAACTACCGAGGAGAAGGGTACAACAACTGCTGTTACGAAAGAGGCTGTTGAAGAATCATCAACAGCCATAGAGCACGTTGTACAAACTGAAACAAATCCAACAACGCGAGTCACAGAAATTTCGGAAGCAACTACCGAGGCCAAGGAGATAACTACAGATGTTACGATGGAGGATGTTGAAGAATCATCAACAGCCACTGATCCTGTCGTACAAACTGAGAAAAATCTAACAACACGAATCACAAAAATTTCGGAAGTAACTACCGAGGCCAAGGAGACAACAACTGATGTTACGACTCACGTTGTTGAGGAATCATCAACAGCCACAGAGCATGTTGTACAAACTGAACCAAATCCAACAACACAAGTCACAGAAATTTCGGAAGCAACTACCGAGGCCAAGGATACAACAACTGATGTTACGACGGAGGTTGTTGAAGAATCATCAACAGCCATAGAGCACGTTGTACAAACTGAAACAAATCCAACAACGCGAGTCACAGAAATTTCGGAAGCAACTACCGAGGCCAAGGAGATAACTACAGATGTTACGACGGAGGATGTTGAAGAATCATCAACAGCCACAGAGCATGTTGTACAAACTGAGCCAAATCTCACAACACGAGTCACAGAAATTTCGGAAGCAACTACCGAGGCCAAGGATACAACAACCGATATTACGACGGAGGATGTTCAAGAATCATCAACAGCCACGGAACATGTTGTACAAATTGATATAGATCCCACAACACGAGTCACAGAAATTTCGGAAGTAACTACCGAAGCCGAGGAAACAACTACAAATGCTACGACGGTGGATGTTGAAGAACCATCAGCAGATACAGAGCCTGTCTTACGAACTGAATTAAATCCGACAACACCAGTCATAGAAATTTCGGAAGCAACTACCGAGGCCAAGGAAACAACAACAGATGTTACGACGGAAGATGTTGAAGAATCATCAACAGCCACAGATCCTATCGTACAAACTGAGCCAAATCCAACAACACGAGTCACAGAAATTTCGGAAGCAACTCCCGAGGCCAAGGAAACAACAACAGATGTTACGATGGAGGAAGTTGAAGAATCATCAACAGCCGCAGATCCTATCGTACAAACTGAGCCAAACCCAACAACACGAGTCACAGAAATTTTGGAAACAACTACAGAGGCCAAGGAAACAACAGCCGATATTACGACGGGAGGAGTTGAAGAATCATCAACAGACACAGAGCATGTTGTGCAAACTGAAGCAAATCCAACAACACGTGTCACAGAAATTTCGGAAGCAACTACCGAGGCCAAGGAAACAACAACAGATGTTACGACGGAAGATGTTGAAGAATCATCAACAGCCACAGATCCTATCGTACAAACTGAGCCAAATCCAACAACACGAGTCACAGGAATTTTGGAAACAACTACCGAGGCGAAGGAAATAACAACAGATGTTACGATGGAGGATGTTGAAGAATCATCAACAACGGCAGATCCTATGGCACAAACTGAGCCAAACCCAACAACACGAGTCACAGAAATTTTGGAAACAACTACCGAGGCCAAGGATACAACAATTGATGTTACGACGGAGGTGGTTGAAGAATCATCAACAGCCATAGAGCACGTTGTACAAACTGAACCAAATCCAACACCACGAGTCACAGAAATTTCGGAAGCAACTACCGAAGAAAAGGAAACAACAACTGATGTTACGACGGAGGATGTTGAAGAATCATTAACAGCCACTGATCCTGTCGTACAAACTGAGCCAAATCTAACAACACGAATCACAAAAATTTCGGAAGAAACTACCGAGGCCAAGGAGACAACAACTGATGTTACGACTCAGGTTGTTGAAGAATCATCAACAGCCACAGAGCATGTTGTACAAACTGAACCAAATCCAACAACACAATTCACAGAAATTTCGGAAGCAACTACCGAGGGCAAGGATTCAACAACTGATGTTACGACGGAGGTTGTTGAAGAATCATCAACAGCCATAGAGCACGTTGTGCAAACTGAACCAAATCCAACAACACGAGTCACAGAAATTTCGGAAGCAACTACCGAGGATAAGGAGATAACTGCAGATGTTACATCGGACGATGATGAAGAATCATCAACAGCCACTGATCCTATCGTACAAACTGAGCCAAATCCAACAACACGAGTCACAGAAATTTCGGAAGTAACTACTGAGGCCAAGGAATCAACAACCGATATTACGACTCAGGTTGTTGAAGAATCATCAACAGCCACAGAGCATGTTGTACAAACTGAACCAAATCCAACAATACGAGTCACAGAAATTTCGGAAGCAACTACCGAACCCAAGGAGATAACTACAGATTTTACGACGGAGGATGTTGAAGAATCATCAACAGTCACTGATCCTATCGCACAAACTGAGCCAAATCCAACATCACGAGTCACAGAAATTTCGGAAGTAACTACCGAGGCCAAGGAAACAAAAACCGATATTACGACGGTGGATGCTGAAGAACCATCAACAGCCACAGAGCATGTTGTACAAACTGAACCAAATCCAACAACACGAGTCACAGAAATTTCGGAAGCAACTACCGAAGCCAAGGATACAACAACTGATGTTACGACGGAGGTTGTTGAAGAATCATCAACAGCCATAGAGCACGTTGTACAAACTGAAACAAATCCAACAACGCGAGTCACAGAAATTTCGGAAGCAGTTACCGAGGACAAGGAAACAACAACTGATGTTACGTCAGAAGATGATGAAGAATCGTCAACAGACACGGAACATGTTGTACAAACTGAGCCAAATCCCACAACACGAGTCACAGAAATTTCGGAAGTAACTACCGAATCCAAGGAAACAACAACAGATGTTACGATGGAGGACGTTGAAGAATCATCAACAGCCGCAGATCCTATCGTACAAACTGAGCCAAACCCAACAACACGAGTCACAGAAATTTTGGAAACAACTACAGAGGCCAAGGAGACAACAGCCGATATTACGACGGAAGGAGCTGAAGAATCATCAACAGACACAGAGCATGTTGGGCAAACTGAAACAAATCCAACAACACGAGTCACAGAAATTTTGGAAGCAACTACCGTGGCCAAGGATACAACAACTGATGTTACGACGGAAAATGTTGAGGAATCATCAACAGCCACAGAGTATGTTGTACAAACTGAACCAAAACCAACAACACGAGTCGCAGAAATTTCGGAAGTAACTACCGCGGCCAAGGAAACAACAACCGATATTACGACGGAGGATGTTGAAGAATCATCAACAGCCACAGAGTATGTTTTACAAACATTACCAAATCCAACAACACGAGTCACAGAAATTTTGGAAGCAACAACCGAGGCCAAGGAAACAACAACAGATGTTACGATGGAGGATGTTGAAGAATCATCAACAACCGCAGATCCTATCGCACAAACTGAGCCAAACCCAACAACACGAGTCACAGAAATTTTGGAAATAACTACCGAGGCCAAGGATACAACAACTGATGTTACGACGGAGGTTGTTGAAGAATCATCAACAGCCATAGAGCACGTTGCACAAACTGAACCAAATTTAACAACACAAGTCACAGAAATTTTGGAATCAACTACCGAGGCCAAGGATACAACAACTGATGTTACCACGGACGTTGTTGAAGAATCATCAACAGCCATAGAGCATGTTGTACAAACTGAACCAAATCCAACAACACGAGTCACAGAAATTTCGGAAGCAAATAAAGAGAGTAAAGAGATAACTAGAGATGTTACGACGGAAGATGTTGAAGAGTCGTCAGCTGTAACAGCACATGTTGTACAAACTGAGCCAAGTCCCACAACACGAGTCACAGAAATTTCGGAATTAACTACCGAGGCCAAGGACACAACAACTGATGTTACGACGGGGGTTGTTGAAGAATCATCAACAGCCACAGAACATGTTGTACAAACTGAGCCAAACCCAACAACACGAGTCACAGACATTTTGGAAACAACTACCGAGGCCAGGGAAACAACAACAGATGTTACGTTGGAGGATGTTGAAGAATCATCAACAGCCGCAGATAGTATCGCACAAACTGAGCCAAACCCAACAACACTTGTCACAGAAATTTCGGAAGCAACTACCGAGGCCAAGGAAACAACAACAGATGTTACGATGGAGGATGTTGAAGAATCATCAACAGCCGCTGATCCTATCGTACAAACTGAACCAAACCCAACAACACGAGTCACAGAAATTTTGGAAACAACTACCGAGGACAAGGATACAACAACTGATGTTACGACGGAGGTTATTGAAGAATCATCAACAGCCATAGAGCACGTTGTACAAACTGAACCAAATCCAACAACACGAGCCACAGAAATTTCGGAAGCAACTACCGAGGCCAAGGAAAAAACAGCCGATATTACGACGGAAAATGTTGAAGAATCATCAACAGCCACAGAGCATGTTGTACAAACTGAACCAAATCCAACAACACAAGTCACAGAAATTTCGGAAGCAACTACCGAGGCCAAGGATACAACAACTGATGTTACGACGGAGGTTGTTGAAGAATCATCAACAGCCACAGAGCATGTTGTACAAACTGAAAAAAATCCAACAACACGAGCCACAGAAATTTTGGAAGTAACTACCGAGGTCAAGGAGACAACAACCGATATTACGACGGAGGATGTTGAAGAACCGTCAACAGCCACAGAACATGTTTTGCAAACAGAACCAAATAAAACAACACGAGTCACAGAAATTACGGAAGCAACTATCGAGGCAAAAAAAAAAACAACAGATGTTACGATGGATAACGTTGAAGAATCATCAACAGCCGCAGATAATATCGTACAAACTGAGCCAACCCCAACAACACGAGTCACAGAAATTTTGGAAACAACTACAGAGGCCAAGGAAACAACAGCCGATATTACGACGGAAGGTGTTGAAGAAAAATCAACAGCCACAGAGCATGTTGTACAAACTGAAACAAAGCCAACAACACGAGTCACAGAAATTTCGGAAGCAACTACAGTATCCAAGGAGACAACAACCGATATTACGACGGAGGATGTTGAAGAATCGTCAACAGCTACAGAACATGTTTTACAAACTGAACCAAATCCAACAACACGAGTCACAGAAATTTCGGAAACAACTAAAGAGGCCAAGGGAACAACAGTCGATATTACGACGGAAAATGTTGAAGAATCATCAACAGCCACAGAGCATGTTGTACAAACTGAACCAAAACCAACAACACGAGTCACAGAAATTTCGGAAGTAACTACTGAGGAAAAGGAAACAACAACCGATATTATGACGGTGGATGTTGAAGAATCATCAACAGCCACAGAGCATGTTGTACAAACTGAACCAAATATAACAACACGAGTCACAGAAATTTCGGAAGCAACTACCGAGGATAAGGAGATAACTGCAGATGTTACATCGGAGGATGTTGAAGAATCATCAACAGCCACTGATCCTGTCGTACAAACTGAGCCAAATCCAACAACACGAGTCACAGAAATTTCGGAAGTAACAACCGAGGCCAAGGAAACAACAACCGATATTACGACGGTGGATGTTGAAGAATCATCAACAGCCACAGAGCATGTTGTACAAACTGAACCAAATCCAACAATACGAGTCACAGAAATTTCGGAAGCAACTACCGAACCCAAGGAGATAACTACAGATGTTACGACGGAGGATGTTGAAGAATCATCAACAGCCACTGATCCTATCGTACAAACTGAGCCAAATCCAACATCACGAGTCACAGAAATTTCGGAAGTAACTACCGAGGCCAAGGAAACAACAACCGATATTACGACGGTGGATGTTGAAGAATCATCGACAGCCACAGAGCATGTTGTACAAACTGAACCAAATCCAACAACACGAGTCACAGAAATTTCGGAAGCAACTACCGAGGCCAAGGATACAACAACTGATGTTACGACGGAGGTTGTTGAAGAATCATCAACAGCCATAGAGCACGTTGTACAAACTGAAACAAATCCAGCAACGCGAGTCACAGAAATTTCGGAAGCAGTTACCGAGGACAAGGAAACAACAACTGATGTTACGACAGAAGATGTTGAAGAATCGTCAACAGACACGGAACATGTTGTACAAACTGAGCCAAATCCCATAACACGAGTCACCGAAATTTCGGAAGTAACTACCGAATCCAAGGAAACAACAACAGATGTTACGATGGAATACGTTGAAGAATTATCAACAGCCGCAGATCCTATCGTACAAACTGAGCCAAACCCAACAACACGAGTCACAGAAATTTTGGAAACAACTACAGAGGCAAAGGAAACAACAGCCGATATTACGACGGAAGGAGTTGAAGAATCATCAACAGACACAGAGCATGTTGGGCAAACTGAAACAAATCCAACAACACGAGTCACTGAAATTTCGGAAGCAACTAAAGAGGATAAGGAGACAACAACCGATATTACGACGGAGGATGTTGAAGAATCGTCAACAGCCACAGAACATGTTTTACAAACAGAACCAAATCCAACAACACGAGTCACAGAAATTTTGGAAACAACTACCGAGGCCAAGGAAACAACAGCAGATGTTACGATGGAGGTTATTGAAGAATCATCAACAGCGATAGAGCACGTTGTACAAACTGAACCAAATCCAACACAACGAGTCACAGAAATTTCGGAAGCACCTACCGAAGCCAATGAAACAACAACTGATGTTACGACGGAAAATGTTGAGGAATCATCAACAGCCACAGAGCATGTTGTACAAACTGAACCAAAACCAACAACGCGAGTCACAGAAATTTCGGAAGTAACTACCGAGGCCAAGGAAACAACAACCGATATTACGACGGAGGATGTTGAAGAATCATCAACAGCCACAGAGCATGTTTTACAAACTGAACCAAATCCAACACCACTAGTCACAGAAATTTCGGAAGCAACTACCGAGGCCAAGGAAACAACAACAGATGTTACGATGGAGGAGGTTGAAGAATCATCAACAACCGCAGATCCTATCGTACAAACTGAGCCAAACCCAACAACACGAGTCACAGAAATTTTGGAAACAACTACAGAGGCCAAGGAAACAACAGCCGATATTACGACGGAAAGATTTGGAGAATCATCAATAGACACAGAGCATGTTGTGCAAACTGAAGCAAATCCAACAACACGAGTCACAGAAATTTCGGAAGCAACTACCGAGGCCAAGGAGACAACAACCGATATTACGACGGAGGATGTTGAAGAATCGTCAACAGCTACAGAACATGTTTTACAAACAGAACCAAATCCAACAACACGAGTCACAGAAATTTTGGAAACAACTACAGAGGCCAAGACATCAACAAACGATGTTACGATGGAGGAGGTTGAAGAATCATCAACAACCGCAGATCCTATCGTACAAACTGAGCCAAACCCAACAACACGAGTCACAGAAATTTTGGAAACAACTACAGAGGCCAAGGAAACAACAGCCGATATTACGACGGAAAGATTTGGAGAATCATCAATAGACACAGAGCATGTTGTGCAAACTGAAGCAAATCCAACAACACGAGTCACAGAAATTTCGGAAGCAACTACCGAGGCCAAGGAGACAACAACCGATATTACGACGGAGGATGTTGAAGAATCGTCAACAGCTACAGAACATGTTTTACAAACAGAACCAAATCCAACAACACGAGTCACAGAAATTTTGGAAACAACTACAGAGGCCAAGACATCAACAAACGATGTTACGACGGAAGATGTTGAAGAATCGTCAACATCCACGAAATTAGAAGTACCTACAGAGGCGAAGAAGCCAACAGCTGATGTTACCACGGAAGATGTTGAAGAATCGTCGACAGCCAAGGATTATGTTGTACAAACTGAAACAAATCCAACAACGCGAGTCATAGAAATTTTGGAAGCAGTTACCGAGGACAAGGAAACAACAACTGATGTTACGACAGAAGATGTTGAAGAATCGTCAACAGACACGGAACATGTTGTGCAAACTGAGCCAAATCCCACAACACGAGTCACAGAAATTTCGGAAGTAACTACCGAAGAAGAGGAAACAACTACAGATGTTACGACGGTTTATGTTGAAAAACCATTAGCAGATACAGAGCCTGTCTTACGAACTGAAGGAAATAAAACAACACCAGTCATAGAAATTTCGGAAGCAACTACCGAGGCCAAGGAAACAACAACAGATGTTAAGGCGGAAGATGTTGAAGAATCATCAACAGCCGCAGATCCTATCGTACAAACTGAGCCAAATCCAACAACACGAGTCACAGAAATTTCGGAAGAAACTACCGAGGCCAAGGAAACAACAACAGATGTTACGATGGAGGAGGTTGAAGAATCATCAACAGCCGCAGATCCTATCGTACAAACTGAGCCAAACCCAACAATACGAGTCACAGAAATTTTGGAAGTAACTACCGCAGATAAGGAAACAACAACTGATGTTACGATGGAAAATGTTGAGGAATCATCAACAGCCACAGAGCATGTTGTACAAACTGAACCAAAAAAAACAACACGAGTCACAGAAATTTCGGAAGTAACTACCGAGGCCAAGGAAACAACAACCGATATTACGGCGGAGGATGTTGAAGAATCATCAACAGCCACAGAGCATGTTGTACAAACTGAACCAAATCCAACAACACGAGTCACAGAAATTTCGGAAGTAACTACCGAGGCCAAAGAGATAGCTACAGATGTTACGACGGAGGATGTTGAAGAATCATCAACAGCCACTGATCCTGTCGTACAAACTGAGCCAAATCTAACAACACGAATCACAAAAATTTCGGAAGTTACTACCGATTACAAGGAGACAACAGCTGATGTTACGACACAGGTTGTTGAACAATCATCAACAGCCACAGAGAATGTTGTACAAACTGAACTAAATCCAACAACACGAGTCACAGAAATTTCGGAAGCAACTAATGAGGCCAAGGATACAACAACTGATGTTACGACGGAGGTTGTTGAAGAATCATCAACAGCCATAGAGCACGTTGTACAAACTGAACGAAATCCAACAACACCAGTCGCAGAAAGTTCGGAAGCAACTACCAAGGCCAAGGAAACAACAGCCGATATTACGACGGAGAATGTTGAAGAATCATCAACAGCCACAGAGCATGTTGTACAAACTGAACCAGATCCAACAACACGAGTCACAGAAATTTCGGAAGTAACTACTGAGGCCAAGGAAACAACGATCGATATTACGACGGAAAATGTTGAAGAATCATCAACAGCCATAGAGCACGTTGTACAATCTGAACCAAATCCAACACCACAAGTCACAGAAATTTCGGAAGTAACTACCGAGGCCAAGGAAACAACAACCGATATTACGACGGAAAATGTTGAAGAATTATCAACAGCCACAGAGCATGTTGTACAAACTGAACCAAAACCAACAACACGAGTCACAGAAATTTCGGAAGTAACTACTGAGGCCAAGGAAACAACAACCGATATTACGACAGAGGATGTTGAAGAATCATCAACAGCCACAGAGCATGTTGTACAAACTGAACCAAATCCAACAACACGAGTCACAGAAATTTCGGAAGTAACTACCGAGGCCAAGGAAACAACAACCGATATTACGACGGAGGATGTTGAAGAATCATCAACAGCCACAGAGCATGTTGTACAAACTGAACCAAATCCAACAACACGAGTCACAGATATTTCGGAAGCAACTACCGTGGCCAAGGAGATAACTACAGATGTTACGTCGGAGGATGTTGAAGAATCATCAACAGCCACTGATCCTATCGTACAAACTGAGCGAAATCCAACAACACGAATCACAAAAATTTCGGAAGTAACTACCGAGGCCAAGGAGACAACAACTGATGTTACGACTCAGGTTGTTGAAGAATCATCAACAGCCACAGAGCATGTTGTACAAACTGAACCAAATCCAACAACACGAGTCACAGAAATTTCGGAAGTAACTACCGAGGCCAAGGACACAACAACTGATGTTACGACGGAGGTTGTTGAAGAATCATCAACAGCCACAGAACATGTTGTACAAACCGAGCCAAACCCAACAACACGATTCACAGAAATTTTGGAAGCAACTACCGAGGCCAAGGAAACAACAACAGATGTTAAGATGGAGGATGTTGAAGAATCATCAACAGCCGCAGATAGTATCGTACAAACTGAGCCAAACCCAACAACACGAGTCACAGAAATTTCGGAAGCAACTACCGAGGCCAAGGAAACAACAACAGATGTTACGATGGAGGATGTTGAAGAATCATCAACAGCCGCTGATCCTATCGTACAAACTGAGCCAAACCCAACAACACGAGTCACAGAAATTTTGGAAACAACTACCGAGGACAAGGATACAACAACTGATGTTACGACGGAGGTTGTTGAAGAATCATCAGCAGCCATAGAACACGTTGTACAAACTGAACCAAATCCAACAACACGAGTCACAGAAATTTCGGAAACAACTACAGAGGCCAAGGAAACAACAACTTATATTACGACGGAAAATGTTGAAGAATCATCAACAGCCACAGAGCATGTTGTACAAACAGAACCAAAGCCAACAACACGAGTCACAAAAATTTCGGAAGCAACTACCAATTCCAAGGAGATAACTACAGATTTTACGTCGGATAATGTTGAAGAATCATCATCAGCCACTGATTCTATCGTACAAACTGAGACAAGTCCAACAACACGATTCACTAAAATTTCGGAAGTAACTACCGAGGCCAAGGAGACAACAACTGATGTTACGACTCAGGTTGTTGAAGAATCAACAACAGCCACAGAGCATGTTGTACAAATTGAACCAAATCCAACAACACGAGTCACAGAAATTTCGGAAGCAACTACCGAGGCCAAGGAGACAATAACTGATGTTACGACGGAGGATGTTGAAGAATCATCAACAGCCACAGAGCATGTTGTACAAACTGAACCAAAACCAACAACACGAGTCACAGAAATTTCGGAAGTAACTACTGAGGCCAAGGAAACAACAACCGATATTACGACGGAGGATGTTGAAGAATCATCAACAGCCACAGAGCATGTTGTACAAACTGAACCAAATCCAACAACACGAGTCACAGAAATTTCGGAAGTAACTACCGAGGCCAAGGAAACAACAACCGATATTACGACGGAGGATGTTGAAGAATCATCAACAGCCACAGAGCATGTTGTACAAACTGAATATCCAACAACACGAGTCACCGAAATTTCGGAAGCAACTACCGAGGCCAAGGAGATAACTACAGATGTTACGTCGGAGGATGTTGAAGAATCATCAACAGCCACTGATCCTATCTTACAAACTGAGCCAAACCCAACAACACGAGTTACAGAAACTTTGGAAACAACTACAGAGGCCAAGGAAACAAAAACTGATGTTACGACGGAGGTTGTTGAAGAATCATCAAAAGCCACAGAGCATGTTGTACAAACTGAACCAAATCCAACAACACGAGTCACAGAATTTTCGGAAGCAACTAAAGAGGCCAAGGGAACAACAGTCGATATTACTACGGAAAATGTTGAAGAATCATCAACAGCCACAGAGCATGTTGTACAAACTGAGCCAAACCAAACAACACGAGTCACAGAAATTTCGGAAGCAACTACAGAACCCAAGGAAACAACAACCGAAACTACGACGGAAGATGTTGAAGAGTCGTCAACAGTTACAGCACATGTTGTACAAACTGAGCCAAGTCCCACAACACGAGTAACAGAAATTCCGGAAGTAACTACCGAGGCCAAGGAGACAACAACTGATGTTACGACGAAGGATGTTGAAGAATCATCAACAGCCACAGAGCATGTTGTACAAACTGAACCAAATCCAACAACACAAGACACAGAAATTTCGGAAGCAACTTCCGAGGCCAAGGATACAACAACTGATGTTACGACGGAGGTTGTTGAAGAATCATCAACAGCCATAGAGCACGTTGCACAAACTGAACGAAATCCAACAACACGAGTCACAGAAATTTCGGAAGAAACTACCAAGGCCAAGGAAACAACAGCCGATATTACGACGGAGAATGTTGAAGAATCATCAACGGCCACAGAGCATGTTGTACAAACTGAACCAGATACAACAACACGAGTCACAGAAATTTCGGAAGTAACTACTGAGGCCAAGGAAACAACAACCGATATTACGACGGAGGATGTTGAAGAATCATCAACAGCCACAGAGCATGTTGTACAAACTGAACCAAATCCAACAACACGAGTCACAGAAATTTCGGAAGTAACTACCGAGGCCAAGGAAACAACAACCGATATTACGACGGAGGATGTTGAAGAATCATCAACAGCCACAGAGCATGTTGTACAAACTGAACCAAATCCAACAACACGAGTCACAGAAATTTCGGAAGCAACTACCGTGGCCAAGGAGATAACTACAGATGTTACGTCGGAGGATGTTGAAGAATCATCAACAGCCACTGATCCTATCGTACAAACTGAGCGAAATCCAACAACACGAATCACAAAAATTTCGGAAGTAACTACCGAGGCCAAGGAGACAACAACTGATGTTACGACTCAGGTTGTTGTAGAATCATCAACAGCCACAGAGCATGTTGTACAAACTGAACCAAATCCAACAACACGAGTCACAGAAATTTCGGTAGCAACTAAAGAGGATAAGCAGATAACTAGAAATATTACGACGGAAGATGTTGAAGAGTCGTCAACTGCCACAGCACATGTTGTACAAACTGAGCCAAGTCCCACAACACGAGTCACAGAAATTTCGGAAGTAACTACCGAGGCCAAGGAAACAACAACAGATGTTAAGATGGAGGATGTTGAAGAATCATCAACAGCCGCAGATAGTATCGTACAAACTGAGCCAAACCCAACAACACGAGTCACAGAAATTTCGGAAGCAACTACCGAGGCCAAGGAAACAACAACAGATGTTACGATGGAGGATGTTGAAGAATCATCAACAGCCGCTGATCCTATCGTACAAACTGAGCCAAACCCAACAACACGAGTCACAGAAATTTTGGAAACAACTACCGAGGACAAGGATACAACAACTGATGTTACGACGGAGGTTGTTGAAGAATCATCAGCAGCCATAGAACACGTTGTACAAACTGAACCAAATCCAACAACACGAGTCACAGAAATTTCGGAAACAACTACAGAGGCCAAGGAAACAACAACTTATATTACGACGGAAAATGTTGAAGAATCATCAACAGCCACAGAGCATGTTGTACAAACAGAACCAAAGCCAACAACACGAGTCACAAAAATTTCGGAAGCAACTACCAATTCCAAGGAGATAACTACAGATTTTACGTCGGATAATGTTGAAGAATCATCATCAGCCACTGATTCTATCGTACAAACTGAGACAAGTCCAACAACACGATTCACTAAAATTTCGGAAGTAACTACCGAGGCCAAGGAGACAACAACTGATGTTACGACTCAGGTTGTTGAAGAATCAACAACAACCACAGAGCATGTTGTACAAATTGAACCAAATCCAACAACACGAGTCACAGAAATTTCGGAAGCAACTACCGAGGCCAAGGAGACAATAACTGATGTTACGACGGAGGATGTTGAAGAATCATCAACAGCCACAGAGCATGTTGTACAAACTGAACCAAAACCAACAACACGAGTCACAGAAATTTCGGAAGTAACTACTGAGGCCAAGGAAACAACAACCGATATTACGACGGAGGATGTTGAAGAATCATCAACAGCCACAGAGCATGTTGTACAAACTGAATATCCAACAACACGAGTCACCGAAATTTCGGAAGCAACTACCGAGGCCAAGGAGATAACTACAGATGTTACGTCGGAGGATGTTGAAGAATCATCAACAGCCACTGATCCTATCGTACAAACTGAGCCAAACCCAACAACACGAGTCACAGAAACTTTGGAAACAACTACAGAGGCCAAGGAAACAAAAACTGATGTTACGACGGAGGTTGTTGAAGAATCATCAAAAGCCACAGAGCATGTTGTACAAACTGAACCAAATCCAACAACACGAGTCACAGAATTTTCGGAAGCAACTAAAGAGGCCAAGGGAACAACAGTCGATATTACTACGGAAAATGTTGAAGAATCATCAACAGCCACAGAGCATGTTGTACAAACTGAGCCAAACCAAACAACACGAGTCACAGAAGTTTCGGAAGCAACTACCGAACCCAAGGAAACAACAACCGAAATTACGACGGAAGATGTTGAAGAGTCGTCAACAGTTACAGCACATGTTGTACAAACTGAGCCAAGTCCCACAACACGAGTCACAGAAATTTCGGAAGTAACTACCGAGGCCAAGGAAACAACAACAGATGTTAAGATGGAGGATGTTGAAGAATCATCAACAGCCGCAGATAGTATCGTACAAACTGAGCCAAACCCAACAACACGAGTCACAGAAATTTCGGAAGCAACTACCGAGGCCAAGGAAACAACAACAGATGTTACGATGGAGGATGTTGAAGAATCATCAACAGCCGCTGATCCTATCGTACAAACTGAGCCAAACCCAACAACACGAGTCACAGAAATTTTGGAAACAACTACCGAGGACAAGGATACAACAACTGATGTTACGACGGAGGTTGTTGAAGAATCATCAGCAGCCATAGAACACGTTGTACAAACTGAACCAAATCCAACAACACGAGTCACAGAAATTTCGGAAACAACTACAGAGGCCAAGGAAACAACAACTTATATTACGACGGAAAATGTTGAAGAATCATCAACAGCCACAGAGCATGTTGTACAAACAGAACCAAAGCCAACAACACGAGTCACAAAAATTTCGGAAGCAACTACCAATTCCAAGGAGATAACTACAGATTTTACGTCGGATAATGTTGAAGAATCATCATCAGCCACTGATTCTATCGTACAAACTGAGACAAGTCCAACAACACGATTCACTAAAATTTCGGAAGTAACTACCGAGGCCAAGGAGACAACAACTGATGTTACGACTCAGGTTGTTGAAGAATCAACAACAACCACAGAGCATGTTGTACAAATTGAACCAAATCCAACAACACGAGTCACAGAAATTTCGGAAGCAACTACCGAGGCCAAGGAGACAATAACTGATGTTACGACGGAGGATGTTGAAGAATCATCAACAGCCACAGAGCATGTTGTACAAACTGAACCAAAACCAACAACACGAGTCACAGAAATTTCGGAAGTAACTACTGAGGCCAAGGAAACAACAACCGATATTACGACGGAGGATGTTGAAGAATCATCAACAGCCACAGAGCATGTTGTACAAACTGAATATCCAACAACACGAGTCACCGAAATTTCGGAAGCAACTACCGAGGCCAAGGAGATAACTACAGATGTTACGTCGGAGGATGTTGAAGAATCATCAACAGCCACTGATCCTATCGTACAAACTGAGCGAAATCCAACAACACGAATCACAAAAATTTCGGAAGTAACTACCGAGGCCAAGGAGACAACAACTGATGTTACGACTCAGGTTGTTGTAGAATCATCAACAGCCACAGAGCATGTTGTACAAACTGAACCAAATCCAACAACACGAGTCACAGAAATTTCGGTAGCAACTAAAGAGGATAAGCAGATAACTAGAAATATTACGACGGAAGATGTTGAAGAGTCGTCAACTGCCACAGCACATGTTGTACAAACTGAGCCAAGTCCCACAACACGAGTCACAGAAATTTCGGAAGTAACTACCGAGGCCAAGGACACAACAACTGATGTTACGACGGAGGTTGTTGAAGAATCATCAACAGCCACAGAACATGTTGTACAAACCGAGCCAAACCCAACAACGCGAGTCACAGACATTTTGGAAACAACTACCGAGGCCAAGGAAACAACAACAGATGTTAAGATGGAGGATGTTGAAGAATCATCAACAGCCGCAGATAGTAACGTACAAACTGAGCCAAACCCAACAACACGAGTCACAGAAATTCCGGAAGCAACTACCGAGGCCAAGGAAACAACAACAGATGTGACGATGGAGGATGTTGAAGAATCATCAACAGCCGCTGATCCTATCGTAAAAACTGAGCCAAACCCAACAACACGAGTCACAGAAATTTTGGAAACAACTACCGAGGACAAGGATACAACAACTGATGTTACGACGGAGGTTGTTGAAGAATCATCAACAGCCACAGAGCATGTTGTACAAACAGAACCAAAGCCAACAACACGAGTCACAAAAATTTCGGAAGCAACTACCAATTCCAAGGAGATAACTACAGATTTTACGTCGGATAATGTTGAAGAATCATCATCAGCCACTGATTCTATCGTACAAACTGAGACAAGTCCAACAACACGATTCACTAAAATTTCGGAAGTAACTACCGAGGCCAAGGAGACAACAACTGATGTTACGACTCAGGTTGTTGAAGAATCAACAACAACCACAGAGCATGTTGTACAAATTGAACCAAATCCAACAACACGAGTCACAGAAATTTCGGAAGCAACTACCGAGGCCAAGGAGACAATAACTGATGTTACGACGGAGGATGTTGAAGAATCATCAACAGCCACAGAGCATGTTGTACAAACTGAACCAAAACCAACAACACGAGTCACAGAAATTTCGGAAGTAACTACTGAGGCCAAGGAAACAACAACCGATATTACGACGGAGGATGTTGAAGAATCATCAACAGCCACAGAGCATGTTGTACAAACTGAACCAAATCCAACAACACGAGTCACAGAAATTTCGGAAGTAACTACCGAGGCCAAGGAAACAACAACCGATATTACGACGGAGGATGTTGAAGAATCATCAACAGCCACAGAGCATGTTGTACAAACTGAATATCCAACAACACGAGTCACCGAAATTTCGGAAGCAACTACCGAGGCCAAGGAGATAACTACAGATGTTACGTCGGAGGATGTTGAAGAATCATCAACAGCCACTGATCCTATCGTACAAACTGAGCGAAATCCAACAACACGAATCACAAAAATTTCGGAAGTAACTACCGAGGCCAAGGAGACAACAACTGATGTTACGACTCAGGTTGTTGTAGAATCATCAACAGCCACAGAGCATGTTGTACAAACTGAACCAAATCCAACAACACGAGTCACAGAAATTTCGGTAGCAACTAAAGAGGATAAGCAGATAACTAGAAATATTACGACGGAAGATGTTGAAGAGTCGTCAACTGCCACAGCACATGTTGTACAAACTGAGCCAAGTCCCACAACACGAGTCACAGAAATTTCGGAAGTAACTACCGAGGCCAAGGACACAACAACTGATGTTACGACGGAGGTTGTTGAAGAATCATCAACAGCCACAGAACATGTTGTACAAACCGAGCCAAACCCAACAACGCGAGTCACAGACATTTTGGAAACAACTACCGAGGCCAAGGAAACAACAACAGATGTTAAGATGGAGGATGTTGAAGAATCATCAACAGCCGCAGATAGTAACGTACAAACTGAGCCAAACCCAACAACACGAGTCACAGAAATTCCGGAAGCAACTACCGAGGCCAAGGAAACAACAACAGATGTGACGATGGAGGATGTTGAAGAATCATCAACAGCCGCTGATCCTATCGTAAAAACTGAGCCAAACCCAACAACACGAGTCACAGAAATTTTGGAAACAACTACCGAGGACAAGGATACAACAACTGATGTTACGACGGAGGTTGTTGAAGAATCATCAACAGCCATAGAGCACGTTGTACAAACTGAACCAAATCCAACAACACGAGTCGCAGAAATTTCGGAAGCAACTACCGAGGCCAAGGAAACAACAGCCGATATTACGCCGGAAAATGTTGAAGAATCATCAACAGCCACAGAGCATGTTGTACAAACTGAAACAAAACCAACAACACGAGTCACAGAAATTTCGGAAGTAACTACCGAGGCCAAGGAAACAACAACCGATAATACGACGGAGTATGTTGAAGAATTATCAGCAGCCACAGAGCATGCTGTACAAACTGAACCAAATCCAACAACACGAGTCACAGAAATTTCGGAAGCAACCACCGAACCCAAGGAAACAACAACCGAAATTACGACGGAAGATGTTGAAGAGTCGTCAACAGTTATAGCACATGTTGTACAAACTGAGCCAAGTCCCACAACACGAGTCACAGAAATTTCGGAAGTAACTACCGAGGCCAAGGAGACAACAACAGATGTTACGATGGAGGATGTTGAAGAATCATCAACAAGAGCAGATCCTATCGTACAAACTGAAGCAAACCCAACAACACGAGTCACAGAAATTTTTAAAACAACTAAGGTGGCCAAGGATACAACAACTGATGTTACGACTCAGGTTGTTGAAGAATCATCAACAGCCACAGAGCATGTTGTACAAACTGAACCAAATCCAACAACACGAGCCACGGAAATTTGGGAAGCAACTACCGAGGCCAAGGATACAACAACTGATGTTACGACGGAGGTTGTTGAAGAATCATCAACAGCCACAGAGCATGTTGTACAAACTGACCCAGATCCCATCGCACAAATTGAGCCAAACCCAACAACACCAGTCACAGAAATTTTGGAAACAACTACCGAGGCCAAGACATCAACAAACGATGTTACAACGGAAGATGTTGAAGAATCGTCAACATCCGCGAAATTAGAAGTACCTACCGAGGCGAAGAAGCCAACAGCTGATGTTACGACGGAAGATGTTCAAGAATCGTCAACAGCCAAGGAACATGTTGTACAAACTGAAACAAATCCAACAACACGAGTCACAGAAATTTCGGAAGCAGTTACCGAGGACAAGGAAACAACAACTGGTGTTACGACAGAAGATGTTGAAGAATCGTCAACAGACGCGGAACATGTTGTACAAACTGAGCCAAATCCCACAACAATAGTCATAGAAATTTCGGAAGCAACTACCGAGGCCAAGGAAACAACAACAGATGTTAAGACGGAAGATTTTGAAGAATCATCAACAGCCACGGATCCTATCGCACAAACTGAGCCAAAGCCAACAACACGAGTCACAGAAATTTCGGAAGCAACTACCGAGGCCAAGGAAACAACAACAGATGTTACGGTGGAGGACGTTGAAGAACCATCAACAGCCGCAGATCCTATCGTACAAACTGAGCCAAACCCAACAACACGAGTCACAGAAATTTCGGAAGTATCTACCGAGGCCAAGGAAACAACAGCCGATATTACGATGGAAGGTGTTGAAGAATCATCAACAGCCACAGAGCATGTTGTGCAAACTGAAACAAATCCAACAACACGAGTCACAGACATTTTGGAAACAACTACCGAGGCCAAGGAAACAACAACAAATGTTACGATGGAGGATGTTGAAGAATTATCAACAACCGCAGATCCTATCGCACAGACTGAGCCAAACCCAACAACACGATTCACCGACATTTCGGAAACAACTAAAGAGGCCAAGGAAACAACAACAGAAGTTACCATGGAGGATGTTGAAGAATCATCAACAGCCGCTGATCTTATCGTACAAACTGAGCCAAACCCAACAACACGAGTCACAGAAATTTCGGAAGTATCTACCGAGGCCAAGGATACAACAACTGATGTTACGACGGAGGTTGTTGAAGAATCATCAACAGCCACAGAGCATGTTGTACAAACTGAACCGAGTCCAACAACACGAGTGACAGAAATTTTGGAAACAACTACCGAGGCCAAGGAAACAACAACAGATGTTACGATGGAGGATGTTGAAGAATCATCAACAGCCGCTGATCTTATCGTACAAACTGAGCCAAACCCAACAACACGAGTCACAGAAATTTCGGAAGTATCTACCGAGGCCAAGGATACAACAACTGATGTTACGACGGAGGTTGTTGAAGAATCATCAACAGCCACAGAGCATGTTGTACAAACTGAACCAAGTCCAACAACACGAGTAACAGAAATTTCGGAAGTAACAACCGAGGCCAAGGAGACAACTACCGATGTTACGACGGATGATGTTGAAGAATCATCAACAGCAGATTATATCGTACAAACTGAACCAAATCCAACAACACGAGTCACAGAAATTTTGGAAACAACTACCGAGGCCAAGGAAACAACAACGGATATTACGACGGAAGACGTTGAAGAATCATCAACAGCCACAGACCATGTTGTACAAACTGAGCCGAACCCAACAACACGAGTCACAGAAATTTCGGAAGTAACTACCGAGAAAAAGGATACAACAACTGATGTTACGATGGAGGATGTTGAAGAATCATCAATAGCCGAATCCAAGGAGACAACTACAGATGTTCCGACGGAAGATATTGAAGAATCATCAACAGCCGCTGATCTTATCGTACAAACTGAGCCAAATCCAACAACACGAGTCACAGAAATTTCGGAAGCAACTACCGAGGCCAAGGAAACAACAACAGATGTTACGACGGAGGACGTTGAAGAATCACTAACAGCCGCAGATAATATCGAACAAACTGAGCCAAACCCAACAACACGAGTCACAGAAATTTTGGAAACAACTACAGAGGCCAAGGAAACAACAGCCGATATTACGATGGAAGGTGTTGAAGAATCATCAACAGCCACACAGCATGTTGTGCAAACTGAAACAAATCCAACAACACGATTCACCGACATTTTGGAAACAACTACCGAGGCCAAGGAAACAACAACAGATGTTACGATGGAGGATGTTGAAGAACCATCAACAGCCGCAGATCCTATCGTACAAACTGAGCCAAACCCAACAACACGAGTCACAGAAATTTCGGAAGTAACTACCGAGGCCAAGGATACAACAACTGATGTTACGACGGATTTTGTTGAAGAATCATCAACAGCCACAGAGCATGTTGCACAAACTGAACGAAATCCAACAACACGAGTCACAGAAATTTTAGAAACAACTACCGAGGCCAAGGAAACAACAACAGATGTTACGATGGAGGATGTTGAAGAATCATCAACAGCCGCTGATCTTATCGTACAAACTGAGCCAAATCCAACAACACGAGTCACAGAAATTTCGGAAGTAACTACCGAGGCCAAGGATACAACAACTGATGTTACGACTCAAGTTGTTGAAGAATCATCAACAGCCACAGAGCATGTTGTACAAATTGAACCAAATCCAACAACACGAGCCACGGAAATTTGGGAAGCAACTACCGAGGCCAAGGATACAACAACTGATGTTACGACGGAGGTTGTTGAAGAATCATCAACAGCCACAGAGCATGTTGTACAAACTGACCCAAATCCAACAACACGAGTCACAGGAATTTCGGAAGTAACTACCGAGGAAAAGGAGACAACAACCGATATTACGACGGAGGATGTTGAAGAATCATCAACAACCGCAGATCCTATCGCACAAATTGAGCCAAACCCAACAACACCAGTCACAGAAATTTTGGAAACAACTACCGAGGCCAAGACATCAACAAACGATGTTACGACGGAAGATGTTGAAGAATCGTCAACATCCACGAAATTAGAAGTACCTACCGAGGCGAAGAAGCCAACAGCTGATGTTACGACGGAAGATGTTGAAGAATCGTCAAAAGCCAAGGAACATGTTGTACAAACTGAAACAAAGCCAACAACACGAGTCACAGAAATTTCGGAAGCAGTTACCGAGGACAAGGAAACAACAACTGGTGTTACGACAGAAGATGTTGAAGAATCGTCAACAGACGCGGAACATGTTGTACAAACTGTGCCAAATCCCACAACAATAGTCATAGAAATTTCGGAAGCAACTACCGAGGCCAAGGAAACAACAACAGATGTTAAGACGGAAGATTTTGAAGAATCATCAACAGCCACGGATCCTATCGTACAAACTGAGCCAAAGCCAACAACACGAGTCACAGAAATTTCGGAAGCAACTACCGAGGCCAAGGAAACAACAACAGATGTTACGATGGAGGACGTTGAAGAACCATCAACAGCCGCAGATCATATCGTACAAACTGAGCCAAACCCAACAACACGAGTCACAGAAATTTCGGAAGTATCTACCGAGGCCAAGGAAACAACAGCCGATATTACGATGGAAGGTGTTGAAGAATCATCAACAACCGCAGATCCTATCGCACAAACTGAGCCAAACCCAACAACACGAGCCACAGGAATTTTGGAAACAACTACCGAGGAAAAGGATACAACAACTGATGTTACGACGGAGGTTGTTGAAGAATCATCAACAGCCATAGAGCACGTTGTACAAACTGAACCAAATCCAACAACACGAGTCACAGAGATTTCGGAAGAAACTACCGAGGCCAAGGGAAAAACAACCGATATTACGACGGAAGATGTTGAAAAGTCGTCAACAGTTACAGCACATGTTGTACACACTGAGCCAAGTCCCACAACACGAGTCACAGAAATTTCGGAAGTAACTACCGAGGCCAAGGAGACAACAACTGATGTTACGACGAAGGTTGTTGAAGAATCATCAACAGCCACAGAGCATGTTGTACAAACTGAAACAAATCCAACAACTCGAGTCACAGAAATTTCGGAAGCAATCACCGAGGCCAAGGAAACAACAACGGATATTACGACGGAATACGTTGAAGAATCATCAACAGCCACAGAACATGTTGTACAAACTGAGCCAAACCCAACAGCACGAGACACAGAAATTTTGGAAACAATTACAAAAGAAAAGGAAACAACAGCCGATATTACGACGGAAGATGTTGAAGAATCATCAAAAGCCACAGAGCATGTTGTGCAAACTGAACCAAATCCAACAACACGAGTCACAGAAATTTCGGAAGCAACTACCGGGGCCAAGGAAACAACAGAGGATATTACGCCTCAAGATGTTGAAGAATCATCAACAACCGCAGATCCTATCGCACAGACTGAGCCAAACAAAACAACACGAGCCACAGAAATTTTGGAAACAACTACCGAGGAAAAGGATACAACAACTGATGTTACGACGGAGGTTGTTGAAAAATCATCAACAGCCACAGAGCACGTTGTACAAACTGAACCAAATCCAACAACACGAGTCACAGAAATTTCGGAAGCAACTACCGAGGCCAAGGAAACAACAGAGGGTATTACGACGGAAAATGTTGAAGAATCATCAACAGCCACAGAGCATGTTGTACAAACTGAAGCAAAACCAACAACACGAGTCACAGAAATTTCGGAAGTAACTACCGAGGCCGAGGAAACAACAACCTATATTACGACGGAGTATGTTGAAGAATCATCAACAGCCACAGAGCATGTTGTACAAACAGGACCAAATCCAACAACACGAGTCACAGAATTTTCGGAAGCAACTACCGATTCCAAGGAGATAACAACAGATGTTAAGACGGAAGATTTTGAAGAATCATCAACAGCCACAGATATTATCTTACAAACTGAGCCAAATCCAACAACACGAGTCACAGAAATTTCGGAAGCAACTACCGAGGCCAAGGAAACAATAACTGATCTTACGACGGAGGTTGTTGAAGAATCATCAACAGCCACAGAGCATGTTGTACAAACTGAACCAAATCCAACTACTCGAGTCACAGAAATTTCGGAGGCAAACACCGAGGCCAAGGATACAACAACTGATGTTACGACGGAGGATGTTGAAGAATCATCAACAGCCCCAAAGCATGTTGTACAAACTGAGATAAATCCCACAACACGAGTCATAGAAATTTCGGAAGTAACTACTGTAGCCAAGGAAACAACTACAGATGTTACGATGGAGGACGTTGAAGAATCATCAACAGCCGCAGGTCCTATCGTACAAACTGAGCCAAACCCAACAACACGAGTCACAGAAATTTTGGAAACAACTACAGAGGCCAAGGAAAAAACAACTGATGCTACGACGGAGGTTGTGGAAGAATCATCAACAGAAATAGAGCACGTAGTACAAACTGAACCAGATCCGTCAACACGAGTCACAGGAATTTCGGAAGCAACTATTGAATCCAAGGAAACAACAACCGAAATTACGACGGAAGATGTTGAAGAGACGTCAACAGTTACAGCACATGCTGTACAAACTGAGCCAAGTCCCACAACACGAGTCACAGAAATTTCGGAAGTAACTACCGAGGCCAAGGAGACAACAACTGATGTTACGACGAAGGATGTTGAAGAATCATCAACAGCCACAGAGCATGTTGTACAAACCGAAAAAAATCCAACAACACGAGTCACAGAAATTTCGGAAGCAACTACCGAGGCCAAGGAGACAACAACCGATATTACGACGGAGGATGTTGAAGAATCGTCAACAGCCACAGAACATGTTTTACAAACTGAACCAAATCCAACAACACGAGTCACAGAAATTTTGGAAACAACTACCGAGGCCAAGGAAACAACAACAGATGTTACGATGGATTATGTTGAAGAATCATCAACAAGAGCAGATCCTATCGCACAAACTAAGGTAAACCCAACAACACGAGTCACAGAAATTTTGGAAACAACTAAGGAGGAGAGGGGTACAACAACTGATGTTACGACTCAGATTGTTGAAGAATCATCAACAGCCACAGAGCATGTTGTACAAACTGAACCAAATCCAACAACACGAGTCACAGAAATTTTGGAAGTAACTACCGACGAAAAGGAGACAACAACCGATATTACGACGGAGGATGTTGAAGAATCGTCAACAGCCACAGAACATGTTTTACAAACAGAACCAAATCCAACAACACGAGTCACAGAAATTTTGGAAACAACTACCGAGGCCAAGGAAATAACAACAGATGTTACGATGGAGGATGTTGAAGAATCATCAACAACCGCAGATCCTATCGCACAAACTGAGCCAAACCCAACAACACGAGTCACAGAAATTTTGGAAACAACTACCGAGGCGAAGACATCAACAAACGATGTTACGACGGAAGATGTTGAAGAATCGTCAACAGCCAAGGAACATGTTGTACAAACTGAAACAAGTCCAACAACACGAGTCACAGAAATTTCGGAAGCAGTTACCGAGTACAAGGAAACAACAACTGGTGTTACGACAGAAGATGTTGAAGAATCGTCAACAGACGCTGAACATGTTGTAAAAACTGAGCCAAATCCCACAACACCAGTCACAGAAATTTCGGAAGTGACTACCGAATCCAAGGAGACAACTACAGATGTTCCGCCGGAAGATATTGAAGAATCATCAATAGCCACGGAACATGTTGTACAAACTGATATAAATCCCACAACACGAGTCACAGAAATTTCGGAAGTAACTACCGAAGCCGAGGAAACAACTACAGATGTTACGACAGTGGATGTTGAAGAACCATCAGCAGATGCAGAGTCTGGCTTACGAACTGAAATAAATCCAACAACACCAGTCATAGAGATTTCGGAAGCAACTACCGAGGCCAAGGAAACAACAACAGATGTTAAGACGGAAGATTTTGAAGAATCATCAACAGCCACAGATCCTATCGTACAAACTGAGCCAAATCCAACAACACGAGTCACAGAAATTTCGGAAGCAACTACCGGAGCCAAGGAAACAACAACAGATGTTACGATGGAGGACGTTGAAGAATCACTAACAGCCGCAGATCGTATCGTACAAACTGAGCCAAACCCAACAACACGAGTCACAGAAATTTTGGAAACAACCACAGAGGCCAAGGAAACAACAGAAGATATTACGATGGAAGGTGTTGAAGAATCATCAACAGCCACAGAGCATGTTGTGCAAACTGAAACAAATCCAACAACACGAGTCACAGACATTTTGGAAACAACTACCGAGGCCAAGACATCAACAAACGATGTTACGACGGAAGATGTTGAAGGATCGTCAACATCCACGAAATTAGAAGTACCTACCGAGGCGAAGAAGCCAACAGCTGATGTTACGACGGAAGATGTTGAAGAATCGTCAACAGCCAAGGAACGTGTTGTACAAACTGAAACAAATCCAACAACACGAGTCACAGAAATTTCGGAAGCAGTTTCCGAGGCCAAGGAGACAACAACTGATGTTACGACGGAGGTTGTTGAAAAATCATCAACAGCCACAGAGCATGTTGTACAAACTGAGCCAAATCCCACAACACGAGTCACAGAAATTTCGGAAGTAACTACCGAAGCCGAGGAAACAGCTACAGATGTTACGACAGTGGATGTTGAAGAACCATCAGCAGATACAGAGTCTGTCTTACGAACTGAAATAAATCCAACAACACCAGTCATAGAGATTTCGGAAGCAACTACCGAGGCCAAGGAAACAACAACAGATGTTAAGACGGAAGATTTTGAAGAATCATCAACAGCCACAGATCCTATCGTACAAACTGAGCCAAATCCAACAACACGAGTCACAGAAATTTCGGAAGCAACTACCGGAGCCAAGGAAACAACAACAGATGTTACGATGGAGGACGTTGAAGAATCACTAACAGCCGCAGATCGTATCGTACAAACTGAGCCAAACCCAACAACACGAGTCACAGAAATTTTGGAAACAACCACAGAGGCCAAGGAAACAACAGAAGATATTACGATGGAAGGTGTTGAAGAATCATCAACAGCCACAGAGCATGTTGTGCAAACTGAAACAAATCCAACAACACGAGTCACAGACATTTTGGAAACAACTACCGAGGCCAAGACATCAACAAACGATGTTACGACGGAAGATGTTGAAGGATCGTCAACATCCACGAAATTAGAAGTACCTACCGAGGCGAAGAAGCCAACAGCTGATGTTACGACGGAAGATGTTGAAGAATCGTCAACAGCCAAGGAACATGTTGTACAAACTGAAACAAATCCAACAACACGAGTCACAGAAATTTCGGAAGCAGTTTCCGAGGCCAAGGAGACAACAACTGATGTTACGACGGAGGTTGTTGAAAAATCATCAACAGCCACAGAGCATGTTGTACAAACTGAGCCAAATCCCACAACACGAGTCACAGAAATTTCGGAAGTAACTACCGAAGCCGAGGAAACAGCTACAGATGTTACGACAGTGGATGTTGAAGAACCATCAGCAGATACAGAGTCTGTCTTACGAACTGAAGGAAATCCAACAACACCAGTCATGGAAATTTCGGAAGCAACTACCGAGGCCAAGGAAACAACAACAGATGTTAAGGCGGAATATGTTGAAGAATCATCAACAGCCACAGATCTTATCGTACAAACTGAGCCGAATCCAGCAACACGAGTCACAGAAATTTCGGAAGCAACTACCGAGGCCAAGGAAACAATAGCCGATATTACGACAGTGGATGTTGAAGTATCATCAGCAGCCACAGAGCATGTTGTGCAAACTGAAACAAATCCAACAACACGAGTCACAGAAATTTTGTTAAGAACTACCGAGGCCAAGAAAACGACAACAGATGTTACGATGGAGGATGTTGAAGAATCATCAACAGCCGCTGATCCTATCGTACAAACTGAGCCAAATCCAACAACACGAGTCACAGAAATTTTGGAAGTAACTACCGAGGAAAAGGAGACAACAACTGATGTTACGACGGAGGTTGTTGAAGAATCATCAACAGCCATAGAGCACGTTGTACAAACTGATCCATATCCAACACCACGAGTCACAGATATTTCGGAAGCAACTACCGAGGCCAAGGAAACAACAGCCGATATTACGACGGAAAATGTTGAAGAATCATCAACAGCCACAGAGCATGTTGTACAAACTGAACCAAAACCAACAACACGAGTCACAGAAATTTCGGAAGTAACCACCGAGGCCAAGGAGACAACAACTGATGTTACGACTCAGGTTGTTGAAGAGTCATCAACAGCCACAGAGCATGTTGTACAAACTGAACCAAACACAACAACACGAGTCGCCGAAATTTCGGAAGCAACTAACGAGAACAAGGAGATAACTACAGATGTTACGACGGAGGACGTTGAAGAATCATCAACAGCCACTGATCCTATCGTACAAACTGAGCCAAGTCCAACAACACGAATCACAAAAACTTCGGAAGTAACTACCGAGGCCAAGGAGACAACAACTGTTGTTACGACTCATTTTGTTGAAGAATCATCAAGAGCCACAGAGCATGTTGTACAAACTGAACCAAATCCAACAACACGAGTCACAGAAATTTTGGAGGCAACTATCGAGGCCAAGGAAACAGCAACGGATATTACGACGGAAAATGTTGAAGAATCATCAACAGCCACAGAGCATGTTGTACAAACTGAACCAAATCCAACAACACGAGTCACAGAAATTTTGGAGACAACTATCGAGGCCAAGGAAACAACAACGGATATTACGACGGAAGACGTTGAAGAATCATCAACAGCCACAGAACATGTTGTACAAACTGAGCCAAACAGAACAACACGAGTCACAGACATTTCGGAAGCAACTACCGAGGTCAAGGAAACAACAGCCGATATTACGACGGAATATGTTGAAGAATCATCAACAGCCACAGATCTTATCGTACAAACTGAGCCAAATCCAGCAACACGAGTCACAGAAATTTCGGAAGCAACTACCGAGGCCAAGGAAACAATAGCCGATATTACGACAGTGGATGTTGAAGTATCATCAGCAGCCACAGAGCATGTTGTGCAAACTGAAACAAATCCAACAACACGAGTCACAGAAATTTTGTTAAGAACTACAGAGGCCAAGAAAACGACAACAGATGTTACGATGGAGGATGTTGAAGAATCATCAACAGCCGCTGATCCTATCGTACAAACTGAGCCAAGTCCAACAACACGAATCACAAAAACTTCGGAAGTAACTACCGAGGCCAAGGAGACAACAACTGATGTTACGACTCAGGTTGTTGAAGAATCATCAACAGCCACAGAGCATGTTGTACAAACTGAACCAAATAGAACAACACGAGTCACAGAAATTTCGGAAGCAACTACCAAGGCCAAGGATACAACAACTGATGTTACGACGGAGGTTGTTGAAGAATCATCAACAGCCATAGAGCACGTTGTACAAACTGAACTTAATTTAACAAAACGAGTCACAGAAATTTCGGAAGCAACTACCGAGGACAAGGAAACAACAGCCGATATTACGACGGAAAATGTTGAAGAATCATCAACAGCCACAGAGCATGTTGTACAAATTGAACCAAAACTAACAACACGAGTCACAGAAATTTCGGAAGTAACTACCGAAGCCAAGGATACAACAACTGATGTTACGACGGAGGTTGTTGAAGAATCATCAACAGCCACAGAGCATGTTGTAAAAACTGAACCAAAACCAACAACACGAATCACAGAAATTTCGGAAGTAACTACCGAGGCCAAGGATACAACAACTTATGTTACGACGGAGGTTGTTGAAGAATCATCAACAGCCACAGAGCATGTTGTACAAACTGAACCAAATGAAACAACACAAGTCACAGAGATTTTGGAAACAACTACCGAGGCCAAGGAAACAACAACAGATGTTACGATGGAGGATGTTGAAGAATCATCAACAACCGCAGATCCTATCGCACAAACTGAGCCAAACCCAACAACACGAGACACAGAAATTTTGGAAACAACTACCGAGGCGAAGACATCAACAAACGATGTTACGACGGAAGATGTTGAAGAATCGTCAACAGCCAAGGAACATGTTGTACAAACTGAAACAAGTCCAACAACACGAGTCACAGAAATTTCGGAAGCAGTTACCGAGTACAAGGAAACAACAACTGGTGTTACGACAGAAGATGTTGAAGAATCGTCAACAGACGCTGAACATGTTGTAAAAACTGAGCCAAATCCCACAACACCAGTCACAGAAATTTCGGAAGTGACTACCGAATCCAAGGAGACAACTACAGATGTTCCGCCGGAAGATATTGAAGAATCATCAATAGCCACGGAACATGTTGTACAAACTGATATAAATCGAACAACACGAGTCACAGAAATTTCGGAAGTAACTACCGAAGCCGAGGAAACAACTACAGATGTTACGACAGTGGATGTTGAAGAACCATCAGCAGATGCAGAGTCTGGCTTACGAACTGAAATAAATCCAACAACACCAGTCATAGAGATTTCGGAAGCAACTACCGAGGCCAAGGAAACAACAACAGATGTTAAGACGGAAGATTTTGAAGAATCATCAACAGCCACAGATCCTATCGTACAAACTGAGCCAAATCCAACAACACGAGTCACAGAAATTTCGGAAGCAACTACCGGAGCCAAGGAAACAACAACAGATGTTACGATGGAGGACGTTGAAGAATCACTAACAGCCGCAGATCGTATCGTACAAACTGAGCCAAACCCAACAACACGAGTCACAGAAATTTTGGAAACAACCACAGAGGCCAAGGAAACAACAGAAGATATTACGATGGAAGGTGTTGAAGAATCATCAACAGCCACAGAGCATGTTGTGCAAACTGAAACAAATCCAACAACACGAGTCACAGACATTTTGGAAACAACTACCGAGGCCAAGACATCAACAAACGATGTTACGACGGAAGATGTTGAAGGATCGTCAGCATCCACGAAATTAGAAGTACCTACCGAGGCGAAGAAGCCAACAGCTGATGTTACGACGGAAGATGTTGAAGAATCGTCAACAGCCAAGGAACATGTTGTACAAACTGAAACAAATCCAACAACACGAGTCACAGAAATTTCGGAAGCAGTTTCCGAGGCCAAGGAGACAACAACTGATGTTACGACGGAGGTTGTTGAAAAATCATCAACAGCCACAGAGCATGTTGTACAAACTGAGCCAAATCCCACAACACGAGTCACAGAAATTTCGGAAGTAACTACCGAAGCCGAGGAAACAGCTACAGATGTTACGACAGTGGATGTTGAAGAACCATCAGCAGATACAGAGTCTGTCTTACGAACTGAAATAAATCCAACAACACCAGTCATAGAGATTTCGGAAGCAACTACCGAGGCCAAGGAAACAACAACAGATGTTAAGACGGAAGATTTTGAAGAATCATCAACAGCCACAGATCCTATCGTACAAACTGAGCCAAATCCAACAACACGAGTCACAGAAATTTCGGAAGCAACTACCGGAGCCAAGGAAACAACAACAGATGTTACGATGGAGGACGTTGAAGAATCACTAACAGCCGCAGATCGTATCGTACAAACTGAGCCAAACCCAACAACACGAGTCACAGAAATTTTGGAAACAACCACAGAGGCCAAGGAAACAACAGAAGATATTACGATGGAAGGTGTTGAAGAATCATCAACAGCCACAGAGCATGTTGTGCAAACTGAAACAAATCCAACAACACGAGTCACAGACATTTTGGAAACAACTACCGAGGCCAAGACATCAACAAACGATGTTACGACGGAAGATGTTGAAGGATCGTCAACATCCACGAAATTAGAAGTACCTACCGAGGCGAAGAAGCCAACAGCTGATGTTACGACGGAAGATGTTGAAGAATCGTCAACAGCCAAGGAACATGTTGTACAAACTGAAACAAATCCAACAACACGAGTCACAGAAATTTCGGAAGCAGTTTCCGAGGCCAAGGAGACAACAACTGATGTTACGACGGAGGTTGTTGAAAAATCATCAACAGCCACAGAGCATGTTGTACAAACTGAGCCAAATCCCACAACACGAGTCACAGAAATTTCGGAAGTAACTACCGAAGCCGAGGAAACAGCTACAGATGTTACGACAGTGGATGTTGAAGAACCATCAGCAGATACAGAGTCTGTCTTACGAACTGAAGGAAATCCAACAACACCAGTCATGGAAATTTCGGAAGCAACTACCGAGGCCAAGGAAACAACAACAGATGTTAAGGCGGAATATGTTGAAGAATCATCAACAGCCACAGATCTTATCGTACAAACTGAGCCGAATCCAGCAACACGAGTCACAGAAATTTCGGAAGCAACTACCGAGGCCAAGGAAACAATAGCCGATATTACGACAGTGGATGTTGAAGTATCATCAGCAGCCACAGAGCATGTTGTGCAAACTGAAACAAATCCAACAACACGAGTCACAGAAATTTTGTTAAGAACTACCGAGGCCAAGAAAACGACAACAGATGTTACGATGGAGGATGTTGAAGAATCATCAACAGCCGCTGATCCTATCGTACAAACTGAGCCAAATCCAACAACACGAGTCACAGAAATTTTGGAAGTAACTACCGAGGAAAAGGAGACAACAACTGATGTTACGACGGAGGTTGTTGAAGAATCATCAACAGCCATAGAGCACGTTGTACAAACTGATCCATATCCAACACCACGAGTCACAGATATTTCGGAAGCAACTACCGAGGCCAAGGAAACAACAGCCGATATTACGACGGAAAATGTTGAAGAATCATCAACAGCCACAGAGCATGTTGTACAAACTGAACCAAAACCAACAACACGAGTCACAGAAATTTCGGAAGTAACCACCGAGGCCAAGGAGACAACAACTGATGTTACGACTCAGGTTGTTGAAGAGTCATCAACAGCCACAGAGCATGTTGTACAAACTGAACCAAACACAACAACACGAGTCGCCGAAATTTCGGAAGCAACTAACGAGAACAAGGAGATAACTACAGATGTTACGACGGAGGACGTTGAAGAATCATCAACAGCCACTGATCCTATCGTACAAACTGAGCCAAGTCCAACAACACGAATCACAAAAACTTCGGAAGTAACTACCGAGGCCAAGGAGACAACAACTGTTGTTACGACTCATTTTGTTGAAGAATCATCAAGAGCCACAGAGCATGTTGTACAAACTGAACCAAATCCAACAACACGAGTCACAGAAATTTTGGAGACAACTATCGAGGCCAAGGAAACAACAACGGATATTACGACGGAAAATGTTGAAGAATCATCAACAGCCACAGAGCATGTTGTACAAACTGAACCAAATCCAACAACACGAGTCACAGAAATTTTGGAGACAACTATCGAGGCCAAGGAAACAACAACGGATATTACGACGGAAGACGTTGAAGAATCATCAACAGCCACAGAACATGTTGTACAAACTGAGCCAAACAGAACAACACGAGTCACAGACATTTCGGAAGCAACTACCGAGGTCAAGGAAACAACAGCCGATATTACGACGGAATATGTTGAAGAATCATCAACAGCCACAGATCTTATCGTACAAACTGAGCCAAATCCAGCAACACGAGTCACAGAAATTTCGGAAGCAACTACCGAGGCCAAGGAAACAATAGCCGATATTACGACAGTGGATGTTGAAGTATCATCAGCAGCCACAGAGCATGTTGTGCAAACTGAAACAAATCCAACAACACGAGTCACAGAAATTTTGTTAAGAACTACAGAGGCCAAGAAAACGACAACAGATGTTACGATGGAGGATGTTGAAGAATCATCAACAGCCGCTGATCCTATCGTACAAACTGAGCCAAGTCCAACAACACGAATCACAAAAACTTCGGAAGTAACTACCGAGGCCAAGGAGACAACAACTGATGTTACGACTCAGGTTGTTGAAGAATCATCAACAGCCACAGAGCATGTTGTACAAACTGAACCAAATAGAACAACACGAGTCACAGAAATTTCGGAAGCAACTACCAAGGCCAAGGATACAACAACTGATGTTACGACGGAGGTTGTTGAAGAATCATCAACAGCCATAGAGCACGTTGTACAAACTGAACTTAATTTAACAAAACGAGTCACAGAAATTTCGGAAGCAACTACCGAGGACAAGGAAACAACAGCCGATATTACGACGGAAAATGTTGAAGAATCATCAACAGCCACAGAGCATGTTGTACAAATTGAACCAAAACTAACAACACGAGTCACAGAAATTTCGGAAGTAACTACCGAAGCCAAGGATACAACAACTGATGTTACGACGGAGGTTGTTGAAGAATCATCAACAGCCACAGAGCATGTTGTAAAAACTGAACCAAAACCAACAACACGAATCACAGAAATTTCGGAAGTAACTACCGAGGCCAAGGATACAACAACTTATGTTACGACGGAGGTTGTTGAAGAATCATCAACAGCCACAGAGCATGTTGTACAAACTGAACCAAATGAAACAACACAAGTCACAGAGATTTCGGAAGCAACTACCGAGGCCAAGGAGATAACTACAGATGTTACGACGGAGGATGTTGAAGAATCATCAACAGCCACTGATCCTGTCGTACAAACTGAGCCAAATCCAACAACACGAATCTCAAAAATTTCGGAAGTAACTACCGAGGCCAAGGAGACAACAACTGTTGTTACGACTCATTTTGTTGAAGAATCATCAACAGCCACAGAGCATGTTGTACAAACTGAACCAAATCCAACAACACGAGTCACAGAAATTTTGGAGACAACTATCGAGGCCAAGGAAACAACAACGGATATTACGACGGAAGACGTTGAAGAATCATTAACAGCCACAGAACATGTTGTACAAACTGAGCCAAACAGAACAACACGAGTCACAGACATTTCGGAAGCAACTACCGAGGTCAAGGAAACAACAGCCGATATTACGACGGAAAATGTTGAAGAATTAGCAACAGTGACAGAGCATGATGTACAAACTGAACCAAATCCAACAACACGAGCCACAGAAATTTCGGAAGTAACTAAGGAGGCCAAGGAAACAACAACGGATATTACGACGGAAGACGTTGAAGAATCATTAACAGCCACAGAACATGTTGTACAAACTGAGCCAAACAGAACAACACGAGTCACAGAAATTTCGGAAGCAACTACCAAGGCCAAGGATACAACAACTGATGTTACGACGGAGGTTGTTGAAGAATCATCAACAGCCATAGAGCACGTTGTACAAACTGAGCCAAACCCAACAACACGAGTCACAGAAATTTCGGAAGCAACTAAAGAGGATAAGGAGATAACTAGAGATGTTACGACGGAAGATGTTGAAGAGTCGTCAACTGCCACGGCATATGTTGTACAAACTGAGCCAAGTCCCACAACACGAGTCACAGGAATTTCGGAAGTAACTACCGAGGCCAAGGATACAACAACTGATATTACGACGGAGGTTGTTGAAGAATCATCAACAGCCACAGAGCATGTTGCGCAAACTGAACGAAATCCAACAACACGAGTCACAGAAATTTTGGAAAAAACCACCGATTCCAAGGAAACAAGAACAGATGTTACGATGGAGGATGTTGAAGAATCATCAACAGCCACAGAACATGTTGTACAAACTGAGCCAAACCCAACAACACGAGTCACAAACATTTTGGAAACAACTACCGAGGCCAAGGAAACAACAACAGATGTTACAATGGATTATGTTGAAGAATCATCAACAGCCGCAGATAATATCGTACAAACTGAGCCAAACCCAACAACACGAGTCACAGAAATTTCGGAAGCAACTACCGAGGCCAAGGAAACAACAACAGATGTTACGATGGAGGACGTTGAAGAATCATTAAAAGCCGCAGATCCTATCGTACAAACTGAGAAAAACCCAACAACACGAGTCACTGAAATTTTGGAAACAATTACAGAGGCCAAGGAAACAACAGCCGATATTACGATGGAGGATGTTGAAGAATCGTCAACAGCCACAGAACATGTTTTACAAACAGAACCAAATCGAACAACACGAGTCACAGAAATTTTGGAAACAACTACCGAGGCCAAGGAAATAACAACAGATGTTACGTCGGAGGTTGTTGAAGAATCATCGACAGCCATAGAGCACGTTGTACAAACTGAACCTAATAAAACACCACGAGTCACAGAAATTTCGGAAGCAACTACCGAGGCCAAGGAAACAACAGCCGATATTACGACGGAAAATGTTGAAGAATCATCAACAGCCACAGAACATGTTTTACAAACAGAACCAAATCGAACAACACGAGTCACAGAAATTTTGGAAACAACAACCAAGGCCAAGGAAATAACAACAGATGTTACGTCGGAGGTTGTTGAAGAATCATCGACAGCCACAGAGCATGTTGTGCAAACTGAAACAAATCCAGCAACACGAGTCACAGAAATTTCGGAAGCAACTACCGAGGAAAAGGAAACAACAGCCGATATTACGACGATAAATGTTGAAGAATCATCAACAGCCACTGATCCTGTCGCACAAACTGAGCCAAATCCAACAACACGAATCACAAAAATTTCGGAAGTAACTACCGAGGCCAAGGAGACAACAACTGATGTTACGACTCAGGTTGTTGAAGAATCATCAACAGACACAGAGCATGTTGTACAAACTGAACCAAATCCAACAACACGAGTCACAGAAATTTCGGAAGCAACTACCGATTCCAAGGAAACAACAACAGATGTTACGGTGGAGGACGCTGAAGAATCATCAACAGCCGCAGATAGTATCGTACAAACTGAGCCAAACCCAACAACACGAGTCACAGAAATTTTGGAAACAATTACAGAGGCCAAGGAAACAACAGCCGATATTACGACGGAAGATGTTGAAGAATCATCAACAGCCTCAGAGCATGTTGTACGAACTGAGATAAATCCCACAACACGAGTCACAGAAATTTCGGAAGTAGCTACAGAAGCCAAGGAAACAACTACAGATGTTTCGACGGTGGATGTTGAAGAACCATCAGCAGATACAGAGCCTGTCTTACGAACTGAAGGAAATCCATCAACACCAGTCATAGAAATTTCGGAAGCAACTACCGAGGCCAAGGAAACAACAACAGAAGTTAAGATGGAAAATGTTGAAGAATCATCAACAGCCACAGATAATATCGTACAAACTGAGCCAAATCCAACAACACGAGTCACAGAAATTTTGGAAACAACTACAGAAGCCAAGGAAACAACAACGGATATTACGACGGAAAACGCTGAAGAATCATCAACAGCCGCAGAACATGTTGCACAAACTGAGAAAAACCTAACAACACAAGTCACAGAAATTTTGGAAGCAACTAATGAGGCCAAGGAAACAACAACAGATGTTACGATGGAGGATGTTGAAGAATCATCAACAGCCGCTGATCCTATCGTACAAACTGAGCCAAATCCAACAACACGAGTCACAGACATTTCGGAAGCAACTACCGAGACCAAGCAAACAACAGCCGACATTACGACGGAAAATGTTGAAAAATTATCAACAGCCGCAGAGCATGTTGTACAAACTGAACCAAAACCAACAACACGAGTCACAGAAATTTTGGAAGTAACTACGGAGGCCAAGGAAACAACAGCCGATATTACGCTGGAAGATGTTGAAGAATCATCAACAACCGCAGATCCCATCGCACAAACTGAGCCAAACCAAACAACACGAGTCACTGAAATTTTGGAAACAACTACCGAGGACAAGGATACAACAACTGATGTTACGACGGATGAAGAATCATCAACAGCCACAGAGCACATTGTACAAACTGAACCAAATCCAACAACACGAGTCACAGAAATTTCGGAAGCAACTACCGAGGCCAAGGAAACAACAGCCGATATTACGACGAAAAATGTTGAAGAATCATCAACAGCCACAGAGCATGTTGTACAAACTGAAACAAAACCAACAGCACGAGTCACAGAAATGTCGGAATTAACTACCGGGGCCAAGGAAACAACAACCGATATTACGACGGGGGATGTTGAGGAATCATCAACAGCCACAGAGCTTGTTGTACAAGCAGAACCAAATCCAACAACACGAGTCACAGAAATATCGGAAGCAACTGCCGAGGCCAAGGAGATAGCTACAGATGTTACGTCGGAGGATGTTGAAGAATCATCAACAGCCACTGATCCTATCGTACAAACTGAGACAAATCCAACAACACGAATCACAAAAATTTCGGAAGTAACTACCGAGGAAAAGGAGACAACAACTGATGTTACGTCGGAGGTTGTTGAAGAATCATCAACAGCCATAGAGCACGTTGTACAAACTGAACCAAATCCAACAACACGAGTCACAGAAATTTTGGAAACAACTACAGACGCCAAGGATACAACAACTGATGTTACGACGGAGGATGTTGAAGAATCATCAACAGCCACAGAGCGTGTTGTACAAACTGAGATAAATCCCACAACACGAGTCATAGAAATTTCGGAAGTAACTACCGTAGCCGAGGAAACAACTACAGATGTTACGATGGAGGACGTTGAAGAATCATCAACAGCCGCAGAGCTTGTTGTACAAACTGAACCAAATCCAACAACACGAGTCACAGAAATTTTGGAAGTAACTACCGAGGCCAAGGAGACAACAACTGATGTTACGACGAAGGATGTTGAAGAATCATCAACAGCCACAGAGCATGTTGTACAAACCGAAAAAAATCCAACAACACGAGTCACAGAAATTTCGGAAGCAACTACCGAGGCCAAGGAGACTACAACCGATATTACGACGGAGGATGTTGAAGAATCGTCAACTGCCACAGAACATGTTTTACAAACAGAACCAAATCCAACAACACGAGTCACAGAAATTTTGGAAACAACTACCGAGGCCAAGGAAACAACAACAGATGTTACTATGGAGGATGTTGAAGAATCATCAACAACCGCAGATCCTATCGCACAAACTGAGCCAAACCCAACAACACGAGTCACAGAAATTTTGGAAACAACTACCGAGGCGAAGACATCAACAAACGATGTTACGACGGAAGATGTTGAAGAATCGTCAACATCCACGAAATTAGAAGTACCTACCGAGGCGAAGAAGCCAACAGCTGATGTTACGACGGAAGATGTTGAAGAATCGTCAACAGCCAAGGAACATGTTGTACAAACTGAAACAAGTCCAACAACACGAGTCACAGAAATTTCGGAAGCAGTTACCGAGTACAAGGAAACATCAACTGGTGTTACGACAGAAGATGTTGAAGAATCGTCAACAGACGCGGAACATGTTGTACAAACTGAGCCAAATCCCACAACACCAGTCACAGAAATTTCGGAAGTGACTACCGAAACCAAGGATACAACTATAGATGTTCCGACGGAAGATATTGAAGAATCATCAATAGTAACGGAACATGTTGTACAAACTGATATAAATCCCACAACACGAGTCACAGAAATTTCGGAAGTGACTACCGAAGCCGAGGAAACAACTACAGATGTTACGACAGTGGATGTTGAAGAACCATCAGCAGATGCAGAGTCTGGCTTACGAACTGAAGGAAATCCAACAACACTAGTCATAGAGATTTCGGAAGCAACTACCGAGGCCAAGGAAACAACAACAGATGTTAAGACGGAAGATTTTGAAGAATCATCAACAGCCACAGATCCTATCGTACAAACTGAGCCAAATCCAACAACACGAGTCACAGAAATTTCGGAAGCAACTACCGGAGCCAAGGAAACAACAACAGATGTTACGATGGAGGACGTTGAAGAATCACTAACAGCCGCAGATCCTATCGTACAAACTGAGCCAAACCCAACAACACGAGTCACAGAAATTTTGGAAACAACCACAGAGGCCAAGGAAACAACAGCCGATATTACGATGGAAGGTGTTGAAGAATCATCAAAAGCCACAGAGCATGTTGTGCAAACTGAAACAAATAAAACAACACGAGTCACAGACATTTTGGAAACAACTACCGAGGCCATGACATCAACAAACGATGTTACGACGGAAGATGTTGAAGGATCGTCAACATCCACGAAATTAGAAGTACCTACCGAGGCGAAGAAGCCAACAGTTGATGTTACGACGGAAGATGTTGAAGAATCGTCAACAGCCAAGGAACATGTTGTACAAACTGAAACAAATCCAACAACACGAGTCACAGAAATTTCGGAAGCAACTACCGAGGCCAAGGAAACAATAGCCGATATTACGACAGTGGATGTTGAAGTATCATCAGCAGCCACAGAGCATGTTGTGCAAACTGAAACAAATCCAACAACACGAGTTACAGAAATTTTGTTAACAACTACCGAGGCCAAGAAAACGACAACAGATGTTACGATGGAGGATGTTGAAGAATCATCAACAGCCGCTGATCCTATCGTACAAACTGAGCCAAATCCAACAACACGAGTCACAGAAATTTCGGAAGTAACTACCGAGGAAAAGGAGACAACAACTGATGTTACGTCGGAGGTTGTTGAAGAATCATCAACAGCCATAGAGCACGTTGTACAAACTGATCCAAATCCAACACCACGAGTCACAGATATTTCGGAAGCAACTACCGAGGCCAAGGAAACAACAGCCGATATTACGACGGAAAATGTTGAAGAATCATCAACAGCCACAGAGCATGTTGTACAAACTGAACCAAAACCAACAACACGAGTCACAGAAATTTCGGAAGTAACTACCGAGGCCAAGGAGACAACAACTGATGCTACGACTCAGGTTGTTGAAGAATCATCAACAGCCACAGAGCATGTTGTACAAACTGAACCAAATCCAACAACACGAGTCACAGAAATTTCGGAAGCAACTACCGAGGCCAAGGATACAACAACTGATGTTACGACGGAGGTTGTTGAAGAATCATCAACAGCCATAGAGCACGTTGTACAAACTGATCCCAATCCAACACCACGAGTCACAGATATTTCGGAAGCAACTACCGAGGCCAAGGAAACAACAGCCGATATTACAACGGAAAATGTTGAAGAATCATCAACAGCCACAGAGCATGTTGTACAAACTGAACCAAAACCAACAACACGAGTCACAGAAATTTCGGAAGTAACTACCGAGGCCAAGGAGACAACAAATGATGCTACGACTCAGGTTGTTGAAGAATCATCAACAGCCACAGAGCATGTTGTACAAACTGAACCAAATCCCACAACACGAGTCACAGAAATTTCGGAAGCAACTACCGAGGCCAAGGATACAACAACTGATGTTACGACGGAGGTTGTTGAAGAATCATCAACAGCCATAGAGCACGTTGTACAAACTGAACTTAATCCAACAAAACGAGTCACAGAAATTTCGGAAGCAACTACCGAGGACAAGGAAACAACAGCCGATATTACGACGGAAAATGTTGAAGAATCATCAACAGCCACAGAGCATGTTGTACAAACTGAGCCAAATCCCACAACACGAGTCACAGAAATTTCGGAAATAACTACCGAAGCCGAGGAAACAGCTACAGATGTTACGACAGTGGATGTTGAAGAACCATCAGCAGATACAGAGTCTGTCTTACGAACTGAAGGAAATCCAACAACACCAGTCATGGAAATTTCGGAAGCAACTACCGAGGCCAAGGAAACAATAACAGATGTTAAGGCGGAAGATGTTGAAGAATCATCAACAGCCACAGATCTTATCGTACAAACTGAGCCAAATCCAGCAACACGAGTCACAGAAATTTCGGAAGCAACTACCGAGGCCAAGGAAACAATAGCCGATATTACGACAGCGGATGTTGAAGTATCATCAGCAGCCACAGAGCATGTTGTGCAAACTGAAACAAATCCAACAACACGAGTCACAGAAATTTTGTTAACAACTACCGAGGCCAAGAAAACGACAACAGATGTTACGATGGATTATGTTGAAGAATCATCAACAGCCGCTGATCCTATCGTACAAACTGAGCCAAATCCAACAACACGAGTCACAGAAATTTCGGAAGTAACTACCGAGGAAAAGGAGACAACAACTGATGTTACGACGGAGGTTGTTGAAGAATCATCAACAGCCATAGAGCACGTTGTACAAACTGATCCAAATCCAACACCACGAGTCACAGATATTTCGGAAGCAACTACCGAGGCCAAGGAAACAACAGCCGATATTACGACGGAAAATGTTGAAGAATCATCAACAGCCACAGAGCATGTTGTACAAACTGAACCAAAACCAACAACACGAGTCACAGAAATTTCGGAAGTAACTACCGAGGCCAAGGAGACAACAACTGATGTTACGACTCAGGTTGTTGAAGAATCATCAACAGCCACAGAGCATGTTGTACAAACTGAACCAAATCCAACAACACGAGTCACAGAAATTTCGGAAGCAACTACCGAGGCCAAGGATACAACAACTGATGTTACGACGGAGGTTGTTGAAGAATCATCAACAGCCATAGAGCACGTTGTACAAATTGAACTTAATCCAACAAAACGAGTCACAGAAATTTCGGAAGCAACTACCGAGGACAAGGAAACAACAGCCGATATTACGACGGAAAATGTTGAAGAATCATCAACAGCCACAGAGCATGTTGCACAAATTGAACCAAAACTAACAACACGAGTCACAGAAATTTCGGAAGTAACTACCGAAGCCAAGGATACAACAACTGATGTTACGACGGAGGTTGTTGAAGAATCATCAACAGCCATAGAGCACGTTGTACAAACTGAACCAAATCCAACAACACGAGTCACAGAAATTTCGGAAGCAACTACCGAGGCCAAGGAGATAACTACAGATGTTACGACGGAGGTTGTTGAAGAATCATCAACAGCCACAGAGCATGTTGTACAAACTGAGCCAAATCCCACAACACGAGTCACAGAAATTTCGGAAGTAACTACCGAAGCCGAGGAAACAGCTACAGATGTTACGACAGTGGATGTTGAAGAACCATCAGCAGATACAGAGTCTGTCTTACGAACTGAAGGAAATCCAACAACACCAGTCATGGAAATTTCGGAAGCAACTACCGAGGCCAAGGAAACAACAACAGATGTTAAGGCGGAAGATGTTGAAGAATCATCGACAGCCACAGATCTTATCGTACAAACTGAGCCAAATTCAGCAACACGAGTCACAGAAATTTCGGAAGCAACTACCGAGGCCAAGGAAACAATAGCCGATATTACGACAGTGGATGTTGAAGTATCATCAGCAGCCACAGAGCATGTTGTGCAAACTGAAACAAATCCAACAACACGAGTCACAGAAATTTTGTTAACAACTACCGAGGCCAAGAAAACGACAACAGATGTTACGATGGAGGATGTTGAAGAATCATCAACAGCCGCTGATCCTATCGTACAAACTGAGCCAAATCCAACAACACGAGTCACAGAAATTTCGGAAGTAACTACCGAGGAAAAGGAGACAACAACTGATGTTACGACGGAGGTTGTTGAAGAATCATCAACAGCCACAGTGTATGTTGTACAAACTGAACCAAATCCAACAACACGAGTCACAGAAATTTCGGAAGCAACTACCGAGGCCAAGGATACAACAACTGATGTTACGACTCAGGTTGTTGAAGAATCATCAACAGCCACAGTGTATGTTGTACAAACTGAACCAAATCCAACAACACGAGTCACAGAAATTTCGGAAGCAACTACCGCGGCCAAGGATACAACAACTGATGTTAAGACGGAGGTTGTTGAAGAATCATCAACAGCCATAGAGCACGTTGTACAAACTGAACTTAATCCAACACCACGAGTCACAAAAATTTCGGAAGCAACTACCGAGGCCAAGGAAACAACAGCCGATATTACGACGGAAAATGTTGAAGAATCATCAACAGCCACAGAGCATGTTGTAAAAACTGAACCAAAACCAACAACACGAGTCACAGAAATTTCGGAAGTAACTACCGAGGCCAAGGATACAACAACTGATGTTACGACGGAGGTTGTTGAAGAATCATCAACAGCCACAGAGCATGTTGCACAAACTGAACCAAATGAAATAACACAAGTCACAGAGATTTCGGAAGCAACTACCGAGGCCAAGGAGATAACTACAGTTGTTACGACGGAGGATGTTGAAGAATCATCAACAGCCACTGATCCTGTCGTACAAACTGAGCCAAATCCAACAACACGAGTCACAGAAATTTCGGAAGCAACTAAAGGAGCCAAGGAAACAACAACAGATGTTACGATGGAGGACGTTGAAGAATCACTAACAGCCGCAGATCCTATCGTACAAACTGAGCCAAACCCAACAACACGAGTCACAGAAATTTTGGAAACAACCACAGAGGCCAAGGAAACAACAGCCGATATTACGATGGAAGGTGTTGAAGGATCATCAAAAGCCACAGAGCATGTCGTGCAAACTGAAGCAAATCCAACAACACGAGTCACAGACATTTTGGAAACAACTACCGAGGCCAAGACATCAACAAACGATGTTACGACGGAAGATGTTGAAGGATCGTCAACATCCACGAAATTAGAAGTACCTACCGAGGCGAAGAAGCCAACAGCTGATGTTACGACGGAAGATGTTGAAGAATCGTCAACAGCCAAGGAACATGTTGTACAAACTGAAACAAATCCAACAACACGAGTCACAGAAATATCGGAAGCAGTTTCCGAGGCCAAGGAGACAACAACTGATGTTACGACGGAGGTTGTTGAAGAATCATCAACAGCCACAGAGCATGTTGTACAAACTGAGCCAAATCCCACAACACGAGTCACAGAAATTTCGGAAGTAACTACCGAAGCCGAGTTAACAGCTACAGATGTTACGACAGTGGATGTTGAAGAACCATCAGCAGATACAGAGTCTGTCTTACGAACTGAAGGAAATCCAACAACACCAGTCATGGAAATTTCGGAAGCAACTACCGAGGCCAAGGAAACAACAACAGATGTTAAGGCGGAAGATGTTGAAGAATCATCAACAGCCACAGATCCTATCGTACAAACTGAGCCAAATCCAGCAACACGAGTCACAGAAATTTCGGAAGCAACTACCGAGGCCAAGGAAACAATAGCCGATATTACGACAGTGGATGTTGAAGTATCATCAGCAGCCACAGAGCATGTTGTGCAAACTGAAACAAATCCAACAACACGAGTCACAGAAATTTTGTTAACAACTACCGAGGCCAAGAAAACGACAACAGATGTTACGATGGAGGATGTTGAAGAATCATCAACAGCCGCTGATCCTATCGTACAAACTGAGCCAAATCCAAAAACACGAGTCACAGAAATTTCGGAAGTAACTACCGAAGAAAAGGAAACAACAGCCGATATTACGACGGAAAATGTTGAAGAATCATCAACAGCCACAGAGCATGTTGTACAAACTGAACCAAAACCAACAACACGAGTCACAGAAATTTCGGAAGTAACTACCGAGGCCAAGGAGACAACAACTGATGCTACGACTCAGGTTGTTGAAGAATCATCAACAGCCACAGAGCATGTTGTACAAACTGAACCAAATCCAACAACACGAGTCACAGAAATTTCGGAAGCAACAACCGAGGCCAAGGATACAACAACTGATGTTACGACGGAGGTTGTTGAAGAATCATCAACAGCCATAGAGCACGTTGTACAAACTGATCCAAATCCAACACCACGAGTCACAGATATTTCGGAAGCAACTACCGAGGCCAAGGAAACAACAGCCGATATTACGACGGAAAATGTTGAAGAATCATCAACAGCCACAGAGCATGTTGTACAAACTGAACCAAAACCAACAACACGAGTCACAGAAATTTCGGAAGGAACTACCGAGGCCAAGGAGACAACAACTGATGCTACGACTCAGGTTGTTGAAGAATCATCAACAGCCACAGAGCATGTTGTACAAACTGAACCAAATCCAACAACACGAGTCACAGAAATTTCGGAAGCAACTACCGAGGCCAAGGATACAACAACTGATGTTACGACGGAGGTTGTTGAAGAATCATCAACAGCCATAGAGCACGTTGTACAAACTGAACTTAATCCAACAAAACGAGTCACAGAAATTTCGGAAGCAACTACCGAGGCCAAGGAAACAATAGCCGATATTACGACAGCGGATGTTGAAGTATCATCAGCAGCCACAGAGCATGTTGTGCAAACTGAAACAAATCCAACAACACGAGTCACAGAAATTTTGTTAACAACTACCGAGGCCAAGAAAACGACAACAGATGTTACGATGGAGGATGTTGAAGAATCATCAACAGCCGCAGATCCTATCGTACAAACTGAGCCAAACCCAACAACACGAGTCACAGAAATTTTGGAAACAACCACAGAGGCCAAGGAAACAACAGCCGATATTACGATGGAAGGTGTTGAAGGATCATCAAAAGCCACAGAGCATGTCGTGCAAACTGAAGCAAATCCAACAACACGAGTCACAGACATTTTGGAAACAACTACCGAGGCCAAGACATCAACAAACGATGTTACGACGGAAGATGTTGAAGGATCGTCAACATCCACGAAATTAGAAGTACCTACCGAGGCGAAGAAGCCAACAGCTGATGTTACGACGGAAGATGTTGAAGAATCGTCAACAGCCAAGGAACATGTTGTACAAACTGAAACAAATCCAACAACACGAGTCACAGAAATATCGGAAGCAGTTTCCGAGGCCAAGGAGACAACAACTGATGTTACGACGGAGGTTGTTGAAGAATCATCAACAGCCACAGAGCATGTTGTACAAACTGAGCCAAATCCCACAACACGAGTCACAGAAATTTCGGAAGTAACTACCGAAGCCGAGTTAACAGCTACAGATGTTACGACAGTGGATGTTGAAGAACCATCAGCAGATACAGAGTCTGTCTTACGAACTGAAGGAAATCCAACAACACCAGTCATGGAAATTTCGGAAGCAACTACCGAGGCCAAGGAAACAACAACAGATGTTAAGGCGGAAGATGTTGAAGAATCATCAACAGCCACAGATCCTATCGTACAAACTGAGCCAAATCCAGCAACACGAGTCACAGAAATTTCGGAAGCAACTACCGAGGCCAAGGAAACAATAGCCGATATTACGACAGTGGATGTTGAAGTATCATCAGCAGCCACAGAGCATGTTGTGCAAACTGAAACAAATCCAACAACACGAGTCACAGAAATTTTGTTAACAACTACCGAGGCCAAGAAAACGACAACAGATGTTACGATGGAGGATGTTGAAGAATCATCAACAGCCGCTGATCCTATCGTACAAACTGAGCCAAATCCAAAAACACGAGTCACAGAAATTTCGGAAGTAACTACCGAAGAAAAGGAAACAACAGCCGATATTACGACGGAAAATGTTGAAGAATCATCAACAGCCACAGAGCATGTTGTACAAACTGAACCAAAACCAACAACACGAGTCACAGAAATTTCGGAAGTAACTACCGAGGCCAAGGAGACAACAACTGATGCTACGACTCAGGTTGTTGAAGAATCATCAACAGCCACAGAGCATGTTGTACAAACTGAACCAAATCCAACAACACGAGTCACAGAAATTTCGGAAGCAACAACCGAGGCCAAGGATACAACAACTGATGTTACGACGGAGGTTGTTGAAGAATCATCAACAGCCATAGAGCACGTTGTACAAACTGATCCACATCCAACACCACGAGTCACAGATATTTCGGAAGCAACTACCGAGGCCAAGGAAACAACAGCCGATATTACGACGGAAAATGTTGAAGAATCATCAACAGCCACAGAGCATGTTGTACAAACTGAACCAAAACCAACAACACGAGTCACAGAAATTTCGGAAGGAACTACCGAGGCCAAGGAGACAACAACTGATGCTACGACTCAGGTTGTTGAAGAATCATCAACAGCCACAGAGCATGTTGTACAAACTGAACCAAATCCAACAACACGAGTCACAGAAATTTCGGAAGCAACTACCGAGGCCAAGGATACAACAACTGATGTTACGACGGAGGTTGTTGAAGAATCATCAACAGCCATAGAGCACGTTGTACAAACTGAACTTAATCCAACAAAACGAGTCACAGAAATTTCGGAAGCAACTACCGAGGCCAAGGAAACAATAGCCGATATTACGACAGCGGATGTTGAAGTATCATCAGCAGCCACAGAGCATGTTGTGCAAACTGAAACAAATCCAACAACACGAGTCACAGAAATTTTGTTAACAACTACCGAGGCCAAGAAAACGACAACAGATGTTACGATGGAGGATGTTGAAGAATCATCAACAGCCGCTGATCCTATCGTACAAACTGAGCCAAATCCAACAACACGAGTCACAGAAATTTCGGAAGTAACTACCGAGGAAAAGGAGACAACAACTGATGTTACGACGGAGGTTGTTGAAGAATCATCAACAGCCAAAGAGCACGTTGTACAAACTGATCCAAATAAAACACCACGAGTCACAGATATTTCGGAAGCAACTACCGAATCCAAGGAAACAACAGCCGATATTACGACGGAAAATGTTGAAGAATCATCAACAGCCACAGAGCATGTTGTACAAACTGAACCAAATCCAACAACACGAGTCACAGAAATTTCGGAAGCAACTACCGAGGCCAAGGATACAACAACTGATGTTACGACGGAGGTTGTTGAAGAATCATCAACAGCCATAGAGCACGTTGTACAAATTGAACTTAATCCAACAAAACGAGTCACAGAAATTTCGGAAGCAACTACCGAGGACAAGGAAACAACAGCCGATATTACGACGGAAAATGTTGAAGAATCATCAACAGCCACAGAGCATGTTGTACAAATTGAACCAAAACTAACAACACGAGTCACAGAAATTTCGGAAGTAACTACCGAAGCCAAGGATACAACAACTGATGTTACGACGGAGGTTGTTGAAGAATCATCAACAGCCATAGAGCACGTTGTACAAACTGAACCAAATCCAACAACACGAGTCACAGAAATTTCGGAAGCAACTACCGAGGCCAAGGAGATAACTACAGATGTTACGACGGAGGTTGTTGAAGAATCATCAACAGCCACAGAGCATGTTGTACAAACTGAGCCAAATCCCACAACACGAGTCACAGAAATTTCGGAAGTAACTACCGAAGCCGAGGAAACAGCTACAGATGTTACGACAGTGGATGTTGAAGAACCATCAGCAGATACAGAGTCTGTCTTACGAACTGAAGGAAATCCAACAACACCAGTCATGGAAATTTCGGAAGCAACTACCGAGGCCAAGGAAACAACAACAGATGTTAAGGCGGAAGATGTTGAAGAATCATCGACAGCCACAGATCTTATCGTACAAACTGAGCCAAATTCAGCAACACGAGTCACAGAAATTTCGGAAGCAACTACCGAGGCCAAGGAAACAATAGCCGATATTACGACAGTGGATGTTGAAGTATCATCAGCAGCCACAGAGCATGTTGTGCAAACTGAAACAAATCCAACAACACGAGTCACAGAAATTTTGTTAACAACTACCGAGGCCAAGAAAACGACAACAGATGTTACGATGGAGGATGTTGAAGAATCATCAACAGCCGCTGATCCTATCGTACAAACTGAGCCAAATCCAACAACACGAGTCACAGAAATTTCGGAAGTAACTACCGAGGAAAAGGAGACAACATCTGATGTTACGACGGAGGTTGTTGAAGAATCATCAACAGCCATAGAGCACGTTGTACAAACTGATCCAAATCCAACACCACGAGTCACAGATATTTCGGAAGCAACTACCGAGGCCAAGGAAACAACAGCCGATATTACGACGGAAAATGTTGAAGAATCATCAACAGCCACAGAGCATGTTGTACAAACTGAACCAAAACCAACAACACGAGTCACAGAAATTTCGGAAGTAACTACCGAGGCCAAGGAGACAACAACTGATGTTACGACTCAGGTTGTTGAAGAATCATCAACAGCCACAGAGCATGTTGTACAAACTGAACCAAATCCAACAACACGAGTCACAGAAATTTCGGAAGCAACTACCGAGGCCAAGGATACAACAACTGATGTTACGACGGAGGTTGTTGAAGAATCATCAACAGCCATAGAGCACGTTGTACAAACTGAACTTAATCCAAGAAAACGAGTCACAGAAATTTCGGAAGCAACTACCGAGGACAAGGAAACAACAGCCGATATTACGACGGAAAATGTTGAAGAATCATCAACAGCCACAGAGCATGTTGTACAAATTGAACCAAAACTAACAACACGAGTCACAGAAATTTCGGAAGTAACTACCGAAGCCAAGGATACAACAACTGATGTTACGACTCAGGTTGTTGAAGAATCATCAACAGCCACAGAGCATGTTGTACAAACTGAACCAAATCCAACAACACGAGTCACAGAAATTTCGGAAGCAACTACCGAGGCCAAGGAGATAACTACAGATGTTACGACGGAGGATGTTGAAGAATCATCAACAGCCACTGATCGTGTCGTACAAACTGAGCCAAATCCAACAACACGAAACACAAAAATTTCGGAAGTAACTACCGAGGACAAGGAGACAACAACTGATGTTACGACTCAGGTTGTTGAAGAATCATCAACAGCCACAGTGTATGTTGTACAAACTGAACCAAATCCAACAACACGAGTCACAGAAATTTCGGAAGCAACTACCGAGGCCAAGGATACAACAACTGATGTTACGACTCAGGTTGTTGAAGAATCATCAACAGCCACAGTGTATGTTGTACAAACTGAACCAAATCCAACAACACGAGTCACAGAAATTTCGGAAGCAACTACCGCGGCCAAGGATACAACAACTGATGTTAAGACGGAGGTTGTTGAAGAATCATCAACAGCCATAGAGCACGTTGTACAAACTGAACTTAATCCAACACCACGAGTCACAAAAATTTCGGAAGCAACTACCGAGGCCAAGGAAACAACAGCCGATATTACGACGGAAAATGTTGAAGAATCATCAACAGCCACAGAGCATGTTGTAAAAACTGAACCAAAACCAATAACACGAGTCACAGAAATTTCGGAAGTAACTACCGAGGCCAAGGATACAACAACTGATGTTACGACGGAGGTTGTTGAAGAATCATCAACAGCCACAGAGCATGTTGCACAAACTGAACCAAATGAAACAACACAAGTCACAGAGATTTCGGAAGCAACTACCGAGGCCAAGGAGATAACTACAGATGTTACGGCGGAGGATGTTGAAGAATCATCAACAGCCACTGATCCTGTCGTACAAACTGAGCCAAATCCAACAACACGAGTCACAGAAATTTCGGAAGCAACTAAAGGAGCCAAGGAAACAACAACAGATGTTACGATGGAGGACGTTGAAGAATCACTAACAGCCGCAGATCCTATCGTACAAACTGAGCCAAACCCAACAACACGAGTCACAGAAATTTTGGAAACAACCACAGAGGCCAAGGAAACAACAGCCGATATTACGATGGAAGGTGTTGAAGGATCATCAAAAGCCACAGAGCATGTTGTGCAAACTGAAACAAATCCAACAACACGAGTCACAGACATTTTGGAAACAACTACCGAGGCCAAGACATCAACAAACGATGTTACGACGGAAGATGTTGAAGGATCGTCAACATCCACGAAATTAGAAGTACCTACCGAGGCGAAGAAGCCAACAGCTGATGTTACGACGGAAGATGTTGAAGAATCGTCAACAGCCAAGGAACATGTTGTACAAACTGAAACAAATCCAACAACACGAGTCACAGAAATATCGGAAGCAGTTTCCGAGGCCAAGGAGACAACAACTGATGTTACGACGGAGGTTGTTGAAGAATCATCAACAGCCACAGAGCATGTTGTACAAACTGAGCCAAATCCCACAACACGAGTCACAGAAATTTCGGAAGTAACTACCGAAGCCGAGTTAACAGCTACAGATGTTACGACAGTGGATGTTGAAGAACCATCAGCAGATACAGAGTCTGTCTTACGAACTGAAGGAAATCCAACAACACCAGTCATGGAAATTTCGGAAGCAACTACCGAGGCCAAGGAAACAACAACAGATGTTAAGGCGGAAGATGTTGAAGAATCATCAACAGCCACAGATCCTATCGTACAAACTGAGCCAAATCCAGCAACACGAGTCACAGAAATTTCGGAAGCAACTACCGAGGCCAAGGAAACAATAGCCGATATTACGACAGTGGATGTTGAAGTATCATCAGCAGCCACAGAGCATGTTGTGCAAACTGAAACAAATATAACAACACGAGTCACAGAAATTTTGTTAACAACTACCGAGGCCAAGAAAACGACAACAGATGTTATGATGGAGGATGTTGAAGAATCATCAACAGCCGCTGATCCTATCGTACAAACTGAGCCAAATCCAAAAACACGAGTCACAGAAATTTCGGAAGTAACTACCGAAGAAAAGGAAACAACAGCCGATATTACGACGGAAAATGTTGAAGAATCATCAACAGCCACAGAGCATGTTGTACAAACTGAACCAAAACCAACAACACGAGTCAAAGAAATTTCGGAAGTAACTACCGAGGCCAAGGAGACAACAACTGATGCTACGACTCAGGTTGTTGAAGAATCATCAACAGTAACAGAGCATGTTGTACAAACTGAACCAAATCCAACAACACGAGTCACAGAAATTTCGGAAGCAACAACCGAGGCCAAGGATACAACAACTGATGTTACGACGGAGGTTGTTGAAGAATCATCAACAGCCATAGAGCACGTTGTACAAACTGATCCAAATCCAACACCACGAGTCACAGATATTTCGGAAGCAACTACCGAGGCCAAGGAAACAACAGCCGATATTACGACGGAAAATGTTGAAGAATCATCAACAGCCACAGAGCATGTTGTACAAACTGAACCAAAACCAACAACACGAGTCACAGAAATTTCGGAAGTAACTACCGAGGCCAAGGAGACAACAACTGATGCTACGACTCAGGTTGTTGAAGAATCATCAACAGCCACAGAGCATGTTGTACAAACTGAACCAAATCCAACAACACGAGTCACAGAAATTTCGGAAGCAACTACCGAGGCCAAGGATACAACAACTGATGTTACGACGGAGGTTGTTGAAGAATCATCAACAGCCATAGAGCACGTTGTACAAACTGAACTTAATCCAACAAAACGAGTCACAGAAATTTCGGAAGCAACTACCGAGGACAAGGAAACAACAGCCGATATTACGACGGAAAATGTTGAAGAATCATCAATAGCCACAGAGCATGTTGTACAAACTGAGCCAAATCCCACAACACGAGTCACAGAAATTTCGGAAATAACTACCGAAGCCGAGGAAACAGCTACAGATGTTACGACAGTGGATGTTGAAGAACCATCAGCAGATATAGAGTCTGTCTTACGAACTGAAGGAAATCCAACAACACCAGTCATGGAAATTTCGGAAGCAACTACCGAGGCCAAGGAAACAATAACAGATGTTAAGGCGGAAGATGTTGAAGAATCATCAACAGCCACAGATCTTATCGTACAAACTGAGCCAAATCCCGCAACACGAGTCACAGAAATTTCGGAAGCAACTACCGAGGCCAAGGAAACAATAGCCGATATTACGACAGCGGATGTTGAAGTATCATCAGCAGCCACAGAGCATGTTGTGCAAACTGAAACAAATCCAACAACACGAGTCACAGAAATTTTGTTAACAACTACCGAGGCCAAGAAAACGACAATGGATGTTACGATGGAGGATGTTGAAGAATCATCAACAGCCGCTGATCCTATCGTACAAACTGAGCCAAATCCAACAACACGAGTCACAGAAATTTCGGAAGTAACTACCGAGGAAAAGGAGACAACAACTGATGTTACGACGGAGGTTGTTGAAGAATCATCAACAGCCATAGAGCACGTTGTACAAACTGATCCAAATCCAACACCACGAGTCACAGATATTTCGGAAGCAACTACCGAGGCCAAGGAAACAACAGCCGATATTACGACGGAAAATGTTGAAGAATCATCAACAGCCACAGAGCATGTTGTACAAACTGAACCAAAACCAACAACACGAGTCACAGAAATTTCGGAAGTAACTACCGAGGCCAAGGAGACAACAACTGATGTTACGACTCAGGTTGTTGAAGAATCATCAACAGCCACAGAGCATGTTGTACAAACTGAGCCAAATCCAACAACACGAGTCACAGAAATTTCGGAAGCAACTACCGAGGCCAAGGATACAACAACTGATGTTACGACGGAGGTTGTTGAAGAATCATCAACAGCCATAGAGCACGTTGTACAAACTGAACTTAATCCAACAAAACGAGTCACAGAAATTTCGGAAGCAACTACCGAGGACAAGGAAACAACAGCCGATATTACGACGGAAAATGTTGAAGAATCATCAACAGCCACAGAGCATGTTGTACAAATTGAACCAAAACTAACAACACGAGTCACAGAAATTTCGGAAGTAACTACCGAAGCCAAGGATACAACAACTGATGTTACGACGGAGGTTGTTGAAGAATCATCAACAGCCATAGAGCACGTTGTACAAACTGAACCAAATCCAACAACACGAGTCACAGAAATTTCGGAAGCAACTACCGAGGCCAAGGAGATAACTACAGATGTTACGACGGAGGATGTTGAAGAATCATCAACAGCCACTGATCGTGTCGTACAAACTGAGCCAAATCCAACAACACGAAATACAAAAATTTCGGAAGTAACTACCGAGGACAAGGAGACAACAACTGATGTTACGACTCAGGTTGTTGAAGAATCATCAACAGCCACAGTGTATGTTGTACAAACTGAACCAAATCCAACAACACGAGTCACAGAAATTTCGGAAGCAACTACCGAGGCCAAGGATACAACAACTGATGTTACGACGGAGGTTGTTGAAGAATCATCAACAGCCACAGAGCATGTTGTACAAACTGAACCAAATCCAACAACACGAGTCACAGAAATTGCGGAAGCAACTACCGAGGCCAAGGATACAACAACTGATGTTACGACTCAGGTTGTTGAAGAATCATCAACAGCCACAGTGTATGTTGTACAAACTGAACCAAATCCAACAACACGAGTCACAGAAATTTCGGAAGCAACTACCGCGGCCAAGGATACAACAACTGATGTTAAGACGGAGGTTGTTGAAGAATCATCAACAGCCATAGAGCACGTTGTACAAATTGAACTTAATCCAACACCACGAGTCACAAAAATTTCGGAAGCAACCACCGAGGCCAAGGAAACAACAGCCGATATTACGACGGAAAATGTTGAAGAATCATCAACAGCCACAGAGCATGTTGTAAAAACTGAACCAAAACCAACAACACGAGTCACAGAAATTTCGGAAGTAACTACCGAGGCCAAGGATACAACAACTGATGTTACGACGGAGGTTGTTGAAGAATCATCAACAGCCACAGAGCATGTTGTACAAACTGAACCAAATGAAACAACACAAGTCACAGAGATTTCGGAAGCAACTACCGAGGCCAAGGAGATAACTACGGATGTTACGACGGAGGATGTTGAAGAATCATCAACAGCCACTGATCCTGTCGTACAAACTGAGCCAAATCCAACAACACGAATCACAAAAATTTCGGAAGTAACTACCGAGGCCAAGGAGACAACAACTGATGTTACGACTCAGGTTGTTGAAGAATCATCAACAGCCACAGAGCATGTTGTACAAACTGAAATAAATCCAACAACACGAGTCACAGAAATTTTGGAGACAATTATCGAGGCCAAGGAAACAACAACGGATATTACGACGGAAGATGTTGAAGAATCAACAACAGCCACAGAACATGTTGTACAAACTGAGCCAAACAGAACAACACGAGTCACAGACATTTCGGAAGCAACTACCGAGGTCAAGGAAACAACAGCCGATATTACGACGGAAAATGTTGAAGAATTATCAACAGCCACAGAGCATGATGTACAAACTGAACCAAATCCAACAACACGAGTCACAGAAATTTCGGAAGTAACTACCGAGGCCAAGGAAACAACAACCGATATTACGACGGAGGATGTTGAAGAATCATCAACAGCCACAGAGCATGTTGTACAAACTGAACCAAATTCAACAACACGAGTCACAGAAATTTCGGAAGCAACTACCGAGGCCAGGGATACAACAACTGATGTTGCGACGGAGGTTGTTGAAGAATCATCAACAGCCATAGAGCACGTTGTACAAACTGAGCCAAACCCAACAACACGAGTCACAGAAATTTCGGAAGCAACTAAAGAGGATAAGGAGATAACTAGAGATGTTACGACGGAAGATGTTGAAGAGTCGTCAACTGCCACAGCATATGTTGTACAAACTGAGCCAAGTCCCACAACACGAGTCACAGGAATTTCGGAAGTAACTACCGAGGCCAAGGATACAACAACTGATATTACGACGGAGGTTGTTGAAGAATCATCAACAGCCACAGAGCATGTTGTACAAACTGAGCCAAATCCAACAACACGAGTCACAGAAATTTCGGAAAAAACCACCGATTCCAAGGAAACAAGAACAGATGTTACGATGGAGGATGTTGAAGAATCATCAACAGCCACAGAACATGTTGTACAAACTGAGCCAAACCCAATAACACGAGTCACAAACATTTTGGAAACAACTACCGAGGCCAAGGAAACAACAACAGATGTTACGATGGATTATGTTGAAGAATCATCAACAGCCGCAGATAATATCGTACAAACTGAGCCAAACCCAACAACACGAGTCACAGAAATTTCGGAAGCAACTACCGAGGCCAAGGAAACAACAACAGATGTTACGATGGAGGACGTTGAAGAATCATTAAAAGCCGCAGATATTATCGTACAAACTGAGCCAAACCCAACAACACGAGTCACAGAAATTTTGGAAACAATTACAGAGGCCAAGGAAACAACAACCGATATTACGACGGAGGATGTTGAAGAATCGTCAACAGCCACAGAACATGTTTTACAAACAGAACCAAATCGAACAACACGAGTCACAGAAATTTTGGAAACAACTACCGAGGCCAAGGAAATAACAGCCGATATTACGACGGAAAATGTTGAAGAATCATCAACAGCCACAGAACATGTTTTACAAACAGAACCAAATCGAACAACACGAGTCACAGAAATTTTGGAAACAACAACCAAGGCCAAGGAAATAACAACAGATGTTACGTCGGAGGTTGTTGAAGAATCATCGGCAGCCACAGAGCATGTGGTGCAAACTGAAACAAATCCAGCAACACGAGTCACAGAAATTTCGGAAGCAACTACCGAGGCCAAGGAAACAACTACAGATGTTTCGACAACAACACGAGTAACAGAAATTTCGGAAGCAACTACCGGTGCCAAAGAAACAACAGCCGATATTACGACGGAAGATGTTGAAGAATCATCAACAGCCACAGAGTATGTTGTACAAACTGAACCAAATCCAACAACACAAGTCACAGAAATTTCGGAAGCAGCTACCGAGGTCAAGGAGATAACTACAGATGTTACGACGGAGGATGTTGGAGAATCATCAACAGCCACTGGCCCTGTTGTACAAACTGAGCCAAATCTAACAACACGAATCACAAAAATTTCGGAAGTAACTACCGAGGCCAAGGAGACAACAACTGATGTTACGACTCAGGTTGTTGAAGAATCATCAACAGCCACAAAGCATGTTGTACAAACTGAACCAAATCCAACAACACTAGTCACAGAAATTTCGGAAGCAACTACCGAGGCCAAGGAAACAACAGCCGATATTACGCTGGTAGATGTTGAAGAATCATCAACAACCGCAGATCCTATCGCACAAACTGAGCCAAACCAAACAACACGAGTCACTGAAATTTTGGAAACAACTACCGAGGACAAGGATACAACAACTGATGTTACGACGGAGGTTGTTGAAGAGTCATCAACAGCCATAGAGCACGTTGTACAAACTGAACCAAATCCAACAACACGAGTCACAGAAATTTCGGAAGCAACTACCGAGGCCAAGGAAACAACAGCCGATATTACGACGAAAAATGTTGAAGAATCATCAACAGCCACAGAGCATGTTGTACAAACTGAAACAAAGCCAACAACACGAGTCACAAAATTGTCGGAATTAACTACCGAGGCCAAGGAAACAACAACCGATATTACGACGGGGGATGTTGAAGAATCACCAACAGCCACAGAGCTTGTTGTACAAACAGAACCAAATCCAACAACACGAGTCACAGAAATATCGGAAGCAACTGCCGAGGCCAAGGAGATAGCTACAGATGTTACGTCGGAGGATGTTGAAGAATCATCAACAGCCACTGATCCTATCGTACAAACTGAGACAAATCCAACAACAGGAATCACAAAAATTTCGGTAGTAACTACCGAGGCCAAGGATACAAAAACTGATGTTACGACGGAGGATGTTGAAGAATCATCAACAGCCACAGAGCATGTTGTACAAACTGAGATAAATCCCACAACACGAGTCACAGAAATTTCGGAAGTAACTACCGAAGCCAAGGAAACAACTACAGATGTTTCGACAACAACACGAGTCACAGAAATTTCGGAAGCAACTACCGATGCCAAAGAAACAACAGCCGATATTACGACGGAAGATGTTGAAGAATCATCAACAGCCACAGAGTATGTTGTACAAACTGAACCAAATCCAACAACACGGGTCACAGAAATTTCGGAAGCAACTAAAGAGGATAAGGAGATGACTAGAGATGTTACGACGGAAGATGTTGAAGAGTCGTCAACTGCCACAGCACATGTTGTACAAACTGATGCAAGTCCCACAACACGAGTCACAGAAATTTCGGAAGTAACTACCGAGGCCAAGGATACAACAACTGATGTTACGACGGAGGTTGTTGAAAAATCATCAACAGCCACAGAGCATGTTGCACAAACTGAACGAAATCCAACAACACGAGTCACAGAAATTTTGGAAACAACTACCGAGGCCAAGGAAACAACAACGGATATTACGACGGAAGACGTTGAAGAATCATCAACAGCCACAGAACATGTTGTACAAACTGAGCCAAGCCCAACAATACGAGTCACAGAAATTTTGGAAACAACTACCGAATCCAAGGAAACAACAACAGATGTTACGATGGAGGATGTTGAAGAATCATCAACAGACGCAGATGCTATAGTACAAACTGAGCCAAACCCAACAACACGAGTCACAGAAATTTCGGAAACAACTACCGAGGCCAAGGAAACAACAACAGATGTTACGATGGAGGACGTTGAAAAATCATCAACAGCCGCAGATAGTACCGTACAAACTGAGAAAAACCCAACAACACGAGTCACAGAAATTTTGGAAACAACTACCGAGGCCAAGGAAAAAACAACCGATATTACGACGGAAGATGTTGAAGAATCATCAACAGCCATAGAGCACGTTGTACAAACTGAACTTGATCCAACAAAACGAGTCACAGAAATTTCGGAAGCAACTACCGAGGACAAGGAAACAACAGCCGATATTACGACGGAAAATGTTGAAGAATCATCAACAGCCACAGAGCATGTTGTACAAATTGAACCAAAACTAACAACACGAGTCACAGAAATTTCGGAAGTAACTACCGAAGCCAAGGATACAACAACTGATGTTACGACGGAGGTTGTTGAAGAATCATCAACAGCCATAGAGCACGTTGTACAAACTGAACCAAATCCAACAACACGAAATACAAAAATTTCGGAAGTAACTACCGAGGACAAGGAGACAACAACTGATGTTACGACTCAGGTTGTTGAAGAATCATCAACAGCCACAGTGTATGTTGTACAAACTGAACCAAATCCAACAACACGAGTCACAGAAATTTCGGAAGCAACTACCGAGGCCAAGGAGACAACAACTGATGTTACGACGGAAGATATTGAAGAATCATCAACAGCCACAGACCACGTTGTACAAACTGAACCAAAACCAACAACACGAGTCACAGAAATCTTGGAAGTAACTACCGAGGAAAAGGATATAACAACTGATGTTACGACGGAGGTTGTTGAAGAATCATCAACAGCGACAGCGCATGTTGTACAAACTGAACCAAATCCAACAACACGGGCCACAGAAACTTCGGAAGTAACTACCGAGACCAAACAAACAACAACCGATATTACGATGGAAGATGTTGGAGAATCATCAACAGTCACGGCACATGTTGTAAAAACAGAGCCAATTCCAACAACACGGGACACAGAAATTTCGGAAGCAACTACCGAGGCCAAGGAAACAACAGCCGATATTACGACGGAAGAGGTTGAAGAATCGTCAACAGCCACGGCACATGTTGTACAAACTGAACCAAGTCCCACAACACGAGTCACAGAAATTTCGGAAGTAACTATCGAATCCAAGGAGACTACTACAGATGTTTCGACGGAAGATGTTGGAGAATCATCAACAGCCACAGAGCATGTTGTACAAACTGAACCAAATCCAACAACACGAGTCACAGAAATTTCGGAAGCAACTAAAGAGGCCAAGGGAACAACAGTCGATATTACGACGGAAAATGTTGAAGAATCTTCAACAGCCACAGAGCATGTTGTACAAACTGAACCAAAACCAACAACACGAGTCGCAGAAATTTCGGAAGTAACTACTGAGGAGAAGGAAACAACAACCGATATTACGACGGTGAATGTTGAAGAATCATCAACAGCAACAGAGCATGTTGTACAAACTGAACCAAATCCAACAACACGAGTCACAGAAATTTCGGAAGCAACTGCAGAGGCCAAGGACTCAACTACAGATATTCCGACGGAAGATGTTGAAGAATCATCAACAACCGCAGATCCTATCGTACAAACTGAGCCAAACCCAACAACACGAGTCACAGAAATTTCGGAAGCAACTACCGATTACAAGGATACAACAACTGATGTTACGACGGAGGCTGTTGAAGAATCATCAACAGCCATAGAGCACCTTGTACAAACTCAACCAAATCCAACAACACGAGTCACAGAAATTTCGGAAGCAACTACGGAGGCCAAAGAAACAACAACCGATATTACGACGGAGGATGTTGAAGAATCATCAACAGCCACGGCACTTGTTGTAAAAACTGAGCCAAATCCAAAAACACGGGCCACAGAAATTTCGGAAGTAACTACCGAGGCCAAGGAAACAACAACAGATGTTATGACGGAAGATGTTGAAGAATCATCAACAGCCACAGAACATGTTGTACAAACTGAGCCAAATCCAACAACAAGGGCCACAGAAATTTCGGAAGCAACTACCGAGGCCAAGGGAGCAACAACCGATATTACGACGGAGGATATTGAAAAATCATCAACAGCCGCAGATCCGATCGTACAAACTGAGCCAAACCCAGCAACACGAATCACAGAAACTTCGGAAGTAACTACCGAGGCCAAGGAGACAACAACAGATGTTACGACGGAGGGTGTTGAAGAATCATCAAGAGCCACTGATCCTATCGTACAAACTGAGCCAAATCCAACAACACGAGTCACAGAAATTTTGGAAAGAACTACAGAGGCCAAGGAAACAACAACGGATATTACGACGGAAGACGTTGAAGAATCATCAACAGCCGGAGAACATGTTGTACAAACTGAGCCAAACCCAACAACACAAGTCACAGAAATTTTGGAAGCAACTAATGAGGCAAAGGAAACAACAACAGATATTACGACTAAAAATGTTGAAGAACCATCAACAGCCACAGAGCATGTTGTACAAACTGAACCAAAACCAACAACACGAGTCACAGAAATTTTGGAAGTAACTACGGAGGCCAAGGAAACAACAACCGATATTACGACGGAAGATGTTGAGGAATCATCAACAGCCACAGAGCTTGTTGAACAAACAGAACCAAATCCAACAACACGAGTCACAGAAATATCGGAAGCAACTGCCGAGGCCAAGGAGATAGCTACAGATGTTACGTCGAAGGATGTTGAAGAATCATCAACAGTCACTGATCCTATCGTACAAACTGAGACAAATCCAACAACACGAATCACAAGAATTTCGGAAGTAACAACTGAGGCCAAGGAGACAACAACTGATGTTACGACTCAGGTTGTTGAAGAATCAACAACAGCCACAGAGCTTGTTGTACAAACAGAACCAAATCCAACAACTCGAGTCACAGAAATTTCGGAAGCAACTACCGAGGCCAAGGATACAACAACTGATGTTACGACGGATAATGTTGAAGAATCATCAACAGCCACAGAGCACGTTGTACAAACTGAGATAAATCCCACAAGACGAGTCACAGAAATTTCGGAAGTAACTACCGAAGCCAAGGAAACAACTACAGATGTTTCGACAACAACACGAGTCACAGAAATTTCGGAAGCAACTACCGATGCCAAAGAAACAACAGCCGATATTACGACGGAAGATGTTGAAGAATCATCAACAGCCACAGAGTATGTTGTACAAACTGAACCAAATCCAACAACACGAGTCACAGAAATTTCGGAATCAACTAAAGAGGATAAAGAGATAACTAGAGATGTTACGACGGAAGATGTTGAAGAGTCGTCAATTGCCACAGCACATGTTGTACAAACTGATGCAAGTCCCACAACACGAGTCACAGAAATTTCGGAAGCAACTACCGAGGCCAAGGAAACAACAGCCGATATTACGACGAAAAATGTTGAAGAATCATCAACAGCCACAGAGCATGTTGTACAAACTGAAACAAAACCAACAACACGAGTCACAGAAATGTCGGAATTAACTACCGAGGCCAAGGAAACAACAACCGATATTACGACGGGGGTTGTTGAAGAATCATCAACAGCCACAGAGGTTGTTGTACAAACAGAACCAAATCCAACAACACGAGTCACAGAAATATCGGAAGCAACTGCCGAGGCCAAGGAGATAGCTACAGATGTTACGTCGGAATATGTTGAAGAATCATCAACAGCCACTGATCCTATCGTACAAACTGAGCCAAATCCAACAACACGAATCACAAAAATTTCGGAAGTAACTACCGAGGCCAAGGAGACAACAACTGATGTTACGACTCAGGTTGTTGAAGAATCAACAACAGCCACAGGGCTTGTTGTACAAACTGAACCAAATCCAACAACTCGAGTCACAGAAATTTCGGAAGCAACTACCGAGGCCAAGGATACAACAACTGATGTTACGACGGAGGATGTTGAAGAATCATCAACAGTCACAGAGCATGTTGTACAAACTGAGATAAATCCCACAACACGAGTCACAGAAATTTCGGAAGTAACTACCGAAGCCAAGGAAACAACTACAGATGTTTCGACAACAACACGAGTCACAGAAATTTCGGAAGCAACTACCGATGATAAAGAAACAACAGCCGATATTACGACGGAAGATGTTGAAGAATCATCAACAGCCACAGAGTATGTTGTACAAACTGAACCAAATCCAACAACACGAGTCACAGAAATTTCGGAAGCAACTAAAGAGGATAAGGAGATAACTAGAGATGTTACGACGGAAGATGTTGAAGGGTCGTCAACTGCCACAGCACATGTTGTACAAACTGATGCAAGTCCCACAACACGAGTCACAGAAATTTCGGAAGTAACTACCGAGGCCAAGGATACAACAACTGATGTTACGACGGAGGTTGTTGAAAAATCATCAACAGCCACAGAGCATGTTGCGCAAACTGAACGAAACCCAACAACACGAGTCACAGAAATTTCGGAAACAACTACCGAGGCCAAGGAAACAACAACAGATGTTGCGATGGAGGACGTTGAAGAATCACCAACAGCCACAGATAGTATCGTACAAACTGAGCCAAACCCAACAACACGAGTCACAGAAATTTTGGAAACAACTACAGATGTTACGATGGAAGATGTTGAAGAATCATCAACAGCCACGGAGCATGTTGTACAAACTGAACCAAATCCAACAACACGAGTCACAGAAATTTCGGAAGCAACTACCGAGGCCAAGGAAACAACAGCCGATATTACGACGGACGATGTTGAAGAACCATCAACAGCCACAGAGCATGTTGTACAAACTGAACCAAATCCAACAACGCGAGTCACAGAAATTTCAGAAGCAACTGCCGAGGCCAAGGAGATATCTACAGATGTTTCGACAACAACACGAGTCACAGAAATTTCGGAAGCAACTACCGATGCCAAAGAAACAACAGCCGATATTACGACGGAAGATGTTGAAGGGTCGTCAACTGCCACAGCACATGTTGTACAAACTGATGCAAGTCCCACAACACGAGTCACAGAAATTTCGGAAGTAACTACCGAGGCCAAGGATACAACAACTGATGTTACGACGGAGGTTGTTGAAAAATCATCAACAGCCACAGAGCATGTTGCACAAACTGAACGAAATTCAACAACACGAGTCACAGAAATTTTGGAAACAACTACCGAGGCCAAGGAAACAACAACGGATATTGCGACGGAAGACGTTGAAGAATCATCAACAGCCACAGAGTATGTTGTACAAACTGAACCAAATCCAACAACACGAGTCACAGAAATTTCGGAATCAACTAAAGAGGATAAGGAGATAACTAGAGATGTTACGACGGAAGATGTTGAAGAGTCGTCAATTGCCACAGCACATGTTGTACAAACTGATGCAAGTCCCACAACACGAGTCACAGAAATTTCGGAAGTAACTACCGAGGCCAAGGATACAACAACTGATGTTACGACGGAGGTTGTTGAAAAATCATCAACAGCCATAGAGCATGTTGCGCAAACTGAACGAAATCCAACAACACGAGTCACAGAAATTTTGGAAACAACTACCGAAGCCAAGGAAACAACAACGAATATTACGACGGAAGACGTTGAAGAATCATCAACAGCCATAGAGCATGTTGTACAAACTGAACCAAATCCAACAACACGAGTCACAGAAATTTCGGAAGCAACTACCGAGGCCAAGGAAACAACAGCCGATATTACGCTGGAAGATGTTGAAGAATCATCAACAACCGCAGATCCTATCGCACAAACTGGGCCAAACCAAACAACACGAGTCACTGAAATTTTGGAAACAACTACCGAGGACAAGGATACAACAACTGATGTTACGACGGAGGTTGTTGAAGAATCATCAACAGCCATAGAGAACGTTGTACAAACTGAACCAAATCCAACAACACGAGTCACAGAAATTTCGGAAGCAACTACCGAGGCCAAGGAAACAACAGCCGATATTACGGCGAAAAATGTTGAAGAATCATCAACAGCCACAGAGCATGTTGTACAAACTGAAACAAAACCAACAACACGAGTCACAGAAATGTCGGAATTAACTACCGAGGCCAAGGAAACAACAACCGATATTACGACGGGGGTTGTTGAAGAATCATCAACAGCCACAGAGCTTGTTGTACAAACTGAAAAAAATCCAACAACACGAGTCACAGAAATTTCGGAAGTAACTACCGAGGACAAGGAGACAACAACTGATGTTATGACGGAAGATGTTGAAGAATGGTCAACAGCTACAGAACATGTTGTACAAACTGAACCAAAACCAACAACACGAGTCACAGAAATTTCGGAAATAACTACTGAGGCCAAGGAAACAACAACCGATATTACGACGGTGGATGTTGAAGAATCATCAACAGCAACAGAGCATGTTGTACAAACTGAACCAAATCCAACAACACGAGTCACAGAAATTTCGGAAGCAACTAAAGAGGATAAGGAGATAACTAGAGATGTTACGACGGAAGATGTTGAAGGGTCGTCAACTGCCACAGCACATGTTGTACAAACTGATGCAAGTCCCACAACACGAGTCACAGAAATTTCGGAAGTAACTACCGAGGCCAAGGATACAACAACTGATGTTACGACGGAGGTTGTTGAAAAATCATCAACAGCCACAGAGCATGTTGCACAAACTGAACGAAATCCAACAACACGAGTCACAGAAATTTCGGAAACAACTACCGAGGCCAAGGAAACAAGAACGGATATTACGACGGAAGACGTTGAAGAATCATCAACAGACGCAGATCCTATTGTACAAACTGAGCCAAACCCAACAACCGAAATATCGGAAGCAACTGCCGAGACCAAGGAGATAGCTACAGATGTTACGTCGGAGGATGTTGAAGAATCATCAACAGCCACTGATCCTATCGTACAAACTGAGACAAATACAACAACACGAATCACAAAAATTTCGGAAGTAACAACTGAGGCCAAGGAGACAACAACTGATGTTACGACTCAGGTTGTTGAAGAATCAACAACAGCCACAGAGCTTGTTGTACAAACTGAAAAAAATCCAACAACTCGAGTCACAGAAATTTCGGAAGCAACTACCGAGGCCAAGGATACAACAACTGATGTTACGACGGAGGATGTTGAAGAATCATCAACAGCCACAGAGCATGTTGTACAAACTGAGATAAATCCCACAACACGAGTCACAGAAATTTCGGAAGTAACTACCGAAGCCAAGGAAACAACTACAGATGTTTCGACAACAACACGAGTCACAGAAATTTCGGAAGCAACTACCGATACCAAAGAAACAACAGCCGATATTACGACGGAAGATGTTGAAGAATCATCAACAGCCACAGAGTATGTTGTACAAACTGAACCAAATCCAACAACACGAGTCACAGAAATTTCGGAAGCAACTAAAGAGGATAAGGAGATAACTAGAGATGTTACGACGGAAGATGTTGAAGGGTCGTCAACTGCCACAGCACATGTTGTACAAACTGATGCAAGTCCCACAACACGAGTCACAGAAATTTCGGAAGTAACTACCGAGGCCAAGGATACAACAACTGATGTTACGACGGAGGTTGTTGAAAAATCATCAACAGCCACAGAGCATGTTGCACAAACTGAACGAAATCCAACAACACGAGTCACAGAAATTTCGGAAACAACTACCGAGGCCAAGGAAACAAGAACGGATATTACGACGGAAGACGTTGAAGAATCATCAACAGACGCAGATCCTATTGTACAAACTGAGCCAAACCCAACAACACGAGTCACAGAAATTTCGGAAACAACTACCGAGGCCAAGGAAACAACAACAGATGTTACGATGGAGGACGTTGAAGAATCATCAACAGCCGCAGATAGTATCGTACAAACTGAGCCAAACCCAACAACACGAGTCACAGAAATTTTGGAAACAACTACCGAGGACAAGGATACAACAACTGATGTTACGACGGAGGTTGTTGAAGAATCATCAACAGCCATAGAGCACGTTGTACAAACTGAACCAAATCCAACAACACGAGTCACAGAAATTTCGGAAGCAACTACCGAGGCCAAGGAAACAACAGCCGATATTACGACGAAAAATGTTGAAGAATCATCAACAGCCACAGAGCATGTTGTACAAACTGAAACAAAGCCAACAACACGAGTCACAAAAATGTCGGAATTAACTACCGAGGCCAAGGAAACAACAACCGATATTACGACGGGGGATGTTGAAGAATCACCAACAGCCACAGAGCTTGTTGTACAAACAGAACCAAATCCAACAACACGAGTCACAGAAATATCGGAAGCAACTGCCGAGGCCAAGGAGATAGCTACAGATGTTACGTCGGAGGATGTTGAAGAATCATCAACAGCCACTGATCCTATCGTACAAACTGAGACAAATCCAACAACAGGAATCACAAAAATTTCGGAAGTAACTACCGAGGCCAAGGATACAAAAACTGATGTTACGACGGAGGATGTTGAAGAATCATCAACAGCCACAGAGCATGTTGTACAAACTGAGATAAATCCCACAACACGAGTCACAGAAATTTCGGAAGTAACTACCGAAGCCAAGGAAACAACTACGGATGTTTCGACAACAACACGAGTCACAGAAATTTCGGGAGCAACTGCCGAGGCCAAGGAGATATCTACAGATGTTACGACGGAGGATGTTGAAGAATCATCAACAGCCACTGATTATATCGTACAAACTCAGCCAAATCCAACAGCACGAGTCACAGAAATTTCGGAAGTAACTACCGAGGAAAAGGAGACAACAACTGATGTTACGACGGAAGATATTGAAGAATCATCAACAGCCACAGACCATGTTGTACAAACTGAACCAAAACCAACAACACGAGTCACAGAAATTTTGGAAGTAACTACCGAGGAAAAGGATATAACACCTGATGTTACGACGGAGGTTGTTGAAGAATCATCAACAGCGACAGCGCATGTTGTACAAACTGAACCAAATCCAACAACACGGGCCACAGAAACTTCGGAAGTAACTATCGAATCCAAGGAGACTACTACAGATGTTTCGACGGAAGATGTTGAAGAATCATCAACAGCCACAGAGCATGTTGTACAAACTGAAACAAATCCAACAACACGAGTCACAGAAATTTCGGAAGTAACTACCGAGGACAAGGAGACAACAACTGATGTTATGACGGAAGATGTTGAAGAATGGTCAACAGCTACAGAACATGTTGTACAAACTGAACCAAAACCAACAACACGAGTCACAGAAATTTCGGAAATAACTACTGAGGCCAAGGAAACAACAACCGATATTACGACGGTGGATGTTGAAGAATCATCAACAGCAACAGAGCATGTTGTACAAACTGAACCAAATCCAACAACACGAGTCACAGAAATTTCGGAAGCAACTGCAGAGACCAAGGACTCAACTACAGATATTCCGACGGAAGATGTTGAAGAACCATCAACAACCGCAGATCCTATCGCACAAACTGAGCCAAACCCAACAACACGAGTCACAGAAATTTCGGAAGCAACTACCGAGGACAAGGATACAACAACTGATGTTACGACGGAGGCTGTTGAAGAATCATCAGCAGCCATAGAGCACCTTGTACAAACTGAACCAAATCCAACAACACGAGTCGCAGAAATTTCGGAAGCAACTACCGAGGCCAAGGAAACAACAGCCGATATTACGCCGGAAAATGTTGAAGAATCATCAACAGCCACAGAGCATGTTGTACAAACTGAAACAAATCCAACAACACGAGTCACAGAAATTTCGGAAGTAACTACCGAGGACAAGGAGACAACAACTGATGTTATGACGGAAGATGTTGAAGAATCGTCAACAGCCACAGAACATGTTGTACAAACTGAAACAAAACCAACAACACGAGTCACAGAAATTTCGGAAGCAACTACCGAGGCCAAGGAAACAACAGCCGATATTACGCCGGAAAATGTTGAAGAATCATCAACAGCCACAGAGCATGTTGTACAAACTGAAACAAAACCAACAACACGAGTCACAGAAATTTCGGAAGCAACTACCGAGGCCAAGGAAACAACAGCCGATATTACGCCGGAAAATGTTGAAGAATCGTCAACAGCCACAGAACATGTTGTACAAACTGAGCCAAATCAAACAACACGATTCACAGAAATTCCGGAAGCAACTACCGTGGCCAATGAAAGAACAACTGATGTTAAGACGGAGGATGTTGAAGAATCATCAACAGCGACAGAGCATGTTGTACAAACTGAACCAAATCCAACAACACGTGTCACAAAAATTTCGGAAGCAACTACCGTTTCCAAGGAAACAACAACTGATGTTAAGACGGAGGATGTTGAAGAATCATCAACAGCGACAGAGCATGTTGTACAAACTGAACCAAATCCAACAACACGTGTCACAGAAATTTCGGAAATAACTACCGAATCCAATGAGGCAACTACAGATGTTCCGACGGAAGATGTTGAAGCATCATCAGCAGCCACAAAGCCTGTCTTACGAACTAAAAGGAGTCCAACAACACAAGTCATAGAAATTTCGGAAGCAACTACCGAGGCCAAGGAAACAACAACTGATGTAAAGACGGAGGATGTTGAAGAATCATCAACAGCCACTGATCCTATCGTACAAACTGAGATAAACCCAACAACACGCATCACAGAAATTTTGGAAACAACTACCGAGGCCAAGGAAACAACAGCCGATATTACGACGGAAGATGTTGAAGAATCATCAACAGCCACAGAGCATGTTGTACAAACTGAAAGAAATCAAACAACACGTGTCACAGAAATTTCGGAAGTAACTACCGAATCCAAGGAGACCACTACAGATGTTCCGACGGAAGATGTTGAAGAATCGTCAACACCCACAGAGCATGTTGTACATACTGAGCCAAGAACCACAACACGAGTCACAGAAATTTCGGAAACAACTACCGAGGCCAAGGAAACTACAACAGTTATTACGACGGAAGATGTTGAAAAATCAGCAACAGCCACAGAACATGTTGTACAAACTGAGCCAAATCAAACAACACGAGTCACAGAAATTCCGGAAGCAACTACCGAGGCCAAGGACTCAACTACAGATATTCCGACGGAAGATGTTGAAGCATCATCAGCAGCCATAAAGCCTGTCTTACGAACTAAAAGGAGTCCAACAACACAAGTCATAGAAATTTCGGAATCAACTACCGAGGCCAAGGAAACAACAACTGATGTTACGACTCACGTTGTTGAAGAATCATCAACAGCCACAGAGCATGTTGTACAAACTGAGCCAAATCCAACAACACGAGTCACAGAAATTTCGGAAGAAACTACCGAGGCCAAGGGAACAACAACCGATATTACGACGGAAGACGTTGAAGAGTCGTCAACAGTTACAGCACATGTTGTAGAAACTGAGCCAAGTAACACAACACGAGTCACAGAAATTTCGGAAGTAATTACCGAGGCCAAGGAGACAACAACTGATGTTACGGCGAAGGTTGTTGAAGAATCATCAACAGCCACAGAGCATGTTGTACAAACTGAAAGAAATCCAACAACACGAATCACAGAAAATTTGGAAACATCTACCAAGGCCAAGGAAATAACAACAGATATTACGACGGAGGATGTTGAAGAACCGTCAACAGCCACAGTTCCTATCGTACAAACTGAGACAAATCCAACAACACGGACCACAGAAACTTCGGAAGTAACTACCGAGGTCAAGAAGACAACTACAGATGTTACGACGGAGGGTCTTGAAGAATCATCAGCAGAAGCAGATCCTGTCGTACAAACTGAACCAAATGCAACAACACGAGTCACAGAAATTTCGGAAGTAACTACCGAGGCCAAGGAGACAACAACTGATGTTACGACGGAGGTTGTTGAAGAATCATCAACAGCCACAGAGCATGTTGTGCAAACTGAACCAAATCCAACAACACGAGTGACAGAAATTTCGGAAGTAACAACCGAGGCCAAGGAGACAACTACAGATGTTACGACGGATGATGTTGAAGAATCATCAACAGTAGATCCTATCGTACTAACTGAGCCAAACCCAACAACGCGAATCACAGAAATTTCGGAAGTAACTATCGAGGCCAAGGAGACATCAACTGATGTTACGACGGAGGATGTTGAAGAATCGTCAACAGGTACAGAGCATGTTGTACAAACCGAGTCAAATCCAACAACACGATTCACAGAAATTTTGGAAACAGCTACCGAGGCCAAGGAAACAACAACAGATGTTACGATGGAGGACGTTGAAGAATTATCAACAGCCGCAGATCCTATCGTACAAACTGAGCCAAACCCAACAACACGAGTCACAGAAATTTCGGAATCAACTACCGATGCCAAAGAAACAATAGCCGATATTACGACGGAGGATGTTGAAGAATCGTCAACAGCCACAGAGCATGTTGTACAAACTGAACCAAATCCAACAACACGAGTCACAGAAATTTCGGAATCAACTACCGATGCCAAAGAAACAATAGCCGATATTACGACGGAGGATGTTGAAGAATCGTCAACAGCCACAGAACATGTTGTACAAACAGAAACAAATCCAACAACGCGAGTCACAAAAATTTCGGAAGTAACTACCGAGGCCAAGGAGACAACAACTGATGTTACGACGGAGGTTGTTGGAGAATCATCAACAGCCACAGAGCATGTTGTGCAAACTGAGCCAAGTCCCACAACACGAGCCACAGAAATTTCGGAATCAACTACCGATGCCAAAGAAACAATAGCCGATATTATGACGGAGGATGTTGAAGAATCGTCAACAGCCACAGAACATGTTGTACAAACTGAGCCAAATCCAACAACGCGAGTCACAGAAATTTCGGAAGCAACTACCGAGGCCAAGGAGACAACTACAGATGTTACTACGGAGGATGTTGAAGAATCATCAACAGCCGCAGATCCTGTCGTACAAACTGAACCAAATGCAACAACACGAGTCACAGAAATTTCGGAAGTAACTACCGAGGCCAAGGAGACAACAACTGATGTTACGACGGAGGTTGTTGAAGAATCATCAACAGCCATAGAGCACGTTGTACAAACTGAACCAAATAAAACAACACGAGTCACAGAAATTTCGGAAGTAACCACAGAGGGCAAGGAAACAACAACCGATATTATGACGGAGGATGTTGAAGAATCATCAACAGCCACAGAGCCAAACCCAACAACACGAATCACAGAAGTTTTGGAAACAACTACCGGGGCCAAGGAAACAACAACAGATGTTACGACGGAGGATGTTGAAGAATCATCAACAGCCACTGATCCTATCGTACAAACTGAACCAAACCCAACAACACGAGTCACAGAAATTTCGGAAGCAACTAAAGAGGATAAGGATATAACTAGAGATGTTACGACGGAAGATGTTGAAGAGTCGTCAACAGCCACAGCACATGTTGTACAAACTGAGCCAAGTCCCACAACACGAGTCACAGAAATTTCGGAATCAACTACCGATGCCAAAGAAACAATAGCCGATATTACGACGGAGGATGTTGAAGAATCGTCAACAGCCACAGAGCATGTTGTACAAACTGAACCAAATCCAACAACACGAGTCACAGAAATTTCGGAATCAACTACCGATGCCAAAGAAACAATAGCCGATATTACGACGGAGGATGTTGAAGAATCGTCAACAGCCACAGAGCATGTTGTACAAACTGAGCCAAGTCCCACAACACGAGTCACAAAAATTTCGGAAGTAACTACCGAGGCCAAGGAGACAACAACTGATGTTACGACGGAGGTTGTTGAAGAATCATCAACAGCCACAGAGCATGTTGTGCAAACTGAGCCAAGTCCCACAACACGAGTCACAGAAATTTCGGAATCAACTACCGATGCCAAAGAAACAATAGCCGATATTACGACGGAGGATGTTGAAGAATCGTCAACAGCCACAGAACATGTTGTACAAACTGAGCCAAATCCAACAACGCGAGTCACAGAAATTTCGGAAGCAACTACCGAGGCCAAGGAAACAACAACAGATGTTACGACGGAGGATGTTGAAGAATCATCAACAGCCACTGATCCTATCGTACAAACTGAACCAAATCCAAAAACACGAATCACAGAAGTTTCGGAAGCAACTATCGAGGCCAAGGAAACAACAACTGATGTTACGACGGAGGTTGTTGAAGAATCATCAACAGCCATAGAGCACGTTGTACAAACTGAACCAAATAAAACAACACGAGTCACAGAAATTTCGGAAGTAACCACAGAGGGCAAGGAAACAACAACCGATATTATGACGGAGGATGTTGAAGAATCATCAACAGCCACAGAGCCAAACCCAACAACACGAATCACAGAAGTTTTGGAAACAACTACCGGGGCCAAGGAAACAACAACAGATGTTACGACGGATAATGTTGAAGAATCATCAACAGCCACTGATCCTATCGTACAAACTGAACCAAATCCAAAAACACGAATCACAGAAGTTTCGGAAGCAATTATCGAGGCCAAGGAAACAACAACTGATGTTACGACGGAGGATGTTGGAGAATCATCAACAACCACAGAGCATGTTGTACAAAGTGAGCCAAGTCCCACAACACGAGTCACACAAATTTCGGAAGCAAACAAAGAGGCCAAGGAGATAACTAGAGATGTTACAGCCACGGCACATTATGTACAAACTGAGCCAAGTCCCACAACACGAGTCACAGAAATTTCGGGAGTAACTACCGAATCCAGGGAGACAACTGCACATGTTAGGACGGAAGGTGTTGAAGAATCACCAGCAGCCACAGAGCCTGTCCTACGAACGGAAAGAAGTTCAACAACACTAGTCATAGGAATTTTTGAAGCAACTACCGAGGCTAAGGAAACAACAACTGATGTTACGATGGAGGATGTTGGGCATGTTGTACAAACTGAACCAAATCCAACAACACGAGCCACAGAAATTTCGGAAGCAACTACCGAGGCCAAGGAAACAACAACTGATGTTACGGCGGAGGATGTTGAAGAATCATCAACAGCCACAGAGCATGTTGTACAAACTGAACCAAATCCAACAACACGAGTCACAGAAATTTCGGAAGCAACTACCGAGGCCAAAGGGACAACTGCAAATGTTACGACGGAGAATGTTGAAGAATCATCAACAGCCGCAGATCCTATCGTACAAACTGAGCCAAATCCAACAACACGGGCCACAGAAATTTCGGAAGCAACTACCGAGGGCAAGGGAACAACAACCGACATTACAACGGAAGATGTTGAAGAATCATCAACAGCCACTGAGCCAAACCCAACAACCCGAATCACAGAATTTTTGGAAACAACTACCGGGGCCAAGGAAACAACAACAGATGTTACGACGGAGGATGTTGAAGAATCATCAACAGCAACAGATCCTATCGTACAAACTGAGCCAAATAAAACCACACGGGTAACAGAAATTTCGGAAGTAACTACAGATTCCAAAGAGATACCTACAGATGTTACGACGGAGGAAGTTGAAGAAACTGAACCAAATCCAACAACACGAATCACAGAAGTTTCGGAAGCAACTATCGAGGCCAAGGAAACAACAACTGATGTTACGACGGAGGACGTTGAAGAATCATCAACAGCCACAGAGCATGTTGTACAAACTGAGCCAAGTCCCACAACACGAGTCACAGAAATTTCGGAAGCAACTAAGGAGGCCAAGGAGGTAACTAGAGATGTTACAGCCACGGCACATTATGTACAAACTGAACCAAATCCAACAACACGAGCCACAGAAATTTCGGAAGCAACTACCGAGGCCAAGGAAACAACAACTGATGTTACGACGGAGGATGTTGAAGAATCATCAACAGCCACAGAGCATGTTGTACAAACTGAACCAAATCCAACAACACGAGTCACAGAAATTTCGGAAGCAACTACCGAGGCCAAAGGGACAACTACAAATGTTACGACGGAGAATGTTGAAGAATCATCAACAGCCGCAGATCCTATCGTACAAACTGAGCCAAATCCAACAACACGGACCACAGAAATTTCGGAAGTAACTACCGAGGCCAAGGAGACAACTACAGATGTTACTATGGAGGATGTTGAACAATCATCAACAGCCGCAGATCCTATCGTACAAACTGAACCAAATCCAACAACACGAGTCACAGAAACTTCGGAAGCAGCTACCGAGGCCAAGGAGACAACTACAGATGTTACTACGGAGGATGTTGAAGAATCATCAACAGCCACAGATCCTGTCGTACAAACTGAACCAAATTCAACAACACGGGCCACAGAAATTTCGGAAGCAACTACCGAGGCGAAGGAAACAACAGCCGATATTACGACGGAAGAGGTTGAAGAATCGTCAACAGCCACGGCACATGTTGTACAAACTGAACCAAGTCCCACAACACGAGTCACAGAAATTTCGGAAGTAACTATTGAATCCAAGGAGACTACTACAGATGTTACGACGGAAGATGTTGAAGAATCATCAGCAGCCACAGAGCCTGTCTTGCGAACTGAAAGAAGTCCAACAACACCAGTCATAGAAATTACGGAGGCAACTACCGAGACCAAGGAATCAACAACTGATGTTACGACGGAGTATGTTGAAGAATCATTAACAGCCACAGAGCATGTTGTACAAACTGAGCCAAGTCACACAACACGAGTCACAGAAATTTCGGAAGCAACTACCGAGGCCAATAAGATAACTATAGATGTTACAGCCACGGCCCATGATGCACTAACTGAGCCAAGTTTGACAACACGAGTCACAGAAATTTCGGAAGCAACTACCGAGGCCAAGGAGACAACTACAAATGTTACGAATGAGGATCTTGAAGAATCATCAACAGCCGCAGATAGTATCGTACAAACTGAGCCAAGTCCAACAACACGGGCCACAGAAATTTTTGTAGTAAGTAGCGAGGCCAAGGAGACATCAAGTGATGTTACGACAGAAGTTGTTGAAGAATCATCAACAGCCACTGATCCCATCGTACAAACTGAGCCAAATCCAACAACACGAATCACAGAAATTTCGGAAGCAATTACCGAGTCCAAGGAGACAACTACAAATGTTACGAATGAGAATGTTGAAGAATCATCAACAGCCGCAGATCCTATCGTACAAACTGAGCCAAATCCAACAACACGGACCACAGAAATTTCGGAAGTAACTACCGAGGCCAAGGAGACAACTACAGATGTTACTACGGAGGATGTTGAACAATCATCAACAGCCGCAAATCCTATCGTACAAACTGAACCAAATCCAACAACACGAGTCACCGACATTTTGAAAACAACTACCGAGGCCAAGGAGACAACAACTGATGTTACGACGGAGGTTGTTGAAGAATCATCAACAGCCACAGAGCATGTTGTACAAACTGAACCAAATCCAACAACACGAGTCACCGACATTTTGAAAACAACTACCGAGACCAAGGAGACAACAACTGATGTTACGACGGAGGTTGTTGAAGAATCATCAACAGCCACAGAGCATGTTGTACAAACTGAACCAAATCCAACAACACGAGTCACAGAAATTTTGGAAACAACTACCGAGGCCAAGGAGACAACACGAGTCACCGACATTTTGAAAACAACTACCGAGACCAAAGAGACAACAACTGATGTTACGACGGAGGTTGTTGAAGAATCATCAACAGCCACAGAGCATGTTGTACAAACTGAACCAAATCCAACAACACGAGTCACAGAAATTTCGGAAGCAACTACCGATTCCAAAGGGACAACTGCAAATGTTACGACGGAGAATGTTGAAGAATCATCAACAGCCGCAGATAATATCGTACAAACTGAGCCAAATCCAACAACACGGGCCACAGAAATTTCGGAAGCAACTACCGAGGCCAAGGAAACAACAGCCGATATTACGACGGAAGATGTTGAAGAATCGTCAACAGCCATGGCACATGTTGTACAAACTGAACCAAGTCCCACAACACGAGTCACAGAAATTTCGGAGGTAGCTACCGAATCCAAGGGGACTACTACAGATGTTACGACGGAAGATGTTGAAGAATCATCAGCACCCACAGAGCCTGTCTTACGAACTGAAAGAAGTCCGACAACACCAGTCATAGAAATTACGGAGGCAACTACCGAGGCCAAGGAAACAACAACTGATGTTACGACGGAGGATGTTGAAGAATCATCAACAGTCACAGAGCATGTTGTACAAACTGATCCATGTCCCACAACACGAGTCACAGAAATTTCGGAAGCAACTACCGAGGCCAAGGAGATAAGTAGAGACGTTACAGCCACGGCCCATGATGTACAAACTGAGCCAAGTCCTACAACACGAGTCACAGAAATTTCGGAAGCAACTACCGAGGCCAAGGAAACAACAACTGATGTTACGGTGGAGGATCTTGAAGAATCATCAACAGCCACAGAGCATGTTGTACAAACTGAGCCAAGTCCCACAACACGGGTCGCAGAAATTTCGGAAGCAACTACCGCGGCCAAGGAAACAACAACTGATGTTTCGACGGAGGATGTTGAAGAATCGTCAACAGCCACGGCACATGTTGTACAAACTGAACCAAGTCCCACAACACGAGTCACAGAAATTTCGGAAGTAACTACCGAATCCAAGGAGATTACTACAGATGTTACGACGGAAGATGTTGAAGAATCATCAGCAGCCACAGAGCCTGTCTTACGAACTGAAAGAAGTCCAACAACACCAGTCATAGAAATTACGGAGGCAACTACCGAGACCAAGGAAACAACAACTGATGTTACGACGGAGGTTGTTGAAGAATCATCAACAGTCACAGAGCATGTTGTACAAACTGAGCCAAGTCCCACAACAGGAGCCACAGAAATTTCGGAAGCAACTACCGAGGCCAGGGAGATAACTAGAAATGTTGCGGCGGAAGATGTTGAAGAATCGTCGACAGCCACGGCACATGTTATACAAACTGAGCTAAGTCCGACAACACGAGTCACACAAATTTCGGAAGTAACTACCGAGGCCAAGGAAACAGCAACAGATGTTCCGACGGAAGATGTTGAAGGATCATCAACTGCCACAGAGCCTGTCTTGCAAACTGAAAGAAGTCCAACAACACCAGTCACAAAAATTTCGGAAGCAACTACTGACGCCAAGGTATCAGCAGCAGATGTTACAACACCTGTAGTAGCCAAGAATAGAACAAGCGTAGTACCACCGAAAGACACTATTCCGAAAGAAGTAACCACACCGGAACCAAACAGGAGATGTAAGGGAGGTCGCTCGCATTTGGGTTGTCGTGGTTAGTATGTACAGGCGACTTTTGATGTGTGTAAATAGTACAGGTTTGGATTTTTCTAACCCAAAAGCAGTGCCGTAAAGCAGCAAAATTTGGTAAGCAGTAAAATTTGGAAGAGTGGAAAACCAAATAAGTTTTGGAGGTTAGGGTAAACGTTTTTTTTTTCGATTCGCTGATTTCGAAAATATATAGTTGCATTATTTTTCCTCGATCAGGTTTCATTTCGAATATAAATCCTCAGTTCCGATAAAAAGACGAATCGTTTGATATAATTTTTGTAAAAATCGGTTGAGTCTTTTAGACGCTAGATATCAAAATATGCAAGTTATAATTCTATAAACGCCAAAAGAGTTTTTAAAGAATATCTTTATTATCTGTTCGCTATTACGGTCACTTATCAACTAACTACAAATTCAAATCCGAAAAGCAAAATAATTTCTAAGTATATCATTAGCTCAACTGTTCATTCCATTTCGGTTCTCACGGAACAGATCGCTGGTGCAGGAAAATGCAAGCCATTTGATCCGTGAGAATGTGTCTTATCGAAATAGATGTTGCATTTATTCTGGGTAAAGGAGCTCAGGTAACGTATGTTCACCTTTACATATCTGTGCTTTGGAAAATTATGAGTTAAGAGTAGATAGGCTCGGACGAACATGCGCCGCTATCGGATAGGAAATTAAAGATTTTTTATTAAAACAATTAATTTTGTTTATGTTAAGCCAACAATTCACAGATAAAAAACAACTGACTCTTGAGCACGCACAGATTTGCATTTTAGCTCTACCCCCTCTCGTTTTACTTCACCTTTTTTCTTCTTTTGCTTCTTTTTGATTTGTTACATTATGACCGTTTGTACCACATGATGAGTTATAATCAAAATTAACACTAATCGTACGGAAACTATAGCGCGTATTAATTATTTTGTTTTTAGTTTGATTAGTTACGTCAGAGTTGTGTCTTTTTGTGTTTCTATTTTGTAGTGATGAGGGAATTTAGGGTGGATTTTACCAATTTCTGCGATGTGTACGCCCACGCCCATTCCCATAAACTAGCTGTTTTGGCACTAAGCGAAACACAGGTAGTTGAAGAATCTTCCGATTTGAAACTATAACTTAGTGTTATTATTCTTTCCCCACCGTGGCCTCGCCATTTACGTCCGTAGTGATATTGCTTACCAAGTTCCATCACAGTATGACCACTGTTCCAAGCCGGAATTCAATTTCAATTAATATAAATAATTCACTACTGCTTTATTTACAGAAGCCCGCCCTAGTGCGGACAGCAACTCAACTTTTGACGAATTTAATGCGCTGTCCGATTCCATCACTCGAATTGTCTCCTTGTACCCTCATACTGAAATTGTCATTGTGGGCGATTTCAATACACACAATTAGGATTGGCTTCAACATTCTGGTCAGAAACAACCCGAAGGAAGGTATGTTGAACTTTTCGCTGATGTAAACGATTTGACTCAGCTTGTAAATGAGCCTACACGCATACTGGACATTGAAAGTCATTCCGCCAGCACTTTGGACTTGTTTCTTACTTCGCACCCTGATACACTATTGATGTTTTAGCGCCTCTAGGTCGGTCTGACCATAATATCGTATCAGCTAAATTCTCGTACTCCGACCACTCAGTTAAAGAAAAAACTCCTAAAAGAAAAGTATGGCAATACGAGAAAGCCAAGTGGGTAGCTTCAGGAGCTTTAACTGGTCGCTATTATTCCTCGATAGCGACGTGGACAGACTTTATTACTAACAGAATAAAGAGCATTAAACCTAAGGCAAACTCGCGGTTTGACCAGAGCTGTAAAGAGGCTATCAGGTTGAAAGGTCTTATAAGGCCAACAAATCTGAAGAAAACCGAAAGAAGTTTAACAAGCCAGAAAGACTGCGATGCCCATATTGGACGTGTAAAATTCTTACATGACCAAGAATTGAGGCAAAAAATCGTACAATGTCCCAAAGGTAGTACAAATTTTTGATCATTCGTCAAAAATATTAAAAATTCTGCCTCGTCTGCCCATCCCCACGTTCATTTACAATGACATTCCAGCTGTCAGCTACTTAGACAAAATCTATATGCTTGCTGCTCACTTTGCAGCGTACTGCACGCTGTCAGATAATGCTTTGTCTCCACCTGTATTTGAGATCGTAAAATTTTCCATGGGACAACTCCATTGTCGCACTCGTACAGTTGCAGGAGTACTCAAAGGTTAATATACACAAATAAACTGGTCCAGATGGTATCCCACCCATAGTTTTGAAGAGGTGTTCTTTTACGCTGGCAAAACCTATGCGTAAGCTTTTCTGTCTATTCTAATTTTCAGGGCTCTTTCCGAGTAGATGGAAAACAGTACTTATCCAGCCCGTAACTAAAAAAGGCGAATCTTCTTCCTTGTCCAATTACCGACCCATTGCACTTACGTCCCTTCTTCCCAAGGTCATGGAAACCATGATAAATCGTCAGCTTATGAAATATCTTGATTCACGAAAACTCCTTAATGACCGGCAGTATGGTTTTCGTAGCAACAGGTCCACTGGTGATTTGATGGCATATCTCACCGAGTGGAAATAATCTCTCCATCATCATAAAAAACCACTGACTCTTGAGCACACACAGATTTGCAATTTAGCATCTTTGTTTCTTTTTGTTTTGTCACAGTGTGACCTAAAGTACAGTGCAGCCCGTCGTTCCACACATACTGCGCTCTAACATACATACGTATGCTGTTAAAGCAATAAAACTAGGTGCAACACATAAATAAATTAAAACGTTGCATATGACCGTTTGGAACACATAATGAGATATAATCAAAATTAACATTAATTGTACGGAAACTATCGCGCGATTTATTAATTTATTTTTTATTTTTTTTTAATTTAATTAAATAATAGTTAAAATTAAAAATTAAAGAGTTTTTACAAATTATTTTATAAAAGTCTGAAATGCCTGAAGTCATTCATTAATATTGTGTCAATCTTATTTTTAACTTTTAGTAAATTATTTAAGATTTTTTAAAATTAAGAAAAAAAAAAAAAAAAAAATAAAAATAAATAATAAAATTTTTTTTTCTTCTACACAACAGCTGTAGTAGCTGAAAATATTCCGAAAGAAGTAACCACTCCGAAACCAGGCAGAAAATGTAAAGCAGGTCGCTCGCGTATGGGTTGTCGAGGTTAGTATCATATTTGCAAGGCAAGCAAAGTGATTAAATTAGTGAGGTAATTGTTTTTTTTTAATGAATTAATTCTATTTTGAAAATTGGTACTCATCTTAATTTATGATCTAATCATTTGAGGCTAACATTGATAAATTTTGGTAACAGAGAATTTAAAAAAGTGCGTCTCTCAATTCTCTCTGTTCAACTGTCCGTCTGTGTGTACATACATATACGAGTATACAGTATGCATGTCCTAACCAAAAAATTTACGGTACTTTACTAATGGCCGATTAATTATCCATTTTTTTGGAAACGGCCCTTACAAATTTGGTAAAATCTCATATTTCGTAATGCTACAGTAGCTCGATTTAGAATGGTTTTCAGGGTTCCGGTACTTACAAGGAAAAAATCAGGGATGGAACCCTTATAGTGAAAGTACGTTGCCTGACGGTCTGTCTATTTGTCTGTCACAGCTTCATAACTTATGCTGTATGCAGATGGTAAAGGGTGGGATTTTACTAACCCGCAAACAGTGCCAAAGCAAAATTTTTGGAAAAGTGGAAACCAAAAAAGTTTTGGAGGTTAAATTAAAAGTACAATAATTTTTTTTTTCGATTCGCTGATATCGAAAATGTATAGTCCCAGTTTGTTATGCAATTTAGCTCTAACCCCTCTTGCTTTACTTCTTCCCTTTTCCATCCTTTTTTTTTTTTTTTTGTTACAGTTTTTTTAAGTACAATGCAGCCCGTCGTTCCACACATACTGCACACTAACATATGTACATACATATGCTGTTAAAGCAATAAAACTAGGTGCAACAGATATATAAATTAGAACGTTGCATATGACCGTTTGGAACACATAATGAAATATAATCAAAATTAACATTAATTGTACGGAAACTATCGCGCGATTTATTAATTTAGTTTTATTTTTTTAAATTTAATTAAATAATAGTTAAAATTAAAAATTAAAGAGTTTTTACAAATTATTTTATAAAAGTCTGAAATGCCTGAAGTCATTCATTAATATTGTGTCAATCTTATTTTTAACTTTTAGTAAATTATTTAAGATTTTTTAAAATTAAGAAAAAAAAATAAAAATAAATAATAAAATTTTTTTTTTTTCTACACAACAGCTGTAGTAGCTGAAAATATTCCGAAAGAAGTAACCACTCCGAAACCAGGCAGAAAATGTAAAGCAGGTCGCTCGCGTATGGGTTGTCGAGGTTAGTATCATATTTGCAAGGCAAGCAAAGTGATTAAATTAGTGAGGTAATTGTTTTTTTTTAATGAATTAATTCTATTTTGAAAAGTGGTACTCATCTTAATTTATGATCTAATCATTTGAGTAGTTATGTAGATAATTAATAAAGGCTACCTACAAACAGGCTAACATTGATAAATTTTGGTAACAGAGAATTTAAAAAAGTGTGTCTCTCAATTCTATCTGTTCAACTGTCCGTCTGTGTGTACATACATGTACGAGTATACAGTGTGCATGTCCTAACCCCAAACTTTACAGTACTTTACTAATGGCCGATTAATTATCAATTTTTTTGGAAACGGCCCTTACAAATTTGGTAAAATCTCATATTTCGTAATTCTACAGTAGCTCAATTTAGAATGGTTTTCAGGGTCTGTCTATTTGTCTGTCACAGCTGCATAACTTTTGATATACGCAGATGGTGGGATTTTACTAACCCGCAAACACTGCCAAAGTAAAATTTTGGAATAGTGGACCACCAAATGAGTTATGGATGTTAGAGTAAAAGTAATTTTTTTTTTTCGATTCGCTGATCTCGAAAATATTGTAATAGGCGAGCTACGGCTCGAGTAGATAAAACGATATTCTGTAAAATATAATTCTTTATTTTCTAGTCTATAGAACAATTCAAGTTCACACTATACTATTCTTCGCAAATTCTTTTCTTACAAGGTCTCTTTCCTCTGAAATCACTTTATCTCCTTTCAATTACTTAATTCACAAATCCAAACTAATTACTTCTTCTTGTTAACTCTCAACTTTCAATTTATCACAAAATTACAACTTCGCCCATTATCACTTTTCCAATCTCTTCGCCATGGTTCTAAACCAACTGCCTGCTCTCGATCGCCATCTGTCCTTATATAGCAGAAGTTTCTGATAGCCAGAAACTTCTAGCAAATTCTTCGACCACTAGAACAAGAAAAATTCTGATGTAATAATTCCAAGATGACAATCATTTCTTGCAGTTATAATTCTCTCTTATCCGTGATATTATCCGTCTCTTTCGTACACATGAACTATGGAGACTAACCGCAGACGCGAACCTCGAATGAAAGGACACTTCGGACCAAAATTCTGCCAGAATGAAAAGACACTTAGGAATTTGTTGCATTATACTTTTAGGGAGCGTAGTTATTATTATGTTACACTGCCCTCCTCTTAGACGTGTTCGTCCCGAACAAGTGCATCCTCATTTCGGCCATTGTATCGACTCAGTCGGTCCACATGAACCACTTTCATTTTGGCCCTTGGTCCTCGCTGGTTGCGGTAGACAACATCTTTGATGCGGGTTATTATTCTGTAGGGACCCTCCTAGTTCTGCTGCAACTTAGGTGATTTCCCCTTTTGGCGATGGGGATTATACAGCCACACTAGATCTCCCTCCTGGAATCCTGACGTTGTTGCCTTGACATCATACCTGGTCTTCATGCGGTCGCTCGTTATCTTAATCTGGCTTCTGGTCCTTTGGTGTATGTCCCTAAGCCTTTCCCTAAGGTCCGCCACGTACTCTTCTTCATTTCTGGGCTCATTGGTAGGAGATCCAAATTTCACCTCACTTGGTAACCGAGCTATTCCACCAAATAAAATTTCGAACGGCGTATGTCGAGTAGTGCTACGCACGGCACTTCTATAGGCCATCAAAAACAAGGGAATCTGCCGGTCCCAATCCCGTTGGTAGTCACCTACGACCTTCGAGAGATGTTCGTCCAAAGTCCTATTGAAACGCTCCACCATACCGTCCGACTGTGGATGAAGCGGGGTTGTCCTTGTCTTTTTGATTCCGAGTAGTTGACACATCTCTTGGAAGATTCTTGACTCGAAGTTCCGCCCTTGGTCAGAATGCAATTCCAAGGGCACACCGAATCTGCTAACCCAATTGTAGACGACCTGCTCCGCCACGGTTCTGGCTTCCTGGTTAGGGATCGGAAATGCTTCCGGCCACTTACTGAAGTAGTCCATCACTACGAGTATATACCGATTACCATTGTCGGTTTCCGGAAAGTATCCTGCGATGTCAATGGCGATTCGTTCGAAAGGTGTTCCCACGTTGTATTGGTGCATCTTACCTCGAGTTTTGATTCTCGGACCCTTGCTAGCTGCACACACGTCGCATTTTCTGCACCAGTCTTCTACAAACGACTTTCCGTCGGAGGATTCCTATTTTCTTCTCAGAACACCTTCTTGGACATGGAGGGAGTCCCACTGCGCAAAATATGCCTTTAAGGTCGGGCTTCTGTGAGAGATGTTCTGATGATCCTGTTTCTCCATGTTCTCCTTCCAGGCCAGAATCGGCTAGATATCCGGGTCTTCCTTCTGAGCGTTCCGGATCTCATCTACGCTCCAGTCGGCGATAGGTTCGGCTCTCATTCTTTGGATGGAAACCAGCTCCCGTTCTTCCTGACGCGCACAATGTTTACAATCCGTTCTGCATGGTCTCCGGGACAGTGCATGCGCATTGGAGTGGAGTTTTCCTTTACGATGCTGTATTTCATAGTCGTAGATTAGCAGCCTTTCGATCCGCGACCTGACCCTCAGGACTCTTGAACTGCAATAGCCATTTTAAGGCTGCATGGTCTGTGCGAAGAACGAACTTCCTCCCATAGAGGTATTTGTGAAAATACTTCGTAGCCAAGATCAAAGCTAGAAGTTCCCGCCTTGTCACGCAGTAGTTCCTTTCTGGCTTAGAGAGCACCTTGCTGAAGTACGCAACCACCTTCTCTTGGCCATCATGCACCTGGGAGAGTACGGCTCCTACCCCGACATTACTAGCATCTGCATCCACAATGAACGTTTCCCCGGGAGTGGGGTAAGCTAGTATCGGGGCATCGCATAGCCGTTGTTTAAGTGCCTTGAAGCTCTTCTCGCACTCAATTGACCATTTGAATTGTTTTCCCTTTTCCGTCAACTGGTGCAGGCTCTTTGCGATCCCGGCAAAATCCTTCACGAACCGTCTGTAGTAGGTGGCTAGGCCCAGGAAGCTCCTTAGTTGGTGTTTGTCTTTGGGGACTGGCCAGTTTTTCACCGCTTCGACCTTCTCCGGATCGGTTCTCACTCCTTTCGCTGAAATTATGTGTCCCAGGTACTTGACTTCCGCTCTAAACAGGGCGCACTTCTTGGGGTTGAGCTTCAGGTGGGCACTTCGAAGCCTTTGAAACACATCCCTTAGATTGTCTCGGTGTTGCGCAAACGTTTTTCCTACGACGATGACATCATCCAAGTATACCAAACAGGTTTTCCATGTTAACCCTTGCAGGACACATTCCATCAATCGCTAGAAAGTCGCCGGAGCATTGCACAGCCCGAATGGCATTACCGTGAATTGCCATAGCCCATTTCCTGCGGTGAAGGCGGTTTTCTCCCGGTCTTCTGGATGGATCTGTACCTGCCAGTAGCCACTCTTCAAGTCGAGAGTGGAAAACCATCGGGCTCCTGATAGTGTGTCTAGCGTGTCGTCAAACCGTGGCAGAGGATAGCTGTCTTTCTTGGTGACGTAATTGAGCTGCCGATAGTCCACGCAGAACCGCGTGCTGCCATCTTTCTTCTTAACCAGTACAACCGGTGATGCCCACGGACTTTTGGAACTTTCAATCAGAACTTCTTTCTCCATTGCCGACACCATCTCTGCAACTTCTGTCTGCTTTGCCAATGGAAGGCGCCTAGCAGGCTGACGAATTGGTCTAGTATCACCAGTGTGATACTAGACCATTCGATGTTGTACCAGGTGTGTTCGGCCGTATTCTCCGTCCTGTGAGGCAAATACATAAGCGTACTCATTGATAAGATTCTCTGCCATAGTTCGCTGCTCCTGATTCAGCTCACTGGACTGGAGAATCGTCTCTCTCGTTTCCGCTGTCCAAGGTGATGGGAGAGGTTTTGGAGCATCACGTTCAGATATTGTTGCGACGGCGGTAATCGGCGTACATTTTCCAATCACCTCCCCTCGCCTTAGTTTGACAGTGTGTGGTCTTGTGTTCAAAGCTCTCACTGGAACCATGGTGTTCTTTGGTTCGACTAACGTCTTTCCCACGATGTAGTCTTGAGAATTCTTCTCTGGGTCTGGTTCTACTATGTAGAATCGGTGGCTCCCAAGATCACCTTCCAGCTTCGTCCAAATGATTGTCTCTGAAGACGGCGGCAAAACTTCGTCTTTGCTGATGACTGTCCTGAGAGTTACGGCATTCTCGTTTCCGTACACCATCGGAATCTCCACATTTCGATACCTCAGTACTTGCATCCCGATGTCCAAGATTACTTCATTTGCTTTCATGAAGTCTATTCCGATGATGCACTCGTCGCATATATCCGCCACCAGAAACGCATGGGAGAACGTCAGTCCTGCCAGAGTAATCGTAAGACGAACTTCTCCAAATACCTTCGCCATTTCCCCTGTTGCAGTCTTCAGGCAGTAGCTGTTGGTGTTGTGCAGCCAGGAGCTTTTGACGATATCTCTCCTTACAATGGAGGCAGTGGCACCTGTGTCTATGGTGGCTACGCACTTCTTCTTGCTGATTAGTGCCTCCACTGTCAGGCTCTTGTTACCCCGTTTGGTTTGCGAAACTTGAATGGTGGTCCTGGGGGCCTCGATTCCAGTAACCAACTTCTGCCCCGCGAAGTTGGTCCTTACGCATTTCCCGACTGCTGGTTTTGGGAAGTCTGACTGACAGGATGGATGTTATCACCGCCAGATGCTTCCTCTCTGCTTCTCCTACTTCCGCAATGTGGACAATTTCCTCGTCTAGGTGCACTTCTGCACTGCCGTTGTAGGTGTCCGATTTGGTTGCAATTCCAGCAACGGTTTTGACTTCCGCGAGCTTTGACGGCTGTTCTCTGGCATGAGCATTCCACGACGGACATTTCCCTGACACGGTGTATTCCCTGGTATGCTTGGTCCGCAGCCTTCATTGACAAAGCGAATGCCAATGCCTCGGGGAGTGTTCGCTTTTCAGCCATCCTTACAGCCATTTGCAGTTGTCTGTCCTCTATGGCCTGAATAAAAGCTTCCACCGCCATTTCGTTGATAAGCTCCTCACCGGCTTTAGGGTATGAAAGATGAGCTAGTCGCTCTATATCCGCTTGCAACTGTTGGAGCGTTTCCCCCCTTTTCTGGACTCGACTACGCAGCTGAACCCTGTACACCTGCTGCATGTGTTCATCCCTAAACCGCATCTCGATAGCCTGAACCAGATAGTCGTAGTTCTGCTGTTTATTTTTTTATTTTTTTTTTTTTTTTATAATTCGCGCGCGCCAAAAGGATTATGAATACCTTTATACTGTTACAGGGCACGGGCTTTTAAGGACAAGGGGAAGAGGAACAGAGGAGAAGCCTATGCACGTTGGCTTTAAATGTTTGAAGGTTGTAGTGAAGGGGAAATACAGAGCTTGGTAGATCATTCCACATTCGTGTCGTTCGGCTTATAAACGAATCCCTATATTTAACAGTACGACCGAAGTTAGGCTTTAGGGAAAACTGATGTGCATTCGAAGCATGTCGCGTATTGCGGGTGAAATTTTGAAGGGGAGGAATGCAACTGGCTATTTCGCTGGAGCATTTTTTGTAGAAAAAACGATAAAACAGGGAGAGACAGGAGACATTTCTCCGATGTTCTAATGAATGAATGGAATTCACAATGTCTCTATCACCTATGAGTTTTAACGCGCGATTTTGTACCCTATCAAGAATGTGCAGAACGGTCTTGGGTGCACCAGACCAGATATGGGCGTTATATTCCAGCTTAGGGCGGATGAATGCCTTATAAATTGAGGCCAGATCAGACGGGGTAAAATATTTCTTGCACCGTTTAAGGAATCCGAGACATTTTGCAGCATTTTTGGCGACCTCGAATATGTGATCATTCCATCGAAGATGGTTATTAATACACATACCGAGAATGGCAAGTCTTTCGGTTTCAATGATGCAAGTACCATCCATGGATAATGGTTGAGGGTTTTGGTTTCGCTTGAGAGACAGAAGACAGCATTGTGTTTTGGAAGCATTAAATTCCACGCGGTTGGTTGAACCCCATTTAATTATGCTGTCCAGGTCGGAATTTAATGTGTTTAACATACGTTGCCGTTCCCCTTCTACGGCCGAAGAGCAAGGACGTGAGTTAGGGAACGAATATGAAAAACTGAGGGTACTGTCATCAGCGAAGGAATGGATTGGATTAGAAGTTGCAGACAAGAGATCATTTATAAAAATGAGAAAGAGAGTCGGAGACAAAACAGAGCCTTGGGGAACACCAGCATTTATTTGGTGAATTACAGACTTGAAGCCGTCCAAAACAACTTGTATTGAACGCCCCGAAAGGTAATTTCTAATCCATTGAAGAAGAGACTCATCGATGCCATATGCACGCATTTTCGACAAAAGAGCCTGATGCCAAACTCTGTCAAATGCCTTTGAAATATCAAGCGCAACCATCTTGGTTTCGCCGAAGTGATGGAGAGATTGGTTCCACTTCTCGGTGAGATATGCCATCAAATCACCAGTGGACCTGTTGCTACGAAAACCATACTGCCGGTCATTAAGGAGTTTTCGTGAATCGAGATATTTCATAAGCTGACGATTTATCAGCGTTTCCATGACCTTGGAAAGAAGGGACGTAAGTGCAATGGGTCGGTAATTGGACGGGGAGGAAGATTCGCCTTTTTTGGGGACGGGCTGGACAAATGCTGTTTTCCATCTACTCGGAAAGAGCCCTGAAAAGTAGGATAGACAGAAAAGCTTACGCAGAGGTTTTGCCAGCGTAGAAGAACACCTCTTCAGAACTATGGGGGAGATACCATCTGGACCAGCGGATTTGTGTATGTTAAGACCTTTGAGTACTCCTGCAACTGTACGAGTGCGAAAGTGGACTTGTCCCATGGATAATTTGACGCTCTCAAATACAGGTGGAGACGAAGCATTATCTGGCAGTGTTGAGTTCGCTGCAAAGTGAGCAGCAAGCAGATTAGCTTTGTCTAAGGAGCTGACAGCTGGAATGTCATTGTAAATGAGCGTGGGGATGGCAGACGAGGCAGAATTTTTAATATTTTTGACGAATGACCAAAAATTTTTACTACCTTTGGGACATTGTAGGATTTTTTGCCTCAATTTTTGGTCATGTAAGAATTTTACACGTCGAATGTGGGCATTGCAGTCTTTTCTGGCTTGTTTAACTTCATTCGGTTTTCCTCAGATTTGTTGGCTTTATAAGACCGAAAACTTACTTCTTTTAACCTGATGGCCTCTTTACAGCTCTGGTCAAACCACGAGTTTTCCTTAGGTTTAATGCTCTTTATTCTGTTAGGAATAAAGTCATTCATACCTAAGAGGATAGTGTTAGTGATCATATCAGCAGCGGCATCCACGTCGCTATCGAGGAAGCATAGCGACCAGTTAAAACTCCTAAAGAAGCTATTGAGGCCGCTCCAGTTGGCTTTCTCGTATTGCCATACTTTTCTTTTAGGAGTTTTTTCTTTAACTGTGTGGTCAGAGTACGAGAATTTAGCTGATACGATATTGTGGTCGGACCGACCTAGAGGCGCTAGAACATCAATGGTGTATTTATCAGGGTGAGAAGTAAGAAACAAGTGTAAGGTGTTGGCGGAATGACTTTCAATGTCCGGTATACGTGTAGGCTCATTTACAAGCTGAGTCAAATTGTTAATCTCAGCGAAAAGTTCAACATACCTTCCTTCGGGTGTTGTCTGGCCAGAATGTTGAAGCCAATCCGAATTGTGTATATTGAAATCGCCCGCAATGACAATTTCAGTATGAGGATACAAGGAGACAATTCGAGTGATGGAATCGGACAACGCATCAAATTCATCAAAAGTTGAGTTGCTGTCCGCACTAGGGCTTCTGTAAATAAAGCAGTAGTGAATTATTTGCTTACGGACGGTGAATTTTAGCCATTTGAAATTAAATTCCGGGTTGGAACAGTGGCCATACTGTGGTGGAACTTGGTAAGCAATATCACTACGGACATAAATGGCGAGGCCACGGTGGGGAAAGAATAATGACACTAAGTTATATCCAGGCAGTTTCAAATCAGAAGATTCTTCCACTACCTGTGTTTCGCTTAGTGCCAGAACAGCTGGTTTATGGGAATGGGCGTGGGCGTACATATCGAAGAAATTCGTTCGAAGCCCACGAATGTTGGTAAGATCAACCCTAAATTCCCTCATCACTACAACATAGAAACACAAAAAGACACAACTCTGACGTAACTAAGCAAAACTGTGAAGTGTAGATCCAAAGAATAGTTTTCCAAAACAAACTGTCGCATGTGCTATGCCCAAACGACAATCAGCTGAGGTCCGCTATTCGGATAAACATTCACAGTCCGCTATGCATCAAATGTTACACTCTCTCAGTCATCGCAACTGGAAGTATGTACATATATAGCACATGCTCCAATTGCGATAACGAAGAAGCGCAACAGCGAGTGAGTGGGGGTGGTAAGATGGAATGCACCGGCACTGAATTGTGTTTATATATATATATTTATTTTTTTTTTTATTATTATTTATTTATTTATTTTTTTTTTTCCACTGCACTTCACGGAATTTGATTAGGCGCGCGATCGATTTTTTTTTTTAGTAGATGAAATTTTTAGAGAATCCTTTTGTTCGTCCATTGCTTTCTTTTGTTCGTCCAGCTTAAGTTCTAGAGAGTTCTTTTGGTCATCCATTGCTTTCTTGTGGTCATCGAGCTTAAGTTCCAGAGACTTCTTTTGGTCTTCCATTGTTTTCCTTTGTTCGTCCATGACTGACTTAAGTTGCAAGAGCAGACTTGTTATATCCGGGTCGGCTACTGTACTCGCTGGTTCCTCTCCCACGTCAAACTCTACGTCATACGGATTTTCTCCTTCCTGCTTTATTGCTTCTTCCAGTTGAATCAGTAGGTCATCTTTTCCCCCAGTTGTGTCGAGATTCCGCTTACTGAGTTCTGCCTTTAGTTGAATTATAGTTAGTTTTCCCAATTTGCGACCCATTTTGCGCAACTAATTAACTCAACACAGAAATCGTTTTTTTTTTTTTATTATTATGCAATTTCACACCACGAAAATAGTTATTCACATAATAAGTTTTGTCCCACTTCTGACACCAATGTAATATGCGAGCTACGGCTCGAGTAGATAAAACGATATTCTGTGAAATATATTTCTTTATTTTCTAGTCTGTAGAACAATTCAAGTTCACACTATACTATTCTTCGCAAATTCTTCTCTTACAAGGTCTCTTTCCTCTCAAATCACTTTATCTCCTTTCTATTACTTAATTCACAAATCCAAACTAATTACTTCTTCTTGTTAAATCTCAACTTTCTCTTTTATCCGTGATATTATCCGAGCGTGGTGACTAATTTCAGACACGAACCTCAAATGAAAAGACACTTCGGAATTTGTTGCCTGTTCGAGGGCGTAGTTATTATGCTACATTATGTTACAATATGTACATACGTATGCTGTTAAAGCAATAAAACTAGGTGCAACAGATAAATAAATTAGAACGTTGCATATGACCGTTTGGAACACATAATGAAATATAATCAAAATTAACATTAATTGTACGGAAACTATCGCGCGTGTTATAATTTATTTTTTTATTTTTTTTAAATTTAATTAAATAATAGTTAAAATTAAAAATTAAAGAGTTTTTAACAATTATTTTATAAAAGTCTTAAATGCCTTAAGTCATTCATTAAAATTGTGCCAATCTTATTTTTAACTTTTAGTAAATTATTTAAGATTTTTTAAAATTAAGAAAAAAAAAAAAAATAAATAAATAAATAATAAAATTTATTTTTTTTTTTCTACACAACAGCTGTAGTAGCTGAAAATATTCCGAAAGAAGTAAACACTCCGAAACCAGGCCGAAAATGTAAAGCAGGTCGCTCGCGTATGGGTTGTCGAGGTTAGTATCATATTTGCAAGACAAGCAAAGTGATTAAATTAGTGAGGTAATTGTTTTTTTTAATGAATTAATTCTATTTTGAAAAGTGGTACTCATCTTAATTTATGATCTAATCATTTGAGTAGTTATGTAGATAATTAATAAAGGCTACCTACAAACAGGCTAACATTGATAAATTTTGGTAACAGAGAATTTAAAAAAGTGTGTCTCTCAATTCTATCTGTTCAACTGTCCGTCTGTGTGTACATACATGTACGAGTATACAGTGTGCATGTCCTAACCCCAAACTTTACAGTACTTTACTAATGGCCGATTAATTATCAATTTTTTTGGAAACGGCCCTTACAAATTTGGTAAAATCTCATATTTCGTAATTCTACAGTAGCTCAATTTAGAATGGTTTTCAGGGTCTGTCTATTTGTCTGTCACAGCTGCATAACTTTTGATGTACGCAGATGGTGGGATTTTACTAACTCGCAAACAGTGCCAAAGTAAAATTTTGGAATAGTGGAAAACCAAATAAGTTTTGGAGGTTAGAGTAAAAGTAATTTTTTTTTTTTTCGATTCGCTGATCTCGAAAATATATAGTTCCAGTATTTTTACTCGATCAGGTTTCAATTCGAATATATATCCTCAGTTCCGATAAAATGACAAATCGTTGGATATAATTTTTGTTAAAATCGGTTGTGTCGTTTAGGCACTAGATGGTAAAATATGCATACATGATAGGAAGTTAAAGATTTCTTATTAAAAACATAAATTTAGTTCATGTTAAGCCAACAATTCTGTGGCGCATCACACCGCGTCGTATCTCACAGATAAGAAACAACTGACTCTGCAGCACACACAGATTTGTATTTTAGCTCTAACCCCTCTTGTTTTACTTCTACCCTCTTCGATCCTTTGTTTCTTTTTGTCTTGTCACAGTGTGACCTAAAGTACAGTGTAGCCCGTCGTTCCACTTATACTGCGCTCTAACATACATACGTATGCTGTTAAACAATAAAACTAGGTGCAACAGATAAATAAATTAAAACGTTGCATATGACCGTTTGTACCACATAAAGAGATATAATCAAAATTAACATTAATTGTACGGAAACTATCGCGCGTGTTATTAATTTTTTTTTTATTTTTTTTTTATTTAATTAAATAATAGTTAAAATTAAAAATTAAAGAGTTTTTACAAATTATTTTATAAAAGTCTGAAATGCCTGAAGTCATTCATTAATATTGTGTCAATCTTATTTTTAACTTTTAGTAAATTATTTAAGATTTTTTAAAATTAAAAAAAAAAAAAAAAAAAAATAAAAAATAAATAATAAAATTTTTTTTTTTTTTCTACACAACAGCTGTAGTAGCTGAAAATATTCCGAAAGAAGTAACCACTCCGAAACCAGGCAGAAAATGTAAAGCAGGTCGCTCGCGTATGGGTTGTCGAGGTTAGTATCATATTTGCAAGACAAGCAAAGTGATTAAATTAGTGAGGTAATTGTTTTTTTTTAATGAATTAATTCTATTTTGAAAAGTGGTACTCATCTTAATTTATGATCTAATCATTTGAGTAGTTATGTAGATAATTAATAAAGGCTACCTACAAACAGGCTAACATTGATAAATTTTGGTAACAGAGAATTTAAAAAAGTGTGTCTCTCAATTCTATCTGTTCAACTGTCCGTCTGTGTGTACATACATGTACGAGTATACAGTGTGCATGTCCTAACCCCAAACTTTACAGTACTTTACTAATGGCCGATTAATTATCAATTTTTTTGGAAACGGCCCTTACAAATTTGGTAAAATCTCATATTTCGTAATTCTACAGTAGCTCAATTTAGAATGGTTTTCAGGGTCTGTCTATTTGTCTGTCACAGCTGCATAACTTTTGATGTACGCAGATGGTGGGATTTTACTAACCCGCAAACAGTGCCAAAGTAAAATTTTGGAATAGTGGACCACCAAATGAGTTATGGATGTTAGAGTAAAAGTAATTTTTTTTTTTCGATTCGCTGATCTCGAAAATATTGTAATAGGCGAGCTACGGCTCGAGTAGATAAAACGATATTCTGTAAAATATAATTCTTTATTTTCTAGTCTATAGAACAATTCAAGTTCACACTATACTATTCTTCGCAAATTCTTTTCTTACAAGGTCTCTTTCCTCTGAAATCACTTTATCTCCTTTCAATTACTTAATTCACAAATCCAAACTAATTACTTCTTCTTGTTAACTCTCAACTTTCAATTTATCACAAAATTACAACTTCGCCCATTATCACTTTTCCAATCTCTTCGCCATGGTTCTAAACCAACTGCCTGCTCTCGATCGCCATCTGTCCTTATATAGCAGAAGTTTCTGATAGCCAGAAACTTCTAGCAAATTCTTCGACCACTAGAACAAGAAAAATTCTGATGTAATAATTCCAAGATGACAATCATTTCTTGCAGTTATAATTCTCTCTTATCCGTGATATTATCCGTCTCTTTCGTACACATGAACTATGGAGACTAACCGCAGACGCGAACCTCGAATGAAAGGACACTTCGGACCAAAATTCTGCCAGAATGAAAAGACACTTAGGAATTTGTTGCATTATACTTTTAGGGAGCGTAGTTATTATTATGTTACACTGCCCTCCTCTTAGACGTGTTCGTCCCGAACAAGTGCATCCTCATTTCGGCCATTGTATCGACTCAGTCGGTCCACATGAACCACTTTCATTTTGGCCCTTGGTCCTCGCTGGTTGCGGTAGACAACATCTTTGATGCGGGTTATTATTCTGTAGGGACCCTCCTAGTTCTGCTGCAACTTAGGTGATTTCCCCTTTTGGCGATGGGGATTATACAGCCACACTAGATCTCCCTCCTGGAATCCTGACGTTGTTGCCTTGACATCATACCTGGTCTTCATGCGGTCGCTCGTTATCTTAATCTGGCTTCTGGTCCTTTGGTGTATGTCCCTAAGCCTTTCCCTAAGGTCCGCCACGTACTCTTCTTCATTTCTGGGCTCATTGGTAGGAGATCCAAATTTCACCTCACTTGGTAACCGAGCTATTCCACCAAATAAAATTTCGAACGGCGTATGTCGAGTAGTGCTACGCACGGCACTTCTATAGGCCATCAAAAACAAGGGAATCTGCCGGTCCCAATCCCGTTGGTAGTCACCTACGACCTTCGAGAGATGTTCGTCCAAAGTCCTATTGAAACGCTCCACCATACCGTCCGACTGTGGATGAAGCGGGGTTGTCCTTGTCTTTTTGATTCCGAGTAGTTGACACATCTCTTGGAAGATTCTTGACTCGAAGTTCCGCCCTTGGTCAGAATGCAATTCCAAGGGCACACCGAATCTGCTAACCCAATTGTAGACGACCTGCTCCGCCACGGTTCTGGCTTCCTGGTTAGGGATCGGAAATGCTTCCGGCCACTTACTGAAGTAGTCCATCACTACGAGTATATACCGATTACCATTGTCGGTTTCCGGAAAGTATCCTGCGATGTCAATGGCGATTCGTTCGAAAGGTGTTCCCACGTTGTATTGGTGCATCTTACCTCGAGTTTTGATTCTCGGACCCTTGCTAGCTGCACACACGTCGCATTTTCTGCACCAGTCTTCTACAAACGACTTTCCGTCGGAGGATTCCTATTTTCTTCTCAGAACACCTTCTTGGACATGGAGGGAGTCCCACTGCGCAAAATATGCCTTTAAGGTCGGGCTTCTGTGAGAGATGTTCTGATGATCCGGTTTCTCCATGTTCTCCTTCCAGGCCAGAATCGGCTAGATATCCGGGTCTTCCTTCTGAGCGTTCCGGATCTCATCTACGCTCCAGTCGGCGATAGGTTCGGCTCTCATTCTTTGGATGGAAACCAGCTCCCGTTCTTCCTGACGCGCACAATGTTTACAATCCGTTCTGCATGGTCTCCGGGACAGTGCATCCGCATTGGAGTGGAGTTTTCCTTTACGATGCTGTATTTCATAGTCGTAGATTAGCAGCCTTTCGATCCGCGACCTGACCCTCAGGACTCTTGAACTGCAATAGCCATTTTAAGGCTGCATGGTCTGTGCGAAGAACGAACTTCCTCCCATAGAGGTATTTGTGAAAATACTTCGTAGCCAAGATCAAAGCTAGAAGTTCCCGCCTTGTCACGCAGTAGTTCCTTTCTGGCTTAGAGAGCACCTTGCTGAAGTACGCAACCACCTTCTCTTGGCCATCATGCACCTGGGAGAGTACGGCTCCTACCCCGACATTACTAGCATCTGCATCCACAATGAACGTTTCCCCGGGAGTGGGGTAAGCTAGTATCGGGGCATCGCATAGCCGTTGTTTAAGTGCCTTGAAGCTCTTCTCGCACTCAATTGACCATTTGAATTGTTTTCCCTTTTCCGTCAACTGGTGCAGGCTCTTTGCGATCCCGGCAAAATCCTTCACGAACCGTCTGTAGTAGGTGGCTAGGCCCAGGAAGCTCCTTAGTTGGTGTTTGTCTTTGGGGACTGGCCAGTTTTTCACCGCTTCGACCTTCTCCGGATCGGTTCTCACTCCTTTCGCTGAAATTATGTGTCCCAGGTACTTGACTTCCGCTCTAAACAGGGCGCACTTCTTGGGGTTGAGCTTCAGGTGGGCACTTCGAAGCCTTTGAAACACATCCCTTAGATTGTCTCGGTGTTGCGCAAACGTTTTTCTTACGACGATGACATCATCCAAGTATACCAAACAGGTTTTCCATGTTAACCCTTGCAGGACACATTCCATCAATCGCTAGAAAGTCGCCGGAGCATTGCACAGCCCGAATGGCATTACCGTGAATTGCCATAGCCCATTTCCTGCGGTGAAGGCGGTTTTCTCCCGGTCTTCTGGATGGATCTGTACCTGCCAGTAGCCACTCTTCAAGTCGAGAGTGGAAAACCATCGGGCTCCTGATAGTGTGTCTAGCGTGTCGTCAAACCGTGGCAGAGGATAGCTGTCTTTCTTGGTGACGTAATTGAGCTGCCGATAGTCCACGCAGAACCGCGTGCTGCCATCTTTCTTCTTAACCAGTACAACCGGTGATGTCCACGGACTTTTGGAACTTTCAATCAGAACTTCTTTCTCCATTGCCGACACCATCTCTGCAACTTCTGTCTGCTTTGCCAATGGAAGGCGCCTAGCAGGCTGACGAATTGGTCTAGTATCACCAGTGTGATACTAGACCATTCGATGTTGTACCAGGTGTGTTCGGCCGTATTCTCCGTCCTGTGAGGCAAATACATAAGCGTACTCATTGATAAGATTCTCTGCCATAGTTCGCTGCTCCTGATTCAGCTCACTGGACTGGAGAATCGTCTCTCTCGTTTCCGCTGTCCAAGGTGATGGGAGAGGTTTTGGAGCATCACGTTCAGATATTGTTGCGACGGCGGTAATCGGCGTACATTTTCCAATCACCTCCCCTCGCCTTAGTTTGACAGTGTGTGGTCTTGTGTTCAAAGCTCTCACTGGAACCATGGTGTTCTTTGGTTCGACTAACGTCTTTCCCACGATGTAGTCTTGAGAATTCTTCTCTGGGTCTGGTTCTACTATGTAGAATCGGTGGCTCCCAAGATCACCTTCCAGCTTCGTCCAAATGATTGTCTCTGAAGACGGCGGCAAAACTTCGTCTTTGCTGATGACTGTCCTGAGAGTTACGGCATTCTCGTTTCCGTACACCATCGGAATCTCCACATTTCGATACCTCAGTACTTGCATCCCGATGTCCAAGATTACTTCATTTGCTTTCATGAAGTCTATTCCGATGATGCACTCGTCGCATATATCCGCCACCAGAAACGCATGGGAGAACGTCAGTCCTGCCAGAGTAATCGTAAGACGAACTTCTCCAAATACCTTCGCCATTTCCCCTGTTGCAGTCTTCAGGCAGTAGCTGTTGGTGTTGTGCAGCCAGGAGCTTTTGACGATATCTCTCCTTACAATGGAGGCAGTGGCACCTGTGTCTATGGTGGCTACGCACTTCTTCTTGTTGATTAGTGCCTCCACTGTCAGGCTCTTGTTACCCCGTTTGGTTTGCGAAACTTGAATGGTGGTCCTGGGGGCCTCGATTCCAGTAACCAACTTCTGCCCCGCGAAGTTGGTCCTTACGCATTTCCCGACTGCTGGTTTTGGGAAGTCTGACTGACAGGATGGATGTTATCACCGCCAGATGCTTCCTCTCTGCTTCTCCTACTTCCGCAATGTGGACAATTTCCTCGTCTAGGTGCACTTCTGCACTGCCGTTGTAGGTGTCCGATTTGGTTGCAATTCCAGCAACGGTTTTGACTTCCGCGAGCTTTGACGGCTGTTCTCTGGCATGAGCATTCCACGACGGACATTTCCCTGACACGGTGTATTCCCTGGTATGCTTGGTCCGCAGCCTTCATTGACAAAGCGAATGCCAATGCCTCGGGGAGTGTTCGCTTTTCAGCCATCCTTACAGCCATTTGCAGTTGTCTGTCCTCTATGGCCTGAATAAAAGCTTCCACCGCCATTTCGTTGATAAGCTCCTCACCGGCTTTAGGGTATGAAAGATGAGCTAGTCGCTCTATATCCGCTTGCAACTGTTGGAGCGTTTCCCCCCTTTTCTGGACTCGACTACGCAGCTGAACCCTGTACACCTGCTGCATGTGTTCATCCCTAAACCGCATCTCGATAGCCTGAACCAGATAGTCGTAGTTCTGCTGTTTATCTTCCGGGATGGTCTGCAAGAGCTCCGCAGCTGAACTCCTCAGTGCAAGCGTGAGTGCAATAGACTTCTCTTCATCGTCCCAGCTATTGGTCATTGCGGCCGCTTCGAATTGCCTCTTATAAATTGGCCATGATGTTTGACCATCGAAGATAGGAGGCTACATCTCCTTTCTTCTCAGACCGTCAGTGGAATATTCCTGTGCTTTCTGTCTCTTCACGTTGCTGAGTTCCTTAGTAAGATTTTCAACTTGTTTTTCTACTATCTCGAATTGCGTATCCACTTTTTCAAACTGAGTCTCTATCTTCCCGAACTGAGTTTCATGTTTCTCTAAATTTTCATCGAATCTAGTTTCGACTTTTTCGAGTTGCGTCTCGACCTTCTCGATTTTCTCTTCGATCACTTCGAATTTGGATTCCAAGTTCTTGTTTTGCTCATCAAGTTTACTTTCCAGAGCATCTAGAGAATTCTTTTGTTCGTCCATTGCTTTCTTTTGTTCGTCCATCTTAAGTTCTAGAGAATCCTTTTGTTCGTCCATTGCTTTCTTTTGTTCGTCCAGCTTAAGTTCTAGAGAGTTCTTTTGGTCATCCATTGCTTTCTTGTGGTCATCGAGCTTAAGTTCCAGAGACTTCTTTTGGTCTTCCATTGTTTTCCTTTGTTCGTCCATGACTGACTTAAGTTGCAAGAGCAGACTTGTTATATCCGGGTCGGCTACTGTACTCGCTGGTTCCTCTCCCACGTCAAACTCTACGTCATACGGATTTTCTCCTTCCTGCTTTATTGCTTCTTCCAGACGAATCAGTAGGTCATCTTTTCCCCCAGTTGTGTCGAGATTCCGCTTACTGAGTTCTGTCTTTAGTTGAATTATAGTTAGTTTTCCCAATTTGCGACCCATTTTGCGCAACTAATTAACTCAACACAGAAATCGTTTTTTTTTTTTTATTATTATGCAATTTCACACCACGAAAATAGTTATTCACATAATAAGTTTTGTCCCACTTCTGACACCAATGTAATATGGGAGCTACGGCTCGAGTAGATAAAACGATATTCTGTGAAATATATTTCTTTATTTTCTATTCTGTAGAACAATTCAAGTTCACACTATACTATTCTTCGCAAATTCTTCTCTTACAAGGTCTCTTTCCTCTCAAATCACTTTATCTCCTTTCTATTACTTAATTCACAAATCCAAACTAATTACTTCTTCTTGTTAAATCTCAACTTTCTCTTTTATCCGTGATATTATCCGAGCGTGGTGACTAATTTCAGACACGAACCTCAAATGAAAAGACACTTCGGAATTTGTTGCCTATTCGAGGGCGTAGTTATTATGCTACATTATGTTACAATATGTACATACGTATGCTGTTAAAGCAATAAAACTAGGTGCAACAGATAAATAAATTAGAACGTTGCATATGACCGTTTGGAACACATAATGAAATATAATCAAAATTAACATTAATTGTACGGAAACTATCGCGCGTGTTATAATTTATTTTTTTATTTTTTTTAAATTTAATTAAATAATAGTTAAAATTAAAAATTAAAGAGTTTTTAACAATTATTTTATAAAAGTCTTAAATGCCTTAAGTCATTCATTAAAATTGTGCCAATCTTATTTTTAACTTTTAGTAAATTATTTAAGATTTTTTAAAATTAAGAAAAAAAAAAAAAATAAATAAATAAATAATAAAATTTTTTTTTTTTTCTACACAACAGCTGTAGTAGCTGAAAATATTCCGAAAGAAGTAAACACTCCGAAACCAGGCCGAAAATGTAAAGCAGGTCGCTCGCGTATGGGTTGTCGAGGTTAGTATCATATTTGCAAGGCAAGCAAAGTGATTAAATTAGTGAGTTAATTGTTTTTTTTTTTTTTTTTATTGAATTAATTCTATTTTGAAAAGTGGTACTCATCTTAATTTAGAAGCATCTAATCATTTGAGTAGTTACATAGAAAATTAATCAAGGCTACCTACATACCTGCAAATAGGCTGACATTGATTAATTTTGGTAACAGAATTAAAAAAATGTTTTTTGAAAACGGTCCTTACAAATTTTGTAAAATCTCATATTTCGTAATGCTACAGTAGCTCGATTTAGAACGGTTTTCAGGGTTCCGGTACTTACAAGGAACAAATTAGGGACGGAACCCTTATAGTGAAAGTAAGTTGTCTGACGGTCTGTCTATTTGTGTGTCACAGCTGCATAAGTTTTGATGTATGCAGATGGTGGGATTTTACTAACCCGCAAACAGTGCCAAAGTAAAATTTTGGAATAGTGGAGAACCAAATAATATGTGGAGGTTAGAGTAAAAGTATTTTTTTTTTTCGATTCGCTGATTTCGAAAATATATAGTTCCAGTATTTTTACTCGACTTTCATCCTTTGTTTCTTTTTGTTTTGTCACAGTGTGACCTAAAGTACAGTGCAGCCCGTCGTTCCACACATACTGCGCTCTAACATACATACGTATGCTGTTAAAGCAATAAAACTAGGTGCAACAGATAAATAAATTAAAACGTTGCATATGACCGTTTGGAACACATAATGAGATATAATCAAAATTAACATTAATTGTACGGAAACTATCGCGCGTATTATTAATTTTTTTTATTTTTTTAAATTTGATTAAATAATAGTTAAAATTGAAAATTAAGGAATTTTTAAAAATTATTTTATAAAATTCTGAAATGCCTTAAGTCATTTATTAGTATCGTGGCAATCTTCTTTTCAACTTCTAATAAATTATTTAAGAGTTTTTTAAATTAAGAAAACAAATAATTTTTTTTTTATTCTACACAACAACTGTAGTAACTGAGAATATAACAAGCATAGTACCACCGATAGCCACTATTTCGAATGAAGTAACCACACCAGAACAAGACAAGAGGCGTAGAGGACGTCGCTCGCCTATGGATTGTCGAGGTTAGTATCATATTTGCAAGACAAGCAAAGTGATTAAATTAGTGAGTTAATTGTTTTTTTTTATTGAATTAATTCTATTTTGAAAAGCTGTGCTCATCTTAATTTATGAGCATCTAATCATTTGAGTAGTTATGTAGAAAATTATTCAAGTCTACCTACATACATTCTAACTTTGATCAATTTTGGTAACAGAGAATCTAAAAAAGTGTGTCTCTCAATTCTATCTGTTCGACTGTCCGTCTGTGTGTATACAGTGTGCATGTCCTAACCCCAAACTTTACAGTAATTTACTAATTTCCGATTGATTATGTATTCTTTCGAAAATATCCCTCACAACTCATATTTCGTAATGGTACAGTAGTGTGATTTTGAACAATTTTCAGACTTCCGGCACTTACACGAAAAAAAAAAGAAAAAAGACGGAACCCTTAAAGTGAGAGTGGTCTGTCTATTTGTCTGAATCTGAAATGTGCAATTGGAAAATTTTTTAAAATTATTTATATGTATAAATTTGAATGAATTCTAAAAAAAAGTCTGAAAAATATGCGAAAGGAAGTAAGGCCACACAAAAACGTTTGAGTCAAGGTTTCATTAATTTTCTTGCGACTTCATTCCATAGTGAAATAACGCCTAAATCCAAAAAGTTAAATAAAGTCCCAACAAATAAAATATCACCCAAGATTAGGATCAGTTTAATTTTGATGTTTTATAATCAAAGTTTAGATATATTGTATATATATATATATAGATAACAACACTTCTTTTGACTCAGTTGATGTGAGCACATTTACGATTGGTTTGTTTTATACTTCTCGTGTAGATAATAAGAACATAAATCAGGGGAAAACTGAGTTCCTTAAAAACTAGAGATGACTCCTTTTCAAAATAAATTATTCGATTTAACTTTAAATAAATTAAACAATTGGTTCTCGTAACTAATACCTTTATTTCCTTTTCTATTTCAGTTGTTCCAAAACTTTGTATCCGCTGATGTCAATTTATTTGCGAAGGATTTGAAAAGCGCACTGAAATCAGTCCAATCTTTTGCTGTTCCTATGTTTAAAATATAAATTATAACGAATATTTATGCAATTACCTATTCAAATGTTATATCATATTTTTTTTATTTTACATATGTTAGATTTTGATTGGTTTGCCATAATTGTTCAAGAAATTATATAATTTTAAATACCCTGCATATAGAGGTTTTCTATAAGAATGGCATATAGGGTAGGATGGTGGTTTTTAGTGCATTGAGCTTTCAATTAAACATTTCTATGTGATAATTTCAACATGGTATATAGGGGGTAGTGGAGCGAAATGGACTATTTAAAGCTCGGATCTGAATTTAATAGAAAACTATTGGTTACACTAAATTGGAATTATTTTCCTGTAAATTTTAGTCTTTAATAATTTATAGAAAGAAATGAGTTAGTTCGTCAAAAATAAGTTCTATGTAAGAAATTTTAAGACAACCAAAAAACTTCATTTCATCCCGACAATGGGGCTATGTCTTTTATCAATTTTCTCTCTCTTATACCCGAGATAGACTTAATTTATGAAAAATGAGTGGAAGTCCGTTTTGCCCCATTCTCCCCTACCACTTTATCATACAAAATTTTAGTTCTGTTCTTGCTTGTGAATCAGTTTTTGTATCTCGCTGTCTTGAAGCTCATGTTCTCCGTAATGCCCTAATGACATTTTATATCAAAAGTGTTTTTCCGACGAATTCATTCACAAAGCCTTTATCGATAAATATGGTTGATCAGGCAAAAAAGCAAACAGTCGAAAGTTTACTGCCAAGTGATTAAAAGTAATTCTATAAGCTAAGCGATTTTAATGATTTACTCGCACCTATATACTGGTATATCCAAGACTCAGTTTGCGCTAAACATTAATTTTAAAGTGATTTGTAGTGGTGTGGATAGTTTGAATATTAGACAAAGGTAACATTTAATCTGTATTCTCCTAAGTTTAGTTCCAATTTGTGCTTAGAAGAGGTTATTGTCATTTTGTTATTGTTATAGCAGAGCAAAGGAGTTTGAATCACAAGTTATTACAACAACAAAAGTTAATGCAATAGCGGGTGAAGCTGCAATAACACCTGAAGATATTTTTAAGCTGCTGATTATTTTCAAAACATATTGTTTATTAACAGTACTGAAAGTTCATTAACACTAACTATTGAGCTGAATTGCGCCAATAGAGGTTGAAAGAACAACAATCGAAATAGGCAGAAGAACCGAACAAGAGATCACTAGAGCGGTACTTTAGTGTATCGCAGAAACTACTTCTATAACTACAGTGTCAATTACCGTGGTTTATTTATATATAAGAACAGGAGCACCTGCAGATACTCTAAAAACTAATTTTGCAAAATAATTCGTATATATTTACATATTGTAATATGCGATCTACGGCTCGAGTATATAAAACGATATTCTGTGAAATATATTTCTTTATTTTCTAGTCTGTAGAACAATCCAAGTTCACACTATACTATTCTTCGCAAATTTTTTTCTTACAAGGTCTCTTTCCTCTCAAATCACTTTATCTCCTTTCAATTACTTAATTCACAAATCCAAACTAATTACTTCTTCTTGTTAACTGTCAACTTTCAATTTATCACAAAATTACAACTTCGCCCATTATCACTTTTCTAATCTCTTCGCCACGGTTTTAAAACTACTGCCTCCTCTCGATGGCCATCTGTCCTTATATAGCAGAAGTTTCTGATAGCCAGAAACTTCTAGCAAATTCTTCGACCACTGGAACAAGACACGAACCTCGAATGAAAGGACACTTCGGACCAAAATTCTGCCAGAATGAAAAGACACTTCGAATAGGTACGATTGTAGTTGAATATCTTAACAATATAATGTTGAAAAAATGGTGGTAAACAAATGAAAAGGGAAAATTCAGTAGACGGTATCTAGTTTGGTTTTCCTTCGCGTTTGTCCACTGTTAAGAAAAATAAAGTGCACGTCTGGGTCACACGTACGCTCAGAATTCAACAAAATTAGTTTTTACTTAAATTCATTTATTTTATTTTATTATAAAAATGTAAGAAAATAGATAAAATCGCACTTGTATTGTAATTGTGATTTAAGAATTATACCATTGTGCATAGAAGCTAAAAAAGCCATAAACTAGGATAATGGAATATCTCGTATTTTATATGTAACACCGTCTCGGAAAAAGGTAAAATATTTTTTTAAGAACAAAATTTCAACAACTTTCCAAAATTTGGTAAGCCTTGACATTGTATATGTCATTAATACGTTGCTTAAATATAAATTTAGAACAAAATCGATTAAGCCATAGCCGATAAATAGACAATTTTAAAAACTAGTGCATAAGTAAAGTACCGTTATACATTAATATTAAATTCAAACGAAGTCGTCAGAGCCGTTTTTCAAAATTGGCAATTCGTAAAGTTCAGCTAAATGACGTTTGAAGTAAATAAAGACTGAAGTCAGCCATACGTACAGACAGAAAGTATTGATTTTTTCTATTAGAGTAATATCAAGATTGATTTAAATCTGACGTCGACAATTTTCACGAAACCAATACTTGCCCTTACACAACATGTACATATTTAAGTGAGAGTAAAAATGCAGAAGTCATAAGTTTTTGGACGTCTTTTGTAGCTTTGAAAATGAAAAAAAGACACTAAAAAATAAACTGATCATCTTAGTGTGTAGTAAAAATCAACTTGTGACTGCACAGTCACAGATATAAAATTTGAAGAAATCCGTGCAGACATCTCTAGATGGCTAGTTGTCTGTTTTTAAGGATAATTTAGGAAGTAATGTCTTCTTAAGAAAACACCTCTCACTGATGTTCAATCCGTATGCAACTAAAGCGACCAACCTCATGCGGGCTCCACTGTCCTATTCTATGGTTAGACCTTCAGGCAGAGAAAATATATTTTAATTTTGATCGAGAATTGCAGTATAGTTTCAGGGTTTTTTTTTTTTTTTTATAATCTGCGCGCGCCAAAGGGATTACGAATACGAATACCCTTATATTTTTTCAGGACTCTGGCCTTTAGGAAAATGGGGAAGAGGAACAGAGGAGAAGCCGGTGCACGTTGGCTTTAAATGTTTGAAGGATGTAGTAATGGGGAAATACAGAGCCTGATAGACACATTCGTGTCGTTCGGCTTATAAACGAATCTCTATATTTAACAATACGACCGAATTTGGCTTTAGGGTAAACTGATGTGCATTCAAAGCATGTCGCGTATTACGGGTGAAATTTGGAAGAGGAGGAATGCAACTGGCTATTTCGCCGGAGCATTTTTTATGAAAATAGCGATAAAATAGGGAGAGACATGTTCAAGTGAATGTATGGAATTCACAATGTCTCTTTCACTTATAAGTTTTAACGCGCGATTCTGTACCATGTCTAGAATGTGCAAAACGGTTTTGGGTGCACCAGACCAGATATGGGCGTTATATTCTAGCTTAGGACGGATGAATGCCTTCCTTATAAATTAATGCCAGTTCAGACGGGGTAAAATAGTTCTTGCACTGTTTAAGGAATTCTAGACATTTTGCAGCATTTTTGGCGACCTCGAATACAGTATGTGATCGTTCCATCGAAGATTAATAACATAATGGCAAGTCTTTCGGTTTCAATGATGCAAGTACCATCCATGGATAATGGTTGAGGGTTTTGGTTTCGCTTGAGAGACAGAAGACAGCATTGTGTTTTGGAAGCATTAAATTCCACTCTGTTGGTTGAACCCCATTTAATTATGCTGTCCGGGTCGGAATTTAATGTGTTTAACATACGTTGCCGTTCCCCTTCTACGGCCGAAGAGCAAGGACGTGAGTTAGGGAACGAATATGAAAAACTGAGGGTACTGTCATCAGCAAAGGAATGAATTGGATTAGAAGTTGCAGACAAGAGATCGTATATAAAAATAAGAAAGAGAGTCGGAGACAAAACAGAGCCTTGGGAGACACCAACATTTTTTTGGTGGATTGCAGACTTGAAGCCGCCCAAGACAATTTGTATTGAACGAAAGGTCATCGATGCCAAATGTACGCATTTTCGACAAAAGAGCCTGATGCCAAACTCTGTCAAATGCCTTTGAAATATCAAGCCCAACCATCTTAGTTTCGACGAAGTGATGGAGAGATTGGTTCCACTTCTCGGTGAGATATGCCATCAAATCACCAGTGGACCTGATGCTACGAAAACCATACTCCCGGTGAATCGAGATATTTCATAAGTTGACGATTTATCAGCGTTTCCATGACCTTGGAAAGAAGGGACGTAAGTGCAATGGGTCGGAAATTGGACAGGCAGGAAGATTCACCTTTTTTAGTGTCGGGCTGGACAAATGCTGTTTTCCGTCTACTCGGAAAGAGCTCTGAAGAATAGGATAGACAGAAAAGCTTACGCAGTTTTCTGCCAGCGTAGAAGAACACCTCTTCAAAAATATGGAGGGGATACCATCTGGACCAGCGGATTTGTGTATGTTAACCTTTGAGCATTCCTGTAACTGGACGAGTGCGAAAGTGGACCTGTCAAATGATTTTTAATATTTTTGACGAATGACCAAAAATGTTTCTTGCCTCAATTTTTGGTCTTATAAAAAAAATTACATGTCGAATATGGGCATTGTTTAAACTTCTTTCGGTTTTCTTCGGATTTGTTGCCTTTATAAGACCGAAAGCTTACTTCTTTCAACCTAATAGTCTCTTTACAGCTCTGGTCAAACCACGAGTTTGCCTTAGGTTTAATGCTCTTTATTCTGCTACGAATAAAGCCATTCATACCTAAGAGCATAGTGTCAGTGATCATATTAGCAGCGACATCCACGTCGCTATCAAGGAAGCATAGTACCCAGTTAAAACTCCTAAAGAAGCTATTAAGGGCCCTCCAGTTGGCTTTCTCGTATTGCCATACGAGGGTAAAGTGAAAAGTTCTCGGCCCGACGCAGAGATGGCGTTCCAATCAGCAAAAATTTATGTTTCCTGCCTGGGTGCCCTTCTCATTAGTTCGTATGACAAGTTTTAACTTGTTCTCTCAAGTAGTTTCTTTACACGAATTTTTTGCAGTAGACGTCTTGCGTGTTTTGCGTTAAAATGGATAAACTTGAATATCGTGCGGTGATAAAATTCTTCGTTTTGGATGGGTTAACCCCTAAGGAAATTCATCCAAAGTTGACAAAAGTTTACGGGGACGCTGCTCCTTCCATGTCAACCGTTAAAAAGTGGGCAACTGAATTTAAACGTGGTCGCACGTCCCTCGAAGATGACCCACGTGAAGGACGGCCAAAAATCGCAACCACACCCGAAACCATCGAAAAAGTGCATGATATCGTGTTGGACGATAGGCGATTGAAGGTGAGTGAGATAGCTGAGGCTGTGTGTATATCGGAAGAGAGGGTGTGAAAGATCTTGCACAAAAACTTAGGGATGCGAAAGCTCTGCGCAAGATGAGTGATGGATGATTTTCGCGGCAATCTTTGGATCGATTCAATAGGGATCCGACCTATTTTGTGCGGCAATTTGTCCCCATGCATGGGACATGGGTTTACCACTACACGCCAGAAACGAAACAGCACTAGAAGCAGTGGGTGGGAACCGGTGGTTCAGCGCCAAAGTGAAGTCGATCGCATCTGCCAGTGTGTTTTAGGATGCGAAAGGGATCCTGTTAATTGATTACCTTGAGAAAGGCAGAACAATTACAGGCGAATATTATTCCAATCTTCTTGGCCAGCTGGATGCCAAAACTCGTGAGAAGAGGCCTGGCTTGAAGAAGAAAAAAATCATCTTTCACCAGGACAATGCACCTGTATACAAGTGTGCGTTGGCGATGGGAAAACTGCGGGATATGGGGTACGATTTGCTCGGCTATCTCCCCTATTCACCTGATTTGGCACCCTCAGACTTCCATCTGTTCACAAACTTGAAGAAATTTGTTTCTGGGAAGCGCTTCGCATCCAATGCAGAAGTTGAGAGGGCCGTAGATGAATATTTTCACAGCCTTCCAGACTCTCACTTCCCAGAAGGAATACTGATGTTAGAGAAACGCTGGACCCAGTGTGTTGAAGTCAAGGGAGATTATGTAGAAAAATGAAATAATTTTTTATCTGAAAATCACAGTCTTTCATTGTCAGGCCGAGAACTTTTCACCTTACCCTCGTACTTTCCTTTCAGGAGTTTTCTCTTTAACCGAGTGGTCGGAGTATGAGAATTTAGCTGATACGATATTATGGTCTGACCGACTTAGACTCGCTCAAACTCGCTACAGTAAAACCATGGATCATCAAAGGTTGCATATGAAATGTTCGACCCCAAATGAAATTGTTTGAAGAAAAATTTATATATACAATATATATATCTGAGAAAACAGATTGGTTGAATAAAAGACGCACAAGTATTTTATCAGAAAATTAAACATTTAATCTTCCTCGTCTAACACTAATAATACAACATTGATTGTAATACATACATAAACTGTCTACTATTACATACATATTCGTTTTCAAAATAATCGTGTTTTTATCTTTAAATTAAATACAAAAAATAATAATTTATTAAGTAAAATTTAATAACAACAATACCCCCATATTTTTATGTAGATACAATTATTCATATGAATAAGAAGAAAATGTAATATTCTCTTTTCGAGCTGGGAAAATTCTGTTCGAAATGGTTGTTTTCTCGTGCACTTGTTGCAACGTTAAGTATTTGGTATCTTCTTTTGAGAGTTGTACAACAAGTTGAGAAAAACAAAATATCTGCGTGCGCTTAAAGTTTTCTGGTAGATACTTAGATTAAATGGTGCTGGTAATAACTTGACAAGGCAAATTATTTTCATATATACATAGAAAAACAGTTCTTAAGCTATTTTCGTTTAACAATTTAAAAGTCGTAAGAGTTTGCCTCATCGTCGCCTTTTCTCGCTTTGAAGATGATTCTATAAATGACAGCAGCTAGAATACCTCCGGCAATTGGACCTACCCAGTAGACCTAAAAATAATTTTATTTTTAGATTATTATTTCATTGATGAATGACAGAATGTGTTTAGTACCCATTGTTCATCCCAGTTGCTCATAATAACAGCTGGTCCAAAAGATCTAGCTGGATTCATGCTGGCACCTGACAGTTTAATCTAAAAAAAAAAATAAAGAAATAATAAGTTTATGGAAAATGAAAATCAGGCTTTAACCCACCGCAGCCAAATGTCCAGCAGTGATAGACAGACCAATGGCAAGTGGTACAGAACCCTTAACATCGTTGCGACGAGTATCGGAAACGCCCTTAACAACAAAGACAAGGATGAATGTAATAAGGGCTTCGACGAGAACAGCCTGTCCGCTGGTAAGATCCGCGCTAAATGATGTTACACCAAGTGTGGTGCCAGCTAAATGGGATGGAATAGCGACCTGTAGAATTAAAATAAAATTGTATAAAAAATAAATAAATTGAAAATAAAATAAAATCGTTTAACCTTAATCAGTGCTGCTCCAGCAATTGCACCAATGCACTGCATGATTATGTAGAAAGCACCTTTTAGAATGCTCATTTCTCCCACAACCACAAAACCAATGGTTACAGCGGGATTTATGTGACATCCGCTTACGTGACCGAAAGCCTGGAAAGAAAATATTAAAATTGTTATAAGGATTTGTATTGTATAAATATTTATGTAAACCAAAAATTATGTATTAAGCTTAAATTTAAAAATAAATGTGTGCCTTCCGACAAAGAACTATCGCAATGACATTAGAAGTTGAAGTTCTTGAGAGCCGGACTCATACTACGAGGTGGCACAAGTCATCATTCTATCGGACGATGCTCTCATTTTTGCAAATGGCGTCTTATGTCATCGCGACTTTGACATTTGTGAAGTAAATAGAAGGAAAATACGAAATAATTTTGCCAATGTTTTTGACAAATAATCGGTCAGTGGTTTTGGTTCAACGTGAATTTCGGCATCGATGCGGCGTATAGCCGCTAATCTCGAGGAGACTAGTTCACCACGGGACAGTATTAGAGGTGGCCGGCCCCAAAGCAGCCGATCGGTCGCGAATATCGCTGCTATGATTGCAGACGTCCAAAAGTACCCTCAAACATCAACTATACGACAGGCCACGTAAATGGACTGTCTTGACAGCGAATTTTGGTGAAAGATTTGAAGATAATTGACGAATTTGGTTTGAAGAACACGTCGTTCCAACAGGCCGGTTCAACCTCACATACAGAACGAGCTACTGTGGACATTCCGCAGCAAGCGTTTCCCGGCCGCTTAATCTCTCGTTTTGGCCATTTGCACTGGCCCGCAAGATTGCCCGATTTAACAGTTCCAGATTTTTTACTTTGGGGTTTTTTGAAGTCACTGAATCTGCGTAAGTTCAATTCAATCAATTCGAAAACGGGATGAGCTGACTGGAGAAATAGCGGACTGTAAAGTAAGACTAAATGAAAGATGTCTCCAGGTCCTGTAACATAACGACAAGCTTGATTTCTCAATTGTCTATATTCATGTAACAATTTTAAACTGGAACTGTATTAAACCTTTTGTGGACACCATTTCCCCTGATCATGTATAAAAATGGACAATATTAGGTCACTTTTTCCATATGCGACCCTTATTAAATGACCCTCGATTTTAAAAAGAGTATTTTGCAAGCTTATTCAATCAACTGTTGATATCCCCTTAAGAGTTACACCCTAGAGTTAGAAATGCCAAGAATATTTAAAGACAAATCCAAAGGCAAATTCTTCTACCGCCAATACCAAGTAAAAAAAAAAAAAAAATGTGTATGCCCTTCGGCGTTGCATCTCTGCATTCGCATCTATCACGATCGATTAGTATTATTAAAAACCAAAAGTTATTCAAATGAAATCATATCAAGAATCCAATGCGCAGTCAGAACATCTGGTTTGCGGGCATCACGAACACAACACATTACACTGTGAAACCATCGATTAAACCCACCAACCCCGGGCCACGTAAACATAAATAAAAATCCAACCTAAACACTTGGTGAGTTCTAATGAGAATAGTGCGTGTGCCATTCACGATCGATCGATCGCCTTTACAGCGTCAACGTTCAACGAACTTTCGGGGGGAAAAAAAATCTAGAAATCGAACAACGTTGTGCATGAAACATTTAAACTATTCCAACGCTCATTCACACCATAAGGCAGGCCGACATTCACACAGGTTCCCGTATGTTATGAACCCCCACTTGAAAGTGATTTTTATTAATGAATTGGAGAACTGGACACTCTAAGTGCACGACTTTGAGAGCACGGATCACACAGCAAGCCAGCCAAACAACATTCGATCGACAGAAATCACACGAAATGTGGTCTTGTACCTTGGGTGGACCGCCACTCTGTAGTGCAAGCACAACACCTGCTAAATCTTGTACGCACTTCCATCGGCATTAATCAATGCCTAGCTGCGTGTGCATTCGTCATCTGTATACATACACAGCCGCACAGAGAAACTTAGACTAAATCCGTTTTTTTTTTCTTCTTAAGATTGCCAATCATCTACGAATGCACTGTGCAACCTAAATTTTCCTGAACATAACCTTGATTTTCGTTTAACGCAAATTATGGATTTGTTGTTGTTTAGCAATTTGTTTTCAGTGGACATGGTCACTGATTATGGAGTTTGAGGTATGACTGTTTGAACAGAAGATGCTTTGCAATTGGAAGGTTTAAAGATTTTAGATCACAAAATGAGATAGATAAAACCTTGAGTATCTATCGATACCAGTCAACCCTTGTGACATTCACCGATGATGACGCTTGACGAGCTTCACCTAGTTGAGCGTGAAAATTGCCTTACATCTTCATTATTAAACACTAAATGCTGAAATTAATAAAAAAAAAAAACGGAAAAAAAAAGACGACAGCAAATTAGCCAGTGATGGTATTTTTGATATGGTAAGACCTCCCCTTAAGGCAATTTGTTCACTTGTTGCGCTAAATCTCCGCAAAGCGATCTCTGGAGATCAGCGTAAATAACCATACATCACTTGTCAAGCAGATTTATTAGCAATATATAAATTAGCAATATTTGCATTCGGGTACACGTGATGTGTAGTGAATGTTGTCGATGTCTGGTGTTAACACAGATGATGCCGTCACGTACGATATGAAGACACACAACACTTTTAAGTGACATTATTACATTTCGTTCTTCTTGTTTTTGTGCTTTTTGTTCATTGATCTTAAAGGTTCGTTAAGATCTTTCAGTGAAACAAAAAGTCGACTCTAGTGGTGTTTAACCTTTATTGATCAGCGGAACACTTAAGCGATTATGCGACCTATGCGAGAATGCTTGGTGAGGTTAAAGAACAAGAAGGTTTTCTGATCGTGTGTGGGTTGATCGAATAATTCTTGCGACTTTCAGAAAAGATACATTTCAGCTGATACTGACATACCAGGATCATGAGATTATCAAGAATGGACAAAATCTATAGAATGGACAATGGACGAGATTTTTAAAAAAAAAATGTTTTTAATTTTAAAAACCTAAAGCAATTGTGGAACAAATATTTTTTTACAAAATAAATTCATTTTCTACTTACTAATAAAGTTCATCAATTACTTAACCAACCCAATATTTATAAACAATTTGCAATTGGCAGAAGCGTTTTACTGCATAGTGAAGATTGAGACGTTACAAAACTGATAATGTTGGTGTTTTGGTGATCTATCGAAATTGTTGTTTTCAGGATTTTTGTCAATCAGAATTTAGTTTTTCGAGACATCATGGAACACCCTGAGATACCAATTATTTAGATAAACATAAATATAGCCATCGAATGGGCTTCCGACTTTTTCAACATGATCGTTTGTACAGGCAAATTTTCGGTCATAGACTTTGGCCCTAGGGGCCTTTATTCTTTTCAGTTGTGTTACCGTCAGTCATAGCTCCCAGACACTTAATGGATCGCATATTCTTGCTCCATATGGGAGATGCATAGAGAGACAGAATTACGAGAGCTACGTTAATACCTAAAATTTATGAAATTCTCGAGATCGAAAATCTTTACAGAAACAATATTTGCCCTTTAGCATTTATATTTACTTAGTGCAAGTAAAAAACAAGCATTCATTCCTGCAAAATGCAATATGGATGCATTCTCTTGTTTCAGTCGTGGAAAACAAGTACGAGTACCTACCTATGTAATGCAGGCAGAAGTCCTCTAGCGCATACCAAAGCGATAAATGAAATGTGATCTACCAATCACCTGGCATCCTTTGAAACTAATGTAAGAATATCTTGACCACACCATATTACTGTTGTCATCCACCTAGAGAAGATTTTACGGAGGAAATAAATACCTCTCTCTAAGGACTCCAAGAGAAGCCACAGTACTACAGCGGTTCAAAGGCAACGTCATGAAAGCGACTGAGAGTGTAATCCCCATTTTCTGTCTTACTGTTTAAGACTCTACCATATAGAAATCAAAACTATGCGAACACAACTTATAAAGGACATTAAGAACTGCATATCTAATTCCCTACTACTTCAAATGAGAAATAGAAATAACAATACAGATCTACATTAATCTCTCTTCTCAAGCCATGTTTTGTATGTACCTTAATGACTTTAACTTTCTATGATGTTCGCCCAAAGGCTAAGCGGGACTAATGATTTTGTTCAGTGACAATCTAATAGAATCAGATATACGAGTAATGCCCATTAGGTCGCAGATGCGATAGCGATCTTCAATTGCTTCACAGTGTATAGTAATGGTTCTGATTTCTGACCAGTATCAATTAGACGCCCAGTAAGTAAGTAAATGGTACTCCAGTTATGGTCATGACTCAAATAAGGAACTAATAGCACATCAATTGACAATAAATGTTTGTATACCCTACGCATAAACGATACCACTTAAGTCGTATTACTCGAAGGCAAACTTAAAGAGAAAGACGTACCCACCTAAGACGTGTGACTCCAACAAATTATGAATTCGTTTATCTTTGTCAAACAAAAATAATGTCCACAAAAATCGTGTCTGTCTACATGCTCAATATGTTTACTTAAGATTGGTTCCCACCATCACCGTTTGCGCGCTGATCGTTGAAAGGATCAATTGTTAGCACAATACGTAGTACTTTGTACGAGTAACTAAAGCTTATCACCTTCCCAATAGATATCCCGCATCCAAACAAGATTCACTCATGCAGGTTGATTCAGATGTTGGCGATGATCATAATGTTCGCGTGTACATAGATACCACAAACTAAAAGTTCTAAAGTTAAAATGATTGGGGCCTCCTTGTTTTGCAGAAGAAAATGTAAATTTATTGTTGTGTAGATTATGTCAAAATGAATAAATACTTTTAAATGTCAACACTTGAGCAGTCTCAAACGTCTAGGTTTCACGAGAGAGACTCTTTACTTTGTTTGTTATTTATACTTTTTTTTTTTTTTTTTTTTTTTTTTTTTTTTTTGGGATAATGATGGCTTGATAAGGCAAAGCAGTGATTCGCTTAAGGCTCATCGCTCATACACAATACATATTGCGCCATTGACTTTGGCAGATCCATCAAAAATGGTGTTCTTTGATGCCGCTGCCTGCTGCGTGCGGAGGTGGTACTTCTAGATAATCTCATTATAATTTATTAATTATTTATTTTTCCTTTTGGCAAGAGAATATTACACCGGTGCGCGTATAGCATTTGATTTGGAACCGATCGGAATGAATAGAATGTTTATGGATATAATTACTAATGGTGTTGTGAAATTGATCGACGCTAAGGTCGATGTGAGTAGTGATATGGAGAGTTGAAACTGCATACACAATGGCAGAGGGTTGTCATGGTGGATATTATTGGGTTTTCTTATGGAACAAAAAAAAAAAAAAAAAAGTAAAAGTGTGGGAAATGATGATGACGGGGCATGAATGGGTTTCAGGCGATATCAAGAGGCTTCGATTGTAATGGTTCATTGTGTGCACTTCTCTAGTTGACCCAATTTGTTAAGGAGACTTGCGCCTAGCGGCGGCATCGTAACGCATTTAATTCAACTGCCTATCATGTTAGTGCGGCGTGAATTCGAAATGAGTAAATTTTGCCAGAAATTCTGCAAATCAATTGGATATTGATTGTAGTGGTCTTATAAAGATCTCAATCAATAGTAGTAGGCACATTGAATAGAAATATGTAATGGCACGTTGGCGAGGTCTTAAGTTAAGTAGTTGTTGGTAGTTGCTGACTCAATTTGTTCTGTGCTCAGTAATATATGAATAATTTGATATACATTGATTGTGAAATAATGACAACTGAAAAGCTATGAAATCATTTTTACTTTCCCGTCTATATGAATGCTTGTTCCTACATATGTAACTCGAAGAATATACTGAAAATACTTCACACTCCATGACTGTCGACAAATCAGGCTCACAAAATATTTTAGTACTTCACGATATTCTTTGGAATAGGTAGAAACAAAAAAGTTACTTTTACTTGCACCTTTAAGGGCAAATTTTGGTTTCGTGAAAAAGTTCGACCTCGAAATTTTGATCAATCTTGGAATTATATACTAAAGGGTGTCCCAACATTTTACGCAAGAAGTAATTTTGATAGAAAACACAGGTTTTTAATTAAAAATTGTAAATGTTTCATTGATTCATAAAGTATACAGTATAGGGTTATGTATGGAATAAAATATCGGAAAAAAGGGCCTCCACGGCTTTGCTGGCACATACGCACTCTTTTGTCGAATTTTTCCATGACCGTTTTGCATAAATGTGGCTGAATTTCGTTGATACAGCGCTCAATTTGCTCCTTCAAGGCGTGGGTGGTCGTCGACTTGTTGGCATAATCCTTAAGCTTCAAAAACCCTAAGTCCAACGGTGTTAAATAGCTTGATCTGGGCGGCCAATTCTGACCTGAAATGACAGTAACTAAATTGTTTCTCGGTGGACATGTCGTCCACATCCATATTTTGCAATTTAGGCACAAAAAACTGGATTACCATGTCGCGATAGCGAGCACCATTAACTGTTATTGCTTGACCAGCCGCATTTTCAAATAAGAATGGTTCGATGATGCCTCCAGCCCAAAATCCACACCAAACAGTGACACCTTGTGGATGGATTTGTTTCTCAACAATCACTCTTGGATTTTCTGAACCCCAAAATACGACAATTTTGACGATTAACAAACCCATCAAGATGAAAATGAGCTTCATCGCTGAAGATGATTTTGTCAGAAAGTGCTGCCAAATATTCATTATTTTTAGAATATTGCTCAACAATGAAAAAGCTTTGTTCTTTCATGTAGCACTCCATTTTTAATAACCCCGACCTGTCAGCTGTAACGTTGTTTTTTTTTTCGTTGGCAACGCTGAATTTTCTCAAAAACGGCTCTAACTATTTTGATCGAATTCGATATTTCAGTTAGGGTGGACATATGCTATCAGATGGGGTACCGGGTTTTCACCAAAAATACGTATAACCACATTCTATATCAATTTATGATAAGTCTAGTGAGGCTGCTTTGCACTTTGCTAAGTACCTATGTACGCAAGGGCGGATCCAGGGGGGTGGCACAGGGGCACGGGCCCCCTCAGACACGATTCAGATAAAACAGACCAGTCGAAAAAATACTAGCAATTAGAATACTATGGGGTACACTCTTTAAGTATCTGGCCTTTGTGCCCCTCCCAGAAATAAATCCTGGATCCGCCCTTGTATGTACGTCAAGTTTTTTTTTTTTTTTTTTAAATGCTGACACATCTTTCCTTTTATTGTTGTTTTTATAGTTATCAGTGGAACTCCTATTATTTATACTGGATCCTTCTAGATTAACCTTTCATTTTCAGTTACACAATCGTGTTCCTCTACTCAGGTGAAGCAACAATTTGCCGATGAGATTAAATGCTTCTGAATTACTTAAAATGATTTTGAAGTAGGGTTAGTTGGCTAACTACAGATATAAGGGATGTTTTTTTTTTGTGAAATGTTGTGACAATAGCAAACAAAGAAAAAAATATTTTGCAGTGAATCGTAAAGAGAATCATGGCTTGAGTTCGTGCTGTCAAAAGTCGAAAGGAACACAACAAGAAAAGCACCCTCAAATTAATTCTTCAGAGATTGCGTGACGTCAGCGTTCTCTTTGGATTACGTATCCGAACAACGTATTAGCAAGTTATTTTTATTTTTCATGTGAAGAAGAATTGGCATTTTCCATAGAAGCTTGTTTACAAAAATTCTTTTTCCTGTACAAAATAAATTTAAAGAAAAGTTGTTACAGGACCAAAGCTTGGTGCTTTTGCACAAATCAGTAAGATATGGATCAAAGTTTTAAGTAATGTAATGTTTTTATTTTTTTCAATCATTGTAGGTATATCATATATACATAACCGTGGCATGAGGGTTGAGTTTCTTTTATAAATTCATTAACTTAAGCTTGAAACCGCTAATAGATCTTGAATTCCCTTTATTTGAAGGATATTATTCGCCAGTTCAGGGATATTTAACTCGACATCGTGCTAAATAATGTTCAAAATTTCGATTATAGTCATTCCCAAGGCAAGGAAGTTTTTGATGATGACCAGGGAGAATAAAATCAGAGCTTGCAATTGGAGGCAGATGCGATTACGTTGGTTAGGCTCATTAATTCATAAGCGTGATCGAGATTCTATTTCCTTTCTTTCATACTTCTTTCCGTTTAGTGGTTCTCTGGGAAAAATAGTAAATAAATAAACGATTTCCACCAAATCAGGTAATTATTAACGCAATTGTGTTTGACAGGTGGTAATGTTTAGCGCATCTTAGCTCACATAAATCAACATTTTACCTACTGCGGATAATTCTTAAAAAAACACACTTAATGACTGACTTTTTAGCACTGCTTTTAGCAAACATTTTTAATCAGGCAACAAAACTTTATGATGCCTGCTTGTTCACCCATATTACTCTTGCGCATTCATACCAATTAAATGCATATCCAGTGCAATTTTTTCGCATTTTTTCTAACAGAGTTGAGGCATTGATAAAGTGGACCCAGTGGACCATTGCATGTATCTATAAAATGAAAGATGTTAAAAAACAAGTGATTACCACTTTCTTCATTAGGATTGGTCCATTTATGCGCTAAAATGTTATGTTAAATTCACTTTAATTTGCATAGTTAAATTTGTATATGCAATTGGTAGTTTAGTCCACTATTGCCCCCATTGCATCATGACCGATAGAAATGCGTTTTGCTATTTAATTTTGAAACAAGGATGACACGATTGCACTGTAATGAGCTCGTTACATAACTACTGTAGTTTGGAACGTGCAACAGATTTAACAAAACAATAGTTATCTGTAAAATAGTTTTTCTTTTTTGATTTCAACACTTGAGTGCACAATGCGCAATACAAAGGTTGAACTTTTCATATAATTAGCCGCAATTAAATGAGCGCAGTGCGCTCTTTCAACTGCGATGGCTTGATTTTTGATATCGCGACATAGACAGATTGCAGCGTGTAAGTAAAATGCACTAAATGATTCACTTGAATGAGTTTGATAAATTGACAATGGAGAAAGGAAAAGAGAAACACTTTCTATGCCAGCCTGTTGGTTTGGTTTGAAAAGTGAAACTTATTTTAAAGAGTTCATGAGATGCTGGTCTTTAACTTTGCGTTGTATTCTAAGGGGAATATTATACACTGATGGGTTGGATAATATTAAATTAACGAACCAACTTAATAATTGAGGCGAAATGGATTTCTGCACGAAACTTACGTTTCAGCATTGAATACTGCTCCGTTAATCTATTTAAATGAAAAGAGTCTTGCAAGAGGGGAAGCTATAAAAAGTTAAATATTTTGGCGCTATGCATATACATACATATAAGACTTCAAATAGAATAAACGTAAAATATTTACAGATAAACCTTCTTTTTTTTATATAGTTTGTTGCACTAAACACCATGTACCATGTAATAAGTTATTAACACATTAATGTCTAATTAAAATGTTTACAAGTTGGCACATATAATTTAATTGAATTAGATTCCCAGAACTGATTCATTATATTTAATGCACACTATAACGTGAAATTTTTCCATTGTAAAATCTCTTCTAAAGAAAACAATTGAAGAATGACACACTGACGATCATCAATTAATACCACAATTAGATAACAATATCTCTATGAGTGAACAATTTAATTTCTAAAAAAACGAGCATTTTAAAAACTAATCGCTTAAAAATTACATCAAATGGATATCTGTATTGTCTCATGGGTACCTAAGTTTATGCCATTTATAAGCACAATGTGTTCACATTTAAGGTAAAAAGATCGCATAAAAAATGGCGTGTGTAAGGTTTTAAAAAATCTGATTTGTAGATAGCTTCAAATTGAAAAACTTAATTGAGTGCTGAAGATTATATCGACTTAGAATTAAAGATAACTTTTTTTGTGGCTAAAAATTAGTTAGTTTCTTAAAAGGCTTTATTATGTCAGCATCTTCCCCGTTGCATTGCAGAACTTCGAGGTGCTCATAAAAATCATACGGCTTCAGATGGTGAAGATAAAATCTCATTCTATAAAACAATGTGATGACGACGAATTTGCAAAATGTGTGGGTAACTGAAATATATGTAAATGTGATGCAAATTTGGGTTAAGGTGTGATCTGAGAAATATACTGTGCGTCAAAAAAACATAAGAATTTTCGCAAAATTTGATTACATACTCGTATATACGAGAGTGGGTCAATAAGACCCTGAAAATTAACACAAATTGTGTCGTCACCTTAAATTTAATTTTTTTTTTTTTCGTCAAGAATCATCTTTTAAGAGAACGCACCCAAATTTTCAGACAGATCCGTCAAATAGTTTTGTTGTGGCAGCCATTTTATATAGACGCCTACTAGCATTTTCGTTAAAATGGAAAAAAGTGAATTTCGAGTGCTCATTAAACACTATTTTTGCGAGAAAAAACTATCACGTAAACCAAACAAAAGCTTGACAAATATTATGGGGACTCTTCACCATCGATTGGAACCATTCGCCACTGGTTTACTCAATTTCGGTGCGGTCGTTCAAGCACAAGTGACGCCGAACGTTCTGGTCGCCCAAATGAGGTCACCACACCAGAAATGGTCGACAAAATCCATGGTTTGATAATGGACGATCGGCGATTGAAAGTGCGAGAGCTTGAAGAGGCCACAGGCTTATCACATGGCTCAGTGATTTCGATTTTAGATAAATATTTGGACATGAAAAAGCTTTCCACAAGATGGGTGCCGCATTTGCTCACAATCGACAACAAACGCATTCGTTTGACAACTTCAAAGGTGTGTTTGGCGATGTTCCACAAAAATTCGGCTGAATTTTTGAACCGTTTCGTAACCGTGGATGAAACCTGGATTCACCACAACACACCAGAAACCAAGGAACAGTCAAAACAATAGACGTCTCCTGGTGAATCGAAGCCGAAGAAGGCCAAGGCGGGTTTGTCAGCAAACAAGGTCATGGCGACAGTGCTTTGGGATGCGCGCCGTGTTATTTACATCGATTATCTTTTTCACCAGGACAACGCACCGGCGTACAAGTCCGCAGTCGCAATGGCAAAATTCCATGAGTTGGGCTACGAACTCCTCCCTCATCCAGCATATTCCCCAGATTTAGCCCCCTGCGACTATTTCTTGTTTCCAAACATGAAGAAATGGCTCGGAGGTAAGAGATTTGGGTCGAATGAAGAGATCATCGCTGAAACAAACGCTTATTTTGAGGGGCTCGAGAAATCGTATTATTTGGAGGGCATCAACAAATTGGGGAAACGTTGGATGAATATAATGTATAGAGCTAAAAGGAGTCTATGTTGAAAAATAAAATGTTTTTTTTACCGAAAAGAGTGTTCTTTATTTCATTTTTCAGGGACCCACCCTCGTAAGGCAATTTAACTCATGGTAGAGATGGACGGACATCCACATTCCCCATTGTGTGGAGTGTTCTGCAATCAGTACACCTACCTTCTGATCAAAAAGTACCCGAAATTCAAACAAACTGCGCTTGAGATATTGTCAAAAACTTTTTTTTAGGTTGGTACGTCTGTCATTTGGCGCTCAAATATCTGTTTGAGCGCCATTTGTCGGGAATCTGCGAGTGATAGCTTTGTAAACAAGCCAGTGTTTGTTGTGTTCTGCGAATTTCACAAATGTCAAATTAAATTGAGCAAAGAGTTTGCCTGAAATTTTGTGTTTCTAAAAAAATATCATATGCGGAAGTATTGAAAATTTTAACGGTAGCCTACGGGGACTCAACAATTTCGAAAACACAAGCGTACGAGTGGTACAAAGAGTTTAAAGCGAGCCGTACTGTGGTTGATGATTCGGCTTGTTCCTTGTCATAGTTGAGGTATTTACCAGATCATTTGACAGTCTTTTATCACCTAGTATTTTCTGCCACAGTTGTATGCAATAAAACTGTGGCATAAATGTGCTAGAGAGAGCAAAACATCGGGAGGCAGAGCAGTATTGGAATATGTGAGGGGAGTCTTGTCTGGTTTACATTCAAATCAAGGTTTATAAATAGCTTTGTTAAAACTGTGTGCGGCAGACTTTTAGAACCTTTTAAAAGGTTCTGCAAAAAATTAAGCGGGGCATTTTTATGTTTTTAATGTTACATAACTTTTTAGACCGGAGATATTTACCTATACTCATGTTAAAAAATACGTAGTAAAAATAGAAATCAGGAGTACTCGTACTCAGCATTAAAAATCCTGGACAATGTTTAAGAATGCTCGAAGGCAGTAGGGAGTAATTGATAATCCTCCAGATGCCTGACGATTCTAGAGGAAGATTGATGATAGTTAATGATACTAAACGATGCCAATTTAGCTAAATTTAATTTGGTAACAACTAATTAAGTACAAAGGAATGCTCAAAAACTACCTTCATCTATTAGGTTTTTTTTTTTTTAATTTTGAGATAATTTGGAACAAGATTTACAGCATCTGAAAAAGTCATACATATTGCAAATATGTAGGATGTTTTGAGTGTTTCAAAGAACCTATTATTGTACCTGCATATAACGATTTAGTTTTCAAAGAATGGCAAATTTTTCGGGCTTTGAAAATTAAAAATTTGAGTTACAACTTTGCTGGAGAAGTCGAAGATTAGAAATACTCTTTTGGGTATTATTACATGTGAGCAGCTGGACCACAAACAACTACGGAAACGTCTAATTGATTCATCCTTTTTTTTAGATATTAATTTATGCCTAGAGAGCAATCCCTCAAATGCAAAGTATTGATTGCACAACGTAAGTTGAAAAGACAGACAGAGAGAGTGAGACAGGTTGGTGTAGTGGTTTGAATTAAAATCCGAGGGAAGCATCCAGATAACTGGAAAGCACTTGTATTGTTATTGTCGTGGATTTATGAACATTTTACCATACGACTTTCCTTGAAAGAAATAATAGTCAAGCATCGTGTGGTGCTGACAGTAACTGATTTTTAATCGAAAAAATAAGAACCCGATAAAATAATTAATTTATGAGAATCGAAAAGCACCCGCTGGTCTTGGATATCTTAAACCTTGGAATAGAATCTTAAAAAAATGAAAGTGTATAAGTAAACGATGCTGCATAAGTCACAATGACGTAGCGATTGTATCTGACACTAATTAGTCTGAAGTAATTAGACGTTTCACATATCAAACAGTCAGCAAGTGTTAAGCTGCTGTTCGCTGTGCAATGGTCGAACTCAAAAGTTCTGGGAAACAATTTAAACTCAACAAATCATCGCATTACCTTTCCATTCCATAATCTTTTAATATGACATATATGTAATTGTAAATTGTTCAAGATAATGAATGACTTTGTGTCACTCAGAATACCTTTCGTGCTTTGACCTAAGACGTCCAGCAAATTGCACAGCCTCAAATTCTGCGTAATGAATATACGAGTAGATACAAGCTGAAGTTTATGTAAATGTTCTAGTCTGCGAGGCGAAAAGTGAATGTCTACCTATACATTTACTATGTGTAAGCTAAGACAGACTTGGTTCAGAATGCTGGAGTGATCATAATTTCTAACACTTGAAGTAGGTATGCATTTTTTTCTTGTTTTTCAGTCTTCTAGTAAAATCGCATAGGCTTCAAAACACCTAAAATGTCACGCACAAGTGTGATTAACGAATAGTAGCGTGACTTCTGATTGTGGGAAAGGTGCGTTGTGAGTGGTTTGCTAGAAAAGCGCTAGCAGCCATCATCAACATCAAAGTAATCACTAACATTATGATGCTAGGTTAGCATATGTATGTAGTTAACGATGACATGAGTTTCATTTTAGATGACCAGAGGATATTAATGAACTTCAAAGCTTTTCAATTTATGCTCACACTTATTAATTGGCTGTAAAGAAGTAATGTTTTTCAACACGCTTTTAATGTTTTTGTTGACATGATTAGAATATAATATTAGTAGAGTGTATGTATATTTTTTGTAAGATAAATGGAGGATTTGCATAACGAGTAGGGTTTTCTAGTAAACAGAATATTCTAAAATGTTCTTCGACTAACCATTGAGGGCACTGGTTTTCATAAGTCAAAACCGTCTTCGAAATACGTATTTATATAGAAAAGTAATGATATAAAAGAAACAACGCTTCCTTTGGTTCAAATGATTTTTAATTAAAATTAATATCTATCTGTATATGATATTACTCTCCAAATGAGCTGATAAATGTGGACTGGGGTAAGCCCTCAATAAACTGAATTGGTCCTCTTCACCAGGAAATATAAAATTCCTTACCTAGCCTCTTCTAATCTGAATGGAACCAGCCTCGTTTTTAAAGACAAAACAAAATACCTGGGTCTTATTTTCGAAAGGAAACTTAGCTGGAAGCCCAACATTCAGGAACGCGTTAAGAAGGCTACCTTAGCTTTGTACTACTGCAAGAAGGCCATTGGTAAGAAGTGGGGAGTGCAACCTCACATAACTTACTGGCTCCATGTATCAGGCCCATATTTATGTACGGCGTGATTGTTTGGCGACCAGCTCTCTCCAAAGCTGTATACCGCAACCAGCAAATGCAAATACAGCGATTAGCTTGTCTGTGCATTAGTGGTGTACTTGGAAGCACTCCTACGAATGCACTAGACATTTTGTTCCATCTGATACCATTAGATCTCTTTGGCAAGCAAATGGCAGCCAGTGCAACCATTCGACTCAATGCCACCTCACAGTGATCCCGCATATCCACAGGCCACGCCACAGTTCTTCAGAACCTATAATACATTCAGAAAATACCGACTACACCCTTCCCAGGTTCACTGTCAATTAAAACTTTCGGGCCACTATGCCATAGACTGGGAGTGAGATGTGACCACAGACAAAGAATGATTACATTTCTACACGGATGGCTCTAACACAATCGATGGGGTGGGTGGCGGGGTTTTCTCCGACAGGCTAAACGCTAGCATCTCTTTCCGTCTCCCAGATCATTGTAGTTTACAGAAACTTAATACCACCTGGGTTTCAAACCACACCACTCTGTCTTTCTCTCTGTCTCTTCCTTTCCACAAAACCGCACGGGTTCTAAAAATTAGTATAAGGGTATTCATATCCCCTTTAACACGTGCAAATTATAAAAAAAAAAAAGATCATTGTAGCGTTTTCCAGGCTGAAATGGAATGTAATATCTGCTAAGGATATTAGCACCTTCACTCACAGTCAAGCCGCTATAAAATCTCTGGAATCGAACTCTTCCTCATCAAAGGTCGCTCTAGATTGCTGCACGTCTATTAACGAGATGGCAGGGCAGTTCAACATTTACCTGTGCTAGGTGCCGGGGCATAGTGATGATCTGGTCAGGCAGGGCATACATTTTCAGATTGTGTAATTGCTCAAGCAATTGTAAGCAATTGCTCAAGCTAAATGCTATCAAGGAGATCAACTTCAGGTAGGAGGCTGGCATTAAGTGTCATATCACTGGACAAATTTGGCCTCATCTGGATCAGAGACGCTCGAAGAGGTTGGTCTCCCTTAGTAGGAAGCATATCAGCACAATAATTGGTGTCATTAAGGGACACTGTCTCATTGGAAGGCACGCCAAAAGGCTTGGTCTTTAACGACTCTGGTCTCTAACGACTTTTGTAGAAGCTGTAGGGACGAGGACGAGGAGAAGACAACTCTCCATCTCATCTGCACTTGTTCGGCTCTCTCTGCAGAAAAAAGGCTTCACTTGGGAGCTTACTTCTACGATAGCCTCTGTGAACTGGCTAACACGAATGTTAGCAACCTCCATCGTTGCAGTAGAAGCAGGACGGGAGAAATCCCCTGATCCTGTGGTATCACAATGGACCTACTCTGATCTAGGTGTTTCTATGCTTAGGGCGCAGGTAGCCACTTGAACTTAACCGAAGTATATATGACAGAATTAAAAGCGGGATTATGAAAGATTAGAGTGGTAGACGAGGGGGGCTGTAGTACAAACTTTCACCATTTCTCCGGTTCGCTTAATTCATTAAAGCCTTTGATACTGAAATGGCAAGAGCAGTTAAAAAGTGATATAGCAACGTCCTTACAACAAGGTCTTTGCGAAATCCTTTTTTTTAACATTAAGAGTCCTTAAAGGCTGCTTAAAGTACTTTCTGTTACTCAAACGCAGAATGATTTGGCACAAATGTATATTCATACAAATATGGCTTCTTCGACTAATGTAAGGGAGGTATGGGACAGTCTTTTTTTTTTAACAAGTAAAACAGGCTTGGTGATGCTTGAGTCAGTCGAGTTAGAATAACCTAGATGCTAGGAGGTTAAACGGATAGAGAACATATTTCAATATATTATTGCAAATATCTCACTTATATGCAAATGTAAACTAGAAGGTACCTTTATACAGCGCACATATTAAAAATAAATATGTACATATACAATCATTAGTTTTTGATAGATGAATACTTTATAAATAAATCTTTTAGCCATGACATTTTGTCATTTCAATGGAAGATGGAGCTTTAGCACTCACGGCACATATTTTTTTTATCTAATTTGATTAATAGCCCGTCATTGCTCACATTCAGTGAACGCGAATGATGTATTAATCATTAGGCATATTTATATTAAAAAAAACAAATTAAAATTCATATGCTTTTGTTAGTTCACTCACCTGAGCTAATGTGGCCACTGTCAATCCAAAGGTGAATGCAATCTGTACAATTGATGGCTCGTACCCATCCTTCCAGCCACCTACAGTGCTTCCAACTCCAATGAATATCAAAAAGAATGTTCCGACAAATTCGGCCAGAAGCGTTCGCCAGATATTTTTGTTATCTGTGATATCGGAGATACCGATGATTTGAGACATTCCTAGAAATAGAGGAAATTCATAAATTAATTGATGATTGACTTTAAAATGTGAATAATATGTGACCAATAAATTGATGGAAAACATCGATGGATTAATTGATGGAGACACTATTTCACGTGCGTAGTTAATTAATGCCATAGACAATCTTAATCAATAGTTCTATTAATTAATTAATTAGGCAGGTGTATTCAAGTATTTACTTAAGAAAAACCCTTCATCTGGTTTTTGTTCTATTGAAAGCAGAGGTGGTCAGCCAATATCTAGTTTTTTATATAAATCGCCATCAAATTAGTTAATTAAGTATAATTTACATCAAAAACTGGAAGACACCCGAATTCACGTGGATCTATGAGAAATAATGACTATTTTTGTCAAAAACAATTAATTATCAAGATTTTTCCAGAAGCTTACTTCCGGTGCGCGTTCTTCAACAAAAAATTTCATCAAGATCAGCAGAATTTGAACAGATTTCTTTAAATCGCAAATCTTTCACGATATACGAATATAATATTTCTGGAGTCTACAATGGACCAGTAGTCTTTTATTGGCCGTTTTACTCGCACTAGTTCGCAGTTGTATGAATGGACAGAGGGGTAGAGTTTAAAAAGTTGACGACAACTGGTGCTAAGGTCATAAATCTCTGTCAATTCTGATAATTTTATTATTTGTAGGATTCTTGAGAGATACATTATATCTTAAGAAACCATGTTGTTCTAGCAATATTCCCTCATTCATTCGTCAGGTTGTCCTTATCCTGTTCCAAACTGCTCCAAACAGAAATCAATTCTCTGATTCCAAGTGCCAAATCCTACAATGCCCATCGTAACCTGTTCATATGTACACTGTACAGCATTACTTTATCATATGGAGTAATGCTTCATTTTTTTAGAAAGCAATAGTTATGCGAAGATAAAAGTCATATTCAGGAACAAACTCCTATTTGCAGGAAGATAGCCAAGGACAATCAGAAATTTGAGTTTCCAACTGTTAGGAAACTACCCTACTTGCATACCATATATGTACCGTACATACATATGGTATGGCCGCCGAATCTATTTCGGCAAAAGTAGTTTTCAACTATCATTCGGAAACGTAAATTACAAAACTTGGTACTCTATGTCCTTGCATATACCAAATATTGCTTAAATTAGTAATGTACTGATAATTTAGGAGTTACGAGTATGGAAGCACAAACTGCAGATATTTCGTTTGAAGTAAATCCGTTCAGCCGTGCTGCAGTTGTGCGTACAGACAGTTCAATTTGTCGAGTTCCTCTACTATACGTAGGGTCATTCAACAAGAGGTGTCATTTTAAAATTCGGGCCATTGTTGAACTGTCAACATTTAACTATCATCGCAATGACTTTTGATAAGTAAAAACTAGGAGGTTATTAAATATGGATCGATACACACTCGCACAACGTGTTGAAATAGAGAAAATTCACTACAAAAACGGTGAAAATATCGCGGAAACATTTTGTAAAGTTCGCACTGCTTTTGGTCATCATCAAGCGCCTTCATTTGCGATAAATTCGATAAATTTGAACGTCTAATGATAAAGTCTACGTCAATGCTCCACCAACGTTTTATGCACTAAAAGAAAATATCAGAGCTGAGAGAAAGTATACAGCCGCAATTATGAGAAAACGTGATGAAAAATTTCACCAAAAGAATGTCTATTTGTAGGCAGAGCCGAGGTAGACATTTGGCAGATATTGTATTCCATTACTAACCTCAGAGTTTGTACTTTGGATTAAAATAAAAATATCACCTCTTGTTGGATGACCCTATGATCAGATTTGATCAAAGTCTAGAGATCAAAAATGTTAAAAAAAACCCATAGCTACACAAAGTTTTAGACATAAAATTTGCATCTATCCTAATTGGCGGTGCAGGTCCTATCACCCAGACTATACTTCTCTTTGCGAACCCCTCCATCGGACAACTGCACGATATGGCTGATACACCTACATGCTTTCTGTAATTCTTCAAAAGGCCAGGATGGAAAAATTCCTTTTCGGGTCACTGCAACAATCCCAAAACACTATTTCTAATGTTCTCCTTCTACTTCTCTTCTTCTTTTTATTAAGATTCCCACTCATGGCAACGCTAAGGGCTCTAGTAGGAATATGCAAGCTGACAGTTATGACTGTATCTGCAACCCTCGTACCTAACCTAACCTAATTTTTCCAAACGGCAAAAGTCCACAAAATTTTGATTAAAGCAAACATGATTGATTTAATATTTATACTCTCATGCTCGATAGTTACTTATATAAACATATCGTTCGTGAAATAAGTGTTACACGATGGTAAACATATTTCACAATTTATGCGAAACCATTTAGTTTGGACAGCAGAGGAGATCCACAAAATCAGATGAATAACTTTTAGATCTCACTCATCACAATATCGACTCATCGAACACTACGAGTATCACGGAAGCGATTTATACTGATTAAAATAAACAAGTTATTCACCCTCAATGTATTCACGCAACCTGTCCAAAAGGATCATCATGATTATATTTAGCTTTGCTAATGTATCTGCCAACTATTAAATCTATTCGATTCTTTTAATATTTGCACTTGAAAAAATCTCCCGCTACGAGTATAAACAACTCTTCGCCACGTTCTAGACTAAACTCAAAAGCATTACTGCGAAAAGGCTGTGAAATTCACCTTCTACGTATAGTAAAAGGTTCTCAAGTCTTCTATGCTCTCTGTTAATTAATCGCATCAATTAGGATCCATTTCATAAAGTAAACAAATCACAGAAGAGAAATAAAAATAGCAGTTACTCGTATTCAAGCACCTGCTACTCGCCACACCAGAACATCAAATATGACTTGTGTGAGTTGAGGTTGTCTGTCGACACGTAAATTGATTGAGGGCCGTCGACGACGCGCCGATTCACTTACTGCGGATCGCCACTTTTGCTGTGGGGTTCTCATTTCCACATTTCGACTAGCAGGGGAGGGTGATAATGACAGAGGCACTGATAATGAAATTAGCCGCTAGTGCTACTCGGTGATTTGTTACAATTGAAAGCTGTTACGGGCTCAAGTGCAGTAGGGCATTCGGCGAAGGTGAGACTTTAATCCTGCTCTTGAATTTAATTGAGTGCGATGATAGGGGTTGCTGTATTTGAAATTGAAACCGAACATATGTAATGTTGATGGTAACATCTAATTGCATAATTACTACTAGCAGCACTCGAGTGCATGATAAGATACCAAAGTTATTATTTGCGATATGGTACTTGTATAGCCAAAGTTCAAATGTCAAATATGATACATCATCAGGTTTATGACACAGCAAATGTTCGGCGAGTCTCTTTCAAGATTTTGAAAACATAATTAAAGAATAACTCGATTTATAGTGTCATCATTAAATAATAATCAACACTTCTAGATTGCGGAAGAGCGAAATTATGGAATGTCCGCACATGCCGGCATATAAACGAGAAAATAGCTTCTTATAAATAATGCTAATGAGGATTCAATGGAAGCTCTGCCACGTGTATAAATAAGAAATAAAGACGAATTATAAAAACATCAGGCGTTAAGACATTGACATCATTAAGACACAACATGCAATTATTGCTTAGTTTATTCGCCTTAGGAACCGTTTAAAGAAATAACCACAGCAAACTTCATGCAAAGAGGATACATTCTAAAGCGTATCTATTTGGGAAAATTTTTAGGAAAACCCCGCCATTTAGAGGCACATAGCGTTGTCTTAATTGAGATAAGATTGCTAAGTCTTAAAACGTAGAAAAGCATTCAAGTCTACATCCGCTCAGACCGGAATAAAAAGGAATATCTGCAGGCGAGCTGCTATGGGATATTTGGAGCGTGTTTGCCTGGTTGCTTATTTTTTTAAGGCTGAGTAGTTCAGAGATCATTTGAAAGGCACAACCAACTAGAAAATTATTGGAAAGATCAGTCATTTAGTTTAATTTTAGTACTTCCTTTATTGTAAAATGTCGCTTACTACTCACGTTTCATCCCAGCCGAACTGCTAATTAAATCCGATAAGAAGCAGACCGCAGTTCTCGTTATACTTAGTCTTAATAAAACTAATTCCAAGACAAACTTCTTACAGAATCGACGACAAGAACTTTGGCTTCTAAACGTAGTCTTTATTTATAATTTACGTCTAATGCAGACCTACCTAGCATGTTTATTTAGCGGATAATGCGTATTAAAAAAGTATTCAAAATAGCATTTTATTTTACAAAATGGCTTTAATTGGCATCTCGAACAGGGCTTAGTCACTTTTCACACAATATTTTGCGATTCATTGCAGTTTCAGCAAAAAAAAAAAGTGAAAAAAGTGGAATACGGAATAGGGTCCAGGGCCCCATTCCACCAAACGACTCAGCAACTTTTCAGTGAGAATTTTGCAATTATTTCCAAATTTTTGTTTCCCCACTTAAATTTAAATTTGTTAAGCAAATGCAAAATTATGCAAAGTATTATGTGTAAAGATTTTGCAAAAATTGCAACTTACCGTTCCACCAAAAACTATTTATTACAAAGCAAAATCAGCAAAATCTTGTGAATAAAACCCATTCCCATTCCATGAAATGATTTCTTTGCCTTAGCAAAGTGAAGATTTGCTATGTGAAAAGTGTTATGTACAGACTTCCGAACTTTGACAGTTGATAGCAGTCACATTGTTGAAGCTACATCTGTCAAATTGATGTCACTTATTCAGTCTGTTTTGCCAAATCACCATGGATGGATATAGCGTTCAACAACACGTGCAAATAATAAAAATTTTTTATCAAAATGGGTGTTCTGTTCGGGCAACGTTCTGCGCGCTTCGCCCATTTTACGGTCGCCATAATCGTCCTTCCGAGAGTACTATTCGCAGTGTGGTAGATAAATTTGAGTCCACTGGTTCAGTAAATGATCAACCAACACCATTACGTCGACAAAAAGCAAAATCTGGCGAAAACATCGCCACTGTCCGAGAGAGTGTGCAGGAGAATCCGAGGCAGTCGATTTCGCGTCGCTCACAAGAACTCGGCCTTTCGTAGACCACAACTTGGCGAATTTTGCATCGTAACTTGGGCCTGCACCCGTACAAAATTCAACTGACCCAGAAGCTGAAGGTAAACTGACTGGCTGACTGGTCTCTGGAGCAGTTGGAAACTGACCCTAATTTTTATCGAAAAATCATCTTCAGCGATGAGGCCCATTTCTAGATGAATGGGTACGTCAACAAACAAAATTGTCGAATTTGGGATGATACCAATCCACAATCCACATGAGATCCAAGAGGTGTGGATTTTGGGCTGGCGGCGTCATCGGTCCATATTTCTTTGAGAACGACGTCGGCCAGGCCATCACCGTCAACGGCGAGCGCTATAGATCAATGATTACCAACTTCTTTTGGCCTGAACTGGATCGGTGTCCATATACCAACGATATGTGGTTTCAACAGGATGGCGCTACGTGCCACACAGCTCACGCCACATTGGAAATTCTGCACGAGCGATTCGAGGGCATGGTCATCTCACGTGGAGGTGATGTGAACTGGCCACCGAGATCGTGCGATTTGACCCCGTTAGACTTTTTCTTGTGGGGTTCTTTGAAGTTGCAGGTCTATGCGAATAAGCCACAACCACAGCGGCCCTCAAAGGCAACATAACACATGCCATCGGTCAAATTCAGCCTGATTTATGCGCCAGAGTTATGGAAAATTGTACATTTCGGACGCGCGCCATCCAGAGAAGCCGCAGCGGACATTTGAACGATGTTATATTCCGTACATAATGGCATCGATAGGCCTTTCAAACGAATGAAAAATTTCGATGATATCTCACATACACTTTGTTTTATTTAAATTTAAAGATAGAAAGCGCTTAATGCAAGACCCTTTATATGCTGTGAAAGTCTTCATTCTGTTCCACCATTTTGCAACGGGTTGTCATTGACATTAGTCGTAGTGAAAAGTTGGCAAACCATTTGCAAAGAACGTCAGTAGGTGTTGCAAATAAAATGCTCTTATTTTCATTAATTATTTCCAATAAAGAAAGTTTCTCGCCTTTCTCACTGCGTAAACAGATCAAATGATTCGCATGTCCTCAACGAAATTTGATGTCCGTAGCCCACTACAGTCCTGTTTTATTAAACGACATATCACGTTTGCAATATGGTATAACTGCTTAGAGATCTGGCGGCAAATTTCAAATATTTACATGAAGATCGTTGCATATCATTGTGTAACTTATTTCCAATCGTTATACATAATGTAAACTCCAGCAATAAGAATCGGAATTATTTGCTAAGTACAGAGCGGAAGCGTAAATAAAGTTTTTTTATTTCGTGGAACGCAAACACTGCACTTATCACATTTAGCAAATTGCTGGTGGAATAGGACTCAGGTCCCAAATTATTGATATGCCTAGGTAAAAATCTGGTCGTTGGAGCGCCCCACTAGATGCCCCGGTCATGGAGGTGTTATCGTTGGGCAGGTCAAAAGCAATTCTTGCTCTCCGCATTCATTCATTATAAAAATTGTTTTCTTTACGTCTCGGACTGATTTAACATTGATTCGTGGCAGTTGGTTGGAAAGTTGGCTCAACTGCAAGTTGCACAATTGTTGGTGCGTTTAGTCAGGCTTTTGATTTGAATTTAACAGCAAAATAAAAAACAACACAAAAACTACCACAAGGGAGTGTTCTAGGGCCAACATATTTATTATATACCAGTGATGTACTTCATTCGAATGATACAATGATAGCTATATTCGAAGACGACATTGCAAGTCTAGCAGTTGATGAATGTTTGGTTAAAGCAATAGAAAAGTTACAAAATGCAGTTAACAAGATACTCGTAAGATGCAATGATGGCGAATCAAACTAAATGAGACGAAATCAACTCTATATTAATCTTATAAATAAAAGAAAAGAAGGATTTTATTAAATACCCTATTCTAAGACAGCTAAATACCTGAGTATGAATGTGGACGCTAAATTAAAGTGGAAGGAGCATGTTCAAAGAGAAAGCTGAGGAGTTAAATATTAGATGTGATTGGGATGTAATTCAGAAATGTCCAATGAGAATAAGATTTTATTATATAATCAGATATTAAAACCTGGTATCCAACTGTGGGGTTGTATAAAAAAAAAATAATGCACAGATAATCCAAACATTTCAAAACAAAGTCATTCGTGGAATAGTTAATGCACCATGGTTTACTAGAAACAATGACTTGCATCTTGATTTCCAGATTGACCTGATAGCAGAGGTGATAAAAAAGAACGCCATTCGTCACAACCAGAGTCAACAGATGCATATTAACGCTGAGAGATTGAGAAGAACCAAACCTCATAATACCTTCTCCAAAGCGATTTTTGAAAATCAAATAAAAATCATTTGTCGATCTTTCTTTGATTGGTCATGATTCAGGAGGTATATTTAGTGTGGTTAGAGCCCCACACTACCATGGTAGTACTTTTATTAATAAAATAAAAAAAAAACAACACAAAAATATATTCTGAAGGCTTTTGCCTAATTGGTTATCAGAGGACAAAATTTGGTAAGAAAAACGGACCAACTGTGCGTTCCAATCTAGGTGAATAGACACCAGCCATATGGAAATTTTTAGCTAAAAAAAACTTCACTTGCACTACAATTAAGCAAATTAGTCAGCCTTACTCAGTCTTCATTAAAGCAACGATTTTACTATTACCAGATTTACGAGTAAAGTCTGTAACTCTCGTCAATTACTTCGTCGTAAATAAAAATGAAAGCAAGCTCAATCCCCGTGCCCATTGTAGGTGTGCGGAATTTTCAATTTCAACCGCCACGCTTCGAATGGGAAAACGAATTTAAGTCTTAAAATACCTCAGCATGACTAACCAGATTGCATTATGTTTGGTTTTCTTCTTTGTTCGTCACAGTTTTGTTTTGGCTCTTTCTAATAATTTCACTTTGGCTTTCAATCAGCCGTCTTTGTTTACATCCAATTAATGGTGTTGTGCTGGCTGTTCCGCGACAAATCAATAATTTATCTATGACTTCTTGTATACTCGTATCGGCAGCGTCCCCAACACGTTTCTCTTTCGACAGCTATTCGCGCAGATGTGATCACTTTTGTACATAATTTTAGATCTCAACGCGATAATTATTCAATTTTTGTATTCCGCACGTGATTATGCCTAGAATGTTATGCTCGCTCATGCTTTATATAAATGAATATGTAAATATCTCAACTAATTCATTGATTAGTACAAATGTCACCGATTCGACAACTGGTTTGTCTTATACGCAACACAATAATGCAATAAAATCATTAAACTCTGTCTTCTTATTGTTTCTCTTGAAGTTTATACAAAAAATAGAAGAAAAAAACTTAATAATGGTCTTTGATGTAAACATAAGTCACCTACATAGTATGTACATGAGAAACTTGAGATCATGATCAACTTTATGACCACTAAGCCTTGTGTCAAGGAGATCGCTGATAGAGTGTATTGTACACATACGCGTTGTTCTCAAAACAATCCCCAATGGGGATTAGAGGCTGATTACCATTTTTATTTAAAGTTGTGATTGGAACGTCAGGAAATTCTTCTAGGTACATAATTGGGAATTTAAGACTAGTATGTATGTATTGTAGTTGTTGTATACATTTTATTTCGTCGGATGTTGACTTGTCCCTTGTCACACTTCAGACATCGTAGGTACGTATAAAATCGACGTTTCAAGATGTTTGTCACGAAATTCTTATTGACTCTTCTTAAGCAAATGTTGTAGCCGAAGTAAAGACGTTTTCCTTGAAATGTCAGTTCCACAAAATAATGAAAGGAACTACAGCTCATAGCAGAGAACTTATGAATATTTTGGGAAGTTTAAAAACAAATTGCAATGTAGAGTACCGTAAGGTTCTCCAACAACTTGAACTTTTTAATCATCTCATTTAGGGTACTTTTACGTTCTAAAATAGCTTTAAATAATTTCGAGTTTAATTAGTTAATGATATAGAGAACTCAACGTAGTGGTTACAAACAAATTTGTATCCACAGTTTGTATTTGAGGGTGGCCGTGGTGTAGTGGCAACATCATCGCTTGCCACGCTGTTGAATCACGGTTCGAATCCTGATGTCAAGAATCATCTATTTATTTCACATGAAATAAATAAAAAAGTCGATCACTTGCGAAAGCTTAGACAACTCTACTGTGAAGGCATAACACTGGCAGTAGCGTGGTCATATGGCCAAAATGCAACTTGATCGTGATGATGACATCAGGAGGACGGAAAAAAAATACTGTGAATCATAAGCAACGACAATAATAGCGAAAACAAAACCAAATACTCCCCAGTTATCTGGACAGCCACCCTTGGAGTTTACAGAAACTTAATACCACCTGAGTTTCAAACCACACCACTCTGTCTTTCTCTCTGTCTCTTCCTTTCCACAAAAAAACGCACGTGTTCTAAAAATTAGTATAAGGGTATTCATATCCCCTTTAACATGTGCAAATTATATAAAAAAAAAAAAAAAAAAATAACCAACCACCTATTGTATGATAAAGTTCATAAGGTTACAGTCATGTGTAGAACTTCCACAAATAAAAAAATCTGGAAATCAAGAATAGTGTTTTGACATCTAAAAACCTGTCTTATGTTCTTAAATTAGGACGTTCATGGCTTAGTGGGTAATTTCGACATATTTGAAGTTCAGATATTCTTAGGGCTCCGTCAGTATTTCGAATTATAGTACATGGATACACATATCGTTTTAACTGAATTTCTCCGCGTAAAATATACCAAAAAAGCAGCCAAAGATACCCTCATTTGAGCACTAACGGTTTCGGTTCCTCAAGTTAAGAATCTTCATATACACTTAAAACCAACCAAATAAATGACTGAAAATTTAGTTGGAAAAAACAACACATATTTTGGTAAGTCACTATTGCTCCCATTAAACCCAAAAGCTTGTCAAAGCTATTCACAAACTAACTTTTGAACAAATATTGAGCCGTTGTCTTTTTTTTTAACATGTCGTCCGATTATCTAGTCGATTAACTAAAATCGGTCAACTAAAAATTGTATATTAGCTGTGAGCTTAATAAAGAATTGCACTGAGAAGTTTGACATGTACGAGTATCTATATATACACATCGGCTGACTAGCTGCCCACTAACTTTTAAGCTTCTATTTCTATGGAGCTGTTTTCGAATAGAAAATATGACCAACGTTTGCACGTGTACGATGAGGTTTGACGCAAACTATCAGAATATTATTAAAATTATGCTAATTTCTAGTGTCAATAAAAGTCTCAAGGAAACCGCTGTGTCATAATCTACACAAAAAAAAAATCAAGAAATAATTGCATTACATTTACAATTTGATTCTTTAGTAAAGCACTGCCTGATACAATATACTCGTACATATATATTTATGTTTTCTTTTAAAGAATTAGGTAGATATTTCTCTTTAACAGAGCTCTAGATACGAACGATTTTGGGTCTTTTCCACCCGTAATTGATACACATTAGCATTGCCGAAATGCTTACTCACTAAAATAATCAATCTAATTAGTAGATTAACGTTAAAAGTTTTTGCCGTATTTTAAGTCTGAAAAACCTCAGTTTAGCTTCTAATTTTAGCACAGATGCTTTCAATCTAAATTAATCTTTTTTAAACCAAAAATTTTCCCACAGCCAAATCATGTGCATGTCAAGACGTCTCAATGTCAAATATTAGGATCAAATTCATTAAGTAAATTTACAATATTGATTAGCATTGGTCGTCTCTGTTGGCCTTTGTTGTTTGTACCAATATTGATTCCACGCATTAGTTATGGTCAAAATTGGTCGACCAATCAAGAAAGCAAATATGAAAAAGAGTAAGTAATTGAGTGCAAATATGCATTTTACGATTGATGGCATAATCAGTTAGTCTGTATTGAGTATTATTACTTGTTAATAGTCGGCTTTATATTGTTGTGCATTAATTTTTTATACTCTATCCAGGGTATATTAAGTTTGATACGTAGTTTGTAACATAGAGAAGTAATAACGATAGACAGCCAAAAGTATATATTTGTGGTCAACAACAAAAGTTATGTCGATCTAGCCATGTCTGTCCGTTTGTCCATCCGTCAATCCATATGTCAAAACTTTTTGTGCTTTAAATTTTGAGCTAGGAACGTGAAATTTCAAAAATTCGCCCACAGACACGCCTATTTTTCAAAAAAATTTCGTTTTTCTCAATATTTTTCCTAGAAACAGAAAAATATTGTCTATGTAATATATATAGACGTTGACATTCTCTACATTTTGCCCATACATAATATGGTCATGCCCACTTTTTGGGGCGTTTCTTAAAAAAAACCCATATATTGCTTTTTTAAAGCTATTTGCGGTTCAGTCTCTTTGTGAAGATCTCATCAGAATCCGTGAACTTCGATTATAAATTTTGGGAGCCACGCCCACTTTCTGCTAAAAAAAGGTGGACCAACAGTTTTGGTGATCAAATTTCATTAAAGTCGCGGACGTATTCTCTGTGGTGCTGTAAAATAAGGCCAAATGTTAGCATTTGTGAAAGTGAAATAAGGCCAACTTGGCATTATTTTACTTTCCATTGTTTGGTGGCGCTAGAAAAAAAAACTTCGACTCATACACCAGACGACCATCGGCCTCACAAGAAGGTACGCAGGACGCAGCTACGCGGCGTTTAGTGCAGTTAATGCTTTTAACTACTTTGAAGTTTCCATCATGAAAGACTTTAGCATTTGGCTTTATTTCACTTTGGATTAGTGAATTCGTTTGGCCTTATTTCACTTTCACAAAGCGAAATAAAGCCAAATTTTTGCATTTTTGGTTGGCTTTATCTCACGGCACCATTCTCTGTATAGCAAAATATTGTAGTATGCGAGCTACGGCTCGAGTAGATAAAACGATATTCTGTGAAATTTATTTCTTTATTTTCTAGTCTTTAGAACAATCCAGGTTCACACTATACTATTCTTCGCAATTCTTTTCTTACAATGTCTCTTTCCTCTCAAATCACTTTATCTCCTTTCAATTACTTAATTCACAAATCCAAACTAATTACTTCTTCTTGTTAAATCTCAACTTTCAATTTATCACAAAATTACAACTTCGCCCATTATCACTTTTCTAATCTCTTCGCCACAGTTTAGAAACTACTGCCCTTTTTGATCGCCATCTGTCCTTATATAGCAGAAGTTTCTGATAGCCAGAAACTTCTAGCAAATTCTTCGACCACTGGAACAGGAAAAATTCTGATGTAATAATTCCAAGATGACAATCATTTCGTGCAGTTATAATTCTCTCTTGTTCTCTTTTATCCGTGATATTATCCGAGCTGTGGTGACTAATTTCAGACACGAACCTCAAATGAAAATACACTTCGGAATTTGTTGCCTGTTCGAGGGCGTAGTTATTATGCTACATTATGTTACAATATCATTGCATCTGTTTCAAAATTTCGGAACGCCCCGCTCACTTTATTAGGGATGAGTTAGAAGATGGGATATAGGGTATCATACGATCCAGTGCAGACGGATTATAACTTTCCTGTATGTTTTTTTTGCAAACTTTTTGTTTGCAGAACGGGAAGTAATTATTACCTGTGTACTAAAATTTAATGAAATATGTGCTGCGACTATTTTATGATTTGAAATATTGTAGATTATATTTCCCACTTTTGTAACTTAAAGCTATAACTTCATAACTGGGTGAATTATCTACTTGACTGCGTTTTTTAGCTTGAGTTAGTAAATCCCTCATTTTCAGGCACACAGAATTACAAATATTTGATCAAGTTAGTCCAGACCAAACAAATAATTTTTATAATGATGAATTCGGTCAAGGTAATGTACATTAAAGTTCCAATTGCAATTAAGCTTAAGATAAATAGATAAAGTTAAGACTTTATTTATACGTGGGCCGTTTAAGATGACAACAATATATGTAGCTGCTCTATGGATTTCGAATTTTCAAGTTGAACGGACCTGTGACTAAGGCCCAAGTTCCACAGGACCCTATGCATCATTTCAAACTATCTTCTACTGGATCAAAACTGGCAGACATATCCTTGAAATTTTATAGAAGGCGACGCCTTTTCCAAGTTTTAGAAGATGAAATGAAAACTCGTGAAAGGCCAGAAAATTAAGGCACTCCATTAGACACTTTAGATTCACTTGCTAATTACTCATGCTGCTGCTGACATTGAATCCAATTGCAGAAATGTCAAAGTACCATAGCGCACACAATCGAATATCAACTATCTCACATCACGGGGATGAGCCTACCATGTGAAATGACGACATCAGTATCGCATTATTTATCTTATAATGCAGAAAAAAAAAACTTTCAGTTTCTACTGCGGCACCTGTTCCACAACCACCACCACCACCACCACCACCATCACCATCACCATCACCACACCGACCGGTGAATTGACGCCCGGCCCGTTTAAATTATCCACTAAATGCCATTTTAATGCTAAGCAGCTTGAATGGGTTGTGCGACAAGTAAAGACGGTCAGAAAATGTGTATGCACTTGACTACTACTTTTTGTACATGTAAAATGCCCTCGACAATGACCGATGGATGAGGATGTTTGACAACAAAGCCGCGCCAAGCGATATCAATTTCCGCAGCGTGTTATAAAATGACGAACATAATTATTGGATCGTGAGTGGAGCTGTCAAAGTGGCACAGTCGGTAGATACGTGTTTGCAGATGAGATACGTATAAAACTTTTGTTTACCTTTTTTGTTTATTCGTATGTATTTTTCAATGGAACTGATTTTGCATGTGAAACAATTTTTTTCTTTTCTTTTTTTTTTCACAGACATCACACATTGAGTGAGTATCTAATACGGTTTAGTGTGTCGACATCTAGGAAGCAAAATAAACAAAGCTATAAAACATTGAATCTGAGTTGACAACTTCTTGAAAATTCATTCTAATAAATGTCTTGAGCCGATTATCTGACGTTTGAAACATGGCAGTTGTGTTTGATTGCTCTATAGATTGTTCGAAAAGATATCCTCGCAGATGAGAAATAATTTGGAATTCTTGTGGCGGAACTTTGTTGAATCATTTTCTTGCTCTAAGAAAATTATTTTGTTGACATGAAACTTATGTTATGTGAGTTTACGAATGCACTTGTGGTTCCCCCTTTTGCTTAATATAATTTAAAGACATTTTCTTAGAAAACTTATTAGCATATCGCCGAAAAACCACATGTATTTTTATAATGTAGGTTCTTTGGAAAAATTAATCAGAACAGAAAAACACCCACGTCATCAGGGCAAAATGTCGTCCACTTTTTTCACGAGTACGATTTCTAATGGGCAAATTGTTTATTTATTGATCGTAGCCAAGTCTGCAGGAGTGACATACCGCTTACATCGTTTTAGGGATTCAGAAATCTTGCACCATCTTTTGCTGCATTTGCAATCTGCTGATTCCAGTGAAGGTCTGAGGAGCAGAGACACTCCAAGGTTTGGCAATCAATTAGATCTCCCGACATCAACTTCAGTTGTTTTTAGATTACCTGCATTAGAGGCACATAGGGCACACTAATGGGATTTTGTTGAATTCAACTCGATTTTTCACACCCATAGTTGAGTTCGGTTGACATTCGCTGTACTATACTTTATCGAAAGATTTAGAGCTATCAAGGGCCACTACTCTGGAACGCTGTTACCGGAAACCATGCTGAAGGTTATTAATTACGGTGGTAATTTAAAATAATATTCACTATTCTCGAAGGCACTGACGTTAATACCGTGGGTTAGTAGTTGGAAAGATAGGTTTGTCTATCATTGGTGTTGGACGTGCGTAAGTTCCTCACATATCCGGAAAAATGCATATGAAGTATAGATACGCGAAAGAGAGACTCGATTTGCGGTCCATTGTACTACCCAGCAGAGACTCCTTTTTGGTGTAGTGGTTGGGGAAACATCGATTTTATTCGTTTCTCTTTTATGATCGGGTTGCTGTACGCCGTGCTCGAACCTGCTCGGGTCATAGCAAACACACTACCCATTACACCGTGGCCACCTCACGGCAAAATAGGATAAGTTGATGTTTGGAGTGGGTAGAATCGAAAAGTGAAACTCTGTATGTATGTTCTCTATGGACTGCTAAACGCTTCAACCGACCAACATAAAACTTTAACCACGTATTATTTACGTCAAAAGCATTGTTTTGGCAAAAAAAAAATTCTGAGGCGTAGCAACGCGCGCCGGGTATTCACTAGTAATAAAAATAAAACACAAATATTTTGATGCTAACGCTTCATATAGGGCCTGGTTTAGCTTCCGGCAGACTTTCGTAGGGACCTACAGTTTTTTAAAGGGACATTTTTTCGATTGATTGAAACATAATTACATAGCTACCCATGACAATTCTTATCTCGGATGGTTTCAGATGTTCGCGAGAGGTGGAACCGTGAAAACTTATTTGTGTGTTTCTGGGTCTCAAACTTTGAGTCGATGAGAAGAATATCTCTACAAAATGAAGGGAGATTCCAAGCTAGAAGTTAAATGCTTTGATGGAAGCTTTCTTTAGAAGTTGCTATTTCAACCTGTCAAATTGAGTCAAGAGCATGCTATGAATGATCTCTAATCTCTAATGCAATGTATTTATGACGGGGAAGAGTTTGCCGTAAAGATAAAACAAAACTTGAGCGATGTACCACGATGATCTGGGTTTACGGCCTCACAAAAGGCTGTTTAGCTCATCATGCATGATGCCTGTGGGCATGAACGTATAGTTGACGACTGAGGGAAACATTATGCAATAGACGCGGCCAGCGAAAGCAGATTTAGGTGCTTCCTAAACATTGGAGGAAAGTATTTGAAGACATTTCTGAGATGCAAGGACTTTTGTGAAATAGAAAGATCTTCTCTTTGTGGATTATGGCTATTTAGTTTTTTTCTTCCCAGATATTATGGCCTAGTGCACTCCAAAACTTTCTAAGCAAAATAGACTTAATTTACTTTGCGGCTGACGCTGAATCTTAATCATTTAATACATTTTATAAAATTACGTATTACTACAATAGATTGGAAAATCATACAACTTATATAATTTTATTATGCGAAGCAAATGAAAAGCAGTTACTACAGATGTGTATCTCCGCCACCTGTGTGTACCAGTTATATTAATTTTATTTTTCTACTAAATGTAATTTTTCTTACGGTTGTTCTGTGCCATCGGACTTGCATTATCTATTTACAAGAAAGAGAAAAAAAAAAAAAAAAAAAAAAACAATTAATCAAGCTTACTCCTCTTTTAGATACGGATGTAAAAAAAAATTAAGCAAGCAATTTATATATAAAGTTTGATAGTAAAGTAACTAATATATTCCACTTTTTATGAGATCTAAGCAAATAATTTTCAAAGCCACAAAACACAAGCAACCGTAATATATGAGTACGTATCTACAAAAAATATTTTTTATAGGCCATTAAATCTACCGATATCTGGGCGGCGACATGCATAACTGACAAATCATTACTTTTCTGCTGCAGCTATTGGCAACCAAGCAAACATTCTTCATTAAGACGATCTTTTAAAATTGCTTACTTACATATTATTTAAAATACCGAAGTACCAAAACCGATGAATTTTATTTAAAAAAAAACAAGAGGCAGTCGGTCAGCGCATTTATTTAGATCGACACCGAATTGGGTTTGTTCGCATTCTAGCTGTAGTTACCAGTTGGAGGCCAATTTGTTGGAGGCATGTTGATATTCATTCATTTCATGACTTTTAAAGGTGTGTTTGTACCAGCTTACAGCTTATGGAGCAAAGCAGTCTACAAATCAGTGAGTTTGTTTGGTTATAAAACACAATAAAGGTTGATGCTGTGTGGCTGATTAAGCAGTAAAACTTTATGAAAATACACATTGTGTCAAGGGTGATGAGGAGAAGAGAAATGTGAAAATCTCCCGGTGTCACTGCCCCGCAATATAGAGGTTAAGACAACAGATTTTGGGGACTTCAACTATACCGAATCTAACATACATCATATAGAGAGGAATCAGCGACTTACTAGAATTTGCCAGGCGGACGAAGCATTTTTCCAATCACTATGATCACAACACTACATCCATGATCACAATACTACATCCCCAATCATAATACGATCCACATTATCAACTATACCACACAGCTAAATGCCGAGCAGAACACAACGGGCTTTTTCTTTCCACTTAGGCTTCCATTAGAAAAAAGAAAAAGCTCACCCTATACACCTGTTTTTTGAACAATTTTCCAAAACATAGTATGCCATGATCTTGCATCTGCATTATATTGTTTACATATTGACTTTGAATAAAATCAATTGGGTTGTAGCCGAGAAATAGATAATTTTTCTAAATCACCATTCTTCATAGCATAGGTACTCATATATCTACCGTAACTAAAATGTCAAATTTGAACAAAATTGTAAGAGCCGTTTTCGAGAAAACTAAATCGGCCATTGGGGATTAGAATGACATTTAAGATTTCTCCCTTCATTTTCAGACCCGATTAGACCGATTAGCCTGTAGCCGTGGTGTAGTACTTTTGGTTCACGGTTCAAATCCTGATGTCAAGAAACATCTATTTATTTCGCACGATATAAATAAAAAAAAGTCGATCAATTGCGAAAGCTGAGTCAACTATACTGCGAAGGCATAACACTGGCAGTAGGGTGGTCATATGGCTGAAAATGCAACTTGATCGTGATGATGACATCAGGACTGAAAAAAATGCTGGGAATCGTGAGCAACGACAAAGCAAAACAAAAAAAATACTCCCCAGTTATCTGGACGCTACCCTTGGAGGTTACAGAAACTTAATACCACCGGAGTTTCAAACCACTACACCAAATCATTCTTTCTTTCTCTCTCTCTCTCTCTGTTTATCTACACAACGTCTGTGCCCTGTATAGTATAAGGGTATTCATATCTCCTTTGGCGCGCAAATTGTATAAAAAAAGGCTTCAGTCGGCCATACATACAGAGAGATAAACAGCGAGCAGAATTGAGAAAGCCAATTTTTGAGATACCCTATTACAGTAATTCCAGGCTTGATCAAAATCTCGAGATCGAAAATTTTCACGAAACTAATAAGTTAGCGGACCCTCACAACTTTACCCTTTTCATCTGCTCACCACGTCTGCCGAAATCGGAAATTCTCGCAATTTTGAGTAGAAGGATCACAACCCTCCCACTTTACTGCATCCCTACTGGTCCGCCTGTGGGTGTGGTTTAACCTCAGGAAGTACCGCCAAGCTTTCCGGTTTTGGGTTTCGGATCACTTCGTCACTGAGGTCAATCAGTTTTTTTTTGGTCTGCCTTTTTTGCACGATTGTGTAGGAACGTTGATTGATATTGCCTTTTTGATGGGATTCGAAGGATCTCTCCTTTGAACATGACAATACCATCTGAGCTGGTCGTGCACTATCTTGCTTGTGATGGATTCTTTTACATGAAGGCTTCCTCGAATCTTCGAACTTCTTATTCTATTAAGCTTTGTTACTCCTGCTGCCGTTAATTTGCCCTCATACTTTTTGTACATTGTCCAGTATTGCAAGCGCCGGACGTACAACTGCAGTGTAGAGCCTTCCTTTCAGCTTAGGGAACATTTTTCGGCCACAGAAGATAGCGGAGTTTTCCCGTCACTTCATCCACCCTACGCTTACGCAATGTTGATGTCACCATCACAACTTGCTTCGCTATTGATTATAGATCCCAAATATTTGAACTTTTCGCCCTTGGGAAGCACTTTTCCATTCAAGTAAATGTCTGGAATAGGCCGGTGTGGATCAGAGAACGGGCAGCACAGATTCTCTATCACCGCGCTGTGATAAAGTGCCTCGTGAAAAAAGGAAAATCGCCTAAAGAAATTTTCGAAGACATGTCATCGACTTTTTTAGGATCCTTGGCCTTCGTATACCATGGTCAAAAAATGGGCTCGCTTATTTCAACAAGGGCGAGAAGCATTGTGTTTTTATTCCATTCTACAGAGTTGAAGTCGCATTTTACCCAATTGGTGCCAGCATTTCCACTTATTTTCTCTCATTCTTCGAACCAGTAGATTTTCTTCTGCATAATTTTCTTAAGGTAAGGATGTACAGATACTCCACGTGAAGTTTTAATGAAGATAAATTCAGATCTGGAACTCCCGTTTCTAGATTCAGTACATAATTTGGTGTGAAATCGGGCAAAGTAAACTGTTTTTTTTTATAAAGTATCTATGCAATTTATCTATTTCATTAAAGCTACAAAAATCATATACCTGGGCTGCATATAAATAGCTTGTGTCACAGCTTTTAAAATTTTGAATTTAGCCGAGAGATTAGTATTCTTATTATCAATAAAGTATTTCCACGTACGATTCAGACTGGATTTGGCAAATTTGTCTCTTTCTTTCAGAAGCGAGTATGCTATTATCGATATGCTCCCCAAGTATTTGTATTTGGTTACCGCTTCAATATCTTAACCACGAAGTTGTCATTTTTAGGCTCTAGCCCTCTTGTCAGATTTTTTTAAAAATCATTTTGGACTTGTCGAAGTTAATCCTAAGGTCGTTCATCGTTGTGCAGGCCAACGGAAGGAAGGAAGTCGTGAAGTTCAGCAATGAATTGTGTAGACATCATTGTTTTACACCCATGCTGGTTTCAAAATACTCTGACAATTCTTCCTCGTCCCACAATGAGGTCTCAGTTTACATGTTTCGTAGCAAATTAAGGTATATTATCGATAAACCCATGTTACTGTTCCACGAAAAAACCAAATACTTTCTTATTTTCCGTGTTCTTGATTTTTATTATATTCGTCAAGTTATAGATGTTGTCTATGGTCGAATATCCTTTTCGAAATCTTACTTGAAATTCATTGAGAACTTTAAGTTTTCTTTCTCACCTACTTAGTCGGCCTTGCATCATTCCCGCTAATATAACATTTTTACCGCACAGTATTCGTACATAAAGAATATTCCAAGATCCATTCCTCACCTCATTCAGATATTTTTTTTTTTTGTGAATGGGAAATATAATCGTTTGGAGAAAGCTGTCCTCTATTATTCCCTTCGCTAGCATGTTGGAGTACGATTTTGCTAGTAGTTTAATGAAGTTTTCTGGAGCATTTACGAACATTTCAGGAGGAATTCTTGCAGCGCCTGGAGCTTTATTTACTTTTTTAGAACTTCTTTTATATCCTCTACTCTAAACTCTGTGCCCAGATCTGAATCGCATTTCCATGGTTCTGCGTATTGGACGGGTGATGACAGCAAAGATGGGTTCAATAGTTCATTAAAATAGTCCTTGAAATTTTCGACTGTTAAGTTTGTATCAATTTTAAACATTTTATTTCTTAGATACCTAACAAAAGTCCATCAGTATCTTTTCAGTTTTGTTTTCAAATTTCTATTGTAAGATCTACGTTTAACCTCAGATATTATTTTAAAGTTTTCTTTAACAGTTTTATACTTTTCCTTTGAATCATTTTTTCTTGGCATTGTTACAATACACATCGTATCATTTGATATTTAGTTGCTTTGGTTAGTTTCCCACTGAAGCTATTACTAAGGGCATCTGTGGATATATTTTCACTATTTTTTTTATTTACTTTGCTTTCCATATTCTCTTATCTAAATTTCTACATTCATGCTTTGGCATTAATTTCATGTTTTTTTTTCAATCGTTATAAACATACTCAGAGAGATTGGCCTGATTTTATATTCAACACTATGATATTGCTTCCTGGGATACTGCACTGTCTGTAACAATAAAAATTGCACGACTCAGGTGCATAATTTCTTAAACTATGTGGCTACTATGCATACGTATTTGCGTAGATCTATGGCACGTAAGGAACACTTCTATACCTGCACGGAATACAAATTCATTGTCTGCCTTATTAGACGCATCCCAAGTACGTAATAGATCGATTCCTATTTCAATTGATTACACACACTATTTGCATAGGTGCAGCTTGGTTATCTTTAGGGTTCAGTTTCACAATCGTCACCCTATTGAAATTACCGGCACAAGAATTCTACCCAATTTGTTTTCGAGTAATTCAAACAAATATTTACGTAATTTTAGCGAACTGAAGTGAAATATTAAAATCATTCGGCAATTAAGCACGTTCTTCTAATACGTCTTCAAAAATAACTCAAAAATGCAGCAATAATTTGTGTGCAAATAAAGGAAACATTTGCTTGGGAAAATAACCTAATTAGTTTACAATGGCATTAAGGCACGTACTGCGGTAAATTTATTAACTTTGAAGTAATAATTGGTTTACTCGTGTTGTTTATTTTTCTTATCAAGCAAATGTTCACACAGCATGTTGCAAGGTCGGAGAACAATAATAGAAATTATAAATTGATTTGCTTAAAATGTTGTTCGGTTTTTCTATAACAAAACTTGATAAACGGCAAAGAAAAATCTTTCAAATCTGAAATTGATTCCATCTTTTTGATTATCATGTTTGCAACGACGGTATTAACTTTTTGATTTACAACATAATAAAAATTCAAGTTCAATGTCAGTTTTCACTCAGACACTAGTTGGCGGCTGTCGTGCTTACAGTGAAAATCATGATTAAGCTTCTAGTTAATGTAATCGTCGTCGTCGGTTGGATATGGATATGAATACTTGAGCTGGGAGCTCAGGCTCGTCACGGATATGTAATTGAGTTGTCATTTAAATTACTACTGTTTTATTGGGGATGCCATATTCATAGGTATAATTCAATTACGGTTTTGACAGCTTCCATAATTTACATTTACTACTTTAGATGCAGTTTACTTCCGTTAATAGGGGCTCTTTAAATTCTGGCTTTTGGTAGAAGGAATATCATTAACCAATTAAGAGCAAAGCTACAATTAACCGGGAGATTTTTCATAGCTACAAGTTTAACAAAAGCAAACTATCTACAAAATTTCCGTCATCATTAGCGTTCAATTTAATGAATCAAGTTGAGAAAATGTTGGCATTTCTCTACATCACTTTCGCTGGAATGGCGCCACTTTTTCTTTTTTTTCTTTGGTTTTTATAGAAAAAAAGTGAAAAGCCAACCACTCACACACCATTAACCATTCATGGTTAACCATTTGAAGAAATAAATCGTTCAGCAATAATGTATCTATTTCAATAGGATGGTATTTAAACAGTTGTGCACAAATGGGAATGGTTTCCAAAAAATCGCACAAGTGATATCGAAAATAAACACGTACATTAGCCTCCTGGCCAAAAGAGCCTCGTGTGCAGTTTTTGTGCGCCTTATTTTTGTCAATATTTTGGAATCGCAATAGGATTTTAGGTCAAGTTTACGTTCAAGTGGTCAGTCAGTGGGTACTTGTTATGTCTCTTAAATTAGCTTTGGTTACGATCGGATGAATCGAACGATGGTAGGCAATAGCGAATGACTATTTGGAGTGGTTTATGGTCAAGCATGACGAAGTGAATTGAGTGACTAAGAGACTTAGGATGTATAGGTACGAGTATTTGCGAACATTGATTTTGAAGTGAAGGATGTAACTTTATTGCTGGTCGAGTATATGTGGGACATATTCATCATTATGATGAATTTTTACAGAGGCGTTCTTATGTACATATGTATGTGCGAAAGAATTTCCTTTCCCAATATGCAGAAACAAAAGCAGCAGGGAGTGGGAACTACAACAGCACCCGTAAAAGGGAATAAGCATCATTGAGTCTTCAATAATATGGGTCACAGTACCAAACCAAATAAGATACGCTTAATATACCTGTAGCTACATCTCTTCTACAGCTGCTCTTTAATGACAATATAAACATTATATTTCACAATTAAATCTAAATTTAAAACAGCCATGTTAGCATACGTCAACAATATTTACTTGATTGTGAAACAGTGCAGACTGAAACTGCGTAAGATAAATATTTGTGGCCAACATAATATGTCTGTATAAAGAAGCGAGAGTACCGAACAAAATTGAAGGGCCTTTTAGCCGAACCAGGGATGTATTAAAGTTACAACGGCAAGAACAACGAAAAGATATGAAGCCTAATCCATTTTCTAAATTATGATATTGTAATATGCGAGCTACGGCTCGAGTAGATAAAACGATATTCTGTGAAATTATTTCTTTATTTTCTAGTCTATAGAACAATTCAAGTTCACATTATACTATTCTTCGAAAACTCTTTCCTTACAAGGTCTCTTTCTTCTCAAATCACTTTATCTCCTTTCAATTACTTAATTCACAAATCCAAACTAATTACTTCTTCTTGTTAACTCTCAACTTTCAATTTATCACAAAATTACAACTTCGGCTGTTATCACTTTTCCAATCTCCTCGTGCGGTTCAAAACCAACTGCCTTGCCTCGATCGCCATCTGTCCTTATATAGCAGAAGTTTCTGATAGCCAGAAACTTCTAGCAAATTCTTCGACCACTGGAACAAGGAAATTCTGATGTAATAATTCCAAGATGACAATAATTTCTTGCGGTTATAATTCTCTCTTAATTCCGTGACGTTGTCTTAGATATTATCCGTCTCTTATCGTGGACACGAACTGCGGACACGAACCTCGAATGAAAAGACACTTTGGAATGTGTTGCATAGTTGTTGGAGCGTAGTTATTATGCTACATTATGTTGCAATATTATGGTGAAAAAATGTACATACTCGTAGCTCAAAAAACCAGCTCGACCATGTTCAAATTTGCCGTGAAGTGTCCGAATTCAAAATAGTAACACAAATAGTCTATGAAAAGTAATATAAATGAGTAACTGGAGGAACTATTCAAATTGCACCTAAAAAAACTGGCAAATTTGAGAAGATCTAGGTAGATCCAGCACGAGAATCTTTGGGTTAGATTTAGTCTGTTACCTTCTTCTACAATTCGAGAATATTTTCGGAGTACCTATATTCGAGCCTTGACCATAAATGAAATGTTTTATAAAAAACTACTACTAGTAGGTGAATATTTTTGGAATTCCTTAACTCTGGATTTTTTGAATGCGATAAAATTTGTATCATTTCGAAAATAGTAGTGAAAGTGTGCACATCAGTTTTTTTCCGAATATCTTATAGTTTTTTGTATTTAGATAATAATTGTAATCAACCTAAAGATGGCTAAGCCAATAAGAGATGAATTAAGTGAAGTTGAAAGAGCCCAAATTGTGCTTTAGGCCTCTCAAGACATGCCCCAGCAAAAAATTTCAAAAACTCTTAAGCATTCGCATGAAGCCGTTCAATATGCCTTACAGGGGACTGGAGAGTACATTTCTAAGCCAATCCAATGCAGAAAAATAAAAGTCTTCGGTTCGTAAAGATCAGATTATTGCCCAGGAGTCTTTAAAAAATCATCAAAAGACCTCTTCTGAACTAGCTGCTTCACTTCAGGAACGCCCAAATGTTAAGCTATCTGTGAGAACGGTTAGAAGAAGGCTAACAGAAGTCGGCCTTAGAGTTTGCAAGGCTGGTTTTCTGAGAAGAACAAGAAACAACGTCTTGAGTCGTTGGGCCAAATTGTATAAGGATTTGAGCAATGTCGTGTGGTTAGACGAGGCATACTTCTAAAAACAAAATCAAAAGTGGATTTACTAAAACATTGGACATTTTTTTAATAAAAGTGGGTCCGAACTTAACACTAAATTTCCGGGACTGCTGTCTTAGTCTATATTCGCAGGAGGAAGGGAGAAGAGTACCATTCCGATTGTGTGGTATCCACAGTCAAGTTTGGTTGTAGTGGCTACATGGCGGCAGAAGGCATGGGAGAGCTATTCGCGTGCGAGGAAAGAATGAATAGCGACAGCTATCTTGATATTTTAGGGACCTCTTTAAAAGCATCCTATCATAAAATATTTGGGAACAGGTCTCACCGATGGATAATTTTTCAGCAAGATAATTCTCCATATCATAAACCTCGAAAAATGGTGGAATGGTTTTCAAATCAAAACATTCAGATCATCTGAACACGATTAAACTCCTACGGGCACTTCTAAAAAAGAGGATAAAAAACAATAATCCGACATCCTTAGTAGACCAGAAGAATGTTCTAATTTAGTTGCTAGAATGCCTCTTAGGGTTCTTGCAGTGATAAAGGCCAATGTAGGGCCAACTAAATATTCAAATTAAAAAAAAAAAAAAAAATAAATGTTCGACTACATACTAATTGTTTTTTTATTTATACTCATTGATTTTTTCAGATACAACTGCATTTTATACATAGGGTTTATGCGTAGGGTGCTTTTCATTTATGCCTGTTCCTGAGTCCAAAGTACTTAGAGTAGCAAACACCTTAGCATATATTTTCAAAAAAATTGTTTGCATTGGTCCTTAAATATTTGGTTCTCATATATTCTTTTTCTTAAATTAATTTTCGTTTCAGAGACTTAATTTTCAAAAAAATTTTTCAAAAAGAACCTACACACTCCAGGTTTGCCTAAAATATTTTTGAGCATCACCATCATGGATCAGTTTTTCGAACATGCAGATATGAATTTGCACGACGTAAATTGGAAAGAGAAACAAAGAAATGATATAATTTTAGTGTAGTGATTGAAGAAGTTTTTATTCGTTTATCAATTGTGTATCCCCGATAGGTGCTTGAACCTTCAATGTTAGATTGTAAAGCTTACGTTTATTGCAAGTCTCTGAGGTATCTCAAATTCTTAAATATGTGAAAGTTATTTTTACCTACAGTAACGTTTTGTGTCAGGCAGTAACGTTTTGTGACAGGCAAGTAACATATGACTTATTTTTTGTCGATATCATGTTATGTAACCCATCCAATAGTGCCTTTCATGCTTACACTAGTTTTGGTACCACACAAGATTGAAAAAAATCGCATTAGAGAAAATACATTGCAGAGAAATACATCGTAACATGTAACATCAAATTTAAAAATCAGTCAAAAAAAGTTCGCATATTTTTAAGGTTTTAAAGGCAATCTTGATCATCAAAATAAGGTTAAAATGACCGACCTTACCGTTCGACACATGATTTGAAATAAATTAAATTTTTATTTTTTGTAAAACAGTTAGTTCTTGGATTTCATTACCATTAGTCATCTGTAATGGAAGATCTCGAAATAAATATTTTTTTAAATTATTGTAGAGCAGTACGTTCTAAGCTGATAAAAACTTCGCAGTGTATAGCAAATATTGCTTCAAATTGTTTGATCAATTGCGACACGTAAGTTCTTAACTATTTAAATTTTGAAGCAATTAGCATTACAGCTAATATATTCATTGTATAAGATATTACAGGCACATTTAAGCAGCCTGAATCTACAACTAGTTGCATGAAATACATTGTTAATTTCCGGGGACTCTTAGCCTTAAGGCTGAAGTACATGAAGTACTTTACTTGCTACTATTAACTTGTGTTACGCAAACCATAGTCTTAACAAATGAGATTACTAAATAGATTATTTGAGCCATACTCAAACGTAGTCATCAGCTTACCGACAAATGGAAGACTGAATATTGAGCTAACATATTAAGAACAGTAGGGGACCAAGGACAGATCCCTGTGGAACGCCGAGGTTAAAAACTGTTTCTTGGATCCACCCAATTTTTACCTTTTGCATTCTGTTCTTAAGATAGGATGTAAACCAATCTACTATAAAGCCTCAGTACAACAGTAAAATTTACCCAAAAGAATTCTGTGATCTACCATATCGAAGGCTTTGGTTATGGCTACAAAAAGTCCGACGCAGCATTTTTTGTTATCAAGTCCCTTGTAGATATATTGAAAAATGTCCGCCATCGAAGATGAAATGGTTTTATGTAAAACCAAATTGATTTTCGCTAAAAAAGTTATTATATAATATAATAGTATTTTAAAGCTTTCTCAAAAATTTTAGATATTACAGAGAGTAAGCAAATCGCTCTATAATTCGTTTCTTTCTTTTTTATTACCCTTTTTTGAAAATAAGAATTACATTGGCTCGTTTTAACCATTTCAGAAATGTTCCCGAGAGAATGCCTAGATTGAAAAGGTGAGGCAGAATATCTATGTATCACGTTTAAGGCGATTCTTTCTAAGATGGAAGTAAAAATTCCATCGGCACCACAAAAATTTGAGTTTTTGAAAGAATTGATTGATGTTAATAGTTCAAAAGGCAACTGTTTCTGGATAAGACTGAGTGCTACTGAGGCAAAGTATTGATTAAACTCGTTTGCAACAACTACAGGATCTGTAAAGTTAAAGTTATCATTGTTGGTTCCTATGGTTTATACAATTCGCAGACCATTACGTCGGAGATATTGGTACCCCTGTCATAAGGATGCCAAGAGTAGTAATTCTGCAACATTTTGAACAATTTTGATTATAAAAGTCACTGTTAAAATAAAAGCTGTCAAGATAGGACAGAATTGTATGAGAGTCCTTCATCAAAAAACGCAATATATTTGATTTGAAAGAATCTCTTCCATATATGTCGGGGTATGAAGTTCGCACATAATTCCGACTTCTCAGTGCTAGTAATGGACAGATTAATCGATGATGGGTGAAAACATTGTTAATAAAACAATTCAATTCAAATTCGTATTCGAAAAGATTTCATTTAGATTACGCAGATGCTTCGCCCAATCCAATTAGAAAGTGTAAATAATCCTACGTAAGTCCCCCGGAGCTATCGTTTGATCTAAAAGTACAAACTTGAGACACTTTTTCTTCTTTTAAAAATAGTTTCATAAACAAGAATAGAAATATCAACAACCCTGGTCGTAAATTAAACAGCAATTATTATTATTTTTCTTTTAATTAAAAAGTCAAATCAAATATGGAATGATCAATACACGCCGCACCTTATTTATTTCTTCTGCTTTAGTATGCAAATTAGTTGGTATTTTGGCACACTTCACAACCCACCCCAGGTTGACCTAGAATTTGAACGAGTTAAACTAGAATTTCGTATAGAATCACGTTTCAAATTTGCTTAACATCGGCGTAGAAACTGTGACTGTACTCGAATACGATTACTCAGCATCTTTTCAATAAATATACATATCCTTAACTACATATTCGATTAATCATTAAAATATTAGAAGAAAAATCGGCGGATTATCGTAAAATTGTTTGATGGACAATCAAAACCAGTTTATTTCCATTAGAATTACATTTTTCAAATATGACTTGTTATTGTTTACTACACTTGGGCGCAATCTTCGTCGCAGCAATTTTCATTCATTACTCGAATTGTTTAGAATCGAGACACTGCGGAAAGAACCTAGGAGTCGCCTATAAGGTTGTTGTTCTGAGTATTTATTTGACGAACGACAATAATTACTATAGAAACACGAGAGTCGCGTACGTACGAGTAGGACTATTAGTTCCATGGTTTACGTTTTGTTGATTTGCTTGTTAAGTTAGAATTACAATGTGATGCCATTTAATATGTCACATGGTTGTAATTTGGCGTGGAGTATTCTACTAGAGTTGCGTGTCAACAAGTATCTACAAAAGACCACTAATAGTGATTTCATTGTGATTTCATAGTTTAACCCGAAAAATAGTATGTGACATAGGTTTATTGTGGATTGCACTGAAATTGAGAGTGTATCAGCAGTTTTTGGGTTTGCAAATCATTGTTTTACAAGCAAACTAAACAATGGTACTGCAATGTGTTTAGTCCTTCCACTTGTATCACGTAACACTTCAAAACCGAAATAATTCCCAAATAATGCATAAAACTGAAACAGTATATTTGAACTACAATATTATTTTGAAGTGGTTTTGAGTTTAAATTTTAGATCAAAATTTGTTTTTACTTACGGAATAAGCACGATGACAGGGAGTGGAATCATCCTGAAATATAGGATTTGGGATGTAGCAGCATAACTCTTATATTGTAGAGACAACACCATCAGCAATAATTTATTTGTATTTCGCTGCATTTACAGAACCGTCCAAAAGCAAAATCGTTCGCAAAATACTTTGTCGCATTCTAGAGCACCAATGCGTTATCGACTTGAGTGTTCTTTCTTTTATACGTCAAAAAAATAAGCATATCACAGAAATGCTGCAATCGTATGCACATACGTGTTAAAATAAAAATGAAAGGTATGAACCCTAAAATCATGAAATGTTCATGGTGCGGCATTTTTTTTTTTTTTTTTTGTGTTCTTTCAGCAACCTTCCGACCTACTAATCAACACACTATGGCCACCCTCAATATACTTAGGAGTCGACAATACGACATATGTATTGGGTCAATAACTTAATTCGTGCTGTTTGCTAAGAGATGGCGTAACTTGTATTATTCCATTGTTATTATTCCATTGGAACATGGATCCATTACGACAAAGCTACTGTCATTGTACGTCATTTCAGTATATGTCATTCATTTGAAGGGTAAACAACAATAATTTTTTTTCACTCAAATATGTCGAACTTTGTGCCTGAAAAAGTGTTTTTGCGGGGAGTTCTTCTTCATTACTTTAATATGAAGAAAACTGCTGCCGAAAGTCATCGTATTTTGGTGGAAGTTTATGGTGAACATGCGCTAGCTGAGCGAACATGCTAAAAGTGGTTTGCACGATTTAAAAGTGGTGATTTTGGCTTGGAAGACGATGAACGTCCTGGGCAGCCAAAAAAGTTTGAAGATGAAGAACTGGAAGCATTACTCTATGAAGATTGTTGCCAAACACAAGAAGAGCTCGCAAAATCTTTGGGTGTCACTCAAGCAGCCATTTCAAGACGTTTAAAAGCAGCTGGATATATTCAAAAGCAAGGAAATTGGGTTCCACATGAACTCAAGCCGAGAGACGTCGAAAGGCGGTTTTGCATGTCCGAAATGCTGCTGGAACGCCACAAAAGGAAGTCATTTTTGCATCGGATTGTTACTGGTGATGAAAAATGGATCCATTACGACAACCCCAAGTGCAAAAAATCATATGTGAAACCCGGCCAACCAGCCAAATCAACGGCAAAGCCGAATATCCATGGCGCGAAGGTAATGCTCTGTATTTGGTGGGATCAGAAGGGTGTGCTGTATTATGAGCTGCTAAAACCGGGTGAAACCATCAATGAACAACGCTACCGGACACAATTAATACATTTGAAGAGAGCAGTAGCCGAAAAACGCCCGGAATATGCGACCAGACACGATGCAATAATTTTCCATCATGACAACGCTCAGCCCCACGTTGCTATTCCGGTTAAGAACTATTTGGAAAACAGTGGATGGGAAGTTTTACAACACCCGCCTTATAGCCCAGACCTTGCCCCTTCTGACTACCATTTGTTCCGGTCGATGCAGAACGCCCTCACTGAAATACGGTTCACATCAGAGCAGAATATCAAAAATTGGCTTGATTCATTCTTGGCTGCCAAGCCGGCGCAGTTCTTTTGGGATGGGATCCACAAATTGCAAGAAAGATGGGAAAAAGTCATAGCTTCAGATGGGCAATACTTTGAATAATACTATTGTACATGTTTTTCTTAAAAAAACGTTCAAATTTTGACAAAAACCGCACGAATTAAGTTATAAACCCAATAGATATCCCAATGCAAGACAAATATTGGCGTTTAATCCCTCAATTCGCCAGTAAATAGCTGTGACCTTAATATAATAGAGAACTTGTGGTCAATTATGGATCAGAAAGTACGCAATAAGGCACCTAAAACAATTGAAAACAGTCATAGAGGAAGTGTGGACCAAACTTTTTGAAGGGCGGTGCTACAAAGTACAAAGGAAAAATAAAAACTGGTTTCCCCGTAGTAATTAGTGTTATTCCATATTCCCATAATTATTTTTAATAAAAAAAAAAGTGGGAACAACTACCCTAATATATTTATATAACTTTTATCGCATTTGTGGGAAATTTGGCCACAAATAGGTAGTTAGTGTTAGGAAGGACAATGCCTTATAAAAAAAATTATAGATATATTTAAATTTCAGTGAAATGCAATACGTTTTAGAAAAGACGCATTAGTGCGGCACTGAGGGTATTTGAATTGGGGGCAGCAATGATGCGAAGAAATATGGTGACTATCCCCAATTCAATGTTGTGGTTATCAACTCTGGTATGTTCTACTCATGACCTGCCTAAAGTTACGGATCAGGCATCTTCTACTTGTACAACCAGCAAATTTGCAAAACCTAATTATTGCATCAGTTGTCAGCTTGATCAATTAAATAAATAAATGCTATATCAACATGTTTCTTTTATGCTGTGTCGAGAATGACTAAGGTTTTCTATAAAATGCAATATTTCCGGCCTGACCTTTCCTGTTGGCATCATGTTACCGGAACTTTGGGATGTAACTCGCGCGTTGTGCATATAGACAGAGAGAGAGAGACAAAGAGAAAGAACGATAGATTTGGTGGTGATTTGAAACTCAGGTGGCATTAAGTTTCGGTAAACTCCAAGGGTAGCGTCCAGATAACTGGGAAGCATTTTGTTTTACTTTTTATTGTCGTTCCTCATGATTCACAGTATTTTTTTTCGTTATCCTGATGTCATTATCACGATCAAATTGCATTTTCAGCCATATGATGACTCTGCTGCCAGTGTTATGCCTTCGCAGTAGAGTTGACTTGGCTTTCGCAGTTGATCGGCTTTTTTATTTATTTCATGTGAAATAAATAGATCATTCTCGACATCAGGATTTGAACCGTGAACCCACAGCGTGACAAGCGATAATGTTACCACGGTCATCCTCAATGTAAATGCGCTTTTTAGCAAAAGGCCGATAAATTGTTTGGAAATTACTTTTCCTTACTAAACTGGAACTCCTTGTAGGTTAATCGGAAAAAAAAAACATCTTTTGTAGTACTTCGGTTACTAGTCTTTGAAGGCGAGGATATCTTCTGTTGTCATATGATGTACCTATATAGTGAATTTTCCAGTGCTACTATTGCGTAACAAGAATCAACCTGGTCTGCGGAAATAACGCATTCACACGGAAGAGTTCACGAGACAAGTATTTTTAATTTTGTTTGCACCAGTGCGTGGATGCATCCAGTAAGACCGTGAAAGAATGCATATTAACTCAAAACCTCCAAAAATGTCATAGCAAGCAACTCCAATGACTTCAAATCTTACTAGTATTCCCCTGCCTTTAGTAAATAGAGTTTCCATTGGCCCCAAGTTTCTATAACAAAACTAGGCTAAACTTATTGCCAAACATTTTTTAATGAACTTCTTCTGCTATATATAGTATCATTCCACTCAATAAATCCTTTTGCTATCAACAGACAACCGCATACATATTGCGTGTTTTTTATTATTTGCAAAGTCATTGCCACTCGTAAAAACAAATTTACATTGATTTTCCTGATATTCATCATCCCTCCGAAAATAATAAGCGCTTCATATTTATCTAGTCTGCCTAGTACCTACCCTAAGTCATTTCCTTGTTCTTTTCTTTGTTTTTTTATGTTAACGACTCCTGAAATAGCGGAAGCTTTGCAGTCATCGCACAAAGCTATTATGCCCTAATGACCTGTAAATACAAAAAGAAACTTTTCTACGGATATCAATTTCTGTCTACGAAGTTTTCCACTAACAAAAAAAAGTGAATAAAGCCATAGAAAAGTTGCAGTTGACATTAAATTAGAGCGTTGTGCGATTATACTGATTTAAATATGTTTGCAGTGCAATTTCAAGTTCAAAATTATCCTACCTCAGAATAAGGATTTGTATAATACATACGAAGGTATACGAGTATGGCAATGAAATAATCCAACATGTACTTGACCAACAAAGAACTGGATTTGCATTTTCATACTTATTTTAGTTCTTATTTCGTGTACTGGAAGGAAGGAAATATTATTCTACTTGGGGTAGCAGAATCGTAACGAAACCTTCAGCAGAAAATTGAAAATTGATATATACATATATATATATTTGAGGAGTATGGCTCAAGGAGATGGTCGAAGAAACAAAAATCGAAGAAAATGATATTCTAAGTATGTTGTCCTTGAAAACACACCTAAACTTAAAGACGGTGCTTTAATGGTGCGGTTATGGTTTTAAATCGAAACCAATTTGCGACTCGTTTCTACTGATGAGGGGAATATTTTGGCACTTGTAATTAATTTGATTTTGTCTTTGATGAACCGCAAGTGAGTCGGTATTCCCCAACGGGTTATTCTAGTAAAGAACCGAAAATAAAATCGTAGTGGTTGAATCAGAAGAACATTTTTGAATTATTGATATTTTTCTGTCAAAACAACCCACATACATAATACTTCATATGTTGCTTAATGGCAATCAGCACAAGTCTCAGTCAAACTCCGGAAGTCGTGGTCAACATCAGAATTCAACTGAAATACATATTCAGAACATAGGTTAACATACTGTCGTCATCTGTCACAACATAGATTAACATACTGTCATAAATAAGGAAGTTTAAGAAAACTAGTTGAAGCTTGCACATTTGAGAAGCAATCTAGGGTGGGTAAGAACAAGAGGAGTGGCATGACACCTGGAATCAGTATTAGAATAACTTATGGTTATCCCACCGGATCTACAAAAAAGTTAGTTAAACAGAGATCGGACATGCATAAGTTGTTTTTAAGGCAGCCATTTGCCGACTCTTCCACTTACTAAGTGCAATGCGTAGCTTTACTTCCACCCCAAAGGCAGACAGATTCCACAAAGAAATAGCGGAAGATGAAACACACTTTCCGGGTATCAAGCCGACTTTAAGTAACAACGGCTGAACCGGACTATAGGAAGATACCTTCAAACCATCCAGATCTTCAGGTGCAGATGGTATCTCTCTTGCCGATCAAGCTGCACCTAGTAGACACATAATTTATTTGATAAGCTCACAAGTTACGGGTCAGGCTGCATGGTCGGAAAGATTACATCATATAGAAACGACAAAGTATCTATCTTAGTGGATCAAACCAACTAAGCTAACTGTGAAGTTAGTAGTTGGAAAAACAACTCGAGATTTCATGGTGTGCAAGAGCTTAGGGGAAGAAAACTGGGGAAGTGCAAAAATTGGCTTATACGAGTATACAAAAACAATCATGTCCCACAGCAACTTTAGTGGTAATTTACGATCTAAAAACTTCATACCTTGCAATTGACGGACCCGTTTAAGAATAATCATTAGAATAACAAATGAAGAAGAGGGTGACTCCCGTTCCAAAGATTCATCTATTCTTAAGGTTAAATAATATCAAAATAAAGTTTTGTTAAGACAACAACCCCTGAATATACACATCTTGAAAGGGGACGCAGTCGCAAAACTGAGATACAGCAAGACACTCAACCGGAAGGCATCAGCTCAAGCGAAAAACACAGTGTGAATGCTAAGTATAAATACTATGGTATCTGCAGATTCTGGAAAGATACAAAATGACATACTCCAGATACTTGAGGTAGCTAGACTGGAGGAGGTGCTTTACTCTGAAAACAACACTGGCTGGCATCAAGAGGTGGTACAATAGAATAGAAACTCGATTAGCTGACCATATCTGCTGAATTCTAAACCAGTACACCTCTTTCTAGTTCATTTACCTTGTCTTCGTTTAAGTTAATGCCACTGTTACAAATGTCAATGGCTCATTTTTAAACACGAGTAAGCCAATGTAATGAATGTTCATAAAGTTAAACATGTTGTTAAACCTCCAATCTACCACATCAATGACCTAATTAATAACAAAAAAAAGTTATCAACGTCATCTTAACCATCGTTTTTCGACTCAAGTACTCAGTGATAAATACTGCAATAAAACATGCTCAAGGTCTAACTAAACAAAAATTAAAAGCAACCTAGTTACGAGCATATGTACTTTCGAATGCAGTTCTAAAATTTCCTCTTCCGACCTTAATTGAAGAAGAAAGTCTGATCGAACGTAACGATACTCTGCGATATATGTTAACTCTCTCACGTGCTTCTAGAGTATCTCGCAAGTTGCCTCCGCTAAGATTTATTGCCCGGAAGGTAGTGGAATTTGCATGTGTTTTATGGCATAATACTTCCCCCCAAAAGCAGCTGAATGTTCTGCTATGACCACCTAAGACTTCACAAGCGGTTGTGCATATGCAAATTTGTGTGAGTAATTTATGCAGATAGTCTCACTACAAAAAAAAAAAAAACTTGAATTCACGGACTACGCAGTGAGATATTTGTGAGCGATGCGACTAAACAAAGCCAAAAAATTCTTTTCTTTTGAATGTCAAACTTGACTCATCGCTTTATCGATGTCTACTTCGACTGTCACTATCTGGGCGTATCAGTTTCCCACAACTGTCAATTATCTAAGTAATATTGCCTACGTTAAGCGCCGGTGCTTAGCGCAACGATTAAAAATGAGTCTTGCTTGTACTTGGTAACGTTGGAAATTTTAATTTTTTGATAGCCATGAATAAATTTAATCATAAATAAATGGTTTATCGGCTATTAGGAATTTATGATAAGATTTCTGCAGCATATGTCTTGTGTTGAAAGTTAATCAACCTATTAAGGAATGTCAGTCAAATTAGGTTAGGGAACGACAAATTGACTCTTTGTACAATTAACATACAAACACATGTTACAGTAGTATCAGTTGCATTTTTTCGCTATCAGATATTCGAATTTTATGACCACTGTGGAAATTTTAATTAATAATTTTTACTACATATGTGGTCCTTGTGAATTTAGAGTCTTATCTAATCGGTCTTAAACGCGTATATCCCTATCACGTTTTTCACAAATACATATCAAAGGGTGTGTACAGTTTCATGCTTTCTTTTATATAATTTTCACTGACACAGTCAGATGATTTCTAATAGCTCATATTTGGTTTTAACCCTAATTTACTGGTGCATGTGGTACAGAAGAACGCCTATCAGTGCTAATATAGTGACACTAGACAACAAACAAACAAACAGTGGTCGATTAGTGCTCCGTACAGTTATTTTCCTCGTTAATCTGGAGAATAGAAGTAAATGGTTTTATTTTTCGAATTGGCAACACTTTTTCCGGCGACAGTCAATTTGACAGCTGACAGCTGGTTTGTGCTCGATTTTGTTTGCCATTTCATCAGGAATAAACTTACGCCAAAGCAACGCTTGCAAATTGTACAAATTTGTCTCGAAAATCGTGGTTCAGTTCGCGTCCATCCGAGCAAGTAATTCGAATAACCATGGACCGTGTTCGCAGAGATGTCATACAGTGCGCACCGAAGAAGCTGTTGCTGTTGTGAAGCGTAGTATTGAGGAGGACCCGAATGAGTCGATTTGCAATGGTGCACAGCAATTGGACCTATGTCCAGCCAATTTATGGACGATTTTGCGAAAAGATTACGAGGTTACAAGATCCAGCTCGTGCAAGAATTGAAGCCGCTTGTCCATCGTGTGCATGGCACGTTCGGTGAATGGGCCGAAAACGAGATTGCTCTTGATCCTCATTTTGTTCATCGATGAGGCTCATTTTTGGTTGAATGGCTACGTCAACAAGCAAAAGCCATTATTGCCGTTACATCCACAAGAAGTTACTGTTTGGTGGGTTTATGGACTGGTGGAATCATTGGTCAATATTTCTTCAAATGTAATTCCGGCCAGAACAGTCAATAAAAAGCGTTATAGATCCATAATTACTGACTTTTTCGTTCCGCAATTGAATGGTATTAATGTGGAAGAGCTATGGTTTCAAGAAGACGATGCAACATGCCACACAACGCGTGCCACAAGCAATTTATTAAAGGAAACATTCGATGAGCGCATAATTTCACGTAATGGACCTGTGAATTGGCATCCAAGATCATGTGATTTAACACCTTTGGATTATTTTCTGTGGGGTTATGTGAAGCAGCTAATCAACGCTGATAAACCAAAGACGATGGACGACTTGAAAGTCAGCATTCGCCGGTTTATTGCCGATATACGGCCCCAGCTGCTCGAAAAAGTGGTCAAATATTGGACTTCGAGATTGCGCTTTATTCGAGCCAGCCGCGGAGCCCATATGCCCAAAATTATATTTAAACACTAATGGCATAAAACTATCTTTCCAATAAAGCTAATACCATGGCCATTTCCGGATTTTTATGTGTTTTATTTCATATTAAAGTTCTACACCTCTAAAAAAACACCATTTATATATGACCGTATTTGTAAGGTTCAGATGAAAAGAAACACTTTTTGGTTCATTTCTAGGTGTCTGTTTGATCTTAAATTGCTCGCTCGAGAACCACTGAAAAATTTGTCAATGAAATTTTGATTTGCATGTTGTACTGATATGGAGGTATAAATATTTAAATTATTTTTATTGGCCGTCTAACTCAAGAATGTCTCAATAGATTTTGATAAAATTCGGCTCGTAGTCTAAGTTACTGTCTCGCTTGAAAATTTTCTAAATCGGATGAAGTCGACTCATCTTTCAAATCATCTTTGTCACACATTTTACACGGATTTTGATAATATTTGGTCCTAAGCTAAGTCGGACATGCAAATCTGCAGTTATACGAGTATGGTGTGGTGGTGTGATTTTTAACAAAACCTCTTCCAGATTTCTTCAAAAACAGTTTGTGGTCTGTTTATATAAATTTGATACGGAACATAAAAATAAAAGTACAGAAAGCCAGTTAATAGGTAATTCTATTGCTATTTTACTTCCTGATACCGAAAATGAATTATAGCTCACAATTTCCTCAAACGCCTAGTATTTGTTTATTACTGCAAATAAACAGAAAAATTGGAAATTTAAGAATCCAAATAATGAACTCAAAATAATGTCCAAAATAAACAAATTGCGCTTCGAAAATGAACGCTTTGGAGGTCTTGAAATGTATGCTTTCGAGGTCGCCACTTTGATTCAACGACCTTAAAAGCAGATACATAATATGTAGATTAAAGAATGCAAATTTTCGTTGGGCGCCATTTGGAATCAGCGATTTTGAATTTTGAAATTCTGTTTTTGGGCCTGGACTTAGCGACCCCGGAAACTTTTTGGCTGGCATGTCCTTTGACTTAGATCATTAGTCTATGAAAAAATTTAAATTATTTACATGTATGTGTGATATATTAAGGTATTGTCCACCATTTTTAGTTTGCCATTTCGGGTTTTGAAAGGCTAACATCGGATTCAGACTCAGCGATTCAGAAAATGCTTTTGCTCCTTAATCATTCATCGATTTACTTTAACAGTTTGTGAGCAAATAGAATGTTTTTATTTTCCTGCTTCTTTGATAACAGCAAAGTGTTAACTAGTGCTAGTGTGTTAACTCACAGTTGGTTAACGCTAATGCGAGTCACTCGAGGATCCTGACAACGGACTGTATTTCCCTTCACATTGACTTTGATGTTAGATACAAGACCAGAATACGCTTGGAAATGTGGAAAATTCTTACATGCACAGCATATGATATGAGTGCAGGAATCTTCTCCAGTTTATCTGATGTAAATATTACCAGACAACTACCGGATCACTGTAGTGTATTCCAAGCGGAAATTACGGCAATCCGTGAAGCTGCGACTTGGTTTTTAATTAACGCGGTAGAGGGTAGCGCTATTGTACCATATATAGATAGTAAAGCAATACCGCAGGTCTCACTGACAGTTGCGACAAATAGAGAGTAATCGGAATACAAAACAGATCTGGCCTAACCTGGATCTGAAGAGAACGGAAAGACTTCTGTCCATAAACAGGAAGCGCATTAGTATAATAATCACGGGGCACTGCTTGATAGGTAGACATGCTATTAGAATGGGTGTCTCTTATCAATGCTGAGAAGGAAGCCCCTAGGGGAATACTTCTATGCAGATCTTAACGACTTGAACAGGCTTTATATTTACAAAATAATGAGTTTTATCTGTTGATCTATATGGTTCTGTATGTCCCTACCTGAGCGGCGAAAACCACCTAACGTAACCTTGCTTTTAAATTTCACTCGAATTTTTGTGAACTTTTGATAAATGTTTTGTTTTTTTCTTTGCATTTTTTAAGAAGTTTCAAAAAAAGGAATAAGATGAATTGCAGACAGAGCCGTGTCCGTTGTCTATTTTCTGAAGTTTGACTAGAGTTGTCCGTACTGCCTAAGAATTAATTAACTAAATATCTCGTAAATGACACATTATATCAAAATCAGTAGAATAAAATTAAATAGTTAAAGTACCTTTACAATTGGCACTTAGGTAAAGATCTTATTAATTAGTCTAATTATTATACTAATGAAACTGCTCTGTATTGCTTGCATTAGTACACTAAGCTCTGTCTCTATCTATAGCAAGTGGGTACAACCTCATATGCTTATATAACCTCTGTGATTAAACCGTGTTTAACCTCCACGCGTTTTGGATGCTTTTCCTTCCTTTCTCTGTTCTTATACTTGTGGTGGTGTCGTGATAAATTTATTTTAGTACCTTGTCACATTTTCTTGTCTGATACCAGTATTGATATCGATAAGTATCTTAAAATATTCACAGCATTCCACAAGGAATAAAAGTCCACACCCGACTTTGGAGACCATTAGCTTAGCGGAATATTTCAGAGCCAAAAGGAAAACGCCAAGAATCTTAAGCGAATTTAGGTTCAGATTATTAAAAAAGAACCCCGATACTGATGATGATGAACGACTCTACAATGCTATTCAAAATTATACAAACTTAATGCTATTAGCACCGTCAAACGGCTATAAACACCCTAATAAAAAACTCATAAATCTTTCTTAAGGACTCTATTTGTTATACTATATCCTTTTTCAGCTTCTATCATGGAATGCCTTTATACACATCCATCAAATCAAATTAATTAAAATACAAAACGCAAAACGCACCTTTTCGCAAACACACCCTTTATATCGAGACTATTATTCAGTTTTTTATGTTTCCCTGTCGCTTGAAATGTAATATCATCTTCGAAGGTGGTCAACTCCACCCAAGAATATTATATCATCAAAAATGAGAACCACTCCCGCAGCTATGTGCGGAAGTTTATTTTCTTTCTTATTGCCACTCGAATGAATCATGTTTCTTTTAATATCAATTACAATATTTTAGAATCTATAAATAAATAACATATGGGGGAGACGTCGATTCAATCGTATATAACGTATGTAGAATCGACTAAGTCGGTATAGTATAGTAGATGAAACTTTGAGATAAATTTTAGGGTAATAAATTAACTGCAATAAAATGTTTAAGGTCCGCCATTGTTTACGATATGGCGGACTAGAACTTGGCCCGCCGATTTGGTGGATACATACCTTACCTATACACATGCATGCCATGTTGATTAGTTTTAAAAATTCCGAAATCTACAACATAATTCCAACTGTCTTATCATAGCTCTATTATTATTTTTTAAATCTCCTGGTAAAAATCGCGATCTTAATCCGTGAGCATTGACATGTGAGGCTAGACGGAAAGTTTTTTTTTTGTGTCGATTATACAACCAGAAAATTATATAAATCAAAAATACAATAATGTACAGGTAACCGTCTTGTTTGATTGTATCTCTAGCCCGATTAGAATTTATTACAAAGCAATTATTGATTTCGAGTTGTTTTACGGTTGTCGTCATCCAAAAATAATCTAATCTTTGTGTTTTCGTAGCTGATCAAGCAGTATAGCTTCAAGTATGCACACGATATGCACACGAACTTTTATGATATCCAAGGTGGACTTTTATAATTCTATCTTTATAGGCGAATTTACGCAAAGATTAAATGAACCATTTTAAAATAATTCGAATATTTAGTTGATTATGGAAATTAATAAAATAAGCAGCTCGTGGTATTGACTCATGGCCCAATAGTTTGTCGAATAGAAAAGCTACCAAAAGTGATTGATAATCTTTTTTAAAATTACTAGTCGATCACTCACCTATTTTTAGTATCTTTTCTATTTTCAGAGGGATAATTCGTTTTCAGTAGTTGTTCAATCAACGCGGACACAATTAAGTCTAATATAAGCTATTGTCGTCATTTAGACTTTAGCGTACTAAGCTTTGTGCGGTAATCAATTCTACTCAACACAGGAGAAAAGATAAATTATAGAAAGTTGCTGGAAGGTACGTGTAAGTAGATTGATAGAGACAAACAGACAAAAATTTACGACCTAAGCTAAATCAAAGACACTGCATCTCAGCCTGAATGCTTTCAACTTTTCTCCGTTTACTTTTAAGACATATTCAAACTTGACGTCGCAATTCTGGGGTAGAATCGCCTCGTTCGTGAACGTATGATTCGTCACGTAATTTTGTTACGTTGAACTCGTCGGTGAAAAATCTAGTGAATGCAAGTTTTATGTGCCGTTCGCACATGGATCTACACAAAAGTGATCGTTACATGGTTTCTATTTGATTCGTTTAATCGAAAGTTGTTATTGCACTAATTCTGCGCACACAACTTTATCAACGCTGTACGTATAGGGAAGCAATAATTTTGAAACACGCTTACGTAGAATATCGTCGAAGATACACCAGCTGGTCAGGTTTCTCTCTCCTTGGTATACTCGTAGCTTTGGAACTACTTCCATCACAAAGACTCTTAAAATAGAAAATTTTAGAGTCCAAAAATTATCCGGAGACTATTTCTGCTCCGAGATTAAACCGGTCTGAGTAAGGTAAAAGCCGCATGGAGCTGTGAAGAAGTCTCTCTCTTAGGTCCAACTTGATCACATGGGGTGTGGCTAGCGATAAGACTATGAGGTTTCAGCATATAAGACATTCGAGATAAAACCATTATGATCATCTCACGGCTCAGAATTGAGATTTATGGAATGTTTTAAACGCATTCCGGGAAAGGATGGAAAGTAGAAGCAGATGGACAGACGAACAGACGACCCTATGTGTGATGTGAGCTCATTTTTGGGATCAATGGAATTCCATGTGACTTCTTCAACATCATTCTCGAGAAAATTGTGCGAAACTCACAAGCCAACACCAGGGGCATAATTTTCCAAAAGTCTGTACAACTTCTTGTATGCGCTGATGACATTGACATTATTGGCAGAACACAGCGAGCTGTCACTGGTGCGTTTGCAAGTATTAGTGCAGAAGCGGCAAAAATGGGTTTGGTGGTGAATGAGGGTAAAACAAAATATATGCTGTCAACAAGAAGGGACACACAACATCGACGAATCGGACAGAACGTCACGATAGACAGCTACAATTTTGAGGTAGTTAGGGACTTTGTCTACCTCGGCTCCGCGGTAAACTCTGATAATGACACCTCAGCAGAAATCAAGCGAAGAATTACACTTGCCAACCGCTGTTTCTTTGGTCTAAGACGGCAATTGATTAGTAAGGCCTTGTCAAGAAACACTAAGGAGACTCTATATAAGACCCTTATCATCCCTGTCCTGCTCTATGGCGCAGAAGCATGGACCCTAGCAAAAGCGGATGTAGATCTTCTTGGTCGTTTCGAACGCAAAATTCTTCGAGTGATTTTTGGTCCCGTTTGCGTTGACGGGCTTTGGAGGAGAAGAAGCGACATCGACCTGGTCAGAAAAGTGCGCATCAGTCGTCTAAGATGGCTAGGACATGTAGAGCGAATAGACACCAACGCTCCGGCCCGAAGAGTCTTCGATTCCAATCCGGAGGGACAACGCAGTAGAGGAAGACCTCGCCTTAGGTGGCGCGCACAAGTGGAAGGGGACCTCAACCTACGTGGAGTGCGCAACTGGAGGCAGTTAGCCAAAGATCGCGCTAACTGGAGAGGCGTATTGGTTGAGGCCCAGGTCCACCCCGGACTGTAGCGCCACCTAAAGAAAGAAGAAGAAGGAATTCCATGTCCCCGCTGCGCATCACAGATAGAGGGGAGTTACCGTGTGACTACTATTTGTAACACCTTCGACAGTAAGTAGTAGATGTAGTTGTTGAAAGTTGATTTATGGGTCTTTAAGAGCTGATGGAAAATATGTCTGGAGAACAATAAAGCGATATACACGAAGCACATTAAGAAGCACCGACGACCTCGACAGACATATTTAAGAACTCGTAGGTGCTTTTTAGGACGTAATGTGTCTCTCCCGCTGTGGGGGCTACTATGGTGGAATAATGAGAAAAGAACTGTGCAGAGACTGGCAACTTTCAACTACGCCGAAAGCACAAGTTTCGATTTAGACTGGAACTCTTATAAAGAGATAGTTAAATCATATAAGACAGAATTGACATAAAGCTCAACACTTTGATCCTAATTTGTTTGCAATTCACTACTGCAACGCTTTACCGATCAAAATCATTAATCATCATTACAATAGAGGATAATAGATATCTTTGGCCAACTTTCAAGTTTTGTTTTGTACAGGATTCCATTGAAGACAAGACTGCAAACATTTTTATTTTCAGAAATATCCCTAGAGGAAATTATGAACACAAATAAGTTTTTGTAACATTTTCTTTGGTCTGAACAACATCTATTAGAACTCTATCAAAAAAATATCTAAGCTGATGATCAATAGTTGTTGCGTATTAAAATGTACCCGCTAAGACCATAACACTTTATCTTAACTTAATCTCCGTTTAATTCGATGGGATTATGACAAATCATGAATTATTATCCGCACACAAGTATTTAGTAAACTTAAATGCAATACCACACACAAGGGTGTGTCCAATCACGCGAATTAATGCAATTTCTAACCTCTCGATTGAACTTACTTGCTCAGAAAAAAAATCTAATATAAATCTTAAGCTGTCATCTGGTACTATCCTCAATGGACCTGAAGTACCCGAGCAATTAACCCCTTATCTATAGACACTTATCGGCCAAAATATTGAACGCTGTGATATTGTTGCCGTATCTGCACAACTACCATGCGAGACTTCACAGTGCAATTAACCACCTAGTAGTACAGCAGTACATTGTCACCAGTGCTTGCATATCTGTATTCCCAAATGGTACACCGTATCCGACTATCGTACAATTTGTTGGAAATCCAAAACGTAGTGAGCTCGTAGATTATTTTGAGATTTTCTGTTCACCGACTTGTGTGTGTGGAGATACGACACACTTGAGATGTCAAGTTGCAACAAATATAGTGGGTATGGTACGAGTATGATTTAGTTTACTGAGTAAGCAAGTCGTGATTCATGTCTCATGTGTGGTATTTGTATTTTATTTATATTTTTTTACATTGCTACTCTAAGTACATATTAAACACTTTTTTGTATTTACAGTCTCGTAATTTGCTAGCAATTGTTGCTAATTAGGGTAGAAGAGTGTGTATTTTAGAAATTGGTTAAATAGGTGTACTATTACCATTTACTTGGGCGGGAATCTTTTTGTTCTTAAGTCGGTAAAAACTTTTCTAGAAAAAAATAAATTAATTGCTTAATAGTATACTTGTGTCGAGAGTTAATGTAATTAAGTTCATGAACTCATTAAAATTTAAATTGAATAAGGGTCGCAGAGTCCCATTACATTTGTTCGGATATTTCAAAGGAAAAACAAACAGGCGACATTATGCAGCCTTGATGGACTCCACTGTGGACGTCATCTATATCAATACCATGATTTTTTATTTTAATCTGTACATTAATTTATTTGCCAAATTAAAAAAAAATAATGCTTGGAAATGCAGTGACAATAACTTGCGCACCAGGAAATCTTTGGTCATTCGTTCGTTTTACAAGCAAGAGATGATTCCTCTTAAATTCCGTGTGTGCTGCACAGGTTGTTCACCTTATGAATTACGATTTAAAAGAGAAGAACAAAAAAAGATCTTTTTTTTTTATTAAATTATTGCGCATTTATTGAAATTTTGCAAATCGAAGTCGACTTCTTTTTACGGGTAAGTTAAAAAGGAAATCTTGAAGAGAATCTATCTGAAGTACACACTATCCATATTTTTTGGTAAACATGTTTATTATTGGGTAATCAAAATATTATGCAGTCATTAGTATAGAACATCAACAATGATTAATTAGATATTCTGATTTCGAGTAGGGTTAGCATGTTTTTTTTTTTTTTTTTCTTTTTACATTTCGTTGGGCAGTATGTGCAAACAAAATTTCAACCTAAAGACAGTAAATTTTTAAAATGAAAAAGTTATTTGTTATTGATTATCAACTTGTTTACCGAAAATGTATTTAAATGACTGTCAAGCAGTTGGACTCTATTTGTTTTAAGTAAAAATGACTCAGCAACGATCCAAATTTTAAGGGAACTTAACAGGAATCGTATTGTTGAATAAAATTTAACAATACTTTTGCATCGTACCGAATTACTCGTACAATTGGCTTTTGTTTTATTGAAACCTCATTTCAGAAAATCGATTTAAATGACAGTTAGGCAGTTGGACTCTATTTGTTTTAAGTATAATGAATGACTCAAGCAGCGATCCAATTTTTAAGGGAACTTTACTGGAAATACGTTTCCAGTTCCGTAAAACTTGTGCACAGTACCGAATTACTATTGGCTTCTGTTTTATTGAAACCTCATTTCAGATCAGATCGTGGCATTTTTTTTTTCCACATATTTTTGATTCACGTTGAGTGCATTGTTCTACATAGTACTTATGTCTTTATAATAAATCAATGAACCATGCATCAATGTAATATTACTTTGTTGTGGACTTATTTTATTAAAAAAATAATTATGTGTACTTGTCCACTTAGTTGTCGCTCAGTTCAAATTCGCATGCATGATATGTAGGTACTCGTATGTATGTACATACTATATATTAGGGTAGTCCAAATTTTTAAAGTCTCACCCCATTTCATTACAATGTACCAGAAAATATTTCTTGTAAAATCTTTCTCAAGTTGGTTAACAACAAGCATAAAGCTGAGAGAAATTTTTAAACAAAAATTTGGCCTAAATTATGACAGATACGAGTACATGTCTGCGTGCAAGATAATGATGCCAATCCAATATACATTACACAATACCAGCGTTCTTGATATACAATTTCAAGTTTAATTTATATCTGTAACCAAAACTTTTCTACCTACGTAGAAGGTAGTTACAGTGTTTTTTGTGAATATGTCTTGAAATCATTTAAATTTCGTACTCTTAAACCGGTGCGATATTACGCAACATTCTTAAAAAATGTATGTCACTTAAAAACTATTAATGATAAAAGAATTTGGCTTTCAGATATGGTTTCAGCACAGAACTGCTCTTCCGAAAAATATTCAAAGCTACATTAGGCATGAAGCGTGTAATCAAAAGAATGTTTGTGAAAAATGCTGTAACTAAAAAACTATACGCCCTAAAAATGTTTTTATTACATACTCGTACATATATAGATTCAACAAATTCAGAAAATTCCACATCAGAAACGTATTCAAGTCTAGTGTAACAGGGATTAGAAAATACCTAAAAAGGGAAAATTTAGTGCAAAAATCTATTTATAACCCAACAACGGTACGTAATAGAGAAACTCTGACTGCATATTTGAATTCAGCATACAATTCTACGTTAGGGATACTTTATATTTTTCTTGAGACCGAAAAGAAATGAATTAAGGTCACAGACAAATGGACAGACACACGTAAGACCGCAGTCAGAATCCAGCCTCAACTCAGATTCACAATTTATTGACATGGTTATTATACATCCATTTGTTAAGAACACTGAAGGCATGGCCGCATAACTATTCGAATTTTTAGTTATTAGCTTGGGCGTTGAAATTTTTAGGGAATAATTTTTTTGGTTATTAAGATCGAACAAATTTTCAAATTCGTTTCATTTGGATCACCCTAGTCACATTTATTTTACAAGGGATATTTCTTGGTGGATGTATCCAGATCGCAATTTACTCCAACTTTTGCTGATTGTGATGTCGTAAAGAAAACAAGCGGACTTCCACAAAGAATATATGATGCAAATAACAAAGTTTAAAAAGCTGGTCAGCCATAAATTTTTGGAAACAAATTCTGTCAGTCTCACTCGAAAAATCTCAAAGAATCCATCTATCTAACATCCGACGGTCTTTTATGTAAAAAGCGAACAATGTGGCAGAACGGTGAATGAATCAAATATGCAAATTAACGAAATTCGCAAATTTAAACTGTCTTGGTAGATTTCCGAGCTCTCTTTTTGCACAGCCAATAGGAAAATTTAGGACGGTTATTAACAGCCCAAAATAAACTACATATCATAGATAAAAAAGACAAAACATATCACTATTAATGCAAATCGTGCAAACGACTAACCCTTCTAAGAGCCTTGGAATACACTCTCCCAATAATATCCGTGACATTGGAATATAAATAACTATGTACGTATTTATGTCTTTATACTCGTTTTAACCGCGAAAATAAAAGAAAAAAAAAAGAACACCTCACCCGTTTTTTTTGGAAATTAATAGCACGCGTTGTCGTGTGATGAGCTTTCCTTTAACTGTTTTTGGAATGAATATGCCAAACTGAAAATCCCATCCATTTCTCATATCTGAGCTGACACTCCCCCAACCACGCTCTACGTTGGATAGGAAAATTAATAAGAAATAATAAAAAAAAAAAAATCTTATCTTACGAATACATATTCACCAAAGACACAGAAGTTAAAGAACTGCTCTTGTCACCTGAGGAAGTAAAAAATTTATTGCGAGGCAAACAAAAGATATCTTTACGTAGGTACGAGTATACTTTAAGCAAGCATAACTGAAATACCTGCAACATGTTCTTTTTTTTTAGTTCTGGGGAAATTATCAAACTAACTTGATTCAATAGATACTCATTCATAATTGTCATGAACTTTACACACAATAATTCAATGAGTTCGCCGTTAGTAGCCAACTATTAAACGTTTACGTAATGCAGCAAAGTGAAAAAAAAACTGCTAAGTAATTCTTATCTTATTGTTCACTAATCCTTTTGTTTAAGTTGTATGGTTTGTAGGCATATCACGCGCTGCGCTACTATATTAATTGTTTGTATTTGGTTATTCAGAAATTCAGAAATGTGTGTTCCTTTCTATTATGTTTATGTATGTATATCAGCGACGTGTGTTTAGAACAAAAAAATGTATCTTAAGAATAGATGCTAAAGCAAGTTGAGTATACACAATCGATTCATAGGTATTCACTATCTGTCTTCTACGGCAACTACTGTTTGCAGTTGTCAAAACAATTCATCAATTTTTTTTTACTTAAACTGTTGTGTAGATAACAGAAACAGAAAATATTCGGTATAAAACAATGAAAGATGTAAAACAAGAATTCGACAAAAACTAACATTCCTTCTTATCTTGGATTCCGAAATATTTTATATTCCAAACTTTAAAAAAAAAAAGTTTAAAGTTTTCATTGTATCTACGGCCTTCATAATTCTTCTAAATGCCAAATAATTTTGCCCGTCCAGTGAAAGTGACACCTAAAACAAAACAAAGGAAAGCTTCCGCAAAATCTAAGGGATACAATTTTTTGCGTCATCCAAAATTGTTTGTCAACAGGACATACGAGTACTGATGCTAAAGCCAAACCAGCTTTACTAAGAGAAAGAGGTGTTTTGTTAGCGGTGCATTTCTCCATCAATAACAAGTCTATTAAAGTATCTGACTCATCTATGTTGATCGTGAATCCTTCAAAAATGTTGAATAACTATAAATTGATGTGTCATACTACAGTGGACGCCTAGTATAACGAACTATTATAATATTCGAGGTCGTTCGCTATATCGAAAGCGCCGAATACGTTTTTTGTATAAAAATTACATAACACCCATAATAATAAAATAAAAAACAAACGAATACGGTACTAAAACAATAACAAGCATGCAACAAATGTACATTAACCAATTTATCAGTATTTTGTATTTTTTAAAAGTTTTCTGTGCACCGTCAAGTTCTCTAGCAACTTGTGTAAATTGTACACCATGTTGAGATAAGCCATAGTCCCTCCAAATCTTTAACTTAAGCGGTTGCTAAGATACAAGACTTCAAAAAACATTTCATATTTTGGGAATGATTGACTCATCAAAACCTGGGTAGTTCCCATGCACATGTTGAAATTTTTACAGATGTAGGTAGTACAGAAGATAAAATTCGAAAATTGAAATATTCATAAAAATAGGAGGAAACTGGTCCATATCTTAATTATTGCGTTACACCATCATGCTGCATAGAAATCCATAACCATTTCAATTTGACACACAGTTCAATAAAAAAATAAATATTTGGCGCAACAGCTCTTTAAGTGCCAGGGCCTAGCTTCTCGCAACCACTCGTGATGTGTGCGTTATATTTTTCACACGAATGGAAGGGACCTACAGTTTAGTGCCGTATCCGAACGGCAATTTGATTTGAGAAGCTTTTTCGTGACAACAATACTCTCGGATGTTTGTCAGACGTTCGCGAGAGGTGGGATCGTGAAAAAACTTTTTGGTGTTTTCTGGGACTCGAACTTGGAACCTCTGTAGTGATCCGACACACGCCACGGCGCCCACCACAGTTCAAAAAAAAAGAAAGATTTTTGTAATGGAAATAGGTTTGCAGTAAAAAGCGATTAGTTATACATTTCAAATTAAATTTTCAATAATTATTATTAAAAAAAAAAGATTTTTGTAATGGAAATAAGTTTGCAGTAAAAAGCGAATCTATTTACATTAGTTATGCATTTCAAATTAAATTTTTATTTGGAGAGGCATTGGAATAAGTTGAACTTGGCACATTTCTATTCATCTATATCTCACACCTTTTTGTGGCTGAATAGTTACATGATTTTTGTACTAGAAATAGAGAATTTGGCCCTTTTTACGTTAATGTTTTTCTTGAAATATTGTGTACTAAGATCTTGTGGAAATGCCTGTTATTTAGAGATGTCAAAGTAATTGAAATCTGCGTCCGTTATATCGGCATTCGTTATACTGGACCTCCACTGTACATATGTATTTGTTGTGTTAAGAGATTTCAGCATTAACAAATATTTACTTCAACAGAATCTTCTCATTTCAAAAGCAAATAAATCCAAGTCAGCAATAAACATTAATCAGATTGAAAGATGGATAGATGTATTTTTTATGAGAATTTTAAGGTAGTTATACGAACACAATTTACCGGTAACTGGTAATGTTGGTGAGAGTTGATTTGAATTATTTTTATTACGGACCATTTTGTGTTTTTTTGTTTTTTGAAAGTATCGTCTTAGTCTTTTTCTTCTTCAAAGTATCTAATTATGGATGGAACCGCGAAGTAGGATTGTTATCAAAGTTGGCAAATAGATTTAGCCTTAAATAATATCCGCTCGAGGAAGTGGAATGTACTTGGATGAGAATAGTAAACAGATTTTGCTAGGGGGACGGGACGATCCAGTCGCCGAATATAAACTTCTGTAACGGTGGAGAGTCACACATTCCGAAAAATTTATAAACAGCTTTCGATCTCAATGCAAAGACTACTAAGCCTACAGTTGAGAGATTAATGGGGTATACATTTTTTCAGAAGGTAAGGTATGCAAGACAGGATCCTTAACTTATTCCTACCTAGATTAACACATAAATTCGACTTCTTTAGACGGATTTGAGAACAAATAGGAAAGAGGTTAAGTATAGAATAAAAGCAATTATAAGAAAAGTTGTTGGAAATGAAGCAATAACTTCATCGATGGGGCCATGAAATCTTTAAATTGGTTTTGAGAATATGGACCAAACAACTGAAACGTTGTTATCCATTTCGTACCAGTAATTATTCTAAAACCTTATCGTCAATGAGGTAATTAAGGATCAGTATGAAAAAAATCATTTTGGACACTCAAGGTCTGCAAACTAATAACAGCCCAATTCCCAATAACTTTGCTCATAAGATTATAACTTTAACCGTTTCCTTAGAAGACCCAGGTGATCTTTGAAAAAGTTTGGTTCAATTGGTACTAAAATCTTGTGATCATACTTTGTTTAATCTTTTGAAATCCCCACAACTTTGGTCCCAGAATTACTTTTATTTGTCGATGGTTTAACAGCTCTAAATATTGATGGCAGTTTTATTGACGTAATAAAACAAAACTTTTTTAAATAAATATTTTGCGGCAAGCAGAACTTAGAAAGAAATAATCTATGCTCAGTTTGCATTTAACAACACATTGAATGGGGTGTCGATCCAAGATGATATTGATGACAGAGGTTAGCTTGTAAGTCTGACTTTAGGTAATGCGTTAATTTTTGTCAACCAAGATAAAGTAGAATAGTCTTGCATCATCCAATATATAATCTTAAACCTAAAGTCCAATTTTTGTCCGTGCAGGTTCAGAATTCTGGCTGTAGGATTTTGGGTTTGGATAATATTTAACAGTTACCTCTTGCCGGGTGCATAACCATAGGCTGCAGCTAAATATTTTGGATAGCGAAGAGCATACTTAATTTTTATACCAGAAAAAATTTCATGGGATGCAAAATTTCCGGATAACTTAGAAAATATCTGCATTATATCATCCAATTCAAGCTGGGATTACTTCTTATTATGCCTATGGGTTGGTTCTATTTTTTCCGTTCAGAACCTCAATATTTTTCCATATGGATAAGATGTAGTTTATACATTTTACCATCCTTGTCTTAAATTAGACCCGCTTCAAACCATTTCCCATTATTAGAAAAAAATTAATCTTTCATAATTCAGAAAAACCTTCGAAATTTTCGAATAACTTGAAAAGTAATAGTTTTTCACTAATATTATTCAAGACGAACCGAATGATCTATCAGTTTATACTTATCTTAGCTCGATTTTCGTGTTGCTAGCCAATGCGGTTGATGACTTTGTATATCAGTTTCCTGGATTTATTCGTCTACTACGACAGTGAATTGGTATCTTGACCGTGGCACCGTTTTGGGTCTTTTTCAGTTACCTCGTTAGCTGTACAATTTGGATAGTTTGTTGTCTGACCAGCTTCGATGTGAGACTCAAAATATTGAGCTTATCTAGAACTCGACCTAAGCTCAAACGCATAATAATAATAATCTATAATAACCTGCGAAAAATATTTGTATTATGTTACACATTTTAACTTTGTAATAAAACTTAAAAAAAAGTATCCACATCAGAAAAAAAAAAAAAAAATCAAAAGTGCAACATTGCTTTTGTGTTTTAAAAGCGAAATTTACGTATCAAATACCACTCGTTGCTTCAAAATTCAAACGTAATAGTTTCCGCTTTTCCCGCATCCAAAGTCTGTTTCTCTGTCGACATTATCAGGTCATTAATGAACACTAAAATGTATGAATGCAGATTTATACTGTGACTTAAATCGCTCGTCGCTTCTGATCTCACTTTTTCACTTTTCAAGTCAATCTGACCGCAGTCAGTCGCTTAGATGTTTATTTTCTTATGCATAGACATTTACATAAACACCTCGAATAAAATTGAAATATTTCTTCGCAATAAAAATGCAAAATTTCTATACTGTGGTCAGAATTGACATCAATATGATTTCTAAAAACTGCCTCTTGACATTTGTAGATAAAGCCCTGTAAATTGGATAATTTCTTTCATCCCTTTATCACTGCATATCAAGTACCAAGTAAGAGTTTGTAATAGTGTTTCTCTTTTAATTTGTAGATTACTGGGTAGTCATTGTGTAAATGTGACTCTTCTGGCCAAACCGTAGTAGTTGCATGAAAAAGCGGCACAGGAATGAATATAGGTGAAGTAGAATCCAAAGTGACAGTGGGTTGGACCCTATATAATCGCTTGCCTAGGAGTGACAGTGAGTCACTCCCGAAAAACTGGGCTCGGAATAATCGAAGAGGAGACTCAACAGATGAGATAAAACTGTCACCAAGAAACGTGTACGATGATGTAAAAGACTGAAATACTTCTCAGAAAAACAATATCGAGCTGTCAACACATTTAATGATACGAGTAAATGACGCAAAAAGTCCTCGGGTTTGGATTTTAAACCTAAGAAAATTGTGCTTGAAACTATTGTAGCGGCAATGCTTTAGAGTCTCACAAAATCAAACTTGTCCTTTTTTAAATCGAAAAATTGTGTTTTTTTCTTAAATCGATACGAGTATGATAATTTCAAGCCGATATATGTTGTAAATTTCCGATCTTTTCCAATTATTTAATGTTTTTCGGTAGTTCCGGAGTTGTATGAATTTAAAATTTTTATTTTTTTTACTTATTTGGAATAAAAATTTCAACAAATTTAAACAAAAAATTATTTTTCACATTTTTTTTAAATACCTGCGTATGCACCGCTAAAAAAGTACTAAGTTATCTACAAATAACAGCTTTAAATTAAAAAAAAAAAAATAATAATAATAATACTACACCCTGTGAAATTATCCGCTACAAAATTGTCCTTTACCATGTTTTCGATGTTCCTATGCTAAAGTTATATTCAATACCACGAGCTTATCACTAGTTTAAAAGATAAAATATCTTAATTGGAGTGAGCATACTAATTATTCCCAAAGCAAAACCTGTTTATATTAATAATGCCAATTATTAAATTGATTGAATTGAAATGACTAGTTCGAAGCCTATTACGAGTACCTGCCAAGTTATGCGGTTACGTCTTCCTACTCTGACTATGTTCGGAAAACAAACAAACTGTGACAGTGCACCGCTAAGCTTACATGATTCTCATCGCAGATTAATTCGCAACCAAATCCAAATTGAAAACTAGAAACAAATTGTCTCAACAACTCACTCTGCGCTTCATACCATCTAAGGGCAGTAATAAGCACATCATACCACATCGAATCTTAACTTCTGCACTTCACACTTACTATGTAAAACAGATTAACGATTTGCGGAAGAATTTCACGTATTTGCACAGCTAGATTAAATTAGCTGCGGAGAAACTTTGGAATTTATTAAATTGAAAATCACGTTCTGTTCTTAAAAAAATATGACCTACATCAAGTAATAAAATTCCACGACAAAACTTTATCACATCTTCTTATCATTTATTGCATTACAATGTTTTTTTTTTCTCTGTTACAGTAGGAAGAGTTGTAAACTATGATAAGATCAAACATAAAGTAATAAAAAAATTGAGTACATAAAGCATTAGACTATGTAGATATGAAAGTTATGAGCATTAACTTATGTATGTTCTCTTTGATCCAATGAACCTTTAAAACCAAACAATTACGGTGAAGCAATTTTGCGTCAGCTAACCACTTTAGGTTCCCCAGATGTACAAGTACTTACTTCAGACAGACAATTTAAAAGTTTACTTTGAAAGGCACGTAACGCACTAAAGAAAAGTTCACTAACCTGTTTTCTCGACCATCGTTCTAGATTTGCAAATTTACACCTTGACCAAAGTAGAGCAGATGACGTTAAGATAAGAATTATATTATGATTTAATATCTGGACGTGGATCCAAGGAAAAACACTTAAATTCGCGCTGCACCCGAAAATTCAATTCAAAGGAATAATAACAATAAACCGCACACGTGCACAGAAGAAGTAGAAGTACTTTCAGAGATACACTCTTTACGCTTGCAGTTCAAATGAGACACGAGACACAAATATTTGAAACTTTCCTCCGTAAGCAACACCGGCCGTAAGCAAAAATGTATGTAAACCGAATTTGAAAATTAAAAGAAAGTGCGTGCACTCAAATCGATGGCGTATTCGCGCTTCAATTGTTAGACATCAACTGAAAAATTAAAAATTGTTATCTGACTGATGGTAACTTTTTCCAGCGATAATCGTTGCCAAAAGTATTTATTATTATTTTATAAACTTTTTTTTTTTTTCTACTAATAAGACTGCAAATTCGAGTGGTATGTAGGTATTTAGTATTTTCAGAGGTTGCTTGCGCTGTCGCTTTCGATGTTCGAATGGAAATAAATGGAAACTCTTAGCTGCAAAACTGATATAGTAGGCCCCGACTTCAGAAATAAAGTTGTGCGGTGCTGATGTGTTAGACAAGGCGCAGAGTTGAAAGCCAGAAGAGTCAGGTGGTTTGTTCGTTGCTGGTTGTTGTTTGGTTGCTTTGCAACCGAACGAACTGAATTCCTCGTTGGATTGTGGTTCTGAAAGCGATAGGAAGCAAGGGACCATAGAAGGAACACCTCAATAGTCATCAATGAATGTTGGCAGTGTTCGATTATTTCGAGGCGCTACTGTGGCTGTGGTTGCGTTTGGTTCGATTGGTTGTATGATTGCTTTAGCTGGTGTGGGGAGTTTGGGTTTGTTTACGTTTTACGGATATCTCTAGTCAAATGAACTTCTGAATTAATAGCCGCTGATAATGGCATGTGAAGTGCGATATGTTGGATGCCACTTAGTGTTGGCGCAATCATTTTAAGAATCGTTTATGGAGAATAGTTAAGTATTAGATTATTTTGAAGTAAATGGGATTGAGTAATGTGAGGTGGTTTCAAAGCCTATGTTGGAATCAGACCGGTTTCTTCCTATAAAAGCACTAAATAATTGGGTCAGCGGCTAGGTGGGGTAGGACAGTCAACCCTTTCGAGACCGAGATCGTACCAGTCCCAGGGGTTTGACTTGGAAATTTCTAGACGGGGTAGAGTGGGAGAAAGATTAGAATCTAAGCTAAGCAGGCTTTCACAAATGCAAAAGGTCGTTCGGTAATATCTAAAGGGTGTCCCCAAATTCACGCAAGATTTGATTTTTGCGCCATTTGTGTGGTAAAGTGCTGCCAACAAAAAAAAAAAAAGACAGCGTGACAGCTGTCAGTTCAGGGTTATTAAAAAGAACAACGCGTATTCATTGTTGAGCAATATTTTAAAAATAATGAAGGTTTGGCATCATCATCTGACAAAATCGTCTTTTCATCTTGATGGCTTTGATAATCATCAAAATAGTCAAATTCGGGGTTCAGAAAATCCACGAGTGATTGTTGAGCAACAAATGCATCCTCAACGTGTCACTGTTTGGTGCGGATTTTGAGCTGGAGGCATCATCGGACCATTCTTATTTGAAAATGCAGCTGGTCAGGACGACATGTGATTTCAACAAGACAGTGCTAAATGCCGTACAGCCCGAGAAACAATTCAATTACTGCATGAGTCATTTTCTGGTCATTTCATGTAATTTCCCGTTTTGGTGATCAGAATGGGCAGCCCGGATCTTGCGATTTAATGCCGTTGGACTTTTTTCTTTGAGGTTTTTTGAAGTCTAAATTTAATGCCAACAATCCCATGATCACCCACGCCTTAAAGGAGCGATTTGAGCTCTGTATCAATGAAATTCAGCCACATTTATGCAAAACTGTCATGGAAAATTTCGACAAAAGAGTACGTATGTGCCATCAATGCCGTGGAGGCTATTTGCCCGATATACTATTCCATACTCAACTCTAAACTATATACTTTATGAATCAATAAAATATTTACAATTTTTAATTAAAACCTGTGTTTTCTATCAAAATTACTTTTTGCGTGAATTTTGGGACACCCTTTATATAAGCACTCAAATCGAGGGTGGTACATTGATTTCACACACATTCGTTGAAAAACTTGTTATGACAATAAAAATTCTTCATTTTAAGCCAGACCAAGATCTAGTATGATAACATCAGGATTCATAAGATTGAAACCCTTTGCAGTACTGAAGGCTAAGTTATATTATATTCCTTTGGCTTATAGACGCAGAATTGTGGTTGACAGCTCAATTATTGCAAAGCCAAGATTCCAGCCAGGATTCAGACAGCGAAAGTGTTCAATGAAGGAATGCCATTACTGTATGCAGCTATAGCTAAGGATCATGACTGGTAAAACTCTGCAAGAGGCACCTAAAAAGGGTACACCGTGAAGGGTACAATCAAACGCTACTGACACATTTCTACTAAAACTATTGGATATAAAGCAGTGAAACACAACACCAGCCCAGCCACTGATGACGAAATAATTTAGACAATGTTCAAAACCTGCTATCTTGAGATTGATAACACTGTTAAAGTAATCTGAAGTTTGACAGCTGAAACGATTGTGGCAGGTGGCAGCTGAAATCTTCGAACTTGGCAGCTGTCACCTGTGTGTTATTACAATTTCGGGTAGTTGAATGCTTTCAGTTGGAAACAAAATTTTGATTATTATTGACTGACGGATTACTGTGTCACATCTCCCTTCATCAGGTTCGTTAAGTCAATGCCCAGTCTGTATTAAAATTAACAGAATATGTAAATATTTGACCACATTATTGTGTTTTATTGGCTTAGTAGTTTTAGAACCAACGACCATGGGCAGTTCTTTATAAATATTCTCAGTTTCATCCTCCCAGCCTTCACTCTAAGTTGAAGTTTATTTTTAAAATTAAAATTAAAAAGAGTTATGTTCCGTAAAATGTTCTTAATGTTGCTTAAGTAATAAGCTTTAAAGAACGTTGTCCTAATTTGTGCCGACCAATAAAAAAAAGATTATAAAATTATAAAAGTAAAATGAAAAATAAAACAACCAAGTACATCACTCAACTACTAGGCAATAGCACGCTTTTTTAATCAAAAATATCAAAAGGAAGTCAAAATTCTTGCAAGCCAGGTTCTTGTTCCACTGATACCATCAAGTATGAACACAACTGCCTTATCTATTTTACAACCGGTTTCTACTTCAGGTGATAGTAATTAGTTCGATAACATCTGGAGACAAGTTACGTGTTATGATGGTTGCCCCGAAGCAGAATGGGTCTTTCAGCGGGCCTTACACTTCCATCATCATTGGAGAAGTGGTAGCGTTAATGAAACAAAGCGATCCATGAGTTGCTTCATCGAAACAAAGTTTATAGCGAATTGGTTAAATAATTTCATATATTTCCATATAGTAGTGAATAGCCACAAGTGCTTTGTTAATAAAAGATGAAGCTTTGAGCAGATTATTTGTTGCACTAATATTCTGATCATCGAGCATTTGTAGAGTAGCGTGCTTACCAATAGAGTTCCGTTCAGTCAGGTAAAGAACATTTTCTAAAGACCTCCCATACATTTTACGATTCTCAGAATCAAACCTGAGTCAAAGCTGGACTTTAACGAAGCCTCGATTGCTGGAAGTTGTGTTCTTTTAGTTTCTTGCGGACTCCCATTGGAGGTTGGTCCGATTATACGGTAACCTAGTGCCGGTCAAAGTGAGTCTCGCACTACATGCCTGAATAACCTATACAGACTGATTTTCTTCAAACTTTAAATGTGAACCTGGGCTTGTATGGAATATGAAGTGTGATGTGGGGTAGATAAGTTGCAGTGGCACGAGTATAGCTACGAAAATACGGGTTATTAAGTTTTGCGTATGGAGCGATGATAATGTAAAGTAAAGCTCATGACTGGGTTGCACCGAAATTGTTAAAATGACTTCTGTTTTTTGTTTCTTTTTTTAAAACCGCAAAACAAATATTTTGCCAGTTTTCCAAAACTTGGAAGATGTCAGATATAGCTAGCCAATAAATGAAGTACCGTTATACGATTTGTTTGCTAAAAACTTGGCTCGCCACGCGAATATCAAATTTTAATAAAATCTTTACACCCGTTCTCGAGAAAGTCGGCCATTTGTAAAGTACATTTAATTTTGGGGTTGGAATGAAAATTTCTATTTCGCCTCGAACAAATTCTGTACAGCTGTTCATGCACTTTTAGTTTCAATTCAAAACTGGCGCCAATACGTAACCGGCGTATCCTCAATGAAGATTTAAGGAGAATGACATAATACAACTAAATACACTGATGGACAAAAGTATTCGTTGTCTGACGAAAAAGAAAAAAACCAAAAAAAATATCAAAACCGTTTAATATGTTTTTTTATTATTATTATTTGAAAGGTTAGTTCTTATAATAAATGTAAAACTACTAAAGTGAACAATACAGTTTGGCAATAACTGCAAATAAACAAAAACATCAAAACAATTTAAATTTCACATGGACAAAAGTATTCGTAATTCAAAACAAAATTATTTGGAAATTCAATAAGTTATGAATTTGTTTGGTTGCCTTTTTGTTTTAAAACTGCTTGCTGTAACATCGTTGCCTATATTCTTCCAATCCGCCTGTTGCCTGTTGCAACTTCTTGTGTGATGTTCTCGTACCCTTTTATCTAGCACATCCACAGATGTTCTATGTCATTTACATCTGATGATTGGGGTGGTGTTATAGAGCATCCATAAACGAACCATTTCAGCAGTGTGCTTTGAATTGTTATCTTGTTGAAAGTAGAAGTCGCTGCCCAAATTCAAATTTTAAGCGCTTTCACGCAAATTTTTCTTCAATATTTTAAAGTAAAGTTTTCATAAATGGTCCCTGAAAATTAGCACAAATTGTGTCGTCACCTTAAATTTAATTTTTTTTTGTCAAGAATCATCTTTCAAAAGAACGCACCCAAATTTTCAGACAGATCTGTCAAATAGTTTTGTTGTGGCAGCCATTTTATATAGACGCCTACTAGCATTTTCGTTAAAATAGAAAAAAGTGGATTTCGAGTGCTCATTAAACATTATTTTTGCGAGAAAAAACTATCACGCAAACCAAACAAAAGCTTGACAAATATTATGGGGACTCTTCACCATCGATTGGAACCCTTCACCACTGGTTTACTCAATTTCGGTGCGGTCGTTTAAGCACAAGTGACGCCGAACGTTCTGGTCGTCCAATTGAGGTTACCACACCAGAAATGGACGACAAAATCCATGGTTTGATAATGGACGATCGTCGAGTGAAAAAGCGCGAGCTTGAAGAGGCCACAGGCTTATTACATGGCTCAGTGATTTCGATTTTACATAAATATTTGGACATGAAAAAGATTTCCGCAAGATGGGTGCCGCGTTTGCTCACAATCGACAACAAACGCATTCGTTTGTTTACAAAGGTATGTTTGGCGATGTTCCAGAAAAATTCGGCTGAGTTTTTGAACCGTTTCGTAACCGTGGATGAAAACTGGATTCACCACAATATACCAGCAACCAAGGAACAGTCAAAACAATGGACTTCTTCTGGTGAATCGAAGCCGAAGAAGGCCAAGGCGGGTTTGTCAGCGCAAACAAGGTCATGGCGACAGTTTTTGGGATGCGCGCGGTGTTATTTACATCGATTACCTTGAAAAGGGTAAAACGATCGCCAAATTACACAGAGCTGCTGGATCGATTCCAAGCCGATTTGAAGCAAAAACGGCCGCATTTGGCGAAGAAAAAAGTTCTTTTTCACCAGGACAACGCACCGGCGCACAAGTCCGCAGTCGCAATGGCAAAATTGCATGAATTAGGCTACGTACTCCTCCCTCATCCAGCATATTCCCCAGATTTAGCCCCCTGCGACTATTTCTTGTTTCCAAACATGAAGAAATGGCTCGTAGGTAAGAGATTTGGGTCGAATGAAGAGGTCATCGCTGAAACAAACGCTTATTTTGAGGGGCTCGAGAAATCGTATTATTTGGAAGGCATCAAAAAATTGGAGAAATGTTGAATGAAGTGTATAGAGCTAAAAGGAGACTATGTTGAAAAATAAAATGTTTCTATACCGAAAAGAGTGTTCCTTATTTCATTTTTCAGGGACTTATTGACCCAGCTTTGTACTCTCATCTGAGAGCAAAACCTTATTCCAGAAGGATTGGTAAGAACTCTTTTGCAAAATCCAGTCTCCTCTTTTGGTTCACCTTCGAAATAAGGGGATTCTTTCTGCATACACTGGCACTGTAGCCCTCGTTTTTAAGGACTCTTCGGTATGTTTGAGGGTGAATTTCTGTCACAGATCACTCTTTTATCTCCGCGCTAAATTCTTATGTCTTAGGTTCCTTCTTCACCATAACAATTATTGTCCTCTTGTCCCTTCATGTTAGTTTACTTGGGATCACTTCTGGGAAGTTTCCATAGCGTTTTATAATATCCATTACGGTAGTATAGCTCCTCTTTACAATTTCAAATATTTCTTTAACTGATCCGTCACTTGCACAGAGATTTAAAATAATTCGTATTTTTTTCCACTTTTGTATCTTAAACTAGAATAAAATACAAGTTACTACTCATGGAGCACAACAAATGTGAAATAAAACAATAAGCACCTAGTATTTATAAATTTGCTTCAATCTATGTGTGGTCACATTTTTTAAGTCATTTCAAATACAAATTTTTATTTGCATTTATTGCGAAATTAAATTGTTCATTTTAGTAGTTTTATGTCTACGGTAAGAAGTAATCTTTTTTTCAAAAAGGTTTTAATATTTTATTTTAATTTTCGTTAGATAATACCATTACGAATACTTTTCCCCATCAGTGTATGAATTTGTATATTATATTATGTCATTCATTGTTGAATTTTGAAGATTTATGATTACGTTAAGATCTAACCTTTTAATAATATCAAACATTTTTTTTCTTCAAATAATACCATTTTACGAAAACTTTTGTCCACCAGTGTAAATATGTTAAAGCCATTGCTACTAAAATTCTCCTGCAAAAGTCATGAATGAATATATGTGGAAAATTCATTGAATTAACCCTTTAAGCGACATAAAATTGCTTTTCATTTGACATTAAATTAAAGTGTATATCGAAAAATAATGTAGTGGGTGTATAAAGAACTCAAACACGGTGATCGTACTTGTTACTCAGTTTTCCAAATTGAATTTCTCTTAATAAGATTGGCATTGGACCAACGAACTCGTAAGATATGTGTACTGCCAAGATTTCAAATTTCAAGTGGGAATCTCCGTTTCTGAATTCCGTTTTGAAAAAAACCCCCTTTTCCTCTCGTACTTTGTAGTCTTCTTGAATCAGCCGTCAAAAGTCTTTAATATCGATCCAATGAAACCGCCAAAGTGGCCACATTTACGCTTCCAAACGGGATTTGTCAAATCTTCCATCGTTGAAATGGCCACAGTCAAAGTTTAACAGAAATTAAACAACCTCATCAACCAAGTACCTACTCCAATAAGTGGTTCTCTCCATTTTTCCCGTGTATCTTCGGTTAGAAGAATAAGCGTGCGAGTGTTCCAAATTTCCAACCACTCATTTTTTTTTGCCGAATTTAAATTTACGTCTTTTTTTCCATAGGATCAATAGGTACTCAGCTAACAGAAAAAAACCAAGAGTAAGTAAACAAGACTCTTCATCACAAGACTGTTTAGGTAGATAGAGGCAAAGAAAAAAAAATTTCTTTTATTTTGTAGATCGCGTTTCGATCGCTGAAGGCCGCCAATGAGCGATGTCAAAATCCATAATGTCTGAGTTCAAACTTTTTGTTTGAAATAAAACAAAACAATGGTTTGAGTTGGTACTATTCATTTAATTTTGCTGCAATTTTGGCAAAATGTTGACATTTGACGCATTTGTGGGGCATAAGTAATTTGATGTCAAATTTGGCATTTCCACTGTAATTGATAGGCAAGATGAGGAGTCTGCGTGAAGTGACGTGCGAGCGCTTTGTTAACGCCACCACAGAGGTTAGGGTTTTGGGCGTTATGTTTAAATATTTCTTTGTAAAAATTGTTAAGTAAATAGACTCACTTTCAAGTTGTCGTGGGCTATTGTAAGTGGATCTAGAAAAATATCTCTTGGGTAGTGTGAGAAAAGTACTGGCACCTTTTTTTCTTAACCCTGACATCTTTTTCAGTGTGAACTTGAGATCATCAAACGCAAAAGAAATGGATTAATGGATTGCCGGCAGGTATTGTCGGTTTGCCCGCAAGGATGACAAGGGAAGAGTGAATTAATTATTTACACGCCTCATGCCGTAGTACTCAACTTGTCAGGTGTACTCGTATAGTTCTCCATGCTATCGGAACGAAGTTTTATGGTGATTAGCCGTACTTTAATTCACGATAGGTGTGGGTCGCCGTTGAGGTGATAATTGATGTTAATTAATTAACTAAACGACCCCAGTTGCGTGCACGATATGTTCGTGAAGAATGAAAATTGTCGGATGTACGGCTACTTCATTTATGTTCTTGAGAATGTGCAGCCTAATTGAAGGAAGAAATATGCAGGATAATCACCACCGTCTATATAAAAGCATAATTTCACGCATTTATTGTATCAAAAAACTCAAAAACCATCGCAAACGAATGCGATGTGACTCTCGAACGAGCTGTGTGAGCACAAACATACATGAAATGTGTTTGTTTGACCTGACCGTTTCAAATTGGATCATAGCTTTCTCTTCTTCTGTGAATTAACGAGGAGGTACACCAATCCCACACTTGACGAATTATTTCCTTTTGTGATAATCCTCTTGATATTCCAGAGTGCTGACGCCATAAGCTATCTGGCCGATGTAAGCAGGATACCATTGGTGAAGGTGAAGTAGCAGTATGCTTCTACTGTTTTATTGATTTCTTTTCTCTAGTAAAGACTTAAGTTGATCTATGCGCCATGACTAAGTCAGGCTACGAACTTTTCAAACAACCTTCACACGTGTCCTACTGCCAGAATGGTCAGGAGAGTATTGAAATCTTAGCCAGAGTAAGTCAGAACATTGTGCACATGCGATTTAAGAGAAACTCTGTCTAACTAATCGGAAGGCGCGTGTCTAGAATCCACAGAAACACAGAACACTTAATCTCAGAATTAATTTGACAATTTACATTCTGAAAACAATTGCCGAATATACATACATTTGATGTGTTTATTTTTACCCGACTCTCACGTGAGTGACGATACACGTTTAATGGGAATTTAAGCGAGTTAATTGTGTTTCGCGTTTTGATCATCGCATAGATATCTCTAAATCAACTAAGCAAATTACCTTGCTATTAAATCAATTAAACGAAGCCGCACAAAAATCTCGCTGGGAACATTTCCTACTACCACGACAACCGTCAATAAATTACTATTCATTTTGATTACTATTTTGCCTACATTTAAAAATTCTGTGGTTGCCAATTCTACTTCCGTTACTAGATACTTTAAGTATGACACATTGATATCAGGAATCTATTAAGCAGGCCTAAGGTCATTTAAATGTCTGCTTACGTCTTCTAATCGAATCAATAATTACAAGTTTCTCCAATAAACCATTAACCATTAACAACACAATCATGACTTTCAAGAATTTAATTTCTTTTTTATGTCTTTGGTCACAAATTGAGTAAAGAATTTATTTATCTCAGCAAATGCAAGTAAGTATTTTTTTTTTATTTTTATTTTAATGCAGATGCATTAACACGGACAAGAACTTCATAGCCGGACTCGAGTGTACGCAATTTACCAAGGTAACTAATGTAAAGTACCTTTTCGGAGGCTAAAATTGCTCCAGATATCAAAAGCTTCTTGTATATAACCCGACCGACGTACATGGCCTCTCCTTCTGCAGTACGTCCAGCAATCACTACATTCTCTGGTATCTTGCCCTTCTTCACTGCCACCCATTGATAGTTGGCTCCAATCAGAACTTGGAAATCTTCAGATTCCGCAATACCACCATGATATGAAGCTGTGGCCAACATGGACTCTGGATGGATCTGCGCCGGAATAATTTGGTTACCAACTCGAATTATACCAACGTATACTTCCTCGTTTATCCTGTCGTATCCTCCAATTACGGCATCTTTGGGAAACTCGTCAAATGTTGCACGCGTCCATTGATCGATATCATTGAAAACTAGCACCTTGTACATTCCGAACCACTGTAACTCGGATCCGTTGTAAGCTGCAAGAAGGGCACTACGTGTTGGGCCCACTGCCCCTAAGATCATCGATCCATTGTATTCAGCACGCCCAACGTAGAGTGTGTCTCCAGCTGCGGTTTTACCACACGGAATAGCGTTCTTTGGAAAACTGCCCAGTGAGGCGGCCACCCATGCATAGTTTGTCCCGCAGAGAATTGGAGTGGGAATAGCTGTGAGGGCACTTTTATAAATATCGCCATTATAAACGGCATAACTAGTGGCTTTCGAAGGAATTAGTTGCGACGGGATCTTCTCGCGTTCAACGCGCATTTGACTTACGTAAATGCTAGACCCATCGACATCGTATCCTGCGACGATAGCACTTTTCGGGATTCGCTCAGCAGCTGGATTGTAAGACAGCCATTCGTAGCTAAGTTGGTCGCATTGTACAATGAGGAGTTGAGCTGAGGCGATTAGAAGGACCACTACGCCTGAAACCGCTGAAATAGAAGAACAATTAGATTTTGAAGTACAATGGTCGCGGGGTATTTTACCCATTTTGAAAGAACTTACTAACAAGTGATGCTGTTCTTCAAATTGGAAGCCATTATATACCCGCTAGATAATAGAAATGGCCTGATAATGTCTTCCATTTTGCAGAGCGATTGCAATCTGTGAATGACATCAAAAGACTCTGGCGATAATTGCCTCTATTTAATAGATGGATCTATTGGTATACTGGCGCCTGCTGTTCACCTACGCCGGGCAATTAATTAAAGTTGTATCTGAATCTAAATTATCAGTCACGATCATGTCAGTTGGCAAGTGGATTTTTAACTAAAGTGAAGTAAATGAATATTATGTTATCTACAGGTATAATAGTGTTCAACTTTTGAAAAACATCCATAACTTTGAAGTCTCATGTAATATGTAGAGTGGATGAAACAGGTGGTTAGAGTTAGGCCACAGTAGGTATTCTATTTACAATCGATCAATCTTTAAAGATATAATAGAATATTAGGGTAAAAAGCCATGTCACATGCTGATAAGTCAAAAACGAGGCATAACTTTCTGAAAAGACATGACTACATCACACTAGTCCGCTAGTAATTAAAGTCAGAGTTTGATTCTTAGTAGCAATAGTTTCCATTAGTTTCATATACATTATTCGTATACCTGCTAGGAATCCGTCTTACAATCTTTTTTATTTTTGAAGTTGCGAAAGTGAAAATTTTATTTGAGAGAATCTCTCCATTTCCTGAGCCTGCGAACCTATACATTGACCTCTATTCGAAGAAGGTTTAAAAACGCTTCTTCTTTTCTTTAAATTAATATTTGTATTGGGCCGAGTGTACTCGGATTGTGCCCGATTTTAACATCTATCCGTAAGTAAATATTTTATTGGAAGAAGGCTTAACATTATTTTTGATGGTACTGTTGGATGATGATTTAGCAAAATGTAGGAGAGATGCGGAAAAAATATTCTTATGCGCATCGCAGTACTCGTAAGTAGAAAATATTTTTATGAAAGAAAGTTTATGTTTACCACGTAAATATATAGTTTCCTGTAACTTTGTAACTTTACATTTCTATTATTATTTTAATTATGGAAAACAAAAGTAGTTCTAAAAAAATTAATAAATATTCAGATTTCTATAAAAAATATTTTTTTTTTTTCAAAAAACATGTGGTCACTGTACAAAATGTTGGGAATTCATGATTAATGTGTGATTTTCTTTTAATATTTTTAGTACTTAGTGGAATACCCTTTTGTTTTTAATCACTGCACGGACACTTCTTTGTATGGACACAATCAGTGTGCGGCAAGTGCTCGTCGGTATGACGTAACAAGCTGTTTGGATTCTACTCCAAAACTCTCCTTTATTTCTAGGCTTTTCGGCACCTAGAGACTTTTTGACGATTGCCCACAAATTTTCCAGGGGATTGAGGTCTGGAGATTGGTAGGGCCTGATCATAGGATCGGCATTATGCTCTTCCGCTCTATGCTTCGGGTCGTTATCGTCAATAAACTGCCACTTCAGTGGCATTTCCCACTCAGCAGACTGGAGCATGACCTCCTCCAATATTTTGGCGTACAAATGCTGGTCCATGGTGTCTTTTATCCAAAATAGTGGACCTACACCATGCCATGAAAAACAACCCCAAACCATAATACTTCCGCCTCCATGTTTGACGCTTTTACAGATGTACTGGGGCTGGTATGCTGCATTCTTTGAACGTCAGACCCACCAAATTTATTTTGGATTCATCAAACCAAAGAATACTCGTATTTCGTTACTTTTTTTTCGTTTTTTGGGCCTATCTGTTCCAGATGTTGTTTTGCGAATTGGATACGATTCTTTCGGTGACGTTTGGTAAAATGTGGTACCTCCCTGGGACTTCTTCCGAAGAGATGTTCTTCTTTTAGTCTTCTTCGCACTGTTCTAGAACAGACTAGCAAGTCCAGTTCACGTTTAATATCTGCAGCTGACTAAAACGTGTCTTTTTTGGATAGGCGTTTGATTTGTGCGTTATCTTTTGGGGATATTTTTCGTGGTTGACCTTTTGGTGTGTTGGGTTTTTGATCTCCCAATAAGTTTGACTAGCTCTCGCAGTGTCTATCCTTCCTGTGTGAGCTTTTGCATCAAATCTTTTTCGTTTGTGGAGCAGTGCCATATTGCCTGTCCCCGTCAATAATTTTATACATCTAAACCTTTTTTTTTTTTATTATTTTTATACTTGAAAAATAAAATAAAATTCAATTCCTCGTAAACAAAAAAATAGGCACAAGTTTGATAAAAATGGCAAATGCAGTGGAGCAAAGGGCATAGAAAGAGGAGCTGGTCAAAATTATCTTTGAACAAAATTCTGCACATTTTCTGATTCCTGCAAATCCATATTTCTTTATTACAAAATTCTGTTTTTGAATTCTAAAAATACTATATTTCTGAACTTTTTTCATAAAACCTTCAATTAATTAAGTTGTTTTGTATTCGTCTCAAGTAAAGAGTGTGACTAAGACTAGACTCCGTTTTGTGTAGCAATTTCTTTGTTTGCTTATTCTTAATTGTGCCCCTATAATAGTATTGGTATTTTCGAAACTTAAAGAAGTTAGTCTGTCAATTCTCTCTTTGCTTTTGTATGTACATACTTGCAGCTGAATGCTGATCGATTTTTCTTTAAACTTTGTATCTGAATTTTGGGATCACAGTTCGAGGTAACCCCAAAATTAAGGGTACTTCACTATGAGGTAATTTTTCTCGAAATCGAACCAACAAATCATAAAATAAGGAGGAATGGTACTTACTTGTTGATCTATTTACGAGTATATTTCGCCTCAGAATTTGTTCAAAATCAGTATCTAGAAAATATTTGAAATATGCGTTGGTACACAGGTGTAGCCTTGCGGAACGGCTATAAAGTGTATGAACCGCAATCCCATGAAGAGTTATAACAGAAAAATGCAGGAACAAAGGAAGTAACTTCATTGTAGTCGTAGGCAGTGTTAGCGTTTGGAAGTACCATTTCTACAGTCGTGGGCTCATTGGTTAAAAGTGTGAACCATTGAGAGCGAGACCTGGGTTCGAGTCTTAGAAACACTTAAAACTTCAAGCATGTACTTCGGATACGGCAATAAGCCGTAAATCCTTCCACAGGCGTGGAAAAAGATTTACAAAACGCACAACGCAAATGGATGCGAGAAGCTTGGCCAGACCATGTATGGGCTGTTAGCACCAAAATATATATTTTATTGATAGTTAAGTATACCATCACTTCCAAAATTGTGAAAACCTAGCATCTAGCAATTTTGATAAAGTTGGAGGATTTATGTCGAATGATGTAAGTTATGTAGCTTACAGGAACTAAGCTCGTATGCATTCAGCTCTGGCAATAATTTTGGTTCCATTTCGTTTTAACTTGCAATAGCCAAAGAATCAGGACGAAAGTAAGCTGTATGCTTCGTTTGACACATATTCTATAAAATAGATGCTACAAAATGAAATTGATGAAATACCAACTATGTTTGCATATACAACTTCCAGTGGTAGAGGGCTCGTATCCTGCTTGTTCTTGCGTTTCTTTTCACGTAAACTGGTCATGGAAATGCTATACGTTATTTCATTGCATTTTTTATTTGATAAATCCATGTAAATGTCATCGGAAATAATTTCGTACAAAGGAAAGCAGTATAATTGTATATAGTCAAGGAACAAATAAAATTCCTTGTGCTCATTAGTCAGACAATTTATGTAATTTTTATGAAAAAAACCAACATTCCTTTCTTTTTGATGTGACTAACTTTAGTCATTGAGCTGCACCCTCAGCTATCGCCTGATCGAACTCCACCTTACGCCAAAAGTCGGGATTTCCACTTTTAAAATCAAGTCATACACTTCCCGATTGCATGACAATTATGAAAACTTTACATACATACATGTCACAGGATACCTGTCAGTGATCATTTAGATTCCTACCCAACCATTAAGCTCGTCAATGTAGCTGAAGTCTTGTATTTCTTTTATTTTACTGACTTACATCGTAGATTTTTACTTAAAAAAAATCCGCAATGTGCAGCAATTATTTTTCTAGCATTTAAAGTAATTATTAAAATTAGCACGCTTTTTTACGTGTTTAGAATGAGAGATACTACGACGTGGGAATTATTTTTACCTGTTTTTTTCTTTTGTATTCTGTAACAAACAATGTTTACCTGATTCGCATATTAAGTTTTTGGCATATAAGTGCAACGGTTCTTATTTTATTTTATTCTATATCACCTTCAATTTTCACTAGTATTTCCTGCAAATTTTATTTTTGGCAGAGAACATGCTATCTGATATAGTGCAAGGCAAATGAACCCACAGTTGTTCACAACTTAAGTGGATTTTTATTGGTAATCGCTATATGTCCGGTGATGTATAAATTTTCTAACATTATTTTGCTATCGCCCTTGCTAATCTTTCTAAATTCTAATGGAATTACAAAGGTGTGATTAACATTGAGTGGCAGTATCTTTATTACATAATTGTCACTAGGAAATCAAAAAAAAAAGTTTTATGTCGCTGACCAGATCTTAATCAGGATTTGTGTAGGTATAATAAAATATGTTACTTCCCCGGGGCTTATCCCACTTAGTGTTGAGTCATTGAACAACACTCATATACATATTTAAAAATTATTAGGCAAATGGGAAATAAATAAATAAATAAATAGACTCTCTAGGAAATCACAGTTACGAGTATAGCTTAATATACAGGTATGTAATCTGAGAGATATAAAAATTATATATAAATGTTTATAAAGGGTGGTTAAGTTTTAAGGGCCGATGTTGATTTTGAATAAAACACAAATTTTTTAGGAAATTACTGTCATTTCTTTTTATTATGATAATATTGGTATGGTTCAATTATGTATGGAACAAAATATCGGCCAAATGGCCGCCGCGACCTCGGCGGCACACCTCCATCCGATGGTCCAAATTTTCGATGACGCTGAGGTTCTATGCCGTTAATGTGCCGAATTATCTCATCCTTAAGCTCTTGAATTGTTGCTGGCTTATCGACGCACACCTTTTCTTTCAAATAACCCCAAAGAAAGAAGTCCAACGGTGTCAAATCACATGATCTTGGCGGTCAATTGACATCGCCACCACGTGAGATAACACGGCCATTGAATTTGTCGCGCAAAAGAGTCATTGTTTCGTTAGCTGTGTGGCAAGTGGCACCATCCTGTTGAAACCATATATCGTCCACATCCATATCTTCAAATTCGGGCCGTAAAAAGTTCGCTATCATCTCACGATAGCGAACACCATTCACAGTAACTGCCTGACCGGCCTCATTTTGGAAAAAATACGGCCCGATGATGCCGCCAGCCCATAAACCGCACCAAACAGTCACTCTTTGTGGGTGAATTGGTTTTTCGACAATCACTCTTGGATTATCATTCGCCCAAATGCGGCAATTCTGCTTATTGACGAATGCACTGAGGTGAAAATGTGCCTCATCACTGAAGATGATTTTCTTCGAAAATTGATCATCCACTGTTGCCATTTCTTGCCACCATTGTGACCATTGACGACGCTTGAAATGGTCAAGAGGCTTTAGTTCTTGAGTCAATTGCACCTTGTAAGCGTGTAAATGCAAGTCTTTATGCATAATGTTCATCAACGACGAGCATGAGAGGTGCAATTGTTGGGCACGACGACGAGTTGAGGTGGAAGGCTCTTCAGCCACACTATCGCGAACAGCAGCAATATTTTCTGCAGTACGAGCTGTACAAGCATGCACTGGTGTTTTCACATCTCCTACAGACCCGGTTTGCACAAATTTTTGCACGATTTTTCCGATTGTACGCACATTTGGACGATTAAATTGACCGAAAGAATCACGAAATGCACGATATGCATTTTGATTTGAACTCCCATTTTCATAATAAGCCTGAATAACTTTAACGCGTTGCTCGATTGTGTATCTTTCCATGGTTCAAATTGAGTTAGTCTGAAATTGAGAAATGTCAAATGAAATGCAGAAAAAAACTTGACGTTTAGGTGTGGTTCACATTCAACATCGGCCCTTAAAATTTAACCACCCTTTATATGTCATCCAATTTATAGTACAGATATTTGATATGCTCCACTATATATACATATATAAATAAAATAAATTTACAGTTGAATAAATATAAGCTAAATAAGTAACAAAGAAATAAATACTTAAGTAAGAATTGTTAACAAATGAATAAATAACTAAATAAAAAAATGAAAACATAAATAAACAATTAAATGAATAAAAATTAAAAAAAGAAGAAGGGAAATAGAAAAATATACGAGGGGCGGCTGGTAAGTTTGCGGCCTAAAGAATTAAGTGAAAGTGAAAGTGAATAAGATTAAAAAAAAATTATTTATCAATATAATCTCCCTCAAATGAAATGCATTTCTTACATCGGGCATACAGTGCCTTAATACCACCGAAAAAATATTCTTTTTATTGGCCTTCAAAATGACTTTCTACGTCCGCCTTGACATTACTCTCATCTGCAAATCTCAGGCTTCGTAACTCTTTTTCAAATTTGAAAATAGGAAAAATTCGCTCGAATCTAAGTTTGGGCTGTAGGGTGCGTGGTCTATCGTTGAAAAACCTGTGTCTTTTAAAGCGTGTGAACAGGCGTGTTATCCAGCAAAAACAACACTTCGTGAATGAGTTTCCCACGTCGCTTCCGTACGACCACTTCACGTGCCTGAGTCAACAAATTTGCGTAATATTGACATACATCGTAGTCCCCTTTAGCAAGTAATCAATTAGCAAAACACTTTCGCTGTCCCAAAACAGTCGCCATAAGCTTCGAAGCGTTTTTCCCACCTTGAATTTCTTCGGCGGCCTCTTGTTTGGACTCCGGATCATATTGGCGAACCCAAGTCACATCTATAGTTACGATCCGGTTACAAATTTCGTCGACATTGTCCCCGGCTAACTCCAAAAAAAATCTTTGCAGCACTCGAGTCGCTGTTGCTTGTCGAACGACGTGAGCATTTTCGGTACCCAGCGCATACAAATTGTTTTCAGGTTTAAATGCTCATGCAAAATATCTCCAATCCATTCTTTGCTGATATGCAACTCGTCCGCTATCTGCCACATTTTCATTCTTCGGTCGGTCAGAACTAATTTTTCAACTTTTCTTTTTTTTAGTGACCACTGCCACAGGACGCCCTCGGCGGGGGTCGTCTTCACAGCTCTCTAGCCCTTGTTGAAATAAGCGAACCCATTTTTTGACTATGGTATACGCAGGCCTAGAATCCTGAAGAGTCGATGACATGTCTTCGAAAATTCCTTTTCACGAGTCACTTTATCACGGCACGGTGCTCAAAATTGCAAGAATTTCCGATTTCGGCTGACATGGTAATGTTTATCCTACCACAGAAAATAACAAAATGAGATTATTATTGAAACGGGGTGACATTTATACTACTAAAGAGTGGGCGCCGTGGATCAATGGTTAAGTGCGCGATCACTGAGTGAGAGGTTCAAGGTTCGAATCCAAGAAGACATAAAAAAAAACTTTTCTCACGGTCTCACTTCTCACGAACGTCTGACAAACATGCGAGAGTAAAACTGTCATGAAAAGCTTCTCTCAATCGAAAAAATTGACCTTCCGAAACGGCATAAAACTGTAGGTCTCAACTGTAGGTGGCTGCGAGAAGCTGGGTGGCTGCGAGGTCGCGGCGGCCATTTGGCCAATATTTTGTTCCATACATAATTGAACCATACCAATATTATCATAATAAAAAGAAATGACAGTAATTTCCTAAATAATTTGTGTTTTATTCAAAATCAACATCGGCCCTTAAAAATTAACCACCCTTTATAATTATAAATGTTAAAAATAGTTTTCCAGAATTAGGTAAATTTTTTAAATTCATATTTTTAATTGCGTCTAGGCCGTCTGATTTTTTAACTTTGAAGCTTTTCATTATGTCGTCTATTTCTAGCTGAGATGCATACGAGTATTCTTCCCCTAACGAACTCGTTTCTTGATTCAAAAACCTCGTAGTTGAATTACTAATTAGGGAATTGGTCGCTACATCTCCTAAACTTTGAGACACATTAAGTAAATGAAGTAGCAAGTGGATTTGTTCTTTCAAAGTTAGTATGGAAAACCTTACCTGGAACACAAAGACTTGGAACTTGTGTATTTTTTTTTTTTAATCACCTTTACTTTGCGGTTTTATCGTGATTCTCAATTCAAATCGATTTCAAATATTTCATTAGTGAGTAGTGCATACGAGGGTGGGTCAATAAGTCCCTGAAAATTAACACAAATTGTGTCGTCACCTTAAATTTAATTTTTTTTTGTCAAGAATTATCTTTCAAAAGAACGCAAACACATTTTCAGACAGATCTGTCAAATAGTTTTGTTGTGGCAGCCATTTTATATAGTCGCCTACTAGCATTTTCGTTAAAATGGAAAAAAGTGAATTTCGAGTGCTCATTAAACACTATTTTGCGAGAAAAAACTATCACGCAAACCAAAGAAAAGCTTGACAAATATTATGGGGACTCTTCACCATCGATTGGTTTACTCAATTTCGGTGCGGTCGTTCAGGCTTATCACATGGCTCAGTGATTTCGATTTTACATAAATATTTGGACATGAAAAAGCTTCGTCTTTCCGGTGTTATTCACATCGATTACCTTGAAAAGGGTAAAACGATCACCGGCGCTTATTACGCAGAGCTGCTGGATCGATTCCAAGCCGATTTGAAGCAAAAATGGCCGTATTTGGGGAAGAAAGAATGTCTTTTTCACCAGGACAACGCACCGTACAAGTCCGTACAAGTCCGCAGTCGCAATGGCAAAATTGCATGAGTTGGGCTACGAACTCCTCCCTCATCTAGCATGTTCCCCAGATTTAGCCCCCTGCGACTATTTCTTGTTTCCAAACATGAAGAGAACGCTTATTTTGAGGGGCTCGAGAAATCGTATTATTTGGAGGGCATCAAAAAATATATACATATAGAGCTAAAAGGAGACTATGTTGAAAAATAAAATGTTTTTATACCGAAAAGAGTGTTCCTTATTTCATTTTTCAGGGACTTATTGACCCACCCTCGTAGGTTGACGAAACCTCTGCCACTGCCGTCTATGTAAATTTTTGATACGGATATATTTAAGGATACAATCCAGAATTTTCATGAAAGCATTTCTATTTCAATATAATATAAATGGAGCTAAAGATACTTTCCGTAAATATTTCAATATTAGCGTCCATAATTTCCATGCTTGTGACATTTCCCACTTCAGATGAAATTTTTCTCAATTCGTTGCTTAATTCTGACCTAAAACGTGCCCAATTTGCTCTTTTCAGACCTAAAACGCATACATCTCTTCTTTCACATGATCGCAAAAGTTCACAGCAAGGGTTATGACCTGAGCTTAATTTTTCGAACGCAATCGTAATAGTAGTAAAGATAGATGGGCAACCACAAGATCCACTAGAAATATAAGAAGGACTAGCCGGAAACAGCGCTGATATAAAAATAATGGTAAACAGGGACCCACACCCTTTCTTCCGGTGGGATACCACCACATCTTATTATAGCCTCCATGAAGTCGCCATTACTACGTTTTGGAGCTTTGTAACTTTGGAATTCTTCAAAGTTCTTCCATAAACTTCCTAGTCTAAACTAAACTTCCTACTCTAGTTCTCAAGTCAGTAGAAACCTTCTTCTCATTGCTGGTGTTGAGCAGATATCTTCCAGATGCTCTATACTTTTTAAATGATAGCTAAATTTGTCATGTCCTTCGATTTCTTAGTAGAGATGTGTAGCTACTATCCACTTGAACATTCTTCGCGTCATGCGATTTCTTAGTAGAGATCACCAACACCATTTTGGTTCTTCTGCGTTTACATTTCTCCGCACGGTTTCTAGTTTTTAATAGTGCCCCATTCATCCATTATAGGATACATACAATTTCTCTACCTACGATAGCAAATGGGAATTTAGACTCTGTTCCTTACTTTGCAAGTGTATATATTTGCATGTGCACTCTTACTCTCTTCTATCAATGCATCCCCCTTTCGTAAGCTATTGTCATTTAATTTTGAATTGCACATTCGTTGCATTTCTCCACGTACCTACTCAATCAAATGTGAACAGAATGTCGGCTTGATACATGGTGTTTATCCTCAGACTAAGTTGGTAGCCTAAACTGAATTCTTCCGAGAATGCACCTGCTCCGGCTACGTCATCTATGGGTCTCTTTATCATCTGTATAACCAGCTGTGACCCGTGCCTTCAAGTGTATCTGGGAGAATCGAAAGGAATCTGGAATAGAACACCACCACGTGAACATCTATGATTCACATCTGAATTTGTGTGGCCCTATTTTTTTCAACATATTGTAGCATAATAATAACTACGCTCCTACGACTATGCAACCCATTTCGAAGTGTCTTTTCATTCTGGCAGAATTTTGGTCCGAAGTGTCCTTTCATTCGAGGTTCGTGTCTGTGGTTTCCACAGTTCATGTCTACGAAGGAGACGGATAATATCACGGATGAGAGGGAAATATAACTGCAAGAATGATTGTCATCTTGGAATTATTACATCCGAATTTTTATTGTTCCAGTGGTCGAAGAATTTGCTAGAAGTTTCTGGCTATCAGAAACTTCTGCTATATAAGGACAGATGGCGATCGAGAGGAGGCAGTAGTTTTAAAACCGTGTCGAAGAGATTAGAAAAGTGATAATGGGCGAAGTTGTAATTTTGTGATAAATTGAAAGTTGAGAGTTAACAAGAAGAAGTAATTAGTTTGGATTTGTGAATTAAGTAATTGAAAGGAGATAAAGTAAATCGAGAGCAAAGAGACATTGTAAGAAAAGAATTGCGAAGAATAGTATAGTGTGAACCTGAATAAAGAAATAAAGAAATAAATTTCACAGAATATCGTTTTATCTACTCGAGCCGTAGCTCGCATATTACAATATTATTATTCAAATCGAATTTCAAAGTGAAGCATATCTTGTCGAAGGGATCTTCAGTGTCCATGTGGTAGACCTTCATTAATAAGCTCTACTAAGAACGCGCCTATGTTATATTAACACTATGAAGCTTGAAATAAGGTGCAGGAAGAGGTGCAATATGTTGTAGTGAGCACTTTATACTGGTTATGCCTGTTTGTGAAATGGATTTGCATATCACCACATAGTTTGGACTTGTTCCTATTTAAAACGGGAGACAAGGCAAATTTTGTTTGTTTCCTGTCTTTTTTTGCTGGTTATTATGGAAACAAAAGAAATTATTATAATTTAAAGAAAAATAGAACCCAAAGTGGAATAGGCCTTCTCGAGTTTTGAATTCACAAAAAAAAAAGTCTGATCCACATACATATATTAATCCTACTTCTCTCAATGAATTTTGCAAAAATCAATTCCATGTAGGTACACATCCGTATTTCATTGCTTATCATATCATCATTCCTATTGTATCGACTGACCTATGCAATTTTATTAAAAATTAAACTTCAAACAATTTAATTTATATTTCTCAAAACAAACCTGCTAGCTGCTCAAGAGTTAGAACCTAATGCGGTGGCACTTCGCATTGCGATTTTCTTAACTTGAAGATGATACTCATGTCGCACAAATTGAAAGTATCCATTTATGTCAAATACACAAGTGTTTTGAAGAGTTTAACCCAATGATGAAGAGAGAGGAAAGGGTATAAGGGAGAACTAAAAATTAGAGAGGAAATGATAAATTTTGACAAATTAAAAAATTCGTATTGGAGAGTTCTTAATTGCAGCCGCTCCTAACCTGGAGAAACAGACACTTGTCGCAACCGCCCATTTTGAATAGGACGCTACGGAGGGGATCTTGGCTTCATGCTTATTTGTCGATATTGGACCCAGAAATACGAGTATGTTCTTTCTTAGGAGATATCAGATTTCAAATTCGTGTTTATTTTTGTACATTTTGTGCTCTAGGATTGTGTATACTGTTCTAAATTCTGGACTATGCCATTATGCATGGAATGGCCGTCACCAGAGGTTTTGCAAAATTCGATTCTTGTGAGGTAATTTTCGATGACTTTTTGTCGCATTTCTGGCTGTATTGTGAATTTCCTGCATAGACACGATCTTTAGCATAGCCCCACAAAAGATATCCAACGGGGTCAGTTCACGTGATCTTTGTGGCCAATTGATGTTGCCAAATCAAACGGCCGGGAAATTTTTCGTGCAATTAAACCAAATTTCCCTGTGTTGTAATACACGTAACCCTAACTTTAATTTTAGGCCAAAAAAAGTTGGTTATGATTTGACCATAGCGTAGAGAATTTACCGTAACAGTGGCGCCTTCGTCGTTTTCAAAAAAAAAAATACGGTCCGACCACGCCGCTGTCACCTGTGGTGGATGCAATGGACTCTCAACGATCACATTTGGATTATCGGAACCCCAAATTCTGCAATTTTGTTTGTTTTTGCAGCCGCTGAGCGATAAATGGACCTCATCGCTAAAGAAGAATCGGCGTCAACTTGTTGTACACAGATATTACAGAACTTATATTTTTGTACTAAGATGCAACAATTTTATGCGTTGAGCGGTGGTTAAACGTATTGTAAAATGGCAAGACAAGAACTAACTATGTACGTGTCACTATGGATGACAGATGAATTTGACAGATGCCATATGGCATTGAGGGTGACCGTAGTGTAGTGGAACATCAACGCTTGTCACGCTGCAGGGGCCAGGTTCAAATCCTAAAGAATCATTAATTTATTTTTCATGAAATAAATAAAAAAGTTCATGTCTACTATGGGTGGGGTGATCATATGACTGCAAATGCATCTTGATTGTGCTGATGACATCAGAAGGCCGAAAAATAATGCTGTGAATCATAAGCAACGACAATAATAACAAAATAAAAATGCTCCCCAATTACCTGGACGGCACCCTTGGAGTTTACTGAATCTTAATACCTGAGTACAAAAAAAAAGCAGGGGCCAATCGATAACGAGTAACTCGTCATCGAAATGTGAGGATTTAGCATTACCGCTCTCGTAAATCGATCATTCACTATGTATGTGCATCATTTCGTTCGAACACTATTGTGCTGTCGACTCGTCGAGCGAAACAACAAAGATGTGAGTATTTTTGTTTTAAATTTTTTTTTTTTTAAGGAATTTACTTATGTTCGTTTTTTTAATTAACGTCCAATCTGAACAAAATTAATTTGTTACAGAAAAATATTCTGGCCTATTTTATGGCCAAACACCCCGATTAGGCAAAGAATATTTTTTTTTTAAATGTGGTTGAATACATCTTTATTAACCCAGAATCTTTTGATAAATCTGCAAAATAAAAATGTTATTTACGTTTTAATTCGCATATGCTTATACTTACGCAGCATTTGACAATGACAACGGATTGCTCCCATCCCTTAAGCGCCGGCGGAATCCGAGGACAAATAAAAAAATAGATCCATTCTTTACTTTAATTTCACTGCAAATAATATTTTTCTCCCTTTATCAACCGGAGAAACGTCACTTTGTGAGTTGTAGTAGAATTTCTCTAGTACAATTTTATTTTCATTAGACACGTGAACTTTCGAGTGGCATCATCCCAATGAAGTTAATCGATCATTCGATCACGAGTCCTACTCGTTATCGATTACGGTAATTCGGCCCCAAGTATGTGAAATCCGAACCTCAAAATGAATAACCCTTTATAAGTGTTTTTTCTTAGGAAATATTAGAGCCAAACTGCAAATTCCTGTTTATTTATAAATACGAACTTATTCACAGCTATCGTTTACAAAGGCTGTTCCACCATTCCCCACTCGTGGAACCGCACGTTAGCCTACAACTCGTTTTTTGCAGAATTTTCTCTATTCCGCGACCCAGAAATATGGGATACTTTTCTAAGGTTTTTTATTCTCTGGTAAAATTTTAAAAATTGACCATAAATTCTTTTAAAAATAATTCACGGTTAATTCATGCACAAATTGTACAATTTTTTGTTTTCCTTTTTTTAACACGAGATGATGTTCTTTTAGTTTTTATTGTCACACACAGATTATCTAAATGCATTTCCTCAATTATGCTATTTATAATAATTCTGAAGAAATTCAATTTTTGTTGTGGGATTTTTGTCCCAAAATGAAGAATTACACGCTTCATAAAATTCCCCTAAACAGTTGTTAGAGAGAAGTGGAAAAACCATCAAATCTATACTACAGGCATACATTTAAACAATGACACAAATAGTAACTGAGGGAATTGAAATTTAACTAAATAAATTAAACTGATAAACAGACATCGATTTAGCCACTAATTCAGCCACTACTGTATTTGACCTGCCTGAAAGTATGCAATTTTCCAAACTCAATGCATTTAACACTAACTTAAAATAATGAGGTTACTATTCAATTACATACAAAAGTAGTTGTCGCTATTTCCGCCCGCAATAAACTTAATGGAAATTTTATAATGACATCAATAACCCTTCTAAAGTGTGTTTTTTTCCTAGTCGTTGCCCGTTGTCAATGTATAGCTAATTATTGCAAAATGATTCACTTGCATGCGATTAGTGGAAACGATTAAGTTACACTTACATCGATTGTTGATTAATTCTACAAACAATTGAATTAATCGTCATTGCTATGATACTCGTAGTTCAGACAAGCATTGAAGAATTGTGACTGTTGAACTTTCATGGTCTTCCTGAATGTGCGTGCAGAGGAATTTTTAATTTCTATTTTACTAACTACTGGATTTGTCGTTGCTGGTTATCTATGTACACATGAACATACCTGATTTCTTGCATTAAGGCAATCCTCTTTTATTACTCAAAACCTATCACTGTTATCAATCGTGAAGGTTGTAACGGAGACTTTGAGTACATTTTCAATTAATTAGTAACTTTCGAGGGTTCGCTGCATTCCTTTGATATTGTGCCCATATTTGTGTATCATGTGATGAAATTTTTGTTTAAACATATTTAACAGAATTCGTATTTGTATTGCATTCTTTTAATGGAGAACAACAAAACTGGGTGCACAATGTGTACTCGTATATTGACTTGTAGCCGTACCTTTTGTGTAGAAGATTCATTATTACTGAACATTATTGACTATGTTCTAGGATAACGACCAGAAAATATTTTTTTTAAGTATTTACTGCATTACTCAGAAGGTACTTGGGTAAAATTTAATCACGGGGTAAACCTTAAAATCAAAGTATTCAGGTGATAAATACCACACCAAGAGTATTAAATAGTCTTCGTCTGAGTAAATATATTTTATATTTATTCAAGAGACATAACAAATCTTTCATTTAAATCACTGGGTTATGTTTCATAGTTTCCTTAAAATTTCTGATGAATTGTGAAAATTTTCGTTAACACTCACATCTTTGTAATTCGAAAATATCTCATAGCATTAGTTCATGTGAAATAATCGCACAAAATAATTGTTTTTCTTGGGAATTTTTTTTAAGTTGGCCTTATCTGTAGTCCTGGTATTTTTGATACTTCCTTATAAGTCGGTGACAGGTCAATGACATCATATTCTAATCTGGAGCACAGCTATTGGCCTTGATATGTTCTCTTAGTTACTTGCTTTTTGCTTTTCTTTTTTGTTTTGCGCTTGATACGATAATAAACGAGCAGTTGGACTTTTAGCAAAGCATACTTTAAATTTAGGAAAATCTTGAAGATTTTAATATTTGCAATTTGAAACTGGGGACAAAAACCTCAATGGTGACTGGGTTCACGTGATTCAGTGTACCTACGACTATGCGTCAGCTGAACTCTCTTACAGAAACTAGGAGACTATGCAATGAAACGCACAGGAAAAACTGACTATATGCTAACTTCTCGATGTGCAAGCAAAAATGGTATCTGACATCAATCTTGATGACTCCAGTAAACGTGCGAATCGACATATGAAACGTTTTCATTTCAAAATTCAGTAGATATCAAAAAGCTGCTGCTACGAGCTCATCGGAGAGGCTCCTAAATAATGCCAGAGATACTCGTAAGAGGTTAACATCGTGATTAGGGATTTCAATACTAATATCGCCATCATCTTTCTTTGAATAAATTCCAACTAGCTATAAAATAAGACATCCTTGGTAAATCAGCATAGTTGACTGTCTTTATATCTGGACATTAACTCAGGTTAAGTTGCAGTGGAATTAAACATTGTTGTAGCACAGATTCAACAGCGCAAACTTCTCGTAAATTCCTCTAATGCCCTTTTGTTCTGAAACCCAAGCGAAAGTGCTATTATTGTAGATAAGTTTGGCTCAAAAGAGTGTAGCTCTACTTGGCTATGTTAAAAGATGTCCATGTCAGCTATTCTGGAATCCAACTATGTTCTTCATTTCTATTTCGTCCGTGCATCACAGTGGCTGGCAGTTTCATAGGGATAGTAAATTGTTTATAACTTGTTAAATAAATTATAATTTATATATTATATATTATAATATATAAATTACATTGAATAATATATATATATATTGAAAGAATATTATAAACAGTGGTTTGAAGAATTACACCGTTGGATGGAGGTGTTATTAGCTATCATACATCATACATCTTAAACTTTAATTTATTTTTTTATTTTTTTTTTTTGTGATCAAATAAAATTCGTTTGCAGAGATTCGTCGGTGGTTGATTTACTCTGCATTTGTCCTTGGGTTAAGCCAGTTTATTCGCGAAAGAGGAATGAGAAAAAAATACGCCATCCTTTCAATTTCATGACCAAATACCACGCACCTATCGTATGTCGAAAGTCAATGACTCTTATTATGTAAATAATTCAAGGTCCAAGGACCGGTTTAGGAGGCGTTTATCAAAATTTTCCATCCTTATAAAACAATAACAACTTTTGACGTGCTGGACGTACCTGTACCTTTTCTTAGTTTCGTGTTTTCCTGTGGTTTTTTTTTGGATGTGAACAAATTCCTTAGATTGGGGAATAAAACAGGTTTTAGGAGTAAAAACAATTCGCAGACATTTAACACTTACATACTCGTACTCGTATATACCTAGTCAAGTCATAAATACTGGTATACATATTTTTGCATTTATGCAGGCCTTGAGTCGCACCGGTCACTCAACGATCGCAGCACGCACTCGTCCATTGAGAAATTGTCCACTGCACGGGTAAGTGCGCGCTTTAAGGACACAATATTTGTGGGTCAGGTAAAAGAAGCCATCGCCTCTAAAATAGACTACAGCTTGTAATCCAAAGGATTGAGGATTGGACTGTCTGACAGCCAATCGTCTGCCCTTTTGTTTTTTTTCCCTTATGAGCTGGAGCGGAGTCTTGTTGGAAAGTTCACTGGTTGTTTGAAAACAATTGTTGTTCAGAACATCCATTTGGTAGATTTTTTCCGATGTTTTTACTCCCTTCTCACAAAAAAGAAGCTGTTTCACCACCAAAGCATCACAGATGCGGTTCAACTCGCGGAATGAGTTCTGATGCTGTTTTGGATAACCTAGCATTAACTCTGTCATTTTGGTTACTGAAAGATTCCTCAACAGTAAACTGACGTGAATGCCAGTTACCAAAACACGGTTTTCAATATCCCCCACTCCACATTTCCGAACTACTTTTGTGTAAATCTTTTTGCGCGTTAAAAGATGTATATAGAATGGATGTGTTCAACACTAGTGTCACGATGAGTGCATTCAAAAGTACGATTTTCGAGTACCAGCACACTTACGCCAAAAGAGTGCATAATGTGAATGCCTTTTACTGAGATTGCCTTTTAAGGCTGCTTTTGTATTTGAAGTAGTGGCAAGTGCGACTGTAAAGTGGCTTAATATTAACAATTCTTAAGCTCTACTGATTCGTTAAGACTGACTGAAAGAGAAAGCTGCCTGTCCTCCATTACGATTCTCTATTCAAAGGTAAAGAAAGCCTCATTATAATCCTAAATCGCAGTGAAGATCATCACGTTATGAAAAGTAAAGTTATTTTCTCGCCTTTTTTAATGCTCCTTCCTGTTAATGTTCCCTTGAATCACTAAAAAGTGGAAAACCGTTTGAAGTTGAGAATTCTGATTTTAGGGACCTTGACACTTGGGTTAGAATCAGGCAAACACTAAGCCCTGGGCAGCAGTTATTTAATTGGCTGTCAGAAGACTGTCTGACTCAACCCTTTTGAATGAAGGCAGTGATTTCAAAGTGGAAGTGGACATAGAAGCTGCGTCATTGTTTTTGTATGTCGGTCTTCTTGTCGGTGTGTCTGAAATACCCTTGTAGCTTTTGAATTGTTTGACATAGAAAGCTGAAAAAAAAAACAGAATACCCAAACCAAACGAACCAATAAGTGAGTCCAAAATAAACAAATATTTCTTTCGGATAAGGTTTGTTCAACGAGAGAGCTCAAAGATGATGGCAAAAGTAATGATAAATTTGATTTGACATAAAATCTTCGTTGTGAGCGCCCAGCGCTGGGTATATCTTACAAAAGTTATGTTCTTTCTGATGGCCAACGTAACTAAATATGGCCACTGCCGCATCGGCTATAGTTTCCATGATGAACCTGTTGACTAATGAGCGATTTTGACAAGTACCTTCTCATCTTCTGACGGCTGTGCAACAGGATTTCTGCTGAGGCAATCAACAACTTCGTGCACAAACTCAAACTGTACCAAGGGTTTCCAGAATGCTGCTAGGTTTGCTGGAGTCTGACATCCTATGGATTCACCGTCCTGGGACTTCAATGGCTCATGTTATTGCTTCAGCAGAAATCCTGTTGCACAGCCGTCAGATGATGAAAAGGATTGCTTCCATCGATTTCCAGTGTATGCGATCCATATAACTCAAGATGATTGGTTGGTTACTCTACAACGGCAAGACGAAGGGTGCAAGCTATCTGTCGAATGCTCGAGCAAAAGCCAAGTACACAGGAAGAAAAGCAGATAGGATGTGATGAAGAATGAAAGGCTTTTCCGGAAAGTCGAGGGCAAACTAAAGTGGTATGTACCTAGCAGCTTGAAATTCCGTATCACTAGGTCATCCCACGACGATGTGGGACATTTTGCGTCAACAAGACTGTTGATGTGCTGGAGAGAAACTTTTGGTTTGCCCGTATAAGAAATTTCGTCAAGAAATATATTTCATGATTTATCGAGTGCGCTTACAAAAAGGGAAAGCATGGCAGGCAGGAAAGTGAGCGGTACAATAAGATCACCATTGTCGCGGTAAGGAGTATGTCCAGTAGCTTTGAAGGGAAAGATTGGGATCGACGACTGAAGTATATTCAGTGAACTCTAAATGACACCAGGAACACCACCATAAAGACGAGCCCTCACCACGCAGTAACATGAAGAACAAGTTGAACAAGAGTATTGCAAACATGGCCAGAGGTTGAAGATGACCTACAATTACAGACGTTGAGAGATATTGCTGAGGGTAATATTGCCAAGTCTCAGCAAACTACATTTTGATAAAGGAAGACCGGGGGTTGGTTGACATTAAATCATTAAAATGTTCAAAAAAAAAATATTGCCGACCATAAGTGCCCACTAGTTCTTTACATGAAGACATCAGACTACCCACGTCTCCCTCTCGTCGCGGACGCTTCCATTAAATGTTCTCTTTTTTTTTTAGCAATGTCTTAATATTCTCTGTGGGTCCTCAGTTCAACATGTATGGTACTTGTCAAAATCGATCATCAATCAACAGGTTCATTGCGAAAACTACAGTCGATGTAGACATGGTCATATTTAGTTACGTTGACCATCGGAAATGACAGATATCTTTTGGAAGATACACCCGGCGCTGGGGGCACACAACAAATACCACGTTTATATGACCGGATAGAGAGATCGGATTGAAAAAGGATTGAGTTTCGATCCAGCTTTTCGCTGTAACCGAATTGAGGGATCGAGTTAGAATGGAATCGAAAGAGGATTGAGTTTGACACTTCTGTTGTGAGCGGAGTTGTGTATGCAAGCCAAACATCCTTATCGATATCTCTTTTTTCTCTATCTGTCAAACTCAATCTTTCGACCCGCGTTTACATGCAAAAACTCAACTCGATCGCAGTAAATTTTGTGATCGGATCGGGTCAATCCTGTTTCAATCCAATTTGAGTTTACATGAAACTCAACCCGAATTGAATCCGGATTCATTCCGACATATAAACGTGGTAAAAGATTCCATTCTGTATACGCAACTGACAGAATGAAACAATGGCTATCCCTACCAGAAGACGAAGATGTCACTGTTACTACGTATATATGCAGAATTGAACCTAGGTTGAACTCGGATCGAAATTCATATATACACGGGTCAAGTCGAAACCGAGTTGACTGACTCCACTATTATTGCTGAGTTGAATCGAAAATATGCGTAACTATCTGGGTCGAGGAGTCGAACTAACAGATGGTCGTTGTTTGGGTTTTTTTTTATTTTGTAGAGAAGAAAAACCAGTTTTTTTTTTTTGCATCCGGTTGGCGTCCGGATGGTGTTCATGTCATTTATTATTTTTTTCAGTTTGTTTCCGTTTATTGCAATGAAACACACCTACACAGCTAAAAAAGGAATGAATGGCAATAATGCTCATCTATCAGTTTAATTATTTTTCAATCCAATTTCAACTCAATCTTTCAACTCGGTGTGTGCAGCTACCCAGGTCGAAATCTAAACTCAGTTTATACTCGACCTTTCAATCCTGCACATACCAGTATGTATACGGGGTATCTGTGCCAAGGTCGACACAAGATCAGGAAGGCCGATTGTTATAACCACATCAGATTCAAGGCATTTTTATTCCAAGAGTAGACGCTTTTTTCTTTCCTCCTACCTTCCCCAGACAGACCTTCCGGAAGCCAATGCTTTAACTCCGTCGTAGTAACTTTTTTATACGCAGGAATACTCATCTGTCCAAAAAAACAAATCCAACATCTCTCTTTTCTTTTTGTTTTTATTTTCACTCTTTGTGTTCCGTCTGGTATCAACACTGTACAATAAGCCAGCTGCACAGTTTGTCGGTCGCTAACGATCAAAACAAAACTTAATATGCACAGATTTCACCCCTATTGCTATACACAGCTTGATCACCGTCGCAGTATGCACGATTAGCACAAAAAAAGTTCAATAGAAAAACAATTCTATTCGGTTGGGTATCCCACTTCTGAATTATAGTGAAGTAAATAAGAAATATCCTTTAACAGTATATACATAAAATATATGAATGTTTATTTAATAAAAAGCAATGTAAAGCGGCCCTTACACGGTCAATCGATTGACATCACGCATAGTGTATGTGTGGATTGAAGCTACCCCTTAAGGCTGAACTATAATAGTCGGAAGCATACATTAAGTTTCTTTCAGCACAGTCAATTGCTCAAGTAGCCCATAATAGGCGTATGTGTTCGGAAGCAAAGGTTCTCTTCTGATCACCGAAATAAAGCATCGTCGGGCCCGGTTAGTGGTTACAACACATACCTATTACAATTTTTTTGGAACACTAGCTTTAATCTGATTTATCTCATAACAAATTGGAAAAATATTTTTTTTTCTCGGGATACACTTTGCACTCCAAAGCTCCTTAAAGTACTTTTTTTTATATAATTTATCCTCTTATTTATTTTCGCTCTACAACATACAATTTTTTTTTTTGTATCATTCTGGAACGGAACACGCTGGATTCTTCTCAAGAGTCTATTGTCTGCCTATTCGTCTGTCGTCCCACTGTCTAGAGATGAGTTTGCTAAATTGCATAAAAACACTCTGGTGTATTAAAAGCATTGAATAAAATATAAAATTCGTTCCCACTGGCTTCTGAAGAGGAGTGTTTTTGTGCGACTAGCAATTTATTTTAAAGAGTCAACCGGGCACTTTTTTTTCGTGCTCTTATTAAGGACAATTATTGTTTTTGTGAGAATTTTTCATCTCGACATTTTGATCGATCATGGTATTACTGAGAAGCTCAAAAAAGTTGATCTCACAATTTCTTTCATCTGAATATCGGACTGCAAACACGTGTTTTTTTTTTTTTTTTTTGTTTTGCTTTATAACGCAACTGAAAATTCAACGATTTTGGGTAAATTTACGAACGCATACATGGTGTAAATGCATACGATCCAGGCGTGCCCATTATTTATTACTGGTTTCCTGTAATATTCATTTAATTTGTTAGGGCCTACCCTTAGCTCTTGATAGAAGTGAAACTCATTCCTCTTCGAGTGAAAATATGGCTCTTAGACCCAAATTATCACAGCGAGTCGTCATTCTCAGGCCAGTACAAGGGCACCAAACACTGTGACATAGAAGCTCTTATGTGCTGTCTGTTGAACTGAGAGCAACAGGAGATCGCTGTGGTATGATGTCACACACCGAAAGACAACAATAAAAACTGCCAAAATCATTTATCGACCTTAAATGATAAACAATGCACATCCACAACAATCCGATTTGAGACGAAGCAAAATTATTCTCCAGTGGAAAAGTTTTGCATTTCTTCTGTACGAAATTTGCGAGGCGCATTAAATGAAGCCAAACCGTTGAAAATCTCACAGGTCACTGGTCAAATAACCGGGGTTGGTTGACATTAAATCATTAAAATGTTCCAAAAAAAAATATTGCCGACCATAAGTGCCCACTAGTTCTTACATGAAGACATCAGACTACCCACGTCTCCCTCTCGTCGCGGACGCTTCCATTAAATGTTCTCTTTTTTTTTTTTTTTTTAGCAATGTCTTAATATTCTCTGCGGGTCCTCAGTTCAACACAAAAATCACTACAAATATGGCCCAGCAAAGAAATTTATTATAATTAAAATTTGGACAACACAAATTTAAAGTGGTTGATCACTTGGACATGAAGTCATTATTGACTCACTCGCCATCGCCAGTTGTGGCACACAAGTGGACAACATGTTTACCAGAGGAAGCAGTTCGATTTGCATCTAGTCGTACATACACAAACTCAACTGGCATATCAATGTCTAGAAAACAATATCTTACCATCATAATCAAGACAGCATAATTCCAATTCCAAATTTGACCGTAAACGTACGAGCACATCTGCAATTAACGAATGTACTCAACCCAATTCTATAAATTGTTCGACTTACGAGTCGAAAGCATGACTGCAATGCATCATTGAAGCCGGCACAGGTTTGGTGTACGATCGACACTGTTTTGCTCGTTTAGTTTAGCGTTTTACACTCTGCAGATAACATCGGCTAGAAGTGTAGAAAAATTAACCAGAAGAGGGAGCAGCAGCACAGCACAGACTGTCAGTCAACGATAAACCAAAAACCTCTACTCTGTGTGCCGTGTGCTTCGGTTGTTTAGTTCACAGTTGAGTGTTAAATTGGCGCGATCACATATTAAAAAGCGCGCTTCGCATTGTGTTTGCTTAGTGTTTTAAAAAAGTTCTTACTAAATATTTTTCTTTTTTTTTAAATTTTGTGAATTGACTTTTTCTAAAGGGACGTCCTCCATAGAAAGTGTTAACTTTGCTCTAAAAAATAAAATAAAAACCAACTTCTCTAAAAGGTATGATCCGTACAGTGTCCTTAATTTTTGTGCAAAATTTAATATATTCGTGTTAATTAAAATAAACATGTAGTACAAATTGATTGTTGGTGCATTGTAGATAGGGGTAGTAAATTGTTTATAACTTGTTGAATAAATTATAATTAGCAGTGGTTTGAAAAATTACATCGTTGGATGGAGGTGTTACATATTAAGCTTTAATTTTTTGCCATCAAATAAAATTCGTTTGCAGAGATTAGTTCGCGAAAGAGAAATGCGAAAAAAAAGGACACCATCCTTTCAATTTCATGATCAAATCACTATTGTATGTCGTATGTATAATTCAAGGTCCATTCAAGGTTGTAAATTTGTCATACACAGATACATACTTACGACTTATTCTAAATTATTTTAATTATGGATTATTTATATAATTGGTAAAAACGGTTCAGTTAATTATTTGAAATACAACATACAAATGGTGTAATGTTTTCTAGAATCGTTTGTATTGTTAAAAAAAAAGTTTACAAGATAAATAGGTCATTTTATACTAACCGAAACCGGTCTAGGAGGGTTCTACCAAAAATTTTCATCCTTAAAAAAACAATAACAGCTTTTGGCGTACTGGCGTACCTGTACTAATGAAAGATGTTTTTATTTATTTATTTTTTTAGTTTCGTGTTTTCCTTATTTTTGTGTGTTCTTAGTTTATTTTTCTTAAACTTAATTTTTATTTTATTTTTTTGTGATCAAATGAAATTCGTTTGCAGATATTCATAGGCGGTTACATTTTGATTGATGATTTACTCTTTATTTGTTGTTGGGTTAAACCAGTTTGTTCGCGAAAGAGGAATGCGAAAAAATACGCAATCCTTTCAATTTCATGACCAAATCACCAACCATGCACCTATCGTATGTCGAAAGTATATAATTCTCATTATGTAAATAATTCAAGGTCCAAGGAGGGTCCATCCATATAAAACAATAACAGCTTTTGGCGTGCTGGATATGCCTGTACTTTTTTTTCAGATTCGTGTTTTCCTTCTTTTTTTTTGAATGTGAAAAAATTCCTTAGGTTGGGGAATAAAAGGGTTTTGAATACATCGAAAGTAAACCGATTATGATGAGTTTTAATAACTACACTAGAAGATATACATGTGACATTGTGAAGTAATGTACGAGTAATAGCGATAGTAATTGTCTATTGTAATTTGATGTGTGGCAAATTAAATTTTCAAAAGGGAAATTATAGCGTTGTAATGATAGGTTGTTATGGCGGCTACAAATTTACTCTGGTTAATCGAAAATTCTGCCTGAGGTTGAAGTGCGCCGATAGTTCACACCTGAAATTAATTTGGAATGACGTAAGCATTTCGTCTGGCATATATCTTGCCAGTATTGGATTACGAAAAAGTTTCTCATCAAAGGGCTTAGAGTTTGGTTACAAGTTCTTTTTAATTTTCTACGCATCAATCAGTTTTACATATTGAGGATGGTTTGGGAGATGATTGATGGGATGCCAATAATTAAGTACATTCGCGTAACAAAAGGCAACATTTTGCTATTTCTTTTGGTATACATATTATGTGGCTGAGACGATTTTGTTTAAAAACATTTTAGCCATACATATCCACATACTGGATATATGGTAGAAAAGGTCTTTAGCTTCGTAACGTATTTTCCGCAAACTAAAAAAAAAAAAGTAAAAATACGTGCTACGCAGTCATGCCCTTTCTTGAGACACATATTTTTGGCACTTTTTTATATCATATTAGTAATTGAAAGGATTTTTGGAAAAGTCCAGAAGCGACGTAACACTGCCACAAAATCTTAAAATAGACTTAACCATCCAATTATGGACTTTTTTCCAATTGAATTGTTTTTATGGTGCTTAATAATCGCCGGACTCTTATCGTCAACGAGGTTCCAGGCTTCCATATCTTTTCCGCTGGCTGTACTTGGTTAGTCTCCGCATATCCTATTCTTAACGGATGTTAGTCTAATCAGTTCATAAGTCTTTGCAAAAGCCTAGAGATAGATAGAGGATACACAAGGCGTCACTTCAGTGATACACCAGTTTTGATTTCACAATGCAGATGTATCAATTAAATACTGGCGTGACGAAATGTGACGTATCTGTAAAAATTAGTGTCCAAATTCCCATTAAACATTATGGAATTAAAAAAGTAAATAAAAATACAAAAAACTGATTATTACTCAAAAGTATTTTGAAGTTCAATTCTTAATAATATTTGTGCAATTTAAAAAATCCGGTCTGATATTTATTTCATGAGGTTATTATTCCCATTAGTGAATATCGATAGCCAAACCGATAATATATATTTTTTTTACGCGGTTTTGGATTCTAATTGAAGGCACTCTTTATAAACACGTTTCATAAAAATGTTGTCTTAATGACTGATTCAATTTGGTAATAATATTTCGATTACACGTTGACGTTTCTTCATGTACAGACATCTGAATTAAAGTGCTGATACCGTTTTTGACTCTTTTGGAGCACGTTCGCCTGCAGAAGTCCACTGTTTTGATTGCTCCTTCATTTTTGGCGTGTAGTGGTGTATCTAGGATTCATCAACTATCATGAAATTCAGTAAAAATTCACTTGAATTGCGCTTGAAAAGTTCCAAATTCTGTTTTGAAATTTTCACCCGTATCCGTTTTTGGTCCACCGTCAGCAAACGCGGCACTCATCGTGCCGATAATTTGTTCATGCCCAAATAGTCATGCAGGATTCGAATGACGGTATCATTTGAAATTGGTACAATCTCAGCTATCTCACGAACCTTGACCCGGCGATCATCCATCTTCCGTTGTGACGTCATTTGGACATCCTGGGGGCTCAGAGTCTTTTGTGCTCGTACGACCGCAGCGAAATTCCATGCTAGGGAGCAGTCTCCATAATATTTTTTAAGTCTGCCTTCAGTCTCTTTTATGGTTTTACCGCGCAAGAAGTAGTGCTTTATTAAAACACGAAACTCACTATTTTCCACTTTGGCCAAATTTCTCAAACCAAAGTGATCACATTTCGATCACTGTAAAAAGCTAAGTGTTTGACAGATCTTTTTGATTTTTTCTCTATGCGATTCAAGCGCCATCTTTCATCAAAGTCACTGACTTATCGAACAGCCCTCGTAAGTAAAATTTTCATTGCGCTATTCCTCTATCCTCTAATAAGTCCTATCCTAATAATTTTAGATTTTGTCCTTAAGGTGGTCACGGCAGAGAGGGTGGCTGCAAAGAAAAGTGGCATATCTACAGGAGATAGGGTCATGTCTATTGAAGTTTATAAAAGTTAAATGAAAGGTGAAATATGTAGTTCAGAACTGCAGTCAGATAGAACCGTGTCAGGCGTTTACGAACTTGTTGCAAAGGCATTAAGCGAAGATGACGTTTCCAAAAACGCCCGATACGTATCCAAGTGTCTTAGGAATGCACTGCTAATCTAACCTAACCTACATAGAAGTGATATCCAATGGTACGAGTATTTTGAATAGGAAGTATACAAAAATAACTCAAATAAGTTGAACTTCATACTACTACATAAGGAAGTGCTACAAGTTCCGGACATTTCATTCAGAAATTAGTTGTAGAGAAAAGTTGTCACGACATCAATTATTGTCACCCTTCTGCCCCCTATTCCGGATTTTCAATCAGCAGTTAGATAGCGTCCCTTACGATTGGTCTGTGGTATTAATTAAGTGATTTCAGGTAAGACAGTACCTTATGTTGTTCAATTGAGGCAATGTTCCCATGCCAGCATCTTTTCCAAATAATATTTTCATACATATTTTATTCTAAATATTTTAAATGTGTTATTTGTAGCAAGTAGAGCAGAACGGTTGTAATGCAGTGTTCGTGAGGAAATTTTAATGAAATAGATACACCTAGAACTAATTTTAGACATTAAGTTTGTTGATTTTGATGTATATCAAATGAAAAACAAATCGCATTAGTACAATAACATCACGGCGCGTATCACGTAGTGTACCTACCTACTCGTATATTACCTTACGTGTTGCTGCAAATTTCGAATTTTCAATTAATCCTGATGATTCGAATAAGAAAATTCCTTGGTCTTGTAAATTAGGGAGGGTCACGACTTGAACTATACTCGTAGGACCCGTATGTAATTTAAGACATATGCATGTATGTATGATGTGCGCACCGGACAGTATGTTTACCAAAATTGCAAGTTTCTCATCCAGTCCACGTCCCAAATACAGTAAAACCTCTATAATTGGGACACCGATGGGACCAGTCTCTTGCTATCCCGATTCGGAGGTGTCCTTTTTAAACAGTTTTGTATAGAAACGGGTGCACAGAGTCATTTACATACGAGTATGCCCCCATAAAATTAATAAAACAATCTTTCTCGATCACAGAAACATAACAAAAATAAAATGAGATACATAAAGGGTTATTAATTCCGAGGTTGGGATTTCACATCCCTGAGATATGGCAGCTGTCAAATTCATCTGTCATCCATAGTGACAGGCAGTTAGTACTACTAGTACTGCCTTGTGATTTTGCAATATGGATCTTTTGCATCTTTCTACAAAAATAACAATTCTGTAATATCTGTGTACAACAAGTTGAAGCCGATTTTTTGAACAAAATCTTCTTCAGCGATGAGGCGTATCTCTCACTCGGTGGCTTCGTAAACAAACAAAATTGCAGAGTTTGGGGTTCTAAGGATCCAAATATGATCGTTGACAGTCGTTGCATCCACCATGAGTGACAGTTTGGTACACGCTATGGACCTGCGGCTTAAATTGAAGTTTGCAAAAACTCCCATGGCGGCCATTAACATAATGAATAACCGATTCAAATTCTAAGTTTAAAGTCGACACGATTCAGTTGCAAACTTTACAACTGGAACTTTACTGTCCCAATTAGATAAATCATAACTGATGACTGTTGTGTCTACTGCCCCATTTGGGAGGTGCGAAAAGATTGCAGAGGTTCTAAGGAAGTATAAATTAAGGACATTTACTGTCCCTTTTGTGAGGTGTATCGATTTCAAGTATTCCAAATAGAGAGGGTATGTTGTATGAAAACTCAAAAGGGGTGACTCAATTGGGAGGTTGTTCCGATTAGTTTTACTGTACCTTTCAAACTCGATAATTTATTTCGTTTTCTTGCTTTTTGTTGTTATGTCTGACAAAATCAGGTTAGTATGTAAGAAAAAGTTCTTGAATGTCTTAAATCGAATTACAGGTGCACAATTGTTAATAACATTACGTCACTTTTGAAGGAACTAGTGAATTAAAGCAATACTGTTTCTTCTATAAATGTTGGTCACCATAAAGGAATGTTTAGCGAGTAAAAAGAATAAAACTGGAGTACTGTCAGTTTAAGTGTGAAAATAAGTTTTTTATGACAATCACTTAGAAATTACAGCAGCTTTCGTGTGGCAGTTAGTTATGTCTCGACTTCGAATGTTGCTTGAATGAAATCATAACAATAACTAAATAGAGTAGGCGTGAGTTAGTAGCTGGATGTCATCATTGAAATAGCATCTCATGTTTGTCTCCACTAAGGATTTCTATTGTGAGAAACAAAACAGAAAATGTTTTTTAATGTTGGTCAGACTGTATGATAATTGACGGGAATTCGCAAGCTATTTATTAAAATCGCAATTATGTATGTTATTGAAACTGTCAAGCGTTACTGTTAGGGAAAAATAATCAGTTATCAAACAATGACTCATGGACATGATGAAGAGATGTTTTGACGTTTAGAACAATTTGCAGTATCAAATGGAATCGTTTTGAAATACAATTCGTGGAAATATATTTATCTAAAGATGTAAAATGATGACTTGAAAAATACTTAATAAAATACACAAAAAAATAAATCGCAAAGACAACACAACTTCGGCAAGCGACAGGTGGTGGACGCATCGAAGAGTGCAGAACCAGATGATGATGAAAAGATAAATATAAAATATACCTATATTTTTATTTAGATTTGTATTTTCGATCGTTAATACTCAGCTACTGCAATCAAATTAATTTTAAAATAGATTGCTTTAAACAATTAAAATAAATTGTTTACTCAAAATGAGAGAGCGAATTAAAATTTTGACAGATAAGAAGATTTTCGAAGCTTTTAGTATCTATAATACCTTATGTATAATTCAAACTCTCTGGCTCTGAAATAACAAAATTGCTTTTTTAGCGTTGAGTGTGAAAGCGGAGAGGAGAGTAGAACTCGCCATCTGGGGACTGAGATTGCTAGTCTACAAATAGCTAAATCAGTCTGCTGGAGATGAGTAGCATGTTTGGAATTGCAAATTTGTTAGTTGTTCCATGGACATTTTCGATTTTGAGTTTGTAATTAATTTAGTCTTTACAGACAAAAAGATTAGTTGCTATTCTGTTTGTTTATTTGTACTTCAAACTTAACCTAATCTGAGTATCAAATCATGTACTACATACATTTTACTTATTTATTTATCGGGTTCCGGACCTGTGAGGATTTTCTGTCTGAAAATCCACAACACATCCTATGTGTTCTAAGTGAATCATATTATACCACAGACTCTATATATAAGTGATTTTTTTGACGATCCTATACTTATTTAGGTCGGATTTTGTCCGCGCGGCTAGAATTTTACCAAACTAGCTCTGCTGTTTTTATTGTTCCGCACCAAAATGGTAAAATTGAACACTTACGGATTCAGCGCGGTGTCTGTCTGCTCGTGTGTCTGTTAGACAATTTTAACTTTTTACCCGAAATACCTATTTCATAAAAGTAATAAGCAGTAAATAAATTTTGTTGGAGGTCAAGAGCACCTCGAAATATTCGAAATGTATCCACTATTAAGTGCCTTATCAAATGAAATGTGAAGACTTAAGGAACTTGAATAAGTAATAAATAATTTGTTTTCATAAAAATTGCTTAACAAAAAAGATCAAAATCCAACAGTTTTTGAGGAACATTTTACCCCTATTCCATACTATTTTGGCTGTTAACGTGTAAAGCTAAAAGAGAAATTTCATAAAAACAACTGATTCTAACAACTTTTATACGAAACTCCCTACGTATAGTTCATAACAAACATAAAGGCCATATTTCCTGAAAATCCCTTCAGTGGTTCTTGAGAATAAACAGATGGATATAAACATGAAACAAAAAAATGTTTGCTTTGACCTGATCCTTTCAAAATCGATCATAGCTTTTTCCTATCTTCGGAACAAGTTCAAATGGCAGTACGAAACAGTAACCCACTGACCAGACGTATTTTCTTAAGCAGCTTTCAATGATTTTCCTTGAACGTTTTAATGGTTTTTGAATAACCATACATTAAAGAAAATTGAAGGACATTCTAAATACCAATCTTTCATAGTTCCTTATATACAAAAGTTTATACAGCCGTTTAAGAATCCTTGCAATAAAAAAAAGGACGGACACCTTGCGTGTAACTTAAGAATAGCTCATCCGATTTGAATAAAATTTAAACAGTCCTTGAACTGCGGTACTGTATGGATGTAGGCTAGCGTTCACAATCATTTATTCGTTTTGGAGTCGCCTGTGTAAAATATTAGAAATCCCTCTTCGATTGAGGTTCGTTTAATTCCAAATTCATGTTTACATTTTAGTAGATGAAAGCTTAGTGAAAGCCCCAAGGCACCACAGGCCGTTCCAGCTCTTTCAACTTGTGTGTTTGGCAATCTCCTGGATACATGAATAGATAGGGATTTTGTACTATCTTCCATCCGACTACAGACAGACGTACGTAAGTGTATACATGTACAGTCAATGCAGTTCCAGTTGGTTTACTAAATAAAAGTGTAAAATGATTTTTTTTTTTTTTTTAAGAATAAATCGTCTTTTAACATTTGCGCTTTAGGAAAATCACTTCGTATGAAATTTCAATTACACTTACGAGTATTGAGTGTTTAACGATGAACAGTCATGCGATTCCGATGAAGTTGCCGCTTAATACCTTTCTCTACAGAAGTAATTGTAATTGATAATGATCATGTATCCCATTCATAAACCTGTTGAATAACTTTACTACAGCAGCGTAAAATTAATGGGTTGACAATTATGCATAGATGGTAAATAAAAATATCATGCACACTATAGGTACATACTCGTATTTTGTTATTTAATCTCCTGCAAGCGATTCCCACGCATTTTTTTACAATGACTGTTTAGAGTAAACCGGAAACATACATATAAGCAGAAACTAAGGAAAACAAAGCGAAAATTCTTATCAGACATAAATAATTTAAGTTTCTCTTATTATTATTTCCGTCTCTGCACTGTACGCAATTTTCAATTAAAATTCTTAGTTGCCCACACTCTTGCGGTACTCAAGTGTTTCGGTTTTTTTTCCTAACAAAACCGATTCGATCATCCCCCAGCAGCGTTTGATTATAGGCGAAACGAGATCACCACTTGGCCTCATGAGTTACTAGTATGTTCTAATCCATCCACAGCGGTGGCTTGGTGAGCTCATGATACAAATTTGTCCACACCGTAATCAATTCTCTCACAAAGTTAATGCCGTGACATGATCGTGAGCTAACAAGGTACCTAGTTCTCAAAACGCTCGCACTTACATGCGATTATGGTGGGACCGTGCTCATTAGCCTATTACAGAAATGATGCTGATCTTGAAAGTGATCTGCACCAACAAAAAAAAAATTAATAATAATAATAATGCTCGAATCAAGGTGAGTTTACTTTGCAATTTGTTCTTATGGTGTTGCTGTGTTGACGGATCAACGATTTATCGACTGTTTATTATGATGTCAGATTTGTAAGAGTACGAGTATGACTAAAAGTTGAATTTGATAAAAAAAAAGACCGGTAATTCGAATCAAGTAAATTTCATGGCATTGCTTTTCGCTTTCGACAGATGAAGAGGACGTTCTATTCTATGTATCTTCCACTTGACTTAAATTTTATTAGCATTTTGCTAAAATAAAAAAAATCACATAACAATCGGTTTTACGACTTCACTACTTGGCATAAAGAACATTCGTAGTTGTTAATGATTGCACGACACCACAAATTTGCGATGCCGAGCACGTTCTAAATCAGTTTTATGCGCGGTTAACGTATTATACAAGAATGTGTAGTACTGTTGTATTTGCTTGTAGATTTGCATTGTTATTGTGTAGTTAGATGCTTATTGTTTCCGATAACAGTAGACAATTGGACCTTAAACTGTAGTTAGGATTTTAACTTGAGGAACGAATTTAGGTTATTGTTTGAAAGTTGCTTAAAAGCTCGTGCATTTGCTTTGCTATTTTTGTTTGCAGAATAATTTTGGAAATCCCTGAGGTTTTTTAATAGTTTTTGAATTAGCATGCATTAAAGAAAAATGAAGGATCAATCTTTAATAGTTCCTTATATTAATAAGTTTATACTTCCGTTTAAAAATCCTTGCAGGATCCAAAAAGGATGGACACCTTGCGTCTAACTTAAGAACAGCTCATCCGATTTAAATAACATTTAAACAGTTTTGAGATAATTTTAAGCTTTTAATCATTTTTGTACTTTCTTGTTTGAAAGCTGAGCAAAAGCGAAATAAGTCCGATCTCTTCATCAAATCATCGTTATATCGGTGGAGCAGTGGATGTATTTGTGTGTGCTAAGCACAGCAAAGGGGAGTAAAATTGTGCTCTGCCCATTTATTTATTTATTTTTGTTTATTTTCTGTTTGTTCCCATATTGTTTAATGTTATACTGTACATTATGGCGAGACGATAATGTTGTTATGCTTCTTTGCATAGGGCAAATTGGTCCTTATGATTTATAACCTGCCCGCATTTTTTTTTACAAAGCGCAGAGTGTCGTCCACTTTGAGCTCTAAGTTTCCATCCTGAAGTATGAATCATCTCACATATAAAGCGCTTAGATGTCTCGCCTTCCTCCGGGCATTCCTTACACATGCTCGGGCTTTTGAGTCGAATAATCTTTGAATGTTCGTTTAAAAGTGTGGGACCAATAACGAGTCCCAGGATGAATCTCATTCATCTTCTGTTACTTCTTCAGGATAGCACAAATCATCTAATTTGATTCACCCTATTTGAAGTTATTACAGCTCAAACAAGCAAACAGAAGTGTAAATGAACTTTGGTTGTAAGGCTGCGTCACTCAGAAATAACGTTTCCGGCTCACACTTGGGAACAGCTACTTCTGCAAGTTGTTTTCAGATTTATCAAGCCAACTTCTACAGTTTTTAATGCTAGTGAAAACCTCGTTTAAGAAAGTAGAATAGCCGTCCTCAATGAGGTACATCAAACTCGAAGCCGCTAAATCGTGTATGTGACTGGGTTACAAATTCTTAGGCGAAGGTTCCCAAATTCTTACTAAACATTTTTCATATAGCACTATTTTTCGCATTTGAGTTTCCAATTTCATGTGACTTTTTAAACTCTATAAAGTTTGTGTCGCGCAATTTCACATTGTTGGTGTTTAATTTTTTTACAAAAATGTGAAAAAAAAATCACTCAAATTCTTCAACGTATTTTCGGATAGAACCCGACAAGCCCCTTGCATTCAACAAGATATGCCACTCCAGGAATGTACACATTCGTAGCTACCAACTCTTGTAATTCATAATTTCAACAAGTATTTGGTACTTGAGCTCGCTATCGCATAACCTTCCTCTAGGAAAATCAAGTGTTTCACATACTTAAAGAGATAAGGCGTATACAAAGGCTTGTCAGCAAGCTGTAAACTCTCTCACAGCATGCCAATAAACAATAATCCATAATTGTCATAAACATTTTCTTAGCTTTAATATTGTGCTTAGGGCTTAGGCCAATTGTCATTAATTTTAAAATCAATCATACGTGACTTCATGTTCCAAATCTACATATAAATATGTACATACATATATCTGCAATTGGTTTGAAGCCTTGGAACATCTGTCGGTTTACTACAAGGTAATTAAAATTATTCAATTTATATTCTATGGATTGTGTCATCCGTGAAGTAGAAGTTGTGGGTTGAAAAGATTACCGCATTTAATCTAGACAATATTTTCAATTAAGAAATATTACTTCAATATGGCTTCAAAAATTAAATGCCATTTAGATGATATCAAATGACATTGATGACAGTTTCGCTGGTACTTAAAAGTGTATTATGACATTGTTTTAATGCTACTGGAATAAAGTTTCAAAGTAATGAGCATGGGGAACATTTAACATAATATTGTCGTAAAAGGAAAGTCCACTCATAAATTTTTAATTATGTAAAAATATTTTGCGATGTTTACGTGTGCACATCATAGTCATTTTTTTAATTTGTTTGTATTTCAGCTATAGCATATTGTTTAACTACAACAACTGACCTGACACCTTGTTTACAATAAGACATTAAAATGGATTAGCCCGAATTGACTCCTGAATACGACGCATCACACCATGGAAGATAAAGCATGTTTACGTCTTGTGCTGTGATTTGTTTAGAATTTAGTGATTTTCATAAAAAAAAAATCTCCAAGCCGCACCCAAGAGTTCGTACCAAAAGTGTATGATCCAGTGGTCATATCTGCATACCGGATGGAACAAATGACACAACTGATGATGCCATTTTCTATTTCATGTTGACCATTTAATGGCTTGACATTGAATACAGTTCAAGACTTTTACTTATTTTTTGGTTCGGTGACTCAGCCAATGAAGTCTATTGACTTTATTTATTTTGACTTTGTTAGCGTCGTTAAACAACCCATAAAACGCGTCTTCACAAAATAGAACATGAATTAAGTAAATAATATCCCTCTTCAAATATTAACGGCTCGCCTTGTTTCATCAATAATATTGACATATGTACAATATGTATACCTATGCTAATTGGCAAGGCGTACTACGGAAATCATAGCATTTGATCATTTTGTGGACATGTTTTACATATATACGTGCCATTAGTTGGTCACAATTAAAGGTTCATATTTTTCAAAACCGGTACCATTGACAGCTACATTCATTGTATAAAGTTTTCGCCTCATGTTCCTGAAAAGATAACTCAGGTAGATTTTTGTTCTCTCAATGTTCGATTTTCTAAATTTTGTCTAACTTCTGATATAAAGTCTAATCAGCTCTGACACGAATTAGAGCAAAAATAAAAATTATTAACCCATTTAACGTCAGTAATTCTTGTGCTTGCGCGATTTTCCAGGACTGGATCTTAGTAGCAGCTTCTAGTGTGTAAAATGTTCCTATTTCAATTTCCAGGCTGTCAACATTCTGAATTTCATTATATCATTTTTAGAAGGATTCAGAGATATTCTAGTTTTCTTATATTTATAAACCCAATATAGAGAACTAGGTCCGTAATTAAATATCTGCGAAAAACTATCATTTTACCGATGACTGTATCTGCAAAGACCTGAACTCATATAGTCGCAGTAGCCCACATACTGTAGTCGCGTACAGAGTTATTCATAATTCAACTATTCGCTAACGTTGATCCTTGTTTAGATAACCATAGATACACAATTCACTACTCATTAGATATATTTTGTTAAATATTCAAAATTGATTAGGTGGACAGTTTTTCAAGTTTTACTAATCACATAGACATGCTCAATGATTTCAATAATACACTACATTCAAAGAAATACACCAATCAGTTAATGAGTAATTAAATTTGAAATAACGAAACCTAATGAATATGGCTGTAAGTATTTTATGACTGAAACCCAGGTATCACCGTTTATTCCATTTGAAGAACTCATGCGCTCTCCGATGGCTGTTTTCACGTAGAATAACCAAAAGATAAATACGTCAGTTAGACACTTCTTTCTTTAGCTGCCACTAAAGATCTTCCTGAAACGTAAGAAACTTTATTTGTAAACCTACGGGGGGCTGCTAATAAGTTTGCGGCCTGAGCAACTCAACAACGAGTCATCTTCGCATTAGTGATAGCACTAACTGCGGCACTCTTTAGTAGTATAAATATTACCTCGTTTCAATAATAATCTCATTTCGTTATTATCTGTGGTAGGATAAACATCACTATGTCAGCCGAAATCGGAAATTCTCGCAATTTTGAGTACCGCAACGTGACAAAGTGAAAAGAAATTTCGAAGAAATATCATCGACTTTTCAGGATTCTGGGCCTTCGTATAACATGGTCAAATAATTGGCGAGAGAGCTGTGAAGACGACCCTCGCCGAGGGCGTCCTGTGTCAGTGGTCACTGAAGAAAACGTCGCAAAAGTTGAAAAATTAGTACCGGCCGACCGAGGAATAAAAATGTGGCAGATAGCGGACGAGTTGCACATCAGCAAAGAACGGATTGGAGAAATTTGAAATTAGCATTTAAACATGAAACAAATTTGTGCGCGCTGGGTACCGAAAATGCTTACACCGTTCGACAAGCAACGACGACTCGAGTGCTGCAAAGATTTTTTGGAGTTAACCGGGGACAATCTTGACAAAATTTGCAACCGAATCGTAACTGGCTTGGCTTCGCCAATACGATCCGGAGTCCAAACAAGAGGCCGCCCAAGAAATTCAAGGTGGAAAAGTCGGCTTCAAAGCTTATGGCGACTATTCTTGGGACAGCAAATGTGTTTTGCTGATTGATTACCTGGCAAAGGGGACTACGATGAATGGTCAATATTACGCAAATTTATTGACTCAGGCACGTGAAGTGGTCGTACGGAAGCGACGTGGGAATCTCAGGCACGGATTATTATTTTTGCAGGATAACGCGCCTGTTCACACGCCTTAAAAGGCACAGATTTTTAAACGATAGACCGCCCACTCCAGCCCAATTTGAAAAAGGTGTTTCGAGGCCTGAGATTTGCAGATGAGAACGAGATCAACGCGGCCGTAGAAAGTCATTTTGAGAGCAAAGAAAAAGAATATTTTTTTCGGTGGTATTAAGGCACTGTATGCTCGATGTGAGAAATGCATTTCACTCGAGGGAGATTATATTGAGAAATATTAAGTGCGCAACTAAGTTCTCAATAGATGGCTCCAGCAGTAAGTGCTGGTCGATTTTGACATATCCAAAACGTCATGAACCGAGCTTAGACATATGGCAAACCAACTGTTTTGACACATTAGTGATTTTGTTTAGGCGTCATATACTTTTGGTTGTGTTAAAATGTCTGATTTTGTGGCAAATAATCGTTATTTGTGGGAAGTATTGATTTTCTTCTTTCATCCTAAGAAAACGGCGGCTGAAGCACATTGAGAGCTCCAAAAAGTTTACGGAGACACTGACTTAAGACGGTGATTTCGATGTTGACGACCGTCCGCCTTAAGGAAGGCTTCCTTCGAAGACGCTGAATTGGAGGCATTGCTCGATGAGGATCCGTGTCAAACGCAAGAACAACTTGCTTCAGCATTAGGAGAAATGATTCAAAAACAAGGAACTTAGGTTTCTTATGATTTGAAGCCAAAGGACGTTGAGCGTCGTTTTTTCGCCTGTGAACAACTGCTCCAGCGGCAAAAAAGGAAGGGTTTTCTTCATCGCAATGTGACGGGTGATGAAAAATGGTTTCATTACAGCAACTCAAAGAAAAGAAACTCATGGGGACTGCCCGGCCATGCTTCAAATATTCACGCTGCGAAGATTATGCTGTGTATTTGGTGGGACCAGGTCGGTGTCATTTATTATGAACTGTTGAAACCCAACGAAACCATCACTGGGGAACGGTATCGACTTCAATTGATGCGATTGAGCCGAGCATTGCGCGAAAAACGGCCACAATACGAGCAGAGGCACGAATAAGTGGTTCTATAGCATGACAACGCTCGGCCTCACGTTGCCAAAACAGTTAAAACCTACCTGGAAACACTCAAATGGAAAGTTCTACCCCATCCGCCATATTCCCCAGATATTGCGCCACCCGATTATTACTTGTTCCGTTCGATAGCACATGGTCTGGCTGATCAGCAGTTCCACTCATATGAAGACATATGAAGATTTTACCGTAACGGTATTCGAGCCCTGCCAGAAAGATGGGAAAAGTTATAGCTAGCGATGTGCAATACTATGAATGATTCATTTGTAACCATTTTTTCACAATAAAGTTGCATTTTTATCAAACTGAACTTAGTTGCGCACCTAATATTTCTTTTTAACCGGACCTCTTCTCTGACTTAATGCCTTAGGCCGCGAACTCGTAAAATTACTACTTGCAGTAGGTGAAGACCAAGAAAATATTTTCATTTTCGGAAACTTCTTTTAGAACAAAGATTCAAATTTCTTTACTTAGACTAGAGAGATTTATTTTCTACCATTACTCCAATTTTCTATTCCTTCCAAAAGACAAGCTAAATAGTATCGATAAAGTAGGTCAACTAAAGCAATCACTATGTACATTATCTTCATAAGAACATCATTAACATACAAATGTCTAGTCATCATCTTGAAACAAATCGCTTTCGCGCAAACACTAACACCTCGTTACTATATCTTACTATCTATAAAAACAAAAACAATCAAGAATCATCACCTCAAAGACCACTTAAATTTTATTCAACGTCAATTCTAGTGAACACCTACATCCGACCACACATTCGAACTCGGTCGGCACTAAAAGAAAGCCTATATCTCTGGAATGAATACTCGTAAAACACTACGAGATATCAGTCTTAATAAGCTCACTTGAAGCTACTTAGCCGGCTGCGCGAACCAATTCTTTGGCTGTTATGTACAATCAAACAACGTGTGGGCTAGCTAATTCACTTGCAATTCATAGCAAGCTCTTTCTCTCTTATTTAAGAGAAACCCGCAATTCAGTAGGTAATCGTAAATTAAATTGATTGATACTACCGTGCGTCGTCGCAGGCTTTATTTAATAATTTACAATGCGCCACAAGCATAATCAGAATTGCTTATTGATATCATCCAAATACAAATCAGTTATATTCGTACACTTGTCGTCATGGTAGATCGAAACAATATAAAAGGTATTTTTGCAGGAAATAGCGTGTTTAATTTACTAATATGGCAGGCAAATTCGAATACCGACTCGGAATCAACGAACTCAAATCAAAGGACCAACGATTGTGGCAGGCATTGATTGGAGAATTCTTAGGTAATATTTGCTTTCATTCATATCCGTAGCATTACCTATTACGACTACCAATAATCAATTTTTTTTTATAGGAAACTTCATATTGAACTTTTTCGCATGCGGCGCTTGCACACAACCAGAAGATGGCTTGTTTAAGGCGCTGGCATTTGGTCTTGGAGTCTACATGGCAATCACGGTAAGTTTACTGACAGTTGAGGTTGACAGTTTAGCGAGGAGGGCAGTATTAACAAAATTAATTTGATTTTACGCACTAAGGTGCTTTTGCCATATTTGGCAATCCTCATTTGATCAGTTATTGTGTCACTGTGTCAAACGAATTGCATTCCTTTTATGAGCATTTATTTTAGAAAGATAAATTGTTGTTTGACAGTTTGCAGTCTCGTGTTATTAATAGAATTCGTCTGCGTTGACTTTGTTTTATTTAAGTATTTTGAGTAATTTTGCCATTGTGGTGCGTATTAGATAATTATTCGTACTGTATCCAATAAAGGGAATGCATATATTGCTTACTGATTTTAATAAATTTTGGGAGCCAAAACATAGACGAACTCATAAAAGTGGGTACAACAGTTCTATCCATCTGCCTATACATACTCAAATTCTAGTGTAATCGGCAGATCATAATGGTGACGTTTGCATTAATTAGCTCGTCCATGTAAATTTGGGGAATATTGAGCTCATTTTGCCAATGGAAAATACCCTCATTTACAGTTGAAAAAATGCCCCTCCTTCTTCTTAGTTAAAAGTAGCAAAAAGCCATTTAAAATCTTTAATGAGTGCTACCACCTATCAGCTTCTTTCTGACTCCGAACACTGGTACTGCATTTAGTTTCAGCTTCTTCGAGTTGTTCAGTTCTTTAGTGAAATATCTTTAGTCGCGGCAAGGGATTGTTATACGGTAGTGGGTCTCAAGTCTTTATCTGCTAATAACCTGCTGATAGCCCCTTGTGTATATTTTTCATACCACTCCAGTGCTCTTCTGCGTTTTGAAGCAAGGTGCTTCTTATAGTCTCTTTTGCTTGCGCAAGACTGTTGCCGGACTATGGGTTTTCTTAGTCTGTCGGTTTACAATTTGTCTTACGTACTCGAAGTTCTACGTTCTCAATAATTTGGACGGCTGGTGATAACGTTTTATTTGAAAGTCGGTTATTCATTAGATCCTTTCCTAGCTATAATATCAGTTGGTTTTCAAACCGACTGCCAGTCAATATGTAGAAACCCAATAGATAGGATGATGACGCATATGACAAGATAATTCATGTTGCAAAAATCCACCTTTTGTCATTTTTTAATGTGATCGCCAAAGCCGTGCTTTTCGATAATACATCCGAGCTCTTTGTTTTCATGATCAACATTGGCATTTAAATTGTGTAAAAGTCATGTTTTGTATGTCATATTTTTCATGTCATATTTTGGGAGTTTATACGTTACGCTAGACTATGTTAACTATGCTTAATCGTGACTCGTGTTGTTTTTAATTAACGTAAATTATACTGGGTACTGATTCCGTAATTTTTAGGACGATCATCGTTCGAACGATACTAGTGAACGCTATCGTCATTAATTTGCTTCACATAACTCTACCACTATCGTGTCGTCTATCGTCCAAAGTTTGAGAACTTTTAGTAGATTTCACTGACTGCCAAACTTTAATTGAAACGTCATGTTTTATTACATTTGTGCCAAAAATATTTTTATTTATTTTTCTGTGTTTACTTTCGGCGCCGGCTTGATGACCGCCGAAAGTAAATACTAAAAAAAGCAAATCACAAAATGTAAGTTTTTTATTTGTCTTTTATATATTTACCTACTAGTTAATTTATTAAAAATATGTGCAAAAAAATGATATTGACAGGTCAGTTACGCCGAATCAAATGGCAATTTTAATTAATTATATGAAGGAGCATTCAGATTTGGCCAAGGGCTATAAGCCCAAAACAATCCAATGAAAGCAGGGGATGAACAAAATGTGGACTGATTTGGCCAAAACACTTAGTTCCACTGGCTGTAAAGTGTTTCAGCTTGGAGGAAGGTAGTTCCAGTCAACCACTGGCAGCCTCCTCCACCCAGAATCTCTAGCGTAGCCGCAAGTCTTATTGTTGCAGGAATATAATTTGAACAGCAACCATCTGACAAATTTATTGTTTGTAATACCAATACAAACACTCTTCTTTTCAAAGACGAAAGCGTTGAACAAAATTATGGTCATTTTAAATATAAGAATCAAAATGAAATTGAGTTTATTATATAATGTACTAACATGTGCGTTAAAAGACACAAGGGATTTGTTGCGCCTCTTATTTGTCTCCGTCTTCGTATTGCTTGTAATTTGTTATCATTTTTATCGCCAGAAAGTAAAATAGTTCGACGTCGAAACATTTTGTAAGCACTGACACTAAGACTATTCACTTTAAAATTCCAAAAGAAAGGTTAATTTGTTTGCAAAATATACAAACAAATGCAAGACGATACCTCTTTAGCTATCGTGCAAACGATGTCGTTTTGACGACAGTATTTGACGACAGTATTTGACAGTTTTTGTTGTTATGTGAATCAAAAGTTGAATCGTCAAAACGATATCGTCTAGACGATAGTGATTTTTAATGTTACATGAAGCAAAACTATCGTCAAAACGATATCATCCGACGATAATCGTCTTACGGAATGAGTGTCTATGAACGCTAAGGGTTAATCACGTTAATCATTTGAATTTATGTCAAAACACTTTTGAAAAATTTAAGATACAAATTTTGACTTGATCAATGATCAACTTGATCAACTAATCTTTAACCAAACCTATTCCTTAGCCATCTACTTATACGAGTACATGTACTTCACCTTCGAGTAGCACTTAATAAATTATTTAATTATTTTTGGATAATTATCCTATACAACTGTCTGTCTTTCATAAAAATTCTTCCCTTCAGAAAATTGATTAGAATCTTCAACATAATTATCCGGTGGAATAACACTTCACGTTCAATCTATGACTCAAGTCTCGTGACGGTAAAACCATGTAAAATTCACAGAGCTACACATCTGACCAAACGTGTCTGTTATTTCCTTTTTCGCACTTGCGGTCTGTGGTATATGCTACGCCACTGCGCCGCCAATTTTCAATTGAAAATGCATTTGAAATTCAAATTAATTTATTCTCTCCCCATTTGGATACAGATTGTCGGGCATGTTAGTGGAGGTCATGTTAATCCAGCGGTGACATTGGGTATGCTCGCCGCCGGTCGCATAAGCGTTCTTCGTAGCGTACTTTACATCATATTCCAATGTATTGGATCCATAGCAGGTACGGCTGCGGTTAAGGTGAGTGTAGAACAAAATCAATGGTCAATGTTTAATGGAATATCTCCCAACAGACAGTTATCGATGAGCAATACTATTATGGATTGGGTCATACTAGCCTTGCTCCAAACATCACCCCGCTCCAAGGTCTGGGAATTGAATTCTTCCTTGGACTCGTTTTAGTACTCACTGTCTTTGGAGCATTGGATGCTAACAAACCTGGTAAATCCCTAAATTTTAATTTAAAAGAAAAAATTATGTAGAAAAAATGGATGTATTTTAATACAGATTCCCGTTTCACTGCACCTCTGGCGATTGGTCTGTCTGTTACACTCGGCCATTTGGGAACAATTCGTTATACCGGTGCTAGTATGAATCCTGCCCGAACCCTTGGTACTGCCATCATTACAAACAACTGGAGTGATCATTGGGTGTATTGGGTTGGACCAATTCTAGGTGGTATCGCTGCTGCTCTCATATATACACAAGCCCTGGAGCAACCACCACCGGATCACATCGACATATCGGACAAGTACAGGACCAATGCCGATGAGCGCGAGGTTAGTGCGGAAAGATGGAGGTCTCTCAAGGGATGAGTATCTGAATTTTTAAACGTTTATTATAGATGAGAAAACTGGAGAGTGGCCGTGACTATGCTTAGAGGAAGCTTTAAACTTTTGTTTGGATTCGACAAAAGTCAGTTAAATGCTCCGAGAGCTCTTACTCCCTCACGAAGAACATCATGTCGCCTGTGGCGAACAAAGCACATAAGCATTCGAATCAACACTAACGAACACTGTCCACTTCTAAGCATGAAAAAAATATGTATAATTTATTTTTAATTCGTATTTTTATCGTTTTTAATGTATGTCCTTTTTTTTGTCTTTATTGTATTTTATTGTAAATTTTACCATTAACTCAAACTTTAGTTATAAGGAGAACCATTTCACTATCGAACAACGAAACTACACTTTTTATACACTGTACTTTTAATTGTTTATACTGTATGTAAAATATATAAACGAAGTATACGTACGTTGCGTGTTTTATGTTAATTTATGGAGTTAATTTTATGCAGACATTAAAGGGGCGAAACAAACAGGGGAAAACACCTCGGTAACAAGCCTATTCTCTGGATAATTTGATTTGGTCTCCAGTAGAGATTATACAATTTTTATTTTCAGTAAGAAATTTTTGGGTTGGTGCGAGTTTATTCAACCGAAATGAAATGGCGTACGATTGATGTCTCATAAATTATTTCAATTCAGATCGCAGTTGAAGAAATTCAATGAATTAAAATTGGAAGGTCGTTGGCAGCAAACCAAAGAGAGTTGGGGAATATTGTTTGACAAATTGATTTTATTTTGTAATGGGCAGGCCTTTGTACCATTTCAATCACATTAGCGCGCCTCATAATGCCTTTCAGTTTACGAAAATGACGTTTAGGGAGTCTTAGAATAGAAATAGATTAAGATCACTAGCATATATGCCAATGTTAGAGTAGAGATAGTAAAAAAAAGAACGCATTGCCGCAATCGAAGCACTCAAAAAAACAAAGCTTCTCGACCGCAGTGGAGACTTACTTGTAAAGCAACAAATTATATTATATAAAGCAACAAGCAAATTTGACAATTTTGAGTTTTGAAATATCAAAAGTTCTAACAGCTTGTTCTTGACATATCCTACAATACCTACATTGTATGTCAATTGCATACTTATATATATATATATATTTTATTTCTCCAATTTCCCCCCTCACTTATAACTGTGTTCTGTAAAGTTTTCAAATCCCAGTAATGAAGGGAAGGGAAAAGGGATAGGGACAGGTTAAAGATTAAACAAGGAAGAAAAGAGAGTCTCTGGCTATACTGAGGAAGGAAAATTATTCCACATTCGTGTTAAATGGCTAAAAAACAATCTCCTAAATTTGATATATTACGATTAAACAGATGGGTAGGCGTAACACAACCATATATTTCTACCGAATATTTGTAGCAGAAATACAGGTAAACATCCAACACTCTGGCGGAGTTCAAGCGAAGGAATTTGGCGGCATATAGACCAATCTAAAATTTTACAAGTAAACTCAAGCATGTGACGGGAGCTCTCGCCCAGACGTGCAAGTTATATTCAAGTTTCGGATGAGCATAAGCTTTATAGATTATGGTCAAGTCCGCAGGAGTGAAAAACCGTTTACACCTTTTGAGACATGTAATCAGCTAACATACATGCTAAGCATTGACACTTAAGTTTGACCACGTTAGTTTCCCGGTTCAGAGACAGCAAATAGCACTTGTATTTGACGAGTTGAACTCGAATTAGTTTTTCGCGCTCCGATGTGAATCAAAAGTGTTGTCGTCCATATTGGAATGGATCGGATTACGTTTAACAGAGAGAAGGTCATTAATATAAATCAGAAAATGGGTCAGAGAGTACTGAGCCCTAGGGAATACAGACATTAGTCGAGAATGGTGTAAAAGTGCACCCATCTAATACAACTCCTGACCTACTTTTCGAACAAATAGTGGATTGCTATTTGTTCGAAAAGTAGGTCATTAAATCCCCTGTGGAACGCTGTCTGAAATTATGTTGGTGAACACTAAAAACCTGTTTCTTTCGAGATAACTCTTAAGGCTTTAAATAGATAACAATGCTTTTCATGAAGCGGAACGAAAAAGTCAGTAATCATGGATCTATAACGCTTTCTATTGACTTTTCTGGCCGGAATTACATTTGAAGAAATATAGACCAATGCTTCCACCAGTCCATAAATCCACCAAACAGTAAGTTTTTGTGGATGCAACTGCGTCTCAGTAATTGTTGATGTAGCCTTTCAACCAAAAATGAGCCTCACCGATGAACAAAATTTTGTGGTGAAAATGAAGATCAAGAGCAATCTCGTTTTCGGCCCATTCATCGAACGTACGAAATACATGATGGTCAAGCGGCTTCAATTCTTACACGAGCTGGATCTTGTAATCTTGTAAACCAAGATTTTTTCACAAAATCTTCCATAAAGTGGATGGCCAGAGTATGCGTGGTATGAAAACGATTGATTATTCGAATTACTTGCTCGGATGGATGATTATGTCGGCCGTAAAATTAACATAGCGCACGGTAAGTTTCGCGAATTGAACCACGATTTTCGAAATTTATATGCACAATTTGCAAGCGTTGTTCTGCCGTAAGTCTATTCATGGTGAAATAAAAAACCAAACTGAGCACGAAATCAGCTGTCAACTGTCAAATTGACTGTCGCTGGAAAAAGTTTTGCCAATTCGAAAAACAAACCTCTAAAAAACACCCTTTAGATAAATACCTATAGAATACGATAAGTAAAAGAGCTTGCGGACAAGTTGAGCTAGAGTAGAAGTACAGCTTTTCAAGACAAGTCGTAGCCTTGCACATTTTTACTTGAGAGATGACAAGAAGAGTGAGGGAAGTGGCTCATATTATTGAATAAATAGAAATTTGTATACTAACTGTGAACAAAAAAATTCTATTACATGCTTGCAGTTACCATTTATTAGTATTTCATTCATTCGTCTCTTGTATGTATCTTCTTTCAACCCATCAATGTTAAAATCACCAATGACTGCAATATTATAATGTATAAGAAATGTGAAGATCGCCATTATAGCTAAGTAAATTTCCGTACAAAACCACAATATTCTCATTGGAAAAATTATTTGATTTAATACTGGTACTAACACACCTACGAGTAACTGTTGAATAATTTGACAAATTTATTCACTATCGTCAGCTTCTTTTCCGATACAACGATAGTTTCAAAACTATTGTCTTTCAATATTGCTTTAATCTGATTGAAATTATTTTTTTAGCCCTTGAGCGTTAAAATATCAATATTCTACACTAATACTGGTATACACCAGGGCTCAGTTCTCTCTCCGATCCTGTTTACTTATCATATGAATTTTGGATTATGGAAATAAATAAATTGGTGTTTTAAAAATTCGCGAACTATAATAATTTAGATTACCAAATTATCTTTTCTCAAGTATTGTAGGTCTAATGTCCGTCATGAGAGTGATCACTTTTGAGGATACTTTCAAAGAAAGCCATGTACCATTTCTGCATTTACTGAATGCTTCTGATGTGGCACATGATGCTGTTACCTCTAAATTATTTGCATTTTAAATATAGCGGCATTTTTGACCTTTCAAACATAAAGCTGACATTCCTTGACAGCTGTCAAGCAAAAACTACACGGTTGAAGAAAATGGAACGATATATAAGTGAACAATGCATAGAAATTGTGAAAATTCACTACAAAAATGGTGAAAATTTCGCGGAGATATTTCGTAAAGTTCGTACTATTTTTTGGTCGCTATGAAGCACCTTCTTGCCCAACTATTGTGAACTTGGTCAATAAATTTGAGACAACCGACTTGATTTGAAGACTCCAAGTCGTGTTCGTAAAGCCAAGTCAATCGGAAACATTGAAAGTGTAGCTGAAAACCCAGGCGTGTCCATTAAAGACGTTCACAGTAATTAGGCAAGTTCTAAACCAAATTCTAGACATGCAGGCAGGTGATGCTAATTTTTTTTAAGAGAATCATCATGAGCGACGAGGCACACATCCATTTACAAGGCTTCGTTAATAAGCAGAACTGTCGCATCTGGGGCACCGTAAACCCGAGGGTGATTGCCGAGCAACCACACCACTTTGGTGATTGCGCTACCAATTTATTTATTTTTTTTTTTTTACCTGAAATTGAAGAACTAGACTTGAGTGATGTTTGTTTCCAGCAAGAAGGGGCTACGAGCCACACAAGCCGTGAAAGACCAGCATTATTGCACAAGAAATTTCCTGAATGCTCAATTTCGCTCTTCGGAGACTTCAATTGGCCGTCTAGATCGTGCGATTTAAAGCCGCTAGACTTCTTTCTTTGCGGATACGTTAAGGATAAGGTCTACGCCATTGATCCTCCAAACGATTAAAGCGTTCAAAGATAATAATAGAGCTGTTATTCGCAAAATCGAGCCGGAATTGTGCGAAACGTCATACAAAATTTCCTCTAAAGGATGACCATTTGCAAAAGAAGCCGATGTAGACATTTATCAGATATCGTGTTCCACATGTAATGGTGGAGTCTGTACTTTAAGAAAAAAATCTTTTTTTGCTAATTTAAAATTAAAGCTTTTAATGGAAGTTAGTTTGTGCCAGACATGGCACACTATACATATCCTCTATACCTTTGCCTTTCTCTCTATCACTAGTGTTCAAGATATAAACATTTTTTCTTGACATTACTTTTAAAATTTTTTCATAAATGTTTGAAAACATAACGGCCGGCAGAAAACCTAATTGCGCCATATTGACAGAATTACAAATTTCACTTCCTATCATGTACACAAACCAACGAACACTCTATTGTTCACAGTGCAAATTGCCATTAGTACAATTGTGAATCGACACACGCCTGTCAGTTGAGCTGTTTGACGTCAGAAATAGAAACAGCTGACTGCATCCATAGTTTAAGAAAATTTTGGGTTTAAAGTTTATTTGAGAAATTAAATTGTGTAGGTATTTTTATTTAATTATCCAATTCGTGTTGGGAAAATGCTACAAACTCTATTATGTTTTCCCAATCAACCATTCAATCAAATGTAAGCTGTCAATTTGTGTATTAAACGTGAGTTAACAATTTCCCTGATTGTTTTTTGTTGCAGAATCCGCCTGTGTTCTAGTGGTGGCCAAACACATTATGAAGTCCTAAATCTTAAACGGGATTGCACAGCAGAAGAAATTAGAGAAGCCTTTATCAAACTTTCAAAGGAGGTAAATAGGTTCTAAACTTTTGGTTGATTTCAAACAGTTTTACGCAGAGAAAGTAACGAACCGCGCGCTTTAAATTCCATCATCGGCAAATTTGTTTTCTCTTGCGAAATAGGCAAACGGGCGGTTGGTGTTGTAGTAGATGGGGATATGGATTGCTGTGCCTTGTCAAATGTAGGTACTAACTAGGCTAGCTTTTAATCGAGATTTTATTTAATGATCTGGATACAAGACCCCTTTCTGCTTTGTTGTTATGACCTCCTACTCCATCCGGCGTCAGAGAATGTGTCTTTTAGTTGTTTTTGTAGCTTTTCCCTTACATCCCCTGACATAGAACCTGAACGAAGGCGTAAAGTTTTTGACGGAAGAGACAACGAGGCTTTAAAACTACTACTAATGATGCTAATATTCACTAATGCAACACAAAGTATTCCGTAAGCATTAGCCCCGTTTCACACTTATCCGGTTCGAAATGTATAGAATATTAACCGCTCTCATTGAGTTTCATTCACTTCATGATGGATATCCCCTGAAATGTGTGAAACGGGTCTTAATGAGTATTGTGTCTACTTTCTACTATGTTCATTGAAAATGTTGCATTTTAGTGTACCCATGTTAGCATCTGTTCACATTTTTATACACATTTATACGACTCAGTGGGTCGAACTGATCTAGAAATTCATCCTACAGCAATTAAATGACAATTTTGCTGCTGCACTAGGAAGTCAATGCCATATGATGATGGCAGAATAAAGCCATCGAGGCAGTCGTTCCTAGCCCAAAAGATCAACCCAAGATAGGCAATTAGGTGCAATCAGTAGAGTCCACGCGTGTAACCGGGGAATATAATTTGATGGCACATTCTGAAAAGAGCACCCTGGTAAAAATATTCGTTGTAGCGTTAGTACTATCACTATCACTACATGCAATCTTAAATTAAAGCTGGATGCTACCGTAAAGACAAATTCTAGGTGGACAAGGAGTACAACTTGTCTAGCGACAAAACAGATTTGGCCTATGCTCGATCTGAAACGCTCTAGGAATTTGATTTCTCTAAATAGGAAGCATATTAGTGCTCTTATAGGTGTCATTACTGGACACTGTCTAATAGGCAAGCATGCAACAAGGCTTGGCGTATTCTCTAACGATTTCTGCAGAAGCTGCATGGACGACGAGGACGAGGAGACTATTCTTCACATTCTTTGCACGTGGCGAGCTCACTCCTAAAGAAGAAAACTCCACTTAGGAGCCTTCTGTTTTAATGACCTAGATGATCTGAATAATATTGACGTTAGGTACATTCTACGCTTCATCGGAAGCTCTAAATGGTTCAACGAGTAGGCTAGAGGCCGCGTCTCAAACACATGTGGTATCACAATGAACCTATTATTGTGACAAAATGACTCAAGACTACGGAAAAGGTGATAGTCCGTTGGGGAAACATCAGTAGAGTATGGTGGATGCGAAATAATTTAAAATCCCAACTGTAACAGTTTTTGCACCGTTAGGCGTGAGGTATGGGGCCTAGCATTGTCATGCAGTGGATTCGTATTTCCGATGTCCACCAGATTGCCACCATATCCTTGTCTGGGTGAAGACTGGGTTTGGAGGTGTGTTTTCGTCTGTATTCAACCAGACGGTTGTCTTCTTCTTACGGCGAAGTTATGATCCGGAGTAGAAGGATCACAACCCTCCCACTTTACTGCATCCCTACTGGTCCGCCTGTGGGGTTTGCCTCAGAAAGTACCGGCACGCTTCCCGGTTTCAGATCACTTTGTCACTGAGGCCAATCGAATGCTGGTGTTTTTGCATTTGTGTGATCCAGTTGTTTTTTGGTCTGCCTTTTTTGCGCGATTGCGTAGGAACGTTGATTGATATTGCCTTTTTGACGGGGTTCGAAGGATCTCTCTTTTGAACATGACAATACCAACTGAGCCGGTCGTGCTCTATCTTGCTTGTGATGGGTTTTTTTTACATGAAGGCTTCCTCGAATCTTTGAACTTCTTATTCTATCAATCTTCGTTACTCCTGCTGTCATGCGAAGCATCTTCATCTCAGCTGCCGTTAATTTGCCCTCATACTTTTTGTACATTGTCCAGCATTGTAAACCGTATGTGAGCACCGTACGTACAACTGCGGTGTAGAGTCTTCCATTTTTCGATCACAGAAGATAGCGGAGTTTTCCCGCCACTTCATCCACCTTACGCTTACGCGATGATTGATGTCATCATCACAAGTTGCTTCGCTATTGATCATAGATCCCAGATATTTGAACTTTTCACACTTGGGAAGCACTTTTCCATTCAAGTAAATGTCTGGAATAGGCCGGTATGGATCAGAGAACGGGCAGCACAGATACTCTGTCTTTTTCGAACTAATACGGTACCCATTTCCCTTCAAAACATCCACCCATACATCAAGTGCTCGTTGCAAGGCCATTTAATCTTCGCTTATGATAGCTCCATCGTCAGCAAAGAATAACTGATGTACTTTGGGGTCCGTCACTTTTCCTTCAAGCAGATAATCAAGGACTGCAATAAATAGCAAAGGACTAAGGACGCTTCCCTGGTGTACACCGACTTTGATTGGGAACTCTTCGGTGACATCTTGCTCCCTCATACATGTCCATGATCATGCGCACGTAGGTTTCTGGAACTCCTCTTTGTCTTAGAGCCACTCATAAGAGATCTCTTGGTTGTTTATCAACCAGACGGTTGTCATTGGTGTCTTAAGCTTTGCGATGCACAAATTTCTAGGCGCCGTAACTGTTGGCACTCGTTCAGTTCATGGGGTACCTACTTGTCGAGTTTATTTACCTTTCCTATCACAGAAAGGTGATGTTCCCATGTTCTGTACATTATCCTGCACCGATTTCCTTAGGTCCGCTTCTACCCTTGCTCTTAAAACATCGTCATCAATTAACGTTCCTGTTTCCCACGTGGTTTATTTTCGACGGTAAAATCTCCCGAACGAAACTTTTCAAACCAAAGTCGAATAGTGCGTTGGTTTATCGCTACATCCTCAAATGCGTCATTAATGTTTTTCGCTGCTGTAGACGCTTTAGGTCCCAGTTTAAATTCATAAAGAGCAAGACTCCGAATTTGAACTGCCGACAGCACGTTAAACAATTTTTAGAAAAAAATAACTGTACCTGTAACGAACCCTAAAAGTTTCACACATTAAACACACATACCACTTTAACTTGTAAAAAAAAGAAAATTGCGCCTTCTGGCATAGGTGTTCACTCGAGAGCTTCTTATTTTGGACTCCAACGTCCATTCGTTAACCTGTATTCGTATTCCAGGAAATATTTCATTTAACTGCTCTAACTGCCAAGAAAGTTTGCGTATCGGCATTGTATCCGCGAACATGACGCCGGTGATAAAAGCTCAGGAAACCTACAAGTATAATATTTTAGAGGGAGGGCTATCTCTCAAACTCCGGCCAAAAATATAGCGCTGACTTGTCTCGTAAAACATAAGAAAGGGTTGGCTGGCCAAATCTGACTAACAACATCCTGTTGTGCCGCTTGTAACGATCCTTCACCGAGGAAAGACATTGGGGAAAACCTGTCTTAGTGTTAGCATTTAGAGCATTCAAATCAAAGCGCTAGCAATGTTTTCCATTAATAGACATAAATAGGTATGTAATTCTTCATTTCATCGTATTACACCAGAAGTAAGAAAAGTACGAAAAGTAAAGAAAACTATTTTATTTAGAAAAAAAATTGTTGTCCACGAGAACATTTTTCAGAAAGAAAACATAAGATGTTTCTATGACTATGTTTTCACTGAGTTATATTTTAGTATGTAAATGATGAGCCTATCATTGCCATGTCCGCTTTAATGTTCCCAACAATTTTATCAACTGATTAATTATATCAAAAATATTAAAACTTCTGCCTCCCTACGCACATTCCAGCTGTCAGCTCCTCAGACAAAGCCAATCTGCTTGCTGCTCATTTTGCAGCGAACTCCACACTGCCAGATAGTGCTTTTGTCTCCGGTTGTACTTGAGAACGTCGTATTTTCCATGAGACAAGTCCACTTTCGTACTCGTACAGTTGCAGGAGTACTCAAAGGTTAACATATATAAATCCACTGGTCTAGATGGTACCTCCCCCATAGTTCTGGTGAGGTGTTCTTCCACGCTGGCAAAACTTCTGTGTAAGTTTTTTTGTCTATCCTACTCTTCAGGGCTCTTTCCGAGTATATGGAAAACAGCATTTGTCCAGCCCTTCCCTAAAAAAGTCGAATCTTCCTATCTATCCAATTACCGACCTTTCTTTTGAATGTCATGGAAATGCTGATAAATTGTCATGAAAACTCCACAATGACCGGCAGTATGCTTTTCGCAAAAACAAGTCCACTGGTGATTTGATGGAATATCTCACCGAAAAGTGAAACCAATCTCCATCAATTCGTCGAAACTAAGATGGTTGGGCTTGATATTTCAAAGGCATTTGACAGAGTTTGGCATCAGGCTCTTTTATCGAAAATGCGTGCATATGGCGTCGATGAGTCTCTTATTCAATGGATTAGAAATTACCTTTCGGGGCGTTCAATACAAGTTGTTTTGGACGGCTTCAACTCTGCAATTCACCATATAAATGCTTCCGCACGACTCTGTTCTGTCTTCGACTCTCTTTCTTATTTTTATAAATGATTTCTTGTATGCAGTTTCTAATTCAATCCATTCAAGGCTGATGACAGAGTACCCATCAGTTTTTCATATTCATTCCCTAACTCACGTCCTTGCTCTTCGGCTGTAGAAGAGGAACGGCAACGTGTGTTAAACACATTAAATGCCAAAATGCTGTCTTCTGTCTCTCAAGCGAAACCATTATCCATGAATGGAACGATCGCATATTCGAGGTCGCCAAAAATGCTGCAAAATGTCTTGGATTCCTTAAGCGCTGCAAGAAATATTTTACCCCGTTTTGATCTGGCTTCAATTTATAACGTATTCATCCGCCCAAAGCTGGAATATAACGCCCACATCCGGTCTGGTGCACCCAAGGCCGTTCTGCATATTCACAAGGTACAGAATCGCGTGTGATAGAAACATTGTGAACTCCATACATTCACTTGAACATTTCCCTATTTTATCGCTTTGTTTTTATAAAAATTGCTCCAGCAAACTAGCCAGCTGCATACTTCCCCTTCAAAATTTTAGTCGCAATAAGCGTTCAGCTCAACTTCGGTCGTACTGTCAAATATAGGAATTCGTTTATAAGCAGAACGACACGAATGTGGAATGATCTACCAGGCTCTGTATTTCCCCATCACTACAACCTTCAATCATTTAAAGCCAACGTGCACAGGCATCTCCTCTGTTCCTCTTCCCCCTTTTCCTAAACGCCCGTGCTCTGAAAAAATATAAGGGTATTCATATCCCCTTTGGCTCAATTCATATACCCTTTGACAAATTATAAAAAAAAAAAAAACTATAAGCACAAGTACCTTCACACTTTTTTTCAAGGCTCCAGGAGTTGGCGTAGCGCACCTCTCTACGGCTAGAATCCTGCAAAACATGGACTAATCCAACACTGATGGAGTCCAATTAAACCATTTATCCATAATCCATAATGGTTTTTGCTGCCAAAACTGTATACTTCAGTCAAAGAAAAAGTTTCGCAACGCGATTTAGCTCCAGGTCATTCCCAAATATCTCGATTCTTCATCAACTGAACTACAGCAAATCATTTAAATACCACGCTTGGGACAAAGCTTTTGTTGAAGAGCTCATATAATGTATTGCTAGTCTTATCTGTAATGTGCTTAAGTAAGGTTGATATTGAAAAATGTTTCTTTAAGCTGTTTGGCTTTGAGGTCAATGATACTGTTGCAAGGCTTGCAAATAATGGAAATTCACATTCTAAAATTCTCCCGCCCAATATGCAGGGAAATCATCTTGAAGTTGTTTTAATAAACGCACCTGAACGGTAGATAATCTGCACATTCTCATGCAACTCATAGTCCTTTTCTGTTCGGCGTAGTCTTCCAACAGTCAAATCATCTATACCCGATTTACTTCGTGGCAAGGTTATCAGTCTGACGAATGACGCCAAATTTTTGAAGGCATTGTATATAGGTACATATATCGATAGCATACTTGCGACTTGTAAGCGTTGTCATTCAATTATGTTGAAGTAGAACTATTGTAATTAGGTATTTTCGTTAAAAGGTAATTGGTTGTAACTACGAGGGCAAGGTGAAAAGTTCTCGGTCTGACGCAGAGATGGCGTTCTAATCACCAAAAATTGATGTTTCCTGCCTGGGTGCACTTTTCATTAGTTCGTATGACAAGTTTCAATTTGTTCTCTCAACTAGTTTCTTTACACGAATTTTTACAGTAGACGTCTTGCGTGTTTTTCGTTAAAATGGATAAACTTCAATATCGTGCAGTGATAAAATTCGTTTTGGATGGGTTAACCCCTAAGGAAATTCATCCAAAGTTGCTCCTTCCATGTCAACCGTTAAAAAGTGGGCAGCTGAATTTAAACGTGGTCGCACGTCCCTCGAAGATGACCCACGTGAAGGAAGGCCAAAAACCGCAACCACACCCGAAACCATCGAAAAAGTGCATGATATCGTGTTGGACGATAGGCGAGTGATGGTGAGTGAGATAGCTGAGGCTGTGTGTATATCGGAAGAGAGGGTGCGAAACATCTTGCACAAAAATTTAGGGATGCGAAAGCTCTGCGCAAGATGGGTGATGGATGATTTTCGCGGCAATCTTTGGATCGATTCAATAGGGATCCGACCGATTTTGTGCGGCCATTTTTCACCATGGATTAGACATGGGTTTACCACTACATGCCAGAAACGAAACAGCAGTCGAAGCAGTGGGTGGAAGCCGGTAGTTCAACGCCAAAAAAAGCGAAGTCAATCGCATCTGCCAGTGTGTTTTTGGATGCGAAAGGGATCTTGTTAATTGATTACCTTGAGAAAGGCTGAACAATTACAGGCGAATATTACTCCAACCTTCTTGGCCAGCCGGATGTCAAAATTCACGAGAAGAGGCCTGGCTTGAAGAAGAAAAAAATCATCTTTCACCAGAACAATGCTCCTGTATACAAGTGTGCGTTGGCGGGATTTGGGGTACGATTTGTTCGGCCATCCATTCACCTGATTTGGCACCCTCAGACTTCCATCTATTCCCAAACTTGAAGAAATTTGTTTCTGGGAAGCGCTTCGCATCCATTGCAGAATTTGAGAGGGCCGTAGATGAATATTTTCACACCCTTCCAGACTTTCACTTCCGAGAAGGAATACTGATGTTGGAGAAACCCTGGACCAAGTGTGTTGAAGTCAAGGGAGATTATGTAGAAAAATAAAATCATTTTTTAACTGAAAATCGCTTTCTTTCATTGTCAGGCAGGGAACTTTTCACCTTGCCCTCGTATGTAGCATAATCTTCGTCAACTAATTTAAGTGTGCTGCTAAGGTTAAAAGCACCACTGAAGTGAACAGTCTATAATTTAAAACCTATCATTTGTCTGACAGTGTATAGTGAAGTGGGCATTTTTATTACATACTACACCGGTACATTAAAAATGCAATAAAAAAGGTAAGCACAATTAAATTCCAAGAAAATATAAATATTCATTACAGTAAATCGGATTTAAATTAATTTAAATAAATACTTCCACGGAATAATAATCTGACTTTTCTTCTCCACAGTACCACCCAGATGTGAAAGGTGCCACAACAGACCCAAAGGACACCGCCAAATTTGTAAAAATCTCAGAAGCATATCAAGTACTAAGCAAATCAATATCTCGTGATTCTTACGATCAGGATCTCTTAGCCCGCGGCGTCGGCCGAAGTACCACAGCCAGTGGAGGGTTCAAAAAACCTGAAGTTCATAGGTGAGCTTGTTACACTACCCCACACCTCCATGAGGATAATTCAAAAAATCACGATTGAATGTTTAATTAAGCATTTAATTAAAAACAAAAAAAAAAGAAGCCTTATCATCAGTTAATGACGTCATAGTCATTTAGAAACTTATTAAATTATTATGCATGATTATGCAATTAGCCGGCCATAGCAAGCTGTTTTGTAAAGGTAATCACATCGCTTATTACTATTACAAGACATATCGCTAGGGTGTAGCTGTTGTAGAATGTATGCATTTGTTAGAGAGTCGTTAAATTATATGACACTGCACGATTTTTATTTGTTAATTGATTTATGGATTGTATAAGAGGCTATGAATGGAATTCCATGTGACCCACATCATATGACTAAACAAAAATTATTTTACAGACCCTGGGAGATTAAACCGGACTATAATCCAAATCCTGGTCCTTACTATGGTATTAAAGGTTTGAAACGAGTTTCAAACGGCAAAGTAGTCATGGGACTGATCGTGTTCGCCATGATAGGCGTAGGATTGGGCTTTGTGTCCGTGAGGTACCCGTAATCGATCGGCTAATAACATTTCAACCATTTTAAAACAATGTTTCGTTTAAGGTACTCTTTCACTTTTAATCGCAGTCTGTTGGATGAAAAATCCATAGAGGCTGGAAAACATCATGCCGCTGTAAGGGAAAATGCTCAGAAATTCGGAAATGACGAGCAATTGAAGAGAATGGTGGATCGGTTGCTAGCTAAACCCACATGAAGCTAGAACAAAAATGGTAAAACTTTTTTTTTTTTTTTTTTTTTTTTTCCTTTAGAAACTATTTTTTTTAAGCGACCTTTATGTAGATTTAGGCTGATAGTAACAAATTTGTGATGAAACTAGTCTTAACTAGTTGAAATAAAATTGATATTTCTATTAATTACATGACTTTGTTTGTGAAGTTACCCGTGCTGAACTCTTTGCAGATCGAGCGACATCTCCTCCGCTCTTTTGAATCACGATCTGTCCAATTTGTCAATAGGATTTAAATTTTTATGCAAATTTATAGATGCAGATTGCAGCTTTAGTCTCCGGCACGAACTAGATCCTCCAACTAGAATGCGTGGGTTGGCGTTGGGAGACATAGCAACAACGATCAGCATGAATCTAATCTGCAGCTGTCGTGGTACGAGTATTATGCAACATCAGAGGCAGATGGTTATAAACTAGGAATATTCAAATGCTAGTCAGTGGCAATAAAGCGTGGTTAATTGCAGACAAAGAGCTCTATATTTGGAAGTGCAAGAGTGGATATTTGCATTTCAAAGTGTCAAGTGATTAGTATGCTTACAAATTTATTGGTTCAATGGAGCAGCTATGTGATCAGCTTTAGCACCAAGCTGCTATTGTATTACTGAGACATGGCTCCGATGTTGTTTTACGAGTGCATTGTCTGGCGTGTGGCAACAATTGCTTCTGGAAAGCTATGAAATGAATAACTTTTAAGTGAATAGGTCACGAACTCTATAGTAATGAGGTTATTCAAAAACGTAATGCCTAACGTGTGAACCATTTACCCAAGACAGAAGAACACTGGATAATTCAGGAAAAACTTGTAGTAGGACAATTAAATTTCTATAGTTAAAGCAAACGTAGAAGGAAATAAAGACCCAAATAGACCAGTTGCCAAAAGGTCACACTGGCTGGAGAGTTGTATTGGTTAAGGTGTGGACCCACTGCGGACTATAAAGCTCGATCAAATGTCAGTTCTCAATTTTAAACACTCAGAATCACCTTCTGTGGTAAGTGGAATTGATTTGTTTAAAAACCATGCAAATAGTATTTCTGTTTCTAGAAATATATTTTCGATTTAATTACGGCAGATCTTTATATTTTTTTAGAGCCGAAAATATAGCAATTGGCTCTGTCCAAAACTTTAAAAAAAACTGTCTGATTTAGATTTTGAGGCTAATGCAGTTTATAGGAAATGTTCTAGATCTACCATTGGTCATGAAAATGAATATTAAACTTCAGAATCATAAGGTCGAATCCACGTGTGGCTCAGTGGTTGGGTTTTATTCAAATGCGGACACAAAGCCCATTTTCGATAAGCAAATCCCAAGAGAATCTGTTCATCACAGAAGACTCAAAAAGTGGGTAGATGGATGCAATATTTACGTTGAGGGTAATCCAAAACACAGCTTTAGCTCATTAAATGAAAATGCATTAAATGCTCATTTAGCAGTGAGGAAAAGCAAACTTAGTAGCATTATATGCGAAGAGAACCCAATTCACCTTTTCCAGAAAGAACGCGTCTACTATACCACAGTTTCAAATGGACGACCAAATTACGGAACTCAGGGAAACCATGCCTCTTCTTGGCGTTATAGTTAACTCTATACCTAGCATAGTAAAATTGGCGTCAATGAAGTTGAGCTGTCTGTTTAGGACAGATACTTTACGTCTACTCGATCGCATACAGAGACGAGCAGTTCGCTCAATTGATGATCCCGCACTAACACCCATCATTATGTCCACCTGGCGAACAGATGTTTCCATTCGAAAGAAGATTAAAGGAAAATAATGCAATTTCAAAAGCGCATATCGTATTTCTTGGCTTGGGCCTGGTCTACCTTATATGCCTGGCCTATCCCCCCGCAGCCACTCGTGCTGTGCGCCGTACGAATGGTTGGTACCTACAGATTTATGTCGTTTCGATTGAGAGAAGCTTTCATGACAATTGTACTCTGGGATATTTGTCAGACGATCGCTAGAGGTTCGAACCTTGAATCTCCCGCTCAGTGATCGCGTACTTAACCACTGAGACACGGCACCCCATTCTGGAACCTACCACAGTTAATTTCTCTAAGCTACGGTTCCAATTGATAGCACTTGTTTTTTTCTTGAATAAACGGGAAATCAAATCCCTTAGCAATCAGACTCAAATTAGCCCATTGTACTACCAGGCAGAAGGGATTTCATCGAGATTAAACTAGGTAGTGGCTACGGGTTGTTCATTTAAGTTTGGGGCCATGTCACTGATTTGGTCTGGAACCAAGCCCAGGTATTGTACCAATGTCATCGTCTTTGAATACCTACAGCACTATACTATACTCGTTGTGTCAGTCCACAAATTTAGGTAACCTAGGATTTATTTTGGTATTGTCTGTGACGTGTAAACGCTCCGAACTATTAGATTTTCTAGCATGCGTTAGATGGCGTTTTGTAAAGAAATGTCAAAATGTCATTTCAAATTGCCACATTTTACTGTCTCATCAAACTTGCCGCTTGCAAAGTACAGTGATGAAACATAGATGGACAAGAATAAATAAAAAAGATTGTAATTGGACGGATGACATCTATGGAAAGATAGATGCTGATCAATGTATGAGCTAAAGCCTCATATTGTCCTATTTGGTGTAAACCCAAAAGTCTTAGACTAAATTTTGGTGCTGGTTCGGACCAACAAAAAACAATAAATTTGCTAAGTCCAACAACTGAAAATTACAAAGACAGAATATTAAGCAATATACCCAAAAGTGTGAGAATTAAAAAGAAGGAAACTCTTCTTTCTGATTTTCCCGCTTTTAATGTGTGGTAAGCTAAGTAATTGTAATAAAAATATTGCATTCGAGGGTAAAATTAAACGGGAACTGACTTTAATTTATGTATTTGAAGTTGGATTCAAGTTTGACAAGCTTTGCTTTTTTTTATAATCTTTTTTTAAGGAGAGGCGAACCTGTAATGCTGAACCAGAGCTCCGAGATGCTTGTAGATGCCTGTTGATTCAGCTCTTGAATTGTTGGAGGTTTCTGGAAATATGTCTCTTGAGAGTAAATTCCAAAATTTGCATGTCCTGTCTCAGAAGGAGTTTTGATAAAGGGATGTCCGCGTTTTTGGTAGGTGGACATACAGATGATGGGCTCTGGTGGCTTGCGTAGTAGAACGCACAAATATCCTATTTCTAGGGATCATTCTATTGAGGTTTTCGGAACATCTGTCATGATAGTATCTATAGTATAGTCATAGATCTGCTACTAGTCTTCTATTGAGCGGACTGCTCGTCTCTGTATACTGTCGAGTTGATGAACATAATATTTTGGGGCCGAACTCCAAAGGTGAGAACAATACTCAAGTCCTAGTCTAACTTATATAGGAAGAAGGAGCTATTGCGATATCTCTTTACTCTAAATAGGTAGCTTAACTTCATGGACGCCAATTTTGGAATTTTGGATACCTATAGATACATGGTTTCTTTGGGATGGATAATTTGATTATATATTTGAAACTGTGGTGTAGTAAAAGAGTTTTTTCTGGAAATTAGCGGTAAATTGGGTTTCGCATCGAAGTTGACTAAGTTTGTTTTTCCTCACTCCAAGATTTTCTGCAGTTAATATGGTCATAGACAATGTGATGTATTTGCATTCACAAGCATGCAGTTAGAGCAAGACGAAATTAGGCTGCTGTCATCGGCAAAACTAAAGATCTTGTTGTTTGTTGAATATAAAAGGTCGTTGAGATGGAGTAGAAACAGAGTTGGTGAAAGTATAGAACCCTGGGGCACACTCTCGACCACAACTTGAATTGATCTGTTATGAAGAACATTTTTCATCCAACCACAGAGTTGTTATGCTAGTCCATAGGAGGCTAAATTGTTTAATAGGGCTGCGATTCCTTCCGCTGTTCAATGGCTGAGGTCCAAATGTGTGTTACATAGCTCAGAAGCTTGTGGCAATAATTAAATTTTGATTATGGCCATCTCAAGAAAGTCCTTAATCAAACAAAATAGGCTCATTATAGTTTAATTTTTTTAAATTTTATTTCATCCAATATCAATTTGAACTGAACTACATATAACATTCTGTGCAAACTATTTTACACTCCTAAGTTTATTTAGTATATCAACATGCTACGCTTCATTAAACTATACATTCATTATTTAATAAATTCAAAAATTTGTACGTTCCCCCGTCAAACTTTTAATAACAATTTATACTTTTTTTTTAAATTCACATCAATGCTATTTGCATCATTAATAAATATAATTAGCTACACATAATTGACCCTTAATTGTTTATACATATACATTTTTTATTTCTTTCAATGAATAACATTTGCAATGAAAAAATTGGTATACTTATACAGGTTTTATCAAAAATGTACAAGAAAATAAGCGTTTCAATCGCGCAACACTTTCAAAGTGTTGCTCTGTACAAACAAACAAAATCCTAAACCCAAAAAAAAAATGTACAAAGTTTTATTTAAATAAATATATAAAATACATTCTAGTCACGACCTGAAAACAGTCAACAAAAAATTGTTATTATAAATCACAATTTAGATCTTTGACGATCTACTAATTTCCTTGGCTAAAATTCTAGCTGCCACATGTGGTTTAGCTGGTCGGAACACTACCTCACCGTTGATTTTGTAATCCTCATACTTTAATTGATAGACTTCATGGAAACCAAGTTTTTCCATCACTCTAGCTGAGTAGTGACTTGAACACAGGACATGCATCACAGGAATCGATTCTTCGCGCATGTAGTCGAGAACTTTTTCGGTTAAACGACCAGCAATGCCCAATCCTCGATAGTTGGTGTTGACGGAAACGATTTTCCCATCCAAAATGATATCCGTGTTGGGGAAGACATCGAAAATGTTAAAGTCCTCCTCAATGTAATCCATGAGGGATAGGATTTTCTTGAATTTTGGATGTTCACAAGATTCTGCTGCACTCTCGTGCTTATCGGTGGGTTGCTAGAGGGACAGATACTTATTAGACGAGGCTTTCGTATAAAGTTTTTTTTTTTTTTTTTTTGTAACTTACCGGTCGTCGCATGAGGCCATTTAAGAACACTCCGATAATTTCGCCTTGTTTATTGACGGCTTTAAAGGAGCACGCTTCAGGTATACACTTCAGAGAGTACTCTTCTAGCTCTCGACATTCACCAAGGTTAAGGAAAGTGTTGAGTGGTTCATCCTACAAACAAAAAATAAACAAACAAATTATATAGTAAGCGTAACACACGCGTCTGTCTCTTAGACTAGCATCTGTGCAAAAAATATAATTTATGCCCGGCGCAAGATATAGCAATAAAAAAAGATATACATTTTCTTTTTGGTCCAATGGAATGTGAAAACATGTGCGAAATATTGTGGGTATACTCGTAAACAAAGAAGCGTCGCGTCTACTCCGTTTGTTTGGCTATGCTTTTTTTATAGTTTCAGTTTCATTCGGAAATAAATTGTGAAGATAGCATCAGAAAGATCAATGACTGGGCAAGGTTCCAGTTACTGAACTATGAATATTTAGTTTAACTGTGCTATTTGTAATGCAAATTAGATGTAGAGGGAGTGGGAAACTAATGGCTTAGTTTAGTTACGTTGACAAAATTAGAATAACGAGTTTCAAATGAAAATTAATCTGAGAAATACAATTTCTTGTTTGCTCGAATAAGAGAGCAGGGAATGATCTAACTTTAAATATTAAACCAAATTCGCATTGTTGAGGTCTATTTTTTTTAATGACAACAATTTGTGCTGGGGTTTTACCTCACAAAGAGGAACTGTTTTAACTCTTAAAGACCCTCACTGCTCCATTTTTAGTTATGCAGGTAATTCATTTCAGATTTGCTCTAAGATATCGACTGAATCAAAATTTGAATGCCATTGTCGACGATTACGACGATTTAAAGTGTCAATGACCTTGTCTACTATGATGCTGCCTGCAATCAAATCTGTTAACGACATCGCTTCCGAAATTCCGGCCCGTTTGCTATCATAATGGGCTTTTAATTTAATTTAAATAAAATAAAAACTATTAAAGATTTCAATGACATTTTTGTGCTCTTTTAAATGTCGAACTATGCGAGAGTTTTTGCAAATTTTTTTTCGATTCTTGTGAGGTTGTGATTTGAATGAGAGGTGAGGTATTGGGGCCATAACTTCACGGATGTTGGTTTTTAAGTGCTCCTAACTTTGTCTGCATAGACACCATCTTTAGCATAGCCCCACAAAAAGAAATCCAACGGGGTCAGATCACACGTTCTTGGTGGCCAATTGATGTCGTTAAATCTCGAAATTAAACGGCTGGTTAACTTTTCGTGCCATAAAGCCAAATTTGCTCATTGGAACCACATGTCGCTCACATTAATGTCTGCAATGCACAGGCCTTACGATATCACAAACACTACCGTGATTGTGTTTCGAATTGTTTGCTCAGTTAGGCGATTATGACGACCATAATCTGTCCTTAAATCGTGATATACAGATATTACAGAACTGTTATTTTTGTGGTAAGATGCAACAATTCGAATGCGTTGAGCGGTGGTTAAACGATCCATATTGTGGATGACAGATGCCATATTGCGGGGATGTGAAATCCCAACTTCGACATGAATAACCCTTTATTAGTAGGCATTTACATTTACTCGTATTATGTAATGCTTGGTTAATATAGTATTTCTGAATAATATTTTAGAATTTTTATAATGCCAACTGGTGACCGCGGCAGTGTGGATACACATATGATACACACCTTAGTGAACCTCTTTGGTCAGGTACTTGTGTAAGTCTCCTAATTATATCGCAACTCTTTTACTTGATTGATTCAATTTGGTTTATCAAGCTTTGCTTTTAAATCAGCTAAACACCTGCAGTGTTTGTAATCTATTTTATTTCCATTATAAACAAATAATCGAACAAGCAGGAAAGGTACATACCTAAATCTACATATACTTTGTTATCCTGTTACACTGTTATTATTCTGTCATAGTCACATTTTTTTGGTTATAAAATTGTTTATATTATTATTATTGGTAAAAATATTTTACTGAACTAGACGAGATTTATTTTTAGCGGCGAAAACTTGTCATCAAGTTCTTTGGGAATGAGTAGAAGGCAGCTCAAACGCGTTGCAGAAATCCGAGCAAGATGTCGCGTGGGCGTTGTTGACACCCTATGCCTCTCGAGGGTGAAAGGATTTAAGTAAATCTTGTCAGGATTAATTTCGACTTTGAATATTTATTAGTATGTTTGGACTAAAAGGAGATATAAGGTTTGCTTGCTGCACCCTGCTGAACCAGATTTTAATTGCATTTACTGGCCAACTTTTGGGTTGTCTCATATTAAGGAAAGCTTGAGAAAAATTGCTTATTTGGAAATTAACACTTAAAGGTTCTTGCAACCACATTGGTGGTGTGCTTTCATATTGTTTGTTGTAAAAAACTAAATGTGTCTTGAAAAGTATGTAAATAAAGACAAAGTCATAGTCTTTTTTGACTTTTAGGCTTATTCCATTCAATCAAACTCCAATTTCAACTGACCTACCGACTTTTGTATTTTATTTTTTCAAAATCAGTCTCAACTAAATGCCCTCGGTGGGCAGTTAATTTACTAACGTCAACTATGTCCGGTAAACTATGATTCATAAGGTTTTTGTCTCCCGGCTTTCTTCTCTTTTTTTTTCATTCGAACACTGCTCCAGTTTTGGCCTTTCTTGGATTTATTTAATTGTTCGCATTAAGTGTCTGGCTCAACTATGTTTATTATTATTATAATTTATTAACATATGATTAAAATACATATATTAATACATAGCAAGAGCACTAGCTGCGGAGGTTTACGGCTCTAATGTATCTTAGTTAGAACTAGATTAATATATTAGTATAAGTATAAAGTCTTACTTAAATTTGTAAATTAGATCTATTTACAAAGTTATTAATTTTAAGAATATTTTCGTGGTTTGAATTTCTTAATATCTCGAAGGCTGATGAGTTTGTGTTGAGCAGTTGGTTTGTTGGTGGTAAGGTTCGACAGTTCCCTATTCCTAGGGGACCAACTCTGTTTAAATATTAATAAACGTTTTGAGGTGTGCTAGACCTTAGGTGTACGTTTTCTATGACAATTGACTGCCAGAAAAGAGTCATCAACTGTTCAAGAATTGCTATATGATATGAATGAATATCAGCCTGAGACTATGAGGTGGAGGCCCATCCACAAATGACTAACGAATACGAGAGAGTATTAACCAACTCCCAGAGACGAGGGATTACTAACAAGTCATGAGGGAGGGTTAGTCATGAATTCCTATTGGAGAACAGGGAATACCAACCATTCATGATGGTATACCAACCATGAATGACTACCAGAGATGGAAGACTGCTCATCAATTATAACTGAGTGCAGACAATCGAAAACTAATGGCGAGAGACTACCAACTATTCACAACAGCGTATCAACCCCAAAAACTAACACATCGCTTTTCAAACATCCTGATTACATGTTTTGATATCTCACCAGGGACTGAGTATAATAATTTAGTAACCATACCACCCGCAATCCAGACTTGCCAATCCAACCCCCTATCGATTTGTATAGATTTATTAATAACAAATTTGCAATTCTTTTGTTATCCCATAATTGCTGCTATTTCAATCAAAGCACATTAAAATTATCTCCTCCATCACCGCATCTGATTCATGTTCACCGGTCCATTGCGGTGAATACGAACCTTAAACAACTCAACTACAAGCAGTTTACAAGCTAATTGTGCATGTAAACCATCGATAAATACCAACTGAAATGAATCATAATTAAAATATTAAAACTGAATACAGAACGGAACCATTTACATAATGACCAGCATTTCACCTCATAAATAACAAAACATCGTTATCTGATATGGTGGCTACACTGTCCACAGTGAACAACTTTGCCAGATGTAAAACCTCAACAGTGCGGTGCATGTACGCCTTTTATTTCCCAGGTGACACTTAAACAAACGTGCCCGATGGCACACCGATAATCATAATTACATGTTGGCTATTCCTATGTAACGAAGGCTTCAATTATAGTCTCCCACGCCCAGCTTTGCAGCGTTGCGTGTTAAACGGGCATCATATGTAGTTAGATGTTCATTAAGTCGAGAATGATTGAACAGCAATAATAGCGCCGATTAGATGATTGATGTTAATATAAATGCACCTTTAAGTGGTTTTAAACGAGATCTTTATAACCTCAGATTGAGGTCCTTACCTTAGGTGTAAGACGGTAAGCTAAGCGGACGTGTCTGCAACAATGGAGTGCAATCAACACACACAGGTGGTCGGCGGCGACTTATCAGTGTAATATCTATTTAAGGGGTTACACAGGGTTCATTTAAAAACCTGCTGATGCTTGGTCAAGAACTCATTGTCATGCAAATGCAAATTAAATGAAAGGTGAACCAAATCGTGAGATTGTTGAATGCCGTTTATAGCAAAAAAAAAATAAAAATCGCAAGTGAATAATTACTTAGAGTCACTTCTGTCGCCGGGTGTAGGAGCTTTGATTGCAGTTAGTATCATACTTCCGATTCGGTTCGGCACGACAGGCACAATGGGTGCCTGTCAGAGAGTAACTTCCTATTCGCAAGATTGTTGCAAAGCATTGTTTTCTCTTTCCTAGTTTAGTGTTGGCGGTTGCTATTTATAAATGTAAGAAAATGTTGTGACGTGATGGAAATCCTTTTCTTTCGATTTGTCCGGTTAGAGAGGTCAAAGCGGAAAAGAAAACTTGTTCTACCTTGGGAATGCCAAGATCAGCTAACGTCTTGTCATGGATTTAATTAAAAGTTGTTTTCCTTATACTCACTTTGAAAAAGAATGTCTTGAGCATAGATAGTACACCATCGGCGTCTTTTTCCGTAATCAATTCAATCGTATATGGAACATCATCTATGGGCGCAGATTCTGGCTCTGATACTTTCAGGGTACTGTCCATCTTTTTTGTAAGCCTGGCGATGGGATACAAGTCGGAGAGCTGAAAAATAAAACAAAGTATTTGTGTTGAAATATGAATCGCTGGAAATTTTGTTTTCATTCAAAAGTACGTACCTACATCTACCTATACATATTCATTTGATTTAAGTCCTAAAAATATTTAAGTAAGATACTTGTTGTGTTGGTACTGTACACTTTTTTAATAAACCTAATGCTACGTTAGTATCTAGGTCTATGGATATGGATGGTATTATGATATCAGGTATCGTGCTATATGATCGTGGCTGCATAGGGAACTCAGCACTAACGAATAGAGTTGGGTATAGTCGCTGACATTTTTCAAAAATTGTTGGTGCCATAGACAGGGACTAGTACACGTAGGAAAGTCAGAATTCATTATACATCCTCCTATATTCTGGAGTGGGCTTGTTTCCTAGTGTTTCGTTTGCTAGATCTTACATACGAGTATTTGTAATGACCGCTAATGACTTATAAAGAGTTGACTCGATTGTCGCTTCCGACAGGTTTTAAATAATTATAGGTCACTGAATATCACTCCCTTGAATTCTAATATTTTCCTTTCGCCCAAGGCCCCACATTTATATCGCAAGAACTACATGTTCTGCTTTGTAATCTAAAAGCCGTTCTACTTAATGCATTTATTACGCTCTAGGGCTCAGAACAGTATGAATAAACTATGCCCACCTGTCTAAAAGTAAAACAAATGGAGCCAATGCACTCATCACTAATGTGAATGCAAACTAGTTGTTCTGGATACGTCGAAAGCTTTTCATAGAGAGCGCCATGGCGCCCTAGTTAAGAAGAATGTAAGTCTTTTAAGTAATTGATCAATACAGGTTATATTATGTGGCTGTACTTCTACCTTCTTCTCAATTGCTGGTTCACCTCAGGGTATTATCCATTCTACGAGTCTTTTTCTGTCAATATGTCAATGATCGCTCCCTCTCACCCTCCCTTACTCACTATCCAATCCATTCATACTCTTGAATTTGCTTATGTTTAACGACTACCCGGAAGGGGCCTTAATTTATCTGACGTTTATGTAATCTTCAATTGGGGTACGAAAAATCGAATTGAGTTCTGTCTGTGAACGAATGTATGGAAATGCTGTTGACGAGAATTATGTATCGTTAGACCAGACCTTCGCTGTAATCAGCAACTTACAGATGTTGTAAAGTATGGCGCTACATACCGTACATACATACATACAAATTTCAATGATATCGAAATTTTAAACGAAAATATTTAAATATAGATACATCTTCTCGTAACAATTAATTGACCAATAAACCAAAGACGGAATCAATCTCCAATGTAAAGACCAGATATCCGAATACCGAATACAAGGCAATCGGGAGGACCAGAAACTCCGATAAGGTAAATTTCGTTTATTAAGATTCAAAAAACCAATGATTACGCATTTTTGTACACCAGCATTAAATCTTCATAAGATGAGTCAACCTTGAGTGATTTTGGTTTTACATTTTTGGAAACTCAAATGGAATTCTTATTTTTACATCTTTTTGGTGAGTCCCCAAAATATTTTGCCAGTTAGTATTTAAATATACAAGTCGATATAATTTGTTTACTCATTTATCTAATTTTACATTTAAATTTGTTTGAATTTAATAAACTAGTTGTGACTGGGCTTTAAATAAAGAGGTGTATTACTGCATTACAATGTTTCCTTTTTTTCTTTACAAAAACAATGAGTATTATTGCATGGATTAGCCTCTCGATGAATCAAAACCAATTTCCATATTTTATTGGTTGATCCAGCATAATTTACTATTACTAACTCTTTACACATCGCTCTAAAAGGATGGAATACATTTTTTAAAAAAAGCGACATTATGATCGATTCATGAATTTATTATAAATGAAAGTGAGAACTCCATTAAATTTTGGAAATCAACTTCCTGAAAAACCGCTTTTATAATGAAGACACGTTTTGTTGGCCTTCAATCCTGACATACTTTCTATAAGTAGCTTATATTTGCATTCAATACATTGCAAAATTAAATTTAACATTTAATATTTAATATCTACCACTTAAACTGGTTTAACAACTTGATACCGCTTTAGAATGATTCTGAACAGAAATAAGTCCATTGTCCAGCTACAGACTGCAGCTAGACTTTTCACATTAATAAATGTATATTTGTTGATAAATTTGTTTTTGGAGTTATTAGGTTTATTCTAATACACTCTTTAAAAAGTTCATCCGCTGGAAAATATGGAGCCATCTCTTTTGATGAGCAGAAACATTACGCATAGTTAAAGAAAGCTCGATTAGTTTGACAAACTTCACCTTTAAAAAAATATATCTTTTAAGGCCAGGCATTGTGTGTGAATGGTAAGCCTTAACTTTAAAAGAAAGCTATAATTTTAAAGACACAATTAGCAATCCTTAAGGACAGGGACTGAGAAGTAGATTATAGCAATTTCTCTATGAAGAAAATGTACATCTTGCAAGGCATGTCTTCGAGACGAATTCATAGTTAAGACTATACTAAGATTGACAACCAGTCCTGTTGTTCGCTCATCTTGTATGTTGTTATAACACAGTACTTCCCGGTACTATTTGTACTTTTATTCCAAAACTTCAGGCTTTGATGTTCAAAATTAACATAAGTTAATGTATCATGTCGAACATTTAACACCTTGAGCAATGCAACTGAAGACATACTTTTACTATAACTGATCGGGGTGTTCCCTTTTAGAGCCTTGTGTAGGGCGCCACTTAAGGATACATTGTTTTAGAACTAGGTCAACATTTTATTTTTCTCAATCCAAGGTGATACTAAGCTTGATATAGCCGACCAGCAGAAGTTATACAAACTTGCTATCTGTATGCTGTCAAAAATCTGTAAAATTAATTCTAATATTGCATCAAGGTTTATATGGCCTATAGACACATGAGTGCGAGTCGGATCTTACGAATCAAAATACCATCACAGTGTGTCTTGGAGAGCTAAGGAATCATGAATGCATAGACACATGTCTGAAAAAAATTGTTTCCCATGTCCTGGCAGGGAGCATAAATAAGTGTTGGGCCATTAATTGTAAGAATTCACTTGTTATAGTGAATATGTTCAGTTGGTTTATAGACTTTCCTGAAGAATTTTTGTTTCCAAAAACTATAAAATAGATAATTAAGAACCAGATCTGGTACACACCTTGAAATTTGTTGCCTATTCTATCGTTATACAAGATGACTTAGAATTAAACATGTAAACTTTAAATTGAACATTTAATTTGTGCTAATTAAAGTGATATGTCTTTGTCCTGATTACAAACTAGAAAAAAGGATAAAATAAAATGTTGCACAAATGTACGAGTATCTCGTATCTTTTGTTAAAAATAAAAAAAAAAGTAGTGACATGTGGCACTCATGTGTATGCAGTATGGAAGTACGCAAATGTTAAAAATGTTATTTTTAATTTATTGTCTGCACAGCATTTCTCGAATTATTCAAAAGCATTAAAATTCGCTTCGTGCGATTTTGTTATGGTTTGCAAATTAATTTTGTTACGAGTCACGAGCATAAAAAAAAAAAAAAAAATATGCAAAATATGCAAAAGATAAACGCAAGACATTATAGCAAATTTTCTTTGCATTAAAAAATTTAATATGCTTCTTGTTTCTATTATAAGAATTTTTCAAAATTTATTTTCGCTAACTAATTATTGCACATTCCATTTGCCAAAAATAAATTACAAAGTTTATTTCTAAAGGAAAACAAATGGGCATTGGTATTAGTTAAAAAAAAAATTATAAACGTTTCTTCGTTTATGAAAATAAAATCGCAAAAAAAAAAAAAAAAAAAATTAACCATAAATACTAGATTTTGGGAGATAATTTATGATAGCATAGGAATCATAGAACGTCTGCTGCAAGTTCCGGCTACATAGCCGCAAAATTGTTGGTGTACTCACTGTGTACCGCGCCTCATGAATAATAGAGCCATTATCCGCAAATGATTGGGTTCCTTTAACACTTCGTTGTTGAATTTGCAACTCCATTTTGATTGGATTTATTTTTTGTTTATTTAACTGATTTAATCGGTGTTTAACTTTAAACAAATCGCCCGCAACTTAATGTAAACACAACGTTAGCACGCGAAAATTGTAAACAAATAGTCAAATATTTTATAGCATATATTTGTATTATTTATTTTTTTATTTAATCACTGAGCACACTATTCACGATAGAAATATCCTTTTTACGCGATACTTGGTACTCCTGCTTTGGTTGATACTTGAGTTATCCTTAAACTTCTACACACATGTGGATTGACCAGACGGTCGTATAATCTTCTGAGGTAGAACGGCAAACCTGCGGCTCTTTATATAGTTGAATTCGCGCAGTGAGCGTCCAACACCTCCTTCCTTATTTCAGCGACGCGAGCAGCTGATTCTTAGCAGCTACTAAGGCAGCGTAGCCTATATTTGAGAGAATGTCGTGTGCCCTGACTCCCTGTCTCGTTCCAGTCTGCCCGGTTGTGGTGTGCTGTTGTGCCTGACTTTCTGATTTAGTATCAGTATCTACTAGTAGCGATTGCAGTTTGCGCTGGTCGTGTACTGACAGAACATCTGTTGTAGACAGGTTGTAGATCTCTTATGAACGCCAACAGCAGGCAATGATCTTCGTTATTGTTATTCGTTTATTTTTTATTTTTTATTTTTCGTGTTCACGTTCTTGTTTGTTTGTTTGTAGGTAGGTATCTGGCGCTTTGTAAGTGAACGGAAATCTCTGGCAAAGCAAAATTTGCAAAAAAAACAATAAAAAACAAAGATAAACCCGTCGAATATGAAACGCACAGGTGTTGGTGGCAAGTTTTCGGCAGATTGCGGCAACACTTCCTGTATGCACTCAGGGCAGTTTGCATGGGTAACCTGCGCGTTTGTCAAGGCGCGAAATTGAATATCGGTGCGATATTTTGGAGACAGAGATGAATACAGGTGCTAATTACATATATTCGCCGTGTGAATTGTTTTTTTTTTTTTAATAATACGCTCGATTCGATTCGATGCTTTTTATGTGGTATTCTAGGGGAGGTGTTAACCAAATTTATTATTTAATACGGGGAAATTAGCGAATGACTACAGTAGAAATAGGGTTACGAGACCGAGCACATTTTTGCGTATTACTTTGCCGAAATTAATGAAATCGATGTGATGTGTTATTGTTTCTTATGACACGAAAAACGCAGTAAACACTTCCAAGAAAATGTATAAAAACAAACTCAGACAATGAATTGATAACTTCCAATAGCATCATTATCAGCGTCATGCCAACTTAAATTTTCAACTTTAGCACAATAACAGAGTCAATGTTTACTTAGTGTTTGTAGCTTATGACTAGCCTTGTTCCAAGGGTCTATTCTGGGCAGTAAAGTCATATAATCGTCGAAGAACCTATTTATCTCCGTTGCCTTTGTGGTATTTAAAAGCATTAGTACGAATGTCTATTTAATTAGTTTGTGCAACAGAGGTGTTATTGTTTTTGCAGTTCAAAAAATATGTTTTAGCGCTAACAGCGTAGCTATTTGGAGCCATTCATGCTATGCGAAACCCGAATGATATGCTGTTTCCGAAGGGCGATTTTTTCGATTCAGAAACACTTCTGATGATAATTTTACTCTCGGATGTTTTTCAAACGTTCGCGAGAGGGGAAACCGCGAACAAAGTTTTTAGTTGTTTCTTTAACTTAAACCTTGATTCTCGCCATCAGTGATCACATACTTTACCACTGAGCCACGTCCGCCACTTTTCTGTTCATATCGATGAATATATTACGGGAATTCGTTTTCAAGCTGTTGTCGACTTATAAGTTGAAATCTTAAGATTCCTAAAGTCGATGGGATCTTTGTGAAATCTTCGAGTTTTACAACGCTCGGAAAATCGGCAAATCTTGTATTATAGTGTCATGAGCTCAACGTGCACTAGATCGTAATTTTTTTTAATGTACATGCTATGTACTAGCTACCGCCGTCCAAATGTTGAGGCACCGAATTCGGAACCTGAAAGACAAAGATACAAACTCAATACGAGTTGGAAATCCAGAAAGATGATTTCTCCAGATAAGTAGCTAAAAAAATATAAGATCTCAAAGTCATCTGAATGATGATCAATATTTCTAACTTTCCGATTAGAATATAATGAGAGTGGTAACAGCCAAGCTTAAGCCAAAGAAGCTGCTTAGAACTAACTGTAAATTGTTTCAATCTATAAGAAATTATTTGTTTTGTTATATATTCTGCATCACTTAGGACAATGTGCTTTAAAGTTTACTGGGTTAGTGCTGCGGAGAGAGGAGAATTAAAGATTATATAAAAAGGGATCAAATTTGGCAGCTTAAAAACTCCGCGCAAGCCCTGCATTAAGGCGAGTTTGTGATTTCAGCTGCTCTTAGCCTAGAGAAACAGGCTGTTGGCAGCCGCCCATTTTGGGTCAGACTCTGCGAAGGGGATCGTGGCTTTGTATTTACTTGAAGGCTTTATTTGTTCACCAAATCAATACGTACAAATGAGTGGTTTTTCTTACGAAGTCCGTTGCTTTTTCGGGACTGTTTATTTGTAATAAGCACTTATTCACAGGTAACCTTTGCTAAAGGTCGTTCCGTAAGCGAGAGTCACTTTTGCTGTTGAAGTGAAAAACCAACCATTTACTTTTTTTTCCATAGAAGCGTTGATTAGTACTGTCCAATAAGTCTTAGATGCACCGTTAAATCAATTTCTGTTACGATGCTTGGTATTTCATTACGCTCTGGCCACTCATCGATCGCAGCACCCACCTCGTCCATTGGAAAATTGTCCACTGCAGGGAGAAGTGCGCGCTCGACATTTGAATGTCGAGTAAAACAAGTCATAGCTGCTAAATACACTACAGCTTATAATCCAAAGGATTGAGGTCTAGATTGCCTGACGGCCAATCTTCTGTGCGATGATATGAAGTCCGGCTCATTGTTTTGGAGCCACTCTTGCGTGGTTTACGGCTTATGCGCTGGCGCGTTCGACTCGCAGAGTTTTAATGCTTTTTTTGGATGACCGGGAATAGACTTCGTTATTTTGCTTATTGAACAACAAAATTTTCCTGTGACCATTTTGCGCGAACCGGCAGCATAGAGCTTTCGATCTTGCATTCCGTTTTTGCTTCAATTAGGCTGCTGTATGTGAGTGGCCAGTGTGTCTTTTATATGCGTTGAATCCCAAATCTTGTTTGATAATGCGAGACAGGGATTCCTGTCATCTTCATCAAGATTTTCTGCTTTCGCAGCGGTTTCCTCTTAATCCTGGCTGTAGCATGTTTGATCGCCAGTGGAGTTCTGGCAGTGCGGGGCGTCCGGATGTTCCAAAAAATGTCGCCTCTTTCCATATTAAACTTGTGAAATTACCACAACACGGTTTTCAATATCGCCCCACTCCATATTTACAAACGACTTTTGTGCAAATCTTTTTGCGCGTTAACTTAGTATAAATGTCACTGAATAACTGTCAATATAGAATGGATGTGTTCAGTACTAGTTTCACGATGAGTGCGTTTAAACGTGTACCAGTATTTATGACATGACTATGTATAACGAAAATATATATACACACGTTATTTTAAATCTAAAGCAGCAACTTTGATAAGGTTTTCACTGCCAATAAGTTAACCTGGAAAGGTTTGTTAAATATATTTATTGGTTAGTTAGATTCCATAAACTTCCTTAGTTGATTTGAATGTATACTCGTACCTTGTTTAAACACTGTATGCTATTAACAATGCCATAACTTCATATAATGCAAATACAGAATGCCTATCGGGATACAATCATTTAAAAAGCCAACACCCGGTTCGCATGGGTGTGAACACACCTTATTGCAAATATAGATCTCCGACTATCAAGAACAAAATAAGATTTCCCCCTTGGCCGGTTGTTTCCATTCGATTTTCGTATAAGCATTAATCTAATAACCCTAATCCGTCCAAGTCGTGCTTAGTCAATTGTATTCGTCACTCATGGCGAATAGAAACAGTTCATAGTGACGGCATTTAGAACAGGATTCTGTTTAGTTGCCATATCTAAAAATAAATAGAAACCAAAACCCATTTAACCCATAAAATAAACTCAGATACTATTATACAATTAGATGCAATAACAACGTATCATAGAACACCAAATAAAACTAAAGTTAGAACTTGATAAATAGAATAGATTATACAATAACATGTGTTGTTTGACGCGTTACTCGCTTTCATTAAGGAACCATTTATATAAATCGGAACGCTTGCTAAAGAAACGTCTCCCCGCAGTCTTCACCTCTGCCAAAAAAGACTCCAAGAGAGAAGCAAACACAAATATGTTGAAACCAGTTTTTATTTCTTTTTGTTTTATTTTGGTTCAACAATTCAATTAGCAAAGAAAATGCAATAGATAACTGAAATTGTTTGTACACAAACAATACAAAAATAAGTGCGCGCGCGTACCCAGTCAAGAACTCCAAATTGAGAGTACAGGTACCGCGAACGAAGAATGTTGAATAATAAACTTCCGGTCTCGACTCAAAATATTTAAATATAAATTATTTTTCATTTAATTACAACAATACCTACCACATAAATTGGCAAGCTCACATCTACATTAAGTGAATGGTTAATGAGTTCATTTAATAGTCTTTTGTTTCTATTTGTGCTTTCGAATTCTTTTCTGCTTTTCGTTTATTTTTCTTTTGTTGCTAGATAATATCAGTTTGTCAGGTGTCACAGGTGTTAATTTGTTGATAGATTCAAGATATATTTGTATGGATGTATGCATATATTTTGAGTTGTTTTTGGGCGGGAAGTATCTCTATTTCCATGCATAAATATTTACAGCTCTCAATGGTCATTGAAGATCAAATCGAGTGAAAAAAAAAACGTAAATATTTTGAAAGCTTCTACGTAATGGTAGCTGCAATAATATTATTTGTATATACTGGATGTGGTTTTCAATTAACTTTTGTTCCACTGCAAATAAATGTGTTGTACAGTAACTAATGCCTTTGTGTGCTGACTACGTAATATTCGCGTAAAATTATTTTAAGAGTAGTAATGACTGAAAAGTTCGGAAAAAGGCGCTACAGATAGTTAACCTAACATACCATCAAATTTAGTGGATCGCACATACATGGAGGATTCCGTTGGAATGACGGTAATTACATATTGAGGACTTTGCAGCAAGAAGAGATCAGCTCCATCTTTGGTAAGTTTTCAAACAAAAAACGCCGAATTGATTGGGACAAGATAAGGAAAATTGAAAAGTTTTTGACACCACTTGCTGAAAGGCGGAGGCGGCTCCGGAGTTGCCTCTCTTTTTTTACTATTGGTATTGGTTTCCTAAAAATGTTCGATTTCGAAGTTTTGATCAAATTTGATATTACTATAATAGAGAAAAGAGTGTGTCTGTTAATTGTCTGCCAGTCTGTACCACTGACTACAGCCTAAACGCGATATTTTACTTATCAGCGGACTTGGATGATTTTATTCAAAATAAGTAATTTTTGTCATATTTGAGGATATGGTATTCAAATTTAGGACATACATGTACATATGTTCAAAAAAGTTCAAAAGTTTCAAATTGGATCGCCTCTTTTCGACTTTGCACGAATTTTAAATCTGAACAATATGCCAACTTATAGCGCATATGGAGCAAGCCATGCCCTCTATATTTGAATTATACTTTATTACTGAATGGTAAATTTTCAGTATTGAAGTATTAAAAAGCAAATTATTATATCTGTGATGTTTTTATTGCTCATTGAATTTTATCATGTTTTGGTGCAAGAGAGGGGCACCTCAAAATTCCTAGTGCTCACCAATCTTTAATTTCACTTAAAAATGAAAGCTTAAGGACTGCTTAGTTTTTGGACGGGATAATTTGTCTCTTTATCATCTACGAAAGACATATTTTTGACAAAATTTTGCTGCAAGGTCCGCAATTCTAACTATTTTTCCTCTTCCATGCGAAAAGCAAATATGTACTTCTTAATGTTTTTTTTTTTTTTTTTAATTTCTACATACATATGTACATATGTAGTTCATATTGTTTTCGCGGAAATTTTCAATGTCGAAATTTTGATCAATTCTGATATAACTCGTATAGAGAAACATCAAAAATTTGGTTCTTCCAATTCTGTTTCTCTCTGTCTGTCTGTCTACCTATCTGTATGCACGACTGCAGCCTAAACGGCTAAAGAACTTCTTCGAACTTCTAAAAAAATGTTCATTCTAACCCCAAAATTAGCGAAACTTTTCTACAGTCGACTAGTAAAAAAAAATAATTTTATTTTTATTTTTTTTAACTTTAATATTTGGATTAGATTAAAATTAAAATGTCACTAGATGACGTACCAAGTTTTTGAAAAAAAAGTCGTAAAATAGTAATTTACTTACGCTTTTACGAATTTTTTTATATTGGTAATTGCTTTGATATGGGTCAAATGATTTTGTTGAAAATAGCATAGGACAAGACATATACTAAGTTTTGTGAAAGTATGAAAATAGGATTATTTTTTAAGAGTTTATTAAAAAAAAAGATACATTTGAACAAATTTGCGTAATTCGAAAAGGAACTGCATACGTATATATTCACAAGTACTCGTACATACACCTAGTCGTGTCGTTAATTTTTGTTGGTTAGAGGTCTTCGTTGGGAAGTCTTTAGATAATTTTTCTTTGTCGCTCCTTCAAAATGCTATACTTATGAAATAAGGAACCCATTGCTTGCATTCAAAATGTAATATCTTGCAAATTTATTCGGATATCAAAATCAAACTTGTTCATCGTTATAAACAATAAATGTATAAATGTTTACCTTTTTACACTTCTTAAGAACAACATACTTCTTGTTCTCATTATGAGATGGAAAACATTCAAAAATATCTTTCAGTTTGCTGAATTTTTATAAACTCTTTCTTTTAATAGCTCTAAATCAAATTTAAAAAATCCTCTAGAATCCAAATGCCGGTTCGCAAGATATATGATACTTATCTTCCATGAAATATACAAATCTGCAAAATCGTGAATATCTTCGTAAATATTAGGATTTTCACCAAAGATGCTAAATTAAAACTTGTTTAATTCTCCACAAAAAAGTTCTTATCAATTTTCGTAGAGCTGATAGTTCAGTCAGACTTTAAGGCTCAAGATACATACGACACGTATATTAAGCACTGCACAATTATTTAATATTATCATATAAAATTAGTGAGGTATTAATTTTTTTATTACCACAGTTCAATCTAAAAATATGATTTTATTACTTTGCATGCAAAATTGTTGTAATAAGCTCCCTGTATTTTTAACTACATCCGTTGCCAAACTAGGCCAGACAATCCGTTTGTATTTTAAATTTCCCTACTGGTCCTTGCTCACTCATCTCTTATTTTTGATCGCTTCTCGCCTGGTTAAGGAGTCCCAAATTCGCTTCCTGCTCCTTAGTTGTTATTAACTCATCGCATTTTAAGAACGTTTCCCACGGAGAGCATAACAAAAAAACAAACGGAGCTCGAAATATTCTAAGGATGGGCACAAACTGGCATGTAGAGAAATCCAAATGCCTTACATTCAGTGGAGAGGTGATTGAAGGGTGAGATAAAAAAAGCGACAGAATGATAAACACGAAAAATATTAGAGCCCAAGTGCGAAACGAGCCATATTTTTAGAAAAAGTTACATGGGCCTAATATTTTGGCTGGTACTGTGAGCCTACCTACTGCTGAATATAGGGATCCTTTCAACACACAGTTTTGCCTATCAATCACAGTCCACAATTGCATAAGACCAATGCTAATTATTGTCCATCTTTCCATCTTTATAAATTTGTTTCTAACCAAGCTACACTAGCTCTAATTATCCCTTGAGCGCCAGTATTTTATAAAAAAAATACATCTGTCTTTCATAATAATATTCCTAATTTCTTTAAATATTCAAACGCAATTAATATAATTAATTGCTACACCGATTAATCGATTAATCGATTAATCGCAAATGATCTTCACACCTTCATAAGAAAATATTGCGAATGTTTCTGTCATTCGCTTTAGGAATTAATTTAAATCGCTAATAGGTTTCCAATCACTGCCTTACATATTTCCTTCTTGAGAACTCACTGTTACGACTTTTTAACAAACAAATGGCGCTCGCTATAAACAGAAAATGTTTGAAACACTCATAAATTTGCACTTTTATTGCGAGGCCGAATATAATTTTTAATTGTTTGCCATTGACATTTTTCCCTTTTCCCTTGCCCAATTAATGAAATGCATATTACAACAAGGGTTTTATGATAGTTTAAATTTACTGGGCAATTGTCAGCCCAGTAAATTTAAACTCAAAAACTTTTAGCTTTTTATTGACATTTTTTAAGATGTACGAGTAATTTAAGTTTAACTACTATTATGTGGTTCTTCATGGCAATGCCAAGTGGTCATAGTCATTTCATTATTCTTCAAACCTACCTAGCTTACATTGCTGTACAAACATAAATGATTTGTTGGCATTGCAGATTGTAGATCTATAATTGTGTACTTATTCCGGAAGTTCTTTTCTACTAATTTCTTAGATGAATAATAGTTTTGCATCTCAAAGGAATCCGGCAGCAAAACTGACATGTCTTACCATATGGGCTATGGACTGGCGACAATCGAATGCAATTAATATATTTATAAATGCAATGGGTGTGCAAGTTGACTTGTTATATCATAGTAATTATTTGTTAATCTTATTATTACAATATTTTTTTTTATTAAATAAGATAACTAATTATGTATTAGCAGACAGTAGAGAACTGCAAGACTTGCAGTAGTAACTACGAGTACTTATTTACTTTTTAATATATGTACTTAGATTTGATACATTTGTTACGATCCCTTATTTAATTTCTTGTTTGTTGACTGGAGGTTACGATAGAAGTTCGACTCATTCATCAAGCAATGATCATAATAAAAATGCTAAGGTCTCAAATTTGCAGATTCTACCGGAAAAGGAGAATCTTGGCCTGCCTCTCGCTACATGTAAGCAATTGCTCAAGCTAAATACTATCAAGGACTTAGGTATTTAGGACTGTCATTAAGTGTCATGTCATGATCAAAAATGCTCTCCCTTAATTGGTGTCATTACAGGACATCGCCTCATTGGAAGGGACGCCAAAAGGCTTAGTATTTTCTCTAACGACTTTTGTAGAAGCTGTAGGGACGAGAAGGAGGAGGTGATAACTCTTCATCTCCTCTGCACTTGTCCTGCTCTCTCTGTCAGAAGAAAGCTTCACTTGGGAGCTTACTTGTACTACAGAATCTGTGAACTGCCTAACTCGAATGATAGGAACCCTCATCGTTTCATTAGAATCTCCAATTGGTTCTAAGGTAGAACGGCAAGAAACTCCAATGGGATATCGGTTTATACAGATGGCTCTAACATATCAGGGGAATCAGGGGCTGGCATCTTTAGTGCTAACCCACCGATTGAACTTGCTATTCACCTAGAACCATTTGTATCGGTGTTCCAAGCAGAAGTCTATGCAATTATGAAGGCAACCGAAATACTCGCAGAAGACACCAGCGAAGAATGGCAAATTGACATCTGCTCGGACAGCAAAGCAGCAATTAGCGCGATCACAAACCCCATGTCGAAATCACTACTAGTAAGGGAGTGAAAAACTAAATTGAACTTACTTGCCAGACGCAATAGAGTCTGTCTCACATGGGTACCGGGGCACGAGGGTGTACCGGGCAACGAAAAGGCAGACGAACTAGGAAGGAAAGGAGCAGGCAATACAGAACTGAACCCGGATAGTACAATAGGGGTCCCTCTGACAACTATTAAAACAATAATCAATGATAAGATACGACAGGAGTTCAATAACTACTGGACGAATCTAGACACGTGCAAAGTGGCTAGATCTGTAATAACCAAACCGAGTAACAACACAGCAAAAAGAGCTCTTAACTCAAGCAGAACACAATTGAGATTGATGGTGGGACTTTTAACAGGGCACATCAACCTCAACAAACATTCGTTCAGACTCGGGATAGCTGATACAGCAATCTGTGCCAACTGTGAAGAAGAGGAGGAAGATATAGAACACTTCCTCTGTCACTGCCCCGCTACAGCGAGGCTAAGGCTGAAAATTCTGGGATCTCCAAGGATTCCGGATATTACACACCTCAATAAGAAAGGAATCGGGGATATACTGGAGTTCGCCAGACGAACACTACGATTCCCCGATCACTATACGATATAGTTGATACTACCCATGATCCCTAGACCTAAATCCTCTCAATACATAATTCCCAAAACACATCACTATTCCTTACAGTTACGCAGATGAGGGGAACACAACGGGCCCAATGAAGGCCTAAGTGAAGAGCATAAGCTCACCCTCTCAAACCAACCAACCAACCAAGGTAGAACGGGAAAAATCCCCTGATCCTGTGGTATCGCAATGGACCTACCCTGGTCTAGGTGCTTAGGGCGCAGACAGACACTTGAACCTAACCTAACCTATTGGAAGCAATAGATTCCTGCGTGGATTCCTGTCCACGTCCTCTTTATAAGGCAGTGGCTATATAATTATTTGCCACTAAACGGAGAGACTAGTCTTAGATCCAAATATTGTATCCCAAATCAGTGGGTAGGCATGTTTAAAAAACGCCCTAATATTGAATCCACCTTATCGATCGAACTACTTTCAGTGAAGTCCTTGGTATACCAAATATTTGATGGGTCCCAAGTACTTTGTTGCCCAAACTGTGGCACCTACGTCGGTAAAATGAAGAAAATTCACCGCAAATTGCATACACCTTGCAGACGGATCGATGAGTGTACATCAATCAAGACTCGGATTGCAGCGGCCTCAGCAGTAGAGAAATCCGAGCTAAAAGCCCAATATCGCGTGAAAACAACATCCAGTGAAGAGTTTGGATGGTAACCTTCTGATTTCGGATGAGGATCAGCTCAGATGGAGACAGTCCTTAACTACTTAGACAATGAATATGGTCTCGAACTGTAATGAGTCTTCGAAAGCAACAAATTCCCGAATTTGCATCGCACCTCCAAGTAAAACCGAAATAACAACAGCAATCAAGTCCCTCAAGAAAAACAAAGCAGTGGGTATTTATGGTAAACTAGTATGAGAAAATTAACAATTTCCGCAGAAGTGGAAAAGATGGATGATCATCAGATATATGTGTTATCCCGGCCGTTGCCAAGATAATGCCTAGAATCATATTAGAACGGATTAAAGAACATTTAGATTCAACTATCAAAGTCAAATGGGCAGGCTTTCGCACTGGATCTACCTGCATTGACCACATACTCGTAAACACCTTATGGACCATAATAGCGATGTGTCGACTACAGCTCTCCGCTACATCTACTGTTTATCGACTTCCGAAAGCTTGAATAGAGATCCCAGAAAAAATCATTGATATTATCAAGGCTAAATACGAGGGTAGTAAGTGTCACGTCTTACACGATGGTAAGATGTCGGAGGATTTTGAAGTCCAAAGTGGAGTACGCCAGGGGTGCATACTGTCACCACTGTTATTCTTGGTGGTCATCAGCGATCTCTCAACTACGCTGACGCAATTGTTTGCCAACTTTCATATCGGATAATGGAACTTCATCTGATGGCCCGAAATTTAGAAGCTGAGGCAAACAAAGTGGGGCTTAAAATAAACATAGCCAAAACAAAATTTCTGCGTACTTCTAATAGCCGCGCTCAACTCAACACTGCCAGACAGGAAGTCGAGAAAGTACACACTACGTGTGGTCCTGGCTAGCGGAGGTGGCACAGAACTGGATGTGTAAAGCAGAATCGGGAAGGCAAAAGCTGCGTTCGGAATACTATCCAAAGTCTAACATAACATAATAATTCAGAAGGAATCAAGCTTGGAAGCAGCTCACACGCGTTGCAGAGATCCAGAACATGACTGGTTCTAGCCATGACCATATTTTAGATTACAGTCGAGGCATTTTAAGTGGATATTTGAAATCAAATTTACAGCAGTGAAATTTAATGGTCTTTGAAAATGTTAAACATATTTGTTCGATGTCTTAGTTTTTTCTCGCTTGGAGCTATATTTGGCTATGATATTGCCTCATGATACAAACAACGCTTTAAATAGCATTTTTCGTGCGTTGTGCTAGCCTTTAGAACCCTAAACTCATAGAAACAAGGGATTATACCCTTAGAATTGAAGGGGTTTTGGTTGGAATTGTACATTATTTATTTGTGAATATGTATGAATCTGTTACTTAAAAGTATTGTATTAAATTTAAGTTTAAATTCAACCCACTTTTAAATCTACATAGATACAAAATTAAATAATTTGTATCTTTTTTTCTTCTTTTACTCTTGCTGAGCTATTTTTATCGCTTGATTAACTAAACCGACGTCAGTAACCCCAGTACTAACCGTAATAAGATTACTTAGAACTTAAAATAAATATTTATTCTACAATACATGGAATACCCCGACAGATGCAGGTGTCAATAAATTTCTTTTGCTCCGATTTCCTAAGGTATATCTTCTTTGTCCAAGAAAATAAATCGAGTCGCTGCACCACATTACAGATGACAAAATATTGATTTATGTTTGCGCACGAGACTTATTGTTGAAAGTAGTTCAAATATTCATCTAGCAAGGTGCTCAATTAATAAATTAGAATTGGTAGTCAATTTAATTTAAACAGACATCCAATTTGATTTTCTCACTTGCAAAGTGATAGTTGACATGATTCTTGTAACGCAATCTTAAACCAGTGACCTAAACGAGAAGTCCAGCCTTTTGTTTAAATACGTGCCAATGGAATACCAGTTCTGCGTATGAAAACAAGAAACGGTTGCACTCAAAAGCACATGATACACAAATGCGTATGATACACTCGTAATAATGTAAACGGATATCTTTTGTGTTTTAAGTTTTCCAGCACTGATCTGAAAGTAGTTTTTCTGCATCATTCATTGGAGTGCCATGCTTTTCATTTAGAAAGGTGAATGCACTCAATGTATGCCTACACAGTACATACTCGTAGAATGATTTCATACATACTATGCATAAATAAATCCGTGGACTTATCCATATGAAGGATATGCAAAATAGCTACTTAATCATGGGGAAAAACTAAAGTACGTTTACGCAGATACATTGGGTGTATAATACGTAATTACCTTGAAAGGAATTTAGATGTTGTTTTATTAGTATACTTTTGCTGGTAATGAAAGATAAAATCTATATCACTGCACAGTGATTTTTGATCAAAGTCTACTATATGTTCTTTTAATTATGTGAATATCTATATTAGCACGTTGAAATATATTATAGCGCTACTTTAACCGCTCTCAATGAGTCTTCTAACATAGACTTAAAAACCGAACCAATTCCACCCTACTTTTAGTACACCAACAGAAAAGTAGCATATTTCTTTCTAATTATTTAGGTATTTATGCCTAAGAGGTATCAACACATCTATTAATGGATGAGCACTCATAAGATCACATCATCCGGCAACCACCTCCATTACGAACTTTCAAATTTAGAATTCATTGTGATCTATAATACTTGGCAAAGCCCTATGGGCAACAGTTGTATGGCATCGGAAACCGTTTTCATATCCATAAAGAACTGAAAGGAATTTCTACTTAGGATAGATACGTAGAAGGTCTCGAGATTTTCCTCATATTGCAGTAAAAATGTAAAATCTTTAATTCTGCACCATAGAACTGTATTGATTGAGGAATATAAGTATGGGTAAAACCCACTCTTTATAACTTCTACTCTGCACTTTGCATTACACTCTGGAAGTTTTTTTTTTTTTTAAAAAAAAAAACAAGTATTAGTCAAACTGAGAAAGGTTGAAGAGTAGGATTAAATCCTATTCCAACAGATGCAGATGTTGAAAATAGCTCAAAATTCTTCACAATCTACGCTTAACAAGTTGGACTTAAATCAAATGTTCTCAATACAAATTGCGGTTTTGTTGGATGAAGTGCAGAATGAACCATAGCAATTTTCCATTTTACATCTGTGTATAGCTATCCTAAGTTAATAATCAGCCTATTTTTTTAATTTCCATTCTCATAAGGTCTTCCCTTACTACAATAAGAAACATTAGCTGTATGTAAAACGTAGTAGAAAATACCTACGGATACCCTAAATCTGTATATAAAATTTCATCAGTTGTTCAAAGAATTAGATTTTACTTCAGGTTTTAAAAGACTGACGACAGCCACTATTTCACTACTGATAAGGAGGGTGACTGCACAGTATACTGCTCCTGCTATTTCTTTATATTTGTTGCAATTATAAACACCCGTCAGCGATGACCTATAGACATACTACCTATATTTTCTTTTGATACTCGTACGGCGTGAGAATTTTTCTTGTAAATTTCAACCCAAAAATCAAAGCATCCTGTTTTGAGAAAAAAAAAAAAATCTGTGACTGTAAGCAGTGACGTTCTTTTCTGGCAGCAAGAATACATGTTTGGTAACCTCATTACTAAACATTCCAAATTTATTTTTAAATAAAGAGAAGTTTTGGAACCTGAATCATCGAATAAAACTGTAAATCTTAAAAGATGGCATTACGTATTGTTGAATAAATCGACTCGGAACCGGCTTAAGATTAATACTTATGTTAAGAAATAGTAAGTCATTCCTCCCAGAATTTTTTTTTTCTGGGATTTTTTTTTTTTTTAAAGATAGAAATAAAATTTTAATTGGGTGAAGATCCCCGTGATCAATAATCAATAAGTACATTTTTAGAAGTACCTTTTAATTGATAACAAATGAGTCAGTGCTGCCTGAACATTTTATTCTAAATACTATCTGAAATCAGGTTTTTTTTAGTGCGCAATCAATTTCGTTAATTCGCTTTTCTTTGAAAGTTTACATTTTTCTCAATCATTTTGTGGTATTTTTACTTGTTACGAATACTAAGAATTAAACATTCAAATTTGAAATAATTTAACCCCAGCAAGTGAGTGTCGCGTGATGTTTTGGAATACGTTACGTTTTTATGGTTTAATATTATGAATTTGGCATCATTACGTGTGTTAGTGTATGTATTTAAAATACTTTGTACTTAAATGACATATGGGCATATAAAGCCTAGAAGTTGGTATTGCTTTTACCCGCCTACTTCAAGCTTTATCTTTCATATCTTGTCCGTATGTACAGAGCATATTTTATGTTCCAGGTCGATGTTGTTTGGCCGCCATTTTGGTTCGGTTGGCATTTGTCAGTTCGAATTTGACAGTCGTGAAGAGCGATCGATAGGAATATATTATGGAGCATCTAACGCCTCAAAAAAATCATAGGCCTGGAACATAAAAAACACTCTATAGTACTTGAGTTCATTGCAACTGCAGCAGATGTGCCCCAAAGACACAAAACTCTATCATAAGTTCGGACTATATTCAATTACAATTCAACTTTAAACTTGCCCTCAGCTATTAACTCTTCCAATGACACTAATGGAGTTTACTTTTCAGGCTCTATCTGGGAAGATTCTATGGTTACCCACTTAAGTGGCTTGTTGTAATGTCATGCGCAGATGAAACACATACATCTATTGCCGGACACTTAAAGCTTACGAATAACAATGCTTGATGTACAGTATTCATTTCACACTGGATGGAAACAGTTTTTCCAAATTTTCGTAACTCGGGCACGTTTGGCACGTTTTTCTTTTAAGTTATATTCTGCCAAAATGTTTTAATAAATTTTAAAATTGTAATCTTTAAAAAAAAATTAAACACTACTGACATTTTATAGAAAATTAATCAAAGTCTTAATTTTCTATAAAATGTCAGTAGAGTTTAATTTTTTTTTACTTTAAAAGAAGTCGTTTAGCTAAAAGGGCACCTACGGTTTTTAAAAGTGGCTCACTTGGCAGCGTTCTATTTTCTAGTTACAACGTTTGATTCAGTTTTTATATTCTTTCCATTATGTAGTACTAATTGTGCTCATTCTAGGGAGCCGTGTCCGAATGTGTCCCGAAAGTTTCGGCTTTAATTTTAAAAATTAAAAACTATTTTTTTACATTTTTGACGACAGCACTGATCAGCCACAGTTTGATTTCTTCAACTTGTAAATTGTTGACCAAAAATAAAAGAAAGTAGCAAATGCTTTGAATCAACGACACAATGAGTAAAATGTAAAGCTAGTGTTTTAAATGATAAAACAGTTTTTTAAAAACGGGGGTTAAATTGATGATAAGACAGGTTTTAATTAATTAAAAAAATTAGGCTAGGCTCTCTGAGACAGCTAAAATAATGATGAGATTTTAAAAGGTACGGACGAATTAGTAAATTCTACCTAGATTGATCTAGAGAGCCGAAACTTTCAAGACTTGCATTCTTCGGTATATATGCAGAGTGTAGCAAAGATAATCCAAAAATTTCAAGGACAAATATTTGTACCGCGAATATTGTTGACATCTAGATTTTGATCAAATTTGACTTTATTAAACGTAAAGGACTAGATCAATTTACTTCCAACTTCTAATTATCATTCTAACCCCAAAATGGTTCCAACAATTTGTCACATGTGTACCAAGATTTTTGAAAAAAAGAGACGAAAGGGGAAGCACTCTGAATGTAATATAAAAAAGAGAGAAATGTTCACAGCTGTTTCAGCTACTTCATCATTCAATTCAGTAGTTCACTTTCGTCGTTGGTTGGGTTACAACCAGTCCAGGTCTCCCTACTTTACTTAGTATTTGCTTATTTCTCGGATATGACTCAAATAATTTTGTTACAAACATATGCAAGCACACGGCATACCAATGGAAAATTGTCGCAATATTTTTTTTAGATTTTCGTGCATTTAAAAGAAAAAAAAAAAAAAAACAATTAAGATTTTATTTCAAATCTGAGTGAATTTTCAAATGAACTGCACATAGGGTGCAAATCAGTCGATTTATTTTCTATAAAATCACTTGAGAGAAAACGTCACTAGCTTTTAGACTAATAGGTTTGTATACTCTATTCCATTAAGTTTATTCAATGTAGTGTATTTACGGCAATGATTAAGCCTTATTTTGAAGATCTTATCATATTCTGTGAATTTAAGTTGTAGATGATGATGACCACGCCCACAAAATAGATTTTAAGTACGTAAGTTATAATAGTAACTACACAAGCACAACATATGAAAGTAATCTTAGGAAACACAGCTTACGAGTATTTGCATTAATACTCTGAAGAAACCGTTTCTTACTGAACATCTGCGAATTGGTGAATATGAAAAAAAGTAGTTTACGAATTCATATCACAAAAGTAAGTACACAGACGTCGCATTCGGACTCGAAATTTTGAGTACGGCACAAATTTTATGGTTTCGCTTCGAACTTGTTTTTCTGAATTTATGCCTATACCAATACTCTTTGGTTAAGGCAAATCTTTCATTATAGTCCAGGAAAGTTCAATGCGCAAGAAACTCATCTTATCCTTCGTAAAATAAAGAAAGATCTGAAATTAAGTGCTCCCAAAATACAAAAGGAGATATCAAGCGCAACCCTCAGACAATTCGCCGTGTACTATATAGCGCTGGTTATCAAGGTCGAGTTATCCGAAAAGCCATATAACGGGTGGTTAAATTTTAAGGGCCGATGTTGAATGTGAACCACACCTAAACGTCAAGTTTTTTTCTGCATTTCATTTGACATTTCTCAATTTCAGACTAACTCAATTTGAACCATGGAAAGATACACAATCGAGCAACGCGTTAAAGTTATTCAGGCTTATTATGAAAATGGGCGTTCAAATCAAAATGCATATCGTGCATTTCGTGATTCTTTCGGTCAATTTAATCGTCCAAATGTGCGTACAATCGGAAAAAATCGTGCAAAAATTTGTGCAAACCGGGTCTGTAGGAGATGTAAAAACACCAGTGCATGCTCGTACAGCTCGTACTGCAGAAGATATTGCTGCTGTTCGCGATAGTGTGGCTGATGAGCCGTCCACCTCAACTCGTCGTCGTGCCCAACAATTGCACCTCTCACGCTCGTCGTTGATGAACATTATGCATAAAGACTTGCATTCACGCGCTTACAAGGTGCAATTGACTCAAGAACTAAAGCCTCTTGAAAATTTCAAGCGTCGTCAATGGTCACAATGGTGGCAAGAAATGGCAACAGTGGATGATCAATTTTCGAAGAAAATCATCTTCAGTGATGAGGCACATTTTCACCTCAGTGGATTCGTCAATAAGCAGAATTGCCGCTTTTGGGCGAATGATAATCCAAGAGTGATTGTCGAAAAACCAATGCACCCACAAAGAGTGACTGTTTGGTGCGGTTTATGGGCTGGCGGCATCATCGGGCCGTATTTTTTCCAAAATGAGGCCGGTCAGGCAGTTACTGTGAATGGTGTTCACTATCGTGAGATGATAATGAACTTTTTATGGCCCGAATTGGAAGATATGGATGTGGACGATATGTGGTTTCAACAGGATGATGCCACTTGCCACACAGCTAACGAAACAATGGCTATTTTACGCGACAAATTTAATGGCCGTGTTATCTCACGTGGTGGCGATGTCAATTGGCCGCCAAGATCATGTGATTTGACACCGTTGGACTTCTTTCTTTGGGGTTATTTGAAAGAAAAGGTGTACGTCGATAAGCCAGCAACAATTCAAGAGCTAAAGGATGAGATAATTCGGCACATTAACGGCATAGAACCTCAATTATGCCTCAACATCATCGAAAATTTGGACCATCGGATGGAGGTGTGCCGCCGAGGTCGCGGCGGCCATTTGGCCGATATTTTGTTCCATACATAATTGAACCATACCAATATTATCATAATAAAAAGAAATGACAGTAATTTCCTAAATAATTTGTGTTTTATTCAAAATCAACATCGGCCCTTTAAACTTAACCACCCGATATAAGTAAAGTCAATCACCAAAACAGACTGGAATTTGCAAAAATTGACCAAAAATGGGATTCAGCTTTCTGGAATACCGTAATTTTCACGGACGAATACAAATTTAACATTAATGGTTCATCTGGACGAAAAATTAACTGATTCTGTCAAACATGGCGGTGGTTTAGCAATGGTGTGGGATGCATACCGGCTCTGGGGTGGAACATTTAGTGTTCATTGATCAAGCAATGGAACGATACATGTACCAAATGTGCCTTGCAGGAAGAGTGGTCAAAAATTGGTCCAGATGTCACCCAAAATTTTGTTAATTCGATGTCATCCGCAAAGTACTGCCTTTGAAAATTTTCGGTGAGAATTATTTTTAACCTTTTTGTGTTCTTACTTTTGTGACATGAATATCGAACTTGATCTTGAATTATTAATTATTATTTTATATCTAGTTTGAAATGATTTCTTTTTTTTGTTCATTACACAGAAAAGTACTTCCTTTTGTAACTCACTGTATCATTATATCTGATTAAAAATGATTCCCTCATGCGATTCCAGAGGGATTGTAAACTTCAGTATGTTTTTTTTTTTTTTTTTTACTTTGTGTGGATATTTTGTTACCGGGAAGACAAACTCTTATTAGAAATGTAGATTAATGGTTTATTTATATGAGCAAAGCTAAATGCGCTCCTATAAGAATTGTAATAGAAGTTCTTATTTATCTCTGACACCGTAGCATCTTTTTTTTCTATGTTTCGTTTGTCACCCAGTGTTTGCTGTTTTAAGTCAGCATTTTTTATCATAGTAAATTCTTTTCATTTCCCCATATACTAGGGGAATTACACAAGCAGGAGACAATAGAAAAAAACCGACTCCTCATTATTTAGAAACCATGTTGTTGTTCTTGGGTTTCTTAATAAAAATCATCGTGACGAGCTCGTGTATTTAAATTGAAGACTGCTCGAAAAATATTTCAGTTAAATGAGTGATTTTCATTTAAAATCATCTAACGGACGAGATGACCCAAGTAATCACTTGCATAGTCGTTATTCTTCTAGTCATCATAGTGAACTACTCAACAGGTAAGATTCATTATTATCATTACGTATGGATATTTATATTTGTGTAAATAATCACTGAGTACTGTAGAAATCTTCCGGTAATTTGATGATTATTCATTTTTCAACAATGTATCGTTCTCGTGTATGTTTTTAACTGACGTGTGATATCCGGTTTATTGACCCGCATTGTCTTGTCTATTAAATGTACATTATGTTCTCGTATATCTTGTACACACTCCTATCTATTGTTGGTTGATTCACGTGCAGGTGTATATTTATTTTACACATCTGTTTTATGTTCTTAATTATGCTATTAACTCAACTTCTTGATTTGGCTGTCGGTAAAATCATAACCTGTTTACGATTGGAACGTCAACGTTTTTACCATTTTCCGTTGATACGTACTCGTACATAACTTTTTCTTATATAGGAGTATAGGAGTCGCAAATTCAATCAAGACGTCACAGAATACAGCAGGATTGACGTTTGTAATGTAGATACATATATGTATCTTTTCTTATGTCAATATATATGTGCACGTACATTATATAAGTTGGTCATCTGCTTTTAACAATTTTACTTAACTAATTTGGCTCTTATCCTAGAAACGATTGTAGATAGGTACGTACATACATCAGAAATGTAAAATGTTTGCGTCAAAACAAACTTCTCGCCCCCCAGCTAAGAACGTGGGTACTGACCAGTCAACTTCCAAAGTTTTATCGTTTAAAGTGGAATCACCCTGTGTCGCTCCTTATCGTCGTATTTATACTCTACATACTATCGATAGTTGTCGAAATGGTAATCCAGTTTAACTTATTGTATACATACATCAACGAGTATTTTGTACAGCGTATTTTCTGATGTTTTCATCAACAAAGTTCTAAGCCCCAAGCTATTTTAACAATTTTAACCGAGGGATGCAAAACGGAACGACAACAGTTACCCCTGTCATAGCTGAGTATCCATATATATATACTCTTCCCCATGTGTTTTTGATCGTCAATCACCGTAAAGGCAGACATTTTACAATGTGTACGAGTATGTGTACGTTAGTTAACTAAAATCGTCTCGCGAGTAGCATTTAAAATAGTTAGCTCTTGACAGCAGAGGTCAGCTAGAAGAAGTACAAACAGAAACGTTACAATATTAACCTTCCGAAAGAAAATCGTATTCAATTCATATTTATTTGAAAATTGCAGGTTTGAAATGGATACCATTAAAATCAGGAGACGCGATTCCTACGAATGCCATCAGCATGACTGAATATGGTGAGGAATTCGTTGGGCGAGCAAGGCACTACGATGAGATTCTACCGGCCGAAATAAACACTACCATTGCTGTCGTTGAAAGCTGCGGTAAAAATATTATCAAACGTCAGTACGAAATTCTTGTGAGTCAAGATAATTGTTATTGGCAAAAATTCTCACAGTTTGAAAATGTTCCCGAAAATATTGTACGTGGTGGAACCGCTCCAAATGGTGAACCAATATATATCGGAAAAACTTCTCACAACGGACCCATAAACAAACGCATTCAATCAATATATTTGACTTCTAGAATGAAAAATAAATGGAACACTGGCAATGCATTTATGTTAGTTTGTGATGACAGTAGTAATTGGATTGATACAGCGGCAGGAAATATACCGAACAGGACTGTGTATGGAGGAGTATCGGAAGATGGAAGTCATATTTACGTTGCTAGATTAAAATCAGGATGTTCGGTTATTCCTGGCCAGGTGACACCAGAGGCAGGTGTTGCATCGGCAAATTATAGAAATGAAAAAATACGCTCTGCTTTCTGTCAAGTCTTAGTAGGAGACACGAATGAATACAGTTGGCTGAGGGCCTACAATGGTGATATTCCTGACTATGCTGTTGTTAGTAGCAAAGACAAAACTGGAGAGTTAATGTATGTGGCGCTACTGAATAAAACATTGGGATATGTTACGCCAACAATTGCTGTCAAATTGAATGAGACCTATGATATTTTGGTGAAAAATGTATTATGAGCTAAATGTTGTGATTTTTTTTTTTTTTAAATAAAGAATATTATAATTTTGTTGATACCTAAGTATTTTCTTTGATTTATGTGAAGATTTTTTTCTGTTACATGCTTGTACATGCATACAGAGCGCATTGAAGAAATAAAGAAGAGCTTTAACGTTACAAAAGTTTATTACAATTTTCGCAAGCATATTGAACTTTGAGTGGTTTTAGATACTTGGATATCGGGAGCAGGTGATGCGCTCGAAATATGGCACTGATATAACTGGATATAAGGCTTCAATGTGGTCCTCCACAAAGGTTCGATGAGCCACATCGACAGATTAGGGGAACCCAAAGTATCCGTAAGTTTACGAATTATCTTGTGCAAGGAACACACAACTACAGTATTGGGCAAAACATTTGTAATTTGTCTCACTGCCATATTTTTGTTTTGAATAACTGTACTTGAAATCAGTTTTTATTCATTCTTTTGCAAAAAATGGTTACCCACTGTTTGTTCTTCGGTTAACTAACGGTACTACTCGACAGAAGTGATTTTTACACAGAAAAGGGGAAATTGCCGCTGTACAAAACATATGCACTTTTTTGCATATTCTTCAGTGGATTTTTGCGCTTTTCGGATCAAATTAGTTTCGACAGAAAAAAAAATTATATTTAAAATAAATTTGAAAAATATAATAGTTACTCACTGTACGTTCTTCGGCAGAAAGTCAAAATAAAGGGTTAACTAACGGTACTACTCGTCAGACGTGATTTTTACACAGAAAAGGGGAAAATGCCGCTGTGCAAAACATACGTAATTTTTGCTTTGGTTGCTTATTCTTCAGCGGATTTTTGCGCTTTTCGGATCAAATTAGTTTCGACAGAAAAAAATAATATTTTAAATAAATTTAAAACGTTTTCGGAGTGTTTTTTAAAAGTTTTTTTTTTTTTTTTGTTGTGAAATGACAAAATGGGGCATAAACAAAAACAGATCGCTAAACAGTTAAAGGTTCACGAGTCGACAATATCTATGCTCATCATGAGGTTTCGCAAAAACTTACCGCTAGAAACAGTGCATTTTGGTGGTCGGAAGCGCAAAACGGATCATCGGGCGGATCGAAAAATCATTGATATGATTCATTGGGATCTCTTTCGCTCCTCCACATCCGTTGTAAAAGATACCAGCACTATTTGTAGACGAGCGAAGGAAGCCAACTTAAGAGCGTACAGGACAGTAGAAAAAACCGCTGCTCACTTTGAGACATCGTCATAAAAGGTAAAATGATTACACTCTCTCCGAACATTCTTACATACCACATTTTAGATTGGATTTTGCTCATAAATACGCAAATTGGTCACTTCAGCAATGGAAAACAGTATTATTTAGTGATGAGAGCAAATTTAATGTTCTATCTTCAGACGGTACGAGTACAGTTTCCGTACGACGAGAACCAGGTACTCGATATAATCGGCAACACGTTCGAGTTACGCTTAAGCACGGCGGGGGATCTGCTATGGCGTGGGGGTGTTTTTCTGGTCAGGGATGTGGATCTCTCCTGGATCGTTTTGGGTGTAGAAATATATTAGAAACGGTTGTGCTTCCTTATGCCGTTGTTGTGGAGGTTTCAGCAAGAAAACGATCCAAAGCATACTTCAAAGTATGTCAAGGAATTCCTGTCATCCAAGGAAATAAAGATTTTGGATTGAACTCCACAATCTCTGGACTTAAATTCCATAGAAAATCTGTGGGGTGTGCTCAAACAGCGGGTAAGAGGACAGCGTTTCTCCTCAGCAAAAGCTCTCTTTGAAGCATTAACAAATTAATGGGAGGCTTTCCCAATTGAACTTATGAGCTCCTTTATTGCGTCTATGTACAAATGATGTGTTAAAGGTATAAAGTTATAAAGAACAACAGCTACTGGGCAGCCTATTAAGAAATCATCAAAAATTGCAAATGTTTTGCACATTTCATTATAACATTGATTATTTATTTAATAAGCAAAAATATTTATTAAAATAGATAAAAAAATATATTTACTGACGTTTGGATTTGAAACAAACTTTATTCAAAGTCATATGGCAATAAATTGCAAATGTTTTGCACAATACTGTACATAGGAAAGTGTCATGCCGCTTAATACTTTAGTATTCTGAAAAATGCTGGCGTGCCTGTGTTACAGTGAATCATGTAACACACTGGATCAGTGCAATAATTTGATTCCTGGAAGTTACTCATCTACCTTGCTTAGACTCACACATTTTTGTTCGAACTCGGCATATCCAGCTGTTGCAATATGAGGACGTAATACCTTACTGATCCCGAAAAGTAAGTGGAGCCACACTAATAAATGCAATTTTTTAAAAATCCTCCCTCAGCTTATAGATAGTTTAGGTCACCAGCCATATTTGTCATAATTTAGAGTAGCTTTATAAACACACTGCGTATCCCCAAAAATTCAAGTTTCAAAGTGTAGTACTTTAATAGATATGCCTCATGGCAAAAAAAGCGATCCAGAGCTACCCAGGATCCCCTATTTGTTTCCGGTGTAGAAAGTATTGCCGGAAAGAAGCAAAGTGGAATCAGTACATGGTTGTCTGTGGATTGTCACCTACTCACAGGGCAGATGCAATTTTGATACCCACTGTTGTATCGATATGAGAATACCAGAATAATCCGCGTCTTGACAAAATAAATATCATTAGCTCCAGCATTACCAAAGGTCTGATAGGTGGTCTGTTACTGTGTACGACAACACCCTTTGTGGAGTTTGAACGATCTTCTGCTGTTTTCAAGCGATGTTGAGCCTGGACATCACACTTCTATGACTGGTAAAAGAGGCAATTTCTATGGCTGGAATCGTTCCATTTTTATGTCAATTGATCACCCATGTCACAAGAGGGCTACAAACTTTTATTGATCATTGTTCTGGAAATATAAATATTTTTGAACCATATATCTAATGAACAAAAAGTATCGGTCAGGAACTCATAGATGCTTTTATAGACATCCAGGGTAAGACAATAGCCGTGGGCTGTGCTCTAAAAACTTGGCGCAGGCCGATTGATTAAAAATCTCAGCAATTAGGCCGGTAACCTAAAAACTGATGTTCTAAAATTCATAAAGGGGCACGTCCTTCACATGCATTATGTATACTATATTCCATCTTAGGATGACATTCTTGTTTTGCTTAACAAAAAGCTACATAGTATCCACAAACGAAATAAAGAAGCTTGTACATTTTTTAAAGACAGGACTCGAATGTCAATAACAAACATTCATTTAAAAAAAATCATCACATCGGCTTAAGTTAAACTCAAAGCTCTTCGTTAAATTCCATTTCAAAAACTGTTTGATCTAAATCTGATACCTAATAAATTACTCACCAGTGTACACATATGTATGTAAGGCGCATATTTTAATCATTATGTCAATTTCGATGGACGTGCAAGACAACGTTCAAATACCAGCCAACTAAGTTCCGGTTAAATGCTGAACCACTTCAGCTTAGTCTCATACGTAAAATGCATTTGACTTAAAGCCTCTCTATCAAATGGATTGAGTAATTCTGGTCACGAATGCATACTCAACTACAATCACTTTTTATTGGCGTTGTACTAAGGTTGCTAAGGTTACCCCAAAGCGGGGTAAAGAGATTACTCCAGCATCATTACAATGCAACTCCTATCTATGTATCTATGCCGGAGACTTAATGGTTTCACTCTGAGTAGAATTTATTTAAATTTATTTTTTGTAACCTACTTGTGATTATTACTCCGATAGTAGGTGCCTTAGCTGTGACACCAAACAGCACTTGGCGATGGAAACCATCCATCTTTTAAGGACCTAAAGCATCTAAAATGAAAAACGCTTAACTTAAATTTTTTTTACGGCGCTGTAAACCATGTATAAATATCGCATTAATCAATATGCACTATCCGCTGACAGGCACGACAACGACGTCGTTGGTGGGTATCGAATTATCTAGTTTAAGATTGCACTATATTGACCATAGGCTTCTGTTGTGATTATAGTAGGAAAGGGGAAACCTATAAATAAGTATTAAATTATTTCTCACCCATGGCTTTTTAATTGGAAATTTATTGCTTCAGCATGAGTGACGGTAGCATGAGTGTAGAGTTTCTATTTTATCGTAACTTGCAAGAAATTGAGAAATGATTAGTTTGCATGTAGCGAATATGAAGAATCTGATCGATAAAGTAATTAAATGATTCGCTCTTCTTTTAATAAGATTTGCATAAAACGTCGATAAGCTAACTAAATTATTTGTCAGTCATATTTTTATAGGGATATTTAGACGAATTAATAACAGGCTCAGATAAAGTCAGTTTGAGATAGAGTCATTTGGCTTTTCATCGTTACCTAATTTTATTACTTGGCAATAGTATGATACTTAACACGACATTGCACCGAGGGAAGTTATGTTTTAACTTAGAAAACAAGGTGCATCTGAAAATGTGTACATTGTTAAACTCTCGGGAACTCTATGCCAGATTAATCGATTTCTACCACCTGACTGGAGGTTATTTTAATTAGAGGGGACATTTTGAAATTCGATAAATATTTTTGATAATTATCTACTATACGTCATAGTGCTTTTTCCTGCAATGGATGCACATCATTGAACAAACAAGCTATCAGGTTGGCAACTAAGTAATTGCCGATTTCATACATAGATGTCTTTGGCCATATTTTTTAATGGCTTGTGTCAGTGACATATTTTTTTTCCTTTTGACATTTGTTAGCTGTCAGTCTTACCTTGCTTTAGAAGAAAATTGCGCGTATTTTCGTGAAAAGGTATTATTTTGGTGTCAGTTTTAATATGGAGTGCATAAATGAGCATTTTCGTCATATTTTACTTTTTTATTTCCGTAAAGGAAAGAACGCAGCGCAAGCTGCTAAAAAGTTACGTGATGTGTATGGTGAAGAAGCCTTAAATGAAAGACAGTGCCAGAATTGGTTTGACAAATTTCGTTCCGGAGAATTTTCACTGAAAGATGAACAACCATCAGGTCGATCAAATGAGCCATAATCGAGTCGGATCGTCATGTAACTGTAGGAGAGATACCAAAAATGATATTTAACAATGACTAAACAGTTTCTTTTTTTTGCAAGCTCAAGAAATGAGATTCAAAGTGGCATCTGTTGCAGAAGGGATGTACATATGTAGAAATTGGAAAAAGTCCATCCTTGAACTAAAAATTAAAATCAAAGAATATAGCATTGTTGGTTTGGACCGTACATGATAGTCACAGAGTTCCTAGAAAGTGAATACTCCTCGTTGCCACTACAAAGCTTCATAAAACTGTTCCCAAATCGCAAGCTGTTATTACAATCCCTTGGACGTCAGGCTTGATTTCTTTACTATGTTCCTCATTGGAATGTCTTCTATATAAAGCTAATAAATAAAGATAGAGGATTCGCGAAACATGGGCAATATAATAGAAGTAACTTCTGACGTCCCCCAAGGCAGACCTCTGGGAACGTTTCTATTTTTTTTTTTTTTTTTTTGTGAATGGTGTTTATGAAATATTCCTGTTCTGTATTTTCTCATATAAATAATATGCTGACTGCAATAGATTTCAGATATAACTAGGTTGTGAGAATGGTGTAATCACAACGCTGTCTAGCTTTTTTTATAATTTGCGCGCGCCAAAGGGGATATGAATACGCTTAAATTATTTCAGGGTACGGGGGTTTGACGCTCAGGTGGTATTAAGTTTCAGTAAGCTCCAAGAGTGGCGTCCAGATTACTGGGGAGCATTTTTGTTTGCTTTTGTTGTTATTGTCGTTACTTATGATTTACAGTCCTCATCACGGTCAAGTTGCATTTCCAGCCATTTGCCAGTGTTATGCTATCGCAGTAGAGTAGAGCTTCGCAATTGATCGACTTTTTTATTTATTTCATGCGAAGTAAATAGATGATTCTCAACATCAGGGTTTGAACCGTAAACCTGCAGCGTGACAAGCGATAATGTTACCACTACATCACCGCCACCCGTATCAAATTGTTAAATTTGTTCAGCATACCGTACAATACCGATCTTTTGTGATTATTTTGTAAACGATCGTGGGCCTTAATGATTCGATGAAGTCAAAGTTAAGTTAAGTTAAATTTATCATTGCATTATGATTACGTCATTACCAAGTCAAACTCTGTTAGAATTTCTTAGGCGTAATAGCAAAGGCTTTTAAGATGTGTGTCCCCTTGAAGGTATCTACTGTTCGTTGGTCAGACTGTATTTTTGACCCATTATTTTGATTGGAAAGATTTCAAAAAGAACTTCACGAGATATACTGTTCGCAAATTAAATATGTCTGATGACAAAAGGTGTAAATTGATTGACATATGTCATGTTTATCCGCGATATAATTAATTATCATATAAATTCACCAGAATTAATTTCTCTTACAAATGTGTGTACATATATGTATGCTCGCCAAAGGTTACTTCGGGTTCTCACACTTATTTTGCGCTAATAGGCACAGAACCAATTATGGTATAAATGAACGAATTGCAATACAAATTTCGAGTACAATTTTAAAACAGCGTATATTCACTGGGTTTTGATAGAAATATTATTGTTTGTTTTAAGTAGCCTGTTATATTGAAGATCGGCAGATGATTCTTTAGTCGCGCAACAAAACAGTGGTGTAAAACGATACTGATAGAGTGTAGTGTTCTGTATGCTCTGTGATGGGAAGAAAAAAAAAAAACTATTCTGCGAAAACCGAGCTACAGGCTACCGTTGTAGATAGTGGAAAGGCCTTCAGATATAAAGGTTAGTTGTGAATAAGAATGTATTTTCAATTAAAAAGTCCCGATTTTAGATAGCCGTGAAGAATTTCCAGTTTGGCTCTGAGATTTCCTAAGAAAAAGAAGACTTCGAAAAATGTCTGTGTCTGCAGGTTAGAGCAGCTGAAATCAGGAATTCACCAACAAGCAGGGCTAGCACCGCTTTTTTAATCTGGCAAAAACTATCCTTTCCTATGTAATCTTTAAATCTCCTCTCCCTCCGTCTTAAGTGATGCAGAATATTTACAAAAAAGGGTCATTAACCCATCTAGTAGAGAACATTTTTCGGCCTGTACGTCAGCAGTTCTAATTTATATGTTTTGAGGATCTTTCTCTTCATCTATAGAATCTGATGAACGTTTGACCTGAATAAAAATCTACCTGTAGTCCTTCCGAATTGTTCTTATTTTAAAGAATAGGTGTAAGACCCCACTGGCCCACTTGGTTAAATAAGCCCAGTGCTGTGCCTGTATACATTCATCATTCTGCTTCCACCAGGAAGTGGAAGAACACAATAAAAATATTATTCACTTTAATTGGGTGACTTATTATTTTATTGTTTTTTAAATTCATATAATTATAAAAAAAAAAAATGTTGATTCTGTGTTAGTCATCTTGTTGTACTAAGTTTAAACGTCCAGTATAATTTATAGACAAAGGTTGAAGTGCCCTGTCACTCGAACTGAATGTCAAAACAACGCATACAGTAAACAATAAAAATTAAAATGAAATGAATTCGAAAGAGTCAATGAAGGCTGTAACGAACATAGACAAAAACAACAAAGACAAACAATCGTGTGGATAAGAACTTTCCATGAACTTGAGATTGCGGTAATAGTAAAGCGCAACACACCAGCTCAGCATGAAGGACACTGAGGACGTGAGGAGGTATAGGAAGTGTAAGCACTCGGAAGCAGTCAGAAAGATCAATTGAAGCATTTCCGAGCTGTTTGCCCTTCAAATAGACCAAATGACAAATGTCGCTCCTGGGGATATAAATTCATGACATCCTACATATAAGCTTATGGTGTACCTAGCCTTTCCCATACAATGTATTTGTATTGTACTCGTCAAAGAACTAGTAGGAGCTCTGTGATCTTGTTTCTGTATCATATATCAGTGGCACAAGCACAGGCACCTGTTGCCTAAGGCAATGTTCGTCATTGACTTTGACCGGCATTTAACTGCGATCATATGCTACAATCTCCGAAGGAGGTTAGCTAGTTATCTGATACATTTTTGCAATCTAATGAGTGGGTAGATGTGGTGTGCTGAATAGCTTATTATAATCGTTCAGGCCGTGACTTAGTCCATTATTATTTGTACACCTGTTGAAGTGATCGTATGTTATTCCTCTTTACATGAAAATGCATTTCTTTGCATTGCAAAAGGAAATTTGTCTGCACCAGCGCTGCTGCATAGTTTAAATGTTTAAAAAGGTCACCTCGAATGGTATAAAACCGAACACCATAATGGATTCAACAAAGTATTTGTCTGTCTGTTACACGGTTGTAGAATTTGAACAGAAGGATGAAACTTTTCATATAAATAATTAAAAAAAAAAAAATTATTTTTGATATTGAACACTAACTGCGCGGAGCCCAACTCGCATTTGTCAAATTTAATTTTTTTTTAGTATAAGTTGAGGAGTGCTTTTATGTTCTGAGATACAAATCAAACTTTAATCTTAACGCACGTTATTTTGGATAACGAAAACAATAAAGAGAAGTGCCATTTTGTAGAAATATTTTTGAATATTACCTCTAGATCTAAAACTCACTCTCTAATCGCGGTTAGATGCCATAACTGACTTTCGGGGAATGAAATGGTTATGCTTTACAGGGCTTGCTTTGAGCTTGATGGCGTAAAAAAACATCATCATGTCCATACTCGTATGTCATCAAAAAGGATTTCAACAGCAAGAATCGAGAATTCGTTTGGTGCGCATTACTTACGAAAAGTAACGTATAACTCTAGGTGCTAAGTATCATATACTTACGTATATCATAACGGTAAAATGTCTAAAGTCTTTGAAGTCCAAATCGAGGTATGACAACTGATATTTTTGGTCGTTATCAAGCAGTGAACTTCGAACACGGTGCTTAACTCTTTAAAATGACACTATTCGTATTTGAAAGAAAATAAACATATAAGTGTTAATTTATTGACAAAAAAAAGCTGTAGTTATAATTTTCATTTAGGCTTAATGTGTGAATAATCATACTGCGAGATCTCTTTAAACCAAATATGATAAGTTGTATGTAAGTCTTGACACTGACTCGACACTAAAAATAGTTTCGTTATTCACTTATCAACCCTATCATCAACCCTGCATTATAAATAATACAACGTGTCGATTTTTTTCATTTATTTATTAAAGGCCCGTAATTAGACTAATTATTATAATAAAATGCACTTACTACTTATTTATTTATTTATTCGATATTGTTTTAAATACTACGTATGTATAAGAATGGTTGTGCATACTAAATTTCAGTGTTAATTGCATATCTGCTTTTGTTCTTATATTAGCATTTAATTCAAATTTCGATAATTTGTTGCAAAGACTGTATGAAACTATTAGCACTAATATTAACATAACTACAATGGATTCTTCCTTGCTATGTGGGTTATAGCTGATTAGGAACAGTAATTGATAGACAACTGAGTGACATTAAGTTATTCATTTCGAAGTTGAGATTTTACATCCCTGCTATTTGGCATATGTCAAATCCATCTGTCATCCATAGTGACAGGTAGTTAGTTCTTGCCACTTTACAATATGGATCATTTAATCACCGGCCAATGCATTAAAACTGTTCCATTGTACTACAGAAATAACAGTTCTATAATATATGTATGCGTATCGCGATTTAAGGTCAGATTATGGTCGTCATAATCACCCAATTGAACAAACAATTCGAAATACAATCACCGAATATTTATGATGTCGTAAGGCCTGTGCATTATCGTAATGGTCGATCAACTGAAAACGTAGGTCGAAAATCCGGAATTGTTTTCGACCACTGCCACATTCACCATTTCCTACAGCTCCATTTGGAATATTTTGCGCTTGGATTTGCGTCTTCATTCCTATAAGGTCCAGTTTACACAACAACTAAAGCCTAGAATGCACAAAACATACGCCGATTATAAACCTGCTGGAAAATCAACAAGTTGATGCCGACGGTCAACAATCCCCGAACTTTGGAGCACTTAAAAACTAACATCCGTGAAGTTATGGTTGTACGTGTAATACACCCAGAAATGTGCCGAAACGTCATTGAAAGTTACAAGAATGGAAGTTTACATAAACTCCCGTGGCGGCCAAACATTAAAAAAAATTTATTGAAAACTTTGATTCTTTTTATTTTATTTAAATTAAATATAAATATCCTAAAACACAAAATTAATAACACTGTACTTAATTTACGAACATGTATTTGTTCAGTCAATTTTCGAGTCAAAATGCCTTTGTACATTTGTATACTTTTTATTATAAATTCATACTTTTTAGATTTTGAGAAATGCCCTATAACTTTCTATGGCTTCTTTCGCATTCAAGTTGATATTTTGAAATTCATGAAATATATATTACGGCACAATAAAATGCAACTTATGTAGAAAAGATATAAGTTTCGGTACAGAGATTTGAATCAGTCTTGTGGTATCAGATACTATTTAGTACTTGAGAAATCCGAATAATTGGATGTTTCATTTCAGTCTGTCTATTTGTCTGTATGTGCAGCAGCAGGCTAGATGGCATACGAAGTTTTGGAAAAATCCTCAAACTTAGTGTTTCAATTTTCATTTACATTGTCTCAAAATAAATGTTTCAATCTAAATGATTTACAAACGAACAGTATTTTACTTTTCATTTTTTTAGAAAAAAATCTTCTCCAAGAAGAGGCGAATCTATAACTCTGGGACCACCGCCCTGAGATGCCTGTAGATGTCTGTTGATTCTATTCTAGAATAGCTTGAGGCTTTTGAACAAGTACGCATAATTCATTCGAAAACCATTTAATTTCCGAACATAACTTTCGACTTTTCAAAACGAAACAATGCATAGGAAACGCTCTTTCCAAAATGCGGACTGTTGTTCGCAATTTTGTTGCTCAAGAAATAAATGCTTCAACAACAATTTAAAGCTGTTACCATTTATAGTTGAGTCAAAACAATAATTTGAACTGCTTCAATAAACAATAAAGAGGGAACGAACTAGTAAGAGGTAGTATTTAAGGACAAATTTTGTTGAAAAAAAAACAACGCCTGATATATAGTAAACGATTACTCTTCTGAATTTATTAAGTCGCTTTAAAAACTTCACCAAAGACCGCACACAGATACATGAAGCCAAAGACAATTGCTGCAAGTAATCTTTGTAGTAACATTATTGTCACTGAAGAAGAAGGCACTATCATCCCACTCCTACTTCTTTATAAAATATATCGCTGTTGAATACTTAAACTATGCTTTGGGTACTGTGGCATACTTAGATTATTTTATAAACCATGCAACATAAACGTGGATTGTGTTGCACACCCAGAATTCCCCTAATCCCTTATCTATAGATTCCTATTACTACCTGCTGTGTGACAACATTATTAAAGTTGTCATAATCTCTTGAGCACGAATCCCTAAGAGCGATTTCATTTAACTTCTGTGTTTACCTCTGCAATTCAATAGATAATTTTATTCTCTTTAGTTATACACCACACAATTGAATGTCCCCTTCTGCATGATCACACTAAACAAATTTCCTGTATTGACATAATTCAGCCAAGTTCGTGACAACATTTAGATAAGCAAACGCCATGCTATTCTGATGTCTTTAATACCGACCTAACATCTCGTTTTTAAATACCAAACAAGACTGTAACTTAACAATTGGCCTTAATTTTGCTCCCAGCGTGCTTCATTGGTCTAATCACAAAAGTATCTTTTAACATTTTACTCAGTAGAAAAAAAAAAAAATATTAATCGGTGTCGGTTTACCCGGCTCTCCGTGTTGCCGCAGCGTTCGGATAAGCTAATCTAAATATTTACGAAATCCGCAAACTGCATCGCATTACAATAGATGTACAAAGTGTGTGAGAGATATTTTTCGTAATTAAGCAGTAAGCTACGAGAAATGCATTTAAATTAAAAAAACAAAAAACGTTTCATCCGATCCGCGTTTGTTTTGGTTGTTGTTATTGTTGCTGCTTCAGTTTCTATAGCGTTCATTTGTAGTGAGATTAATTATCATTTTCCAACGTACACGCTTCGGAAATTAAAACGGATATATATTGACAGTATACTCGTATTTATGCAGCAGAAAATGCATTCATTGAAGAGAACATGTGCCGACATTTATTTTAAACAAAACAAAAGCGTCATATGATAAAAAAGTTAATGGATGCCATTTTTTTGTGTGAAACCCGTGCTAAAGATAAATTTATCTAACCGAGTTGCAACTTTGAACTTTGAACTCTGAGTCACTTCAGTTTGCCAAGTTCATTTGCAGCACTTACCTTTGGAGTATTTCTTAGTAGGACCACCTGAAAGTAAAATTAAATTAAAGTTCACTGTTAATGTTTAAATTTTAAGTTTTAAATCATGTAAGTCGAGTTAAATATTATAAATTTTGACATACGAGTAGCTTGGAATTTTTATTAGTATACACCCATACCTCGGTTAGCGGCCTAGATACGTTCCACAAAATCAGGCCGTAAAGCAAAATGTCGTATAACGAGTCATTTTTTTGTTGTTTTAACGAAAAATATTGGCCCTAAAACAGAAACAAAATAATAAAAAAAGGCCGATATAGCGAAAGCTCGTATAAAGAGAGGCCGTAAAGCGAGGTATGAGTGTAGTCTTATCTAGTTAACAGCCCTTAAAAAGTTTCTAGATCCGTCAGTAGAAATTGATGGAAAAAATACATTCGGAAGCGATCAATCAAATCCAGAGGATTTGAGTAGCTGACAACAAGTCAGAATAAAATTAAGGTTGAGATCTGTTGCACGCAATGAAAGGTTTATAAATTAATTGAAATGCGGGTAATGTTTACTAAGATATGGCACAGAAAAGGATACAAAATGCTGAGCAAATTGGGAGACTGAGTCTCATCTACTTGCTGTTCCATCATACGAGTACATTGTTCAGATTTCAAATTCATGCAAAGTCGACATGGGGCCATAAAATTAAAATGTTCGAAAAATGTGTAATGAGTTGTTTGAATGTATGTATGTCCAAAATTTTAGTGTCAACCTTTTGATCAAGTGAGCAATAAATATTCGCAGCATAAGCACCCATTTCAATCATCTTTAAATCATCTTTGTTAGGCGCATTACTCAAGACCGTCGGAAATGAATTTGATCACATTTGGCTTGTAGGCTTAAGTGAAAAACATAAACAACATTCGTCTGCCCACGAATACTCATAATCTTATCATCCAACACATAATAAGCCCAGCGTCGATTCGTTAAATGTTCGTTCACTTTTGCAAACATGAGCGAACATAAGAGAAAGCGGTTTCAGTCGCTCATTGCATATATAAATCTGTCAGTTGTCATGTATGTTTGTTATGAAAATTTTCAAAAAAAATTTCGGACTACGAATTTGTGCACATACTAATAGAAAGTGTTTGCAAAAAAAGGTGACTTTTCGATAAAAGCGATACCTTTTATTTTAATAAAATGAAAAAGGAAAAGATTTGACACAGAGGTATGTAGGCAAAAATATTATGGTCATCGGTTGGAATTGACAGAACATAGGGAAGCATTTCGTTCAGTTATGACATTAGCTTATGTTTCCCAATGTTTATTATGGTTAAGCCTTTAGACTTATTCGCTAGTATTTAGCCCCACTAGAAAATTACTGAAATCGAATAAAGAAAACATATTCGAATCAGCTTTCTTATACGCCTAACTTCAGTTAACGGATTTTGATGCAATTTCGTAGGAAATAGAGGGGTGACTTTTCACCCCACGGATAGCTTTTGTCATGACTTTTGAATATAAAAATTATGTTATCTATTGAACTCCTTAAAAAGTTAGCTATAATTTGGTATGCATGCACATGATGGAGGAGATTTTATGGGCTTTTTTTGGTATTATTTAAGGCTATGAACACTTTGGCTTCCAAGTCATTTTGACGTTTTGGGTCCCACGAGGCCAACACATTTTTTTTTTAAATTTTCGTGTCTTGTAGTTTCTAAAGAGTAAATTCCGATAACTCCCACTTTTTTTCTGACCTTTTCTTCTTTAGTGATTTTTATTTATTCATAATTAGAATTTTAGAATTTTTAAAAGATGGAGCGAAGTACTACAAGAGGCAGATTGTGATGGCGATTTTTCTAGCGATGACTACGATATCGATAATAGCGATAACTACGACATCGATAATAGCGATGACTACGACATAGATAATAACTTTAAATGCCTTTGAGGCGGAAACTCAAGAAAACGATGAGGGAGAGGACCAGGCGGATCCTGAGGACATACCAGCTATAAATATTGGCAATTATTAAGTCAATAACTCCATAAATTGGACTGAGTTTCTTTCCAGATGGAAAACGTTTCCATTTACTGGCAGATCTGGCTTTCTTATAATAACTTTGTAGATGAGTTTGCTAAACAAACAAATACGCGAAGCAGCAATTAAAACGCTTCATATTCACACGTACATTAAGGAAAAACAAATGGAGACCTACAACCAGTACAGAGATCAAGAAGTTCCTCGGACTATTGCTGTGGATGGGTCGCCATACTCGAGGACTATTGGTCGAGAAAAGAAATCTACAATTTTGGAATTCCAGCCAAAACTGTATCTCGCTACTATTTCCAACTGTTGCTCAATTGTATCCATTACCAGGGGATAGACTAGGATTACACCTCTTTTGGATATGCTTCAAAATAAACTTCAAAAAGTCTTCATGCCATGCGAGAACATTCTACCTGACAAAATAATTATTCCTTGGAGAGGTAGTCTCATTTTTCGCCAATACATACATAGCAAACAAAGGCAATCCCTACGGGGTGAAGCTTTTCAAGCTGTGCTCAACAGAAGGTTTTACATGGTCGACCAAAATTTATTCGGGTAAGAGCGCAACAGGCATACGGAAAGTTGGTCCCTCAAAGAACATTTTCGAAGGGCTAAGTTGCCTTCTGCAAAATTAAGATCTCACCCTTTTTGTCGACAACTTTTATACAAGCGTACTTGCGCGTTGCATTGCTTGCCCAAAAAACGCACCTTGTTGGCGCTTTACGAACAAAAGCTCCGTTGAAAAGAGGTGAAATGGTGGCTCGAGAGGATTGGAATGGAATAGTTGTACTCAAATGGAAGAACACCCGGAATGTCAGGATGCTTTCCACAAGACATGCTCCTGTTATGGTAGCCACGTCCGATCAACCAAGGTTTCAAGTGGTACAGGAAAGTCGGGATTAAGATTTTAGTTGGGATGGCAATTGTAAACGCTTTTCTCATCTACAAAAAGTCCAGAAAGTTATATTAAAATTAAAAAGTTTCTAGAGGAGGTAGTCGATGGATTACTTGATCTCATGTCTCCGCAAACTATCACTTCTAAAAAGTACAATATACATATGTTACAATATACATAGTACTTATACATATGTTGTGCTACTCCGAAACAAAAAAAATCATCTGATCAACATGCTGTTAGAAATAATCTCAAGAAAACAACTGCCTTCTGCCTAGAGTGTCCCAACAAACCTTAGCTGCGGTAATAGTTTTCCAAAATATTCCCAACGTAGAAGGTAACTTGAGTTTACGTTTTTCTATTGAAAATAACTAAAGCGTACATAACTAATTTTATTTTCAGACAGTAAATATCTGAGTCACAACTTTTCATTTAGAATAAATTCAAACTATAATATGTATGTTTTTGAGACTTTGAATTTTTATTTTTCGTAAAATATATTTTTTTATTTTTGTTTCTATGAAATATGTTTTTTTAACTTTTTTGAATGAACCAAAGTACTCGTAGTTCTAAAATAAAAATTAAGAAACCAAATTTCCTGCCTTAAACATCACCCTAGAGCCATGCAATATTCACCAGAGGCCACTGTATCTAAAGCATACAAGGAATCCAATATACCGTCGTACAAAAACGTATAACGTGGCTCCAGCCGAAATACTAGGTGTCGTACGAAAGCGTACGACGTGGCCCCAGGTGAATTATTAGGTGTCGTACAACATGGCAGGCAATGTGTTAAATAAACGTGTATACCATCCCCTGGTAGATATTACGAAGTTAGATGTTACAGTGACTGGACTATATTCTTTTTCTGAAAAATTTTAGCTCGTTCAAAAATCAAAAGCGTGTGACTGATGGACGGATGGACAGACAGACGGACACTGTGTTGAATTCATAAGTGGCTCGGTAGTATACTAACATATGAGAAAACAAAACTTCAAACTAGAACGTATGTGGGAATATTCTGATTTGGAATCAGCAAGAGTTTCTGTGCTGTGATAAGATGTACTAAGGTTTGTGTCACTGCCTACTCTTCTATTGTTAGACATTAAAGTACATGATGTCTTTATCAGTTCTTCGATCCAATTCTATTAAAACCGTCATGTGAACCTAAAGCATTCTTGCTAAAAAAAAAAAAATCTCATGATAGAAATCACAATACCGACTTATTGGCATAGAACGTGCTTGTCTTGAAGGCCTTCAAAATACAACTCGGATAAATAACGTTTTACTAAGTTTAATTGCAACTACTATTCGATGTGGCTTTTGATTTTTGGTACGCTGTTTGTTTTCAAAGAGACACACAATATGGCAAAAATCAAAGCAAATCTAGCAAAACTAAAGCAATTTTCTGGAAAAAAAAACGGACGTGGTGAAGACTTGCTCGTTGTCCCCACGTCGTTTCTTTGATGAGCTATTAGCCTAGAAATCTCAATCATACATATGCAGATATATATATATATAGATCTGACGGGAAGGCATCAAGAAGATATCACAAAACCCAAATGCAATGACATATCGCTCAAACTTAACTCCCCAAGGTCATAAAACACAAATCAAAAAATGTCAAATACCCAAATAACGTCACATTTCCCAAAATTCCAAAGAAGAAAATATCACAAAACCCAAATGCAATGACATATCGCTCAAACTTAACTCCCCAAGGTCATAAAACCCAAATCAACAAATGTCATAATACCCAAATAACGTCACATTGCCCAAAACTTCAAAGAAAAAATATCACAAAACCCAAATGCAATGACACATCATCCAAACTTAACGCCCCAAGGTCATAACGCCCAAATGTTGCCTGAAGCATTTCTTGTTGCCAAATGTTGGCGATATGACACAGGTTTTGAGAGTCATAACATAGATTTTGGGAGTTATGACATTCTCTTCGAATATTGGCTTCCTATCTCGGTTGCGAGTGAAATGAAATTGAGTCGGAATTTTTTCATTTTTTTGTGGTAAAAGGTGCAATTTCAACTCCAACAATTAAAAACAAAATCAATTTATAAAGACAAAACATTTTACATTTGTTATGCTAACAATTTCATGGTATATGTTGTAATTTTATCTGATGGAATTTGTGTTAAATCCAAATATAATGTACTGAAATCAAGTGAAGTACCCAACAGTGGTCCTATGTGATGTTAATTCTTCAAGCAGAATAAAATATATATTCAAATATATTTCCGAAAGGTTATAATATTGAATCATGTTTTGAAATATTTTTTTTGGATATTTGCATTGCATTTGGTTGTCATGGGCGTTAAGATTTTATGAAACAACTCAAAGAAAATAATGTCATAGCGCCCAAAATCTATGTCATATCACCCAAATTTTCATAATTTTCGCAACAACAAACTTTTCAGCATTTTTCGGGAATTATGACATCTTTTTGATTTGTACGTTATGAACTAGGGCATTACAACCTAACGCGGCAGGGGATTGTAAAGGATATTGGGAATCTTATCTATTTCATTTGTTTGTTTACCTGATTTTATATTAGCATTTTAAACAAATAAATACATTAATATACTATCTCTCTAAAGTGCAATAAATTCTTTTGAAATATCACCGGAAAGGGTGATCAACTTAATCATCAACACCGGTTATGCAATCTACTTAAAAACCATACATTCGTTGTTGCCAAACAACAGGCGATAATGTTTTTTTGCGGCACGTTTCAACTGATCAGAGAAATGTGCGAACAGATAAGATATCATTCTGCTTGACTACACAAACATAATGCAAATTGAGACTGGTTATCAAGTGGATTGTTCTTTCCAAACCATTTTGTGGTTTATATTAGCACAAATATTTGCGGTTATAAAACAAAAACATAGTCCACTTACAAGATAAAATAAGTTGGCACCACAACCTCTCAAGGAGTCTCTATAAAATATTTTTAATTATCTGTTGTATTCCGCTCCTGTGCAATGATCATTTTGTATGACGTCTGTTAAACATTTAACGGCTTTCTGGTTCAATTTGTGAAAGTTGTCAGAAAACCAATTAAACAATTACTCAAATTATAATTTCTTGCAAACGTACATATAGTCGTAAGAATACGAGTAAGTGTGTAAGATAAGGTCTTTATTACCACCTTTAAGCTTAATATTAGCTACACAAAGAAATGCCAAAGTAGTTGTTGAACCATATTCCTTTATGCGAAATGTAACAATTTTTCCAAATTGCCATCATACATACGGATACATATGGTAGGTATATGTATTTCAGATATTCTTTTCGAAAGGTAAAATATCTCTAAGCGTTACCAGGACTGTGTAGGTTTCATTTAAACATCCCCCCTTTGAAAGGACAGGACATGTACGACAAGGAAATCGAATAGATTTACTTTTTCCTCTAAAGCAGATACATACCATTCGTTCATTGTATATATGTTTTCTTTTATTCTTTCCTCTGTTATTTCGACCCAAAGCATGTTAGAGTTTCCTTTGGGATTTTATTGATTATAATCCCAGTATTACAAGAAATCAACTTTATTGGTTTGGACGTGTTGTAATCCCTAAAGAGATTAGTTTTATCTGTGTGTGATTTAGCAAAGAAAAAAGGAAATATTTTCAATTTCAAAACTATATTACCATAGATAATCTACAAATTGTTAAGTTAAGTGTACATAACTCACTTAAAAACTAAGTAAACATTTAGTAACACATGAGAATTCCCGAGCAAAATTGATTTTGTACAACTCTTAAGCCCACCATCCAGGAAATTCATGAACATCAGCTGCACAAATTTAGGGTACAGGAAAAAACAAGGTAAAAAGAAAATCGTTCAATCTGTTTGCAAAAAAAGGAAATTGTCTTTCATTCTCGTTTCCCTCTCGATAGACAAAGTCACCGAGGCGTATACGTAGTTTTTTTTTTATTCTACCTCCCGTTGATAGCTTCTTTCTCAAAAAAAAAAAAAAGGAGAACAAATTGTGAAAGGGAAAACTCCTTCGTTTCCTACGGTTGACGGAGGGCTTTAGGATTTAATATTCTATACAAGAGTTTTTCAGCGGATTTGACTGGAGTTTTTCGAATGAAGTGCAATTATAGTAATGAGAAAGACAAAATGGAAACCTACGTCAGGAAGGATGTTTACTCTGCCAGAAAATGATGTCGTTTGTAGTATTTTCGAAGAAGGGATGCAAACAAGAAGAGGTTTGGTTCGATATGAGTATATACATAATATTGGGTATTAGAGAAAGGGTCTAGAAAAGTAAACAATAAACACGCAAGGCGAAATCTTTTACTGCACGCAAGTCACGCAACTGACGCCACAAAGGTTTGATTTGGGTCAAATTTAGTGGGAAAATCATTCCAAGAAAGTCAATCACTTTAACCCGTTGATTGGAAAAAAAAATAAAAATTTAGTGACTCAGTCGATGTTCGAATAGAAGTACCATTTGCGCGATGCCTACTAAAGGAAATCACCTACAAAATTCCGTGTGGTAAAACTATTTTGAGCCCTATAATAATCGATGATTAACAAAAATTTAATAGAGATCCCAGAATACCAAATTTATGCCCACCACTTGCTTTTGGATGTAGAAAATGCAACCATTAACTGTACAACGAGATTAATCTGGTGAAGAAGATAAGTTAGGATGAGGAATGTCAGTAAGCAAAACTAGTATTAGGGACCTACGAGTAGAATGTGTTGCATTACCTACGAGTATCTGAAAAGCTCCCTTATCCGATTTCTCTAAAGAGGAATGCCGTATAGCTAAGAATTTCGTAATACGTTAATCCCTACATCTTTGTCCAATATTTTGAGAATCATTACTTTACTGAGTAAAAGAATATAAAACTAGTGACCTTCATGATAGATTTGGCGCCTTAGCTTATAAAACTTTATTTCATTCAATCAATCGGCATCGCTTTCACCTTTAACATTTTTGACACAATTTTGATTGCCATTTTATTTATTTTTAAGCAGGTACTTTGGTATTCGTGTCTGTGTTTTTTATTTAAGAGAGTTTTCGATCAAAATATAATTTTAATTTAAATAAGTACATACACCCCGCGCAACAAAAAAAGCCGCATACGGGTTTTCCATTTTTTTGCGCTAATTACCTTTAAGGGATTCGCCGAATTATATTTTATTGCTTCCGGGTTAGGTAATGCACATTTTGGAATGTGTCGGAATTCATTCTGGCAGTATTTAACAGTACGTGCAGTTGTATTTCTTAAATAAAAGTGAAAAGAGTATATCGCGATGCCGAAAAGGGTACAATTATTATATTATCCAAACAGAATCAGTCATTTCGTGAAATTGCTCAACAAATTGGATGCAATGAGAGTTCTGTAAGAAGATTCTGTAACAAATATCGTCGGGATCACAATCTGGACAGAAAAATTGGCACAGGTTTGAAGAGATGTACCACTGTTCGGGAGGACCGGGAACTGAAGAGGCTAAGCTTGAGAAACAGGTTTAAAAATGCATCGGAGTTAAGAGCTGACCTGCGAGAAGCTACTGGGGCTGAAGTTAGCGTCAGAACTATCCAGGATCGTCTCAACGAGATGGGTTTGCTAGCAAGGAGACCAGCGAAAAAGCCACTTCTGACCAGCAAAATGAAGAAAACGCGCCTTAGCTGGGCTAAGGAAAGGCAAAACTGGAGTGTTCAAGATTGTTCAAATGTGGTGTTCTCTGGTGAGTCCAAGTTTAACCTAATCGGACCGAATGGGAAGCAGATAGTTCGTCGTAGAAAAGGGGAACGCTACTGCGACGAATGCATAGCTCACACCGTAAAACATTCTCCTTATGTTATGGTGTGATCCAACCGCAATTGGATCTCTAATTATGCTCGAGGGCACTGTTAACGCCACGCAGTAGTAGATGGTGTTGTACCGAGTATGGAAATGATAACAGCAGAAACATCAAAACCAATTTTTCAAGATGATTCAGAACCTTGTCACCGAGCAAAATCTGTGAGTAATTCGATGTTTTTTTTTTCTATTTATGGGTGTTTTGAAAATCTTATGATTTTATTTTTTAAATTTCCTCCACAGATTAAAACTTTGAAAGAAGAATTAGGAATAGAATCCCTAATTTGGCCAGGAAACAGTCCCAGATCTCAATCCCATCGAAAATATCTGGGAAAGAAGATCCAAGATAAAAAACCAAAAACCATGCAGCATCTAAAGAGGTTCAATGAAATTAATAACAATTACCTCGGTAATCTCTATGCCTCCATGCCAAACAGGGTTCATGACGTTGTTAGGGCGAAGGGTGGTGCTACGAAATACTAGAATCATTTTTTAGTATTATGAAAGTCTTAAATTATGTAAAAAGGTTTCTTAGTTAATAAAAATATGAAAAAAGAAATTTGCTTTTCAAATTGTTGCTCTTTTTTAATTTATGTATATTGATAGTACTTGGGTAATATCTGATATTTTGTAGATCATTACTTTTTTTCAATTAGGCTACGAAATGTATTGTCAAATTGGGGAATGTGTTAACTTAAATGTTAAACATCAAAAATACAAAGTGACTACGCAGTGATTAGTCATCATTTATTAGATTTCTTCCATTTTGTTAAAAATTACCATGTGCGGCTTTTTTTGTTGCGCGGGGTGTATATTGCAGACCTACTGCTCCAAAATGGCATACTCACTTAAAACGCGAAGCTCCAGAAACCGTAATCATCCTAATGAATGCATCAAAAAGACTAACTCAAATGGGTTTCCTTTTCGCTTCAACAACTCTCAACATCTATTTATATTTGAATTGCCAATCAATTTAAAACATACAATACCGAAAACTACTCAGGCATGCAAATAATATCGAATGAACGATGAAAAAGGAAAAATATCCTTTCATCCGTCAAAAATGTTTTGTATTCACACATAAATAAATATTGACAGAAGGATCATTCATGCATTCCAATTACTATGGTTACATATGGCAACCACATCAAGCGAATTCCAGATACAATGTGGAGTTAAACTTTATTTCATCACGCATACATGTAGGTCGCATATGTATATATACACAGTATTTGCCTAGCAGCAGGATATGATGACAGGACGTGTCATTCAATTCGTGTGTTTTTAATTATGCAAATCCAGCGCCACTGGCCGTCGCCATTGTCGTCGTCTCTATGAAAGCAGCATAGAGTTGAACAAACATGGCAACCAGAGGTGAATTGGTCATTTGAAAATCATTTATGCACAACGCTGGGATTTAATTAAGTTACCATTAATTGAAACGAATACATTTTTTTTATCTATTGTTATTATTGAATCAATGAAGATTTAACGATTTCATTACATTTAACGATAACTACATATTAAAACTTTAATGTTTGGCTTTAATGTCGCCGAAACCTCAGTGGCACGTATTCAATCAAAAACACGTTTTGGGGATTTAAGAATCTCATAAAGTAAATCATTTGCCAGCCACGTTTTTGGGGATTCAAATTATGTGCTCATAAAGCGGAAGTGACAACGTCAACGGCACTTTTAGTTGAGGTAACAAATTTACACCGTGTTATGCCTACTTCAAGAGTCCTTGAAGGGGGTTGAAACTCCAGTTGTTGTACGGTTGTGAAGAAGGGAAATAATCATTTTAGCTAAGATCCCTTTCACCCTTATGCTTGTGGACAGCATCAGCATTGTTTTCTTGAAAAGGGAAACATTGTGAAGAGTTTTCGAAGTCAGACCCCAGACAATGACGACGTAGATGGTGGAAATTTTAATGGATTATTATTGTTTGGAGAGACTCTTTGGGTACAATCTGATTTGATGTGGAAACTTCCTCCTCGTAAGCCATGAAGCTGGCAGTGAAAGGGCTGCTTCTTAAGTGATAGGGACACATCTTTTGTTTCTCTATCCGATGGTGGAGTGTTATGAAAGTCATTCAATTACACACAAATCTTCCCCTTCAAATTAAAGAAAAAACAATAAGTGGATTTTCGATAAACACTCTATTCCATATTTTAGCGAAGCTGAACAAAGGTTACAATTTTCACTCCTTCAGGATACATAATATATTGAATTAGACTCTATGAAATCCATTCCTATACAAGTAGCAATAATTCAGAAGAGAGAGCAACTTTTTAATTGATCAACTTTTAAATCGTCAGAATGGAAAGTTACCAGTGCACGGCTAGCCTTAAACTGGTCAGTTTTGTCGCGCATCTGCACGCCTCTGGTTCCTTTGTATTTCAATAGAAAATTATTAATATACATGACGAGTATGTACAAAGGGTATCCCAAAATACACGCAAAAAGTAATTTTGACAGAAAACACAGGTTTTTAATTAAAAATTGTAAATGTTTTATTCATTCATAAAGTATACAGTATACATAAGTATGGAATGGCTTACCGGATAAATGGCCTCCACGGTTTTGGTGGTACATACGCACTCTTTTGTCGAAATTTCCCATGACCGTTTTGCCTAAATACGGCTGAATTTCGTTGATACAGCGCTCAATTTGCTGCATCAAGGCGTGGGTGGTCTTGGGTTTGTTGGCACAAACCTTAGACTTCAAGAAACCCCAAAGAAAAAAGTCCAACGCATGATCTGGGTGGCCAATTCTGATCACCAAAACGGGAAATTACAAGACCAGAAAATGACTCTTGTTAAAACCACATATCGTCCACATACATATCTTGAAATTTAGGCACAAAAAACTGGATTATCATGTCGCGATATCATGTGGGCTCAAGACACAGCTCGCAAAAAGGCAGAATGCTCTATGAGGCAGGTATGGAGTACAGTTGTGATTTCCATTCGACGGGGAAACCGACCTACTGGCCAACTGATACTTCGAAAATACCTGACCTGATCGACTTTTTCGTCGTGAAAGGAATTTCTACCAACCACATTAAAGTTGAAGAGAGCTTTGATCTGTCGTCTGACCATTCCCCAGTTATTTTGACATTGAGCCAAAAACTAGTCTATACCCTAGAGCCAGCGAGATTAACCGCTAGAACAACTAACTGGGAAGGCTTTAGGAACGAAATTGAAGATAATGTTGAACTGAGCGTTCCACTTACGACACCCTATGAACTTGAGGTTGAAGTTGATCGCTTTGTTGAGATCGTACAGCTCGCCTCTTGGAATAATACTCCCAATCCAAGGAAAACTCCGGACAAATACGGTCTACGATATCCTACGGAAATAAAAGAATTGGTCAAGGAAAAAAGAAAAGCGCGTAAGAAATGGCAACAGAGTCGTGCTCCGCAACATAAAGCTCACTTGAATCACCTGTGCAATTCGTTGAAGAAGACTATAAAGGATTTTAAGAATCGTGCGATAGGCTCTTACCTTGAAAGTTTAACAGCGAAAAAAGATTCCAATTATTCACTTTGGATAGCTGTAAAAGGCACCAAAAGGCCCAAGGTCCCGCGCCGCCAATTAAATTAGATCACAATGAATGGGCAAAGGAAGATAAAGAAAAAGCGGACGTTTTAGCGGCCCACCTGGAAGATACCTTTACACCGTACGATGGTCAAGTGTTTTACGACAATATCAATAGGCCGGATTTACCATCTGACGATTTAGCACTTACAAGTGCAACGCTGAGGGAACTCAAACATGAGATCGGGAATCTAAAACCTAAGAAAGCTCCTGGTTATGACTTGACCGGAGAAATTCTCAAAGCTTTACCTAGAAAAGCATTGATCAAGCTTCTTCATATTGTAAATGCTGCGCTCAGATTATAACACGTGCCTAACCAATGGAAAGCTGCGGAAGTTATAATGATTTTAAAACCAAGAAAGCCGCCAAATGAGGTAAAGTCTTATAGACCAATTTCGCTACTACCAGTCATATCCAAAATTTTCGAGAGGATATTGCTAAGGCGCCTCCAACCAGTTATAGAAGGAAATAATCTTATCCCTAACTACCAGTTTGGGTTCAGAAGTAAGCATTCGACGATTGACCAGGTGCATAGAATTACTGATGTAATCGAGAAAGCACTTGAAGAGAAAAAGATTTGCTCAAGCGTATTTCTTAACGTCTCGCAAGCCTTTGATAAGGTGTGGCATGATGGCTTGAATTGTAAATTACGGCAAGTTCTCCTTGTATGCCTATACGACATTATAGAATCATATCTCAAGAATATACTCTTCCGTGTTAGACATGGAAATGAATACTCGGAGCTAAGAGAAATTTCGGCCGGTGTACCGCAAGGAAGCGTTCTTGGGCCACTTCTCTATCTGTTATACTACGTTTGCCGATGACACCGCTATCCTAGCCGTAGGTAAAACAATCGAAGAAACGACTCCAAAACTGCAAAACGCACTGAATAAAGTAAATGAATGGACGAGGGACTGGCGGATCGCCCTCAACGAATCTAAATCTGTTCACGTGAATTTCACTTATAAGAAAACTAATGTCTTGCCAATTTTTCTAAACTTGGCCCGAATACCTTTTGCAAACGAGGCCAAGTACCTTGGAATGACACTCGACGCAAAACTGAAATGGAATTCTCACGTGAAAATGAAACGTAAAGAACTCGAAATAAAATATAGAGAAATGAACTGGTTGCTCGGAAAACACTCCCAGCTCAGTACTGAGAACAAACTGCTTTTATACAAGCAAGTGCTAAAGCCGGTGTGGACTTACGGTATACAACTTTGGGGCTGTACCAAGAAAACAAACGCCAATATTTTACAAACTTTTCAAAATAAAGTGCTAAGAGAAATTGTCCACGCACCGTGGTATACTAGAAACGATGATATCCACAGGGATCTCGGAATTCCGACAATCGAAGCTGAAATTAGAAGCTTCGCGAGAAAGCATAGAAACCGACTAATCGGACATGCCAACAATACAATCCTACAAATTCTGGATGAAAGCAATTTATTGCGCCGACTACAAAGGACGAAACCTTTCGACTTGGCGAGATAGGAATCAACCGCGCCTAGATTGCGGAACATGCAGGATCTTTCAGTGGAAGGTAACCTGCCAAACGTGTTTTTTTTTCATGCTAGAAAAATTGCTTGATAAGGTCGTTCTTAGTTGCAATATATAACAAATTAAATCGCAGGGTGGCTTTTATTTAGTCAGTAAGAATCTGACACTACTATGAGCACGCGCTTGCTATCCTCATAGTGTCTATGGAAGATTTTTTCACCAACCCTCGGGAAAAAAAAAAAAAAAAAAAAAAATGTCGCGATAGCGAGCACTATTAACTGTTATTGCCTGACCAACCCCATTTTCAAAGAAGAATGGTCCGATGACGCCTCGAGCCCAAAATCCGCCCCAAACAGTGTCACGTTGCTGATGCATTTGTTTCTCAACAATCACTCGTGGATTTTCTGAACCCCAAATTCGAAAATTTTGATTAACAAAGCCATCAAGATGAAAATGAGCCTCATCGCTGAAGATGATTTTGTTTGGAGAAATCAACATCCACTTGTTGTTATTCCATAATCCATTCAACGAACTCTCTTCGCGACTCTCAACAACACTCTCACGAACTGCTTCGATGTTTTGTGTTGAACGACTTGTTGAAGGACGGCCAGAGTGTCTAGGATCACTAATTGATCCAGTGTCCCTGAATTTTTTAACTAATTTCTTCACAATTGATGAAGTTAAATCACTACTTCGACCATATTTTGTACGAAAATTGCGAACTGTAGCTGCATAACCTTCATTATTTTTAAAATATTGCTCAACAGTTAAAACGTGTTATTCTTTCATGTAGCACTCTACTTTTAAAAACCGTGAACTGTCATACTGTCTGTTTTTTTTTTTTTTTTTTTTTTTCGTTGTCACCCTTCATGTACAGTACCGCACAAAATTGAACGTACACCCATCATCCAAAAACATTTCTTAAAACCATTAAAAATATTCGCTTTTTCTTTTATTTGTCCAGGTGATCAAATGTCCCTGTTAAAGTAAGCAAGCAAACGAAAATGGGGGTTTCCCTTTTTACTTCATTAATTTTGTTCACGTTTGTCATCAGACAACTGAAAATAAAAGTTTTAGAAATGCAACTGAAGAAATACTACCACTGTATTATAATTAAGGCCGATATTTTAAATGAGGATAATCAAATCACCGGTAGTGTATGTACATAGGTGCAAGTGCGTGCCACCCAGTCGTACACTTTATACATGTTAGAAATGGATCCAAACGGTACTGAAGCCATAATTTTTTCGTGGTACACGAAATTGTTTGTAACTACCATTTTTTTTTTATTTTTTAGTTTTACAAAAATGTTAATAAAAACATAAAGAAAAATGTTGTTGTAAAATCTTACAAAATTCCCTAAGGATCGATTGCTAGACTAGAATACCCCCTTAAGAAAGGTGTAATTTATTGTGAGAAGACATTACCGACACAATTGTATTGTGATGCACTCGATTTAAAGCTTTTGTCACGTTCCATTTAACATGTTGGTGAATATACTGATTCCATCAACCCCGTCGAAAGATTTTGTCGAAAATTGTGTCCTATATAGGTGGTTAATAATGCTTTCCACTATGAAGAGTAGAAGCTTTATTATCCTTTCATGGATTGAAAGTTTCCACTTAAAGAAAAATTACAATTATTACAAGATTATTGAAATATTTGCCTGCAATTCAAGCCAAGATGAATGAATAAGATCAGTTTTTTGTGGATTTAGGGATGAATACTATTCTATATAGTACAATACAATGGATTAGCTTTAACTTTGAAGCTTTGTGATAGGCCTATGATTTTAGGGAAGCAAAGGGACAGTGCGTTATTATTATTATCATATGCAGGCGGTAGAGGTTAAGGACGACCTGAATAACACTGCGACCTAGATAGATCCTTTCTATTTTTCTCCTTGAACATTGGCTAGATTTGGACTTATGAGAGATCCAGATCACGTATGTATAGTTTCAGCAGTTTGCTTGCTCTTCCGAAGGGTTTTATTCTGCTGTGCGCAATGGCAGAACATTCACATAAAATGTGTTTTGTGGTTTCTTTATTTTCAAGGAGCTTTATGTGACATTTACTCAAGGATAGTAGTTCTTGGATTCTTCTTTTATCCAAGAAATTAATGAGTCTCTTGTCCGTCCGCAATCTTACACAAAGATACAACAGTAAGTTTGAATCATTTAGCAAATAACCAAATATATGCTGACCTTTCTCAGTATTTTTACCTCACTTTTTCACACAAATAAGTATGCACTTCTGGTGCAAGCTTTTAAGTACACAACAATTTAGAAATATCTGTTTAAAAGCAGATAGTTTCATCATAAATCATCTTTCAAAAATGACAAAAGGCTAATATATTTGGATGTAGATCTAAACAAAATTGGAGGTCATTGTTTGTATAGACATTAGTATATGAATCAAAACATCCTACTGAAGTACTTTTTGGTCTATAAGTAGCTACTTTGAAGTGGATTTACCTGGTTTGATTATTTAAATAAACAATCAGGAAAACCACTTTGTTAAGACTAAAGCAAAACAAAGCTAAGGGAAATAAGTAAAATCTGAATTCAGTACAAACCAAATTATCTCCTAGTCCTTATTAGGAGTTCTATTAATTTTGTACAGGAAAACACGAATAACAAAGAAACAATTTGCAATTAGAAGTTCTTGGAAAAGATTAGAATGCACATAGAAAATTAGTACAGAAAACGGTCCGTTTTGATCCGGACTATTTTTTGAACATTAACTATACACAGAGTGATTTCACTTCAAACGTTGAAATCTCTGGAGGCCGTACTATGAAAAGAAAATGTACGGAAGGGCGGTCCATCTATCCCCCTACTACGGGGGCTAGAAGTTTGTTTTGACTCTAACTACTTCTACTGCTTTAATTCATTAACAGTTTAATGCATATTCATGTGTGAGGTATGTTTCGAAAGCTAAATGAATTTTCTATCCAGCATTCAACAACAGCATTCCATACTCTTTATAAAAGTTTACATATCTAAGCCAAAGAAGACTTCAAAGTTAAATTTTCATAGAATTTTTTATAAACTTTTCACATTTTATTATGAAAATAATTTAGATATGTACATGTATACACATATAACAGCAATTTTAATGGCAACAAATCAACAAAAAAAAAAAAAGTGTTGAAAATGTTGAATGGATTATTAACACACAATTAAAAAAAAAAACGTTTAAAATTTGAAAAAATTATGAAAAATTTGATTTTAAAGTCTTCTGGTGCATGGAAATGTAAGCTTTTATAAGGAGTGTGGCATATCTTTCGATAAAAATTTAATTGCCTTTCGAAGCATATCTCATGCATTAATTTGCACTAAACCGATAAAAAGTATATGAGCAGTATAAGTGGTCTAAGTAAAAACAAACTTCTAGCACCCCTACCATTTTTTTTTTATCGCCTCCTGAAGTTTGATCGTCTGGAGTGGAATCACCCTGTATATATACACTTTTTTTTAAATAGAGCGTTTTGATCAAGTTGTTCTATTTTAAGTAAAAAAATTGCCACTCATTCTATGATAGATAACCCATAAAAGTGAAGATTCTAAGCCCGATAAGAAGAAAAAAAGAGTAATGAAATTGGAAAATGTAATTAACCACATTCAAGCAGACACTCCACAATTAAGAGATAATTTATCAAAGCTGATATTGTTAGAAAATTCAATACAATTTCGGGCCTTTTTTGTTACCTGGTGGTTGTCTAAACTGGACGTAGATATCAAACAATCTTTATGGATTTGCCTAGATAATTGTCTCTTAACTTCATGTCAAACTGTAGCCGCCAACTATGTCTACCTAATAATTGCTGAGGTTTCAAATGAAGTAAGAAGAGATATAAAAAACCAACGTTTCTCTACATTTTTAAAACACTCATTGGAAAAGGAATAGTACAACTCGAGCATGACTATTAAAAATCAACACTGAATTCACTTTTTTCTTAGAAAACATTGGACTACTTTCGGTTAATTTTTGCCCACGAAATTAAATTACCTAAACTAATTCACTGAAAACAACTCAGTTGTCACACTATTTGACGTTGAAACTCACGTGTTTGGATTGTTGAAACAAGGAAAATGCTTTTCTCAAATTATTCATACCGTTTTTAATTGAAAACTTAGTTGTTTTTAAGTTATACACTTTTACATCTAGCGGTATAGTGTCGCTCTATTCAGACAGTAGAACAACAAAACCGTATCGTTCAGTTTATATATGTACTCGTATCAGCAGAATCTATAATTATGATCTTATGATACGAGTATCAAGAACTACCTACTTATCAAAGTTTACTTACTGTTGGTGAACAGTTCAATTTAAATTTGAAAAGAAGCAAATCAAAATTATTATTGGAAATAGGGAAAAAATAAAATAGACCGCAAAAACAATCCGAATGTTACACTATTATTCCGCACTACGAATTGTCACAATGCCTCAGATGTACTTCAGAATTAATATGAAAAATATTCTATTCCGACGGCAGAATAGAACTTTGTTTTGCTTGTGTGGCAGTTTCTTATTATAGTTGTTTTTATGGGAATATTAAACTAATCTATAAATAATCCAGCAGAAATAAAAAAAAAAATATTAAAAATTTACAGCCAAACCTTTCCCTGATAAGAAAACAAGCACTACAAACACACGTCGTTGTCGATTAAAATCGCAGAAACGCACAGCTAAAAAGAGTTTTTGTTCGATTAAAAGCTGCTTTCTGTCAACCTAATAATAATGCATTTTCATATCGTTATCAAAACAAGCTGAAGGGGTAATGTTTGTTCTTTGACTTGCAATAAAGATATTTCCATTACAGCTGTGAAGTAGTTGCGCAAAATGCTAACTTATCTGTTCGACATATGGCGATTTAAAGCTGCACATGAAACGTCTTCAACATCACATATGTTTACATTTGATTTTATTTTTATTTGATTGTCTATTTGTATTTTGGGTAAATAAATGAGAAAGCGACTGTGTCTGGCTTTCACACAATTCAATTTCAAAAATAGCCCTGACATCTAAGAGATAGGAAACGCTTTTAGTATTTTATATTTTTCCGTTTTACATCTGTAAAATAGTTTTGAGTTATAGAAGAAATATTTGCACTTTGTAGATGAATAAAATGTATTTCGGCAATAAATTATGAATCGAAAAGCTCAAAACTGTGACAAGTATATAGCACATTCGAATTCACTTGAACACCTGGCTGTCTTCAGATTGTTGAACCATGACAACATAAAGAGGGTTTCAAAGTGGTGAAGAAACCAATTCAAATCACTTTTTTTATTGAAGAGAAAAGCTGAAGAACAACAGGTAACAATAGGATCTATTGGGAGGCCATCGGAGACTGTCAAATTTTGAAATATTGCACTAAATTATCAAACAAGTATGGTAGGACGATGTCTTAAATATAAGTTTTCTAAATATTACATCCACGATCCTACCCTACGTATTGTGTGAAAGTACCAATGTAGATTCCAGCTCGGCAGATCGACAAGGGACCAAATTTTCACCAATTGTGAAGAAGGTTAGCTAATTTTAAATCAAAAAATATGACTTTAAGGACCGATATGCATAGAACTCTGCAATATGCTAGCTTGTTTCTGAAATCCTTGAAGATTGTATGTCGAAAAGCGCGCCATATACTGCGTTTGATCAAAAATTACCCGGAATTCTTCAATAAAACGAAATTATTCATTGACCTACAAAGTAATCTCCATTGCAAGCAATACACATATTCCACCGCTTCCTCCAATCTTCAAAAGACTTTTCATAGGCCGATTTTGGAATCGCCTTCAGCTCTTTCTGCGAGTTCTCCTCCCGAATTCGCCTCAATCATCTCAAAACGCTTTCCGCGCAGTGGTACCTTGAGTCGTGGGAATAGGAAAAAGTCACAAGGAGCCATGTCAGGTGAATACGGAGCTTACGGAACGGTATGAATGTTGTTTTTGATCAAATAGTCGCGTACAAGATGAGATGTATGAGCCGGTGTTTCTCCACAATTCTGGCCTCTTGCGACAAACATTTTTCCTCAAACGCTTTAATACGCTCACGTAATACTTCTTATTTAGTGTCTGGCCTGGCGGAAGAAATTCGGAGTGGACCACACTACGGTAATCAAAGAATACGGTCAACAAAACCTTGATTTTGGATCGATTCTGTCGTATTTTCGTAGTTTCTATATCATATTCATAGAACCATGTCTCGTCACCGGTAATGATGTCATCGATAACATTTTGGCCCAAAGAAAGCATTTCTTTAGCGACATCAATTCAATGCTGTTTCTGCAACAAATCCAGCAAGTTCGCAGAACACAACAAACACTGACTTGTTTACAAAGCTATCAGACACAAACTCCCGACAAATGGCGCTCAAACAGATTTTTGAGCGCTAGATGACAGATGTACCAACCTAAAAAAAAAGTTTTCTAACAATATCTCAAGCGCGGTTTGTTTGAATGGGAAATTCCGGGTACATTTTGGTTTTGCTCGTGCTGGAGCTAATTTACGCTTGATTTCTGCGAGCCATTAGAGAAGTTTTTACAAATCATTCCAAGACCAAGGCGCAGATTGGCCGTTTGATTTTTCCATTTTATCCGCGATTTAATTAGCTTAATTCTTCCTATTGTATTTTTATCCTTTTTTTATTAAATTATTAATTATATTTTATGTTTGAGCAAGTGGCGTAAGAAAGATATAAAGCAATAATCACGAGCACTCCATGCATCCGCGGGAATGTCGCCATCTCCCTTACCACCTTAATTGCCTCCATTGCTTGTTCCGACTTTTTACGCATTTCATAATTATTAATCAATCATTATTATTATTAATTAGTCAGATCAAGGCTTCTGAAACTTGTAGAGTGTTAGATCCACTTGTTCTTACCACAACTTAATTTGTGCTGCCAATTTTATAGAAAGCGGATTATATTTTCAGAACAAATCTAACAGCTTTGAGCCTTAAACCCCGTTTTGCTCTTTCTCTCATAAATAGCAACCCGGCTACCTCACGAGACGTAGGCCCTTGCAAATTTACCCGTTTGACTCATGTTGGGCGCCATTTTTACGAGTCAGGGTAGAGTCACCGTAGACGCCACAAAGTTGAGAAAAATGGGTTAGTAATTATGACTTTCTACAAAGAAAATATCCGGCGCATCTCAAATACGAAATGTGTATACGAGTAGGTACAGAATAGATTTAGTTAGCTTTGGGATAAAATAACTATTTCCATACCTAAATTTTCAATATAATATGTACAAGTATGTAACTCCATATTTTTAAATTTCACAGTGAGAACAAGATCAAATTTTTTCGAACTTTTTTTTGTAAATGTAACAACTGTGGAGTTGTGTGTTTTTCGTTTTCAATCCCAAAGCCGTGAAGCCATACATTATCAATAAAATAACAAGAAATCTTTTCGCAAGCATTTGCAGCAATATTATTTAAGCTGGATATGCATAATGGATTATTTCAATACTAAAAAACAAACTTACTTTTGAAGCAAATTTCAATTATCATTAATTGATTCTGGTTATCATTTTGCCTATACACACCTACATCGATGTTAAAAGATAATCGCGATGCACTTACCAGCAATGGCACATTCTAAGTAATAAATTTTCACATCTCATAACTTAACTTTAATTTCAATCTTTCAATCTTCGGCATTTCGAAACTCCAGTATACTTGTACTCTATAGACCATACATATAGCAAAAAATGTTCTCACAAAAAGTAGTCTAAAATTTACTTTTTTGTAACAAAAATAAAATCCCGTCAAGTTTCGTAGAAAAATGAATGCATTAAGGATTCATTCACTCAAATCACAAATCTAAGCTAATATTAAAACGAAGCATTGCCAGAAGACGAGGAGATAATCCAATGAACGTTGAAAGCCGTCGCAGAAACATTCAAAATGTAGACAAATTGGAAAACCTCTAAAGAAAAAAAAAAAATTCTCCTAATTTTATTATATTTTATTTATTTCTGGTGCACCTTTCGATATTATTTCCCTCATTTCTCATCAAGTCATCACGAAAGCAAATTAATAATATTCAATTACAAATAAACAAACCTCACGTCGTTTAATTGGCCGCAATTTCTTTTCTTTCTACAACCGATCGGCCAACGTGTGCTCCTGACGTATTCTATCGTGTTCGGAGCCAAAATTTACTTTCCGCTCATCGCACAGTACGTAAAAATAAACAAACCAAGGAAAAAATCTTATTTTAAAATTCGGCGCTAATTGCTTATTTATATCACCGGGTGGCGCCGCGCCGTGTCAAGTGCATAAGTGATTTGGGATTTTTGAAATACACTCGAAAGGCGGACGAATTTTATTTTTATTTTATTTTTTTTAGAACAAGAATATATCAATTTGTCACAATTTTCCCCGACAACGTATCACTGTCAGCTCGTCAGACAAGGAATAGGCAAATGAAGAGTGCTAGATTTTCGAGCAAAGGCCTTTGGGACATTTCGATTTCGTGATCCCCGAAATGCGGCGACACTTGACCGTTTACACCAAGCACAATCGACCACTAGCTGGTGTTATTGTCACTCATCATGCGAACCATCGGCTCTTATCCGACACACCAGTTCCCGGTTGCTATTAGAATCTCACCCCGTACGTCCAATACAAGCAACGGAAGCGTAAACACCGGACACGACTATGGGACGATGGAAAACACACATGAACAAATCGAACTTGTAGTGCTTTCCTTAGCCAGAGGAAAATAGCAATGAACGACAACGAAACGAATCCAAATTGAAACGTTTTTCCCAGTTTTGGTCGCATAGATTAAGGTTTCCTCCAGCAGCGCTGCCACCCCCTAAGGAGGGAACTGTCGACTTCCCGACATAACGCTTTTCCTATTCGCACAGCCCCTGGTGGGTTCTAGGGAGACTGGTTCTCGCTCTCTCGCTCTTCGATGCTCTTCGCTGTGTGTAAAGTGAGGTTTCAACCCTTAGCCTGCGAAGTTAGTTGCATTAGGTGTGATAACGACACCGAAACACCGTTAGAGAGATAGAGAAAGCCTCACCGAGATTACTAACATTACACACATTTTCGGTAAAGTTGTTTATCCAACTCTCTGCTTTCAGGGGGTCTTCAGGGGGCGACTTTACCCCACTCGTTCGCGTGCCTTACTACTGATTGCCACCCCGCGAAAAACAATGAACGTGCTACAAGCTATACACAATTGTGTGCGCTCTCGTAAATGTGACCGTTTTGTTTACATTTTTTTTGAAAACAGAAAACAAAAACCAAACTGTGGTGTGGGTGGATTACCCTATACGTTGGCGACTTCCACATGGTGCCACTTTGTGTGTACGCTGATGGTGAGGGTGGGAACAGCAGATGAAGTGTGTTTACTATGAGAGGGAGAGTATTCCATTGAGTCCGTAATAAAATTGCTAGGGTTACTTCAAGTTTTCGACTACCACCCACTGGGTTCAATAAATTATTTTTTTTCTTTTTATGCGCTCTGCTTTTCGGTCTCTCTCGCTCTCGGTCTTCGTTGATTGTGTGGTATGAGAATGATTATCTGTTGCAACAGTTTACTGCTGTTGCTATTGCTTCCGGTTGTGGGTTTTGTGGAAGAGTACAGTAGAGGCGACAGCAAATGGAACAAAATATGCTATTTGGTTTGACGCTTACTTTCACTATTGAAAAAACTTGAAAAGCGAGTCAATTATTATATTTTTTTTTATTTAACCCTTTCGACCCGGAATGCAGTCAGTGCACTTACATCAATAATTTTTTGTTGGTCTGTACAAATTACTTACCTTTAGCACATTTCTTGCAAAAAACATTTTTAGCACTAAATTTGAAAATAATCCATTAAAAATGGTTAAAATACGTCGTGGGACGTAATTCAAACATTTTGGATGCAAATTTTCGATGTTAGGGCTATACGAACATTGAGTGGGACATATGTGTCCCAACAGGTGCGAAAGGGTTAAATATTTAAAATTAATCTTTAATTTAAAATTGACGTGCTATATCTAACCTTTGTCAATAAAAGTCAAAGTCCTATTCTCACCTGCAAGCGATGAACCATGTTTGACTAGAATCTGGATTGGTGCCATCGAAAAAGGTAAGGTACTGGTACGAGTACTCTTCCTGTAATCCGGGCGGTTGTGATAAAACTATTAAAATGGAATCAACGAGGTCAGAGTATACACATGTGCTTACTACTTAGTGCATTGCTTGTATTGACTATATATTGGGTCAATAACTTAATTTGTGCGGTTTGCTAAGAGATGGAGTAACTTGTATTATTCCATTGGAACATGCGTTGGAAAGCTACTGTCATTGTACGTCATTTCAGTATATGTCATTCATTTGAAGGGTAAACAACAATAATTTTTTTTCACTCAAATATGTCGAACTTTGTGCCTGAAAGTTTGCGGGGAGATCTTCTTCATTACTTTAATATGAAGAAAACTGCTGCCGAAAGTCATCGTATTTTGGTGGAAGTTTATGGTGAACATGTGCTAGCTGAGCGAACGTGCCAAAAGTGGTTTGCACGATTTAAAAGTGGTGATTTTGGCTTGGAAGACGATGAACGTCTTGGGCAGCCAAAAAAGTTTGAAGATGAAGAACTGGAAGCATTACTCTATGAAGATTGTTGCCAAACACAAGAAGAGTTCGCAGAATCTTTGGGTGTCAATCAAGCAGCCATTTAAAAACGTTTAAAAGCAGGTGGATATATTCAAAAGCAAGGAAATTGGGTTCCACATGAACTCAAGCCGAGAGACGTCGAAAGGCGGTTTTGCATGTCCGAAATGCTGCTGGAACGCCACAAAAGGAAGTCATTTTTGCATCGGATTGTTACTGGTGATGAAAAATGGATCCATTACGACAACCCCAAGCGCAAAAAATCATATGTGAAACCCGGCCAACCAGCCAAATCAACGGCATAGCCGAATATCCATGGCGCGAAGGTAATGCTCTGTATTTGGTGGGATCAGAAGGGTGTGCTGTATTATGAGCTGCTAAAACCGCGTGAAACCATCAATGGACAACACTACCGAACACAATTAATCCGTTCGAAGAGAGCAGTGGCCGAAAAACGCCCGGAATATGCGACCAGACACGAGGCAATAATTTTCCATCATGACAACGCTCGGCCCCACGTTGCTATTCCGGTTAAGAACTATTTGGAAAACAGTGGATGGGAAGTTTTACAACACCCGCCTTATAGCCCAGACCTTGCCCCTTCTGACTACCATTTGTTCCGGTCGATGCAGAACGCCCTCACTGAAATACGGTTCACATCAGAGCAGAATATCGACAATTGGCTTGATTCATTCTTGGCTGCCAAGCCGGCGCAGTTCTTTTGGGATGGGATCCACAAATTGCCAGAAAGATGGGAAAAAGCCATAGCTTCAGATGGGCAATACTTTGAATAATACTATTGTACATGTTTTTCTTAAAAAAACGTTCAAATTTTGACAAAAAAAACGCACGAATTAAGTTATAAACCCAATATATAAACTGCAAACATATGGATCGTTTTCTAACGCTCGTTTCCATTTATTTGTTGTTTCCCTATGATAATTTTGAGAGGTCGTAGTAACAACGATAAACCAGGAGAAATCGCTTTGTATGTCCCCAGCATATACATATGTACGAGTAAATAGTCTCTGATTATAAACTACTACTAAATTTCTACGTCGAATTTCCTATAGATGGCAGCATAAGTATGGGAATAGATTTTGGTTTATTTCTGGGACCCTGGTAGCAGCTGTCGCAAAAGGCTGAATTACATACATATCTTAGGATTCGTCACGTGAAGGCGCCTACCTACAGAATAGAGTCCAATTCGTTCTCGGGTACTTCGATATTGAAATCGGTAAGGAAAACATTGTTAGTAGTCGGGAAGGACAGCTTCCATGATACGACCACAAGCTAAAGGCTTCTGGGCCAGCGCACACTGGATCAATTTTCCCCGGGGTAAGACCGGGGTATCTTTTACTTCAATCGCACACTGGATGAATAATGCGGGGGAAAATTGTGTTAGTGAATTACATGAACCGATTTTAATTGTAGTGGTATTTCTGAGTATTTTACCCGTCGAAATTGACAACTTATGTGTGTATTGGTTTTCCCCCGATGTTGAACCACTTCATCGCTGGATGAACATTTTACCCCGTTTCTTACTTTACACTTCATCTCCCTCTTCTATAAAGTCAGTTTTACCCCGGGGAAATGATCCAGTGTGCCCTCTAACTTTGGACACCTAATCATAGTTAAATAAACTAGAGATACTTTCAACTATGCAAGTTGATTAATACATTGCCCACCATAAATTAAAGAAGGTGAAGAAAAAAGAAGAGGAACAAAATGCCAGTAGAGGACGAATGGCGAGCTGTTTATGCCAAATAACAGGTTAAGTTACAATTTGCTGGCTCACAGCAACATTTATAAGTTTCGAAATGTTAAACAATTCAAAAAGAGGTTAAAGAAATTTTTTAACTCAAAATGTTTCCCGGCTCTCGGAAAGTTGTGTTTTTTCAAAACAACAAGTTCTTCCAATTTGAAATAATGCAACAAATTTAATACTTTTTTAGCTGAGATAACCCAACCCACCGAATGAAATTTTACTAATTGAAAGAAAGATAGTACTATAGATCGTGGCGCCGTGGCTCAGTGGTTAAGTGCGCGATCACTGAGCGGAAGATTCAAGGTTTGAATCCAGGAAAACACAAAAAAAAAGTTTCTTCACCTCTCACGAACGTCTAACAAACATCCGAGAGTAAAATTTTCATGAGAAGCTTCTCTCAATCGAACAAAATTGCCCTTCGGAAACGGCATAAAACGATCATTCGAGCTGCGCATAGAACGAGTGGCTGAGAGAAGATAGGCCTGGTCCTGTTTGGCTGCTAGCACCAAAAAAAATCGTATTTATTTAATTATAATTATAACTACAGCTCATTCGACGTCAATGTTCTTTCCAACTACGGACTTTATGATCATACTTCGATCAGCGGAGCTCTTACTGCTCCGTTTACCCATTGGAAATGGTACTCTGAAAAAATGCTGGGTAACGCATAATGGATTCGAACCACGGATATAACCCGATAACTCCTAATTCATCTTACTTTTTATTTCAGTATAATCGCATAATGACAAACATTTTCCAATGTCACTGATCTTCATTTAGCTAAAGCGAATAAATCTAGCTGTCTATGGTCTGAATTAATTTCGAAATGTACTTCGTGTTCGATTTGTAGAACTTGGCTCATGGCTTTCTTAATTAGATGTGTTTCCGCTAAATATTCTTCAGAAAATGTGCATATCTTTAAAATATTTTTCTTTGCGCTTAATCCTCAAATATTCATGAATCAACTTAATGCGCTTATGAATAATCCTCTGTTAATATACGAGTATTATACAACAGCAATTAAAAAAACTTCAATAGCCGATAAAATACATGAATGAGTATCAACGTGAATAATAAACCATTCATGGTATGCGAAAATAAAATAATAGAAATTCAAACTTTCTGCTAAAATTTGTAAAACCTGTACTGTATCTCCAATAACTTTAATGTATCTATCTACCAGTAACTTCAGATACCCAACATCATTTATCTCCATTCAATCAACCCAATCCCATTGAAAACCAACAATAACAACAAATAAATGTGATTTCCTCCTTTGCATCCTCGGGGATGTCAGTCTGCTGCCTGTACAGAATCTGCATCAAATGGGTTGTTCTGCTCTTTGTGCTACCCCTACCATTTCCATTACAAAATTTCCTAACATGCGCATTAGTGTTCATACCTCCCACCACGAATAAATCCTTTGCCAGTAAATAATCGTTTCGATATTGCTACCTATTACGAATCCAGCTTCCAAATGGAACACATAAATTATTATTTGTTGGTTAATGGATGAGAGATAGCTATAGAGATATAGGTGTGTACGCCTTCGAAAGGATCCAGCATATGAAGAACGATAACATGGTTTCAATCAGCTAAGCGGCGTTAAGTCATCCAATTTGATTAATTTCATTGTACGATTAGTTACTCGTACTATGTATTTTCGTCTTCAACAGCTTACATGTAGTTCATGTCTTTAAGATGTCATCGTCTATAAATTAACTTAAATGTGAGAGGAAAGTTTTAAGATACCATGCATCGAAACAAAGAGAAAACTTGTTTTTAAGTTTCACCGCATATTACTCAGTTTTTTCAGTGCCATTGACCTCAGGTGGCGTCGCATCAGTGCCAGGAACCAAGGAAAGGCTAAAAGAATTTTGTTCTGGCAACGGAGCAACACTGCAATCTACATACGAGTACATTCAGATGTTAACTTTAAACTGCATTCGTTTTTTTTTTTTTTTTTTTGTTTCGCTGATTTTATTGACCTCAAAAATTCCGGAATATTTTTAAGTTTTCATTTGCAGTGCAATCATTTTTGAATGCACAAAATGCTTAAGGTGATGTGTTTATTTTTGAAACCAGTTCTTGGACTAAATACATATGCGTTTGTTGACCGTAATTTAAGGGTTTCTCTCACAACATTTATAACTTTTGATTTGTGGTAGTGATTTCCCGCTTTGTCCTGCCGATGATATCAATACTGTCCACATAGCCAAGTAGTTGATTTGCAATACGTTTTGAAAATATTGTCCGATAAGTTTGCCCGCGGATCTGTGAGCTTCACACTATCTCTTCTATTAAAATGTTGCAGAAGTTACATGATAGTGTGGCATCCGAATAGTTTTAAAGGTCTTCTTGTGACATCCATTCCGTGTTATTTTATTTCCCCCCGAGGATCTGCAGTATTGTGAAAAATTGTACATAGTTAATTTTCTAGCACAACTCCTTGACAAAATGTTTTAGGCGCTAAGAAATGTTTATAACCGCGAAGGCGACAACTTATCATATGAGTCTGTCGTCGCACGTATGTCCAAATCGGAGGCTTGACCCCCATATACACTAACTATATACTCGTACATATCATATGTAAGACAACAAAAAATGACGACGATCATGAAGCTAAAGCGATTACAAAGGTTAACGTATCTAGATATTATAGGCGCCATGCATAGAAGCGTTTATTGGGCTCACTCCACTGTATCCTTTTGAAGAAAAAATAGTGTTCCGTAGCGCAATTAACCCGTAGCGTATGGAAAGGCATATTCGATGTAATGTGGCTTTTCTCTTTAAGCTTCACGTGAGAGACGTAAAATGGCAAAATGTTTGAGGTCTCAAACTAATAAATATGAGATAAGGGGAGGCCAGCATTTGATTCTACTGGTAAACGAAACGGACAGTCAAGTCGCGCTTAAAGCACTAGGTTTCTACTTAATAGACTCCATGCGTAAGTTCGTCGATTTTTACCAGCTTACGAGTACACAGTATCTGCACAAAATAAAGTTAAAGCTCTGCTGGGTACCAGGGTACTTACATTGGTATTAAAGGCAATGGAATTGCAATGAAAAGCTTCTCTCAATCGAAAAAATGATCTTTCTAAAACGGTACACAACTGTGAATCCCAACCATTCGTGCGGCGCATAGCACGAATGGCTACGACAAGATAGGCCAAAATATTTATTAATCTATTATATTTTCTTTTAGTAGAATAACTTAATATAAACTTAACACCTAGCTCACAAATCTTCCCTTTTACTTCTGTTTCTATTTTAATCCATAGGTTGGTAAACTTTTTTGGAGAACTGATTGCCTACATTCCGTGAGTGTGTGGCTCTGTATAGAACTTGAAGACAGCATTGACTGTTTTCCAGTTAAATCTGACCGGATTGAATACAATTTATTTTTAGCTGTTTTTTTCTGCATTTGACTGCTTCCTGACTTTCATCTTTCCTACCTCCCATTACTGAACTTTTTTAATCTCACAAGTATAGTAAATATTGTTAATTTAATTACTCGCCTTTGCTCTAAAGTAAAGCATTCAAGTACACTTGTCACAGTTTAAGGTGCGAGATTCATAAACGGGTCAAATGCTCACACCAAAACAGGGTGGCCGTGGTGTAGTGGTAACATCATCGCTTGTCACGCTGTTGATTCACGGTTTGAATCCTGATGTCAAGAATCATCTATTTATTTCGCATGAAATAAATAAAAAAGTTGATCACTTGCGAAAGCTAAGTCAATTCTACTGTGAAGGCATAACACTGGCAGTAGGGTGGTCATATGGCTAAAATGCAACTTGATAGTGATGATGACATCAGGAGGATGGAAAAAAAATACTGTGAATTATAAGCAACGACAATAATAGCGAAAACAAACAAAATACTCCCCAGTTATCTGGACAGCCACCCTTGGAGTTTACAGAAACTTAATACCACCTGAGTTTCAAACTAAACCACTCTGTCTTTCTCTCTGTCTCTTCCCCTTTCCACAAAAACGCACGTGTTCTAAAAATTAGTATAAGGGTATTCATATCCCCTTTAATACGTGCAAATTATAAAAAAAAAAAAAAATAAAAGCAAGCAATTCCAGTCAAGTCTTTAGTTAACTTTTTTCAGTATTGTACGCCCTCCATTCCTTGTAGGTAATTCACAAAAAATAATGCTAAAAATTTATGATTTTGAAATGACCAAAGGCGCTATCGTCTGCGCCCATGCCCTTGTACTATCTATCATTCCTTCCAAGGCTTAAGAAATACATCCACATGTACATAGGTAAAAGCACAGGGACAGGGTTCACTCCTTAGAGTAGTCTGTCCTTCGGTCCTCACGAAACATTTCATTGTGGAAAATAAACCTCAAATCTGACTGGAAAAAGAAATTTTGAGTGGTAATACTGCACAAAAAATGTTATCAGGTTACAGTGTCCGTTTGTCTTTGGGCGTAGTCAAACTCATTTAATAATACACTTTCATATGATACAAATTACAGACTTATTTCATTTCTCATACTTACTTTCAGGGTTCGATTATTAACAAGATAAAGAATTACCGAAGATTTGAACCTGAAAAAAAAATCGAGAATGATGACCCGTATGTGATAGTGACAATAGTATTACATAAATATGATAAGTATAACAAATATATATTAAGTGGCGCCGGTCTCGGACGGTTGGGTCGCCGAAAGATGAAAAATTTGTTCACGGTCCCACCTCTCGCGAACGTTTAATAAACATACAACAGAAAAATTGTTATGAAGAATTGTCTAAACTATGGCCTTTGGTAATGAAAAATTCCACTCCATTTTGCAGTGCTCTATATTTACTATTTAGACTTGATTTTTTCAGTGTCCTCGCTATGAAAATCAAATCCGTTAATAGACCTAAACCTAGTGTCATGTGATTGCAGAATTTCAACGTTCAACATTCTCATTGTGATAATTTGGACTGTTTAATTGGTGCATATATTTTTGTAAACGTACATATGAAACTTCATTGCAAACAGGTAATGTGAATATTTGTACCTTACATCAGGGCAGTGTCTAACTTCGGTTACAAAGTGATAAATTTTGTAGCTTGTTGATCAAGTAACTGACAAGTAGGCGTACTATCATGCTCTCCCACATACCAAAGTCGAGATCGTTTCTGGAAGTGGTAGTACGTAGGCTGTGTTTTCTAATGGTCGTATTAAGGATGTCGTGGGCTGAGTATTATCACGCTCGATACGCACAAACGAAAAGTTGTGGTAATTAATTTAATAATATAAATTAACTAATATTCAGTGATTTTATGTATCCATATAGCTTAGGGTGCGTTTTTAATGTCAACTTGCTAAGACGTCTTCCTTTCAAATATTTAGAACAGACTTAACATGCATATGGCTTCAGCAGCATACTAGGCCTTAAAGAAAACTTTTTTATTTATGTTATCAAGAAAAGCAAAATTGTTGCCGGCCTTCAAATCGTCTGTTAAAATCCAAACAAAATTCAAACTTCAATTTGAATGTTCCGGATCATAAAATACTGTCAAAATATTTGTGTAGGGTTTAGTCGAGGCACAAATCAGAGAGAGGTGAAAATAACAAAAAGTTGAGAACGCATTAATGCTTTTCTTTAAGCTAAGGAAAAAACAAAATTATCTTTTAATTGTCTGTTAAAATTGCTATACAACCTAGTGTGTGCATAAAATAAATTTGCAAGAAGAATACTCTCATTTTCATATATTTGAGAGTTTTTCTCTTTCTTTTACGATTTTACAAACGGAGTTCGACTAGAATTCGGAAAAATTCGTACGATTTTATAGAAAGAGAACGCACCTAATATTTATCACTGGAGGCATCCATTCCAAATCGCGTTGCCAAAATTGCATCTTTGGCTGGCGTTCAGCCGTCTGCGTTGTTGATCAGTTATTGCACAGCTGTCAACAAACGATTGTCGATTACTTTAAGAGATTTTTAGTTGAAGTTGAATTATACACACCAATTATTCCTCCTAGTATTGTCTCTTGTTAAAATTTTAGGTAGAATCGCTACGAGTCAATTAATTCAAATGTAGTTATTTGACAGTGGACGTAAGCCTATTTCCCTGATGGACCATCTGAACGCGGGCCTTTGTTTTGACAGAATAAAGAAGAAGAACAAATGTCATTTTTATGAAAAATTTATGAAAAATTTCTCGTGTACACTCTTCGTGCAGTTAAATCGATTAAAAATTAAATGAAGCCGCTTGAGTGAGTGTTTTGCTTCTCATTAATTTGTAAAAATGAAAATATTGGAAACTTTTGCTCCTAGCTCCTGTGACCATCGACTGCAAGCTGCAACTGCAGCAGCTGCGGCTGCCGCTGCTACTGCTGCAGCAGTTGCTGCCTGTGGCGCTGATGAGGAGAATATTTCGCAGTGGTCACCATCGGAAGATTACAGGTATAAGCAGGATCTTCTGAATGATGATCTGCAAATGTCTAACATGGCAATGGAAGGTGGATCCATTTATCCCCAATACGGATGGGTTGACATCACCAAAGTCTTTTTTGATGCTTGTTCAGGTGAATACTACCGGGAGAATCGTCTTCAAAACTTTCTAGTCATGCATTCCTTTGTAGAACTGGCCTTGGGCGAGCTGGCACAGGATGTGGTATTTGGTCTGTTCGAGGCAATGTCTGCGATTGAGATGATGGATCCAAAAATGGACGTTGGAATGGGCTACAACAAAAACGATGCTCCGCCACATACATTTGAGACCGCTGTTGCTGTAAGTGGAAACATTTTTGGGGTCAAAAATATCTTTAATTTGTGTACTGACAGGCGGGCATCCTTAAACTGGAAGACCTCGAGAACCCTGAGTTAATTGGTGTCTTTGATGCGCTTTTCGCTTGTATTGTGTCCTGGCTGGAGGGCAATTCAATGGATCAGGTACTGTTTACCTGTTTGTATCTCCATTCGCCCAGCAGTATCAAGGACAAAGCCCTACGAGCCTTCTGCTATGCCATCCGCAACTTGATATCCATTGTCAAGAATATCATCATAACAAGTAGTGTGAACGAAGAGGAAGACTTCCAGCTGTATGGCAACTCTAGCTTCATTTCGATAGAGGACTTTCCACACACTAATGTAGCACCTGCTTTAAAAGAAGCCGAGGACGACATGGTGCGACGAAGCAAAACGGAACCCAATCCTGAGGTAAATGAAAAACACATGAAATTAACTAAAAAGAGATTTAGAGTGGGAACTCCTTGTAGGATACCCTAGCTGTCGTTCATCGTTTACGCTTTATGCGGTTCCTTTTTCAATCGATTTTACAACTGCAACCAGGCGTAGGACGTCCATCAACTGGAGAGGGGGAGTTGGCGGAGATTCATAAGAATCTGAATGCAGCCTTGGAACTGGTTCCAATGATTAAGAGGACTATTGAGAAGGGAACGCAACCAGAGCAGGAATGTGAGTGAACTTAAAAGCTTGTATTGCATTTACAGAACTCACCCTTTCAGCTGAAGCACCCAATCCAATGGGATTCTCGCCCCGTGTCCACGTTCGCAATCAACCACCGACATTTCCTCGTAGTGCGAAAATCCGTGATCGTGCTTCAAGCTTACAGTTCCTCGAGGAACTAGTTCAGCGTTTGAAATTCGCATGCAAAATCATTAGGCAGAGAGACTACTATACGGCCTTGGTGAGATTTATAAACGCAATCCATAGACAAGTAACACATGGTATTTTGTTTCATTTTTAGAACTTCTTTATAGAATTCAGTCGCAAATCAGGACAATGCATTCTTTCGCGCAGCGTCCTCCAAGTTCTCTTCCTCTACAACCGCCACCTCGTCTTTGGAGTCATCCCAATAAAGGAATTCCTGCGTGACTCGATCCGTGCTTTCAATGCACCACCTGTTCTGAATCCCCGTTATCCATTGGCTAACGATCGCAAAATCCAACTCTACGTCGAATGTTTCCTCACATATTGCATCAATATGAACACGTTTACGCACTTTATTGAGATTTGTGGCTACAATCGTGCCAGGCAACGAGACAAACTGGCGCGGTTGATCGAAGGATTCGCCAACATCCAGGTAGAGGCAGCTAGAATAGACTCCCATTTGAATATGGTGGCAGAGCAAACTGATAATGTGGGTAAACACTCGTCACACTTTGCCACTTGGGTGCTCTACAATTGTTTCCGAGCAATGATGCTATTTCTAATGTCGGGCTTCGAATTGGAGTTATATAGCGTTCATGAGTTTCTTTACATTTACTGGTATCCGTATGAGCTTTTGATTGGATTTATTGTCTCTGCACTAACACGGGCTGAATCAGCGCTGCTTGAACAAGAGGCGCTGGCCGAACAAATGAATAAATCTGGGAATTCGAAGCAAAGAAAGCCGAAACCGAAGAAGAAGAAACAATTGAAACCCTACCGGCAGGAGATTGTATACTACCACGCCATGTTGAATATGTGTGGAGGCTTCCACATGGCAATGGGAGCATTTACAAAGGATGAACGAATTCGGCAGCCAATGCCAAAGTTTGATAATGAAGAGATTCGCTTCAACCGACGATTTGCTCCTTTTGCAGCCCTGACTAGTCCGCCACAAGTAACCTATCAGGAATTCAAGAAGATCAGAGCGCATATGATGCTTTTGCCATCATCGGAGATTTATATGTGTGCCGCAAAATACTTTGATCAGGCGAGAAATATCTTGGAGTCAATACAGAATCCAGAGCAAGAGGTGGGTATTTTGTACTTATTTATAGTTTCCTGTCCTAGGCAGTCTGTTTGAAATCAGGAGGCTTTTCTTTTTGTCCACTGTTGATACTTGTCTCTGAAACAACAAGTCAACACTCTATACCACTGGCATCCATGACCTTTTCTAGGTCTCGGTGTATAGAAATATCAACTTCTCATTCAACGCGAGTTTTCGTTTTCCTTTACAGATACTCGACATGATTCACGTGGCCAAAGTGAACTTTGTTGTGATGAACGTCCTCGCTAAAGGACATCAGAAGGATTCAAAAGCGCAACCAGACTTTGATTTTGGAAAGCATCGATACTTTCCTATAATAAAACTGAATTGAAAACCCACTAGCTCTCATGCATGATGTTTTTATGTGCTCCTTACTTTCTCTCTCCTTATCGTACATATATCGCCGTCTTTCAGTCAAAATCTTTGTATTCATGGATGCGTTTGTTTTGAAAGAAAAAAAATAAATATAAATATTTAGAGTAGAATCGTCTCATTTATTTGTCTTCGGAAACAATGTCTTGTTTGAGGATGAATTCTCTTGCATATCCGCCCGTTCCCTGGCAACTATTCTTGCACGTGTACACCGCCAGTACACCCCAATCGATGTTGTCGTCCTTCAAATAGTTCATGATTTGTGGCATTACTTGGAATTCGAATTGTCGTTCACTGTTGCAACTCGTACAAGGAGGAACTTCAAGGTTCCCTATTGTTTTTTGCACATCCGCAATCCAAAGCGGCTCCCCAGCAAGATCGTAGCGCAGAATTTGGGAAGGATTTGCCGATATACGTTTTTTGAATTTAAGGAAGCACACATCGGTGTTCTCTTCATCGACAGCAGCGTACTTTTTCAGCTCAGATTCAGGAATATCGTTCATTGTACCAGTTTTTCCTTGATCGACGAGTTTCTTGAAGTCATCCAAGCGACGTTTCTCAGCAGCTTCATCATCGGACCGTTCGGAATCTTCTGGAGCAGTAGTCTCCTGTTCAATTACGATCTCAAATTCTGGAAAATTGACCAGCGGGACATTTACCCCTTCATTGGCATTATGATTTCTCGACTGACAAGCAGCCTTGTGCTGCGGCCAATGCGCCCGTTGGTGCTTTGCAGAGCAGTAGTTGGCGTTTTTGCAGCGAGAGCACATCAATGAACTGCGACAGCCACACACTGTACAGATTTTGCAAGATGGTTCTATGGGGTCCTAAGAAGAAAGAAAATGAATCACAGCAGAATTGGAAGGCGATCCTCATCTTACCAATTCGTCGTCATCGTTTGGTGGTACCGCAGAGTAAAACTTATTTTGTCGTGGCAGCTGAGATCGGAATGCTGAAATGTTTCTAAAGGCAATGTAATCAGTAATAGGTATGCTCCTAAGCTCTCTGACTTACTCGTCTGTGTTAGCAACAAAACAACTAGATTCTCGACAAATAAATAGAAAAATCGTCCTATGGAAGCACTCGGGATTATCCTCAATTGGCGCATAAACCTGCGGGTCAATTTTATGAATTAATAAAAAACTGACATCGGTAACTACCCTGAAAAGTACCTGGCAGAGAAACGATTCAGGAGAGCCACATCTTTTGCATTTGAGTTCCTCGGTAGATGGAATCGTGTCTAAGTCTAGCCAAGCTGGTTTACCACCAATTTTGCTTGGAAAGTATACGTTCCGAAGCAGGGCTGAGTCACATTCTTCTGCAAATCCTAGATCAACTTGTTTTTTATTTTCAGTGGACATAATTCCTGTAGAAATGTGAAAAAATCCTCAAATGCGAGAAAATAAAAGACAAATACAAACTTCAAATTGGCTGTCAAATTCTGACAGTACAACATGTGCGGCCCATTAGTACACTAAAAACAAAAATTTACTTAAAAAAAATGTGCTTTATATTTATGGAGTCTATATTTTACTAATAATTCATTAAAAAATCAATAAACCGATTCAAATAACTTAAAACCTAGAACGGAACACATTGTGAACATAAAAAAATACAAATCATATTTAAAACCATTGTAACAGTCCACAGAGCCCTAGAGTAAATTGAAGTTCATCAAATTCCGAGGAAGTAACGCAGAGAGTGAAGTAGGTGAGACAATTTCATTGCCTAGAGTAATCTTACTAACGTGAGTGAGAAAGGGGCATAACAAGAGGTTCCTTCACTCTATATGCATAGTTTACAGTTAGGGTTAGGTGCAGGTGCCTTGTTAATAGCAGTAGCACTCACAGATTAAAAATAAAACTACGCAACAGCGATGAGGGGTCATACCCATTTTTTAAATACATTTTATCACTAATGGCTCAACAACTGCTGATAGGTAAGTGTAAAAGCTTCTTTGCACTATACGATTTGATACACAACATCTTGTACAACTCATTCTATAGATAATCGCAAACATTGTGTATTAAAGTTTAGCTCTAGCTCTATATACCTATATATTGGTTTTTTTATTGATATTAATATTCACAAAAGCTACCAAATTTTTTACCTTTATTGCAATTTCTAAGCTTTTCTTACTTTCAAACAGTTGCATGGAATAGACTTTCCAATGAGCTCATTTTTGTCCGGTATAATTTCTTGTTATTGATATATTCAGTATAATTGTAAAAAAAAGACACCACTTAATGGCCACTTCAACATTATAATGTCGTAGATACCACATTTTGGTGAATATCATAAACTCTCCATGAAAATTGAGGAATGTTTTGGTGTTATATAAACATTTCCAATAAACTTCAAAGACGTTTTTCCACAGCAATATAAAAATGTTGCTGACAAATAATACTCCGTGGATTTACAAAAATGCTAAATAAATATCTGAAGATTCCTTAATTCAAATTTAGCGGGAACGGTGGAATAATTTTCCCTTGTCATTTCTCGAGAGGTAGATCTTATACATACAATTTAGTTTCACTTGATTGGGTACGTAACATTGAGATTCCTCGTATCTTTGCTTCCTCGTTGAAATATTACGCAGTATTTTTTTTGCGCAATTGTTTGCTTGCGACATCTGAAAGAATCATCTATTTATTTCGCATGATGACATCAGGAGGACGGAAAACTACTTTGAATCATAAGCAACGATAATAGAAAAATACTCCGCAGTTATCTGGACGGCCACCCTTGGAGTTCACTGAAACTTAATAATACTTGAGTTTCAAACCAACTACATTAATCTGTCTTCTCTCTGTCTCTTTCCCTCTCCACAAAATGCCCGTGTCCTAAAATTAGTATAAGGGTATTCATATCCCCTTTCACACGTGCAAATTATAAAAAAAAAAAAAATTTAGTACTCGGTCTAGGACATCTGACTGCTTACCATTTATAATGCTTTAACTCATAACAAAATGCGAGTGTAATGCGAAATGCAAGTACTAAAGCCGTTTTCCACTGAGGATAAAATCAATCTTTTTTGATATCCATAGATAACTTTCTGCTTCTCATTGGGCAAATAGATCGATACTTCTTTTGACCTATATCATTCACAAATCACAAATCTATTTTTTTGAGAGATTTTCCCATTCTTTCATTCATCAAAGCTGTTTCAGGCCGAAGTTCGCTTTTCAAAATTGCAAATAAATAAAGCGATAAAATTTAATTTTCATCAATAATTATGGACTTAAATTAATGTATTGATAACAATGTCCAAATTGTTTAGATTAATTTTTGCACTTATGTTAATTTCAAAATAAATTCAAAGTCACATTGCAATAGGATAAAAAAAAAAAACTCATACAGCTTATGCATCTGTCAAAATGCTCACTTATACCACTACAAAGAGAAATCAATCTCGTTTTATGTTCCATTGGACATGATAAATCTTAAATCTGAGAGCACAATTGAAAACGAAATAATTTTTCTATTAAAAGTTATTACGTCAGTCAACTGAAATATATTTTAGTTGAAATATATCTTATGCGGCTAGATTTAAGCTACGTATATCAATTAGAAGAAATGTGATTCGAAAACAGTATTTTTTTGCCTACATACATCAACAACATACGAAAGCTATTCCTCAGAATAATTCTATTTTTGTATCATTATTTATGTTAATGATCATTTCGCAATGATAATGGAAATAAGTGAATGTTAAATCTTATCCAAGAAGTTTATTGAATGTAGGCTATTATTTTCTATTTAGCGATTTTTAATTATTTAATTTCCATTTCTTCGCTTATTTGTGATATGCTTTCCGTAATTTCCAGGGCAGTTTCTATATTTCACCGTCAGTATTGAATGCCCATTCATTAATAGTAGATGAGTTAAAACTAACTAAATTTTGTGCAAATGCTACTCAAAAAAAAAAAAAAAAAAACAAGAAGAAACACATTTTCAGCACTAGACTCTACCCGAAATTAATGCATTCCACCACAAAACTGTTCTACAAAAAACTTCCCTACATTATTTTGACATTTCTCGTCCGCGAAAAAAAGAAATAAACATGGCCATCCCCCGTTTGACAGTTTTTTCTTCAATAACAATAAGTATATCGACGATGTTGTAATGATTCCTTAAAAGAGTTCGTGAAAAGTCTCTTAACCAGCAAATAAGTGCTAAAATCCAAGTGAAAATATCCAAGGAACTCGTGCATTTGAATAGTATCATTAAAATGTAGAACATCATCGATCTCCCCGAGTCGTCATTTAACTTTTATTTTTTTTATCGGATTTTCATTGCGATTCTAAAAATATCCGAGAAACCGTACAGCAAGTGAGTAAGAGTGCAGATATTTTTATTCCTGCGCTTTTTTCAGTCCCTTTTTGTGAAATTTATAGTTTTGTTGGACTGCAACCAAGTTTTGAAAGTCGGGAACTAGGTGCCTTTGCTTCCCGTTCATGTAAAACTTACAGCAACAGTTGCGTCGCTCGGTGATATTTTTGGTGTTTTTTACAATTTAATAATTTGGCTGTGAATAAGTGCGCTGCAATATGTATAAATAAGTCGAAAGCTAGCTGCCTAGGCTGAATTCATTGAGGAAGGATTTTTCGCTTATGGAAATTTTGACATTCGGGCAAATTCCTTTGGATTTTCATTCATTCATAGAATTTGCGCGTAGGTTTGGATTCGTTCTCTTGCCTCCCCCTGTCGACAACGTCCACGTATTATATTAGTGCCATGGCATACGAGAAAAGGAGAGTCACCTCTAGGGGGATGATAATAAATATTTTATTGATTTTGCCTTCGTGTTTGTGTGTGGTTTTTTTTTTTTTTTTTTTGCTGCAGTTGTCGAAAAGAGTACGTTATGTCGTTGAAAACTTAATCCGGTGGGCGTTAAGAATTCACATGGCACTATATCACTTGGGATAACAAATGGTAACTACAAGTGTCAAGCCACTGTAGATTATATCTAGAGTACGTCAACGTGTGCAGGATATGTTTGTCATCTCCTCAAGGTGTTTTGAAGGTACTTTTAAAATGTTGTACCGGCGTTGTCAATCCAAAACGTTGTAAGTGTATAATCAATAAAGTGCAGTGTGTCAGTGAGGTACGTGGAAAACATGATTCCGTATCATATTACACTGCGTTTGCAATCTTGTTCAAGATCTGTCGAAATTCACATTGCAAAAATGGCCATGTAGCATGTAGTTTGTATTGTGTGCCCTCCATATTGTCGCCGTACCTGCATTGAGGATGCAGAAAAAAAAAATCTGCAACAACGGAACTGATCTCGTGGTAGTTCTGTGCAAAAAAAAAGAAAAAAAAAACGATGGGAGTGTCATTCACCCTGCGCTGCAGTGTGCGTCGTATACCATTCGGCTTCATATTTGTTTGCATTCTTCTCCTCAACTCAGATGGAAAAGTGGAAAAAAAAAAAAAAAAAAAACACCTTGAGCATGGTCATTGATGAGGAATGAAAACAACATGTCGCTCTGTGACTGTTACATACTACTCCACTCCTTATGCTGCTGTATACTCGCACAGTAGTTTACTCTACTTCCATGTCATTGTTTCTGGCTTATACGTACTTCATCACGAACAAGTTTCGCTATAAAAAATATTTCAAACATCAGCACTCGTAAATAAACAAAATTCTATGCTGTAGGGCGAATATCAAACAAAACGAAACAAGAAGAAAATAACAAATATAAAATCACTTTAAGCGAAAACAAAAGGCGACTCTGGTATGACTGCTTGATTACTAACACGATGCATGACTCACCCAAGGTTAAAGTATTCAATCGACGTCGGATAAGTTATTTTTTGTGTGACGAGTTTATGTAGAGAGTGACGATAGTGAGTGCGGAATGTTGTGCAGTACGGCGAGAAGCACTACATCTGCCCAAGTAATACTGGATGCAGGTTAGTTGCTTTCTTTTATTGGCATTTCTACTTAGGGCTTATATCCGCTTGGTACATACATACTTTTGAAATCGTGTACCGAATTTAAAAGCTTACAAGTCGTAATGCTAATGTACATATGTCTTTAGTGCTTTATAGCTTTTCTTAAATACGTAGAAGAAACCCGAAATCAAATGTTAATTAGACTTTGATTGACATTAATTAAAAACTGCGGCCTATTTGCTTCAAAAGCGAAAGTATAAACGAATTTACATACATATGTAAATACGCCGCTACGTACGATTTCTCATCTATTTTTTGAGGTTTTTTCAAAAAGTAGAATGACAAGAACATAAATTAAACACTGGTGCCGGCATATACTATATGGAAGTACTTCTTCTCGCGCTCCGGTACAATTCGGCCAAATTTTCATATGCACATACGTACATACATATGTATGTATGTTGTTAAGAAGGGCATAAAAGAGAACTAAAAAAACAATATTACAAATCGTTACCTGCCCTATCAGCTGAGATAAGGAAGGTGTGAATTTACACCGGTCCGGAACCAGCATATAATCGTATATAGGAAGCAACACGTGCGTATGATTAAAAGGCGTGAAAAGGCATAGCGTCAAAATATCAAGATCTACTGAACAATTATAAGTGGCCAAGTGAAAGTGAAGTAATATTAAGTTGTACGACATGAAATGCCCTATTCGTTGGCATCTATAACTCTCTTCTAACGTGATTCAAAGTCAAATATTCCTTTTTTTTTTGTAGAAGTCTTGACTTTTTGACTCAATGGGATCTTCTTAGGCTTTTATGACCTCTGCTCGGTTACGGAATACTTTCTGCCAGCAAAATGACGTGGATGCGTGAAGATTTTCAAATCCCAACTGCAACGGTTTTTGCACCGTTACGCGTGAGGTATGGAGTCTAGCATTTTCATGCAATAGGATTTACCAACGCAGACTGCTTTTCAGACAATTTTGCATGCATTATGTCGATTTCCTTAAAATATTTTATAGAGTTTATCGTTTCCCCATTTCGATGTCCACCAGATTGTCACCATAACATTACCTGGGTGAAGACCGGGTTTTGGGTGTGTTTTGGTTTTTCGTCTGCATACGACCATTGCCCGGTTTTTTACAGTAGTCATACAGAACCCATTTTTCATCACAGGTGATTATCCGGTGCGAAAACGGTGCAATTTTGTGTCTTAAGCTATGCTATGCATTTGGGACGCATTCAGTCCATGGAGTACCTACTTGTCGATTTTCTTTACCTTTCCTATGAGAGAAAGGTGTCAACTTATTGTCATGGGAGAAACTCCCATATTCTGTGTAATGTCTCGCACCGATTTAGTTGGGTCTGCATTGCTCGTCATCAATTACCGTTTACTGTTTCCCACGTGGTTCATTTTCGACTCTAAAATCTGCCGAACTGAACTTCCCAAACCAACGTCGAATGGTGCCTTCATTTGCCGCTACATCCTCAAATGAGTCATTAATGTTTTTCGCTGCCAGAGAGGCATTATGTCCCAGTTTAAATTCATAAAGGAAAACAGTCCGAATTTGAACTGTCAACAGCATGTTAAACTATTCCTAGAACCCTAAAAGTCTCACAAGTCAAACACACATACCACTTTAACTTATAAAAAAAGAAAATTTCGCCTTTTGGCATAGGTTTTCACTCGAGAGATTCTTATTTCGGACTGAGTGAAAGTCGGACATTTCATGTGGTAGAACCTAATATCAGATGATTGCAAAACTTCGTGTCTGATCTTCATACGTGGCGAAAAAATTTGCTGTATGACGTGCCTAGTGTTTGTTTTATTGACTTGTTGTATACCAGTGGATAGGTCGTGACATCATAAGTCATTTTATCGCTAAACCCCGTTAAGTTAATTTGTGTGTGAAAAAAAAAAAAATCTAAGATGGAGAATGAAAAATCATCAACATCGTCATGTAATGCTATACGAGTTTCGATAAGGAGTGAGTGTTGGAACTGCAACAAAAAAAAAAAAAAAAACATTCAGAGCATTTATTCGGATCGTGCTCCTGCTCTTAGGACAGTTAAAAAGTATTTCGGAATGGTGATATTAACTTGGAAGATCAACTCCGTTCTTTACGGCCTTCCGGCATTGATGACGACATTGTGCGTGCCTAGTTGAAAATAACCCAAGGATTTCAACTGAGGAGATTGCTGAGAGGCTGAATATTGACCATTCGTCAGCATTTCGCCATTTAAAGAAACTTGGATTCCAAGCTCGATGGAAATAAATAATAAATCTCTGCTTGGACGCCATGAAAGGGAATCTTTTCTGGATCGAGTCATAACTGGTGACGAAGTGGATCCTGAACAACAACGTGCAACAGAAAAAGGAGCTGCTAATAAGCAGGTGAAGGTGCAGAACCCGTGGCAAAAGCTGGCTTGCATCCAATGATGGTATTGCTGTCTGTTGGGTGGGATTCTAGGGGAATCATTTTTTTCGAGCTGCTTTCACCATGCAACCAAGTACTGTGAGCACCCACCGTATTCTTCAGACCTTGCCCCTTCAGATTTTCAATCGTTTCGGTCTCTTCAGAATGGTTTGAATGGTAAGAAATTTCGTTCCGTGGAAGATGTCGAAAACTATAATACCTTACAACGTTTTTTGAAGAAAAGCCAAGCAGTTTCTATGAAAACGGAATCCACAAGCTTGTGAAACGTTGGAAGACAGTTGTAAAAAATTAGGTGAACTATATTATATAAACGATTAATAAAATTGTTTTCTTTAAAATGTAACCGCTGTTTCATCTTCAAATCGGGCACGAACTTTTGCAATCATCTGATACTTTGATTATTCGAATTTGATGACTATGGGTTCAAAACGTAGCTAGAGGTAAGGCCAACGAGCCTACTTAATTTTTAAAGTTTCACCCCGACAGGAAAATTATTCACATCGTGCGGGTAAATGGTATATTCGATTTCAAATTTACACTGAAGTTTGAAAGTCTTAAGAACTAAATATGTGTTCAAGAGAACAAAAGTAGGCGGTGGAATTCCACCCATCCTGTAATACTTTGCTAAATCTCAGCTAAGTATCTGAACGCACCTATCTTGAAGAATATTTTTCCAAAAATGTCTGCAGCGGTGAAATTTGACCCTATCAGGCAGGAAAGAGTTCAGTTCATTTCATAAAAACATACGATGACTCCGAAAACACGCGTCAATGTTTTTGGACCCTGTTTTTGTCCCTCAATAATATACAATTACTTACATATAAATATGCACACTTAAAAAAAGTTTTTACCAAAGTTTGGTACCCTAGTTTGTTGAAAGCAACCGTAGTTAAAACGTGTTGGTGTCCATTTCGTTATTCGTTATTCACTACAAATACTACAAAGTTCAATTAAAAGCTGAGTTCACTGTCTCTGCCTCTTGTAGAAATTAACCACTGGCAACCCAGATTTTGAACACAATATTGTGGTTTATTTCCGAAACGGGTTAGTAAGAAACTGCAGCTTTTCCATGTGATCTAATGGTCATCTTCCAAGGGCTGTGCTCATGTAATTATATTTATATTATACCTGGATTGATTGTGGCATTGTGCCTCTCCATTTAGCGTGTTTGATATCCATTTCTGTTCTTCACGCATTTTGCATGAGACTTTATTCACAGCTTTATTCGTCTCTGATCGATTTGCACTCTACAAGCCGAAATGTTAATCTTTACTCGGTACATAGGTTCTATCTATCCAACCTTTTCACTATAGTGACGTCATCTCACACAGTTCTTCATAGTTTTGCTCGCAAATAAGAAAAGTGCCCAATTTTGATGGTAATTCGTCCCTTGTTTGTAATATTTGCTTATTTGTAAAGAAATATTTTTTTTTTGCGATATACAATTTTTGTTATCGACAGCAGTTCTATTCCGGGGAACCCCGATAATTTTTGGTGTTTGTCTAGCATTGAAGGGAGCGTACACAAATTATAAACATGCCACCGACCCCCGTATTTTCATCACCCACATGCGATTCCTTCAAGTTGAACCTGAAAAGAGGAAAGGAGAAAAGAAGTGTTACTTTGGTTATTCTGTAGGAATGTTACATACTGCAAAGTTGGCCGCGAAAATAAATTTGTCACACTCTGACTTGGAAAGAGACTGAGGTAAAGAAATGCATTAAATTTAAGTCTTTGCTGATTATTGGTTTTTGGAAATACTAATCGCAAATGAAAAGAAAAACGATCTGAATTTTACTGTCCACCAAAAGCGTGCTTTATTGTGTATAGGCAGTTGCAAAACATTCTAAACTCATCTACTTTTTCGTTACTGACATAATCACTTTGGCCTGCCATTCAAATATTTGTCCGCTCAAAGCCTCAATATCCAGGCAGAGTTCAACTATATTCCACTTTGTTGTTATTTTATTGTTGGGTTAAGAATGACAATTCCCATTTGGTCTTGGGGTGGCATTTATATTTGACGAGTATATGGAGTGAATTGCGTTTACCTACAGTTGAGTTTGAAGGTGCAGAATTCGAATTAACTACTCGAAAGCTATAAACTCTGGATTTTGGAAACACTCAAAATCCTTACCCTGCTTTCATTTATTCTACGAAGACGTGAATGTACTGAATTTATGTTTTAATATTATCACACATTCCGATTGGTATAGTTAAAACAATTTTGCTGATTTGCGTCGTTAAATCTAGTCCAGCACCACTGCGGGTAGCAACTTTGCTCCCAGATACGTCGAAATCTGCACGCGTTCAATTTTGTTCTCATCCAGTGTCCAACTGCGTCGCTATTATGCTATATCAGCTAAACCTATAAATTTCGATTTGTGGCATTGTGCTTTCCTACCACATATCTTGGAACAGACCACGAATTGAATACGTAGGAATTATTTCCAGTTTACATTGGTGTATTAATTAAAAAAAAAAATCGGACTGAAATTTACTCTAAATGCTTTTTTATGTGTGTTTATTTCCATCAACTTCACACTTATAAAAGCATTTAAACTAAACTTTATCAGTTCTATCCAAAGTTTATTCTATGGCTAATCTGTGAAATATAACATGAAATAAACAACTTGTGCTGACTAATTCATCGCACTGCACTCAGTTACCACTTGTCTCTGAGTGAGTAATACTTCTTCCGAATCTCTGTTTATTTATTTTGCACACAATAGCATGTGAGTATCATATTTGTGTTGTATAGTAAATTGGTATAGTGTAACACGATAACTTTTAATGAACCGGAAAGTAGAAAATTTGATTACTATTTTCATGATAATTTGTCACTCAAGTTATGGCACCAAACCTAAAATAATGAACAAAAACTTGCTAAGCTGATAAGAAAACGTATGTTGTACAAACGGTGTTTCCCAATTTTTCTGTTTACTTAACTGCTTGCAACAATGCCGAATGGATCATTTTTCACGCACCGGGTTTTTAAACAGTATGGACGCCGTGGCTCAGTGGTAAAGTGAGTGATCACTGATTGAGAGACTTAAGGTTCGAGTCCCAGAAATAAAGTTGTTCACTGTTCCACCTCACGTGAACGTCTGAAAAACATCCGAGACTAAAATTCACTTAGAAGCTTCTCTCAATCGAAAAAAAAAATTGGACTTTGAAAACGCCATAAAAGTATAGGTCGAGTAGCTAGCTATATATATTATATTTATGTATATATATATATATATATATATATTTATATGAATTCTTAAGCTGATAACACCTGTTGAAGGTGGCAACTTGTTTCTTTGAAGTGCACCTCAACTGTGTAGCCTCTAGAAATCTATAGCGACGTACAGATTGCTATGGGTGTGTTGCCATAAAAGTAGATGGAGCAAGAATAGATTATGAAGAATATTTGTTTATAGATAACCACAGACACTCCTTCAGATTTTGGTAGTGCTAATGCTTCTGTAATAGAGAACTGTTCTTAGATATCTTCCACATGATATTGCCTTTTGGAAGTAAAAAATATATTTTGGCAGGATCGATAATCAAGACGTTGATATTGTACTTTTTTTTGAGACATCATGGTGCTTCGTTTTATTTTCGTTTACTGTTGAATACATTTACTATTACCAGTTCTATAATAACTTACGAAAAAGGTAAGGTATTACTGCATATCCCTTCGTGTCAAATTAGAAGGAAAGTATTCATATAGATTGTTATTTACAATATCACGTTCCTTTCAACGTTAATGAAAACGCAGTCAAAACAATTTGCTACCATATTAATAGTCTGCTAATGTAATAATGTTCTTATTTTTGATTTTGTTTTTTTACTTAAAGCATTCATTCATTAAAAGGGTAAACAACCAAAGAAAAACAAAAAAAAAAAAAAAAACGATAATAAAAGAGAGTAAAAATGTCTGATTTTGTGCCACGTGATATTTTACCGGATTTGTGGGAGGAGATCCTCCGCAGGCATTGGACATTTCTAGAGACTGAAGAAAGTATGCAGAAATTGGAGGAACGCAAAAAACTTGAAGGTTAGTAAGCAAAGATTTTATTCATAAATTTTAAATTTAATTGTTTTTTTTTTTTTTTTTGTTTTTTTTTAGGCTGCTTGAAAGAGTTCCTCTGTGTTGTGCCACATGATAGGAAATTTTTTCTACCCGAAACAGCTCATGTATTGAAGAAGACGGTGAAAGAATTGGAGGATTTTAACGCGTTTAAAGCAATGATTGGATTCGAGTCAATAAGTCAATATGCCAATAATTTATTCACGAAACCATGGAGGAAGGAATACAGAATAATAAAGGTAAATTATCAGATGAGTTATTATATACTTGAAAAAATGCGTTTATGTACTAAATTGTGTCCGCAACAGAGAATCTGTGGCTTGAAGCTGTGCTAAATATGAAGCCCAATTTGATCTTTTAACCAGTTGAACACACCCTACCGCTCTCTATGCTTTCAGTAGCCTCTTCGATTCTTTAATCGCGCTCAAGAAGGCGGTAGTGCCCAAATGCTTCTTGATTAATATCCGATGAAAAGTCTGGAGCAACAATATCCAGAGTACTCTTAATAGAAGAAGGTAGAAGAGTGGAGAAATGCGGTTATCATCAGCCTCCAAAACTGTATGGGTCGAACAAGATAGTACCTCAAGAATAAGTATCAGCTACAACTGTCCTTAGACACCTCATGAAGGCCTTGGACGGCGTAAATCGAATTGTTCGGCATGCCTTGTACAGACAAAATACATTTTTGAAAAGTAAATGCTTTCATTGGCTCTCTACGGGTGTGTTGAGTGGGACGTGAGTTCTAAATGGGGTTCGATGGCCCTTGGCACTTTTTATTTCAAAATTACATTATTACAGAAAAAGTCAAAATTCGTCTGACAAAAGTCGTTAGATTGTTAAACTCATTCGCTCCTCTTAGTTGGGGAATAAGAATTTGTTTAAAAAGCGAGTACACCCTATCCCATAGGGCATATTAATTTTGATACATATTGTTTGTAACATACATAGGCAAAGCCCCAAAAGTACATAAATATATTTATGATCAGCATCGAGAGTTATGTCGATTTAGCCATACCAGTCCGTCCGTTCTTAAATTTTGAGTTACGATGATAAAATTTCGTATAAACGCTAGTACAAATGTAACAATTTTTAAAATCTGCCTACTTCTCAAAAACTTTACTTCTTAAAGTTGCTCTCCACTGCAGAGGTTGGAAATTTTGGTTTTTAGAGTTTTTTTTTTAATTTGTGACATCTCTTCTTATTTCTGAAGTCGAAGGACTGAACCATTTCCGGATATTTGACAGCCATGATAGCTCTTCTTCCTTCTATCCTTTCTTGCGAAATAAGTTAGAGAAGTTTGTACTTATTGTTACGTAAAACGTGTCCTAGGTATTCGAGTTTTGTTTTTTTAACCAACCTACGATTGTTATTCTGTCTATCCAGAAGATGCGTAATATTCTTCGTTCGATGTATTCACATTTCGAATACTTCTATTTTTCTTATCATTACTCTGTGTAACGTCCAGGTTTCTACCTCATACAGTAGTACCGATCAAATATAGCGTTTAACTAGATCTCTGAGTTAATTTCTCTGCTGCATAATACTTTTTTTTGTATTTATTTATTAGGAAGAGTTATTATTAATTATCATTCCTAGATACTTGATATTGCTGACTCTTTCTATGTCCTTGTTGTTTATTTTTAGCTCGAGGTTCAGTATTTGCTGTTTTCCAGTTAGTACCATAAGCTTTGTTTTGGCGGTGTTTATTCGTAGTCCTTATTTGTTACTTACACGATTCAGCCTATTCATTATGTTACTTTGTTTATTTATATCGCTTGCTAAAGATTTCTTAGGAGTTTATATTGAAAAGCAATGGTGATAAGATGCATCCTTGTTTCATTCCTTTACGGATTTCTACTTCTCCTGATTCTTCTCCTTCAATTGACACCAATATAGGTTTTTAATCACTCTGCTGTTATTCATGTCTCTATGTTTGCTATCAAAGATTTCTATCATTTTGTTGTGGGAAACTCTGTCATGTGCTCTTTCGTAATCCTCTAAGCGTGCAAAAAGGTATTTGTTCATCTTCAAGCAGCTCCTTGCTATGGGTGTGTTGCCTCACAGCTCCTCACGGGTACCAAAGTCATATCTTAATCTAAATTGAGCGGAGCTAATGTGTATTATTTTTATCAAGATCATTAAGCTTATTGTTATGCAGTCATTACACTGTATGGCTGATTAGTATCCGAATACTTTCTTCATCTATAAGCTTCAGCAGGTCGGTCGGTAATCCATCTGTCCCTATTGCTTTTTTATTTTTGGATCCCTTCAGAGCTTCTTCCTTCATTATTCCGCCTTTCTTCCATTATTGTTAGTATTTCATTTGTCATCCACTCCTGTCTTGGCCCCTGATTTCTGTTGTTCAGATGTCTTTCTCCCGGGTCCAATAGTACTTCCTTAAACTTCGTCCATCTGGAATTAATGTTTTCTGCATTAGTTTGGCCTGTACTCATCTGTGTAAGTTTCTCTTTTATTTCTCTTTTAACTTGTTGGTTTAATCGTCTTCCTAAACCTTTTGTGCATGATGATGTAGTTTTGATTTCTAACTATGGATTCTGTTGTGCGACTTGGCGAGGTCCACATATAAACCGGGCTGCTTAAACCATGTGTTTATGGTGACTAGTTCATTTAGTAGAATCCAAATAGCTTTGGCTCTAATTCATTTGTATTCCCTAAACCATAGTCGCCCACTACGTCTTCAATTCTTCCTTTTCTCACCAGTAGTGAGATTGATTGTTCGCAGACATTTGTTTGGGGGCATACGAGTACACCTGGAAAGATAAGACTACTGTGTACTGTGCACTCTTATATTTGAGTTGCCTTAGTATTACTCGTTTTGATAGGTACGGATTTTTTAAGTTTTTCTGCGATTAGAATTACTACTCCGTATCTCTGTTAGTTTGTGTCGGCGCATGCGTAGTATAATGGTAGCCGTTTTTTGATATATAGTATTTATGTTTCCAATCCATTGTACGTCGGCTATTCCCAAAATATCTATCTTGAGTCTGCTCGCTTCTTTGGTGATGTTATCTACTTTTCCTGTTTGGTACAGGCTTCTAACGTTCCATGTTTCAATATTAAGATTAAGGTACCCAACCGGTGATTCTTATCTCCCTCTGGGGACTGAGGGCAAATGTATTTGTATGTGTATTCATGACGATTATTATTAGGAAATGATGGTTATTATTGAGAAGTTGTTTCCCGTTGGCTTCCCCTCTTTTACTTATTTTTTTCTGTATCTCTATTCTTGTTGTTGTTGTCTGTTTTGAGGTTTTGTTGTTGCTTAACTATTCGTTTTCTGAATTTCTTTCTCAAGTTTAGTTTAATTCATTATCCTTTATCATAGCTGCGTCTTAAACCATTAAATCAATTTCCACTGTGTATTTCCTTAAACTGTCGATTTTGGTGGAGTTGTCGATACACCTTTGTGGAGCTCTTTTCTCCCTCTACTACTGGATTTTTTTTGTTTGTGTTTGTTTATCATTTGTTCTGTCAAGCCTCCCTTTATCTTTCTCTCTTCCGGTGTGATCTGATCTGATTTGTTTATTAAATCGACTTCTTTTCCGTACACAAACAGTTTGTTTATTATTAGAGGTATTCCCGCTTCGTTGTATCGGGTTTTGTATCGTTTCTGTCAATTAATCAAGTTTTTATAAATGGAAAGAATTGGAGGAGGAAAATGTGGTGATAAATAAAAAGCACAAATTGTGATTTTATAAACAAAAATCAACTGATTTTGACATAAGCTTCACTGTTGCTACAAATATGAAAGACTGCGTCCACTTTTTGGTGTAAAAATACAATTTTACACTTTTACAAGATACAACGAAACGAAATACAACGAAACGTGAAAACCCCTATTATTTTTACCATCGCTCCATTTTCATCTAATTCGTGGGCAAGTTTGATTATGGTTTTCTTCGTTATACGTTCTGATATCGATAGATCATTTGTATTGATTGGCACCTTATAGTTTTATTTTTTGTTGCGTTATTTCAGCTTTTTACATGCACCTATAAGGGCAAGTATTGGTTTCCTGAAAATGTTCGACCCCGAGATTTTGATTAAACTTGACATTACTATGATAGGGAAACTCAATAAAATGGGTCAATCAATTCTGTCGTACGCATGACTGCAGCTTAAAGGGCTGGACGAATTTTCTTCAAACTTCATATCTTGGATTAAGTGAGTCTTAATTCGAGGCAAAATCGGAATTGTCCTTCTAATCCCAAAAATGAACGGTACTTTATTGATGAATTTTCTCGAAAACGACTGATGAAATTTAATATTGTATTATGGTAAAATTACGTTTAACGGTACTTTGCTTATTAAACTGATTTTATCGATTTTGTTCGAAATCAATATTTGAAAATTAAGGCATACCAAGTTTACAAAAATCTTTGAAATTTTTTTTTTTTTATATTTTAACTAACTTTTTAATGATATTGTTCAAATTTTAAATCTGATGGAGTACGTGCGACCCAATCATGCACTTTCTCTTAAAAATGAAACAAACCCGATTAAAATGGGTCTTGTTTTGCTGTTATTGCGTTTTTCAATTATTTTTACAAAGTTTATTTCTGGTTCTAATAGATTCACGTCTAGCTTTGTTTTCATCGAATGTTTGACCAGATTTAACAACTTTTCTTAATTTTCTCCTGTTTTGTTAACGTTGATATGTAATATATTATTTCCTTGATAATTTTTGTCGCATTATTAATTTTGCTTGGCGATTGTTTCTTTTAGGTTCTTTATTTCCCCTGCTAGTAAAGGGTGTTTTTTTTTTTGTTAAAATTTTGTTTTTCGAATTGGCAATACTTTTTCAAGCGACAGCCAATTTGACAGCTGACATTTGATTTGTGCTGAGCTTGGTTTGCCATTTCACCATGAATATACTTACGCCAGAATAATGCTTGCAAATTGTTCAAATTTATTTCGAAAATCGTGGTTAAGTTCGCGAAACTTACCGTGAACATTTTATTTTTTTTCATCGTAAAATTTTGTTCAGGAATGAGCCTCATTTTTAGTTGAATGGCTACGTCAAAAAGCAAATTTGCCGCATTTGGAGTGAAGAAAATCCACAAGCCATTATTGAGACGCCGTTACATCCACAAAAAGTCACTGTTTTGTGTGCCTTATGGGTTTCAACAAGACGGCGCAACATGTCACACAGCGCCCCACAATCAATTTATTAAAGGAAATATTCGATGAGCGCATAATTTCGCGTAATGGACTAGCGAATTGTCCTCCAAGATCGTGTGATTTAACACTTTTGGATTATTTTCTGTGGGAATATGTGAAGTCGCTAGTCTACAGCGATAAACCAGAGACGAGGATGACTTGGAAGCCAATATTCGCCGCGTTATTGCCGATATTCGGCCCCAGTTGCCCGGAAAAGTAGTCGAAAATAGGACTTTCAATTTGCGCTTTATTCGAGACAGCCGCGGCGCCCATATGCCCGAAATCACAGTAGTGCCACGTTCACTGTTTGAGGGTGTTTTTTTTTTTTAAAAAAAAAAACAACATTTCATGTTTACTGTTATAATTAAATCTTATTCTGAACGTATGATCAGAATCTCTCAATTTTGGTTACAAATTATTTTAATAAAGCCCTAGAAACGGATTTTATAATCAAATTTCTTAAGAATCGCGCTAATATCCTCTTTCTACGTATAGAAAAAGATCGCATTTGAATTGCAAATTTTACAATGTCATGCCTACTTTATTAGGGATGGGTTTTAAGATGCGAGAGTAACTTTTATCTATGTTTTATAAAAAGAATGTAGTGTATGGATGCATAACTTGGAGGCAGTTATTTCTAAACAAAGACCTTGAATATGCCTACAGCGGCAAGTGAAAAGACATATTGAAGATGCTAAAAGCGTTTTTTTCGACATCTTTGGTCAACGATCGAATGACCGATCATTCCTAATCGATTTTTGTTTGACTTACTAACAGAGTCTACACATACGAGTATAAAACTTAGTTGTCTGTGGGAAGAACGATTTAAGAGGGAATTTCGTGACATCGATTAGGGAGCGGCCAGACAAATTTAAGTTATGCGATACTACATGCATGTGGTAGTAAACGCTTGTTGATTCAAAGTTGTGATAAGAATAAAATGAAAAGAAAGAAACCATCAAATTAAAGAAAATAATAAATCTAAATCCTATTTCGTTCTTTCAGATGTACTCTGGTTTCTATCAGCACGAAATCAAGTCAAATTTAGTTGATGCCGAGAAACTCTTCGAAGCGATGGGCTATCGTCAGATATCCAATCAGATCCTTGTATTGGATGGTCCCATATGCCCAGATCAAGTTACAAATGTATCACGTGATGCAATGGCTGCCTACGTTGAATGTCAAATCATGAAGCAGGTGAAAGCAGGGCTGACGGCTTTGCCAATTACTTGGCATGACATATTCAAATTTAGAGAAACTCACTTAGGTATGAAACACAAAATGCTTGAAATTCTTGTTGCAAGTTACCTTTTGGTAACGTAAAGTGGCTTGCAAAAACCTTTTGTAACATCAAATCTCACCAAAAAAGTAAAATTTAGACCTTTCGTTTTTTCTCTTTCAAAAGGTGGAGCAACCCAAGCAATAAAGGCCATAGCCTACGCAGAGCAAGAGAGGCGTTTCCGCAATAAGAAACTGGCTACGGGTAAGCTATCAAAATTGCATAAGCAAGAAACCTATTAATTAGTCGATTATGTAGAGTCCCAATTCGCGCCACAAGTACCGCCTCCACCTGTTACAACAGTAGCACCACAAACTGGAACATCTTGCGATAACTGCGCTGTACACGGTAACTACCATCACCACTTGCATCCATCTGCTGGTCCTCTTATTCACCAGATGCCAAATGGCTGCAATATGCGTTCTCAACCAAACTACAACCCTTCCTGCAGCATTCATCACCCCACAAGCAATCTTATGCACTGCAAGCATCCGAACTATTCACAGATGTCACACTCTAAAAGTCTAGAGCACTACAACGAGCATCCTGACGGGCCTCCTCTGCCTCATCGGCATTCTTTTGATCAGCCCCCACAAAGTCAGCAGCCACAACATCTCTATGACAATACTTACGACTGCGTGGACAGCTACCAGAATGCTTGCAATTTCAACGCCTACAACCATCCTTACAATGTGTCAGGTAATCGCTATCCACTTCCCTATAACATCTCCAGTCAGCTTAATAACCATAACCAATACGCGTACAATGGTTCCGGAAATATGTATCATCCGGTTGCTGGATGCGGGCATAAAATCCTTGCGACGGGAGTGGCTATGGATAGCGGTGGCTGCGGTGAGTGCAACGGCTATGCAAAAATAACTCCATGCAACTATCCGCATCATCAGTCGAGAAATAGCGGAGGCAACAAAGACTTTCAAGCCTACAGGCAGAGATCGTTTCCGCCAGATCATCAATTGATTGATTTCGAGGAACGACCAGCGCCACATGAACTTCCTCATTCACACTCCCGCTCTCAAAACAACAGCTTCGACTACGGTGATCGCACCACACAGGTCTATGATAATAGACGAAGTCGAGCTAGCATGCAGTCGGCAGCTCTGCCATCGCAGAAGGACATCTACAGCCGCAATCACAATCACATCGAAAGCTCTGATGACTTGGATGGGAATTATGTGTACGCAACCCCGACACCTGGTCGACATAGGAGGTCAACGACTGATAAATATCTGAAGAACTCAGAAATCCTACAGGAGTATGAGAAGAACTTAGACAATAAAAAGCCACCACTGGAAAGCACAGCACGGACTAATGGTGGTACACACACAACGCACCTTGTACATGCACCCCCGGACAATTACGATAGCTACGAGGATTTCGTGAATATTGAGAATACCAAGAGCGCAGCAGAATCGACTGCAGGAAAATCTTCCAGAGCCAACAAAAATCAAGATGGCGTTGGTTCGTTCGAAACCTGGGACTATGTGTTTCAGAATCTCGAAAGGCATGGCTACTCTAAGGATCTGGGGGAACGAGGCGACCTATTGGTACAAAGTCTCGACCTAGATTCGTTGAATATATCGACTGGCAGTAATATCGCCACAGATAAGCGTCGTGTTAGTCGCAACTTGGAAGCAAAGCCTCGACCTCAGAATGGCGACATTGCAAAGTCAAAAACTCTTGAAAAAGCTCCAACGGTTTCACGAACTAGAAGTGGTACAGAAAAGTCAATCCTGAAGCAACAACCAAAGCAGGTTGAGAATGGACAATCGTCGCACTTGAAGCCGACCCTCAAATCAAATCTCAAACAATCGACGAGCTTAAATAATAATTTCGAAGATGACCACCAGCATCATCACCCAGTCGAACGAGTCGCCTCAAATCGATTAAGTAGTTCGTCGCGAACACCCTCGAGCAGTACAAACACAAGTACTGCAACCATCACGCAAGTGATTGTGACAAGTCCGAACGAATGGAGTTGTAGGTTTTGTACGTTTCTTAATCCGGATTCGAAACGAATATGTGAGATGTGTTCTCGGAGTAAAGATTTTAATTTGGAGTCGACTAACACGCCGACTTGCGTTTAATTTATTTGCATTATTTATGGCTTGGTTTCATGAACTATATATTCTATTAGATTGTTTTTTTCCTCCCGAATTGTTATATTTGATTTATTTACGTTTGTTGGTTTGATATATAGTTAAAATTGTTTAAAAAAAATGTTATGTGTTCTAAGATGATTGTTTACCCAGAAACTTGTCCAATAGTTTCGTATCTTAAATAATTTAAAAGGAAACTTTTCGTTTGTTGTTTGGATGATAATATGGTTAGTGGCAAATGTTATTTCTATTCTTATTTATCTAAGTCTAGAAAATTAATACAAATGACAATTGATTGCATTTATTAAAAGAAAAAGAAATAAAAATTAAAAAAAGGCCACAACATGCTTCTCTGCTCAGACTGCAATACTCGAAGAAGTTCCTTTCAACTTTTATTTATATTTGTATCATTTTATTTGTATAGATCCTCTTGTAAACAGTAGTAAAATGCTTGCCTTGATCAGTAAAATTATATTTGCTTGGAATTTGTTAAGTTAAAAAGTTTATTTTTTATTGTAACTTTAATTTGATTTTATTCCCTAAATAGCTCAGCTATTGATCGTCATCTATTTTATTTTAAATCAATGTATTGCCGGCAGACATTCGATTGATATTTTATGGTGATCTGGTAATAAAATCTACCTCTCATCAAATTATCATTCGAATACCGGGGTTATATCTGAGTCTCTGTAAAAAGAAAACATTTTTGCTGGTAGTGCTTGTTTGTGGCGTACTGAATAAGTACCACTTATGTACATTTGCCTGTTGCTTTGGGTCAAGTTTTAGCCCCAGGTTTGGCCCGCAGTGCTGAAATCGAAACACTTTTCCAGTTTTCTTTTTTTATCTGCTCACGGAACCATTTAAAAATAATAGCCAAAGCGGAATGATAGGTTCGTTCTTATGTGTATGTGTAAAGGTGCGTTTTTAATTATAGCGAACGAATGAACAACCGAACTCGTTTGGTCCCCAAGCGTGCGTTCTAGTTGTAGGAGCGATGGAACCGAAACACCTGACCGAGATTGATATTCTGATGGTAACGTCTCTGCCAATACGGTAGTTGGCGTTGTAATACATAGTATAATTTTTTTTTTTTGGGAATACAATGCTGCTGATGAACACTTAGACAATGTGTGCATCTACTTGTAGAGAATTTTTAAATCCAAAATTTTCGAATCATTCAATCAATTGTCTGTTTGATGGATTGCTTTCGATCATATTTTTCTACCAATATTGTCCGTTCAATGATTTGTTTGCGATTATTTTCTTTTGTTGTTGCCTACACGTGAAATTGCTTAGTTTGAAGAAAGCTTTCAGAGAGATTTTACACACATTCTGGGAGGGAAAGAGCAAAACAGCTGCAACTACAAACAGCTGTGACGTAACAGAATCGTGAGTTGTCAGCAGTAACGCCCGGACGGAAAGTGTGTGCCTGAAAATCGTTTTTCTTTCCAGCAAGAAAAAAAAAAAAAAAAATGTCTGAGTAAGATTTCCATAAAGCAAATCAACGTCAGTTGTGTTTTAATAACGTGTTACCCTGCTAAGAAATCACTTGTTTCCCCCGAGGGGACAACCGTGCTGAACAATTACGGCACTTGTCTTTACCTTTCATGTATGGAATTAGAAATATAATTTTTTATCGTATTTGCATTTTCTCATTTGATCATTTACCTTTCTCTTAATTAATACGTTTTCCCCTTTTTCATTTATTTTTCCTTCTAGAGTCTAGAGCGAAAATTAAAAACTTTCGAATGAAAAGTGTATCCACCCTAATTCGAATATGTACTCTGTCACGTTCGAATCGAATGTAACTGTTGCTAGCTTAGCTCTTCTTTGATTATTTGCAAATTTTTCCAAGTTTCCAAAAGTAAATCGCCTGCTGAATAACTTTCTAATGATTTGCTAAGCTTGCAACTTTAAGGGTGGCCACGATGTAGTGATGTATTTGTTCATGACCCGAAAGGTGCAGAGAGAAACGAATAAAATATAAGTTTCTCCAACCATACAACAAAAGGGGTTTCTGCCGGATTCGATTCTGAGAGTAGCTATGTTTGGTTGTTTGCATCTTGCAATCATCTCTTAACAACTTTCCGCTCTAATGCTATACTCCTTCTATATCTTGTTGGAAAAGTGCAGACGCATCGGGTTAGGTTCCCTAAAATTTCCTTTTACATTAACACAAAGATAAGAAAATCGTTCAAAATGTGCGATTTATTGCCGTATTACGATTCGCGATTCAAACTAAAAATATGTATGACGAATGTAACTGCTTACTATAATGTTTTGCGAATGGGACAACTCGGGAGCGGTAAGATTGACCACAATTCAAAATCTATAATATTTTTGAAATAAATCCCGTGATATGAATATAATGTGAGATTATAATTTTCGAGGTTTTGATATTGCGAGATTTCGATATGCGAGATTTTGAAAACAAGATTTTGAAATGAGGTCAATTGTACCCAACCCGGACAACTCTCATTAGCCCCCTCAAATAATAAAATATTTAGTGACCAAATTGGCGAATGAAAGTCGGAAAACAAAAACAATTTCACTTGTTTGTTGGAACTCGTTGCTTTGAACTGTCATTTTTATTTAGTTTGCGAATGATAATACCGAGTATTTATTAAGAATGGTGATTAACGCACAGCGCTCAACTCGTGAACGACAATGGGGCCCATAATCTCTGTTTCTAAAAGAGCGGCATAATACTTCCCCTTTTATCGAACGGCTTAATTTTTCCCAACATCGAAGCTCTCGTGTCACTACCGAATAATGTTTGCTTGTAAAAATACAAACAAAGTATTGAATACTATGATTTTCAATGTAGAGACGTGTTTAATATTAAAATTTCAGTTTACAGCTTGCTTTACACTGTAAACAATTAACAACTTTTGAACACATAATAAAAATACAAAAAAATATTTATAAAAATTGTTAAAAAATTAAAAATTATATATAAAGCAAAGAAATAATATTTCTCTTATGTGCCTCCTTCTTTATTCTTAAAATTGCTAAATACTTTCAAACGGAACGATATAAGATGAGATAAAGTACATTTTTATTATTATATTTATTTTATTAGTAAACAAAATTTAAATATGTTTGAAAGTATGTACCATATTATACGTTATGTTATAAAATTGAAAAATAAAAAAAACAAAAAAATAATTAATAATAACAAAAACACCAACATGATTAATTATTATTAAACAAACCTATCATTACGACAATGCTTTAATTAAATCAATAAAAATTAAAATTAATAAAAAAGAACACATTTATAATTAAGGAACTAAACTTAAAAAAAAGAGAAGAGAATATACTACACAACACACTTTTAGATAATTACAAAATGTAAATTCTACTTACCTACATACATACATATATAAAATTATATTTGTTGAATCCATTGATTGTGATTTGAGAAATGATTGTAATTTATAGAAATGGAAAAGTTTTATGTAAAAAAGGTAAAATAAAATTTTATTCGGGCAGAAATTTAAACCCCTTGAAAAGAAGAAGAAATATATCTTCCTTATAAATCACAAGAATTAAAAAATAAAATATTTATTGCTATTTTGAATTTTAACAAAATAATATTTAAAAAAAAGTATTAAAATTAAAAAAAAAAAACAAAGTTTTTCTTGCTTTATTTATTTATTTAAAGATGCTGCTATGCGCCCCTTGAATTTAACAATACCTTTGACGTTCATTGTTGGATATAGAAACGTTCCCAATTTATTCCTGAAACCATTTTCTTGCCCAGTTTATTCATTTAATGGCTTATATGTATAAGCTCCAATGTCAGCCGTGTTCTATTTCGATCTCGTTGCCCAGTTCTTTGTTACCACACGGTGATTTTCTTTGTAGTTCACCTGGTCCAATATCACTTAATATGGTGAATTCGGAAACGAGATACAGTTCTGCATGCCGTTCATATGCACATAAAATTGCAAAATTGCGGCATCACTTTTGTTGCGAATATAATGCAGATTTTTGTACAACACTAAAGATATTTTATTTATTGAGTTTATAAGATTATAAATATAATAATAATATACCTAAAGACTCAAAAAATTGTCTGTTCCTTCATCCGTTCGCATGCACTGTTTTCTTCTTCTTTGTTTGCTTTTTTTGAGCAGCGCCAACTACCCGTTAAAACCGCTTCACCATGAAAGAATTGCGGCTGTATTCACACTTCTGTCGTTGACAACTTTCAATGTTAAAAGTTAATTTTTGCAAAGTTGATGCATAATAAAGTGATTCATTTCGAGGTTGGGATTTCACATCCCTGCCAGATGACATCTGTCATCCATAGGCCATTTTCGAAAACGTCATTTGATCGTCATTTTGATCGTCAATTTGATCGTCATTGCAGCACTTAAGGGTTGGTAACGTTAAACTGCAAAAGTTTTTTGCTACAATTGATCTGTGTCACCTGCATGATTTTTTTTGCAATCGCATTTGACGTTTTCAAACAAAGCAAAATGGAGCCCTCAACAAAATTTATTGAGAAAATTGTGTTGGAAAACAATAATTATATTAGTCATAACAATAATTATAATTTACGTGGACGAAACGTTCCTACTGTTCACGAGATCGAAATTCCTTCGAGTAGTCCGATTCAGTCAATTTTCTTATTGCGCAGCGCAGATGTCTGGCTGCTTTTTTTGGAGCGCAGATGACGTTTATGAATATCTGCCCTGCAAACAATGCATTATCGAACATGCTGCAAATGCAGTGTGATTTATAATGTTGTTTTCGAACAAACGACTTTTGCAGCTTGCGTATAAGAACATTATGCAAAAGCAATTTGATGCAGCTGACGTTTACGAAAACGGCCTTAGTGACAGGTAGTTAGTTCTTGCCTTGCTATTTTGCAATATACTCGTAGGTTGACGTCGATTTTTCGAACAAAACCTTCTGCTGCAATGTAGCCCATTTCTCGCTTGGCGGCTACGTAAATAAACAAAATTAGCAGAATCTGGGGTTCTTAGAATCCAAGTGTTATCGTTGAGAGGCCATTGCATCCACCACGGGTGACAGTTTGGTGTGTGCTGTGGAGTTATAGGGCAGAATTTTTTTGAAAACGATGAAGGCGTCACTGTTACATTGAATTCTCTGCACTATGGTCAAATGATAATCAACTTTCTTCGGCCTGAGATTGAAGACTTTGATGTGAGCGATATGTGATTCTAACAGGACGAATTGACTCGATTGCATGAAAAGTTTCCCGGCGTTTAATTTCGACATTTGACCACGTTGGATTTTTTTTTCTATGATGCTATGGTAAAGATCGTGCCTATACAGACAATCCCCGAACTTTGAAGATATGGCCGCAATGCAAATTCGTTCAGCAGAAATTTGATTGGTTCCTACGCCATAGCATGTTGCCGAACCCACGCATTAATACTATTTTCAACTATCGAATAAATGAACGTTTTGCAACCATCGAATAAGTCGATTGTTTTTCTTCGATAGTTCCCAACACTAATTAATAGGTCCGTTCCCTTACTAACTCGAAAATTCGAACGAAAACCCAAAGAAAATTAATAAAAGAGAGGCAACAAGTGAGTAAAATTTTCCCCTCCTATGACAAACTTATGCATAAATTTCTGTGGTTAAACTGTCAAATCGCTGTCAAATCACTCATATAATTTTAAGTTGATTTTTTTTGATTATTTGGTGTTAAATAGATTGACACAAAAAAATAAATAAAATAAATATTTTGGAGCTAAGCCCACACAGGGCCTAACCTAGCTTCTCGCAGCCATTCATGTTGTGCGACGCTTGAATGAAAGGGACCTACAGTTTTATTTCGCTTCCGAAGATGAATTTTTTCGACTGAGAGAAAGCTTTTCATGTCAATTTCAGTCTCATATATTTGTCAGACGATTGCGTGAGTGACCGTGTAATCTTGGTACAGACGATCCTTGGGTCTTAGATTTTTAGTGCCCACAATCGTGTTAAGTGTCGTACAAACTATCTTTTATGACAGTTTTCAGGATATTCATGTGCATGCATCGCTTTTGACTTGAGGTTTTTTTTTTTTACAACAAATTCTATAAAAAAAGAAAATAATGCATTTTGCATATTCGAATTCTTCAGAAGTATATTTTTTTCTTGGGGTACGTTATGCCCCAACAAATAATCTTTAAAAGTTACAAACGTGTGACACACTGACGGACAGACGGACAGATAGACACCATGCTGGATCCATTAGTTTTCCGTTGTATACCATTCTGGTACGGGATACTATAACAAATGTGCTTCGATAAAAGAGGAGGATAAAGTATCACACAATTTCTTACCACCTTACTCGTACATACAGTGCGAAAGTATAAACACACCCTGTAAAAAGCTTTTTCCAGGAAACAAAACGGATACAGGCCCTTTATAATTTTTTTTTTTTTTCTGGTATCAATTAACAAGTAATTAGAGTAAAAAAAAATCCTCGATATTTTCTTTTGGGATTGCCAGCAATAAAAAACTGTTTTGTTCGCTATCGTGCCATGTTGGAAGACTATTTTTGGCCAGAATTGGATGGACTTGACATCAGCAATTATTTCAGGGCACGGGCGTTTGTATAAATTGAGAGAAAGAGAGAGATAGATTGGTGTAGTTGGTTTGAAACTTAGGTGGTATTAAGTTTCAGTAAACTCCAAGGGTGGCGTCCAGATAACTGGGGAGCTTGTTTGTTTTGATTTTTGTCGTTGCTCTTGATTCACAGTATTTTTTTCCTTCCACCTGATGTCATCATCACGATCAAATTGCATTTAAGCCATATGACCACCCTACTGCCAGTGTTATGCCTTCGCAGCAGAGTTGACTAAGCTTTCGCAATTGATCGACTTTTTCATTTATTTCAGACGAAATAAATAGATGACTGTTGAGATCAGGATTTGAACCGTGAACCAAGAGCGTGACAAGCGTTGATGTTACCACTACACCACGGCCATCCTCAAGTTCGGTAATCGTGTAATCTTGAGAAATAGTCCGGTCGAATGGCCAGCTCGCTCATGCGATTTAACGCCGATGTATTTCTTATTATGGGGTTACGTTAAGCCTTTGGTTTATACCAACAATCCAACAAAGTTAGAGGAGCTCAGGAACAATATCGAACGCGAAATTGCCAACGTTTCGGCGGATATGTGTGAAAGAGTGGTGGAAAATTGGTTCCAAAGAATCGATCGCTGCAAACGTGCTCGCGGTATTCATATGAACGAGATTGAATTCCATACTTAAATTTGACATGCGTACTACATCTGGAATAAATTTCAGCCCGATATCTTAATTATTCTGTGTTTTTTATTTAAATATAAAATTGTTATATCGTTATTGAAAAACCCTTTAGAAGTAAACTGTTACCGGAGGTAAGAGAGGTTGCAAGGTTACGGTGTCTCAAACAATATGGGTCTGGAGCTCGATGAGTAAGTAAGTATGAATTTAAAATAAGTTCACAGTTTCATTATACACTCAGTTTTATTTAAGGATCAGCATTTTATGTTACTTCTAAATAAATTTTCTGTTTTTGCCACAATATTTTTCATTCGTAATTATTTGGTTGATGCTTTTTACTAAGTAAACTAATGTAACAATTTAGTACTTTCTATTTTTTAACTGTAAATTAGTGTTTGCCAGTATTTAAATACGAGTATAATAATTTGCTGTTCTATGTTTTATTTTTCGGAACACAAAATATTTGTTGGTTTTATTTAAGTTAACTTAATATTGCAGTTAATTCGTTTTAAAGAACGTTGTATATTTTCATTAACAAAATTTTATTCAGTTGTATTGTTTGTTTAGCTAAATGAACAAATTCTGTTTTTGTTTTTCATTAATATTAGAGTTGAATTTACTTACGTACCTAAATACATTTTGTTCTTTTATATTTTTTTTTCATTTCTAATATCTAATAAGAAATATAATTCTTTAATTTTACAAAAAAGGCCGTCGTAAAGTCTTTTTACGTAGTTGTTAAAATTGTTTTCTATTCTTCGTGTTCCTTTATTTAAATTTATTTATTAATTTTGTTTTCGTTTTTACTTTTTTCTTGTTTAATTTTAATTAATTGATGAACAAAATTAATGAGTTTGAATTTATTTTAATTTTCTTTGTTAAGAGAAACTGTTTAATGATCAAATTGATTTTGTTTTTTATTTTATTTCTTATAAAAGAAGATAAATGCTTTGTTTTTGAATATATAAAAATATATACGATTATGTATGGTTTTTGAATTTGAAGTTTTCATATGATTTTTATTTTTGTTTCATTTTAATACTATACATTATGTAGTTCCTTCTTGCAACTTAAATAAATTTGGCTGAGTTCGTTTTATTTTTTCGCATTTTGGTCTTAAAGCCTTAAATATCAAATTTAATCCTAATTGATTTGACAAAAAAGAAAACAAAATTACGAGTACATAGTAAATAAAATTAATTTTATGTTAGAAACAGTTTAAGCTCTTATTTTTATGCAGTAGGATAACTAATGTAATTCTTCTTAGCTTAAATGAGTGAAACGTTTTTTATGAATAATATTAATAAGGTCTTGACTTGATTACAAAATCGGTTGGAGTTCCATATTTTAATTTTTTTTTGTTTTTGAAGAGTGATACATTTTAATTAGTCTATAGTTCCTGTTGAACAAAGACTACTTATAGGCCTATCTACTAACCACGTAATGGATTGTGTCCCAATTTGGCGATGATAAAATCAATTAAAGTCAATCATTTTAATAGTTTACTTAATTCCGAATTGTTTTAAAATCTTATCGAGTGTATTGGAGTTGGTAATACCACCAATCAGGGGCGGATCATCATACAAACGCTTTTACATATTGTTAAAATAGGGCTGGCTCGTTGAATCTGTCAATCTGTCACTGATAAGAACGGTAGTTCTGAAAAGTTGATGATGCATATAATAAAAAATTAACCTTTTAGAGTCTTTTGGGGAAGTTGGCTACAAAATTCAATCATATAATAATGCAATTTGTTTTCTGTTTCCATCCAATCTTAATTGTATGCAGTGACTTTGCTTTTAGGTCTTTACTCCTAAAATTAAATAACAAACTGACGAACTTTAACTGATTTTGAGTTATTAGCTGCCGAATTGACTTATGTAAAAATCCTTCTTCTGAAATTGAAGTTAAGCTAATTTCTTGCAATGCTCTTTTCAGATTTTGTTTAAAATGAATGTTTTAGGTGGGTTTTGTATTTATGTTGTGCGGGTATTTCTCAGTTTTCTCTCAAAATGTTGGCAATTCTTTTGTTTTAAAGTTGTTTTGTTATTTTTTTTTTTTTCATTTTCAAAAAAATTCTTTCTCATTTTGTGCAAGTACAATAGATTGTAAAATTTTGTTTAAAATTAGATGCTTAATTATAATATACTTTTTATTTTATTTTTTATAATGACCAACTTATAATAATTGTTCAGTGCAATTTACTTAAATTTAATTACTACATAATATAATCATCGTGCAATAGGCAATACATTTCATTGTTGTTTTATATTTCAAAATTAATAATTTTCTGCCTAAAATGTAAAATCTTTTGTTTTCAATTTATTTTGTTTTTTTTTTTTTGTTTTTGTTGAAATATATTTTTTTTTTTTAAATTGATATAAATCGCATTGTAAATTTGTTAAAACTTTAGAATGCAATTACAAAATCGTGCAAGCTGATCCTTGCATTACTTCGCTGATAAACATTGGTGTACCAGCACCAAGGCCACCATCCGTTTTCTGGTGTTCATTCTGGAAAAAAATGCAATCAAATTCAAATAAATATATTTGCAATGGGATATGCGTATACGAGTAGCCTAGTAAGTTCCATTATCATATTGGTAAACGACAGTTCTGCTTTAAATGAAATGGATAAACAAAAATCTAATTTCTTATCAATTAGGTAAGTTGATCGTTGCAGCCCTACATCATCTAATACAAACACAAGTTAACACTTTTCTCTAGACATTGCTGATACTTTTTCAAGCAATTGCTAACAACTACTAACTGGCTTCAGTAACTTTAGATGCACAGCTCAAGTCCATGGTGCACACATAAAATAGCAATATAGTTAAACAAGATCTGGGAATGGTGACAGACTGAAGTGCTAAGCATAAACTCTACGCAGCCAGAAAAAAGGATTCTAAACCTAAAAAGGGAATTTCATGTTTTTGGCTATTCCTTTGTGGGGATATTACTTGCCGCCATGATGCTGAGTTGCCAATTAGATATAACTTTGAGTTTATTTATAATTGGAACTTATCCAATTATACATCCCGAACTACTTATTTGACGCTATGCCTCGATAAATTTTTTTGGTCGCTAATAATAATTGCATCGACGATTTTACTACGTCGAGTGGGGCGCCAACGAATAACTCCGGTGTGCGTAAATAGCAACAGACTAGTGGACCGACGTTGTTTTTATTTTTAAAAAGTTGAAACTGTATGACCACTAACATCGCTTAAAGGAGTTTAAATATATTTTCAGAAGAATTTCAACAACTAATGGAGTCTAAGGACATAATTGATTTACTGCGCTTAGTTGTCAATTATCATCCCAACATTTATATAATGTATCGCTATGGCCGGTAGATATGGCGGGAAAAGTTTGAGCAAAGCACTGCTTCAAATGAACTATAGAAAAACTTACTGCTTATGCGCTCAATCCTAATTGTAAATACAATTCTAAAAAAGCTTTCATCTTTTATGTAACTTGTACGTATGCGATTTAAAGTGACATTCAAGGGATGCAAATACACTACCATTGCGCTTGAATTTATACAAATTTGGATAGGCTGTGGAGAATACTCTTTTCTTTATTAAATCCTGGTTATTGCGGTGACGACGATAAAACAGAGTTGAAGAAGATGTTGATTGTCCAAACTTCAAAGCTGCATATGGCTGCTCAACTTTCATCTTCCAAGCGAATGTGCACGTAATAGAGCCCTGTTTCAGAGAGCCAAACAAAGCGTCAAGTCAAAAATTGTCAAGTACGAGTCAGGCCATGCACCCTTAGGATCATGTTCCGTTATTTTGAATGCCCTCGTTGATCCAAAGAAAATGAGAAAGCGATTTATTTTATGTCTACCTGTTTGCCTCTTTCTCAGGCGGCTTGCTCGAAAACCACTGAAGAGATTTCGATGAAATTTGTTTCGTACTTTTTACCTGAGATGTACATACATACATACATAGGTAGTTTCATCTTAAAGTTGTGTAAATCGGATAGAGTAGTTGGAGCTGGTTGGAAAATCTTATCTGATTAATTCAAGAATGTTTGATCCGATTTTCATGAAATTTGGCTTGTAGGCTCAGACTATAACGATAGTTGTTCCATCTGAAATTTATTCAAGAACGTCTGATAACCTTTCTCAGACAGATGTAATTAAAGAAACTCATAACGGGTACACTTCATCTAGTGCTTACATAGTTTGACGGTAGTGAACATTTTTGATGGATTATACAATAGACTACATCAGATTGATAGGTTTTTTTTATAATTTTCGCGCGCCAAAGAGGATATGAATACCCGCATACTATTACAGGGCACGGGCGTTGTGTAGATAGACAGAGAGAGAGAGAGAAAGAAAGAAAGAAAAATTGGTTGTAGTGGTTTGAAACTCAGGTGGTATTAAGTTTCTGTAAATGCCAAGGGTAGCATCCAGATAACTGGGGAGCATTTTTGTGTTTGCTTTTATTGTCGTTGCTCACGATTCACAGTATTTTGTTTCCGTCCTCCTGATGGCGTCATCACAATCAAGCTGTATTTTCAGCCATATGACCACCCTACTGCCAGTGTTATGCCTTCGCAGTAGAGTTGACTTAGCTTTTGAAATTGATCGACTTTTTTCTATTTATTTCGTGCGAAATAAATAGATGATTCTTAACATCAGGATTTGAACCGTAAACCAACAGCGTGACAAGCGATAATGTTACCACTACACCACGCCCACCCTTAAAGGGGAAGCATCTGAACCACATACCGCAGTTTCCTTGAGAAAAATTGTGTCATCCCTTCCAAATGAGTTAGTTTTTTTTTTTTTTTGTTACTAATAATACTAAAGAAGGGGGTCCAACCAATGAAGCGAGTCAGTCTTCTTGATGCCTCCGAAGCCACTTTAAATTGGAATCCAGTCAAGAACGCCTAAGTTTTTGTTGAAGGCAGGAGATATGTTTTCTACCTTATATCGTCCTTCTTACCGCTTCTGTTGCCGCTTGTGCCCTTAAATTAACATATGCTTATCCCTTTAGTTTATGTTCCCGCAAACGATGAGATAATTATAGCTTCACTCTCTCGATAATGGCAAATAAGTCCGCCAAGCTGACTGTCAAATTGACACAAGAAGGAGACTCTAAATATATCAGACACAGTTGAAATATCAATTATGGAGTCATCTATGTACCAGTCAAGGTCATATTGTGATGTTTAGGGTTTAGAATTCTTTTAACCTCATGAATAATATAACAACGGGCATAATGATCTATTCCATGAATACCCTGAGACTGGGGTTTTTGAAAACAACCTGAAATTTGGAATAATCCAAAGAAGTACTCACATCATCATACTCGCAATCGAAATAGTGACTTTGACACTCCATGCATCGGCATTGATCTGACATTTTGCAAGTGATGCCCCATTGTTTGGCCACAGCTTTGTAAATCTCCTTAGATGACTTGTTGCTAATGATTTCCGGTGACATAGATCGCTCTTGCTGTTGTGAGTAGTTTCCACTCATTTGACTCATTTGATTCGAGTCCCAACCGCCATCACTTTCACTGTCACTTTGCTGTTGATTTTCTGGATTCTCTGAATACTCTGGCGGAGGTTGATTCTGCGATTCGTCGTGGTGGCTACAATCCAAGTCCTGCTGCTGGCTACCGTGATGGTGATGGGTGTCTGCAAAATAAGAATATACCGACTGGTTCTTTATTGCTCATATTTATTGCTTACCATGCATCAAAGGATCACAAAATCCTGAATTATCCGAACTATGACAGGCACTACCGCTGCAGTCCTCTAACAAATTTTCTTCCGATGAAGGCGCCGTCATTCTAGAAATTAAATATTCAGTCGAATCAATCGATTCCTTGCGATTGTCAGGTTCGTTTTCGTCGTCGTCGTCGTCTTCGTCCTCGTTGTGCTGTTGTTGACTCTGCTGATTGTTATTATTATGGGCGTCCTCTGAGATATGTTCATTCGATCCGGTTTCAGTACAATCGGGATCCATGCAATGGCTAGCTATTTGCTCACAGGATGTCCTTCCGGATGTGCTCCTCCGTATGTTAGTAGTTTCATCACCTCCTCCGCTACAACCGTCTTCGGCGGACAATGTAAGTCGACTACCCAGGTCGAGACTATTTGCAAGGCGTGTATTCTACACCATGTCAATCAAGAGGAAAAAAAAAAAAAAAATAGGACAAGAGAGTTAAGCTTCCACATTGCCAACACCAGTACATTGGAAAAATTTCATTATGCAAAAAGAAATAAATTTAACTCACTTCCTCGAGAACGTGCTCGTAAGACGGCGGTGGGCTCTTCGGCACAGGACTCTCTGATGTGCACTGCGTTATGGTGGGATTCAAATATCCTGCAAAAATATGAATGAATAAATTTTAACCTTAAATCACAATCAACAACGTTGTTGTCATCACATCGACTTCTGATGTCACCATCATCATCTCTTCACCATTCTCACTGTCATCATCATCATCATTATCATCACCATAAGACCAGCAATAGGAAGAAGGATATTTAAGAGCGCGAGTGCTATCCTATAGGTTATGTGTTTGAAATATTTATGATGCGAGTGGATGTTTTCATGCCTGTGCGGTGCTTGGCTACACCTACACTTGGTCATAAAAATGTATAATTTCAATTGGAGGAGTGAAGATGAAGATGCGACTGGAGGATTATGGGTTTCCTTACATATACAATACTTGACTGTTTGTAGTCCTTGCAAAGTGCGAATGCTGGGGAGATGGCTGGTTTTGTATTATGAATGAATTAAAATTTTGTTGGGCTATAAATTTGCTTACTGTGCATATCTTAAAGATGGAGATGTGAATAAATCTGCCAACTCATTGAAAATGGATACGACTGTAGGAGCTTTAATAATGTTGGCGCGTATCAAATGCAGAAAGGGAGCATCTTCCGCATCACATCTATTGTTAGAAATCAATCGCATAAAACACTTATTCTTGAAACTTGGTTAAATGTAAAGGCCCTCTCTGCCTTTAACGCAGATTAAGACAGAGGTCAAGTACTTCAATGCAGCTTTTCACAAAACCTTTGGGGGATCCTGTCAATTAGCCAATCAACCTAGTTTGGTGGTCCAGAGAAATGTCAGCTATGTGCGAACAAGACTGTGCTTTTATAAACATATACCAAGAGAGCTGCATGGTAGAAATTCTGTAGTTTGCATAGGACGCTGCCACGATGACAAAAATCAAAGGTTACTTCAACTACAGGACTTCCAACAAACAATTAGAATTTAGTCGACTTCCTTTTTAGGTGTCTCAGAACAGACATCACACCGAAGAGACAGTCCAAAACACAACCATTGAATTGTGAATGACAAGAAAGTCTCTGTATCTATGTATTTGTAAAAAGCATCAGAAGAAGACGGACAAATTCGGGTATTGATGCAAAGTACAAAAAAAAAAAATAAAAAAAATATATATAGTGCTATACCGTACCTAAGTATACCGCATACATAGAGGAAAGTCAGGTGGCAACTACAATCCACAAATCACTCTCACCATAAAGAATAGGTTTTGCACTTTTCCTGGACGTTCAGGAGCATTCAAAAACTGTCGAGCAAGACCAGACGAATCAACTCAGAACCTTGAGTGGTGTTCTCAAGTCTCATTTTTAAAGCGTAGTAAACTGAACGAAGAAAGCTACTCTTGGGTGCAGTTAAGGAAATTTAGCATCAAGTTCAAGTGGTACCGTGAACATCTGAGTACATTATTTAAGCCGGCATGTCAGACAAAGCGATGAACACATCTAGACTATGATAATGTTGCAAGGACAATGTGTCCATGTGAAAGTCTAATGGACTTCTGAAGCACAGGAGACGAATCGTCTCTAAACTAACCAACTGGACACTGTTCATCCTATTGGTAGGCACGCTTAAAGGCATTCTCTACAATGAATGGGGCGGTAAAGGAGACCTTAAGATACTCGTACATCTTATGCGCGTGTCTTGCATTCGCCAACATTAGAAACTTGTACACATTGACGAAATGAATGTATTTGACCATGTCTGAGTAGGCAACCAGTCAGAATTAATCTTGACTCTGGCATAGATTTGTCTTCCCTGAAAAATCGTAGTGGATCCAAATTGCTCGTGAAGTAAGTGAAAAACCAACAAAGTGTAGCGAAACAATACCATGCAATACCAACCCATTCGGCAAGATGCAACCAATATGCTAATAGTCGCGGAGGATACCAATATCTATATTCTGATCTTGAGGACTTAATAAAAAATATATGTAGCTTTGTGTGAGGCGATATGGTAGCACTTAATAAGCCTAATAAAACCAGTATTACGATCAAATGATTCAAACAATGTATTAATAAAAACAAAATATTTTTCAATCCACACAAATGATGCAATGCAAAGGACATGCTCGACAGTAGGTAAAAACTAAATTAAATTATCTCTACTTAGATGCTTACCCAGTCGTAAATTATTAGTTTTGTTTGGCAGCAAGGATTTCCTTTCGTTGCCGATCGATCCCAAGCTAGTGCAGTCGGCCGAGTCAATTGTCGAACTACTGGCTCCGATCGTAGTCGAATGATTGAGAAGTGCTTCATTTACCTGCGGGTCTGAATCAACTTCCTGTGATGTACTCCTCGAGCTTCCCATACGGAATTTTAATTTAAACGGAGCCATATTGAAAAGCCTTCTCCTCGTTCGTCTTCCTTCCTCACCTCCACCGGCTCTGCCCCTTCTCGGCCTAAGTTCTTCCACTTGGGAATTTATTTTTACAATTTTATTTTTACACGCTACAGATTATTCACAACATTGATTATACGTATCGTTTTTTTTTTTTTTATGTTAATAAGTTATTTATCAACATTTACAAAATGCATTACAAATGAAAGTAGTACTTATACTTGGTTTGGTTTTGTTTATTGAGACACAAAACAGACACATAGAACATTGACACTATGAGCACATGATAAGGTGTAGCAGATGTAGAAGAGATTCAAATCTGAAAGAGAGTTTCGACATTAAGATAAAAAAAAAAAAATGTTAATTGTATGAAAAGCTGTAGTGCTTGTGGCAAAAGTACGAAATGGAATACGAGTAATGCTGGCTGATTGTACCATGCAAAGTGTATATTTTAAGAAAAGAAAAGCAAACAATTACCTCAGAATATTGGAAAAGGAGGCTGGAAAGATAAGTTAATAATTATCAATATTCAGTAAGGTTTATACAAATCTATCTATCTCACATAAAATTTAATAATAAATTCAGATATTTGGCTGAATAACAAGGCTTAGGATAAAACATAATATTCCCATAGAAATATGCACATTAGTTCCATAAAAATAGAAATAGGAAAAGAAGGGAAATTAACAACAGTCTGTCGCACATGCATACAAATCCATCCATGGCTTCATCCACAGCTTCATAGCACTCTTCGAATGCGAATCAATTGTTTTTTCTAAGATCAGGTTGACAAAGATGGTAATTGTTTGGAATCAAATAATCGTAACGAGGAAATTGCGGCGGCGCAATGTCGGATTGGCCGGCTTACTTTCGGTCGAGACAAATCAGATAGAAATGTCGTGAAGGTTGTTTCCTCTAGACTCGCACAGAATTCTTACCCTCTTCTCTAACACAAAACTAATCGTCCTCAGCCACTTGTTCATTCTATTCCAAAGTTTTGTCACCGATTATCACTATAAACATCACTTAAAATAAATGGTAGGGATTGACGGTATCCCCGTCGAGCTGCATTAACCATCGCTAACAACATCGGTATACCTTCTAAGCCCAGGCCCACTGATCAAAAGTCTTGGTATAACGATATCTTAGTTGACTATTAAATAAAGGGAAGGGAATGATCGCCAAACTCTAAAAGAAAGTTAACTCAACAATGTACGAAAACTGGGGGGGATTATATAAGTTTCAAGCACATTAACATCTTAGGGCCAGGCCCTAGGGTCAATTTCCCCTCGGGGTATCTTTAAATTGTGTATATAAAGGGTGACCAGATAGCAATGATAGTTTTTCCAATTGTTATGTTTTAGCAGCTGTCAAAGTTATCAATGACATCCAACTGTCAAAATATTCAGTAAGGTTTGCCATTTCATCGTGCATCATTTGACACTTCCTGAACATATGGAAATTATTAAAAAATATTATCGAAATTCCGGATCAGTTGTAAATACGCAACGTGAATTTCGTCGTGAGGTCGGTCGTCATCATGGTTTCATTCGTCGCGCCGTGGAAAAGTTTGAGCATGAGTACACTCTTTTGGATTTTAAGCCACCAACCAGACAGAGATCGGTGCGAAGTGAAGAAAACATAGCGACCAGTATCGAAGAAGAAATGTCGATTCGGCGCCGATCAGCTAAATTGGGCATCGCCAAAGAGTCAACTAGGCTTATTTTGCGGTTGGATTTGGGCCTACATCCATATAAGATTGTGCTGACGCAAGAATTGAAGCCGGACGCCCATAGACAATGCCGTGAGTTCGCTAATTGGGCGCTGGAAATGTTGCCCGGAGATCCGGGTTTTGGCCAAAAAATCATCTTCTCAGCGGCTATGTCAACAAGCAATTGGAGCGACCACAATCCACAAGTGTTCGACCGAGCATCAATGCATCCACGAAGATTGACTGTTTGGTGCGGTTTATGGCACGGCGGCATTTCTTTCGAAATGAGGAAGGAGACACTGTTACCGTCAATGGTCATCGGTAGCGATGTTAACCGACTTTCTGTAGCCAGAAATCGACAACATCGATATATCTGAGCTGAGGTTCCAACAAGACGGCGCTAAATGCCATCCTAGCGACGCAACGCTCGAAGTGGTGAAGGAGAAATTTGGCGACTGGTCATCAATTGGCCGCCGCGATCATGCGACTTGACACCCCTCGATTATTTTCTTTGAGGTTACGTCAAGTCCTTAGTCTACGCTAACAAGCCAACTACTTTGGACGCGCTCGAGGCCAACATTCGAGACGCTATTGCCGGAATAACGATATCTCACACCGTTGTTGTTTCATTCAAATTTATTTTCCTATCGTTCTTATCTGTTCACCCTATAGTACGTGAACCGATTTTCATTGTAGTGGTATTTCTGATAATTTGACAGTTAGCAAAAAAAAAAAAAATTGTTGATTATAGGTTTTGGTTTGTTTATGAATTGAAACAAAGCGTAACCGGTTTGTGAAATATTTATTTCTAAAACAATTATGTATTTTATTAAATAATAATATTTTATGAATTGAGGAAGAATAATAATTACAATATGAGATTAGTTTAGGTAAAAGATTAAAATGCATCAAAGAGTTGGCTTATAATAGATAGATGAAGCACCCATTCCACTTTTTTTCGCACAAATATTTTTTGTTCCTTTCGTTGCCTAATTGATGAGACAATGTTTTCAATTTTGCCTCTACTATACCCTCCGTTATATTTGGCTTCAAATTTCTTAGAGCACCAACAATAGCCATAGGGATACTTTTTTGCATTCTTCGATCAACTTCAATGTTTCCAGTTTAGTCTACGAATTTGCTTGCTCAAAATTTCCCATCTTTTCTTTTTTTTTACTCTTCACTCCTCGGCTGCCAAATTACAAATGAGATGCGCATGATACACACATTTTTTTACCCCTCGAAATTGACAACTTATGTGTGTATTGGTTTTTCCCCGATTTTCAACCACTTCAACGCTGGATGAACATTTTACCCCGTTTCTTACTTTATACTTCATCTCCCTCAGTTTTACCCCGGGGAAATGATCCCAAAATAGACCTCCGGTTAACATTGATATTAAAAACGCTTTCGATGGAATGAACATCGTCGGCAAATTAGTAACTATTATCAATGCAGTAAAATGTTTATGCTCGATATCCCACAGGGCTCTTTACTATCGGCACTACTTTTCTGGGTGGTGATCAAGTTATACGTTGCGCAGCGCTTTGTCGATGGTAAGCTTTATAATCCAGAAGTGTCTGAAAACATTGTTACAATCCATAGAACTATGGATTTCCACCAAATGTCCGTTGGTTTGGTGACTGAGGAAAACCTGATGGGGCTGAAGACAAACCCCGACCAAACCAAAATTTCAATTTCAGCTTTACTAACAATCCACCAAATTAACAAGTCGAGAAAGTAATGAATTTTTGGTCGATTCGGAAAATAGTGCAAAACTTAAACGCCAAGCTGCCTGCGATTGATTATTACGATGTAGAGTTCATAAGTCCCCAAGTTCTTACTAATTTTATAATACTTAAGTATATGGGTTAGCTGATTTCCCTTCTTCAAATTTCCAAACAATTCGAAATTCTTTTAACAGTTTTGAAGACGAGTTCGCAAACATAAACAAATAACAAAGCCAACAGATTTATTTAGATTAGTTCAGCTACTCTCTCAAAGAATCTTTATGCAAAATCTTAAGCACGTCACGTACTTATTTTACCGTCAGATATTCATCATTCAATAAATATGTAGTTTTAATGAGAGTATCACATTAACAAAGACTAGAATAATAAGATTTAGTGGGCCACGCGCACCGCATGGATTCATAATCACCAAATGAAATTAATATGCACGTGTGTTCTCTTATGACAGCTCTGTTGATCCTAGATACATAGACAGAAAATTGCTTGCATGACATCCTTTCTGCTATTCTATCCATCAATTCATTTATTTATTTTTGTTTGTTTGTGCACAAATAAAAACGGTCGGAACCGAGAGGAGAAAAAAAAGCAATAATTAGAAATTACGTCGCCAGTTCATTTATTTCCTTAATGCGTAGAAGAGAGCTGTCATGTCATGCGAATGCTTAATGTCGGCAACACATACTCATATATACTTGTTCTTTGTCTAGCATTGAACTGGTAGGGTGTGGGAAACATTCTTTATAACATTGCCTCATTAGAACTACGCTCTATTAGTGTTTTATTTGGGCTCCTTTATTAGAAGGAACCCTGATGATGATGATGGTATGATAAAAGGAAGTTTTGGTCTAGGATGGAAGAATTGCTTTACGGCACGCTCGTTTGCAGTGCGTCATTTTTTTTTTTTGCTGTCTTGGCATATCAAGAAGAACGAAATAAAAGGCACACCAAGTAGGACTTATGACCTATCCCTGCTTCCACATGATGTGTTGAAAGGACTACGCTATTTTTTTTTTTTTTTTTTTTTTGTATATGAGGAAACAAACATTATTACGACATTGATATTTTACGATGACCTATGATGTAAGCTCTTTTTTTATTTTAAGAGGTAAACATATAAACTGCGGGAGTGTTTTTTGTTTACTTAGGACGCAATTGAAAATGGAAAAGAAATCATTATAGCCTTTCGCCCAGAGAAACTTGTACGAGTATGTGCCACTTAAAGATTCCCATTACTTAGTGACAACATCATGCCGGATGATTCTGTCGGGTCTGTATATAGGCACGTTTCATCTGCAAAAAAGTGGATTTTGCACACTTTTAAGATTGTTTACGTCCAATGTACTGTATGAATCTTGAAATAGGATTTCCGGTCCAACGCGGCATTCCGACTCACACAGAGTCGGCCCGAAGTCGAGGTGCTAAGTTTTGATAATTTCTCCGGAAATTGCGAACAAGAGAGGATGAGTTCCAAGCGCCAAATAATGGGGTTAGTTTCGGTTTGACTGTGGGCCAATAACCCGTAGGTACCTGTTATTGGAAGTTAGGGAAGAATGCGAGTACTTCGTTAACGATATTTGGCTATCGAATAAGTACTGTGGATTTTGGAACGTTGGGGGTCTTTTTGACTCTCGTCCGTGCTAGTCTCAAAAAATGCCAGATTCCCTTAACAATTCATGCCGTCTAAAATCGACATCTTGGAACTAAGTAAAATAAGATGGCACGATTCGGGAGACGAGAAACATTGTCTTGCTCTACTCCGAAAAACCTTCCGAACGCATTTGTGAGTCCGGGTAGCTCCTAGAGCACGCAAAAGCCTCATAGTGTAAACCGTATAATGATTGCATATTGACGGCCAGATTTCACAGTAGAGTAAGGGATCTAAATGCCAAAGTGGGCGACAACAACCAAGTGCTGAAGCATGTGATAATCACGGAAAATCACACTGTTTGAACACAAGATCTGCCACAAAATTAGTTGGGTCTCAACCGATGGATAGATCGTCCAACAAGGTTTACCACTTGGCCATCAGCCAGCGCTGTGGAAGTTGCCTCTTTGACTTCCGAAACAAACGTGGGGCTGATATTGGATTGGCTCGCGATCACTCGTATGAGCTGTCATACTGCATATGCGTTAAAAAAAATGGAACCAACATTGACGAAACGGCAACAATTTCAGGACAATCTCACCGAAACAATCAGGAGGGCATAGGTGAGCACTGGAAGCACACAATTTTATCAGATTAAAACAGAAATACCACAGCACTTGATTAAATGCAGACAACTGAAAAGCAAAACGTGAATAGCAGCCAGCCTCAGCAGTAGAGAGAGTTAAACTCGAAGATCAGTATCGCGTAAGACATGACAAATGAAACCGCATCAATATATTTATCTAACTTTACAAAATGACCAGAGAATATGTTTGGTAGTAGGACAGAGGAGTTAATATGTGATCAGAACTCCAAACAACGCCCAATGAAAAGTCTGGATGGTCCTATCGGACGAAGATCAACTCAGAAGGTGGAAGGAGCATTTCGCCGCGGTACTAAACGGTTTAAGCGACTGTATCATGCCCCTCAATATTTGCTCCGGACCTTCTTGTAACACAGAGATTTTAACAGCGATCAGAGCGATACCAAGCGCTGGGGCAAGATGGTATCTAATGGAGCCAAAAAGGGGGATGGCTATCAAACTCCCAAAGAAGAGTAACTTTATAGAGTGCGGTAACTGGTGAGGTATTTGTGTTCTTCTTGCGGTTTGTCAAAATATCGAGTATAGAACCAAGCAATGAAATGGAATTCGTTAACTCCGAAAGGCAGAAGAACGGGTCTACCGAAAAATGCTTGGCGCAAAACAAATTTGAAGATGAAAATGCATCTATTCTGTTTGAAATTTGTATGTTGTGTAGCATGGCATGTGACACATTTTTCAAACATAAGAGTATCATAATCTGCAGTCTTATAAATGACTGTCATTGCCACTCACACAAAAGAAAAATCCCGACCCAGTACTGCCACTCTTAATATGAAATGTGCAAAAAGGATTCCACATGTCATCAGCATCCTATACAATTCACTATTCCAATTATGCATTGTGTGCAATAAATTGTGAAAATTTTAATTTTTGCTTCAGGAAGGAAAAATATGGTACACACATTGTGCAACAATTCATCGTTATTCTCTTTGGAAAGAATATTTATCTTCGTATTTATGTATGGTTTTCTTGCTTCAAAAACTCTGCTGGTAATAAATTGACCTTAATTAGGAAACTGAAACACAAAAGGACATTAACGTAAATAAAATCGATCAAACTGATTAATTCGATACAAAGTAATGGGTCAGTCAACAATAATTGTATTCTATGGCTACCCCACGATATACTTTTCTGATTGATAGGCGCACTTTTTATTACTTAATGCTGTTATAGACTGCTCGATCCAAAGTGACAGTGTACTATACATAGATAGATTATTGATTCCAGCCCCCCTGTCTTCTATTAAAGTGTATTAGAATTCATTGCAGATGTCATAACAAAATACATATTTCCTTTAATCCCGAGAAGGGCATAGGGTGTTTTCCTCTGGGTGGCTGCTTCTGCCAAGACTAACGATCTCTACGTTGTTCTTGGTCTTCCAACCCGCGAAGGACTGCTGTGCGATGTTTGGCTGCCTTAGTGTGAGACCACACTAGCACCACTTTCGCTACCTTATCTCGACATCCAACAGCTTCTGACTCGTCTGTAACTTTCTCGTGATGTTTGCCGAGACTTTTTAGGTTCCACAGGCATACAATAGCATGGATTTCGAGGAGTGCCAGATAGGACTAAATTTCCAAACTGGAGACGGGATACCAAAGGCAGCGCGAGCTTTATTCATTCTGCTTTTAACGTCTAGGTCCGCTCTGTCTGTTCGACCTCCTCAATTGGCATGTATTTAAGAATAATTTGCTGATGTGTGGGCATTAGTTTTGTTTTTTTGCCATTGATTCTTTGACCGAAAGACTCATCTCGTCTAGCCCGCTGATGGTACTTGCCAGGAAACAGATATCATCGGCATAGACCAAATAACTTAGCCTTTCAAACGGTCTCCATTGTATGCCATGTCTCTGAGATTCACCTACGGGGGTGTATCTGAGAGACATGGCATCGCATATCCATAAGAACGCTTGGTGCCTTTCGAGTATAGCCTCGATTCTAACCTTTATCCACTCGAGAATGATATTTGCTATTAGTTTCGGAAAAACGATCAAAACGTTATTGCAGTTCTTAGGATCGCCTTGCTTTAGTATTCTAACTATAACACCGGTCTTCCATCGACGCTAGTATACTACTATAGAATATAAATATTTCCATAAATGTGAAGAACATTCGTTAACAATTTACGAAGCTGTCCGAAGTACGACTACATAAGGAGTAAGTCTAATAGAATGGTAATGAAATACAACACTGACTTCCAAAAACATGGCTAAAGCCAGCAGCACAAGAATCAAATTCGTAGTTCTTTTCTTTCTTCTGGTGGTTCTCGCTCCTCGATAACTTATCACTTCGACTTCATTTGGGTTAAGATTTCATGCACAGGGGGTGGATATGATTTGTAATTGCTTTTCCGATGAGCAATGGAATTGCAAACTTTTGAGGTAGGTGATCTGGCTAGAATGGCAATTTTATCTAATTTAACGAAGAATTGAACATTATAACCTTGCACTTTTTTGAGAATAAGTGAAATGAGTGAAAGGGGTCCCGACTCTTACTGATTTCGAGTAAACCTTCCAGTAAGTCCGACTTCGGATCGGGATTAATCCTCTTGACGAAAGAGGCCTTGTTTCATTTGCTAATTCGCTAAGCACTTACTGGTTGTCCACATAACGTGAAAACAATTTTGTACTCGAATACTGAAGGCCAAAATTAGGATCCTAATACGAAAAGTCACAAGAAAACATTGAACTTCATGGCTCATATGTAAAGGTTGTCCCAAAATTCACGCAAGAAGTAATTTTGATACAAAAAAATTAAAAATTGTAAAAGTTTTACTGCATATCAGGTAAATGGCGTCCATTAAGGCGTGGCTGGTCGTGGGCTTGTTGACATAAACCTTAGACTTCAAAAAACCCAAAAGAAAAAAGTCCAACGGCATTAAATCGCATGATCTGCAATTTAGGTAGAAAAAACTGGATAATAATATCGCGAAAGCGAGCACCATTACGAGTAACTGTTATTGCCTGACCAGCTTCATTTTCAAACAGTGACACGTTGTGGATGCATTTGCTTCTCAACAATCAGTCGTTGATTTTCTGAAAACCAAATTCGACAATTTTGACAATTAACAAATCCATCAAGATGAAAATGAGCCTCATCGCTGAAGATGATTTTGTTTGAAAAAACCTTCATTATTTTTAAAATGTTGCTCAACAATGAAACGCGTTATTCTTTCGTGTAGCACTCCATTTTTGATAACCCTGAACTGTCAGCTGTTACGCTGTATTTTTTTTTTTTCGTTGGCAACACTTTATTGCGTGAATTTTGGAACAGTAGGTAGAAAAGTTGATAAAATCTTGTTCGAACAACAAAATAAACGGTAATTCACCACGGACCAGTTTTTTACTTGCTCCTAGAAAGGTCAAGTATTGTTTTCGTGAATAATTCGATCTTTAAATTTTGATCAATCTTGATATTAGTGTCGTAGAGAAACTGGAAAAAGTGGATCTAGCAATTCTGCCCATCTGTACCTCGGACATACTTGTGGTCTGTGGGTATACGTGTACCTATATGTACTCCGTGGCATATATGTATGTACATATGTAGAATAAAAAAAGTTTGTTTTATTTTAGCTTTTTAATGGATTTTTTAAATTAAATTTCTTATTGATTTCTTCTAATTTTGAAATCTGAACAATTTATGAATAAACAGTACGTATAAACAGTCAATACTTTTTTAGCGAATATATTGGGTATATGCATATGTACTCGTATGAATTTGAAGTTGGGAACGATACAAATGAATTGCTTTTTGTTTTTACTTATTGCGATTTAGGACCCGCTGGCAGGGTATTCTAAATTTATGTAGATCAAATGGTGACATGGAATCCATCGTTATCCCAAATTGACTGCGATCGCCATTTAAAGCCTCGTACAATGTTGGGAATATTTTAACACATCCAGATGTTTCAACGATCGCTGTTATAGCTTTAAGGTCCCGATTAGACCTATAGGAACCATCAGACAGTCTGTCGGCAACGATCGTTACACTTTTATACCGATTTCTTGATTGAATAGGGGGGAAGCGCTTTACTTAATTTGCTTCAAGGTTTCTGTGATTTTTTTTTTTTTTTTTTTGAGTTTGGCATCCTAAACTTGCCTATTCAGGTTATTACCTGGGCTTATAAAGACAAGTACTGGTTTCGTGAAAAAATTCGACCTCAAGATTTTGTTCAATCTTGATTTTACTATGATCTATGGTCTGTATGTACTCGTATGGTCGACTGCATCCTAAAGAGATGGACGAATTTTCTTCAAACATCATATTTACAGTCATATTTAGCTCACAAGACGAGGTGAAAAAGGTATTTTCATTCTAACCTCAACGGTACTTTACTAATGACCGATTTCTTTAAAAATCATACGTCATACGTCAAAATCCTCATTGCCAAAAATTGCGTGTATAACGGTATTTTATTTATTAGCTGGATTAAAAAAAATAGTATAAATTTTATTTAGATTTTAAATCTGTGAGATTTGCAGATAAACAATATATAGGTGCAAGTACGTGCGATCAAGCCGTACAATTTTTTATAAATGCTTCCAAAGCTACGAAACGAAAGAATATTCTTATCCTAGCACAAAAACTGGGATCGTTGAAAACATCGTACAAATATGTGAGAGGTTTAATGAAGAAGAAGGTGCACAAAATGCTGTAAAATGAATGGAATGCGGCACAATATACTCGTAAGCCGCGTTCAATGCAATAAAAGGCAAACGATTCAAGCTGAAAACAACACAGCGGCAGATGGTGTGTTCCTACACAAAGTGGATGCCGGTGTAGATGAAATTCAGCGAAGGACAAACCTAATCCTTCCAAAATCATTTCTTTCAAAATTCTTCTTTTTTGTTCGCTTCCCTTACATAATAAGTAAGCAAAAAAATAAATAAAAATTAGGACAGGCTAACAACGACTAACAGAAACACAACAACAGAGAGACAACAATAAAGTTAATTTTTCTGCAAACAATAACTGGAACCCCGCTCTACGCCGCACATATTTGTTATGTGTTCATTGTTTAGCCCTACAATGAGAGAGGAGGGAATGGCATGGGTACCAATCCGGGTTCGAGTTCTGTTAGTAGCTGTTGGAACTGGAATGGAATCTGCCAACGACGACAACGAAGACCCCTCAGAATCAGAAAAATGTAGAGCTCCTGGCTCCTTGCAGCTATGCGGGGTTTTGCAAGAGGTTGGAGGGAAATAATTCTGCTGTTTTTGAATATGAATGTGCATCATCGCTCTTTTGTTGTTTGGCATCATCACACAGTTTTGCAACACAAAAGGATGCAAATAGCTTTTTTGTTTTTGTTTTACTGCTGTTTCAATAAAAGGATGTATGGTACGTGCGGCAATTGGTTACGATTATCGTTGCTCTTTTCTTAGTTTAAAGTTTCTATACACACGTACAGACAATGGAGTGCATTTGGGATAATTGCAGATTGAATTTAATTTTTCCCTTGGGATAGGTATCGCAATTTAAAATCTGAACGTAGTAGATACCTCTTATACGAGTACAATCAAGATGTTTGTAATTTGAAGGCTAAGAGGCTGGAGACATTAATCCCTCAAAGGGGAGGGTATAGGCATCCTTATGGAAAAGAAGATTGCAATTAGGAAGGGGATTTACTTCGAAATGTGAAGGTGAGTTTTAGAGCTTAAGGGAGGCCAACAAATTTGTGTAGGTAGCTGAGATTGCGGATTTTGAATTGAAAGTGGATTCGAAGAAAGACAATCAATAAAGTTTTTTTTTTTTTTTTTTTTTTTTTTTTTTTCAAATACACATATACATATGTATACGTATTGGCATTCGTCACGTCGCAGTAGGAGAAATTTCTTCCTTGAATGGAAATTTTTGTGACTTGAAAAGGTGATGCCATCACCTGATGTTTTGGCATTCACAATACACTTTCACTTTTCGATTGCGTCGTTCTTAACTGAACAACCTCATTTGATGACACACCCCCTAATTCAAATGGTGTAGGTAAACGACGCCAATCACAAAATAAAAGTATTTTATTTTCATTAGTCCTTAATTAAGTCACCCAGCAGGACAACAAGATGGTCTTAACTACAACTCCGGCGAATACTTGACAACATAGATCACACCACATCAGTGTTGCCTAGACATAAACATAGTTTTGGGAAACTTTTTCGGACACAAAAGCTTATTCTATCTCCTCACGGCGAGGGGTGCTGTCTCCTCACCTGAGATATAACTAAACTTGATTACATCAAAAAATACCGATTCACCATTCCCATGTCGAAGGGATTGGTTCGTCTCTGAGATACATAATGTAGTAATTGCCAGGTATGCCATATAGAGGACAAAGGAGATACAAAAAAAAAGAAAAACTTCAAATCTTCTCATAAGGACTTACCCTTGTGCTGGTTTAATGGCTTCCAAATGGGGTTGAATAAACACAAATACACTCATAGGCCACCACACCACCGCCACTTATGAAGAGGGTTAAAAAAAACACTTCTTCACCGTGAAAATAATAAATAACAATAAACTATGACTCAGAGATGACACTCCGATCAGAGTGCCAGTTAGTGGCTGTATCACGCCAAACAGATGATTAAGTAGTAAATGCAATGCAAAATAATTAAGTAAAAGGATAAAGCTTTCTAGCTTTTTGTGTGAATTGATTTTCTTTTTTGTCTCAGGATTCGCCCGAATTGCACAAATTTTCGATTCAAAAAATTGCGGATACAGAAAACACTTGGTTTAAAATTCTGTCGATGGAATGCGATATTAAATTATTTTGTTCTATTGTAATAACTTTATTTTTTTTTACTTTGAAACGGGCAACATTTTGATGAAAAGTTGAAAACTAAGAGCACGAACCGACGACAATGGCTGCCACCATTTTGAATGATTTTTTCCACGGCGATGTGCTTCCTATGAGTGTGTACAAAGGAATTCGTTGGGGCCAGAGCACAAAAAAGTCGTTGTAGTCTATGTTGTCGGCTTTTCCACCCCAAAGTTTTGTTTGCCTTTTGGGGGGGTGGTTGGTGTTGTTGTTGTTGTTTTTATCATTGTATTGATATTTTTATAAGGCTCTCAACAGAGTGAAATAGAGTTGAGTTTGTTGTGTTTCTACTTTTGTGGATTTATTGGGTTTTACAGTGCGCAGTGGATGAGAGGACGAATTAAAAACTTTGCAATGCTTTTGGTTTGGGTACGAGATAAACTGTTTCTCTAGTGTTACCAGATGCAGATTTTAAAAGTTTTATTATGCCTTTGGCACAAACTAACGATGAAATTAGATACTACCGACGGGTTTAAATAACACAAAAAGATGAAAAACTGGTTTTTAGATGTTAAACATATGAATCGAAGGATCTCCGGCAGCAATTTTTACTTGCCTATTTATACCTAGTCCTGCTATAAATTCTAGTCCTGCTATAAATTCCAGCTCAAACTGTATAACATTAAGAGTAGTACTGTTAACTTTTTTTCAGAACAGATACTACAAAAACAGATTTTTAAATTACTGAAACCGCTCGGGACATCAAAAGTGTTTGTGTATCGTGTTATAAATTGATTTGTTGAATCGACTCAATTAGAAGACAGACCAAGAAATGGTTGTGCATGCGTGTGGTTGTTAAAGCTGAAGGCGAGCGAATTCGGAGAAATCCCTTTCAAAAACAGAAAAGCATGAGCTAGATATAACCACCACACCTATGTCAAGTCTCATTCGGGATGACCTACGCTTAAAAGGTGCAAGCGACTCTTGCACTGGCACGCGGACAACGGTCACGAAAATATCCTTTTTACGGTCACGATTTTCACCGTTGAGGAAGTTTTTAATTAACAAAACGATAAAATTTATGCAAGAACATCTAAAGACAGACACGTTTTGCGTAGAGGATGGCTGTCTGAGGAATTCGAAGTCCAAAGTGGGGTTCGGCAAGGCTGCATACTTTCACCAATACTGTTTTTATTGGTGATTAGCAATGTGCTGAATGTGGCCTTATCAACAGGAAATGGGCTCTCACATCTGAACTCAAACACCTTGACTACGCCGATGATGTATGCCTACTGTCTCACAGAATAATGGACCTTCACCAAATGACAGCAAATGTGGAGAGGGAAGCAGACGTCGTTGGGCTGAAAATTAACTCGGCAAAAACAAAAATGATCAGCCTAGGACCAAACTCATCAACTCATATATGCATTGCTGGTCAAACGGTTGAGAGAGTAGAGAGTTTCCAATACCTTGGGAGTATTGTCTCAACCGATGGCGGAACCGAACTGGATATAGCCAGCCGAATAGGTAAAGCAAAATCTGCGTTTTGGGATGCTATCCATAGTTTGGCGAAGTAATGCAATTAGCTTAAACACCAAGCTACGACTGTTCCGTTCCAACGTTGAATCCGTGCTGCTATATGGATGTGGTACCTGGAGAGTGGAACCCGCTTACCCAGGATGGCAGGATACGCGGCGGTCCTAGGAGTACGTGGCGCAGAACAGTTGAGATGGAAGCACGACAACTGGGAAAGAGTTGGGGAGAGCTGAGGCACATTTCCAGAAATCGCACACGATGGCGCGTAGGCGTTGTAGAGGCCCTAGGACCCACAAGGGGATACAGGACATAAGTAAGGAAGTATCTAAAGATAGTTCCTAGGTTCAGCTATGGCGGCATCATCCTGCTTCGATAACGGTTTGGTGAGGGTATCCTATCATGAAGTACTACAACAAGCACATAAAGCCACCACAATACAGCGGTGGCTTAAAAAAAATATTCTTTCTTTTATTCCATCCGAGGATTGACCTTCTGGAAGCTCAGATTTGAATCCTTTGGGTCATTGTTTGTGGTCAGTGTTGGAGAGTATGGCGTGAAATAGACCCCACCCAAATTTGGAGAGCCTCGAAAGTGCTTTAACCACAGCAGTATTGTCCATACCACTTGAAACCGTGCGTGTCGCTGTAGCCCAGTGGTCACACCGATATCCAGAGTATACACCGACTTCGACTGAACCATTAAGGAGTCTATAGCCTGTTAAGTCTTTGTCAGGCTTCATTTGACAGCTTGACCCGGCTACTTAAGTAAGAGACGATCGATTGTTGCTGTTCCTAGATTTTTCGAAGGTACTTAAGAATTCCCACTTATGCTCTACTTCTTGACCGCCTGGAATAATAGTTTCATACTTTCGCTAATGGGAGCGAGTTATTTTTCGTGGACGAACTTGGCATTTATTTTGGTGACGAATGAAGGAAACGTATTCTAGTAGTGTTAAGTTTTGTTTGAGTGCTTTGGCGATGCCTTATTTTGCTGTGTTAAAGCCGGTTTTCTAGATAGGTTCTTCGATGAAGGAGATTCTCAGTGACCGGGTTACTCTGTAGCTTTTCATTTAAAATTTAACTGCAAAAAAAACTCTTCTGCTCTTGGTTTCAAAAATGTTTGGTATTGCCCATTTATTTTGCCGCAAAGTCTATTGAACTGGGTATTTAAATAGAGAATCATCATATTTTCCAGAGCTAAAGATGTGGGTAAATAAAGAATGAATTTGAAAATGCATCATAAGTTTTGCTTCAGGAAGGCATCGAACTAGATCACTCTCTTGGCTCCGCTCTCGTCTTCCTTCCCTTATGACCTGGATTTCATGTGTCAACGCTAGCATTTACTTGAAGAAAATCTCGTTAATTTTCTCCGTTTCCAATTATCTCTTCTTCTGCTAGCTAGTGTCGGATATTAACTTGCTGATATATGCATATCCCATCATCTTTTATACGTTCTGTGGATTCGGCATCTATCCATTTGAGAATTCCTTGCTGCATGCTCAGCACTTTTCTCTCAGTAGATCCTACTGACATTGTAGTAGCCATTTTGGCTTGTCTGTACTTCTCCATGTCTTACTATTCATTGGCGGCCCATGCCTCTCAGGACTCAAGAATTCCAAGACTGACCTGTGTTTTGCCATCTGTCCATTTTTTCATTTCCTTCGATCCCTACGTGTCTCTTCACCAAAGCTGGTGTCACTGCTTTTCGACTTGCACATTTCATGAATTTCTGAATATTGTCCAGTTCTACCAGACTATTTTTCCCGACCACCTTACCCTCCCGCAAGTGATTCAGTGCAGCAAAGCCGCTGTCTCGGCTTAATACTCTGAAGTTATTATTCTCGGACTAAGATTACACACTCGGACCGTTGCTTGATTCAAAAGGAATCGTTGGATTCAGGAGTTGGCGCCGGTGTGTATGGACCCAATTACAAGATTACGATATAACTTGGATTCCTAGTGTTCTCCAGGCCGAGCTTTACGCTATCGAGACCTTTGCTAATATAAACTTGCACTCAGGCATCAAAGGTGCCGCTATACACATACTCACTGCCAACCAAGCGGCGCTTAAAGCACTGATTTCCCACCTGATCAGTTCAAAATGAGTTCTAAGCTGCATCGACAGTTTACAAAATTTGGCCGGATAAAACAAAGTAAAATGTTGGTGGGTACCGGGTCATGTAGGCGTTGATGGAAACGAAACTACAGATCTGCTAGCTAGAAAAGGTTTCCCTGAGTTGTTCATTGGACCTGAACCCTTTTGCGGAATAAAAATATCTGATTCTGCCTTTAAACTGACCCTAAACAGTTGCAACATGTGCATCTCCCACTGGAATAACTCCCAAGGTCTCAGACAAGCTAAAAGAGCTGTCCAACCCTTCCAGAAAAGGCAGTTGATATCGTAAAATGACATAAGAATGCTTCCTTACTGGTCACTGCCAATTACTCTACCACCTAAATAAAATGAGAATTTCAGAGGATATCACCTGCCGCCTCTGCCTAACTCTGTGTAGAAGTAGGAGAAGCTTCTTATCCTTAAGGAGATAATATCACCATTAGAATTAAGGAACTCCTCCGCAGCCGTAATTATAGCTTTCATAGGGAAAGTAGAAGTACTGCTGCCATAAAAAAGTGGTCTCTGGCCCAATAGATCTTTCTGGTCGCAGTGCCTACACGCAGTTTGGGCGTGGTCACATTCCTGTTTATATAAAAAAAAAAAATTCCGGTTCTGCCATCCATCATGCATATATGCGAGTATCTGCTATGTATCCAACCTCAATTTGATTTGTGATACCTTTCAGAAACTCGTATTGTCTTTATCATATTCGTAGGCATATTCAGCTTCAGAGTTCCAGGATCTTCCTATGTCTATAGATTGCTCCGCGCCAGTGCTATTTACCATCTTTTTCCAAAAGAAGTAGAATTTCAAGAAACTCCTCCATGTTACATGTCGGAGTAGTTCGTATCGCTCCTATAGGTAATACTACCTATGTATATATACAATATAATATTATATTCAATAGAGTTTCTATCGAATTTATACTAATTCAAAGAAAAGAAAAACTTCAACTGCGATTGCAGCTTACTACACCCTAAGTAAAGCACCCCACATTTCATTACCAAACCAATACACCATATTGGTTGAATTTATTCAAGGTATGAACCTTCATCAGAAATCCACCAAAAGTAGGAACTACGCATGCTAAAGCTTCCTCAGTTTACAGTTCCAGTCATTCCAGTAATTAAACTTGAATGTAATCATTAGAATTGTTGCTGATATCAGAATACATACGAGTACATGTATCTGAAGAAATGTCGCTGTTTAATTTGATTATTTCACTCAAGGACTTAGGTGCGGCTCAAAGTAGTGACATTCTTATATTAAGTTCCTTTTTAAAGATGTACGAGTACTATGTCCCTGGCGCGATTGTTTGGTAACTCCTTTAAAGACAAATCTTTCAGTAATGCGTTACTCAATGATGTGAGTAGATAAAAATGGTGTGATGACTCACAAAAGAGCTTTTCCCAGAACTGACGGCTACGCAATGAAATTTCACAAATAAAAGCTTAGTCAAGCTTAGTCTAAAACGACTACAATTGATGAAAGAGGATGAAATTGGAGATGTTCCGGTTTATTTTGCCTAAAGCTGAATAAATTCTTCGCCTCGCCCCGTATTATTCTCGGTTAATTCAGATTCAATTGCATTGTGTTGTTAAGTTTATTTAACCAACCAAATTCCTTTGTGTTTGCAGTTGTTTTTTCCTTTCCTCTCCGTTGTTTGTTAAAGGAAACAAAAAAGGATTTTCTTTTGTTCCCGAAGGAGAAATCTTCCTTTGTTCGAAGTAAATATAATTTTCATTATAATGATCGCTTTAATAAAGGCAATATAATCTGCACTTACTTGTCGCGTTTCCGACTCGCCAAGAAGGACCACGAGGAAAAGAAGTATTTTTTTTTTTTCTGTTGATTACTTGAAGGAACAATGTTAAATTTTCACTTTATCAGTCAAATGTGTACGTATATAGGATTTTTAGAAACATTTTACATACAAAAGTTAGCATATGCTATTCCCCGCTATTCAAATCCTTATGTTATGAAAATTTCTTATTGTAAAATCCTGTGAGTTTTAGCTTGTGTCGTATATACATTACAGCATTTCGCCCATCGCCTTCTATACCAGAATCTTCTTAAAAGCATCATGTGATCCTGTACCTTCTTTTTTATTTTATTTGCACCTATAAGGACCTGGAGATTTTGATCAGTCTTGATATTACTATAATGGAGAATCTCAAAAAAGTGGGTCGCAATTCTGCCTATACATATACTACCGGTCATTTGATTACTCTCATTTAAAATTTCGACCTAATGCAGCGGTAATATTTCTTCGGATCCTTTTCTGAAACTTTCATTTTCAATGTTTCTCTGCTACTTAATGACGAACGGGAAATCCCTATTTTCGGTTTTTTGCCTTCTTTAGCCCAAAGCGCAAGGTCCCTTAAAGTTAATAAAATTGTGCTCTGTTTTATTGCTAGGTTTTGTTTATTAAAATTGTTTGTGTTTTTGTTGCATTCTAAAGAGGATGGGTCGAAGTAGAACGTAACTAATTCAGAAATTGGCAAAATTCTAGCATTCAAGCAAGAAAATTATTCCAATCGAGAATTGGTCGAGATCCTTGGGCGGTAAACAATTTTCTAAAAGATCCAGAAAATTATGGACAAAACTGAAGAGGCCGCATATCAAGAGCGACAACAGAACGAGAACGTAGGTCCATTTTACGCGAAGCTTCAAATTCTACTGCGCCTGCTCGCAAAATAATGGAGAAAGTTGGAACTTCAGCCAGTGTCCGGACAGTTCGTAGAGTGACTGAACAGTGTCCACATCTCCGAGGGCAAAAATTAAAGAAAAAGCCACAATTACCTTAGCACCATAAAAATCGTAGATGGGAAGGAAGAATGGGAAGCCGTGATTTTTTCCGACGAGGAAATATTTAATTTGGGTGGCCCTGATGGTTTTCAATGTAACTTTCACGATTTGAGGTTAATCAGAGTTGTTCCTATCACGTCGTCACACTGCTGTTGGTTCCGACATAGTATGAGCGCAATAGATCTGGTTGTCTTAGAAGGTCGGCAGAACTCAGCGGATTACATCGAGCTTCTTGAAACGCAGACAATCAATGTCCACGGCACATTTTCCAGCAGCACATGTAAAACAGTGGTTTTCAAGGAACAATGTGGATGTTTTAGATTGACCACCTCTATCTCCCGATCTAAATCTAATTGAAATGTTTGGCGATAGCTGTCGCGAAAAGTTTACTCAGAAGGAAGTCAATTCGAAAATTGAGAAGGTCTCTTATTAAAATCATTGAAGACGCTTTTGAGGAAATTCCATTAAATTATAATATTAAAACAATTTATATCGACCCTTGGAAAATAGACTTTTTCAAGTTGTACGCAATAACGGAGGACCTACAAAATATTGTAATATGCGAGCTACGGCTCGAGTAGATAAAACGATATTCTGTGAGATTATTTCTTTATTTTCTAGTCTATAGAACAAGTTCACACTATACTGTTCTTCGCAAATTCTTTCCTTACAAGGTCTCTTTCTTCTCAAATCACTTTATCTCATTTCAATTACTTAATTCACAAATCCAAACTAATTACTTCTTCTTGTTAACTCTCAACTTTCAATTTATCACAAAATTACAACTTCGCCTATTATCACTTTTCCAATCTCTTCTTGCGGTTCAAAACCCAACTGCCCTGCCTCGATCGCCATCTGTCCTTATATAGTCGCATTTCTGATAGCCAGAAACTTCTAGCAAATTCTTTGACCACTGGAACAAGAAAATTCTGATGTAATAAATCCAAGATGACAGCTGCAGTCAATAATCTCTTGTGGTTATAATTCTCTCTTAATTCCGCGACGTCGTCCTAGACATAATCCGTCTCTTACCGTGCACACGAACCTCGAATGTGTTCAGAATGAAGACACTGCGGAATGTGTTGCCTCTTTGAGGGCGTAGTTATTATGCTACATTATGTTACAATATTAACAATAAATTAGACAAGAAACCGAAAATGGGGATTTCCCTCTTTATTTCATTAATTTTGTTCAAGTTTGTTATCAGGGTTGCAGATAACAAATGAAAAAGTTTTAGAAATGGAACCGAAGAAATACTACCGCTGCATTATGATAAAGGCCGACATTTTGAATGGGGGTAATCAAATGACCGGTAGCGGACTTTCTGTCTCTCTTTATATCTGTGTGTGTGGTCAACTACAGCCTAAATGCCTTAACGCATTTGCTCCAAACTCCTTATCTGGGTTAACGATTTAGTTCAAATTTAATATTCGAGTTGCTGGGGACATATGCCAACAAATGGCGTACCAGGTGTTTGCGAAAAAAATCGTACAACGGTACTTTACTTATTAGCTGATTTTTTTGTTTAATCAATATTTCAATAATATTTGGCATATACAAGATTATGGAATATCAAGTTTGGAAAATTTTTAAATTATTATATTTTTCATTTTTAACGGATTTAAAAAAAAACTTTTTGACGATTTTGTTTAAATTTTAAACCTGAGTGATTTGCAGTTAAACGGCATATACTCGTAGGTACAAGTATGAGCGACCCAGTCGTTCATCTCAGTGTCCGTGAGATGGTACAGAGCAGTATACTACTTTTTTCTAGCTTTATTTATCTTATTTAATAGGAATGATTCTATTCCTGATGAAACGATTAAATAATTTCATTTAATTTAATTTAATTTAAATCATGGCTCACGTTTGAGACTAAAACAACTTTTACCCTGAAGGAGCTTATTAAGTACTCGAGTGCTAGACTCTTTCTAGTTACGTGTATATCTCTATCTCTTTCTTCGGAATTTATAAGAAACAAAATATGTCTGTCTGCATTCCCAAAAATGTGTAAAAATATAGTGTCCGCGTCTATTTATGGGAGCGTCCGCTCATCAGAATGCATTTTACTTCGAAAATATTGGAAAAGAACTGGTTCCATAAACTTTGTCCATGTAAGGGCGATGTCCGTTTATTGGAGCTGTCCGCAAGGGAGCTTTTCACTCTATTCAATAGGAATGTACGTCAAAATTCATGTTACCTTCACTCTCTCTTTATAAATTACGTTATGGAAGTAAACAGTTGCATTAAAAGGGTTAATACTTAGATTTAAGTTCATTTTTCATTTTCGAACAGTATTGTCATCAACTTGAAAAAAGTTATGTACCTTTTTTGGCAGAGTTATATCACATGACACAATCCTCCACAAAACTCAAAGGCCAAAATAAAAGCCAAACTTTGCCTCTGTCTTATACATTTCTTCCTTCATCTAACGACAAAATATCAAACAAATATGTCCTCCCCTTGACATAATTTTTTGCCAAGAATCATCTTTCAAAAGAACGCACCCAAATTTTCAGACAGATCTGTCAAATAGTTTTGTTGTGGCAGCCATTTTATATAGACGCCTACTAGCATTTTCGTTAATATGGAAAAAAGTGAATTTCGAGTGCTCATTAAAGACTATTTTTTGCGAGAAAAAACTATCACGCAAACCAAACAAAAGCTTGACAAATATTATGGAGCCTCTTCACCATCGATTGGAACCATTCACCACTGGTTTACTCAATTTCGGTGTGTCGTTCAAGCACAAGTGACGCCGAACGTTCTGGTCGCCCAATTGAGGTCACCTCACCAGAAATGGTCGACAAAATCCATGGTTTGATAATGGATGATCGGCGAGTGAAAGTGCGCGAGCTTGAAGAGGCCACAGGCTTATCACATGGCTCAGTGATTTCGATTTTACATAAATATTTGGACATGAAAAAACTTTCCGCAAGATGGGTGCCGCGTTTGCTCACAATCGACAACTTCAAAGGTGTGTTTGGCGATGTTCCCGAAAAATTCGGCTGAGTTTTTGCGCCGTTTCGTAACCGTGGATGAAACCTGGATTCACCACAGGCGGGTTTGTCAGCAAACAAGGTCATGGCGACAGTTTTTTGAGATGCGAGCGGTGTTATTCACATCGATTACCTTGAAAAGGGTAAAACGATCACCGGCTCATATTACGCAGAGCTGCTGGATCGATTCCAAATCGATTTGAGGCAAAAACGGCCGCATTTGGCGAAGAAAAAAGTTCTTTTTCACCAGGCCAATGCATCGACGCACAAGTCCGCAGTCGCAATGGCAAAATTGCATGAGTTGGGCTATGAACTCCTCTCTCATCCAGCATATTCCCCAGATTTAGCCCCCTGCGATTATTTCTTGTTTCCAAACATGAAGAAATGGTTTGGAAGTAAGAGATTTGGGTCGAATGAAGAAGTTTTCGCTGAAACAAACGCTTATTTTGAGGGGCTCGAGATATCGTATTATTTGTAGGGCATCAACAAATTGGAGAAACGTTGGATGAAGTGTACAGAGCTAAAAAGAGACTACGGGTATGTTGAAAAATAAAATGTTTTTATACCGAAAAGAGTGTTCCTTATTTCATTTTTCAGGGACTTATTGACCCACCCTCGTATTGCTTTGGTTTTTACTTTTTTTTTTTTTTTAACTTGTCAACGACCATGCCACCGATGACAGTATCGGTTCTCGTCGGATCACCTAAATCAAGCATCGTCGGACGCAGTTAGTACTTAGATGGGGAACGCTTGGAACACAGCGTGTTGTTGCCGATGGGCATCATAATGGATCTACATTGATCTAAGTGTGGCGTAGTAGGTCTTTCAACCTCTACGTCAACCCATCAAACCTAACGTAACCTAGTTTTAACTTCAAGCAAATGCTTCATTTTATTTATGAGACTTTTCTCTCTCTTTCCAATTCACATCGTTCAATTGCATAGTTGCATTAAAAGAATTAACTGAAGTTAAGCTTGCATTACTTCTACGTAATATTATTGAATAACATTTGAATGTAGGTTTTGGAGGACGTCTTGTACTGTTCCACTATTAGCCGAGCTAGTGGAAATTCTCCACTCACAGGTGCAACCATCTTAACTATGACTCGATGAGTTATTTGATAAGATGATAATTGTTGTATTCGTCGTATTTATTTTTAAGTCAATGAGGTTCGTCTTCTTTTCCACATTTGAAGTAATTGGATAGATATTCATAGCATACGATATCCATAGCATACAACGTAAACGTTCTTGTCAGATAAATTCAAATTCCTCTAACAGTCTTCTCCAAAGCAGAACGTGACATTGTTACCCATCATAAGTTGCCTCAGTAATAGTTATTAGTTTGTCAGTGATGCCTCTCGCTCACTACGCAAATCCTTTTAGAAATCAATTTTTCGTATCGTACATGTATCATAGATATATTATACTTATTGCACTTCGGTTATTAGAAATACAATTCTCAAATAGAATTATCATATTTTTAAGTCTAAGTTTTTTAATCAATTAATAGCTTCAGGTAGTAGTTCCTCTAAATAGTTTTGCGGGCAGTCCGATGTGATATGTTATACCTATTGTCTGCCTTTGGGCACAGAAGTCATAAACGCTCGAAGAATTTTCGCTCTACTTGTAAAGCAAGTCGGCACATCGGCCATGGTTGGTACGCCCATGATTTAGCCTAGTCCATAGATGGCGTGGCAGATTCTGACCCGGAACCGCAAACGTTGGGTCTTCAATTACGATATTGTTTGGTGGTACTGTCTCTTCTATTCCTCATTCAGTTAAAATATTGAATCTTTAAGCATTGCCCACTCTTCATCGGAGGTTTTGTTGATTTGAGCCGCGGACGTCGATTAAGGCAGTAATTTATGTAGCTCTTGGTGTATAGGAAGTTCTCGATTTGCGTGTTCTGTACTTCATTACTAATTAATCTCTTTTTTCCTTGATGTGCTTTTTCTAACGAAGTTTAGCATCTAGAATTATGTGTTCTCATATGGTACCATTTGTTTGTTGATGGTGATTAGTATACATTGTAGTTCAATCTTTTATTAGTAAAGCCGACTTAACTTCATTTAGCCTAATGCTTATGTATTTGGTTGACAGGTTGTAGATTTGGTGTTGATTCTTCATTGTTTTTATCAATTAGCAGTATCATCAGCGAAAGCAGTTATGGTGTTATTTTCAAGCGCTGGGAGATCACTGGTGTACAAAAGGTATAGAACTGGTCGCACTATACTCCCTTGTGGTATTCCCATTTTGATTTCCTTTAATTCGGAGTAGTAATTTTCTTATATAATTCTGAAGTATTTATCTTTAATGATTCCAGGATTTCGGCATATTGTTTGGGATGCAGCTTATGATTAAGTCCCTCATGTCAGACTTTACCAGTAGCCTGTGCCACATCTAAGAAGATGAACGTTTTTTCTCAAATTCTTTTATTCATAGAACTATCTTATACATCTTTAATTTGCAGTATATTGTTGCAATCAACGATAAATCTACCAACTGTAGAAAAAGTCTAGCAAATCCACTTAAATTATCGCTTGTTAACTTAAATCAATGACTACAACAACTTTGTTAAGGTTAAAAAGGACATTTCGAAAATGTCTTCTAATTATTTTTAATTTTAAAACTTTTATAATAATGTATTGCGAGTGTCAATTAAAAGAAGGTGAAAGAACAAACTTTCATTAAATTATACATACGTATGTTTGTATATATACGAGTACATACTTCATGACATTGAAATACTTGAAATTCAAACTTTTGCGTAGCATGAAACTACGAGCTACCTTTTCTAAAGTTTTTGTATTTAGAAAAAAGTAGACTGTTATTGGTTCTTCGGTATCTCATTGTATAACATAATACCTATACGACAGAGACTTTGTGCACAAAAAGTCATCCAGTAAAGGAGGAATTACATCTTTCTGCAACAAACATTCGTGGGCAAAGTGCAAAGTCTAGGCACCGTAACAGAATAAAGGATCAACCGAGTAGATTGGTGGGGCCAACAACTTTAGCAAATCGATTATTGTTTCCATTCTCTAGCAAAACTTTACTTTCTATTCCTTTGAAAGAATCTGGGATGGGGAAGACGAATAAAGGTAGACGAAAATTCAATTTAAACGCAATTCACTAGTAGAATGATTCTCTCCATTAGGGGATGCTGGATGTGGAAGGTGGCATCTATCGGATTAGAAAGAAACGTAGGTATCTACCTATTCTTCAACTTCAGTTGCTGCGATGCCTAATGATTTGGAAATGAGGAATAACGCGAATAATGCCAAAATGACAGAAAAGAAAGAACTCAAGGCGGTGAATTGCAATTGGTGAACTTTTTCTTTGGCTTTCCCTTCTTTTCCAATGATAATGATGATTATACGCAATTTGAGATGATGGCTTTAAAATGAATGCGACTTTTCGGGAAATGGATCGAAATAGATTTGCTAAAGGATTCACTATGATAATGGAGAACAGGTCTGAAGGTTAAACGATGAAGTTGGGTTGGGTTTGGAGAAGATATGGAGTGAATTGTTAAGTCTATTGCCTGTGAAAAATTTATCTTAAACTACATTATCAGTGTAGTCGGGTATTCGGTCGATAATCTACAAAGCCGCATAACCTATATCTTTACAAGACGATTTCCGCAATCGGGTCCCCGAGAAAGCTGATTCAGTTGTGCCTCGTAATGCTGTTGTAATTACGAGTATCCAGCCCGAACCGCTCATTGCGAAATATGAGATCGATAGGTATAATTCGAAACAGTTAAATCGGATAAATGACAGTCTTTTGGTGACAGAGAGAAGACTAATCCGGGAAATGGATGATGAAAATATCAACGCAAATGGCTTTCTTTGAAGTCACTGGTGCCAAAGCATGATCCCAGGCAGTGGCTGTAGAAGCAATACCTAACACACTACCATTTCATTTACAAGCGATGAGACTTGCAAGATTTCGACAGTAAGCCTTCGGTTAGTTCGAGGTTAAAACTAACACAGCAGAGCGATTTTGTTGATAAGTCTTATAATTTCGTAAACAATTTTAGGGAAGATTTTCCAATAAGAGAATCTTGGATGAACAACACAACACCATGAAGCTCCAATAGGACAGTAATGCATACGGTACATGTACCTCAAATATAGCAGACGAGCTATACAATGGACGGAGTTGAAGTTTAGAAATCGAATAGTTTGTTAATGCTTGGCCTAGACTTTAGGTGAAACCAATAGATTACTGATGTTGCGAAAGGTGTTAATGGTTTTTCACTCTTGCGGGCTTGCCCAAGATCTTTAAAGCTTATGTTCATCCGAAACGTGAATATACAGAACTGGCATGATCGTGTTCTGCGAAAAATTTGTAGATTGATAGGTGATCTATCTATAATCAGCCAAATTGCTTAGCTCGAAATTCGCCCGAATGTAGGATGCTTAAGGCTTCGGTACCGGTATTTCCACCACAAATAATAGGAGGAAATATATAAAGGGTGGTTAAGTTTTAAGGGCCGATGTTGATTTTGAATAAAACACAAATTATTTAGGAAATTACTATCATTTCATTTTATTATGATAATATTGGTATGGTTCAATTATGTATGGAACAAAATATCGGCCAAATGGCCGCCGCGACCTCGGCGGCACACCTTTATCCGATGGTCCAAATTTTCGATGACGCTGAGGCATAATTGAGGTTCTATGCCGTTAATGTGCCGAATTATCTCATCCTTTAGCTCTTGAATTGTTGCTGGCTTATCGACGTACACCTTTTCTTTCAAATAACCCCAAAGAAAGAAGTCCAACGGTGTCAAATCATATGATCTTGGCGGCCAATTAACATCGCCACCACGTGAGATAACACGGCCATTGAATTTGTCGCGCAAAAGAGCCATTGTTTCGTTAGCTGTGTGGCAAGTGGCACCATCCTGTTGAAACCACATATCGTCCATAAAAAGTTCGTTATCATCTCACGATAGCGAACACCATTCACAGTAACTGCCTGACCGGCCTCATTTTGGAAAAAAATACGGCCCGATGATGCCGCCAGCCCATAAACCGCACCAAACAGTCACTCTTTGTGGGTGCATTGGTTTTTCGACAATCACTCTTGGATTATCATTCGCCCAAAAGCGGCAATTCTGCTTATTGACGAATCCACTGAGGTGAAAATGTGCCTCATCACTGAAGATGATTTTCTTCGAAAATTGATCATCCACTGTTGCCATTTCTTGCCACCATTGTGACCATTGACGACGCTTGAAATGGTCAAGAGGCTTTAGTTCCTGAGTCAATTGCACCTTGTAAGCGCGTAAATGCAAGTCTTTATGCATAATGTTCATCAACGACGAGCGTGAGAGGTGCAATTGTTGGGCACGACGACGAGTTGAGGTGGACGGCTCTTCAGCCACACTATCGCGAACAGCAACAATATTTTCTGCAGTACGAGCTGTACGAGCATGCACTGGTGTTTTCACATCTCCTACAGACCCGGTTTGCACAAATTTTTGCACGATTTTTCCGATTGTACGCACATTTGGACGATTAAATTGACCGAAAAAATCACGAAATGCACGATATGCATTTTGATTTGAACGCCCATTTTCATAATAAGCCTGAATAACTTTAACGCGTTGCTCGATTGTGTATCTTTCCATGGTTCAAATTGAGTTAGTCTGAAATTGAGAAATGTCAAATGAAATGCAGAAAAAACTTGACGTTTAGGTGTGGTTCACATTCAACATCGGCCCTTAGAATTTAACCACCCTTTAGTTGTGATCCACCTACCCATTATAACTTGCAAAGAACATTGATCTAAGTGATGGAAAATATTTTTGAGTATGCAAGGTAACACTACTCAAAACCAGTATTAAAATCTCTCTTTGGTAAGGACGACTTGGAATACTTCCTTCGCCACTGTCCAGCAATTCAAATGTAAAGAAATATTATTTCTGAAGAACTGCACAAGGAAGACTCATGTCCAAGGCCAACGTTCTTCGTCTAATATTTGTTTACGACTCTAGCTCGAAACTATCAAGCCAGAGCCGAGCTCAAGACGATAGGTGAAACCAAGATATCATGGATGCTAGAAAAAATACTCGGAATCGGCGAGAATGGATGGCTTTTGTGTCTCAGGCATAGACTTGTTATTCTATGCATAATTTTGGAAAAGACTGATTTCTTTTCGATGGTGTGTGTGTATGTATTTGGATAGGAGTCATCCTGGAAATAAGTAAGACACTATTGGTTCATTGTATTTTTGTTGTAAAGTGTTTCATTCACAGGAATTTTCGCGATATATCACAAAGATAACGTTTACCCAAAGCCTGCCCGGCGACGGGAGGGTTGAGCTGGGTGAGATCTATGTCCTGTAGGATGAAATTTGACTTTCACTTATAAAGTTTTGTATTTCTGGAGCGACCGCTCCCAAGGAGAAGCTTGGACATGCTATAATCTATAATCTAACACAAGACTTGAGTCACAGCTCCTTGCTAACTGTCGTCACTGGAACCTTGGGTTACTATCCATTGTGCCTAGCTCGTGCATCTTTTTATGAAGTTACTACCGACTTATTAACTTTCGGTGCAGAGCATGTATTACCGTCTGTTTACCATTTGTGGGTTTCTTTTTAAAATTGCTTTAAAAAAATCCATTTAATATTTGTGTCTTTCGCTTTATTGAAGAGAGTATACCTTCCGATTTTATTTGCGAAAAATAATTTCATTTAAATGGGTGCGCGGCTGGCTTGGCAGTAGCCCATCCTTTCAACCCAATTTTGCAGTATATTTCGGATGGTTCGGGGCTCTATTTTACGAATAGCTCGATGAATATTGTGCTTAAGTGCTTGAATTGTTTCTGGATTGTCAGCAAATCGCAGGAAATCGCAGCTCCGCGGAGATTAGTTACTTAGTGTGCAAAAGATCGATTGTTGGACGGCTTTTAACTAAAAAAATCAGTTATCATGCCCCTGTAGTGCTTTTCGTTGACAGTAACGTTGTTTTCATCTTCATCTTCGGAGAAAACTGGGCCAATAATGCCTTCATTGCACAGACCACACCAAACGGTCACACGCTGAGGATGCATTCGCTTTCCTATGACTACGTGCAGGTTTTCCGAGCTAAATGTTTTTCCAAAAAATGTTTTTTTTTTTTTTTTTTAGCAAAGTTGGCGTCAATTTCGAGCTGCTCTAAAGCTCAAACAGAGAAGCGATAACGGAGCGGGTGGTCATTTTGCTTCAATTCCTGAGTCACAACAGTTGGACCTTGTAATCCGAAGTCTTTATGCATAATTCTCCTCAGGCTAATGCGGCCAATGTTCAGTTGCTGAGATCTGTGATGAGTTGAGTACTTGCGTACAGCATTATTTCGACCAATATTTCTTTTCAAAATTAGCACTGTTTCGGCAACACTGCACTCACTTTGGAAATAAGATTTCAATATTTCTCAATTTGTTCAAGCGTTCGCTTCATACTGTATTTCTGTCAGTTTGTTGATACGATAGAGCTGTCAGTGTCAAAATAACACGTAGTTTAAAAAGAAACCAGCAGATGGCCCACCCGTTATATACTCGTAGGTAATAGATTTTTTTTTCAACATTATAGACTGCATACTTACATACATTCAAGTTGTTCAGCATTAATTTGCATTATTTGAGGAATATATGTATGAAGATTGCAGTTTTAAAATGTTGTATGCTATTCAAAGTTTTTATATTTCATGGGAGGTTGTTAAACACCGGTATACACTATGCTGGATTGGTAGCATGATGTTCTGGTTCTTTGGATATTTGTTATTGGGTAGATTGTAGGATACCTCTGTTTTAGTAGGAATTGTATAGGCAGTTTGTAGATACATTTTATGTTTAATTTGCAAACGAATATAATGAAGAGTCGTTGGTTAATATTCAGTCAGTTTAGCTCACTCATCATGGTTGGTATAGGGGTGTATCTATCACATTTTAATATTATTAAGTAACTATCTACTCAGCCAACCCCGTCAAAAGGCAAATCCTGCTCGGAATCGGTGAGAATGGATGGCTTTTGTGTGTCGTTAAAAGGCAAATCCTGCTTCTGTACGATAGGAAACAACAGCTTGCTTAACATCAATCACCTCAACTGCTTAGATAATCGGTGTAGTGGACCTTCAGCTCAATAACCGAAAAACCTTGTCCTAAATTTGTACGTCCATATATATATGTATGCATTCATCGATATTACTAAGTTAAGCTGTTGTTAAAAAAGGGTTTTAATACGAACGACTCTAACACAATCTGCAACGATTAGGATATATTAAACTGATTTGAGAATAAAATAAGAACTTTTTTCTTGAAATTTTCTCATAAAACGAACTGACTATCCCAATCAATTTAATTCAATGTTTCCTCTTAGACACACTTGAACTCAACCTCATCAATTGGGATGAGATTGGTTTGCATAGCAATTCCGATATTCGGTTCTTTTTGGAGAGTGAGTCTGCCCAGGTTACCCACGATGAAAACCTTCTAATTTATTGACATAGTACGACTATATTCTTACATTGTTTGGTGAAACTTTTCCCCAAAAATGCTCAACAGAAAGGGGACACAATTTCTGCAGCAGGAGGAGTACCCATATCCTTTTTGACATGTCTTGAGGTCAAATAAAGTTTTTGGGTATACAAACAAACATCACACAACGTTTTCTTTTATAGTTCTTACATGTACATTCGAGTATGTAGAGAGCGTAAAATTTATGGGAACGATTTTCTAGACACGAACATGGGACTCCTCCCATTTGAACATTCTAAGAAGGGAGTAAGCATGTTTGTCTTAACCATAGTAATAGTCTATGTCTTAACCTAGTCTACAAGTTTCCTTCAAGTTTTTGGTCAATTTGATGATAGCATGGATAGTTTGCGGTGTGTGGGTGTGTGGTGCGTTGCAAGAGGACGATTGGAATAACTTAAGCATGTTCATGAAATTTCATCACCTGCTCCTCCCATATTCATATCACGAGCATGGAATATGTTACATGGAAAATTACATATTAAACATTTTCTCATATGAAAGGACGAATTGAATTTCGTTATCTACATAGAATTCAAGATGGGAATATTACTCGTATATGGAAATGATTCGTTCGTGCATCTTTAGTTTTTGCGGTATTTTCCGCTACTTAGTTCCAAGTTTTTATCTTTTACCAACATTTAATGAATTTTAGTTTAAAGCTTCCTCTTATATGCAACGGTTGTAGTAGATTTAAAGACTTTCGCGGTTTTGTCCACCAGTAAAAGGGAACTATTGTACGAGTACTCGTATATATCTGTGTCTATACAACATTAGAAAACACTATACATAATCAACTTATGAGGATTCACAGAAAGTGCAGGAAATCATCAAGGATTTCACGCGAAATTCCGTTGCACATGTGAAAAACCACAATAGTGACATGTTGACTGCAGAATGAACGCCCGGCAGATGGTTAGACTGATCTACAACTCTATCTCCGCATATGTACGAGTAACTACCCAAATTAATGGAATGCATGTGACGAAAAGGGAACGAAAGACAGGAGCCATGAAATTATATTGTCACAAAGTTGAATGAGAAATAACAAGTTTTGAATTAAAGTTTTCTGACATTGATGTATCCTTGGGCCTTGTACAGAGCACAGTGGGAGTTTACGTTCCGTTCATGCGTGGGACGATAGCATTAAGACACCACTTGTACGTGGAACTGAAGGATTTCGCCTTTATCGGATGAAGTTGATGTGGCTGGAGCAGAAGTGTCTATTCAATTGGATTACCCGGTGGAAAAATGTTGAGGGATGTTACATGTGCGTAGGTGTGAGGTGTAGATTTCTCTGGCATTTCAGATGGAAAGGACACTTTTATGTAGTTTTAGTTTCTGGTGATTTATGATGAGGGATAAATGTGAAGAGAAGTTATGAATGAAAATGCGTTGGATGTATACAATATTACTTTGGGTTTTTGAATTTTTTGCCTATGAGCTGTGTGTCCCAAAAATGTTTTATTCAAATCAAGTTCTCCAACTGCAACATTAAATGAGTAGGCGCGGATAATGGCGATCTATAAAACGATTTGTGCTTTAATATATTAATATTATGGGGAGAAATTACGATATTTTTTTTATAGCTGTGTGAAGTACTTGTAGATAATAGGCTGAATACGTGTCGTGGGAAATCGCTCAAGGTCAAGCGTTGTGACGTGTTTTAAATCTACGACGTTAGTGTACTTCCGTATGTACCACATGAAGTGGCAAAAAAGCTCATAAGTTTGCTACCTTTGATTGAGATTTATCGATATCCATTTCCGTAACAATATTAACCCAAACATGCTTTCAGTAAATTTGTGAGGTACTAATCAAAATATCACTAACAATAAATTTTTAGCAGCAGAAAATTAGAGGCGATTGCTGATGTACTCTTAAGTTTTAAAGTGGCGTTGCAAGATCTATCTAGGAGAAGCTTCCAATTGTTGGTTTTGAGTGAAACCTCATAAAACTGAATGTTGACATCACAGGGCCTCTAGGTATTGCTAAACTTTCACCTTAAACAGGGTTGTACAACTTATCAATCTAACAGTTTGGGGAAGGGAGTTCCGTAGTCGAGTAACATTTATGAAAAATTGGAGCTCTGACACTAGGAATGAATGACGTGTTGGAACAAGGTCACAACTTCTCCTAGAATACGGAGAACGTATCTTGTTATGTAGTTAAGGCGGTTGACGTGTTTGCATAACATTGTGAAGCGTCGTTATTGTTCTAAATATAAAAAGGTTCTCCAGAGTTATCATATATTGATTTAGAAAAGATGTGATCATACCTCCGCCGTCCAAAAATATACTGTGCAATACTATTGTAGGCTACATGCAAAAAGAGCTTTCAACTCAAGCAGAACACAGTTGAGATTGAAGGTGGTACTTTTAACAGGGCACATCAATCTCAATAAACACTCGTTCAGACTCGGGCTAGCTGATACAACAATCTGGTGAAGAGGGGAAGGAAGATATACCTATAGAACACTTCCTCTGTCAGCGAGGTTAAGACTGAAGATACTGGGATCCCCAAGGATACCGGATCTAACACACCTCAGTAAGAAAGGAATCGGTGATATATTGTAGTTCGCTAGACGAATAAGACGATTTCCCGATCACTATATGACATTATCTCCATTTTGATACTCCCCAGGAAGGTCTGCAAAATACTTCTCCGTGGCGTCGATGATTTCCTCGCGTGAGCTGAATTTTTTATTGATGAGCCATCTTTTGAGGTTTGGGAAGAGATAATAGTCCGAGGGAGCCAAATCGGGCGAATACGGTGGATGCGACAGCAATTGGAGCCGTAAGTCATTGATTTTAGCCGTGGTTGCGATGCTCTTGTGCGCCGGCGCATTGTCTTGCAAAAACAAAATTTTTTTTCGCTTCATGTGAGGCCGTTTTGCAGCGATTTCGGCCTTCAATCGCTCCAATAATGCACAGTAATACTCGCTGTTGATGGTTTTTCCTTTTTCGAGGTAGTCCACGAAGAGTATGCTATGACAATCCCAGAAAACCGACGCCATAACCTTTCCGACCCATTGAGCCTCCCTCGGCCGCTTCGGAGCACTCGTGCCAGCTTCAGTCCATTGCCGGGCACTCATTCTGTTCTCTGGTGTGTAATAGTGAATCCAAGTTTCATCAACAGTTACCAATCGATGCCAAAAGTCCGCCCGATTCCGCATCAGCAAGTCCAAACACTCTTTCGAAGTGCTCTCGAGTTCGTGTTTTTGGTCAAGAGTGAGCATGCAGAATATTGCCCAAAATATGGCGTGTGCGCTCAGTACTAATCTTTGTGGTATCTGCTAGCTCGCGCATCTTCACTTTCCGGTAAGCCAACACCATTTCATGTATTTTTTTGACATTGTCCTCTGTAACCGCATCGGAGGGCCTGCCGCTGCGGACTTGATCGGTAGTGGAGTTGCGGCCACCACAAAACTCTCGAAACCAATATTTGACGGTGTAATCTGACGGAGCATTAGCCCCATAATATTTATCCAACTTTTCTTTTGTTTCCTTCGCCGTTTTTGTCCATACTCAACATGATGCCAAACACGTCAACAACAATCAGCTGTCAAAATAAAACTAAAGACAGTATCGCATTGAAATTTGGCATGTCTGCCTAAATATGAATGGACTTCAAGGCACCATAACCTTTTTTGCAGTAGCAGCGCATTCTGGTGGTCAAGGAGGTTACTTTTCACCCCACCTAGTATATGACATAATCTCCATTTTTATACTCCCCATGATCCTCTCTCATCACTTAATTCTCATATTGCAATACTTTTTCTACAGCTCAACAGACGAGGGGAACACAACGGGCCCAGTGGAGGCCTAAGTGTCTTCACGCATAAGCTCACCCTCTTAAACCAACCAACCAACCATTGAAGGCTATATTAAGTCTGTGCTCGTAGTCGAAGTTGCAGAAAATTTCACATCCATACAACAAAATAGGAATAAGTAAAGTTTTGGCAAGCATCACTCATACTCATTTAGTTGAGTAGTTATCGACGTAATCTTCCACAATATTTTTTGAGTGCGAATATCTCTAAAATGGTGCACCGTATGAAAAAAAAAGATTATGACCCAAGTTTTAGGTTACGAAATTCTCTACAAGACGGATGGTACGCTTTTTTTAAATTCTGGAAAATTTTGTGTACACAATCTTCCAAAAAATATATTTTATTTTAAGTTAATGCTGGAAATGGATTTTGAATGAACGAACGATAGTCGGTTAGTTAAAGGTGGTATTTATTTTTAGTGCCAGAGTAGTGTAAATGCTAAGAGGTTCAAGTCGGTGCCTGTCACACGCTTGCAACTTTTGAACCGTATGACCTAGAGATAAATTTTGTACAAAAATGGAACCTGATGGAGCAAAAATAATTAGGAAAACAAATTCCCTATCAAGCGACATATCAGATTAAAGTCAAGGAGTCCAAAAATATAAGAAATATTTTAGTTTGGATAAAGACTCAAAAACCGTGCCATATTTGATGCCCTCCACGAGAGCATGTAAGTTTGTGAAGAGGTAAGAGAGAAATTATTAGAAATCTTCTGGCACACATATTTCTTGAAAAATATTGGAACACGTGAGATGAACGTCAATCCACCATATTTCACCCAATCTCCAACCAATTTTGATGATTTCCAGACAAACATATTTACATATCTGCCATAACACACCACATAAATGTCATCAAAATCCGTTATGCGGTTCTTAAGTTATGCATATGGGAAAGGTGTTTCCTTATATTTTACTCCCCCAATTATTACTTTTTTATTTAAACTTGGAACTTTAAAGTTTTTTGGAAATGACGAATGAAACACCTGATAACAACAGTAGCTTGACGTATCTGTCATCTTGCCTATAAATACTATACGTATTTATTGTTTGATGGATGGCATCAGTGGTACAGTCAAGATCACCTGGTACACTAGGGATACTTTCTTATCTGATACCACTGGATAGCTATAGCAGGCAAACTGAATTCGCTACCTGGAATTTATTCCAGGAAATACCGATTATAGCCTTTTCTCTGTTTATTTCAACCAGACTGGAATTCAGTCCGTAGTACACTTAAATGCGCACGGTTCTAAAACGATGGAGTGATCTGGGAGCTTATCTTCGGCTCCCATAGAACCAATAGATCTACTTTCAAGAATACCGTGCGATGTTTTTGGTGTCTGGTCGTTTTTTTTCCTGTTACAATACTTGCTCGTACCTACTCCCGCGATGCTCAGGACTTACTTTAATGATGTTGGCTGGCCCGGGAACTCTGCAACCACCCTTCCACTGTAACGTTTTGTTGTTTATTCAGTTTTGCTGCCTCTTTTTTCTGGTCCTACTCACTTGGCGTTTTTGACGTAGTTGTGTTTTTGTTGTGAATTGTCTGGAAGATGCTATTTTAAAGAAAGATCGAAGTTATAATATAGTTTGCGAAGGAGTATTAGCAGCTAGTTACTTTCAGGAGTGGCTCGTCAACTCATCCTACGACAAATCTTCCCAAGATTAGCTAATCGATAATTGGTCTTGCCGGTGTTTTTGAACGCTAGGCAATGCTGCAATATTTTCCTTGTGATAGTTCCTATCGAGGATACATATTTTGATCTTTCTCATTAAAAGGCCCTTCGAAAAACCCTGCTAGACTTTCTGATAACCTGTAGAGTGACTAGTACAAATAAACTAATGCTCTCTTGAGACATGAAATGTCTCGAAAGGAGGCAACGCTACCATCTGTAACAATCATCGCGCCCCCTTCTTTCTGGATCTAGCTGCCCATCGATATTAAGTGAAAGTTAACTCCATTTCGAACTTGTAGCTGTCGACATTGATGGTATTCCACTGACACACAAATTTCTTTCAATTAGTCCTTTCACATACTAATTGCTGCTGATACAAACCTCATGCAGAAACTGTCAGCATCATTTTCAAAAAGATAAATTACGAGTAACTGGAGAACAGAAAAAAAGGCCAAGTTGACATTGAAGATAATTTCACTTTATTACTTGACAACGCCATCATTCTGGCCCACGCCCCAGTTGTAATAGAAGGGACAGCTCTATGAAATTGTTACTTTTTCGCATGCAAATTGGTACCTCGTCTAACCCTCGAGAACAATTCACAGTTTAAAAGGTAAATTTATGGGACTCCCTCCGCCCGGTCATGATGTAAGTACGTCTCAATGACAACTCGAGCGAAAGTCCTTTTGATATGGCGCCAACTCACACCCCCTCATTTTTCGTGTCAGAGTCGTAAAGAATTTTTAGCCATAAATAGCAGACAATTCGTTGCTCATGGCATTTGCCAATATCCAAAGAGCCAGTCTATTACCTACTGAAAACGTGACCAGGCTACTTTTTAAGTACCCATTCAGTAAGAAAGTATTATATTTATACATATATATTCCTCGCTCGTTCAGCTCCGTGTCTCTATGCGTGGCCAATAGTAGTCACTGAAGCGAGGCAGATCCCATGAATCATTGTCGCAAAATTCGACGAAGCGATAAAATGATTCGATTTCAATTTGAATACTGGATGGGGTGAGAGAAGTCTTGCTGCTGTGCTAGGGGGGGAGATATAAGGCTATCATCGATCTCTTCTTCTTATTGGCGTTCGAGCAAGGAGTTGGTGCTTGGTGGCAATTTTTGAACTTCAATTGAACTGCAGTGATAATTTTTTCTCGTCTCCTGGCAGTAAAATTCGATTTCTATGGAAATTTGTTATTTTTATGTGTCGCATCGGATATAATTGAGCCATTTATCATTGAGGATGAATATTTTTTCAGGTGAAACGTGACAAAAGGAAGAATAATTGTTCTTTTATGATCCGCATGGAGTTGGGACTCGTGGGAGAATTTGGCTATCGATATACCCGTATGTATATATGGGTAGTTTAAATAATTTAAATATGATAGCTTGGTGGCTAGACGGAGGACGAAGAAATTATTGGTGAGACGTGTTGGCACCGATTGATTTATGCCAATACATCTAATAATTTTTTAAGTACATTAATAAGAGAATACGAAAGCATACTTTCTTACTAAACCTCGTGAGGAACGACGCGTAGGGTCAGTTTAATATTTCATGTCAGTTTAATATTTCTTCCAGTGCTACCACTAAGAAAATTTATTTTGTAGCAGAATATAAAATGAAAATTGCCGAAATGTGTAGAAAAAACTGAGTTCTTATATTTTATGTTATATTCATAGATTATGTACATACACAAAAGTAAGGTGTATTTTTCGTAGCTTTTGGGGTTGTATCGTTATAAAAGTAACAAGGGTTGCAACATTTTGCAACAATACAACTTACTTTTTGATATAAGATACATTGGTCCTACAATGATGCAATACAGAAAGCTACAAACAGTGAGTGATTACAATGAAATACAGGCATTCTCTTTTTCTAATTCTAATGCACTACTTTTGAAAATATTGTAGCAGAAGTACTTATTTTCTTCAAAGTGTAGCATATTTGCTACGGTTGTAGCAAAGTGGCAGCCCTGATTTGTTCACTTCTTTTTTACAAAAAGATGCTCAATGTTGAAGTTATGAATTTTTAGTTATTATTTAGATATTTTAGAGTGCTTTATTTGAGAGACTACGAGTCTAATGATCTACTGGTCTTCACAGGCTTTTAATCAGAAGAAAGCAACAGGTATTTATCAATTTAATCAACTTTGGTTTGTAAAGTTCATGAAGTGTGATGCGATAACTATTAAAATATTTAATTTAATTCATATTCCTTCAATCGTCAGAATCCTCATCCACTTGTTTCCAAGTATTTTGAAATTCTCTCAATAACTTTTTCTTTTCCTTCTGGAATGGATTCAAGGGCTCTCTTTATGACCTAGGTACCTAGCTAGGGAAAAGCTGAGCCAGGTTAACACCAAAATATTTGTTTTTCCTTTTTTTAAGACCACACCTATAAGGACCAATTAGGGTGTCGATAATGCGTAGCATTGGCGCAGTTGATGAGATCTTCTACTACATGGATCGGGCAAGTTAAGATTCCAGTATCAGCATATTTTTATCTGATCATTCAGATAAGGTTATTTCCTTGAAGATTACATACCTTACTCTTCGATTTCAGTCCGATCCGATAGCTAACAATATTGATCATCATCCGGAGTGACATGATCTGAATGCCGGACAGCGGGATTTTAGATTTCTTCACTTTTTAAAAGTGTAACGGAAGGGGATGTGGGAATCTTAAGCTGCTAATACATTAGCCTAACATTGTTTCCAGAGATGGTTTTATGCAGAATGGATTATTAAATATCGGTTACATGAACAATTTCGCTCTTTGATTATACGAGACTATATGTAAGTATGCTGCGGTTGTTAAAGTATAATATTGTCGTAAAGAACTTGACCGATAATTTATGAACTAAATCAGGTTTAGTGAACTCTGGTTTTCGGTAATTTGCCAACCAAGCCTTCCCCTAGTTCGTAAGATTTTAAATTTCGTTCCCAAAAAATATTCTTACCTAAACCCAAGTAAAATCCTTTCGAATAGATTTTAATCACACAGGAAACATAAATCAAGAGAAATCGTCCTGCCAGTACATTATTCTGCGGCATTAATAATTAATTAATAATTACTCGGCATGTAGTCATTTTGTTTGAATTGACTCTAGTGCTCATGACTAACCGTACTATTTATATATTTATACCCTGTTCTAAGGATATATTAAATTTGATACATAGTTTGTAACATAGAGAAATAATACCGATGGAGCTGACAAATTTTACATATAAATGATCAGCATCAGTAGACGAGTCGATTGAGTCATGCCTGTCCGTCCGTCTTTCCATCTGGCCAGCTGTACGTATGTCACCAATTTTTGGGCCTTCAATTTTGAGCTAGGAAGGTGAAATTTGATACGCAAACTCCCTAGAGTAGAGCAGTATAAGTGAATTTTTTTTAAATCCACTCACAGCTACGCTTCAAAGAATAGAAGAAGAAAAGAAGCTAGCGTAATGACTTAGAAAAAAGATTGACTTCAGCTTGGCGTTAAAATAACATCTTATCGGAGAATGACCTCGTATATTGTAGCAATATTTCTGAGCTTCTAAATTGAAATCTTAAATATGGCAGCTCTTCATATATAGCTCAAAAAAGAAGATTAAAATGTGTTTTACTGCATAATGGAAACAAATTACCTCAACAAAATTTAGAGAAGAATACGAAAATATCAAAGTTTTTTTTTTAGAGACAATTTTGTTTGCTCAACATCAGTCAGTATGCGTAAATTTAAAGATGGTGAATTTTTTATTAGGTCAGCAAGGTGGATGCACTAATTTTTCCTCCTGTTTTCTTGGTCTATGGGACAGCCGTGCAAAAGAAGAACACTGGAGTACAAAGAACTGTCCGTAGAGAAAAAAATTAACGTGGGAAATATCAATCATGCACCATTGATAAGTCCAGAAAAAATCTTCCGCCACTTCATATTAAGCTCGGGCTTATAAAACAATTTGTCAAAGCTTTTGATCAAACAGTTTCAGGAATGACTACAGTGTGGCGCTTTCAGTCATATGATTCTAGTTTTTTTTTTAGGTTGGCACATCTGTCATTAACATTCCCTCGAAATTTTAGCTTGACATTTGCAAAAGCTCCGCTGTCGAGAGTACATCTGCCTCCGTGTGTGTTTTCGATTTTGAAAATGGAATCAACTTTCCAACAACGAGTTTGCATAAAATTTTGTGTTAAAAACGGATTCAACGGTGCGAAGACTTTGGAATGTTAAAGAAGTGTTTCGGCAGCGATGTTCTATCGAAAACAAACGTTTATGAGTGGTACAAATGCTTCAAAAGTGGTCGTGAATCCACCGAGGATGACGAACGCAGTGGTAGGCCATTGACATCGAAAACTGACGAAAATAAAATCAAAGAAATGTTGGTTGAAATATATATTCGTCAAGCATTTTTGGGCCTCTGTATGGAAAAATTAAAAATAGGCGTCTTTGATGGACCACAAATCCGTCCACTTATAAACGACGATAATTTGACGAATCACATGACTCAGGTTGCATTGGAAGCATAGACAAGCCTTATATCAGTCATCAGAAATTTGTTGTGGAACCACAAAGTAGCAGAATATTCCGAAATAGTCGTCAAAAAGAATTTTGAAAAACTGGAAGCTAATATGAGTAATGCATTTTTTGCATAGTCATTTGGATAGAGAACCTGACAATATGGGTGATTACAGCGAAGAACAAGAGGAATGGTTCCACTAGGAAGATATCAAGGCTGACGGGACAGCTGGACCTCACAAATTTCAGGATTGTCCTGATCAAAACCACATGTATTTTTGTTTTATATGATTATTTAAATTATCATTTATTACGCTGATAAAATTGGAAATAAAAGATTTTAAAATATACATATTTAATATTTTTATTTTATTTAATTTTCATTTTATATATATATTTTCGCCTTTCTCGAAATCTAAAGTCAATTCGGCAGATCTGATATATTTTTAGTATTCAGGAGACTAGAATTACCCAAAATCTACTCCTAAAGCCCATCCCACAGAATGAAGTGCAATACACAATGTGGCGTTGTGGCGTTTGACATGCATTCTACCGACTCACGATATTTGTCACAACGCGCGACCTCAAAATTTGCATCACCAAATGTGGCTTCAAGACGGTCGGACGTTGAGAGGTTAGGAATATGACAGTATTATGTTCTGTTCCCTCAAATTTCCCACACACGATTTCGCGGAAGAAAGAAGAGTAGAAATGTGCTATTTTTACTTACTCGTATTTCTATGGTTTCATTAGGAAACACAAATATAAGAAATAACTTCGCAAACAAATGTGTATGAATAAGAAAATAAAAAAATAAAAACCTCTGCATACTCTAACATAATTAATTTGTATTCAAAACACATCAATTCGCAATTAGACACTTTTACATATTAAATGCTAACAATTCGGAGTACATACACGACACAATGACTTACCTTGTTGCTAAAATCGAACAAGTCAAAGAATAATGTCAATCCAAAATAACTGTGAGCTGTCAAAACGCGCGACAATAGTAGAGAGTAGCTCTACTCCGACGTTGAGGTGGTGAGGTTTACGATATTTAAGATGAAAAACCGGTCAAACGATTCCATTGTTTCTACACATTCTGTCAATGCGCGAGCCCCACATTGTTTTCCTACTTTGACTGTTCCCCTGTGTTATCTGTCATTTAAGAATACGATTTCGGAGGTATTGACTTAAAAGATTTTTTTAACCAAGGAGATGTTTAGTTGATTTCAACTTCAAATTCTGCCATTTTGTTAATTTATTTTGAAAATGCTCTTTCTGTCATCAGAAGCAGGAGCAAAAGAATAGCACATGATCGTGGTTGATACTTAACCTAGGCTCAAGTGAGTTCAAATGTTTCTTAAAACTTGCTAGAAATTTTTATAATAATAATTTTAGTCTGTTTACTTTCGTTAGCTTTAGATAATCTTTAGCAATACAATCATACTTAGTATGATTTCAATAGTTATCGTAGTAAAGATAGTCTTCAAAAATTAAAAACAAGGAATTAAGTTTCTAAATTATGGAAAACTTATGCTACGACTCATATGCTACGACAAATCTCTCCTAGCAAAAATATTCTCATCATTCTCAATTGCCCCACTTACTAAATGAGTTACAAAAATCCCCTTTTATTGTTTTTCCCTTTTCATGTCTTATTTCAAACAAGACTTAACTAAAACGCACTTCACTTCGTCATATATCAAATGTTCAAATCTCATTAAACTTCATATCCGACCATTAAATTCTATTAAAACCACATTTCCAAAGTTAATTACCCGATTTTTGCTTCCCCTCAGCCCTTCCTTCCCTATCCATTTTTTTAAGTTTTTCCTTGAAATAAAATCCCATCCTCCGCCACTACCGACAGCACATACATACATCAGATGCTTTAGTCAATCCTTCTCCAATTTCACACACGTAAATATCTCTCAATACGAAATTCACGCACACACCCTTTCTCTATCTCATATGTAAGCCTCCAGAGCAACGTTTCTGTCTCTCATTTCTTCTCACATGAATCGAGGACCGTGCCTTGCGAATTAAATGCCATTGAATATTGTGGAACTGAAATTCGGGACGGCAACTTAAGATCGACGCTCAAACCCCCCCCCCCCAGCCCTCATCACCCCAAAAGGGAGAACATAATATGCTAATGTAATAAAACTGTGTAGGATTCAATGTTGTACGAAAGTTTCCACTTGAGTGGATCACATAGCCGGGGTAAAAGGCGAATAAATTTATGGGGTTTTATAGTCCTTTTAAATAAATCATTATAAAAATGTTAGATGTATGAGCTTTTGTGTCCAATAAAACGAAACAGCGTGGGTTTTTTTCCATTTGATTATAATTCGTATATATTTTTTAAAAGATTTTTGTTTTTTTTGTTTTTAGTTTTTCTTTGAAAGAAATAAAGTTTTACACATTCATTCGATAACAAAAATTATTATTATTATTTTTTGTTAAATATAATTATATACATTTATGTATAATTAATTTAGAATTTAAATTTTAAAACATTTTTTAGATATATTTTGATAAAAACAAGGAGAACTTTTAACCGCTTTCGAAGATTCAAAAAGAAAAAAACATTTGTAACAATTCAAATGATGTTAAATTATAGGTACAATTTTTTAACAATTTTTAATTTTATCTATATTATGTAAGAATGACAAATAGATCGAGAATTGATAAATATTGCTTGGCACAGGATTTTGATATTTTTTATGTTTATAGCAGCTTTGGGGAGAGGTCGATTAATTGAAGGAGGTAATTCTGATTAAGTTTTTTGTTTTAAAGAAACCATAATTTGGGTAAGTTCATTTCATGATTTTATTATAAAATGACAATTTCATTATAAATTTATTTTAAGGGCATTATGATCGTAAATCATTTTTTTTTTTGTTTTTTCCTTAAATACACAGAGAGTTGAGAGACACTATTCCGAAAAAAAATTTGTCGTATTTAGGCTTTGCCAACAAATTATACCGATAACAACCACATGAATTATTTGCTTGTTATTAAAGTGATATATTTTTAATTTCATTTTCTCGATTTGGGTAAATAAACCAAAATAAAATTTGCCTCAAACTCCTTTTTAGACTCCTTCTCACTTTTTCAAAAATATTTTTCGAACTTTTTAGAATTAAAAAAAAGTGTTTTTAAATTCTAAAAGATCTTAAATTAATTCATAAAACCTAGAAACAATTGCCGCGGTATTATTTAACGACTACAGACTTTTTAGTATTTGATAAAAAAAAAAATGTTACTACATATCATCTACGAGTAATTCTTTAAAAAATCCAAATTTTTAACTAAAGCCTAAGAACTATTTGCGCAATATCAATGAAATACTTAATGTTTTTTAGAACTACATATGCGAGTATATTGTAATTTGGGATTTCATATCCCTGCCATATGGCATCTGTCAAATCCATCTGTCATCCATAGTGACAGGTGCTTAGTACTTGGCTTGCCATTTTACAATATTGATCGTATAACCAAATGATATATTGATATTGCAAAGGTCTCGCGAAGAAGAAGTGCGCCCAATTTCAAGCAAAAAGTATGGAAGGCCTCTATCGGGAGTTGGAGGATACATCGTTTTCGGCGTCTGATAGGAACCAGGCTATCCAGGAGCTTCCACAAAACAACTTGAATAAGAGAGCAACTATCTTCAAAATAGCCGCCCAGAGAAGAAGAAATGCTCAGGAGATTCGTTCCCCAAAGTTCATTAACAATGCTCAAGGCCAGCTTCTTGTGGAAGACGACAAAATTCTCCACAGATGGAGACAGTATTGTGAAAGACTTCTGAACGAACAGATTCCTCGGGTATACTTTTCAAGAACCGCTCCTAACCATGACGAAATATCCAACATTACTGTCGAAGAAGTTAGGAATGCGGTCAAATACTCCAAAAAAAGAAAACGGTTGGGCCAGACGAGATACCCTCTGAGTTCTGGAAAAAGATGGGAGACATCGGGTCCAGATGCCTCATGATTCTTATCTCCAAACTTATGAGCGGTGATCCAATGCCTAATCAGTGGAGGGAAAGTTATCTTCTTCCTTTGCACAAAGGGAGAGGCGATACGCGAAACTGCGATAACTACCGTTCTGTCAAGCTGATGTCACATACCAAGAAGATCGTTGAGCGGGTTTTAGATGACCGACCGCGGAAAATAATACGGTCAGTGCGGGTTTGTCTCGGGTAAATCATCAACAGATGCAATCCAAAGTATAAGGATCATAATGGAAAAACATCGTGATTCCTTAAAGGACTTGAATATGGTGTTGGTTGATTTTGAAAAAGCCTTTGATAGACAGCCAAGAAATATCTTATGGTGACGCTAAGACAAAAAGGAGTTCCAGAAACCTACGTGCTCACGATCATTTACATGTATGAGGGAGCAAGGACAAGAGTAAGATGTCCCGCAGGAGTCACCGAAGAGTTCCCAATCAAAGTCGGTGTACACCAGGGAAGCGTCCACAGTCCTTTGCTATTTATTGCAGTCCTTGATTATCTGCTTGAAGGAAAAGTGACGGACCCCAAAGTGCATCAGTTATTCTTTGCTGACGATGGAGCTATCATAAGCGAAGATCGAACCCCGTCAAAAAGGCAATATCAATCAACGTTCCTAAGCAAATGCACAAAAAAGGTAGACTAAGAAACAACTGTATCAAACAAATTCAAAAACCCCAGCATTCGATTGGCCTCAGTACTTCCTGTGGTCAAACCGGTAAACCCCAGTAGGGATGCAGTAAAGTGGAAGGGTTGTGATCCTTCTACTCCAGATCATAACTTCGCCGTAAGAAGAAGGAGAACCAACGCTCAACGCATTAACATTGTTGCATTTTACTTCAAAAATAACAGTTCTGTAATATCTGTGCATCGCGATTGGGTGCTGGAAAATCAATAAGTTGACGCCGATTTTCGAACAAAATCCTCCTCAACGATGAGGACCATTTTTCGCTCGGTGACTACGTAAACAAACAAAATTGCGGAATTTGGGCTTCTGAAAATTCAAATGTGAGAGGCGTTGACAGGCTATTGCATCCATCAAGGGTGATAGTGTGGTGCGCGCTGTGGACCGGCGGCATGATTGGGCCGTATTTTTGAAAACGACGAAGGCGCCACTGTTACGGTGAATTCTCTGCGCTACGGTCTACGGTTGCTAAGAAGTCAGATAAAAAATGGATCTCAAATATGATCCTTTACAATGTAACGAATGTGACACCTCTTTTGGTGTACTTGAATAAGTTGTTGCAGGGAAGATTGCAACATACTGCATCTCACAGTAATCCGCTCATTAAGGCGTTATGGGATGCAAACGTAAACGATAGTGCCCACGATCATTACTATTAGTCACCCTTTACTCGTAATATAATGCATGATAGATTTCGTTCTGCGTTCGAGTGTGATTTGAACAATAGGTTAACAATACCTTTTTACGAGAAAGCTTCATTAACCGCTCTACGAGGATATATTTTAAATTTTGAACAATTTATATATTGCATTCTCTCGATCGATATAGGCCTTGGTCTTATTAGGAGTACACATCTCTTGTTCATGCTACTTGTTCTTATATACTGGTATATAAATGAAAAGAAGATGCGTGAACAGATTCTCGTTTTTTGATTTTACTTAGGTCTTCGTTAGAAATTACTCCAATAGTATTACACTTACTCCTTGTCCTATAACTAGTCATTAGCTATAAGTTGGCCTATAAGATCCATGAATCGAACGTATGCCAGGAGCAAGCATACACTTAAAATAATACTTAAGTATTTTTAAAACAAAAAGTATAGATATAGGTATTGGATACCTTAATTGTATTATTTGACTAGTTAAGTCGGCTAAATGTAAACATTGTAATAAAAAAAAGTGTATTATATGTCTCAATAAAATGAAATGAAAAATCTGCGCTACGGTCATATAATAACCAACTTTTAGGGCCTGCGATTGAAGACATTGATGTGAGAGGTACATATGTGGTTCCAATAGGACAGGGCTACGTGCTACAAAACACAGGCAAATTTGGATCTATTGCACGAAGTCTAATTTTGAGATTTGGCGATATCAATTGACCACCTAGGTCGTGTGATCTGACCCCTTTTTGTAGTGCTATTTTAAAGATCGCGTCTATGCGGACAATCCCCTAACTTTGGAGCACAGAAAAACTAACATCCGTAAAGTTATGGTCCCAATACGGCCAGAAATGTGCCGAAAAGTCATCGAAAATTACCTCATAAGAATGCAAGTTTGCAAAAACATAATGGCATAGTCGAAAATTTAAAACAGTATAAAAATTCAATTGAAATCTTTAATACATTTTATTTTATTTAAATTAAATATCCTAAAGCACAAAATGAATAACCCGTTATTAATTTTTTTTAAATTCAAAAAAAAAATCTTAAATAGTTTACTAAGATCTGAAAACGGTTGCCATTTACGGTATAAATTAGAGACTTATGAATTTTTGAAGTTGTGTGTTTCATATTTCTTATTAGAATTTGTTTTATGCGAAAAATTGGTATTTCCCAGTTTTATATGCATACTAGCACTCCTGTGTAGTATGTTCATTCTATATTACGGGGTTTCCCCCTTTTACAGAAGTGACATCCCTGGTGAAGAGCACGTTGTGTATTTGCATTTTAAATAACATTCTCTTTTTAATTGAAGAATTATCTCAAAAAATAATCACCTTAAGCGGTTATTTAATTCAACGAAAAGCTGTTCAGTTTTATGAAGGAATGGAAGAATCAGAGCCATCTACTTCACCTTCTAGAACTGATAGAGAATTTTCAGCTAGCAGGGGATGGTTAACCGAGTTTTTAAAAAGGAATGCACTGCATAACGTGAAAATCATCGGTGAAGCTTCCAAACATTTTCCAGAAAATTTACCCAAAATTATTAGAAATGGTGGATATTGCCCACATCAAGTATTTAATGCTAATGAGACAGGACTGTTTTGTAAAAAAATGTCTAGTCGAAGTTATATCGTAGTCTAAAAAAAAGGCAGTGGATTTAAAGCGAGCAAAGATCGAGTAACATTGTTACTTTGCAATGCGTCGGGAGATTGAATGATGAAACCTCTTATTGTAAATCAATCTCTAAACCCATGCGCTCTGAAAGGCAAAGATAAAAACCAACTGCCGGTACAATGCAAGATTTACTGAGTGGTTTAATAATTTTTTTGTACCAGATGCGAAAACCTAAATGAAGCAAAAAGGTCTTGACTTTAAAATTTTACTAATTGTTGGCAATGTACCAGGTTATCCACATTTAGAACATCCAAATGTAAAGGTAATCTTTGTCCACCCAATACAACAAGCATTATTCAGCCATTGGATCAAGGCATAATTGCAACATTTAAGAAATACTAGTATTACATTAAATTAGAAAATGAATCAATAGCAGTTACTGATGCTTGGAAACAATTTTCTATCTTTGAATGCATAAATCATATTGGATTTTACTATCACTCAAATAAAACCACACACTTTAAGTACCTGTTGGAAAATTGCTTGACCTACATGTTCTGAAAACAGTGTAGCTATTGAAACACCGGAATTACGAGTATCAGATGAAATCATTACTTTGGCACATACGAGTAATATTGGTGGAGAAGGTTTTGTATATAATGTTTTAAGTGACAATGATATTATTGCAATCATTTTAGATGCAGTAGTAGTTGAACCTGTTTTCTTTACTGCAAAAATGACTCGAGAAGGTCTTCAACTTTGTAATTAATTGGAAAATATTTTTCTTGTTAATGACACGAATTCTGAAAGAGCTTTTATAATTGTATGTCTGGATATCGCGAGTTTCATAAACAATTAATTAAATCACCTTTTCAAAGATTAATCACAGATTATACTTTCGCTAAGAAACCATTAACCCAGAATGAACCTGGAGCTCTCGAAAATCCGGCTGTTTGTAATTTCTCTAATGACGAATCTGATTTCACACCAGTTCGCAAACGATTCCGCATAATGTCAAGTAGCGATGATAATTAAAAGTAATAAAATGTATAAAAGTACCAAAATATTTTGAACAAAATTAAGAAATGAATAACTAAATTAAGAAGGATTTGTTTTGTATTAATTCTTTATTTCCTGATTTTTTTTTTTATGTGAGTGTTAAAGTAAATTTACTTTATTGCTGTGGTTTTATGCGGTTTTCGAGAATCACGGAACGTATAAGTTTTTTTTAGGAAAGTTAATGCGGTTTTCTGTGGAACGTATCTACCGCATAAAAAGGGACCCTACTGTAGTTAAAAGTTGTAATCTTTTATTATTTCTATTTCAATCTAAAAAATCTTAAATAATTTGGTTAAACCCAACAACGATTGATACATTATCAATGAATGACCTAAAATATTTTAGATTTAAGGAATGGAATTATAGCCAAGAATTCGGCGGCATTTTTACTTCACATTATTTTTTTATATTTCTAAAAAATCTTAAAGACTATTGGAGCAATATTTATGAGTGACTCAGGACTTTTTAAAATTTAAACATTTTTTTTTTATGAATTAATGCAATTGTATGCGAAGAACAGGTATTGGTTTTGACTTCTCCGATGATATCACCTCCCAGTTGGTTGAACATTGATGGCTAAAATCAAGTCTATCGCAATTTCGGTTCCTAGCTATGTACCACGTTTCATTGTATCATAAGAAACAAATCCGAGTGAATATTATTTTATTTTTTAAATTCAAAAATATTATATTTTTAATTATGAATTATTTTATTAAATTTATTTATTATTAATTTACTATATAACTCGACATTAATAGATGATTTGAAACTTTACAAATGAGCCTATTTGTGCACTTCTAAAAGCTATGTTTTGAGGATTTTTTTTAAAATTTTGTTGTGGCTTTTATTCACAAAGTAATACCCTATTTTTGAGGCATAGTTTCATTCATTCTTCGACCCTACTTATTCGGGTCTAATTGTGGAGCATTGTATTTAAATGGACTCGGAATATTGAGGAATGTACTCATCACATGTATGGAAGTTTACAAAATAAATCGCCCAAATAAGTCGAATGTTTTCTACTTCGGGTCATTTATCAGAATTAATTACTCAACTCTCTGTTAATTAAACTGTTCATATAAAAAGAAGTCACATAAATGTTTAACACTAAATAATTAATAATAAGTAAATAAAAACTCCTTCAAAGATCTCAACCTCTTTGGATAAACTCGTATGTAATTATAATTAGGTCAGAACTCGACTACTCTACTTTTTACCAATTTTGAACACGTTTTTTTGTTAAGTAGTATATTTTCCGCAAGCGTAGCCCATAAATATTTCATTAAGTGAGATAAAAAAAATATTTTTTTCTGTTTTTTTAAACTAAAGCATGTTTTGTTTAATTGTTTTCAATTGGTTTTCAGCGGTAATTCGATTTCGTTTCTATTAGCTGATGTTATAATGAAATGTTTTTTCTATGCAATAAATAACAAATGAAATAAATTTCGTTTATTGAAAATATCCGAATTCAATTGAAATAAATTATCCACGTATGTACGTAGCATTGCTCTTTTTCTGAGGCAAAATTATGAATAAATAAATATGCCTACAGTGTTTACCTTTTATAAAATGATTAATGAATACATTTTCAAACTGAAATATAAAAAAACCGCTTAAGACCTGAAAAAAAATAAAATTTAATTCTGAATTGTTTCAGGCATTGTAAAATTCATTATAGAGCTTTAATTTCAGTAGTTTAAATTTATTTATATTTTTCTTTATTGTATAACAATTTTCATATATTTCACTTGGCCAAAAGGATAATGATATAGGGAGATAACGGATCTCAATGACGAGGCGTCTGATAAAGTTAATATTTAATGACGGATTCAATTACCAGCTGGCGGTTACACAAAGGTCCATGTTGTTATCGACGTCAGTGTCCTTGATAAGTGTTGAAACTGCAAGCGGTTTACAAATGACGGCGATAATCATTGAACAGACTGAGGGAGAAAGTCCTTTTTTTCAATTTCAATTCAACAAGGGGCAGTATGATCGATTATGGCGTAAGATGTGTGTGGTATTGTGTGGAGAGTATTCTTTACTCCTGTTGATATTTGGCTGAAATGGATTAAAAAAAAAAAAAAAAAATTAAATAAGAAAAGCTTATAAAAATACAATACAATGATTCTCTGAACAGCTCGCTTACAGCCGTTCAATTAGCAGAGATCCTAATCTGTTGGGGATAAATATATATATATTAAGGAGACTAGTAAGGTGAAAAGAGTCAACATCTATTTGGGTGCAAGAGCAGAATTAGGCAGAAAGTTTTGAGCAGCATGTGATTGTGTATTGACATTATATTTATCTACTCGATAGCATACAGAGACGAGCAGTTCGCTTAATAGAATATCCGCCACTAACATCCAATCTCTAACCGTTGGCTCATTTAATAGATACTGCAGAGTCGTTTAAAGCGTCCTACCAGACAAGCTGTTAGGGCCTATCTCCTTTTTGACTACCTGTCAATAGAGCGGGAGTCGGTCAGAATCCCGAAAAACATAATCCCGAAAAACATAATCCCGAAAAACATAATCCCGAAAAACATAATCCCGAAAAACATAATCCCGAAAACCCAAAATCCCGAAAACCCAAAGTCCCGAAAACTCAAATTCCGAAAATCCACAATCCCGAAAACCCACAATCCCGAAAGGCCAAATTTCCGAAAATGAAAGTGAACACCTCGCACCCTCTCCAAATCCTACAGTGACCCCAAGCAGGGGGGGGGGGGGCGCAGGGGGCAGCATGCCCCCCATACATATTCTACTGTTTATGCATTGTGGATATAATATATACATATATATTTGAACATTTGACAAATTTTTAATTTTATATACAATAATTTTTCGGGATTTAGTTTTCGGGATTTTGCCCTTTCAGGATTTTGTTTTTTCGGGATTTTGGATTTCAGGATATCAGTTTTCGAGATTTTGACCCCAACCCCAATAGAGCATATATGTGAACAAATTTTTTTTTTGTAATTTAGCGCGCCAAATGGGATATGAATACCTTTTTATTATTACAGGACACGGGCCTTTTTTAGGTAGACAGAGAGATAGAGAGAGAGAGAAGAAAGATTGGTGTAGTGTCAGGTGTCTGTATAAACGAACTTGCTTGAAAACCCTGAACACATTTTGATATGTTATATATTATATTCATATTCCTTAAAGAATCTTTAGCTATATGAATATGTAGCTATATTTTTAGGGGACAGTGCAGTAAACATAAACATGCGACAAGTCTTAAACAAATTTCTGTTTATGTGCGAAAAACTAAAAATCGATTTGGGGGATAAGTAACCCTCTAACTAATATTTTTTTAGCGCTAAGAGCCCATAAACCAGGCATAGCTTCTCGCAGCCACTCGTATGGTTGGGACCCAGAGTTTTGCGCCGTTTCCGAAAGACGGTTTTTTTTTCCATGACAATTTTACTCTCGGATGTTTGTCAGACATTCGCGAGAGGTGGGACCGTGAGAAACCTTGATCACACACTTAACTAGTGAGCCACGGCATCTAATAGTTCAAGGAAAAGTCAATAGATCCATAGGTTACTCACAACCTGCGAGATTTTCACTCGGGTAGAGTCGCGCGGATCTTCTAGTAATCTAGTAATTCTACCTTAAATCGTGGTGTGGAAAATGTAGCAAGCAATCTTTCGGGTAGTTCGATATCTGGCTTCATAGGTAAAACGCTGAAAATGACCGCTAAAAACTACCCTATTTATAGCTTCCCAATTTAGCAGCGAAGAGAGTAAGCGAAGTCTAGAGAGCTTGTGTAATTCTGAATTCAAGAAAATTGTAATTTATATTGGATGTATTACAATTCATGAAATTTGAACTTGCTTCAAATTTTAAACTGTAATCTGAGCTCATGCTCTGAATTGCAAAATACACTATTCAAGTTCTTTGAAGACTAGAATATCAAGAATATTAGAAATTATCAAAAAACATAATCCTAGACTAGGTACCCGACATAGCCCGTAGTTAAAAGAAAAATACCAAGAACACAGATAATATGGTGTACTCGTACGCTTTGATTGTAGAAAATTTAAATTTCAATCTCACAGAATTTCCATCGCCGACTTATTTTAGAATATAGGAAATCCGATAAGTCCCCTCTCTTTGAAGTAAAAAATCTACTTATCTGCATCTATCGCGTAAAAAGTACGTTTTCCACATCATCTAAATCCCCCATCCCTTCACATCGAAAAAATTAATTTCTCAACCGCATCAATCCTTGTGAATTAATTTTTGAAACAAATCTCAGCCTTGTCAACTACATCGGCAGCATGTTAGCTTGACGACAGATGAATATGATGCATAATCATGTAACTTTTCATTGTGTGTATATTACAATTATCGATCGACTTAGGGTGGTGATTCGTGGGGGTGTTTTACCACGGGAGGATATTATATTTTTCATCAAGTGATTTGGCTTTTTTTTTTTTTTTTTTTTTCATATTTCCCTAAAACCCAGCTCTGGGGAATCGCGTAATGCAAACAAGGTTAGAGATAAATTTAGGGGTGAAATGAATTGAGAGGAAAATCAATTTACTTCAAATTGGCTGTGGTTATGGAGGAGATGAAAAATTTGCTGGGTAGATCGTAGGAAGCAGGGTTGTACGAGTATGATAGAAGACAAGTGAACATTCAGGAAATCGTTAGTAATATACCTACATGTCGGCTTGTAGGTTAGCAAAATGTTTTTAAAATGGATTTTCACCTCCATAAATCCGACTAAATTTGACATCGTCAGATATTAGTAGCTTTCCATCACCTTCACTGAAACGCTTCCTTAATGAAAAGTACAACTTTTTGAATATTTGAGTTTATGAATTGCCTCAGAGATACTCGTATTTATGGATCCATTTAGGGGAAACACTTTAAACAAACAAATCAATGAACTTTTCAGCATCAGTTCAGTTCAGTTCAGTTTCCCCTTTTGAGATCGTGAATTATTGATTTTATTGCTTCCTATACGAGGGTGGCGCAAGGGACCTGTAGATATCCAGAACGTTATGGTCATTTCATTTCAATTCAACCATCCACTAGTGGAGCATCTATTTTATAAACCCCGATGCCGAATTTGCTCCCATTTGCCATCAACCAGCTTGCAGAACAATGCGGGTATTAATATTTTCCGAATACCACTTCCGGGAAAAATTTATTTCCGGTCGGCCCCGGTCCTTGCTCGGAATTACTTGCTACTGGAATTTAATGAAGCGATTTAATTAATAGCCACCTTCTCCGGTGGAGCGGGGTGAACAAATATCTACCCATGCACAGCACACGCGAAAGAGAGGCAAAACCACATCCGGTGTTGGTAATATTGTGCCGGGTGAGCAAAGTTTCAAAGACCAGAACTTTTTACATTGAAATGGTGTTTCGGCGTTGAGAGGCATGGTGGTTGATTTCACACAGTTCTCCTTTTTCCATCTGATGGAAGTGAAAAACCGACAAAAAACGTGTTCTACAGTAGAAAAGAGGAAAATGAAATCTATCAAACGTTTTTTACACCCGTATTATGGAGGTTAAATTTTTTTATGTGCGGCCTTAATTTGGAGCAAGGGGTATCTGCCAAAAACTTTAATTAGAAAATTGGTTTGCCTCTAAAGTGTTTTTTTGTAACTTTGTTGAAAGTGCGGATAATAGGCGTTTGTGTGAAGGTTCAACTTAAGCGGTTTAAGTGGGTCAGTAGTGTTATTGGATTGACAAATTGTGTGAGGCCGGTTAATACCTAGTTATACTGGCAATGGTATTTTTAAAGACTATGCGAGATGAACAGAGACGGAGAATATTTCTCTTTTTTTTTTGTCAGTAGCAGACTTCGAGATATTTTTAATGAAAATGCACTCTAGAATCCTTCGGAATTGCCATTCGATTTATATCATTCTATAAATTTCAAGTCGAAATTTCAAGTCGAGTGTTCATAGTGTACGAGTACGTAAAAAAATGGACAGAATATTTCTGCAGAAGATCCTTAAGTTCATTGCAAAGTGCATTGTTTTAAACCGAATGCAACATCTAGTCTGATTGACCTCGTCATCGTGTCTGACCTGCTGTCGGTTCTTCTGTTCGACCAAATCTCTATAGAAGGTATTTCCTTTTTTGCACATTAGGTATCGTTTTCTCTTGCACAGCTTCTCCAACATCTTTCCAATATAAGGATTTCAGCTCGATAGACTTCTGTGCTCTTCAAACTGCATCCAGCTTAGCTCCCTGGGAGTACTATAGGCTAAGTGCTGATCCTAATATAAAACTGGATTATTTCCAGATGCTTATTGAACATCTTTGTAACGAATGAAATTATTTCCGACCAAAATTATTTCTGTACGCAATAAAGCATGTCCGTGGTACACTAATGAGGTTATCAGTGCAATAAAAAAAAGAAACAAACTTTACAGTAAGTGGAAACGTACCCGCTCTCCTGCAAACTGGAGTACATATAAAGTTGAGCGCAATACTGCAACAGCTACCGTTCGTGCAACTAAGCGTCACTATTTCACCTCTAAACTAAGCACTTCCCTTCCTTCAAAAATTGTATGGAGAAACCTTCGTCAGATTGGTATGATTGGTAGAACTAGCAGTAGTTGTACTCTAGACTTAAATGATCTAAATGATACCTTGCCGGCAAATGAACTTGAACCTGATAGATTTGACTATAATACGATCCCTCCGACAGCTCTTGAACATCAAGCCGATTTCGAGGCTGTTACTGAGGTGGATATCATAAGTGTTATCAAATCATTGACATCGAATGCTCTTGGAGAGGATAGGGTGCCACTTCGTTTTGTGAAAATTATTTTTCCACAAATCATAAGCCACTTGACTCACATCATCAACTCATGCATAATGACTTCAACCTTTCCTTTAGCGTGGAAACGTGCACGAATTATACCCGTCCCTAAGAAACCTAATGCTGCTACTGCCAATGATTACAGGCCTATCAGCATTTTACCATGTCTGTCTAAGGTTTTTGAAAGAGTACTGGTGGGGCAGATTCAAGATTCAAGAGCCCCCTGCAGTCCGGCTTTAGAACAGGCCATAGCTGTGCGTCCGCTATGGTCAATATCTTGGATAATATAAGGAATGAATTCGATAAGGGATTAGTGACTTTGCTTTGCCTTCTGGAATTTTCAAGGTCAATCACTCTGTTGCAAACTTCGGCATTATTTTGCTTTTAGTGATAGGGCTGCAAGGCTCATAGGTAGTTTTCTGAGTGATAGGTCGCAGAGAGTAGTTGTAGGGGATACATGCTCTGAATTTAAACCCCTTGTGCAAAGTGTACCTCAGGACTCAATCTTGGGGCCCATTCTATTCTGCATGTACATTAATGACTTACCGTCGACCTGCAATCATGTGTCAATCCACCTCTACGCTGATGATGTTCAACTTTATTCCTCGGAGCTGGCTGATAAGATGAGAGAGCTTGTCTCAGAGTTAAATGAGGTTCTACTCGCGATCAATCAATGGGCCATATCTAAGGGACTAGTCTTAAACCCAGCGAAATGCCAAGCCATACCTATCTCAAACAGATACCTCGAACTAGCCTCTGTGCTATCGGGCACTAAAATGAAACTAGTAGAAACTGCAATAAGTCTCGGCTTTGTCATAAATTGTACAATCACATCAACGTCGTAATTGGTCGTATTTACGGATGCTTGCGCAAATTGTGAATTTCAGCTAGTTTTAAACCGTTTGAGACACGTCGAAGGCTTGTGCAAACACTCATTATGCTTATAATAGCATACGCTGAGTGGTTTACAGTAGCCTTGATTCGCTTTCTTTTCATAAACTGCAAGTAGCTGTCAGATATATTCATCAGCTACGTAGGTATGATCGAATCTCTTTGTATTCGAAAGATTTTCTAGGCTGTATACTACAGCAGCATATGGACATGCGAGATTTTATATTCATGCACAAAATTATTAGAACCCAATCACCGCCATACCTATACTCCAAACTTGAATTTTCGCGCTCACTTAGAACTTTCGACATTAATACACATCACTACAATTATCTCAGGTCTTCTCGACTATTTTCATTCATGCTATCCGGTTATGAAACTCCTTTCCATCAAATATTAAAAATGTGTCAAACGACAAAAACTTTAAAACTGCACTGTTAAGATACTACGCATCACAACATTAAAATTAAAAGTAGAAATATGTAACTACTTCCTTTTACTTCCTTTCTTCTCTACCTCTGTTCTATCATTTCACTGTTTCTCTTTTCTTCCTTTCATTTTTCTTTTCTTCCTTCCTTTCTTCTTTTCTTCCTTTCTTTCTTCTTTTCTTTATTTTTAATCATAATTATGAATTATAATATTATTATTAACTTTAAAATTTGTATAAATTCATTTTGTACACTTTGCTCGTTGTACTATTAAAGACTATGTCATAATGTATACATCTATAATAAATAAATTGAATTGAAATTGAAATTGAAATACAGAAGGTGGACAATTGGCGCAATAGCCCCTTGGGGGACATATTCAAGTTCCTGTGTGTTTTGCAAGACATCAATTGCAACTCCGATCTCCTTCTCTATTGTTGGGCTAGAACTACCCAGTTATGCGATTTACCTATAAGGGAATTATACCTATAATATTCTACAAATTTAACGCGAAAGTTGAATCCACTTACCGGCCTTCTGAATCTTATGAAAAGCAAAGTAACGGACATAGAAATCCGGACAGAGTGAACAAATTCTTTAACTTCAATTATCTTGAGAACTAGCAGGTAGTTTTTTAGGATAATCGAAATAATGACTTTAAAAAATGAAAAATTAAGTGTTCGAGATATAGCGCGAAAAGTGGGATTCAGCAAGTCATCGGTGGCTGAATTCATCAAAAAATCGCAGAAGAAAGACCACCAGCGCTGAAGATCGGCTGTTAAAACAAATAAGTCTGCGTGATCGATTCAAAACTGCTGAACATTTAAGGACAGTCTTTGTAGAGGCTGGAGGATCAAAGATAAGCTCACGGACTGTAAGACGAAGGCTTCAAAAAGCTCGCTTGAACACATGAAGACCTGCCAAAAAACCATGTCTAAATAAACGAATGCGCCTAAAACGTCTCCAGTGGGCCAAAGATCATAACGGATTGGAAAAATGTGATCTTCTCAGATGAGTCCAAGTTCAACATATTCGGCTCTGAGGGAATACAACCGTGAAACAAGGAGGCTCAACGATGATTTTGGGATGCTTTTCCTATAACGGCGTTGGAAGACTGGCTCTAATAAATGGAACGGTGGACGCAGAAAAATATAAAAAAAAATATTGGAAGACAATCTGCTACCATCTTCAGAAGAACACTTATCATACTCAGATAAGCTGATTTTCCAAGACAATTCTGCGCCTTGTCACCGCCCGAAATTGGTAAGTGCCACTTTTTTTTACCTTCCCCAAAATATTAGCAAAACGTTCGTAAAGTTTTATTATTGTAAATGCATTTTCTCATTCCAGGTCAAAAATTTTCTAACCAAGAATAGTATTGCAACATTGGAGTGGCCTGGAAACAGCCCTGACCTGAACCCGATTGAGAACCTTTGGTTTGAGTTGGACAAATTCATTGAAAAAGTGTGATATGAGGAAATCGCACTGGATACTTTACACAGTCTGATTACATCAATACCCGACCGGATAAAAACCGTAATAAAAAAAAGGAGGAACTACAAAGTATTAACATTTTCATTTCTCGGAGGTTTGAGAAGCCTGTTTCCTGTAATAAAAATCATAAACTCGAGCAGCAATAAAAACTATCATTAACCTTACACATTTAGTCACTTATTTTTTTCAAAAAAAAACTTTACAAATAAAAAATGTTCCGCACATCCTCCAGGCATGACACTATGTACGAGGGTGTGTCAATAAGTCTCTGAAAATTAATACAAATTGTGTCGTCACCTTAAATTTAATTTTTTTTTTGTCAAGCATCATCTTTCAAAGGAACGCACTCAAACTTTCAGACAGATCTGTAAAATAGTTTTGTCGTCGCAGCCATTTTATATAGACGCCTATTAGCATTTTCGTTAAAATGAAAAAAAGTGAATTTCGAGTGCTCATTAAACACTATTTTTGCGAGAAAAAACTATCACGCAAACCAAACAAAAGCTTGAAAAATATTATGGGGACTCTTCACCATCGATCGGAACCATTCACCACTGGTTTACTCAATTTCGGTGTGTCGTTCAAGCACAAGTGACGCCGAACGTTCTGGTCGCCCAATTGAGGCCACCAAACCAGAAATGGTCGACAAAATCCATAGTTTGATAATGAACGATCGGCGAGTGAAAGTGCGCGAGCTTGAAAAGGCCACAGGCTTATCACATGGCTCAGTGATTTCGATTTTACATAAATATTTGGACATGAAAAAACTTTCCGCAATATGGGTGCCGCGTTTGCTCACAATCGACAACAACCGCATTCGTTTGACAACTTGAAAGGTGTGTTCGGCGATGTTCCAGAAAAATTCGGCTGAGTTTTTGCGCCGTTTCATAAGGGGGTTGAAACCTGGATTCACCACAGCATTCCAAAAAGCAAGGGACAGTCAAAACAATGGACGTCTCCTGGTGAATCGAAGCCGAAGAAGGCCAAGGCGGGTTTGTCAGCAAACAAGGTCATGGCGACAGTTTTTCGGGATGCGCGCGGTGTTATTCACATCGATTACATTGAAAAGGGTAAAACGATCACCGGCGCATATTACGTAGAGCTGCTGGATCGATTCCAAGCTGATTTGAAGCAAAAATGGCCGCATTTGGCGAAGAAAAAAGTTCTTTTTCACCAGGACAACGCACCGGCGCACAAGTCCGCAGTCGCAATGGCAAAATTGCATGAACTCCTCCCTCATCCAGCAAATTCCCCAGATTTAGCCCCTTGCGACTATTTCTTGTTTCTAAACATGAAGAAATGGCTCGGAGGTAAGAGATTTGGGTCGAATGAAGAGGTCATCGCTGAAACAAACGCTTATTTTGAGGGGCTCGAGAAATCATATTATTTGGAGGGCTAAAGGAGACGATGTTGAGAAATAAAATGTTTTTATACCGAAAGAGTGTTCCTTATTTCATTTTCAGGGACTTATTGACCCACCCTCGTAGATGCAAAACTGCACTGGAAAGCGCATGTAAAGAAAAAAAAGAGAAGAACTGAATATGCGCTACTGTAGAATGCATTGGTTTATAGGGAAATACTCTTTTTTGTCCAATTACATTTAAACTACGGGCTCCAGCTATGGGCATGCATATGCAAAAGAAGGGGTTAGTGGGTAAAAATTCCACACTATTACTGAGTCCCGGCTCAGTTTTGTCTTTTGAAGATTACCACCTCCCAGCGCAAATAAAAAAAAAAAGAATGAAACTTAAAACAATTTGAAAATGTTTTCCGAATCTGAAATGTATTTCAACAAATTAACGTTCGGTAATTAATTTTGATTATCTTTAAAACCTCGAAAAATATTCTACTAAAATTTGTTTCTTTACTATGTCCGTTACTGTATAGTGTATAAACTTTTCTCGTGATAGGCGAGCATATAATGCTGGGATATCGCCCCGAAATGCCTGTAGATGTCTGTTGATTCCAGAATGAATTTTGATAGAATAATGTTCGCGCGGTTGCTGTATGGACATATGTCAAATAAAAATAAAATAAATAAATATTTTTGCCGTACTAGGGCTAGTTTCTCGCAGCCACCAATGCTGTGCGCCGCACGAATGGTTGGAACCATTTTTTTGATTGAGAGAAGCTTTCTATGACAATTGTACTCTCGGATGTTTTTGTCAGACGTTCGCAAGAGGTGGGGTTGTGAGGAAACTTTTGTTTTCTTTTTGTGGTTTCTAGGATCCGAACCTTGAATCTCCTGCTCAGTGATAGTGCACTTGACCGCTAAGTCACAGCGCCCACTGCCTAATAGAACGCTTAAATGACTCATTTCTAGGTACCATTCCATTGAGATCGCTGGAAAATCTACAGTATAAGCATAATTTTCTTTTTTGAAGATTGGATGTTAGACCAAGATCCTCTATTAAGCGAACTGCTCGTCTATGTAAACTGTCGATGGAATAAAATGTTTTGGAGCCGAGATTTATGCATGAGAGCAATACTTAAGCGGCGATCTTACTTGTGCTTTGTATTAAAGAATGAGCTATTCTGCTGTGAAGTATATTTTTACTTTAAAAAGTCAGCTCAATTTAATAGAATCCGATTTTGAAATGTTAGATATATGATCATACCATATTATACCAGAGTTATCTCTAAAGCCAAGGAGGTGCATGGTCCCCTTGTTTTGAATAATTTGGTCATCCATTATAAGCTATGGAACAGTAGATATATCTTCTCTAGGAATTTATCGTAAGACCCACTATCGATCACAACTTGTAGAGATGGAAGCAGTACGAGATGCTGCCAAGTGTATTGGAGTCCCCAAGAGGTGCAACGGTCTTTGCTCATCCATTTGGATGGACTATCGTATTACCTAATTGAGTCTTCTTGAATGCACTGACTCTGCTTTACACATGGCTCATCTAGAACATTATGAGAAAATACGTCTCTTGAGGCTAAGTGCACACTGAATGCAAAGTCATCTGACCACATGAAAACACGATTGGTGTCATAGCCACAGCATTATTAGTGTTTTAAAATGGTAACACGATGGGATCTACCATATTTTGATCCCATGATTCAAGTCGTGCAACTTCGAACGATAATACTCCCACAGCATGAACGCCAGTTCTTCAAGCTTAGTACGTAACCACTCATTTGTCTAATTTCGTTGAGCTGCCACGTTCATAGAAATGACTATGCCACACAACCAGAATAGGAAATTATTTCGAAACCTACAGGAAAACTTGCAATGAAATTCCCCAGTGCCTCTGTTGAGAGATCTCATATTCTCAAATCTGTACTGACGTGCCAGCTATTCGTATAGAACTGGATAGATTCGATCCCCCACTCAGTTTCAGTGCTGCGGTAGTTGCTCTCGGGACCTACACTTTGGCACCTACTACTATCTATATTTCACTAGAAATTCGTTTTTATCACCACCGCAAAAGAAAAGGATTACCGCATCCTTGTCAGTGAGCATCATTCGGAATGTGTTGCGGCAAGTCATTCAAAGGACATTGTAATGCCTTTTCAGCTTTTAAAAAATCCACACAATCGAGTTTAGATGTCAGAATGAATCAAAATTTCACCCACATATTTCCGGATAGTTATAGCAAAAAAGGGAAATAAAAATAAAATAAAATTCGCCATCACTCTTTGTGGACTGGCGAGGAAACAATCCGAAAAACTAGCGCAACCTAAAAGAATTTATTTTTAGAAGCGCCAAAGTGCATTTAAATCCCTCTGGCACTATTCCAAGAACTTCAACTAGAACTGAACACAAAGATGCATTGGTTTCATCGTTGGTGGTGATGGTGATGCTCCTGCATGCAAAAGTGGTTTTCTATAGTACATGTACTACAAAGAGCCTAGCATCCTTGTACACCATTAACATTCGTAAACTCACTTAGCCTTGCATAGAGGGGCGAAATTTTATATATGGATATAAGTACACCTATGTGTACATACATCCATTGAAAGAAAGGGAGGATAAATTGAAATCGATTATAGGCACGATGACGCGTATTGCAGCTTCGTTATTTGTTTCAGAAAGTGTGCATGTGGGGTTCGTCAAGTGTTGCTGAGGAAAAGAACATTCATTGTTGCTGGTTTCGGCTTTTCTTTTATTTAAGCTTGTCATTTGACATCTATTGTTTTTAAGAGGATATTAGTTGGAAAGACTACTTTAGGCGAACATTTGTGATACGTACAGGCCAATTTTATTGAAAGAAAGCTGTTCGCTCTTGCAACCTCTTCCTCCTGCTTTACTGTTCCACATACTTCATAAAAAACAGACATACGAGTATCAAAGAAAAAATTGCGAAGTTAACACAGCAAGTCGAAAGTATGTTTTAGACCTCAGGCGGAGATCATGCAAGAAATTTCCACGTCCACGATGACAGTTGCAGTTATGGTTTTCACTAATACGCTCACCCCTTTATTCAAGATATCATCCCTGTCCACCATAATGGTGGAACGCGATTCGCGGGTGAGTTGAAACCTCGCTGAGTGCGTATTGTCTAATAACACGGAGATCAATTTAGCAAAGAAGAACTCAAGGACTGAAGGTCAATCGAATCCACCCCAAAAGCATTTTGTCATAGGAAAGTTCAAGCCAAAGCAATAATGCATCATCACATCTTCTACGAGTATTAAGCGATTTTGGTAATCGATTTAACTAAAACCCGTAGATTAACCGGCTGGTGGAATATAGCGGATAACATTGAAAAACAGTTGAGGAACACCTTGAGAATACCAGGTCAACAGGCAAGGTCTCGGAGTCAACCCTTCAACGACAGATTTCGAACTGTTCATCAGAAGCAGATTACTATCCGTACTTAAATCTCCAAAAATTGGTAGGTTTGACCTAAAAATTTTGAAAACAGCAAGGCAAATGGGCATTATTTAAAATTTCAAGCTAAGATGGATGGAGAATATCGACGACGCCTATGTGATTCCTAGCAATTCAAACCAAGTGATTGTGCAACTGATTCCTACATGTGGCTCTACGGGCAAGCCGACAAGAACCGACTACATGACATAGCTAATAGTTTTGACAGAAGATTCAGAGCTTTTATTCCCGACAGAAATTCTGCAGGGTATCAAGTTGTACTTGCTCCATATGTGCTCTTTGTTCGTATATTGTTTAGATTTAAAATTTATGTAAATTGAAAAGAGGCGATAGAATTTTGGTTTTCGAAAAATGCGTTAAAAGGCCTAAAAACTTTTTTGACCATATGCCATGTTATTACATACATATCACAAAATTGACTTAGAAATCAAATTTTAATAAAATCACCCCAGCCATATCTGTTTAGGCTGCAGTCCGAGGTACAGACAGAATTGCAAGACCTACTTTTTCGAGTTTCTCTACGTGATACTAAAATTGATACTAAAATTGATAAAAATCCCAAGATCGAAAACGTTCACGAAAACAATACTTGCCCTATAGAAGCAAGTAAACAAGGGCCGGTGAGTGCACGAGCACTATAGGATCCAAGATGAACATAACGATTGCAAGCCGAGATCACAGCCATCCTTCAAGTTGTAGAAATGATCAAAGAAGTCAACCAGTGGCTGTTATGGCTTTAGGTTTAACTCTGCATACTAGACCTAAACAAGATATCAAGATCCATTGCAGTAACACTATGCTGGATTGCGTTCGGAAAAACTTGTATTGAAAGTTTCGGATGTACATCGCCAACGGAAATCGATCACGAATTGATGAGAATTCATCATTATTCAATGCTCTAAGATCTATAATGAAATCAAACCAAATTCAAAACCCGAAGTTCAACTTGAAATATTCTTTATAATCATGATACACAATTACGTCCAGTATAACGAATTTTTGACGTTACGAACGCAGATTTTATTTACGTTGACATCTCTAAATAGCAATTTTACTATACGATACAATTAACGAATAAAAAACTTTATGATAAATTGGTAACCGAACATATCCTGATTGCTTGTTTTTGTTTTCGTAGTGTTGTCGTTTGTTTTATATTTCATAATGGATGCACTGCGATTTTAATAAGAAAGGGCATCAGGTATAGCGAAAACTTTCGATATAGTGAACGACCTGGAACATTATATCGTTAGTTTGTAGTGGATATCTACTGCACAGCCAATCAATTCTCTAAATAGCAAAAGGCGGCAGCTCCCCAATTTTTTTTATTTAAAAATTATTTGACCCAATGAACTTTTAAAAGAAGTGACCAAAACAAAACAAACACAATGTATGTACGAGTATATTATATCCTTTATGGGGCACCTAGTGAAAACTATAACATTTCAATTCAACTTCAAAGACAGTTATTTGATGAGGCCTACCTCAACTATCCAGATGCAATCCATCTTGATAACGGTTGAAAAATAATTTGCTTCCTCCTTTATGAGTCAATCTTTTCATGAACTAATCGTAAAGTCTAGGATGAGACTTTTTGATCAAAGTTATATGAATGCTTTGAGAATCCCCGATGGAGTTTGCTTTAGCCAAACAGTCAACGTTTGTAAATACGAGATAAAGATAGATACACACTTTTAATCAGTTAATATTTGCAGTTTCGATCTCATAAACTTCTGAACTGCATGGATAACTATCCTGTACCACAAAAGCAAATATTCAAATTTGAAATCATAAATAGTTCAGCAAAACTTCTACATCTGGCGTGACGAGCCCATCAAACGTTTTCTACTCCCAGACTGTTACTGCAGAAGAAATTTAATATCCGCTATGCCAACCAACGTAAACATATCTCCCACCTTCTCCTTCGAAATGACATAAACAAATACAAATCCGACGTGTGTGTGATGTATATTTCGGGACGAAACGATCTGCAAATTCAGATAAGCAGGACACTTTATGGTTTTGTTGTACGTATCACGAAAGCGAAAAGCACAACACAATATGCGGCTGCGGAGATATTCTAGCGAAAGACGCGCTGAATTTCAAAATTCATTCCTGATATTTTTGGTAATTTATGTTTTATGTCCTTTAAGGACGAAGTAGGTATTGTGATAGAACTGGCAAGATTAAACAGTTTGAAATTTACAGTTTCGAAGGTTGTCACGCTCGTGTTTCAAATTCCCCCCCACACAGACTGTGCATATAAATACTCGTACCTATAAATTCGAATTGAAATTTTCAAATCAGAAATGGATTTTGTAAAAGTATCTTTTAGCTGTTAAAGTGTATGTAAATGGTTAAAATAGCATCACAGTGAAGTGAAATGAGAAGTATTTTTGTTTAGCTATCAAGCTTATTCACTGAAAGAGATTTATAGACTATTTTTTGAGGGTTGCTTGCTTCTACAGGACACATTTATAAAAGTGTGTAGATAGGTATATAGTTTCTAAGCAAAAAGGAAACAAATTTTGGACATACTCGTATATGCGCATAACTATGCACCCAGTTACTATTCTATGGGTTTGTTTACGAGTAAGTCCTCGCGGGCATAGAGCATCAACGACGATATCGATATCTACTCGTAGCAGTGTTTTTGAGTTCAAACAAATTTTTTTTACAAACACGCCTCCCCAAACACTCCTGGCTGTTTCGTGTGATGTATTTTCAGGGTTGGCTTTGCAATACAATGCTGGTTCTATTTGGAATCAATGACTTTTCAGTTGGATAGCATTTAAGGTTGAGGCAGTAAAGCAAGGAAGTACCATCAGTTACAGGACAATACAGTTACATGGATGTCTTTTAGCATTTTGTTCAAAAATAATTATTAAACAAATTTTTTTTTGTATTTTTGGACTTCTTGGAAGTCCAACTTTTTGATATACGAGGGTGGGTCAATTAGTCCCTGAAAATTAACACAAATTGTGTCGTCACCTTAAATTTAATTTTTTTTTTGTCAAGAATCATCTTTCAAAAGAACGCACCCAAATTTCCAGACAGATCTTTCAAATAGTTTTGTTGTGGCAGCCATTTTATATACTCGTAGACGCCTACTAGCATTTTCGTTAAAATGGAGAAAAGTGAATTTCGAGTGTTCTATTTTTTGGGAGAAAAAGCTATCACGCAAACCAAACAAAAGCTTGATAAATATTATGGGGACTCTTCACCATCGATTGGAACCATTCACCACTGGTTTACTCAATTTCGGTGCGGTCGTTCAAGCACAAGTGACGCCGAACGTTCTAGTCGCCCATTTGAGGTCACCACACCAGAAATGGTCGACAAAATCCATGGTTTGATAATGGACGATCGACGAGTAAAAGTGCACGAGCTTTGGACATGAAAAAGCTTTCCGCAAGATGGGTGCCGCGTTTGCTCACAATCGACAACAAACGCATTCGTTTGACAACTTCAAAGGTGTGTTTGGCGATGTTACAGAAAAATTCGGCTGAGTTTTTGCGCAACCGTGGATGAAACCTGGATTCACCACAACACACCAGAAACCAAGGAACAGTCAAAACAATGGACTTCTCCTGGTGAATCGAAGCCTTCTTCGGCTTCGGTTTCCACGACCTACTATTTTACTTTTGTATAAAATGTTAGCTCTCTATCTGATACGGTTCAAAAGTTACAATCGTGTGACAGACCAAACGGATATAGAGAGACAGTGTGGGATTCGTTATTGTATTCCGTTTCTACGATTCTGGTATGGAACACCGAAACAAATAAATAATACTATAAGCAATACATTCGCTGTACAATGAGTGCACTGTACAGTAACCACAGTTGCCTACAAGTTGTTCACAACAAGAGATCTAGACATTCCAAGTTAGACAGAGTGGTAGACGATATACATTGCCAAGTATATCGCACAGCAAAATAGAATCAACTGGAGTTAGGTTGAAGCTCAAAGTTAGGTAGAAGAACAAAGCCTTCATCCTATATGCAATAAGAATACATTTTTTGATCAATTTAAATTAAACTCTGCATCAATTCTGAGGAATTTTTAACAAAACAAAACTTAAGTTATAATCAGTTAATTCCTTTTATATGATTCGCGTACTTCCCGTGTTCAAAATTGTCAAACTTCGAATTATATTGAGTTAATAGACCCGCCTTTCTTTACATGTTCTAGTAACCCAGACAACGCATTTAAATATCTTTCATTTTTCAAGCTTATACATATGTATATACATAGTTGTTTGAATTGAAGCACGTTGTTATAGACATCAAATGATGAATTCCAACTTCTTTAGGTGAGGATGCGCGAAAGCATTTGCTTTTGGTTTGTTTTCAATAATTCTGGAAGAAATCGCTAACAGAAATCTAACATACCTTGCTCACTGTTTGACAATATTGTAAATGTGTCGTTAGACGCATTAATCGTGAAATTAGTATTGAACACATCCATTCTATATTGACAGGTATTCAATGAGTGACATTTGTACTAAGTTAACGCGCAAAAAGATTTATACAGAAGTGGGGCAATATTGAAAACCTGGTTGTGGTAATTGGTCTTTACAAGTATAATAAGGAAGTTTGCGAACCATCCGACCACTTGGAAGCACACAGAATTTTGGGTATCGAACTGTTAAACTGTTTGAGGACACTGGTAGAGTAACTGACAGTCAAAGGTTCGGACGACCTCGCACTGTCAGAACTCCAAAGGCGATCATAGCTGTTAAAGCCAGGATTAATTGGAAACCGCTGCGAAAGCAGAGATTCTTGTTACGAGAAATGAGGCCTTTATCCCGCATCTACTCGTATAATAGTTTGGTGAGGAATCAGCTACGAAGGCATTACCAACTTCCATTTTTGGTGGAAGTGTAGTAGTGGAAAATAAATTTTGAAATGATGGGTTTTAATCCGAGTTTGTATCGCTGAAAATAGGATAAAATAAAACATAAATTAGTTTTTCGCTAACAATTTTAAAATACTATTATTAGGTACTCACACTCATCCATACATACGAGTAACGTAGATATAAAAACTGATTCCAACCTTAGGTTAGGTTAGGTTGAAGTGGCTGTCAGCAAAAAAGAAGCCAACACACTTAGACCAATAATAGGTCCATTGTGATACCACATGTGTTTGAGACTCGGCCTTCAGCCTACTCGTTGAACCATTTAGAGCTTCTGATTGACGAATGTACCTAACGTCAATATTATTCAGATAATCTAGGTCATTGAAACAGAAGGCTCCTAAGTGGAGTTTCCTTCTTTGAGAGAGAGCTGGGCAGGTGCAAAGAAGGTGAAAAATAGTCTCCACCTCCTTCTCGTCCATGCAGCTTTTGTAGAAATCGTTAGAGAAGACGCCAAACCTTGTTGCATGCTTGCTATTAGACAGTGTCCAGTTATGAAACCTATAACAGCGTTTCAGATCCAGCATAGGCAAAATCTGTTTTATTGCTAGACAAGTTGTACTCCTTATCCACCTAGATTTTGTCTTTACGGTAGCATCCAGCTTTAATTTAAGTTTGCATGTAGCGATAGGCATATCCAGTAAACTTTTGCCAGGAAGGATAGGTATTGTTGTTCCATGTCTGGCAAGTTCGTCAGCCTTACAATTCCCTGGAATATCCTTATGCCCCGGCACCCAAATTAGGTGAATGCTAAACTTCTCCGCCATCTCTATAAGAGACGATCGGTAGTTTATGGAGGCATGACCATATACTTTTTTAGACCACTGTGAAGTAGCTTTAAGGCGAATAGCTGAGTTAGCTGCCACTTGCCTGCCATAAATGTCAAGGGGTTTTAAATGAAAAAGAATGTCCATAACTGCGGAAGGTGTCGTCCGCAGTGCTTCGCTAATGTACAGACAAGCTGGATGATTCTAACCTTAAAATAAATTAATTTTATTTAAGAATATCGGATATACCCACTCTAAAGTGATGAGCGTTAAGTCGTTGCAAGAAAGGGCTAAAAGTCCAAGCCCTACTTCCAAGACAATGAAGTGATTCAAGTTCTTCCGTTGTCGTTTCAATAAATTGTTTAATTCAGTGGTTCTTCGGAGATCTGACATCTAGTTGGGTATGATTGTATTATATGAACAACGCTCCATTTAACTAAAATCGGACTAAGTTCTTACAAATTAAGAAAAACCACTCCCACTCGCTTACGTTATATTTATTCCAAGAAAACCTACGAGTAAGAATAAATAAAATTGTTCACCAAGTATAAAGATATTCATTATACGAGTATATCCCTGTGCGATGTTTCCTGCTCTTCACCCATACCGCCGCCTACCACAAAATGCCAATGAATTTAATGGACTGTAATGAATCCGTGCGTGGAATGTTTGGCGTTTGCTTTCTTAACTTGTCTTCATCCTTTAGTCTAGGAGGGTGTCGCCAATATATGTATCTCCGTATGTACACAATATACTGCGTCTATTATTTTTCTATCCTTCCACTCTGACTTCTCTTATTATTCTACCCCGATAGCAAGTTCCTTCAATATACTCTAATGTAGGTCGTTAAAACCTGTTGTGTATATGTACATACATACAACTACAAGGATATTCCTATCTATTTCGTCTTTCGCATCAATGGTCTTCGCCTTTCATCACTTTTACTCGAGATAGTCGCAGTTCATAATGGAGATAATGATATTCCCCACCAAGGATCAATGGAAATGTGATGGCCTGTGTTAATAGAATTTTTACACAAAGTCATCCCATTACTAGTTTAGAATATGCCCAAAGGGCACGGTTGAAAAAACTTATCGCTGTAAAAAAAAAATCCATATAAACATCCACAGAATAACTTGGAGGAGCGCTTAAACGTTAATTAGCTTTTTTCCCCCCAATGCAATTTCTGTGCGTTTTTTAAGTCTATTTCCCCTTGGCCACAAAAGTTGGTTTATTTACAAAGAAGACTTTTCCTTTCATAGACCGTACAACAAAAATGAAAAAAAAAAAAATCAAAAACACGAACAGGAAATTTAACAGAAATGAACAAAAGCGATGGAGGGAATTAAAAACGCAAATTGCATTATGGCGTAACATCCGCCGGGCGAATTTTTATGACTATGGCGACTTTTTGCGGTCAACCAACACTTAAAAAAGAGAAAATAAATTCGTTTGGCTTAGAGCCAGATTTTAATAAAAGGGCAAATAATACTACTTACCATGGCTTGGAGTTGGCTATAGAAGGTTTCATTTGATTTCGTTTTGTTTCAGCACTAATTAGTCCTCACTCTCAACAGAATTCTCCAGACTTAGGTCATTAAAGGATTCACAGTGGTCAAGTACGTTATTCTCCAGTTCAGCGCTCGTTGGCTGATCATCGTCAATGCTAATGGTATCCGCTTGGGAGTGCTGCAGATTTGGTGATGAAAAATGTCTAGAATGCAGGTTTTTGAGATTTCTATCAACGTCATGCAGAGTTTCGTAGTACTCATCCATAAAAGAAAATTCCGAATAACTGTCAGAGTCATCGCATTCGAAGTAACGACTCTATTAGAATAAATACGTGTAAACCAGGTCATTGGGAATGCATCTAGAATGAATAAATTGTACTCACTTGACAATCGAGGCATCGGCAGTTATCACATAGGGTGCAGGAGAGTCCTAGGAGTTGGGCTGCTTCCTTATACAGTTCGGCGCTTGACTTTTGATTACTGTTCCGGTTGGTGTTGTTTTTGTTCGTATCAATATTTCCGCTCCAATTATTAATTCTAATACTGTTACCACTGCAACTACTTGAATTACTTTTGCTAGAATGATTGCTTATAGCACCCAGTCCGGTATGTTTACTTCTACTACCACTGAGTGCAGTGTTCGTATTCTGGTTGTCATTTACGCTTGAATGATTGCTGGATGATGACTTCGCGATAGATCTATCGTTGTTGACGATGTTGAATGGCGAAAGGAATCGACATGTAAGAGAAAATAAAAAATGACGGAATTTTAGAGGAGGATACGAGTATATCGAGTCGAATGTGAGTCCTTCATCATTCACGTGTGGACAGTTTTTGCTTTTTTATTTATTAATATCATTCGTTCTCTTGCTACAATGCTTTAGTTCAACCAGGGAAGTATTTGCTCATGAAACACTTGAAACTATTCTTTCAAATGTTTACTTAGCATACACCCACTCCGATGTTGTGTTCGCTAGACAAAATCTGAAACTTATTCGGTAAACAATGTTGTAGGAGTGGAGCACTCTGTAAAATTACACAGATTCTTTGTAACCTAACTTGGAATAGAACTTGTTCTACATTTGGATTGTGGTGGGCTATATACTCTTTTCCTTCTCACATCTCCCACAAAAAGGCTGGATAGGTTTTAGTACATCACAGCCCTGGACAACTTCATCAAGTGCACACATTTTTGCGGCAAATTCTTCGCAGAAACTCCCACCAAGAGCAAAAGGCTCATTCTAGGTAGGAGTCGGAAAAGGCTATTGTATAGAATCCTTTTCGTTGATTTCGATTAAAACAGAACGATGTAATTAAGTAAAGTAAAGTCCACCCAGTGATTGAATAGACTTACAAATCTAAAACTACACAACTCATGTAGGTACCTGCTGAATGATGAAGTGGGAGCCGGAGTCTTTTCGGCTGTTAAAATCTCTACTTCTCCTTTATTGACGGATGTTTCTATCAGTATAGATAGTCAAGCTGCTATCAAATCCCTAATACATGGCACAATAAGTTCAAGGTGGGCAATATACTTGATACATGGTCACTTCTGCATTCTTATGATTTCTAGACACAAGACACATGTGGTATAAAAATATCACGGAATGAAAAATATCAAAGGTCCTGCATTTTCCGCCAAGCACGTCGCCTACGCTGATACGTTAAAGATCTCAAAATACACGGGTGTTCCATAATTTTTATAGTTTGGCTTAATTAAATTAGACTTCTTAAAGAGGTCCCCATTCCATACTGATGCACTTGTTCAACGTACAAAACCAAAATTCCTATCTCTCCTTCGGTACCAAAATTCCTATCTCTCCTTCGGTACCAAATTACACTCCTCTTCGATGGAAAGTGACGTCCGTTCAGGCGAATTTTACGTAGAGAAACAAAACAAAGTCATAAAGAAATAGATCTCGGCTATCCTGTCTGCAGTAAGCCCTACTTTGTGCGTCAGTGTAACAGGTTAACAAGACTTGCACCTTGACATTGAACTACTTCTTCGACTTCTATAAGTATCTAGAGGGAACGTTCAAAATTGTAAATCGTTAATTTTTTTTTTACTCAACCCCGACGATATCGGTTCGTTAACAAACAGGCGTATTTTTCAGAAAGACATGTTTAGTGAAGGCTGTTATGCTCAGCAGACGTTCACAGTCAATTGGTATATGTACAATTTATTAATTTAATTTCTGTTTTGGATACCGAACTATCAGAAACTAGCAACTTTACAAAAAAAAAGGAAAAATTAGCAGCAAAGAAATTATATAATTTGCGGGCGCCAAAGAGGATATGAATACTCATATACTATTACAGGACACTGGCGTTGTAAAGAAGAGAGAGAGAGAGAGAACGAAGGATTTAGTGTAGTGGTTTGAAACTCAGATGGTATTAAGTTTCTGTAAACTCCAAGGGTGGGGAGCTTGTTTGTTTTGCTTTTGTCGTAGCTCATGATTCACAGTATTTTTTTCAGTCCTCATGATATCATCATCACGATCAAGTGTGTTACTTAGAGTGTCGTGGGGTGCGCGCTTTTAGTTTCTCTAAAAAAATTTACTATACAATTAAATAACTTCACTCATCTCATCAAAATGCATTGTTTGATCTGTGAACAAAAAATTGGTCGGAGTGATTTATCTAAAATTGCTTGTGACGACTGCAATTGCTTATTTCATTGTGCGTGTGCAAACATTGGTCCAAATGATGCGGAATATATGAACACAAGGAATATTAAATATCGTTGTGATAAATGTACCACTCTACGTCGGAAATCGTTACAACAACAACCAATGACTATGCCCAAGCAGCAGCCGAACCAGCACCAGTCTTACAACAACAACAGTCAGCTGAAGAGCAAGTAAAACTAAGCCAAGCAACAAGATCGAATTCTGTGCGTGAGCAGCGAGAGAGTCCCAGAAATCTCCCACAATTTGATCCCGCAAGAGAACGAGTGCCAATGCCAAATACGCTGTTAGGAGGAGGTCAATTGCAGCCGTCTAGCAGCACAATCACACTTCAGCTGCTATACGAAGAAATTTTAAATTTAAAAAAAATAAACAGCGAATTTCTGAGCACTGTCCAGCAGATGAAGGAAGAAAATGTTTCTCTGAGATTAAAGGTCAACGAACTTGAAAGCAAATTGAATTTGTGGGAGCAGAAGCAGGTTGAGAACGTCATCGAAATTGTTGGTGTACCGGAGGTAAACAACGATAATGCAGAAGAGTGTGCTCAAAAAATGTTTGGCGAAGCTCTGAACGTGTCCGTACCTTCGGAAGACATTAAAGAATGCTACGTGAGAAAAATCGCGAAGAATAAGAAGTCAAAAAATATTCTATGCATTTATTTCTCGTCCACTGATGTCAAACAGAAAATTATGAAGAGCAAGAAAACCGGAAGAAAAAACCTAAATACAACATTATTTGGCGATACTAATGAAAATCGTTCCAATATATATATCAACAATTGCTTCACGAAATATACGAGTAGTCTATTTATGGCAGCTAAAAAGTTAAAAGTAGAAAATAAATATAAGTATTTATGGTACAGTAAAGCTCAAATTTTGTTAAGGAAAGTTGATGGAGGAAAGGTTGTTGGTATAAGATCATTTGATGATTTATCTTTAATTAAAAATTAATAATTTAATAATTTAATATAATAATTTTTAATATGAACGAAAGCTTTGATCTTGTAAACAACTGCCTTGCCTCAAGTTTCGTAACTAGTTGTAATGATAGCATTTTTGATGAAGTTTCAAATAAGGAATCTGTTTTTGTAATACACCAAAATGTTAGAAGTCTGCGGAAAAATTTTGATTTATTAGTTAGCAATCTTGAAGCCCTTGAAAACTTTCCTGAAATTATTTTTGTATCCGAGATTTGGATTTATTCTTATGAGATCAACGATTCTGTACTGTATTCCTGGCTATAATTTTTACGCAAATACCAAGGATTCGTATTCTGCAGGTGGAGTGGGTGCAATGAACCATTTACCTTTGTTTGTGTATATAGATTTAATTCAATGTCGTTTAACGTATTTCTTGATGAATTCTCGAGTTTTTTGTGTAATATGAAAGCAGCGAATCTTGTAATATTAGGTGACTTTAATCTGGACTTGTTAAACTCATGTCCTTCATTAGATTTGTACCTAGCACTTATCGCTGAGCATGGATTAATCTCTTTTGTAAATGAGTTCACAAGACCAACTGCTGGTACCTGTCTTGATCACGTATTTGGTCGTTTCTCAAAAATTCAGTCAAATCAATGTGCTGCTGCTAATCTTGACCTTAACGTTTCTGATCACTGTATGATAGGTATTTTCCTTCCTATCTTGGAAAGAAAGAGTAACTAAAATTAACTTTGATCACCTAAATAGTATTTTGTGCTATTATAATTGGGATGAGGTCTATGCTGAAGAAAATGTTTCTAAGGCTTATGATTTATTTATTAGTATTTTAAAAAACTCCATAGCTGCTTCCAGCTATGTCGCTGTACTGAGAAAATCGGAAATAAGGCTTAAGCCCTGGATTAACCTATCCCTCCTTAATAAAATCAAACAGAAACATAAACTGCGGAAGAAATGCAGTAAACATCCACTACATTCTTGTTTAAAAAATCGTTATAAACGCTTGTGTCATCAAATTAACAAGGAAATCCGTATGTGTAGGGAGAATTACTACCAAAACCAAATAAGAATTTCTCAAGGAAATCTTAAAAAAGAATGGAAAGTGGTTAACAGTATTATTAATCGAGGTAATAGTAAACAAGATACTTTCATTACATTAAGCAGCGGCAGTGTAGTTATTTCGGATCCTACAGCAGTTGCAAATGAATTCAATGAATTTTTTGCTTCAGTCGGGCAAATGTCATTTCCGAATGATTTTTATAATAATTATTATGCTGAGCATAGATATGATCCTGTGGATGGTGTTCTTCATAGCAACAGCTTTCATTTTGAACCAATTTCTGGTCTTGAGTTATTAAAAACTATAAACTCTGCAAACAACTCGGAATCATGTGGTAATGATGGTATCTCTAACCTTGTGCTGAAAAAAATTGCACTTAACGTAGTTGATATTTTAAAACATATTTTTAATTTGAGTATTATTAATGGGAATTTTCCTGAAGAACTGAAATGTGCTAATGTTATACCACTTTTTAAAAAGGGTAGCAGGAAAGAAGCAAATAATTACAGACCGATCTCGTTGTTACCGTCTATTTCGAAAACATTTGAAAAAATAGTTAAGTGTAGGGTTTTGAAATATCTCAAAAATAAAAACTTTTTTAGTTCGAGCCAATTTGGATTTAGAACAGGCCTTTCTACTGAGGATGCTCTCTTGGAATTTTGCTCATTTATACACAAAGGATTAGATGATAAAAGATTCTGTATGGTATAACTTGTTTTCTTAATTCGAAGGACTCTTTTGATGCGAACGTTACTGAAAGTTCTTTTGGGAATTGACTACAAAGAAACAACGTTGGTATTAGTAATACAAAGGTAAAAAGTTGTCAAAACCTGACCAATAGTTAAAATGTTGTCAAGGACATTCACGTTTTATTGGACTATCGCCGGTGGCGAAACTAATACAAAACTAATGGGTAGATACATAGCAAAAAAAGAAGAAAATTAACATACGAGTACACCCTATTCTTCTCGAGGGGCCTACAAATTAGATAGACTTTTCGAATTTGTTTAAACCACTCAGAAGAAACACAAAAAAGGGTTCATCTAACCTGCATACCAAAAGACTCCGCAAGGCACTTCTTTTGTTTTCAATAGGTAGAAACACCCGAAATAGTGTCTACCTACACAATTAATAACTCAGGCATGTAAAATGTAAATGGAATATTGACACATATTCAGAACACAGTGCTTCCTGTGTTTTATTTTGAAGGGGTTTGGGTTCCCAGATATATCGTGGAAATACCCATTATCCTTCTTAATATGTTCTACTGTTACCAACTATATTCTGGATTGCGGGTGTGGTAGCACGTTAATATATTTCACTCATAAAAAAAAAAAAATATTTGGCGCAACAGCTCTTTAAGTGCCAGGACCTGCTTCTCGCAACCACTCGTGTTGTGTGCGTTTTATTTTTCACACGAATGGAAGGGACCCACAGTTTAGTGCCGTATCCGAACGGCAATTTGTTTTTGAGAAGCTTTCTCGTGACAACAATACTCTCGGATGTTTGCCAGACGTTCGCGAGAGGTGGGATTGTGAAAAAACTTTTTGGTGTTTTCTGGGATTCTAACTTGAAACCTCTTGCATAGTGATCCAACACACTAACCACTACGCCACGACGCCCACTCATACCAAGTATTTAAAACTACTACGAAGAGGTCAAAATGCAAAAGATACTTGTAAAGTGTAGGCCATCTGTTGGTTTCTTTTTAAAATTGTTATACAAAAAAATCCATTTAATATTTCTCAAATTTGTTTACTTTATTAAAAAGAATGCCCTTTCCGATTATTTAAGGAAAATAATTTCATTTAAAAAGCTACCGCGGGTTGCTTGGCAGTAGCCCGTTTCTAAAAAAAACAAAAATACAATGCAATGGCGTCAAATTGCAACTCCACGGAGGGCAGGCAACATCACCAAAATGCCTGATTAAATGGTATTGAACTTGGTGCGCAAAAGATCGATTGTTTGATGGCTTGTATGGCACGTAGCACTGTCTTGATAGAATCAGAGATCATCCAAGTGCATTTCCCTGGTTTCTTGCCAAAAAAGATCGGTTCTCATGACTCTGTATCGCTCTCCGTTGACCTTAACATTGTTGCCATCTTCATTTTCGAAGAAAAATGGGTCATTCCACAAACCACACTATTCGCCTTTCTACGACTATGTGTGAGTTTGCCGAGCCCTAGATATAACAGTTTTGCTCGTTTACATAGCCGCCGAGATGAAAATGCACCTCATCCGAAAAAATTATTATTTTTTTTTTTAGTAAAATCGACGTCAATTTCGAGCTGCTCTAACAGAGAAGAGTTAACGAAGCGGGTGGTCATTTTGCTTCAATTCCTGAGTCAATTGTACCTTCTAAGGGAATAATCCGAGGTCTTTATGCATAATTCTCCGCACTAGCGGCCAATGTTCAGTTGCTGAGATCTTTGATGAGTTAAGGTTCTCGGAGGATGAATACGAGGTTAAGTTCTGTTATCAATTATGTAGCATGCCAATCTCACTTACTTTCGTCACAAACTTGCATACAGCAGGCACGGTTGGTGCATTATTTCGACCAAAATTTCTTTTCAAAATGTGCACTGATTCGGCAATACAGTACTCACTTTGCAAATAGGTTTTCAATATTTCCCAACGTTGTTCAAGCGTAAATCGCTTCATTTCGTACCACGAAGACATGATACTGTATTTCTGTCATTTTTTTGAGCACGAAAGAGTTGTCAGTGTCAAAATAAAATGTAATTTAAAAAGAAACTAGCAGATGGCCCACCCGTTATACGAGTAAGTAAGTTGTACAGTGAAGTATCTATGGACCCAACTCGAAGAGATCATTATTCAACTCAAATGTCTAGCATGAGCATTGCATTGTTGTTGTTGGATGCTCATGCTGGACATTTGAGTTGATGTCTACCTGAATAATGATCTCTTTGATTTGGGTCGGTTGCTGAAAAAGGAGTGTTTTTCGCTTTAAATGAAAGGAGTTGACTTAAAAAAGAAAAAAAATGATTTTTTGAGATGCAGTACCTACAGTGGAATCATTGTTTTTGTACTTCAACAACAAATAACTGAATTTGAAAATTCAAAACATGTTTGGCTGTGAATTTTTTACATTTTTTGACTAGACAGGCCCTACTTTCGCTAATGATTATCTCCTTGACCATTAAACAAGTGGTAGACATTGCATCCTATCTCTGTGGTCTTCCCAAGAATTTTCTCTCCGATGGTGTTTTAAAGATGAGATATCTGAGATGCAAATAAAAATACACAAGAAATAAACAAAAATATACATAATAGGTGTCAGTCTCAGTAGATGAAAGCAAAAATCGTAGCCAAAAAGATACGATAGATACTAATACGATATGTAAATGTTGCTAAGTAATGTAAATCCGTACATTTTCCCATGCGAAAATTAATTGGAAAATTTATTCAGGATTACAAAGGCAAAGAGTTATTGTAGAGCGATTTAGGTTGTTTAACTTATCTATACCTCGCAGCAAGTAGAAGAGACATAAAGTATGAAATACATAAAAATTTAAATCGTAAATATTATAGTTTCACTTTATAGCTTCTACTTTAGTGTCATTTTATAAATCCCTTACAGTGCCATGCATTTATTTTTTACAACACATCCGTCACACTTCGCCCACCAGATTACTCGTCATAAAAACGTTTAGTGTACTCAAACTGTTGGTTTCTAGATAAAGGTGATGATCTGTGATGATCCAATCAGCCACAAAGTCGAAAGAGTCAAAACTTTGACAAGGAAACGTTGTAAAATCAAATTCAACAGAAGTGATTTCGTCACTGCCACACGAGTATACGGGCAGGGTGAGAGTTTTATAGAAGAATAAATCTTCACAAAAGTAGACCATGCGAAAGTCATAAAATTGAAAGGAAATGTTTGTCAATTGTGTTGATCAAGATTAGATCTTACTGACCTCGGTCAAGTTATTCTCATAGGGAATAAAAAAAAAACACCAATGCTTTAAGAATATTGTAATGTACGAGTAAGCATCTTCTAGAGATTCTACGAATATTCTTATAAGGGTCCCAAAGGACTGTTTTCGTAATAAAAAAGGTGAAGCAGAACTTACTAAGGACTATCAATAATGGAGAGTGATGGGACCTGACTATGTTATGTGCATCGTGACGAGATGCCTTAGGAAAGCAACACATTCCACAAACATATTCCGCCAGGTAGTAGAAGAGGGCTCATGCTGGAGAGCAAGCAGACGAGTAGCAAATACAGTATACAATATTCTTAATCCTTAATTGAAGCCTGTTTAGCACAACTTCCAGATAAACTCGAACAATTTATGCCTGGAAATGCAAATACCCATATAATATGTAAATCTTAACTTTTACACTTTCCGAGAACGCAATAACTTAAAATCGCTGCAGAGTGCAGATGCAGCACAAGAAACCATTAGCACTAAAATCCCAATGGACGTTGAACACGTACTTCTACTTGTTCTTCTTAAAGTTATGTAAAACTTTTCCCATAGAGTGAGAGCTTGTAGGTACCTTTCTCCTTTGTGGTACTTTAAGGATTTTCCTCCAAAAATTAGCAGTGGAAAATGCATACGCCGTGGGGCTTAAGAAACCGACGACGATGGCATAAACTCCGGTCTGGGAAACAAGGCGCCTCCAACCCAGTCTATGAAACGGCGTGTCATTGGACTATGTATATCCCATTGTGTGTGCGTGGATATTTTTTCTCGTGGACGTCCTTCCCCATAGAGCAACTTTAGGATTTGTTTTTAGGTCCTTTTTTTGTATAAAGAAAAGTGAAGAAAGGCAAACCCTAAATGGGTGGAAACTAGTAGCATAACAATGTGATATGCATGACATAGCAATTTAAGAACTTTACAACGAAAGAGCATGACCGACCATGAGTAAGTAGATATGGAAAAGACCCTACCAGCCAGGGAATTCCGTTTCATTAAAATGAGAAAAGTTTTGGCGCGACAAAAATGAAACCTCCTACATGAGAGGTTGGAAATCGTATCGCAAGATACTTGAGATTTTATTCGGGCAAACATCTGAGAGGTGTGACTCTTTCTTTTTGGATAATCTACATAATACGTCGGTCTCATTTGGAGAAATAGTGCAAATTGGATTGGGATTTGTTCTAAGCCTGGTCATAAATATGCGTCACTTATTTCAATAACCAGACAAACGATTTTGTTCAACTTTCGTATTTCAGTAAGATTTCACACTGTATTGCTATCAGATGATGTACCAGGGGCCGAATTACAACAATCGATAACGAGTAACTCGTCATCGAAATCTGAGGATTTGACATTATCGCTCTTATAATCGAGCATTCACTACCGAAATTTGAGATGACAGCACACGTTATAGTGCGTTTGCATTGCATTCAAACACTATTGTGCTGTCGAGTCGTCGAGCGAAACAACAAAGATGTAAGTATTTTTGTTTTCAATTATTTTTAAAGGAATTTCCATTTTTTTAATTAAGGTCCAATCTGAACAAAATTAATTTGTTACAGAAAAATATTCTGGCCCATTTTATGGCCAAACACCCGATTTGGCAAAGAATATTTTGCCGAATTGCCGATAAGGAAAGGCAACATCGCTACAACTATGGCAGCAGCTAACGGGAATGCTAAATGCAGAAGGGCCACCAGTTAAAGATCAAAAAGTTTGGAGAAAGGTAAGCATGTTTTGTTTTATATGAGTATTATACAAATCAATAAACTCATTTTTTTCGGAGACTTTTGCAAATCAAAAGTATCTGAACAAAAACAATTTATCGTTTAATAAACGATTTAGACTGAAAACCGGTGGTGGCCGGAAGCTGCTGAGTTAAGCTGATGGAGCATTCCATGAAAAGGAGGAACTAGCAATCAATTTTTAAACAATAAAATTAAGTTTTTTAAAGCACATTCTGAGCATGGTGACAATCTTAAGTACAGTAATTTAAAAGAGACGTCTAGCTGAAGTTGGCCATTTCCGTTATGTACTCTTTCATGATGAGAGTAACAACATAAGAATAAAATTCAATGTTTATTCATAATTTTTGCACCGTTGTTGTGGTTATCGTGTAGCAAATAAAGTTTTTTTTTTTGTTCAATTGAAGTTAGTAGTGAGCAGTGCTAGCTGCACAACAGTGATTTTAAATTTTCAGAGTCGTTTGTAAAATAGAGAGCTAAACGAAAAGTAAGTTTTAGTGTCCGACACGTGACGCTAATTTAGAATAAAGTTAATATATTTTCAAAAAAATAAGTCAGCAGAAACGAATTTTTAATTTCATTAAATTAATACAATAGTGTAATGATTTCTGCAAAAAGTGTGTGTTTAGCCCTTTTTTTATATTAGTTTTTGGATACTAAAGGTTGTCTGTACGTGACGTGTTTTTTGAGTTAATTTTTCTTATTAGCATTTTCTGAGTTTGTTGATTTGTTTCCTTTTACTTTCTGTTTAGAACTTTAAGTTTTAATAATGGCTAATAAAACGCAATCAATTAGTGCTGCTCGTATGAGAAGATATCGGGATAAAAAAAAGGGCCGAGGATCTAGAATATAAAGCTAAGCAGTCGAAAAAGATCGCCGAATTGCGCAAGAAACAAAGGGAAAAATCTTCAGAAAATGAACTGGCACCCATAGACGAAAACAAATAGATCAAAAGAGATTGCAATGGTCTAAAAAGCGACTTGAAATGCCTACAAATAATAAGTGAAAGTTCGAGTTCAATGTCTCCGTACAAGTGCGAACAAACTTTGTCGAAGGCAGTTCGAAAGGCTTTAAAAGCTTTGCCGGAATCACCCAGAAAGAAAAAAAAAGCACAAAGTATTAAAAAAAAAATGTATACGACATGTCTTATAAACATATACGGAAATAAGTGACATAAATTAACATAAAATTAGTTGGATTTGTCTGTACGTTACCATGGAATGCTCCTGATGAACTTTTAATAATAGCGAGTGGGCTAGATGTTCCAGTGGAAGGCATATTCGCACGAGTAATAGGAGCCGCAAACCAAGTATTTCATAACACAGCCACTTCAACAACGCCTGCAACAGCGTCGGAACAAGCAGTAATAATTGCGCACTTCCAGGTTCTGGCTCGGATTCGGAATCCCCACAACCTACGCCGATGCAGAGAAAAATAAATTCAAACAACGGAGATCCCTTGAATACCGGCGCTCAACGCTTTCGCTATATTCATCGTCGGAATCCGAGGGCGAATAAAAAAATAGATCCATTACGAGTATTTACTTTAATTTCACGTCATAATATTTTTCTCTCTTTTATATCAACCGGAGAAACGTCACTTAGTGAGTTGGAATAGAATTTCTCTTGTACAATTTTATTTTCATTCGACAAATGAGCTTTCAAGTGCCATCATCCCAATGAGGTTAATCGATCATTCGATCACGAGTCCTACCTACTCACTCGTTATCGATTGCGGTATTTCGGCACAAGGTTTCCAACAAAATAGTTCGCTTGTTTTTGAAAATTGGTTACTTTTCGACGGTGGTTGAGCCGATTTTGTCCAAAATCAATATCTAAACAACATTCGGCATTTGCAAGAATATGGAATATTAGGCTTTGGAGAATTGCCAAAATTAGTTAACGGATTTTTCAAGAACTACATTTTCACCATTTTGCTTAAATTACAAATTTGAATGACTTTCAAAGCGTGTATCGTATGTGCGTACGTACTCGTATGTAAGTGAAAGTACGTGTAATCCAGTTGTTTACTTCATTTCCACAAGCGACTTTGTGTTTGAAACTTTATGTAGCTAGAGGCAAAAGCAACAAGTCAAAAGTATTTGAGTCTAATTTGTTACGGAAGGGTTTTTTTTGTTTTAATATTTTGCATCACTTATGACTATGTCCTTTAAAATTAATTAACCAAGTGATGGAGATTTAAGGATTTGGGACGAATGAATAGATTTTGAGCAGATTAAACACTGCGCTAGCCATGCGTGTTATCGAGTTTGTGATTTCAGCCGCTCCTAACCTAGAGCATGTAGCTGCCCATTTTAAATCAGATGTTGCGGGTCATATGTAGCTTGATGTTTATTTTAAGGAGATATCTATTCACCTCGTCGATATTAGACCAAATTATATGTGGTTTTTCATAGGAAATCGTAAAGCCGAACACGAATTTAAGAGTCTCTCACACCAATGTGAAAATTTCGTAAATAGCTTGCTAAATCTCGGCCCAATACCGTAGCTAGCCCAACATTTTTTAAAAAATGCATTTGCAGAGTAAGAAAACAATTTTTTTTGTGGCGTCTGTAGTTTTAACGTATTCAATATTTGGTAAGAACCGAAATACTTGTTCTGAGACAATTTTTTATGAATTAAGGTAACAGGTGCCAAAAGTAATATTGAAAACTTGTATTAGATAAACATGTCATAGTGTTTCCGCAATACTGCGCATTTTGTTAACATTTTTCAATTCATCGTCAGCTCAGTCTCCCAGGGTTAGATATGCAGGTAAACCCAGCAACGAGAAAGATTACACTCTATCCAGACCAGTATTGGGGACCTATTTATAGGCAGTAGTCTGCAGGACGATCTGTTTTGAGGTAAACGTTGTTTCATTGCTAATTGCTAGATTCATGGGAATTTGTGCGAATCACAACATAACAACAATCAATTAGGTCAACGCTCTACGTAGCCCAAATACCAAAGAAATTTGTACTTAGCTAATTAGAATATGGGTGTTATATTCAGATACACACTGTCCGACAAAATAAAGTACAAAACTAAACTTAGAAGCATTTTTTTAGTTTTTAAAGCGTTATTACGTTTATTTTTTAACTCATTTTAATTTGCCCCTCCTTTATTGGCCATACTGGAGACCAGATTTTTCAGCGTGTGGCCTGGAATTTTCTCCCATTAATTTTGAAGGCTTTCCCTAAAAGGGGGTAAGTTGCGACGTTTATCCAATGGAATCCTTTCATCCAAAATGGACCAAAGGAGCTCAATTGGGTTAAAGTCTGGGGATTGAGATGGCCACAAAAACTGCTTAGCTACTTGGCTCGTTTTCTTGTTGAAAGATATAACTTTCCAAAGATATTTAAGAAGCAGAATAAGCTATTTTCTTTCCCTGATAATGTTGGCGTAAGATGGACCCGTCATTTTGGTATCGATTTTGACCAGATTTTCAACACCGCTAAAGGAGAAGCATCTCCAGACCTTTACTGACCCTCCTCCGTGTTTTACAGTTTTCTGTATACACCTTTGGCTCAGTCTTTTTAGCTCAAATTTGGACTCATCGGATAAAATTATACTTTGCCAGAATGTTTGCGGCTTTAATAAATACTTTTTTGCGAAGGCTACGCGTTTTCGGATGTTGACTGTACGATGCATAGACTTTTTCTTCGCAAAAAACTTCTTTAATCCGCTTTCTTGGAGTCACCTGTCACTGTTCTTGGAGCTGTACTTAATTGTAAATCTTCTTCAATACTCCTTGCCGAAGAGAAGGGACTTTTTCTGGCCTCAATTTTAATTCGTCCGCTTCCTTCCACAAGAATTCTTAAAACTGGCAACTGTCCCTCGATTTTTCAAAGTTAAGGCAAATCTTCCTTACCCCAGAAATTGCCAATCCATAATTTTGTGCCAATTTTTACAAAAAGGTGAACATATGTCTAGGTGATGTCCATAAGAGCAGTAGTTGATATGGCAAATGGTGCCATCAAAGGAGAAAGATGGTTTTACGGCACAAAGGAGTACTATGCAGTAGTAACGTTGGACGTTAAAAACGCGTTTAACTCTGCGAACTGGTCGTGCATTAGAAGATTACTTGCGAGAATGGATACGTCATATTATTTGCTGCGTATGGTGACAAACTATTTTAACAACAGGAAGTTGAGATACAACACAGATGAAGGCGTAAAATACTACAACGTCACTGCGGGTGTTCCACAGGGATCAGTCTTAGGGCCGTTATTGTGGAACATCATGTATGACGGAGTCCTACGATTACCATTGCCCGGGAGAGTAACGATAATTGGATTCGCCGATGACATAGCCATCATGACAGTAGCTAAACAGATTCGTGCAGTCGAATCAGCGAAGCTATTGCCCGAATAAAAGATTGCCTATCAGCCTCCGGATTAGAACTGGCCGACCATAAAACAGAAGCGGTCCTTATAACCAGTCGAAAAATTGTAGAGTTTGCCAACTTTCAGGTTGCTAACCAAACAATCAGGTCTAAAGAAGCGGTGAAATACCTCGGAGTAATGCTGGACAACAAACTCCGGTTTGGGCGCAGGCATTAAGGACGAAGGAGGCCAAAAGAAGACTATTGTCAACATACGGACTCTGCGCGCTACGGACAATCAGCGGCTTCCGAACCATCTCAGACGAGGCCGCGTTTGTTATAGCTGGGGTGATCCCTATCGATATTCTTGCAGATGAAACGTTGAGGATATATAACAAGAGTCTTCAACCAACACGACGCCAATAGTACCAAGATAATAAAAACTGAAGAAAAGGCATCATCAGCAGCAATGTGGCAAGTTCGCTGGGACAATGCAACGAAAGGCAGATGAACACACAAACTAATACCGACAATCCAAGACTGGATAAGTCGTAAACATGGAGACTGCAACTAGAACCTTACGCAGTTCATGTCTGGTCACGGTGGCTACCGCAAGTATCTCCACCGATTTGGACACGACAGTTCACCAACTTGCCCTGAATGCCCTAATGAAGACGAAGATACGGAACACGCAGTGTTTTACTGTAGCCGCTTCACGGCATGGAGAAGTACTTTACCCAGACAGACGTTACTCCTGACCACATGTTCCAGTAAGAAGAGAACTGGACGGTAATATGCGACTGCATAACAAATATACAAAATGAGCTGCGGAGATTAGAAAGGCTGAAAAAAGCTACAGAAGCAGGAGAAGCAGGTGACACAAGACGAAAAGCTTGATTTGCTAACCAACCCCGTGAAGTAATACCTAACGGGAGTCCCGCGGGGGGAATGGTTGAAGTCTGTGTGCGGGGGCGAGGTTTAGTACGTAGGCATATATCGGCAGGCAACTCATTGTCAGGACCAGGTATATGAATCGTGCATGCCATTAGCACGGGCTAATGATATCTTTAGAAGATTCCTCACCTCCCTGGCGCAATCAGAAAAAAAAAAAAAAAATTTCTAGGTGACGTCAGCACAAAATAATTGAGCCATAAATGCTTTTTGCTTTTAACTAACAGGACTTTTAAAATGAATAAACTACTTTTGCACTTTATTTTCCGATAGAGTAGTTAGATGTAGTCTCCCGTAGCCTTAACGAGAACCAAAAGTTCTTTGCGTGAAAAATTAACCAAACAATTATGAAACTTAGGTTCAGTGGAAGAGGATAAGGTGGATTGCGAAGTACCATAAAAAAAGAATTAAGAAAGAATTTATTACCATCTATACGTACGTTAAAAGTTTTGAGTACTTTGAGTTTCCACAACAAAGCAGTTAGAACTAAATTAGCACTTCATAGCTCAATATATCTTCTAAAGAAGGCTGAAACAATATACCAAAGCTATTTCTTTATTTCACTTTTCACGTTATCAACTCAATTCACATTTCATTCATTCAACTCCTAAAGAAACTGAAGCTATTCGCTCAAATTATCTACTCTTACAACCGCATTTAAACTTCTTTTTAGCTTCTATCCATCCACTCCAAAATTCAGTTGAAAAAGGACTTCTACACAGAGTCCTGATTGCATCAAACTTCAACTTCAACGTTCAACCAGACTGCAAAGATTTCTACTTAAAATAAAACTCGCTTTCTTCCATTCTCTTTCGAAACTTCAAAGTTTTTCCTTTGTCAGTCACTCTCTTTGCACATAATTGTACGCGCTCACAGAAGAAGCAACAAGAAAAATGAAAAAGAAAAGTTGACAAATCATTCAACCAGTTCCTAATGCACCTGAAGGAGTCCCTCCTTCCCTAGTTCCACTGTAATATAGGGCAAGGAGAAGGAAAGCGAAATTGAAAAGTTTCGTCCTTAAGAACGAACCTTACCTGTCCCAGTCCCGTTCACAGTTGGTAGTTGATAAATTCTCAACGCTGTGCTTCCGCCATTTCTCTTCCTCGACCAAGTATTTCCAAAACTTTGTCTTCTTGGCAATTAGCGCTGATTTAACCGAGGTAGTCGAATTGGAATACTTCTTCTTACCGCTACCGACGCAGGGAAGCACGCAACTTGCGCGGGAAGTGCTGTCGCCGGTGCTGTTGCCACGTAACGATAGTGGCATTTGGTTCTCCAGATGATGATATTCCAGTTGCGGCTGCAGTTTCCCCGTTTCCTGGTGGGCATGACGATGATGCTGGTGATGATTACTATTGCCGTGGTGACTCAAGTCATGGTGTAGGCGGCTATTCGAGTGGCAGTTGTTGTTGTTGTTTTTATTATAATTGATACTCTTGCAACTGTGGGCTGTGCTGCTGCAATTGAAGAGTTTCTGTAAAGCGGCCGCAGCTGGCGAGCAAGATGTCGTTGACGATGAATTATTTTCCGCGGTATTTGAGCCACCTCCTGAAATCATTTCACTGGAATGGTGTCGTAAACTTTTCAATTTATGTAAACTCCTTGAAAGTGAACAATTCTTGGGGTTGTTGTAGATTTCATCCGAGCTGATTTGAGGATATCCAAAGGCATTGGGACGACCGAACTCCTGAAAGTTAAAAAAAAAACTTTGTATCTTTCAGAGGAAATTTATGTCAATATTATTTGTTAAAAGTTACATTTCGGGGTTTTGTTCTTATTTTACTTGTCAGAGTTATAGGCAAACTTGAATGGTTTCATGAATATCAAACGAAAAAGTTGGACTCATAAATTTTTAGAATTGCGGTTTAAATTATGTAGGTACGAGTATGTGCTAATTGAAACACCATCTTGTCTGTAGACTTTTCTTGTCGCAATTTAACTTTAAAAATTAATTCCTTAATGCATAATCATTATTTTTATGAAAATGCATAACATTATGCAATGTTAATTACAAATTTCCTAACAAAACTTTACAAGACCGACTTCATAGAAAGGATGAGCTTATTTGCATTTTAATTATGTGTTGGTATGTATTCTATCGTCTAAACCTTGAATACTAATTGTCAAATTTGACAAAGAAGATACTGGTAATACATTTTAAATGAGATGCAATATGCTAATTATTGAAAATATGTAGGAGGCACAGTGTAACAATGTACATATGTAGTACATAGGTCGTAGAGATACTCACATATTGATCTGAAGATTTTTGTTTTTGAGCGATAATTTAATTTAAAAAATTGAATGCTTTAAGGAAAAATCCATCAGGCGTGAATGTCATAAATATCATGTCTTACACAACTGTAAGGTGTCAGAGGAATTTTTAGTCTGCAGCGGACTAATACAACAAGGATGCATTCTTTCGCCACTGTTATTCTTTGTAGTAATCAGTGATGTGATCCGGGCAGCCCTGTCTGGAGGAAACATGGGGCTGAGATGGACTTTGACATCATATCTCAAACACCTCGACTAGGCTGATGACGTTTGCCTGCTCTCACACAGTATAATGGAACTGCATCAGATGGCCCATAATTTGGAGTCAGAGGTGAACAAAGTAGGGTAAAAACAAAGGCCCTAAGCACTTCAATTTCGCAACAAAACACCAGCGCCGCTCAACTCAACAATGCGAGACAGCAAGTCGATAAAGTAAGCAGCTTTCTATAATTAGGAAGTATGGTCTCAAAAGATAGTGGTACCAAACTGGATATGGACAGCAGATTTCGTAAAGCAAAGGCTGAGTTAGGTAAGCAGTCTAAAAGGAAAAGCAATGCTTTCAACACAAAAACCAAGCTGAAACTGTTCCGATCAAACGTGGAAATAGTGCTACTTTATGGGTGTAGTACTTGGAAAGTGACCAACAAAGAAGTTGCAAACCTTCATAAACAGATGTCTTCGCAACATGCTAAGGATCTTCGGGCCGAATCGTGTATCGAATGACCAACTACACGCGATAACGGGTCAGGAGCCAATAGACATCAAAATAGGAAAATAAAGTGGCAGTAGATTGGTCTCACCTTACGGCGCGAAGACAGTTCCAGTGTGAAGTACTCCGTGCAATGGAATTCACTGACCCAATCAGACAGACGAGTGGGCCGCCCTAGGTAGACATGGAAAAGGACAATCGAGGAGGAATTTAGATCATTGGGGATGACTTGGAGGGAGCTCAAGCGCGTAGCAGAACTCCGAACACGATGGCGCGCAGGCGTTGTTGACGCCCTATGCCCCACCAGGGGTCAGAGAACATAACTAACTAACTATGTGAGTGAATCCTAAGCAAAGAATGTTTTTTTTTTTAACAATTTCCAAAAAAAATAATCATTTTATCCAAGGCAACTATACCTTACTTGACGCTTTATAGGCCAATTCTCCAACATCACAATTAGCTGCTTACGTAAAAATTTGTAAAATTGGCATTTAGATTGCAGCATTTATTTTATGAAATATGGAAGATGAGTTTGTTTGATTAAACTTTCGAGAGAAGGGACTGTAAAGGGAATTTATCTTTTCAAATTATTGTGGATGGCCCTAGCAAGCTCCAGAATGTTACCAAGTGCGAAGGCTTAAACATGCAAGTCTTTACCATTAATAGGTTTGTTCATTGACTAAAAAAGTGTGACAGAATAAGACAGGATAAGACAAATGCGAAAGAACTGTCAGAATAAATAAGAATAGAATGTCCCAAAGTCTTCTACTTTCTTAGCAGTCAAAAAGTAAAAAAAGAAAAATCTAACTTTTTATTTATCAAAGGAATCAAGAAATTGAAAAGTCTAATTAGCACGGATATTAATGTGGGTATCACTGAAATACTTTTTTATTTAAATTTAGTGGGAAACTAGCATAAGGAAAGCTAAATTAAAAAAAAAATTAAGCTTTAGACAACCCAAAACAGCATCATTGACCAAAAAGAAAAAGATTTCCGGACGACAGTCTTCTTTCTCATTGAACGCAAAAACCTGCAATTTTCTATTCCAAACTGTTCAGAATAGTTACTGAACAAAGATACAAATTTTAGATAAAGATTTCAGAAAAACATACAGAAAAGTTAAAAATCAGAAAAGTTAAAAACCTAGAACGGATCGTATAACCTATTCCTCATCTTTTAACTTACCCCTAAGCGTGGTATTGCGAAATTTGTAAAACAAATGCAATGATATCTTTTTATCACAAAATTGTTATTGGAACGTTTTTTTTAGCGCAAAAATTTGTAACCGAAATTCATGGACTTTGATTCACAATTAGACTTTTAAAGTGGTTTTTACACTTCTACTACTTTGGATTCTAGGAAGCTTGTATACCAAATTGCATTTTTCTAGCTCAAAATTTAAGGCTCAAAAGGGGTGACTTACGGATTGACAGACATAAGTTTTGACGCTGGTCACAAATATATATACTTTTGGGGATCTGTCGTTATTATTTTTCTATGGTATAAACTATGTAACAAACTTAATATAGCCTGGATAGGGTATAAAAATGGTATCTACTAAATAAACAAAATCAGCTACAAATCAATTTTTTTAAAACTACGCTGTAATATAATTATAAGCAAAAATAATAATTTAAGCTAAATAATACATTTTCCTACGGACAGATACAATTAAGGGACCCCCTTTTTTTAGTTCATTTATAAAGGGCTATTCATTTCGTCCTTTATTATTTTAATTTAAAATAAAATAAAAAATATTAAGAATTTCAACGAAATTTTTTCACTTTTTTAAATTTTAGACTATGCCATTACTCGTATGTATGGGATACAACATCGGCTAAATGACCACCACAGGAGTTTTTGTAAACTTTTATTTATGTATTGGGTCAATAACTTAATTCGTGCGGTTTGCTAAGAGATGGCGTAACTTGTATTATTCCATTGTTATTATTCCACTGGAACATGCGTTGGAAAGCTACTGTCATTGTACGTCATTTCAGTATATGTCATTCATTTGAAGGGTAAACAACAATAATTTTTTTTCACTCAAATATGTCGAACTTTGTGCCTGAAAAAGTGTTTTTGCGGGGAGTTCTTCTTCATTACTTTAATATGAAGAAAACTGCTGCCGAAAGTAATCGTATTTTGGTGGAAGTTTATGGTGAACATGCGCTAGCTGAGCGAACGTGCCAAAAGTGGTTTGCACGATTTAAAAGTGGTGATTTTGGCTTGGAAGACGATGAACGTCCTGGGCAGCCAAAAAAGTTTGAAGATGAAGAACTGGAAGCATTACTCTATGAAGATTGTTGCCAAACACAAGAAGAGCTCGCAAAATCTTTGGGTGTCACTCAAGCAGCCATTTCAAGACGTTTAAAAGCAGCTGGATATATTCAAAAGCAAGGAAATTGGGTTCCACATGAACTCAAGCCGAGAGACGTCGAAAGGCGGTTTTGCATGTCCGAAATGCTGCTGGAACGCCACAAAAGGAAGTCATTTTTGCATCGGATTGTTACTGGTGATGAAAAATGGATCCATTACGACAACCCCAAGCGCAAAAAATCATATGTGAAACCCGGCCAACCAGCCAAATCAACGGCAAAGCCGAATATCCATGGTGCGAAGGTAATGCTCTGTATTTGGTGGGATCAGAAGGGTGTGCTGTATTATGAGCTGCTAAAACCGGGTGAAACCATCAATGAATAACGCTACCGAACACAATTAATCCATTTGAAGAGAGCAGTAGCCGAAAAAAGCCCGGAATATGCGACCAGACACGAGGCAATAATTTTCCATCATGACAACGCTCGGCCCCACGTTGCTATTCCGGTTAAGAACTATTTGGAAAACAGTGGATGGGAAGTTTTACCCCACCCGCCTTATAGCCCAGACCTTGCCCCTTCTGACTACCATTTGTTTCGGTCGATGCAGAACGCCCTCACTTTAATACGGTTCACATCAGAGCAGAATATCAAAAATTGGCTTGATTCATTCTTGGCTGCCAAGCCGGCGCAGTTCTTTTGGGATGGGATCCACAAATTGCCAGAAAGATGGGAAAAAGTCATAGCTTCAGATGGGCAATACTTTGAATAATACTATTGTACATGTTTTTTTTAAAAAAACGTTCAAATTTTGACAAAAAACCGCACGAATTATTTCGAGCATAACTTCACGGATGTTGGTTTTTAAGTGCTCCAAAGTTTAGAGTTTGTCTGCATAGATACGATTTTCAGTATAGCCTCACAAACAGAAATCCAACGGTGTCAGATCGCATGATCTTGGTGGCCAATTGGTATCACTAAATCTCGATATTAAACGGCCGGGGAGCTTTTCGTGCAATAGAGCTAAATTTTCCTGTGATATGTAGCACGTAACTTCGTCTTGATGGAACCACATATCGCTCACATCAATGTCTTTAATCTCAGGCCAAAATAAGTTGGTTATCATTTGACCACAGCGCAGAGAATTCACCGTAACAGTGGCGCAATCTTCGTTTAAAAAAAAAAATGCCCGTGGTGGATGGCAATCACCTCTCAACAATCACATTTGGATTCTTAAAACCCTAAATTCTGTTCTGTGATTCTTACAACCCTAAATTTAGTTCGAAAAATCGGAGTCAACTTGTTGTTTTTGCAGCACCCAATCGGCGTATGTTCTACGAATTCTATGCTAAGATGCAAGAATTTTAATGCTTTGAGTGGTGGTTAAATGATCCATATTGTAAAATGGCAAGGCAATAACTTACTACCTGTCACTATGGGTGACAGATGGATTTGACAGATGCCATTTCACGTTTACAGAAGCGAATGAAAAAAAAAATTAAAATCCTTTGGGTTGCATTAAATGACCCTTTATGCAAACAGTTCGTTTCAAAACTGTAGCTGTTTTTGAACAAACAAATACATATGTGTAATTTTTGATTGCACCGATTTTGCTAAATGAAATATTCCCCATTTCATTCCATATTTACTCGTATCCAACCAATCAGTGCTCATATTAAATAAATAAAAATAATCACAGTCACTGTCTTTAATTAATTGTACGTCCCTTAATAGAAAAAAAAAAAATTATGCTGACTTAATTTTCAGAAATTTACATCCTTCCATCCGCATGCAATTGTTCCAATAATCATAATTCATTCCAGATAAAATCTCCCACACGAAGGTGGTAAAACATAAAAAAAATTAAATTTAATAATTTCATGCAAAACTGTGATTCCCATTAATCCTTTGATGAAAATTCCAGTTAATCAAGAGGAAAATAATAATTATGCACGCACTCGTTATAAAGAATTATTAGCAATTCGTTTTTTTCTACGGACTTTGGTCCTTTCCTAAATGACTAGTCAACACCCAAAGGATGATATACGAGTGAGTCACAAAATATCAGCTATCCGTGACGGGCAAATGAATTCCCTACGATAACAGTACGCGAATTATCGATACAAAAAAATGTCGTTGACGATAATCATGTTTCATAACAATAACCAACTAGTTGCCTTGTTTGCTTTCATTTCTGATTTTTATTAAATCCATTGAAAGGACACAGAGGGGTGAGTCACATACACACATACATACATACATACATACCAGCACTCGAGTAGAGTACTATTTCAGGAGAGTTACTTACCCCGTATGTGTTATAGCTGGTATTAAGAACATAAATGGCGTTTTTATTGTTATTCTGGAACACCATGTCGTCCATGTTATCTGCAAGTGGAATAACGAAAAATTATATAATTATATTGCCAAAGGACTCTGGGGCGAGAGGGGGCTGAATGTTTATTATGGAATTCTTTTGTTCAGTGTTAGATTAGAAAATAACAGCAGGGATTTGCATTGTGCAAATTAATTGAAGAGGGGACCGGGACCGGGACTGGGACTGGGACCATAGAAATGGTAAAATCAAAACAATAAAAGTAAAATTATTTCAATTGAATCCCAGGTTACATTGTTGTCTCCCTACAAGGGGGTGGATAGAATGGTTTTGTTTACATAAAATTATTAAAACTGAAATGCCGAATGAGAGTCATGAGATAGTACTTTATTTTAATTATTTTTTGCTTCGCTTTTGTTGTTTTTAATTATATACTGGACAATTTTGTGAAAAATCCTCTTCGTGGTCTGTTATGCAGAAGGTTCTTTAACTTTATGAAACACTCAGTATTTCCTGAGTGGGAACAAAACAACTGGAGGTATTTGATATTTCTATGCTCTTTTCATTTTAGGGAGGAAGTTTGATGGACTTTTTGCATGCATATTTTATTTGAATAAATATTAAAAATCTTAAAAGGTTATAATCCTTAATGAAGTGCTTCAAAAAAAAGCAAAATAAAACAGAAAATCTGGGGAAGGGAAATGATTTTCTGAAATGTTTCCAACCAATTAGAATTATGTTCTTTATAGTTTGGTTCCAAGTCATTCCAAGGTCTAATGTCTTTTTAATTAGCCCAAGTGGCGATGGTTTGGAACTAAAATTTAGCTTATCGTTGTGGATTTTAATATTAAGTATTATTTTTCCTATATTTTGCTATTCAGATAGACACTGACTATCCACGTGCTCAATAGGGCATTATACAGCTAATAGCAACCTTTTTAAGGAGTCAACTGAATCAGTGCAACATATTCTAAGCTAGGACACAATTATCAGAACTACTGAAGAAAACAGTGTAGTCTTGTCAAAGTCACTACTCACCATTTTCTTCAAGGTGGTGATGCTGTACAGACGGAGTTCAAATGGGTGTATCCCTATCAGACTATTAACATCAATGACAAACAGATTTTCGGAACCATATCTAACCTACACACCCAAATAAACTAACTTTATTTCAAGTAATAAAGATTGCTGAAACCTCATTCCTTATATCTTACGCCATTTCTATCATACTTTAATGAATTTGATATGACCTTATCTACGTACAGACTAAGGCCCTATTACACCAGACAACTTTGCAGCTTTACACTTTACATTTTAGCACTTTGCTAAATGTGATAAGTGCAAAGTGTTTGTATTTCACGAAATAAAAAGCGTACTTTGAGCTTCCGCTCTATACTTAGCAAATAATTCCGATTCTTGTTGCTGAAGTTTACATTATATATGTATAATGATTGAAAATAAGTTATATAATGATATGCAACGATCTTCATTTAAATAAATTTGATCTGTTTACGAGGGTAATAATAATGACGCGGAGTGGCCTTGAATTGCAAAATGGTGGAACAGAATGAACACTTTTACAGCATATACTTAACACTTTCACAAAGCAAATCTTCACTTTGCTAATGCAAAGGAATCATTTCATGGAACGGAAATGGTTTTATTCGCAAGGTTTTGCTGATTTTGCTTTGCAATAAATAGTTTTTGGTAGAACGGTAAGCTGCAATTTCTGCACAATCTTTGCATATACTTTGCATAATTTTGCATTTGTTTACCAAAAATTTTTAAATAATTACAAAGTTCTAAGTGAAAAGTTGCAGAGTCGTTTGGTGGAAAGGGGCCCAGGTCAAACTAACAAAAGTAATTACATCAAAATGAGTGCAAAAGCGTAGTAGTTTAGCGGAGTAGACCTCTTTTTTTTTAATAAAAAGATATTCAAACTCTGAGGGACTGAAAGTACATGATCTTCACGTCACAAAATCATTTTTCTGAAAAATGTTTAATACAATACATATTTATCTTTATAAGTACAAAATAAGTGCAAAATTGGAAATAAAGTTCCACAAGATTGCTTATATTTCTGAAATAAATTTTCCGATTTGCATATTTTGAAAAATCTTTGCAAAACGAATTATTCAAATAGATACATTTTGACTGAAGAAGATAAGAAAACAACATGGAAGTAGAATTTATCAAAATGGCCGGTTTTTCCAAAAGTTAAGATCCGACTGGCATGACTGATGAAATGAACTAAAGCGAATTCTACGGAAAGACAGACAGACGCGCGCCCGCCGATAATAGGAAAACCACTTTCCTTTACGTTTGATTACAAATAATATCTGATCTTACCTCCGATATGTTTGTTTTTTTTTACAACACTGTAACACTTCAGCAAATACTGTTCAAAAATCATTTTTCAAAAATTAAGGGAAATGCATTATTTCACTATTTTAAATTAACAAATAGTTGATGCTAGGTTTCTGATACCCTTTCACACTTTCAACGATTTTCATTGAAAGAGCAGATATGCCTTATTCCGTAGCAGATTTGTATTTCACAAAAGATCTACCTCAACCGTAGTAAAGTGGCAAAGTTGCTCACCATATCTTAATGCCACCGCACCAGCCAGATTTGGACGATTTTTAAATGAGACTGTCTGCATACCAGACCAAATCTACGAACAAAATTTCATAAAAATCAAAATGACAAGCACATTTCTTTGAGAACTTTTGGTACTCAACTCCTCCCTCCAAATCGTACCCTCATCCCTGTTGATTTTTGGTTGGGAGATATACCTACCAGACTGAGTTTTCAAACTAAATTTCACAGAAATCTGTTTGAATTAGTCGCGTGCGAAAGGCTAAAGGGACAGACAGCCGCAGAAAAAAAATCTAAGACCAACATTTTGGTCGGCTTTCAGACATGACCATAAAGTTTCCACTTTGGAATCTAAATACATTTTGGGCATAAGTGCAACTGCAAAAATAAATAATAACTACGAAGGGAAAATTGAATCCATTAGGCAATAGATTGGTATTAGAATATTGAGCTCTAAACCTCCTATCTATCTTTAGAAAGTGATTGTCAGTCTTGGTAGCATTAAGGTTTATAGAATCCTCCAGATGGCTAACGCAAACACGAGCCACTTATGAATCTTTGTCTTTAATAATAAGTACTCTTGTTAGTAAAATGGATTACGGTTTTGAAGTTAAATCCAAAACTAGAACCCAAATCTAAAACTAGAACTAGCATGTGATGAGGGTTTTCTACATCTCGTAGCTGATACGAGTATAAGTAAATAATAACTTTTTCCAGACTGCTAAGGTTGTTTGCTAGTAGTAGACCTAAGGCCTCGTAGTTTCAGAAAATAGAAACACACAAAAATAAAAGTTCGATTCAAAAATCGCATACATTTCTGGATCACTCTACTCGGCAGTAAATTCTGAAATTCTCAATTGCTAATTACTACTCAAGGTAATTGTTTAGCAAGGCCCACTTTCGAACTTACATTGCCCTTCAAACGAATAGGCATGGTTTTTATTAGAGCAATTAAAGGCTCCGTCAAACAGAGAGCGTTTTAACGTCGGTTTTTACCGCCGCGTTCCACCGTCGCGTTGTATTATACTACAACATATAGCCCCTGTCACACAGAGCGCGCTTTGAACGCTACGTTAAATTCAACGCGGCGTTGGAACACGACGGTGAAACGCGGTGTTGTGTGAAATTACAGATTATTTTCATCATTCAGTGTTGACGCGCGGCGTATTAAAAGTGTTTTGAAGTTTTGTGTCATAAAATTGGAACAATTAATCGAATTTGTCAGAAAATATCCATGTTTGTACGACATGGGTGATGAAAATTACAAAAACATAATTTTAAAGGCTGAGATCTGGGATATGAGATCGGTGGTATTCTCCGACTTCATTTCTCTTTTTATTTATTTCGTGAACCCAAATTCTTTTTCTTTTTCGAGAACGTAGCACGGCAAATAATAATAATTCTTCATACGAGCTGCTTGACATTTTATTGAAATTAAAATCTTAATTATTTTTGACCACTATCTGTTCTTAACCGCGGCGTTAAGGACGCCACGTCAAAATAAACTAACCGCTGCGTAAAATGATCTCACCGCGGCGTTAAAAACGCTCTCTGTTTGACGGAGCCTTAAGGCTAATATTATGAGTTTTCTTTTTATTTGAGAAAATGCTTTGTTGTTGCGAATTTTATTACAAAATTTTTAGCAGTTACTTCCGCTAATTTCTTACTATCTGTTTATGTTGCATAGGAAAAATCGACGCAATTATGTTGCATCAACTGAATAGGTACACCGTTCATCACTTCATTGCTCATCCGAATTGGAAGAAAATTGGTATCTTAAATCATTTATTTCCGAGTAGGTTATTCCGATTCAAATTAAAGCTTTTGTAATTTATTTGGTGAACAAATAGGTAGAGCCAAACCCCTAAGTAACGTGGAATAAAAAATTGAGCTTTATAGTGAACAAGGATTATCTGGACGAACAACCGCTAAAAATCAAATTTGTAGTTTTTTAAGAAATAAGACTCCGGTATGGAAATATGAAACGATGAATACATCAGCTTCAGATAGAAGAGCAATTACGAGTATATGAGCAGCCTCTAATTCGAGCAACTCAGCTGCAAACATCAGGCAAGAAATTGGGATGAGTGCGCATATATATATATATATATCAATAGTTAGGCATATAATAAACAGCATTGAACAATTAGAAACAGTTAAACTGAAAAAAAACACCTTTAAATGAATAGCGGAAAGAGAAACGGCTTAAGTTCGCCAAAGATCATATGGATTGGCAGAAAGAGTGAAGGAACGTGGTTTTTTCCGACGAAGAAAAGTATAATTTTAACGGACCAGATGGTTATAATTATTATTTTCATGAGTTGAGGAAAGACGAACGCTTTTTGGAAAACGTTCAAAATGACCACAACATCCTATCAGTGAGCAGAATGTGGGATTCATCCTGATCCAATCGCCTCCATACTCGCCAGATCTTAACACAATGGAAAAAGTGTGGGGATTGTTCGTTTACGAGTTTCAAGGACCGAGATGAAGAGATTTTGTGATACCATTCCTAACCGCATTTACGAAGTGACTTTGAATAAACGTGACAGTACTCACTATTAAACAACAATAAAATAAAAGTAGTTCTGTTTTATTTATTTCAAGAGATTTGTAATTACAGGAGGTGTACCTATTCAGTTGACCCAAAAAATGCGTTAATTTTTCACATGCAACACAAACAAATGGTAAAAAAATAAATACCGGAAATAACAATTTTATCATAAAATTCGCAACAACAAAGCGAAACAGCACCGCGCATGGACCGCCAATGGTTGGAGAAGGGTAATATTTTCTGACGAATTCAAATTTAATTTGATTGTACCTGACGGAAAGCAGACAGTGCGAAGGAGAGCTAAGGAACGATATCTGGACGAATGTTTGCTTCCCACCGTTAAGCATTCACCACATGTTCGCGCTATTGACGAAAAAAGAAAAGAAAAGACTACGATCAATTTTTAACAATAAAAAAGCGATTTATTGAAGAGAGTCAAAAAAAGAGAGTTCCGCTGTCGGTGACGGTTGCGTGTAGACTAAAATCATTGGTATGCATATATTGGCTGCAACATTCCGCCCACATTGAAACGAATTGCAAAATTTGTTTAAAATTGCGAAAAGTTTTCAATCGCTAACGACTGTCTTCGTGAACAGAAAGTAGTGGTGATATCTTGACGATAGGTCGAGTTAAAATTCCATCAGCGGTTTTCAGTGTAACGACACGTACCTTACTATCTGGCCCGGGGTGAACACCTGTAACTCTACCTAACTTCCACTTTGTTGGCGGTAGCCGTTCATCACGAAGTACAACTAAATCTCCCATTTTGACGTTAGGGCTGGGACGAGTCCATTTCGAGCGCTGTTGGAGTTGCACAATGTACTCCGAGCTCCACCTTCGCCAGAAATGTTGTCTTAAAGTTGATATGAAATGCCATCTCTTTACCAAACTGCCTTTAAAGTCTTCGATGTTAGGTTCTGGTACTGCTTTCAATGGCTCCCCGATCAGGAAATGCGCTGGGGTCAAGGCAAGGAGATCGTTGACATCAGAAGAGATCGAACAGAGAGGCCTCGAATTGACACACGCCTCAATTTCTGTCAACAGCGTCGAGAACTCCTCGAAGGTCAACAAATGTTCTGCTAATGTGCGGCGTAGATGGTATTTTACTCGTTTAACAGCAGCCTCCCAGTAGCCACCCATGTGAGGAGCGGCTGCCGGATTGAAATGCCAAACAGTTCCATCTTCTGCAAGGTATTTGGCCAATTTTTCGTCCTTTATGGCTTGCGATAGTAAGAATTTGAGTTCTTTTTCGGCCCCAACAAAGTTGGTGCCATTGTCGCTGTATAACTCCCGACATTGTCCGCGCCGGGAGGTAAACCGTTTGAAGGCTGCGATGAATGTTGTGGATGATAAATCACTAGCAAGCTCTAAGTGCATAGCTCCAGTTGCCATGCAAATAAAGACGGATATGTATCCCTTCACAGATTTGGTGCCACGTCCTCTATTGAAACAAAGTGAAACTGGACCCGCAAAATCCACACCGCTGCGCAAAAAAGGACGGCATGCTACTACACGTGGTCTAGGCAAATCCCCCATCAATTGTTGCTGGAGTGCGTGGGAGTGCCTTCGGCATTTTACACACAGTCTGTAAATTTTGCGTAATATTTTGCGGGCACTGATGACCCAAAAGCGATTTTGAAGCATCGCCTGCATAGCCTGCGGGCCAGCATGAAGCGTTATGCGGTGTATGTCCTCACAAATGAGCGTAGTGAGCCTTGAAGATCCTGGCAGTAGAAACGGATGTTTTTTATCAGGTAGTAACGATGCACTGCATAATCGACCGCCCACCCTGATCAGTCCTCTCTCGTCTAAAAACGGATGTAATCTTATTAGTTTGCTTTGGCGACTTACCAGTACGTTGGAAGATAGGCGTTGTATGTCGTCAGCAAAGAAGAAGGATTGAGTGATCTTGATCCATAGTAACAGGGCTTCGTCCAATTCACACAGCTGCAAGTGTCGACCACTTCGATATATGGTCGCCTCAAAAACGGCGTCTTTACGTATCTTGATAGCTGTTCGGAGATTATGCACGAATCGCAAAATATAAGCAGTGACACGCTTCAGCATCCTTAGACTCGAGTAACGATCGATGAGATCCCAAATTGGAGGCAGCGCATGTGACGCACTTGCTGTATTGATTGCTTCGGAGCGCTGATCTAGATTGGTAGTAAAAATCTGTTGTGAAGGCCATGACGACTGATGACATTTCAGCCAAGGTGGGCCATTCCACCAAAGTTCGTGATTGGCTAAGTTTTGCGGCGGTACACCCCGTGTGGGGCAATCGGCTGGATTGTGCGCAGATTGTACGTGAAACCAATTTTCAGAGGGTATGATCTCCTGTATCTGCGACACACGGTTTGCGACGAAGGTACACCATCTTCCAGGGTGTTGTTGAATCCAAGCAATTACCACAGTCGAATCGGTCCAACAAGTGATGTGTCGTATGTATGGATCCAAAATCGGTCTGATGTGTTTGATTAATTGGACTAACAAGACAGCGGCGCATAATTCCAAACGTGGAATAGACAAAGTAGTTTGTTTAAGTGGGGCCACTCTTGTTTTCGCCGTGAGTAGGTGAACGGTAACACTACCGTCGGGAGAAATCGTGCGGACGTATACAGCAGCGGCGTAAGCGGTTTGCGATGCGTCTGCAAAGCCATGTAGGTCTACAATAGCGTTAGGAATTCCAGTACCAACCCACCTCGGCACCTTGATTGCTGCGAGGCTCGTGATATGGTCCCTATAATCAAACCACTGACGTTTAACATCGTCTGGCACAACTTCATCCCAGTTTACTTTAGGATTCCACAGCCGTTGAAATATCATCTTGGGAATGATCGTGCATGGGGACAGCAAACCCAGAGGGTCAAAAAGTTTAGATGCATCTGAAAGAAGTAATCTTTTAGTAAATTTTGAAGCATCTACTTTATAAACCTGGACGGCGAATGACAAAAGGTCTGATGACGGTTCCCATTGTAATCCCAGCGTACGCACGCTATCTGCTTCCGAGAAGTCCAATGGCTGTAAGATTTCTCGTTGGTGTTCTGGTACGGCGTTGATCACAAGAGGAGAGTTTGTTGACCATTTGCGAAGAGAGAAACCCCCTCGGCTCAATATTGTTGATACTTCAGATTGAAGTTTTAGCAACTCTTCTTCTTCAAAGCAGCCAGTCAGCAGGTCGTCCATATAGAAGTGGTGCAGTATGACTTCTGTTGCCATAGGGTAGTTTTGACCCTCATCTAGAGCGCATTGTTGAATGGCTTTTACTGCCAGATGAGAAGACGATGCGACGCCGTATGTGACAGTTAGTGTTCGGTAATCTTCGACGTCATCTTCAGGTGAGTCACGCCAGACGATGCGTTGGTAATCCACGTGTTCGTTATCTACTCGTACCTGTCGATACATTTTCGTCACGTCAGCACTTATCGCAAAACGATATGTTCTCACTCGAACCAACGCAACGAAAAGATCAGCTTGGAGTTGTGGTCCGATCATCTGAGTGTCGTTTAAAGAAAATCCGGAAGTGGTGCGACAAGAAGCGTTGAACACAACTCTTAACTTCGTTGTTGTGCTTGTTTCTTTAACGACAGCTCTGTGTGGCATGTAATAGTGTTTTCCAAGCACTGGGGGGTGACTCACCTTTTCCATATGTCCCAGCTGAATGAATTCATGAATGAAGTCCTTGTATTGAATTCTGAGGTGTTCATCCTTGGCAAAAAGTGACTCCATTCGAAATAGTGCGCGAACAGCAGCGTGGCGGGAAGATCCTAATGGGCAGTCAGGTTTGAATGGAAGTCTGACTACGTAGCGTCCATCCTCTTGACGGTAATGTGTGCGTTCAAAGGATTTTTCGCACAACTGTTCCTCGAGGGTTAGATGTTTTATCTCCGGCAGCGATTCGACCTGCCAGAATTTGGAGACAGCCTTTGTGAGTGCGTTGTCTGTATGCAAGCAAACGGCAAGAGAAGTGCTGCCTCGCGGTGGTGATTCCATGACTTTCCCAAAGAGAACCCACCCAAGTGTAGATTGCTGTGCTAAGGGGGTACCGATGGGTCCCATAACCAAACCAGTGCGTAAAAACTGTCCTAGTTCGTCTGAACCCAAAAGGATATCAACTGGAGCCGGAGTGTAGAAATTCGGGTCCGCAAGATTTAGGCGCTTAATATGTGGCCAATCAGTTTGGCGGAGTTGGACCGGCGGTAAGAAGCTTGTTATTTTTGAAAGAATGTGAGCACGTATTGTCGTCAAGAAGCTCTGATCGTATGAAGATAAAGTGAGCTGAACTTCACCCCTAGAACTTCCAGCTGCAGTTCCACCTATTCCTTCAATCGCTGCTGAAGTCGAAGATCTTTTCAGCTTAAGTCGTTGTAAAAAGCCCTCAGTAATAAATGAAAGGTGCGAGCCGTTGTCAAATAGAAGTCGGGCTGGTTGATAGCGTCCAGATTGGTCAACAATTTTTACAATAGCAGTACCAAGAAGAACTTGATGTTCAGTGTGTGCGAAATTGGATTGCGTGAACTGACTGCTTGTGCTGGGTTCTACCGATGGACTTGTTGTTGGGGTCTCTTGGTGCAGAAGAGTGTGGTGGCGTACTTGACACACACGACATGCGTTAGGGCTGCGACATTCATGATGGGAGTGACCAACAACAAGGCAGTTTGAACACAAGTTTTTCTCTCGAACTACCGATGTTCTTCTGGCAATGTCAAGAGATCGAAATTTGTCGCAATTGTAAATTCTGTGTTTTGCTAAGCAGTACGCGCACGTGTCATTGTGGAATTTTGATGCTGCTCGTTTATTTGGCTGATTATCCAATGCAGCGGTATGTAGTGAGCTTGAGGCGGACTTTATTTTGCCTCTGGATTGCTGGTACGGTTTAGAACTGGTAGGTGCAATTTGATGAGAGTCTATCGCGTCTAGGGAACGGCATCTAATTTCGAGAAAATTGACTAGAGTGTCAAACGTTGCAACTTCGTCCTTTGTCTGCGACAACTCCCACTGCCTATGGGTTTCGGCATCAAATTTACTAACTGTTAAATGAACCAGCCAGTCGTCCCAGTTCTCTACGGCCCTTCCAAGTGCTTTCAGACTCTGATAATGCTCCTGAGTAGTGTCTAAAAGTGCCTTCAGAGCAGTGGATGATTCGCCATTGACTTTTTTCAACGCAAAAAGTGCTCGAAAATGGGAGTCAATTATAACACGTTGGACATTAAAGCGTTTCTTTAATAGGGCCCAGGCTTCTTCATAGTTTTCGTCGGTTGATTGAAAACCCCTAATTACCTGAAGAGCTGGTCCCTCCAAGCTGTTGCGCAAGTAGTGCAACTTATGCGACCCACTGAGTGACGATTCCTTGTGTATCATAGATTCGAATGCGTCATGAAATGGTCGCCACTCTTTTGGATCTCCCGAAAAATGTGGGAGCGGTATGCCGGGGAGTTTGATATCGGCACGTGTTTGCGAAATGGTGTTCGCTAATAACTGTGTTGTGTTGTCAGATGTTGTTTGTGATATTAAATTGCTTGCAGCTTTCAATTTGTTTGCGGCACGAGTTAAATTTGCGAAGGCTTCCCGATACCAATGCTCCCCTTGTTCCCGCTCCGCTTCCTGTGCTTCCACCGTTTCGATTCCACATGTTATTTCCACCTTATCTTGGGCTTGGCAGAAAGTTCCCCATTGATCTGCAAGAATGTGGAAGTACGACTCCAAATCAGCTGCGTCGAGTGTTTCTGCTTTTTTACTTGCATTTAGGGTTCTTTTTAATGCATTTCGGCTGCTATCGCGTTTTGCTTCGGAAGTCATTGTGAAAAAAAACAGTACCGACAAATCACACGAATTCACAGACCGTTTGTCAGCGATAGAAAAAAATGTCCGTTAACTTTTGCCAACGTAGTAGCTCAAGTGGTGTGGTGTGAGAGCGCGAAATGGAAGACAAAGCGAAATGAGAAAATTACAACGCGATTAAATTTCTTTAGCTTTTTTTTTTCGCGATTAGGCAAATAATGATATTTACGATAGGCTTGATAATTAATTTAATTAGGTTACTATACCGGTTAGAAGGACCAATGTTCGCGCTATTGACGAAAAAAGAAAAGAAAAGACTACGATCAATTTTTAACAACAAAAAAGCGATTTATTGAAGAGAGTCAAAAAAAGAGAGTTCCGCTGTCGGTGACGGTTGCGTGTAGACTAAAATCATTGGTATGCATATATTGGCTGCAACACCACATGCTATGGTTTAGGGATGCAGGACAAAAATCTTGGCCGTATTTTACTTTTGGACAGTTCCGTAAACACAGCGACATACAAAGAAATTATTGCTGATGATGTTGTTCCTACAATAGAGGAGTTATGCTGCTACATCCCAAATTCCATACCGATTCAGTTTCCTGTCATCGCGCTCATTCCGTAAGTAAAAACAAATTTTGAATTAAAATTTAAACTCAAAACCACTTCTACATATTGTTTTCTTTCAACAGATAACCCAATGCAAGACAGATATTGGCCTTGAATTCCTAATTTGGCCAAGAAATAATCCTAACCTCAATATAATAGAGAACTTATGGTCAATTATGGGTCAGAAAGTACGCAGCAAGGCACCTAAATTAATTGAAGAGCTCAAAGTAGTCGTAGAGGAAGTGTCAATAGAAAGGTGGCCATGGTGTAGTGGGTAGTGTGTTCGCTTGTGACCCGAACTGTGCAGGTTCGAGCCCGGATGGGGAACAGCAATCACAGCCACCCGAACATATAAGAGAAACGAATAAAATCTAAGTTTCTCCAACCACTACACCAAAAAGGAGTTTCTGCCTGGTAGTACAATGGACACAGCAAAATGGAGTCTGAGTGCTTCGGGATTTGGAAATTTCCTTTAAAAAAAGTGTCAACAGGGGAAATCCGAAAACCTAATGACTCTATACCACGAAGGAGCCAAGCGGTCATAAAGGCTAAAGGCGGTGCTACAAAGTACTAGGGAAATATAAAAACTAGATTCCAGGTAATAATAATTAGTGTTATTCAATGTTCCCTTAATTACTTTTAATAAATAAAAGTGGAAATATATTTTTTTTTATTAATGTATAATGCAGTACCATACAAATTCCTATTTTATACCCTTTTCTGCTAGCGTCTACCCACTCTTGCACTTTTGCAGCATTTGTGAGAAATTTGGCCAAAAATAAACAGTGTTAGAAAGTACAATGCCTATTATAAAAATTATACGTCCTAGAAAAGATGCCCAGGAGTACTATTGGGTCTTTCGAAAGAAATACTTGGAGCGAATTTTGGTTCCATTTGGTTTCCGTCGGCAAAACCAAACACGTCGGCAAAACTTTATGCAATCAGTTATACGATTTTCCAAAATGCAATCAATTGTGGCTAGTCTATTCCAACACAAATATAGCTCTCTTTGCATCAACTTTCTAATCTAATTTATTATGACTGCTTATAGACAGTTTATCTGAAAACATGTGAAATTCGCATTCTAAACACAAAACGCAATCACGCAATTCCTTGTGGTACTTGCTTATGAAATAAACTGTTGAATTATGCTGTGTAATATAAATACAAATTGTTGTTATATACGTATCCATACAAACACGTGCACCCTAACTACTCATTTTTATGTAAATTTCATTTTTCTGGCATATTTTCGAAAAGGAACAATTGAAAACATTTGCCGCACTCACACATTCACTTGACGCCCAAACGCTTCCGCATTTTTTCCTGTCCTTTATTTTTTATGTCCCTCTGAAGTACCATAACAAAACACCGAATGCAAACACACTGCTGCCAAAAGAATGCCTCCAAGCAACCCTCATTAAAGGCAAGGGAAGTTAACCCCCTACACACGGCTGTCGCTCCTTTAAACTATGAGTCATAACCCTGTCTGGTTGATGGAATACCTAAAAATATATAAAAGACGGAACGTGGGGGGAACGGCAACAAGTGGAACGAAAGAGCAGCGCTACGATAACGTTCCTCCTTCTACTACACTTTGACAGCATTCATTCACTTGCGGGTGAAAGGCATGAAAACTCGAACGCCTACATATACAGCGACGAGTATACGTATGACAAACTTTAAGTTTAATCCTTTCGACCTTTTTCTCTGTGAACGCAGCCATGAAAAGTTGGAACTTGAAATACAAAAAAAAAATAAAGAAAAGTAAACAAATCTCCATAGCCGAAGAGTGTTGTGGCGTTAGACTTTTCGCTTGCTCTCAGCTCTCTAAAGTGTGCTTTTAAATGGCCTCAAAGGAATCCACAAGTTGGACACTTCAAAGGGGAAATAAGAAACAGGAAAAAGAGATTCCGTCTTAAAGGTGTTTTCTAAGGGTGATTTTTTTTTTTTTTTTTGCAAGTACATGCAAAACTGGTAAATAACGACTTTTCATTTTAAGATGCCTTGTCAACACAAGAGAAAAATAAATTAAAGGAAACGACAGTTACTCAAGAAAGCCGCACTACAAAGGATAATTGTTATGATTGCAGCGCAACCAGAGGCCCTTTATACTCGTCGTTATATGGAAATTGCGGAAATCCTTCTGCGTCTCAGTCCTCACGAACGACACCAAACAAACAGAGAATAAATTTAACAAAAGCAAAGAACAGGGAAATAAACAAACACAGCCGGGATAAGAAATATAAAAACAAAAAAAAAAAAATGTGACTTTGACTTACCCAGGGAATTGTTGATGAATTTTGTCTCTAATATTTCCAGCCCCCTGCCACCGCCAGAGAATAGGTCGACGTATTCCTTCTCTTGCGGGCTGTCCTTAGGCAAACGTTTTCTCCTATACAGATCTGAGCTACACCAGCTCGTTATCCATAAGGATTGTAAATCTGCAAGAGAAAAGAGTTTGTTTAGTAAAAAGTCTTTTGGTAAATAATAATAATAAAAAAAAAATGCTTGTAGTCAGTTGATATCGTAGACGAGAGTGCCTTTGGTTGTGGTACCCCTGTTGCAGGCTCTAGCTATGGAGAGGTTTTCGTTTGAAGTTTCTGGATGCTTTTGACTTGTGTGGAAATTCGAGTAGGATAATGATGAATTAGATGGAATTTCTCGCTGCTAATTGGGTGTCAGTTGTACGCATGTGGAAACGCAGAAACAGACGTTACGTGTTTTGAGTACGCTATGAGGTACTCGAAAGAAGACATCATTAAAATTGGCACCATACTTGGTTTCTGGAAGAAATTGAAGTTATCCTGTCGTGGCGGAAAATTGCTTCATGGATGAACAAAGATAGCACAAATTTTATTTGCAAACCTTAATTTGAAAAAAAAAACTTTGACGTTAAAGTTACAGCCTCTCTGCATTTTTATTAAGCGGCATTGCTGTAGAATAATTAATTTAAGGGTCTGTAGCTCTTTTAAAAAGAAACTCGACCATTGGAGTTGTTGTGTAAAACTTAAGTACAAGTTGTACATACTAAGTTGGATGATATAACTTTTCACTTGTATGCGCCATTTTTAATGCGTATACTTAGGGATGGATTTAAACATGTCCTAACTACCTATATATTCGGCAATGATAAGAACATGACTTCAAGACATTTTGTTTGCCTTTGATTTTCATAGAGTCCATCCTTTTGCGCCATATAGCAAGGTCTTAAAGTCACCTTACCAGTCCGTGAAAGGGTCTAGCTTCTCAATTGGCTTTATAGCCCCAAGAAACGGAGGCTAACGAGAGACACTATTGACATGATATTTATTTGAATTTACAGTAGAGCGTAAGTCTTTTATTACATCAAAATAACCATATGTCTAATATTGAGTGTCGTATTTTGCTGACATTATACATGAACTCTGTTTTGCTTCCATTAACTGCTAAACCCATTTTCGCCGCTTCTAGCTCAGTACTTACAAACGCACTACTGACAGTCCGGTGCGTTTTTCTAAAAATATAGTCGCCGTATACCAGTACATACGAGGGGCGGCTGATAAGTTTGAGGCCTAAGTTTTATTAAGTTGTAGCGGACGAGTAATATTAGGAACCCTTCCCTACAACATCGCTACAATTAGGAACACTTTCCCTACAACACCGCTACAATTGGGAAATCTTCCCTACAATATCGCTGCAATCAGCGATGCACCAGGCAGCACTATCGCAGAACGCGACCCGAGCTGTCATCCGCCATTGCGACCTTTTGTTTGGTTATTCAATTTTCTTTCTTTTCTTTGCAACACCGCGTTTTTTGTAACGACAATTTTTTGTACTTTTTAGTATTAATTTTTTGTACTGTAATAAATGGATTAAATACATAAAATTGATAAACTCAAAGTGCAACCCCACAGGCGGACCAGTAGGGATGCAGTAAAGTGGGAGGGTTGTGATCCTTCTGTTCCGGATCATAACTTCGCCGTAAGAAGAAGAAGAAGAAGATGAACTCAAAGTGGAAAAAGAAATCCGATTAAACAATTTTTTATTTCTCAGTGTAATCTCCCTCGAATCAAATTCATATCGAATCAATAAGGCATACAGTGCCTTAACACCACCTAAAAATTTTTTTTTGGAAAAAAGAAAAAAAGTCGCTCGGGGCCAAGTCTGGGGTGTAGAGTGAAAAACCTGTGTCTTTTAAGGCCTGTCTCGAAACCCGCGCCATGTGAACAGGCGTTTTATCCTGCAAAAACAACACTCCGTGCCTCAGTTTCCCACGTCGCTTTCGTACAACCGCTTCACGTGCCTGAGCCAACAATTTTGCTTAATATCGACCATTCATCGGGGACTACGATTGGCAGGTAATCAATCAGCAGAACAATTTTACTGTCCCTAAAGATAGTCACCGTAGGCAGCTTCAAAGCCGACTTTTTCACCTTGAATTTCTTCGGCGGCAATCCACTGCATAGACTCTTGTTTGAACTCCGAATCGTATTGCCGAACCCAAGTCTCATCTACAGTTTCGATTCGATCTTTGCAGCACTCGAGTCATCGTTGCTTATCCAACGATGTGAGCATTTTCGGTACCCAGAGCGCACAATTTTTTTTCCATGTTTAAATGCTCATGCAAAATTTCTCCAATCCATTCTTTGCGTATGTACAACTCGTCCGCTATCTGTCACATTTTTATTCTCTCCAAAATTCTGAAGAGTCGATGACATGTCTTCGAAAATTTCTTTCAGCGATTTTCCTTTCTCACGGCGCGGTGCTCAAAATTCCCAGCAATGTTTATCCTACCACAGGTAGTAACAAAATGAGATTATTATTGAAACGATATGACATTTATATTACTAAAGAGTGCCGCAGTTGGACGCCACATATTTCTGCAGTGCTCAACAACACTATTGCATATCGTTCACATTGTACTGGGATATACGTAGCTACACATCAATTGCAGTATTTCTTCTTATATGTGAACATTTTTATACAGGTACATTTTATGATCCTAATTAACATTCAAACAATACTAATTTGTCTAAAAAAAATTTTCTCATTTCGAACGTAATTTATTCACGACCAATGATCTAAGACAAAGTCCCATAGGATATATTTAACTTCTCCCAATCCATGCCTTAACAATTTGTGTAATCATCAATATTCTCCAATCACCCCTACCCGAGTATCCTAATATAATCATTAAACCGGCCCCATTCGCTAATTTGTAGACAAATTTAAAAATAATTACGTATACGCCCCGAAACATTTTCGGTAAATATACCAGCATCCTCGATTCTCACGGCTCATGTACGCACATCAATTTATGTATGTATGTATAAATATTTAAACGAAAACAAAAATCCTTATTTTGCTTTAACCTTCTCTGTATGGAGAATTGTAAGCAACAAAATATAGCATCGCATATAATTTAAACGGATGAAAGGAATATAAAAAATAACACATTATCCTATTTCATGGGAAAAAAAAGAAACTTTTTACTTTAAAAAAAAGGTGGGTAGTAGATACATGAAAAGCATAAAAAGGAAGTTGGATGCATACCTTCGTAAACTGACAATGAGATATGGAAGTTGAGGTGAAGCGTATTTTAAAAATTCCAAAATAAGTAATGAAAGTAGGTCTGCGGGCGAGATGATAAAGCTGAGCTACGGAGTTGTGATTAATATTATGGAATGCAAACGATTATTATTATTTTTTATATCATTCTTAAATTCGTCGTTTTACTTAATTGAAATGTTTAAGGCACGACAATTAAAAGAGATAATATGGGTATATTTCGAGCAGTATACGAAGGCTTAAGAGTTGCCATCGTTTTACGAGTTGTGACTAAGACATTTCGTCAGCAGAATGAAGAGAATCTAAAAGATAAAATGAATTTATTTTTATTTGTAATATCCATCTCAGTGCTGAGAATATAGAAAAACTTTTTTTACAGACTGTATAATGGTGACGAAGACTAACATTCCGCTGTCCGGTAGAATAAACCATTCAACATAGACGATGATAGCCAAAAATTCCGTCCACCTGACCAAAAAGAAACGAGGATAGCAATATCCAAACTTAAATCCAATCCAAAAGTTGTTCAAAACAGCTGAAGATGACTTCGTTGAGAGCATACGCCAACTAATTTTTATGATTTGGTCAAACGAGTGTATTCCTGATGAATGGAATCTCAGCATCGTTTGCCTGATCCACAAGAAAGGAGACCTGCGCCAATTACAGAGGTCAATATCTTATTTGTCATATTGTATTGGCCTCTATCAGTGTGGTTTCAGACCAGAAAAGTCTACAGTCGATAAAATTTTCACACTTCGGCAGATCCAGAAGAAAACCCTAGAGAAGGTTATAAACCTTTTGCATCTGTAGTGCAAAAAATAATCTAGACTTCTGAAAGAAATTGCAGTGTCACTTTTGCTCAGGTGGTTTCGTTTCACTATACTAATCTGATCTAGGAGTATGTATTTAAGTAAAAGTCGGTACGGAGAATTTAGAAAAATCACTTCTGCAGAGTCTTAAATTGCAGTGGCGACCAAAACTTCACTGTCAGGCAAAATACTGCATTTAAACCAGATGATGGCAACCAATATTTCCTCCATTATAGCACAAAGGAGGCCCTCAATATTACGAGTAAGATCTGATCTGCAATATTATGTGAACTTCTTAAACCTTCTGTCAGCAAACTGATTGGCCCATATTAGTGTGGATTTAGGTCAGCAATGTCCACCATAAATCATATATTTTACACACAGTTCCCGTCACAAGCGAACATACTACCCACTACAGACCATGTCCATCTTCTCAGACAAGCTATACAGAGCCATGCTGTGCCCACACAAGACGCAGCGACCTCACTCAATTCAACACATGTCATTCATATCACTATTTCAATGCAAACATGCAACTGACCTACTGTGGCGACACACTTGTGCAGTCACACTGACCCACTCAAGTGCCCGCAACAAATAATAGAAAAGGTCAAAAGTGTCGATTACAAATGTTACGTATTCTTGCGATCACTTGTAAATAAACTAGTGCAAGAATACGTCACATGGATTGAATTACTTCGACGACCTATTGACGGTACAATGGGTAAGGTAACATCAATGAGACATAGAGGAAACATCGGAAACGATTGGATGGACAGTGGAGTCTCAACAGCCAAACAGAAAGGTCTTTTATTCCAACTTCAAAAATCGACTCGCGTATCCACTCGCCCGTTTCAACAGTCGGAACAATATCACCGAAACAGAAACATTACACTTCTACACGAATGGTTCGAAAACAGTCGATAGGGCGGGTGGTGGGGTTTTCTCCGACAGGCTAAACATTAGCATCTCTTTCCGCCTCTCAGATCATTGTAGCGTTTTCTAGGCAGAGATAATGGCGATCAAAGAAACTCTATCTTGGCTGAAATGGAATATAATATCTGCTAAGGATATTAGCATCTTCACTGACAGTCATGCCTCTTTAAAATCTCTGGACATCAAAGGTCGCTATAGATTATCGCACCCTGGGTGGAGGAGCATACGGATTTTCAAGGAAACTGTAGGGCTGATGACCTTGCCAGCCAGGGCACAAATTTGCAGATTCTACCGGAAAAGGAGAATTGCGGCATGCCTCCCGTTACATGTAAGCAATTGCTCAAGTTAAATGCTATCAAGGATACCAACTTCAGGTGGGAGACTGGCATTTAGTGGTTTGTCACAAGACAGATTAATGAGATACTCTCGAAGAGGATGGTCTCCCTTAGCAGGAAGCATATCAGCACATCAATTGGTGTCAGTGCGGGACACTGTCTCATTGCAAGGTACCACAAAAGACTTGGTCTCTTCTCTAATGACTGTAGAAGCTGTATGGATGAGGAGTAGGAGGAGGAGACAACTCTCCATCGAATCTGCACTTGTCCGGCTCTCTCTCTGACAGAAGAAGGCTTCACTTGGGAGCTTACTTCTACGATAGCCTTTGTGAACTGGCTAACACGAATATTGGGAACCTCCATCGTTTCATTAGAAGCTCCAATTGGTTCTAGGATAGGACGGGAGAAATCCCCTGACCTACTCTGGTCTAAGTGTGTCACTTGAATAGATAATTAAGTGCAATTTTCGTTCAAATATAATACTAGCTTAGTTCACAGAGTCAAGAAATGATAACTTTTAAGTTTTTATTTCTATGGCTGCTACTATTAACCCAGTTTGATGAAAGCTGGCATTATTTGGTGCATAAAACTTCACTTCTCAATAAAGCAACAAAGCTGACAAATTACAACTTTATGTGATGTTGATTTTACTTCATACAAACTGAAGAGTTCACAAAACGTGTCCTCAACCACAACTGCAACCATGAAAACAAAACTAATGACTGGCTGACTTCGTTTCACAAAATACTATAAAGTTTTAGTACAAATTATTCAATCATCTCGTCAGGTACATCATCAGTGAGTCAGAGGTAAAGTACCAAATTTTTACTGCGGGTTTTATTAGTGGTCTGCAAGTGGTTTTCAGCTTAAACTACGGACATGCAATCTCTTCTAATAAATCGTTGCAATTTTTAATGATGCAACATAAGAGTAGGTTAGACTAAAAGAAGGATAATCTCCTCAAGGTTGACTGCAGATACTCGTAACCCTCTTAACAATCATTTTATACTAAACTAAGTTAGATGCTCTCCTATGGCTCCTATGAATTTCAACTAATTTTGAAGATTAATTTGTTTTGCATTTAAGTTGGTTGTTTTTTTTTTTGAAACAACTTCCTTTTCTTTATAGCCTTTGAGTGCCTTTCCATGTTTACATAGAATCTTAGGTTCAGTATTCATAAATTAAAAAAGGAAGAAAACCGAAAGCGGTATGTAAACAACCTCCACCCATGGGATGGGATCGAAGAAGGACCCTCGGGCCAGCAGCAATTGAAGAAATCATAAATTATTCTCCCATCCTGAATGGAAACGATCCTTAGCAACCCGTTGACGGGAACGTAAATAAAATATGTTTGCTAGCACACATCTCTCCTGGGTCACACACATCTGGCTGTGTTGTTGTTGAGTACGGTCCAAAACAAAATTAAACCGCTTTCTCTGGGGTCTATTGAGTGGGACAACACCAAGCCCAAAAAAGGAGTAAATCTTTCAAATCCTTCCCATGTACAAAAATAGCCCTGCGCACACTTTACAATCGATGGTGTGCGATATTCTTTTAAGGGCGATAATTTATGGAAATCTGTCGTTCTGAGATTTTTTTTCCTGATAAAAAAAAAAGGAAAATACCGGAAAAATGGAGGTACATATAAACAATTGCCAGAGGGCTGTCAGCGCAAATGGAGTGTAAAAGAATAGAGAAGCATGTGGCAGAGAGCGTGGGTGGTGCTGTCCACTTTCACTTTCAACTCAATTAAATAAATTATTGACATGTCCTTTGTGTAGACAAGAGAAAATACGTACTTTTGTGGCCATGTGAAATTCCTTTTATTTTCGAATGTGATTTATGTGAAACATTAAAGTTACATTGAATGTGGGACAAATGTCTTACTGGCCTTTTGGTGAGAGCAAAAGTTGGTTAGAAAATAACTTTATTTCAGACCGAAATAGGCAAAATATCAGCTTTCATAAAATAGTCGAGGCTAGTGCGATTAGTGTCCCGTACAGTTAATTTACCTGGATCCTAATTTGGCAGTGGTATTTGTAAGGGGTAAATCAAAACAAACATTTTTTTGTTTTTTGCCTCTGCAGACCAACACCTACAGTACTACTAGTAAGTCCTACTTCAACGCCTGCTCGTGGGGCTTCCTGGGAATTTTTGTCGGAAATTGCAAAGTTTGAAGAGGGCTTATGGCGAGTCTCCTACGCTATTATAAACAGGACAAGTATTACAGTTGACCTAGCGAGCTGCAACCGTAAAACATTCATTGCTCCGAAATGGCAACACGCGTTTCGGATACTTTGTTCACGACCATTGGCTATCGACCACGTACAACGACGGAAAAGAAGGTCCCCAAAACTACAGATTCCCAGGAGTAAGTGAAATTAGATGGTGGGAATACGGCATTCAAACCTCCGAAACTGGCAAAAGCTTCCTGGTCAACTCTGGGAAACCAACAAACACTACTCGCGAATATGGAGTAGGGCTCTTGCTTACTCCAAAAACTATAGACAGCCTTATGTTCTATTTACCTTATGGTGACAGGATAACGGCGGCGAGGTTCAGGGACATAATCATTATCCAGTGCCACGCTCCGCCAAACTATGTGGATGTGTCTGCCTCAGACGTATAACAAGGATGAATTCTACAGCAAAGTAGGCGCCTAACGGAGATATCGTGATCATGATGGGAGATATTAACGTGAAAATAGGCAACGACAACACTACACCAAAACATGTGATGGGACCATACGGCCTCGGTAACACAAAGAACGATAACGGCGAAAGGTTTGTTGATTTCTGCAACGTCAACCGCCTGGTCATTGGAGGCACACTGTTTGACCACAAGCAAGAAATTGCATCCAAGATGTTCGTAAAAAACGTGGAGATGACATCGAAATAGAGCGAGATCACCATCTAATGGTAGCTATTATACGTCTTCGTACTGCATCTGTCAATAGCAACCGATCTAACTTGCTACGGACACCCAGGTATAATACTGACAGGCTCCGGGATCCTCAAGTGCGCCAATTGATAAGTGACCACCTTTGCCACAAATGCAGAAACAATCAGCAGCTTCGCTCCTAAGAGCATCGACGACCACTGGAACGCTGAAAAGTGTTTTTACGTCTGAGGCAGACACCATTGTCGGGAGAAGATGAAAAAGCCAAAGCACATGGCTGGCAGCAGACACCTGGAGACAGATCGCTGAACGTATTGAACTCAAAGCACGGATTGCAGCAGCCTCAGGAGTAGAGTGCCCCGAAATCGAAGTTCAATACCTCATGAAGAGAAAAGAAGTACAACGTAGTATAAGACAAGCGTGACTATATCAACGCACTAGCCACTAAGGCGAAGAAGCAGCAAATAGGTGCGACGACAGGACCGTCTATAGTGTTACTAAGAAACTCGCTGGTGGTCAAAGTTCCAAGCTACATCCGGACTAGATGGAAATCTGCTTAGTTCAGACGAGAAACAGCTGGCCAGATGGCGGCAACATTTTGCACTAGTGATTAACCACTTAGGCTCCAGTGGTTTAAACCCAAACTCAGGTGAGCCTTTCACAGCAACAAATTCCCGTATTCTCATCTCCCCAAAACACCAGCGCTGCTCAACATTACCCGTCAGCTTTCTATATTTAGGAAGTATGTTTTCGCAACATCCTAAGGATCTTCTGGCCGAATCGTATATCGAATGACCAACTACACGCGATAACGGGCGAGGAGCTAATAGACATTAAAATACGGAGGAGAAAGTAGCAGTGGATTGGTCACACCTTACTGCGCGAAGTACGCCATGCATTGGTGTGAGCCGCCCTAGACAGACATAAAGAAGGACAGTCGAGGAGGAATTTAGATCATTGGGAAGTTCAAGCGCGTTGCAGAACTCCGAACAAGATGGCGTGCAGGCGTTGTTGACGCCCTATGCCCCACGAGGGGTCAGAGGACATAACTAACTACTTTTAATAGAACACAAAATATACCATGCAGGAATTTTTGGAAAATTTTGAAATTATATATCTTTCAATTTAACACCACTTTTGTCGAGGTGGCCATGGTGTAGTAGGTAGTGTGTTCATTTGTGACCTGAATTGTGCAGGTTAAAGCCCTGATGGGGAACAGCGATCACAGCCACATAAGTATAAAATAAAAACGAATAAAATCCAAGCTTCGACAACCACTACACCAAAAGGAGTTCCATCTGGTACTACAATGGATCGAAAGTTTTTTTTTTTTTTTTTTTTTATAATTTGCGCGCGCCAAATGGGATATGAATACCATTAAATTATTTCAGGGCACGGGCGTTTGCAGAAATTGAGAGAGAGAGAAAGGAATATTGGTGTAGTGGGTTTGAAACTTAGGTGGTATTAAGTTTCAGTAAACTCCAAGGGTGGCATCCAGATAACTGGGGAGCTTGTTTGTTTTGCTTTTTGTCGTTGCTCATGATTCACAGTATTTTTTTCCCTCCACCTGATGTCATCATCACGATCAAGTTGCATTTAAGCCATATGACCACTCTACTGCCAGTGTTATGCCTTCGCAGTAGAGTTGACTAAGCTTTCGCAATTGATCGACTTTTTTATTTATTTCAAACGAAATAAATAGATGATTGTTGAGATCAGGATTTGAACCGTGAACCAAGAGCGTGACAAGCGTTGATGTTACCACTACACCACGGCCACCCTCTACAATGGATCGAAAGTTGAATCTTTTTTGGAGAAAAAATGGATAAATAATTAGACATTTTTGTTTCACAGTGTGAAAGGTATTTACCGAGTGCTGCTGTTGGATTATGTCGCCAACTTTTCGCAAGAAAAATTTGAAATTATTCAGGCGGGACAAAACGCAGTTTAATGAATGAATGACCCTAGTCATCCTAGGATCCAAGTGGAGCTAAATTAATTAGGATTTATGAGAAAACAAACGTTATATTGATATTGAGTCGTATGAATAATCTGAACAGGTGCTCACTTATAGTCACTAATTTTAAAGCGAATCAAAATATTTAATGATTTAGTTAGCATTAGTGAGCATTAGTGAGTAGTATGTCTATTAAGCTAGAGGATATTTGAAAAACGCTGTATCGCATAGATAGTATTCTTGGTGACATCTTTTAAATATTTGCGTTATTACCAAATGCTTTTCATAAGAAATGGGCATGGTATTACTGCTTAGCCTTGACCATCTGGTTCTTAAAACCAACCGTTTCCTCATCAATATCTGCTTTATCTGATTTATTGAATGGATTGAAAAACAAGAAAGAAATTGTGAAATTTAAATATAGCCCCATATTTATTCGTTTCCACGTCAAAGCACAAGCTATGAATCACTGACAAACGATCAATTATTATCGTAGATATTACCCTATGTACCTAATTACACAAAAAACCTCGTTCTGACGAATAAACAAAAAAAGATAAATATTTAATTGAACACAGAAAGCTCCACCAGTGTTTATCTTTTTCATAAACACTACAACTAGCTACACATCACATGGAGTAAAAAGCTTAAATATAAAAAAGAATAAAAACTGGTTCTTGGCCAGCAGATACGTGGTGCTTCTTTCAGTATTCAATTAATCAGTGATCACTATACGCTGGCCGTCGGTCTCAGCAATGGGATACTTTGTTGAATTATTTATTTTCGTAGCAGTCATTTCGTATCTGTTCTACAGATGGGCAACAGCAAAATTTAACACTTTTACCGAACGCAATGTCAAACATGAGAAACCTATTATTCTGGTGGGCAACACCTTATCGCTGTTTACGGGCAAAGAATCAATCCATAAACTCTTGATAAGGCAGCATGAAAAATTTAAAGCAGAGTGAGTACGAATATAATACGAGTATAGGCGGCAATTTGTTTATTTACGTGAGGTGTGCTGTTGTGAAATTTTATTCCATTTTTGTTTGTTTCTTTCTAAAGAAGATTGTGTTGATGTTAAGCTTAAGTATGATTGATTAAATGATCGTGTTTATAAGTAGCCCTATTGTATAGCAATTTGTGTTTTATAATTTGTATTTTTGTTATCAACATGATAATTTAATTTAAAAATTCCTTGAAAAAGAACGTGCATTTCTTATAAGAACTCCAATGCTGTATGGTAATACGAAGCAATATCTTTAATTCCTGATCAAGATTTCGCTAAGAAAAACTAAACAACACACAAGCTGTTTGTATTAATAAACAAAAGCAAACTAAGAATAAACATCTATCACTATACCTACTTTGTTGCGCATATTCTATGCTTCACGACTTGTTTGAAACATCAGAAATACTAGCACGTGGTGGGTTATTTTCAGCTGCCTGTTTCCCAAGCTTTCAGATATGTTTCTTCCAGCAAAGCTGTTGAAATACCTCCAGTCTTGCTAGCCTTGCTGTTAAACTCTTCAGTTTTTATTTCTATTTGCTTCCAGCGTTTGGCCGCCATGGGAATTTTTGCAGTCTTCGGTCCTTGTGAGGTAATTTTAGATGTCTTCACGGATGTTGTTTTTTAAGTGCTCTAAAGCTTGGAGATTGTCCGTATATATCTTTAGAATAGCCAAATAAAAAAGAAATCAAACGGGGTCAGATTACACGATCTACATAGGTCGCCAATTGATTCGCCGAATCTCCAAATTAAACGGCCGGGGAACTTTTCGTGCAATACACCCAAATTTGCCTGCGGTGTGTAACACGTAGCCCGTCCTGTGGAACCACATATCGCACACATCAATGCCTTCAAACGCAGGCCCTAAAACTTGGTCATCATTTGACCATAGCGCAGAAAATGCACCGTAACAGTGACACCTTCATCGTTTTGAAAAATACGACCAGATCACGTCACCGGTCCACAGCGCGCACCAAACTGTCACCCTTGGTGGATGAAATAGCCTCTCAATGCTTCTCATATTTTGATTCTCTGAAGCGCCAATCGCACTACACAGATGTTACGTTATTTTTGTATTAAGATACAACAATTTCAATGCGTTCAGCGGTGGTTACAAGATCCATATTGTAAAATGGCAAGACAAGAACTAACTATCTGTCACTATGAATGACAGATGAATTTGACAGATGCCATGTGGCGGGAATATTAAAACTGAAGAAGAAAGTTAGCTGAACAAAAAAACACACAAGCCATTTTATTATTATTATTTTTCTTTTTTTTTCTTCACGCGGTTTTATTTTGCGTCACGTGATTTTATTTCCATCTCGGAAAAAACTGACATAAAATGGAGGTTGTCAGACATTTAACAAGCCCCAAGAAACGTACATATGTATGTACCAAGGGCCTCAAAAAGTGTTGAATACGGTAGGATCGGTGGACATAGTTTTGCTATTGAACATATACATATGTATTAAGTGCGCAACTAAGTTTTCGCTGTTTGTCAATAGGTGGCTCCAGCAGTAAGTGGTGGTCGATTTTGACATATCCAAAACGTCATGAACCGAGCTTAGACAACCGAGGTAAACAAACCGTTTTGACACATTAGTGATTTTGTTTTGGCGTCATATACTTTTGGTTGTGTGAAAATGTCTGATTGTGTGCCAAATAAGTGCTGATTTTCTTCTTCCATTCGAAGAAAACGGAGGCTGAAGCGCATCAAGAGCTCCAAAAAGTTTGCGGAGATGCTGCTCTAAGTGAAATAATGTGCCGTGATTGGTGCCGTCGCTTCAAAGACGGTGATTTCGATGTTGACGACCGTCCGCGTGAAGGAAGGCCAATATCCTTCAAAGACGCTGAATTGGAGGCATTGCTCTATGAGGATTCGTGCCAAATGCAAGAACAGCTTGCTTCAGCATTAGGAGTTACCCGTCAAGCCATTTCCAAGGTATTGCATGCGTTTGGAATGATTCAAAAACAAGCAACTTTGGTTCCTTATGATTTGAAGCCAAGGGATGTTGAGCATCGTTTTTTCGCCTGTGAACAATTGCTCCAGCGGCAAAAAAGGAAGGATTTTTTCTTCATCGCATTCTTCATTACAGCAACCCAAAGAAAAGAAAGTCATGGGGACTACCCGGTCATGCTGCTACGTCATCGGCTCGGCCGAATATTCACGCTGCGAAGATTGTGCTGTGTATTTGGTGGGACCAGGTCGGTGTCATTTATTATGAACTGTTGACACCCAACGAAACCATCACTGGGGAACGGTATCGACTTCAATTGATGCGATTGAGCCGAGCACTGCGCGAAAAACGGCCACAATACGAGCAGAGGCACAAAAAACTGATTCTACAGCATGATAACGCTCGGCCTCACGTTGCCAAACCCGTTAAAACCTACCTGGAAACGCTCAAGTGGGAAGTCCTACCCCACCCGCCATATTCCCCAGATATTGCGCCATCCATTTATTACTTGTTCCGTTCGATGGCACATGGTCTGGCTGATCAGGCTCATATGAAGACATCAAAAAATGCCTTGAGTCGTGGATAGCCTCAAAAGATGAACACTTTTACCGTAACGATATTCGAGTTCTGCCAGAAAGATGGAAAAAAGTTGTAGCTAGCGATGGGCAATACTTTGAATGATTCATTTGTAACCATTTCTTTACAATAAAGTTGCATTTTCATCAAAAAACAGGGAGAACTTAGTTGCGTACGTATCAAAGTTAGTGTACCACTATTTGGAAAGAATATAAGAACCTCGGAAAGATTTTTTCCAATATCGGAAAATAAATCGAGCCTTAAAGTGATAAATCCACCAGCAATAAGTGTGTGACATGATAATTAGTCATACCCTCGTCATTTTATTCTAATGGAAAACTGAAGTACCTACATAATAGGTAAACATAAATATCTAACAGAAATTAATTGCGTATTTACCACAGCAGCTTTGCCCTTATAAACTTATTTTTGTATAAATCATTCAGTACAGGAAGGCTGTGGACTCACGAAATGCTTTCGAATGCCGCGTTTTCAATATTTATTGTTGTGTTGTGTCCGCGCCTTATATCTACAAACAATATTGTGTCAGACCGATAACACTTCAAATCCTTTATGATAGCAATAAGTACTTTCATGTTACGAGTACGAGTGGCACTGATTACTGTTTAGCGTCTCCTTTAATTGATATTACGTTTGTTCCGTTGTCAAGGTCTATAATTCAGATAGCCATAAAATCTGGCTATGTAGGGATGTCTGAAAATTCCAATGAATCCAAAATATCTGCTTTAATTTTCATAAAACTTTTACTATAATGTTGAGAGCAGTTTTTTAATTACAAATTTAAAATTTTGTTTTCAGCAAAATCTATGGCTTCTATAATATCCGAGAACCAATATTCGTCATTATCGATCCTCAGCTGATAAAAAAAATCGCTATCAAGGATTTCGATAATTTTTCCAATCATCGTGCCAGTGTATCATCCAAAGATGAAGAACTCATTGCAAGTATGCTAACCATGTTACATGATAAGAAATGGAAAGACATGCGAACGACCCTCACTCCCATCTTTACGGGAAGTAAAATGCGTCAGATTTTCCAGTTGGTTAACGAGTGTGGCTCTGAAGCAGTGAAGTATCTACGAGAAGAGATAAAGCCCGATGGAACAGAGCTCGACCTAAAAGGGTTCTTTACGCGATACACAATCGATGTGATAGCTTCTGCAGCATTTGGCTTACAGGTGAATTCCTTCCGGGATAAGGAAAACGAATTCTACACAATGGGTAGGAAAATTTTAAAATTCGAAGGATTTGCCATCATCAAATTTCTGATCTTGTCTGTTGTTCCTCAGATAACAAAGGTTTGTTAGAAGATCTCGCGACCCTACCCATGTAACATAAATTTGTTTTCAGATTTTCAAATTAAGAATTTTCAATGCAAAGGCTCTCAACTATCTTAAGGGAATAGTTTCGGAGACAATACGTTCTCGAGAGAAAAATAAAATTATTCGCCATGACATGATCCATCTTTTGATAGAGGCACAGAAACATGGGCAGAACGCTCCCGAAAAGGAGGGCGAGGAAGGTCACATTCCGAAATGGACTGAAAATGAAATTGTCGCCCAATGTCTACTATTTTTCTTCGCTGGTTTTGAGACGGTAGCCAATATGCTATGTTTCACAGCACATGAGTTGATGAAGAATCCAGAGATTCAGGAGAGGCTCTATGAAGAGGTTGTCGAAATGAATGAGGAGCTGAATGGATCTCGACTTTCCTATGACGATTTGAAAAAGATGAAGTACTTGGATATGGTTGTTTCAGAGTCTCTTCGAAAGTGGCCTCCCGCAATTGTGACCGATCGAGTATGTTCCAGGCCATACACTTTGACCGATGCTGATGGAGAGATTGTAGCAAACTTCAAGACTGGTGATAATATCTGGTTCCCAATTATTGGAAACCATTACGATCAGGAAAGCTTCCCAGATCCATTTGTATTCAATCCAGAGAGATTCAGCGAAGAGAACAAGGATAATATTAACCCTTTGGCTTATATTCCGTTCGGGGTGGGGCCCAGAAATTGCATTGGTAAGTGACTACTCATCTTATATACAGGTATACTTAAAAAGAAACTAAATTCACATTTCCTACTACGAGTATAGCAAATAGATTCGGTCTCATGGAGGGCAAGGCCATGCTGTATTACCTTCTGCTGGAGTTCAAATTCGGTTCGGGTCCTAAAACTACGCCCGATTTAATGGATGCTTTTAAAGGATTCACAATGCAACCGAAAGATTTGTTCTGGCTCAAGTTGATTCCGCGAAGAGCGGAGGCGAGTGGCAATTAATGTTACCTAAGATAAACTTGTATTTATATGCGAATACCAATCGCATGGTAGTTTTGACTAATTAAACCTGTCACTGTAATCCTGATCGAATAAGTTTAGGATGAACGTGATTCATAAATTAAACCGCATTAAGCTCTTTGTTGTTGTTAGCCTACTTTCCCAATAACCTCGGCACCTATAAGCAGAGATACAGACAACAAGGAAACGCTTCCTTCCATGCGTATCACGATAAAAAGTAAATTGGCCAAAATATTTCCTCTATTCATCTCTCATCTCTATTCATTCGGGAGTAGTAGTGTGCTCAGGAGAACCAAACCAACCAAGGACGATGGAACACAGGAAAAAAACGAATTTACGACAGAATAATAGATTTGGAATATCCTGTGCATGGGCGCGTTTTCATTGTGTCCTTATTTTTATCGTTGTCGCGACGTTGATTGTCGTTTGTTTCGTAAGTACTCATGACGACAGTAATGGTGTGGTGTTGGTGGCAAATAAACCACCACCCTTCTCCGACCCTACGAGGGTTTAATGTGAGTTTAACAAGGTCAAGGATAAGCAATGGGCTGAATTAATTTTTTGGACAAATAGGACAACAGACAATTAGTATAATAATTTGTTTGTTTTGCTTCTAGGGCGCGAGAATGGGACACGTCCTTGATCATATTCTAGTTGATTACATTTTGATAAATATATTTACATAAGGCTATCGGAAATCGGCAGAAGCTCAATATTATGGATATTTATGCTCAATTAGGACTCAATGTAGGTATGAGTATATTCTGCAGGAAGATGTTTTATGTAAATAAACTGGATGCTGAAGGGACGTCAAAAATATTACTGCCTACGACACTGGCTTACTAAATGTTAATAAAAAAAGCGAGTCGGTTTTGATGAAGTTTGATTTGTATGAAGTTTCGCCTAAAGTGCGGGTGGGATGTGGAAAAGGGGTTTCAAAAATTCGTAAATCATAAGCATTTGGCATATACGAGTAGGCATAGACTGACATGTTTGTGGTCTCACATTTCTTATATACTCGTATCTATATCTACGAACACGGCTCAATTTGACGCTTGAACGAATACATATATTTAAGGAAAAAACGAATTCAATATTTTAACACTTTTGAAGAAAATAGACTTCAGTCAAGAGATAAAAGAAAAATGCGACCGTCGAAATGATGCGTCCCGTAAACCTAGTGTTAAAAAGCAATAACAAAGATAGTACGCTCTTGCTGCATAGGAACCTCTAAGAACTGTCTTATTGTGTGGCAGTGTATTCGAAACTCAATATTTGTGCAGCTATTTACTCTATAAGACATTTTAGTTGAAAATACGAATAGTAGGTACATTTTTGGAAAAAATGGTACATTTTGATCAAACCCTTTGCCAACATTGACTCAAAGCGCTATCATTTGAGAGGAAATGTCAAACACATGACTCCAAGTTCGAGACCAGAAAGCCCAACCTCTTACGAACTTCTGACAAACTGCCGAGAGTAAAATATTGCCCTTCGGAAACGGAATGAAACAATTTTACTTTTGTAGCAAGAATGCTACATTTTCTTTAGCTTTTCCAATTTACTACTTAAATATTAAAATTGCACCCATTTTGTTACTTCTTATTTTTCGAAATCACATTAAACTTATTTTCGAAGTTTAATGTAATATTTTGCCTATGTTTGGCAATGCTTTGAATCCCGACAACGCTTTGTGGCTTCCGTCAATTCTTTATTCTGTCAGCAAAATTCAAGAAGTGGTGAACTGTCAACTGTCAACTGTGCTGGTAAGCTTATGATGTGAAATGGATCGGTAAGATGATGACCTATACTTAATAATATTATATAAAGTAATCAACCCATTCTTTCCTTTTTCATTCAAAATATATTATTGTCAATGCTACTACTGTTAATGAAATTAATTTCCAATATCCTTTATTATTTAAACCAGCTAACAACATTTACTCGTACATTATTGTCAGAGACAATAGTGATTGGAGAAGTTTAAATTTTAAACAAATTTAAAAGTTTTTATGATGCAGTCAAGAAGTAAAATACATGGTTAGGTTAGGTAGATGGGTGCCTTGTGACAAATATACCCCGCGCAACAAAAAAAGCCGCATACGGGTTTTCCATTTTTTTTGCGCTAATTACCTTTAAGGGATTCGCCGAATTATATTTTATTGCTTCCGGGTTAGGTAATGCACATTTTGGAATGTGTCGGAATTCATTCTGGTAGTATTTAACAGTGCGTGCAGTTGTATTTCTTAAATAAAAGTGAAAAGAGTATATCGCGATGTCTAAAAGGGTACAATTGAGTAAAGAAAATAAGGCAGTTATTGTCGCCTTATCCAAACAGAATCAGTCATTTCGTGAAATTGCTCGACAAATTGGATGCAATGAGAGTTCTGTAAAAAGATTCTGTAACAAATATCGTCGGGATCACAATCTGGACAGAAAAATTGGCACAGGATTGAAGAGATGTACCACTGTTCGGGAGGACCTGGAACTGAAGAGGCTAAGCTTGAGAAACAGGTTTAAAAATGCATCGGAGTTAAGAGCTGACCTGCGAAAAGCTACTGGCGCTGAAGTTAGCGTCAGAACTATCCAGAATCGTCTCAACGAGATGGGTTTGCTAGCAAGGAGACCAGCAAAAAAGCCACTTCTGACCAGCAAAATGAAGAAAACGCGCCTTAGCTGGGCTAAGGAAAGATTGGTCAAATGTGGTATTCTCTGATGAGTCCAAGTTTAACCTAATCGGACCGGATGGGAAGCAGATAGTTCGTCGTAGAAAAGGGGAACGCTACAGCGACGAATGCATAGCTCACACCGTAAAACATTCTCCTTATATTATGGTGTGGGGATGCATCACCGCAATCGGAGTTGGATCTCTAATTATGCTCGAGGGCACTGTTAACGCCATGCAGTGCAAACAAATTATCTTAGATAGTCTTGTACCGAGTATGGAAATGATAACAGCAGAAACATCAAAACCAATTTTTCAAGATGATTCAGCACCTTGCCACCGAGCAAAATCTGTGAGTAATTCGAGGTTTTTTTTTCATATTTAAATCTTATGATTTTAATTTTTAAATTTCCTCCACATATTAAATGTTTGAAAGAAGAATTAGGAATATGATCCCTAATTTGGCCGGGAAACAGTCCAGATCTCAACCCCATCGAAAATGTCTGGGCTCTTATGGGAAAGAAGATCCAAGATAAAAAACCAAAAACCATGCAGCATCTAAAGAGCATCATTGAAGAACAGTGGTTCAATGAAATTAATAACAATTACCTCGGTAATCTCTATGCCTCCATGCCAAACAGGGTTCATGACGTTGTTAGGGCGAAGGGTGGTGCTACGAAATACTAGAATCATTTTTTAGTATTATGAAAGTCTTAAATTATGTAAAAAGGTTTCTTAGTTAATAAAAATATGAAAAAAGAAATTTGCTTTTCAAATTGTTGCTCTTTTTTAATTTATGTATATTGATAGTAATTGGGTAATATCTGATATTTTGTAGATCATTACTTTTTTTTCAATTAGGCTACGAAATGTATTGTCAAATTGGGGAATGTGTTAACTTAAATGTTAAAAATAAAAAATACAAAGTGACTACGCAGTGATTAGTCATCATTTATTAAATTTCTTACATTTTGTTAAAAATTACCATGTGCGGCTTTTTTTGTTGCTCACTTAGACCAACAAATTCGGGTCCATTGTGCCCAATCGTTTAACGCTGGGAACGTTAAAAGTCCGCTGTTAGAATCACTTAGATAGTGATATAAATCTCAGGAGGTCCGTAAGCTCAACATTACCTAAGTCCTCCAATTCCGAGAAGAAGTAACTTCCGAGAGTCCTCATTCTTGTAATGGATAGGACAGGACAATCACACAGCAGGTGACGAACTAATTCAATTTCTTCTTCATCCCTGCAGCTTCTACAGTAGTCGTTATGTAGCACACCAAGTCGCTCCGCGTGAACTCCAATGACACAATGACCAGTAATTATTCCAGAAACGACCAGTACGTTATAACGACTAAGTTTCACCAGAGAATTTGATCTCTTCTTGCTGAAGGCCGGCCATAGCACCCTGGCCGTTGCGCATGTTTCCAGATGAATCCATCGTCTGCTCCATCGGTGGTTTCGTCTTCTATTTTCGTGGGAAACTGATTGGGGTTACTACAAAAAGGAGGGCCCGCGATAAGTGCAGCGCCGACCCTTTCCTAGCAAGCTCGTCAGCCCTGGAACCCAGCAGAGGGTCACCGCATTGGCTCTGGATATTCCATTTAAGACCGATTTGCAGGTTCTCACAAGCCTTGATCTAATTACAGCAGAGTCCAGAGCCTTAATTGCTGCCTGACAGTTATCGTTTTACCAACGATATTACTCTCGCGTATAATTTCCGCAGCCTGTATGATGGCTGTGATTTCGGCCTGAAAGATGCTGCAGTCGTCGCTTATTCTAAAGGAGTTGTTTATACCTAGGCCCTAGGAACATAACAATAAACTTCGGCTTCCGTGCCAACGTGCATCTTAGAACCGTCGGTATAGAACGCTAGTTTCATTTTCTTCATGGTTCTCAGGTTCCTCCAGTGCGTTCTGTCAGGAATTCTTATGTTGAATCTTCTTTCAAATCGTAGGGGTCCCGTTATCCATACGGTACTGCCGTCTTAGCATTTAGATTAGATTAGATTCGATTTTTATTTTTTCCATTCCATAATGCAATACAATACAACACAATATTCATTTTTACATTGTGACTCATTGAGGCTTCAAAAAAGTTTAATTCACAAAAATGTATTTAAATTATTCAATAGCTTGAACTGTTTAATCATGAGTTTCCATTTTAATGCAAATGGCTTATATAGTCCTTGGGGTTAGAGGAACCAATCGCAAGTGTATTTAGTAGATATTATGGAGCCGCACAAAAAGAAGAAACACGTTTTATAAGAAGAAATCGAAAGACATGAAAGAAAATAATGAATTCACATTATGTTATTACTTGCTTTAGGGTCTGTACATCAGAACTGGAAGGTAACCAATTTCTCAGAAAACTAAGGAATCTGAATTTACAACTTACTTGGTTGGCTATATTGGCAGGCAATCTGTTGAAAGTTAAGCTATGTTGGTGGCAAATCTTCTACAGTGTGCTGTCCTAACTCTAGGAACTACAACTTCAGTCGAAGAACGTAGTAAATGCACTTCATTTCGACTTACATGGGTGCAACCACCTCGAAGGAAGAACAACCTCAATACTTGAATAAATATATGTACGTATTATACAGAGTGCGGCAATAGAACTGCCTTTTTTCAAAATGCAATAAACCTCTCAAAAAAAGGGTTCAAATCGGGGGACCGGGCTAGCCAGTCCAAATAGCCCCTCATTGAAATGAGGCGCTCCGGAAAGTGTTCCTGCAAAACAGCCATTGATGCCCTTGAAGTGTGAGCCGTTGCACTATCCTGTTGGAACTAAATGTCCCCAAAAGTCCAATTCATCAAGTCGCAAAAAAAAAAATCGGCTTAAGGTTACTTATAAATGCGCTGCCCCAATAAGAAATCCCATACTCCAAACGGGAATTAATTAGCGCATAATATAGTATATGCGTGGCCATGGTGTAGTGGTAACATCATCGCTTGTCACGTTGCAGGTTCACGGTTCGAATCCTGATGTCAAGAATCATCTATTTATTTCGAACGAAATAAATTAAAAAGTCGATCAATTGCGAAAGCTTAGGCATAACACTGGTAGTAGGGTGGTCATATGGCCTAAAAATGCAACTTGATCGTGATGATGAAGGTGGACGGAAAAAAATACTGTGAATCATGAGCAACGACAAAAAAAAGCAATACAAACAAGCTCCCCAGTTATCTGGACGCCACCCTTGGAGTTTACTGAAACTTAATACCACCTAAGTTTCAAACCCACTACACCAATCTTTCTCTCTCTCTCTCTTAATTTCTACAAAACGCCCGTGCCCTGAAATAATTTAATGGTATTCATATCCCATTTGGCGCGCGCAAATTATAAAAAAAAAAAGTATGTTGTAATAAGAAAATAATTTTTTTTAAAAATTATTTTTTTTGATCCGTTGAAAATAGAATCAAAATACTTTGACAATTTTCCAAAACTTGGAATTTTTAAATATTGATTTCAAACAAAATCAGCCGAGAAATAGCAAATTTTCAAAAAGCAGCTTATAAGTAAAGTACCGTTGTACCAATTTTGCAATCTGTTTGCATATACCCTTCACAACTCAAACATTAAATTTGAACAAAATCGCAAGGGCCGTTTTCGAGAAAATTGATCTTTTCCAGAATATGTCATTAGCACAGTATTTGTTAATTTTGAATCGAATTGTGAAACGACTGACAACTGTTTAGGCTGCAGCAGGTCATTTATACACACAGACAAACAAAATTGAGAAACCCACTTTTTCAAGTTTCTCTATCATTACACAATTTTTGCCACACCATAAGATATTTGCCCGCTATAGGTGCAAGTACAAAGTAAATTCTAACTGAGAGTTGAACATTTTTTCTGTTTTCAACTACAAATTCTTTCCCAATGCACCGCGTTACTGGTTATTCCATATTTTAACCCCAGAAGATGTAGAAAGGTTAAGGAAATTGTACCCAGTTAAGCTGAATTAAGAATGGCGATCCTGTACAAATGCATATCGTCATGATGGTGTAACTTTTACAGAATCCGACCAGTTAAAAACACCCGAATCTCAACTCAAATGTCATCCGGTGGGATTGCGTATAAAATAAAATAACCCCCCCTACGAAACACAATTATGTACCTACACAACACAGTACTCATAACTATGTATCATGCCAAAGGGCATTAATTAATCATCCACAACTACTCGTAAAACATCTTTCACTACACTTTGTGTTCATGATTAGTTAGAAAGTGGAAACATACATTTTCCAATTCCATGTCTCTGTTACATATTTACAAAGATCTAGCACTTTTTTTAGGAAATGCCTTGCGGGCAAAAGCGCCCAAATATGACAAACTTTAACCTGCGTGGGCCTAGAATATAATACATACTTGCAATGTGATTACACTGCCCACGAGAAACATTTGCACCCATATCATCTCACATGAGACAAATTCTTTTCAAACCCAGAATTCTTTGTAAAGAGGAAGGACCATCATGTAACATTAGGTCTTAAAAAAAAAAAAACATTTAAATTGCATTCTCATTGCTGCAAAGAGGATTACCTAAGTTTTATCTATGCCTTCTCTCTCGCAAATTAAATTAGGATTTAATTATACGTAGATTATATTTAACGTACTTCAAGGTGAGGGTAGATTTCAAAGAAACATCTTTTTTAGATGCTGCCTCCTAACTCCCTGAAAAGTAAGCAGAAGGGATTCACCTACATGTGCACAGCCTTGGGCGCCTACAAATGTTCAGAGTACAACACCCTTGCAGCTTCTTATGATACCATCCACCCGCCCTAGCCTCTTTACGTAATTAAACGCGATTATAAGTGACTTTATCTGTATCTGGGAGTGTGCACGCTACTCTGACACACTGGCAGTACATTTAAATAAGTTTTTTCTGCGCCATAGAAGGGAGCATGTGTAAATGGCGATGGCTCGTGCTATTCGAATGAGCCCTTAACGGGTTTTACTCATTGACCCAGATTTTGTAAGTCCTCCAACCGACTACGTAATCGTCGGCAATAAGTAGTAGACATAAGCTTTCCATTTTCCTTTAAGTTGTCCCCGTTTTTATGTTGCTGTGACGTTGAATCAAGTCATTTTTGTAGATTGGGAGGCATCGTTAACAACAGATGGACCCCTCAGGCAATACTGCTTCTAACTTCTGTATGACGAAAGATATAAAAAATATAATTCAATTCAATTCAACTCCATCGTTTTTATTTCGGGGACTGTTTTGTCTATACTTGGCGACAATATGAAAGTATCAGTGGCGCCAAGAAGTCAGTTAAGCTGGGGGAAATTGGGTGATGGGGTGGCAGATAAAGGAAGGAATTACACAGCACACAGACTGTGTATTGGACTTAAATTACAGAAGACTTGTGCAGGAATGTTTGTGTTAGAGATCAACATTGTTTTCGTAAAACAAATCGTTTGAATTTTAAGGTAAATAGTTTGTATGTACGGAATTTATTTAATGGCAACAGGAAGGGACATGAATTGTGTAATATTGTTTTAACGCAGAGAATCTGGAAATCGTTAAAAGTAAGTACGTATGAACTCCTTTCAAAACGACAGATACTCGTATTGAACACCAACCCTTATAATAGCATAAACATACAGTGTCTCTCACGACTAATCGAACACTGAGAAGAAAAATGTTTGATGTCCATTTGCTCAAAACAAATGTATGATGAGTTTAACAATTTATGTACGAGTACATATTATTTCACTAAATTGTACAAATTTATTTTAAAGAAATTTATTTAAAAATAAAAACAAAATAAACGAAAACAATATGCGTATTTCTCCTCTCACGCATAATCGGACACTTAGCACTTAATACCTGATGGCGTATCCTTTTGATTGAATTACTTGTTCAAGGCATTGAGGCATAGAAGAAACAAACAAGATTTGAGCAAACTTCACTTGTTATTTTTTTGCCATTCTTCTTGTAGTCCCGCTTTTAATTGCTCGATATTGTTGAAGCTTTTTGGAGCTACTCGACGGCTCAATTGGTCCCATAAGTGTTTGATAACGTTCAAATCTGGGGACTGGGCAGGAGTTTTTAGGACCTTAGGCCAATTATACAACAGCCACGACATTGCTGCATATGATGCACGTATGTTTGGGTCGTTGACTTGGTAAAATATAAAATCGCCGCATATTCCCAGTTTCTCGACACTTTGCTTCAAATTTTGCCTAAAAATACATAATGCTTCCATCTCGTCCATTTTGCCTTTAATAAAATGTAGGTTCCCACACCGACCGAGCCCCCGCCATGTTTGACAGTGGCTTGGCTTCTGAGAACTCATCATCAGTTTTACGGCATACATACATTTTCCCATCTGAGCCTTTAAGATTTGCTCTCGTCCGTGAACAAAACCTATGTTTTTAAATGTTATTAAGTGTATCACTTCAAATATCACTGAAATAATGTAATTTTACCTTTCTCCAAAACGTCATATCACAGATAATAATGTTACATAGATATCGCATGCAGAGTAAAAAAAATATGTCACTTTTTCAGGCGAATGGGATTTACTACTACGTCCCAGTTTGATCGAACTCGTTCGAATCGTGCATAAGACATTATGTTCTTTCAAATTTGGTTGGAACAACAAATTGCTTGTTGCTTTTGCTGGCCTACAGAAGTGGATTATTAAATTATTTCATTTGAATACATAGACGGAAGTCATAGATTGGATTCACCAGTGTACTCTTGGGGTGTTGGTTTATAGTGAGGTCCCCGTGCTTCTCACTCTGGCGTAGTTGGTTTGAATTTTAAGTCTGCATCTTAATATATTTTTGTTTCAATTCAGAATTTGTTTTCTCCTCTTGTGCGCATTTTTCTAATAATTTATTGCATCTAACGTAAGAAATATTTGAACTACTAGAGGTCCTTCCCCGTTTTGGTAGCAAAGATGAAAGATTTTCTAAACATAAGTCTAAATTTAAATTACAATTTAGATTTAAGGAGGGAACAGCGTCCCTTTTAAGGATTTTTCTGCCAATAAATTCCGAAGAAAAATGATTTTGACAAACAAAATATTTTCCTTCGCTCTTAAAATCGCATGCCTGCCTCCACAAATTACTCAAAATTTTATTTTTTTCATTTGAAAAAAATTTTCAGATCGGGGAAATTTCTTTTCAATTTCTTACGAAAAAAAACGTGTATCACACATATTTAAAAAGTATACCGCTGAAAAAAATCGCTCAATCATAAACCAAAAACAGCCAAATCCCTCGAAAGTTGACGGCGAATGAAAATTAAATTGAAAAAAAAAAAAAAAAATCGAACAAAAGCGACATGCCCGATTCACAATACAGCGCGAGAGCGAGACTAGAGCGAACCTAGAAATCCTCGTCCTCATAAAATCGTTTCCCAGTTCACAATGAAGGCGATACTTTTTACAGCGAGCCAGTATTATCTAGCTAAAAGCAACAACGGCAACACACCACCTTTCTCTTTCTGGCTACATAACAAAGTCGCATCAGCCTACTGACAGGCTATACATAGAACGAGTCTCGCATCATTGTGTATTGTTTCATATACCACGTTTATATGACCGGATTGAGAGATCGGATTGAAAAATGATTGAGTTTCGATCCAGGTTTTCGCTGTAACCGAATTGAGGGATCGAGTTAGAATTTAATCGAAAGAGGATTGAGTTTGACACTTTTCTTGTGTGCGGAGTTGTGTATGCAAGCCAAACACCCTCATTGATATTTCTTTTCTCTCTATCTGTCAAACTCAATCTTTCGACCCGCGTTTACATGCAAAAACTCAACTCGATCGCAGAAAATTTTGTGATCGGATCGAGTCAATCCTGTTTCAATCCAATTTGAGTTTACATGACACTCAACCCGAATTGAATCCGGATTCAATCCGCCATATAAACGTGGTAATACATTGGCATAGATCGAAACTTTTTTTGACAACTCGCTAGACTCGTCTTGCTCTCACGCTGCATTGTGAATCGGGCAACATTGACGTCCTTCTCAAAATGTATACATATATATGTGTATGTACGATGCCTCCTCAATAAATATATACATACAAACACACCACAGTGTAGCGATCCAGATAAACACCAGCGACACAGTCAGTCATTCGTATACGAGTATGTTCGTTTGCAAGATCGATTGAGACATAAAACAAAATAAAGGGTTGCAGCAAAACGAAATATGAAAAAAATGTGTGTATATCGAAGTTACAACACACTGTTAGGATGGTTGATATCCATGACTATAAAACTTAAAATGGTTTCATACCGAATTGATGCAACAACCCTTAGGTTTGAGAATTTTATTGTCGTTGAAAAAGTGTTCATTTTTTTATCTATATAACTTTATTACCTGTGGTCATATCCTTTTTAAAATTGTCCTTAGAAAACTTTAGGCGTTCTTTTCGGTTTTTTTTTTTTTTGTTTTCGCTTATTAATATTCACTTATAATATATATGGCTTTTTCCGGGCTACTTGACCGTTGAAATCCTGTTTTCTAAGGACTCGTCGTATTGTTTCATTACTCACTTCCTTCTTTCTTGTCTCTTTAATATAAATCTTTAGAGATTGCGATGATAATTTTTCTTAGTAAAAGCATCTCATCGTAATCATCTAATTTTCTTCCTTGTCTTAATCTGCTCACATTAAGGACTGGATTTTAATTTTTAAATAGCGAAATGATATTGTGCAATATTGAATGACTTCTCTTAACAATCTTAGCGATTTCCCGAACAGATTTACCATCTTCGTGATGTGACAAAACCAACTTTCTCATCTCACCGATGTTTATTGTCCGCTTGATGCCATTTTGGTCCGTACTAAAAAACAACTTACAACAAAATGATTTAAATCCAGCCAAAATACTTCAATAACTCGGCATTTGCATTTCAAATGGGAAGTTACAGTCATTTTACACAGAAAAGTACGAACAATAGGTACTGTCCGATTATGCGTGAGAGGAGAAATACGCATATTGTTTTCGTTAATTTTGTTTTTCTTTTTTATTTGAAATGTAATTTTTTTTTATAAAATAAATTTGTACAATTTAGTGAAATAATATGTACATAAATTGTTAAACTCAGTACACATTTGTTTTGAGAAAATGAATATCAAACTTTTTATTATCAGTGTCCGAATAGTCTTGAGAGGCACTGTACATCATCTGAGTTTCAAACCAGTAGGTTTAACATGCAAGATGAATAGTAGTAGATTTGTGGCACCAATTTTTGGCAACCTTTTCCGGGTTTGAGTCGCCAGATGAATAGTTTTCAAATTGCTGCGAAATAAAACAGCATATAGGGTCATCCAACAAGAGGTATCTAAATTGTGAAAATGTTGAAATAGTGAAAATTCACTACAAAAATGGTAAAAATATCGCTGAAACGTTTCGTAAAGTTTGCACTGTCTCGCACAGCTGTAGTGAATTTAATCGTCACGGTCAGGTTAGTAATGTGAAGACTCCAACTCGTGTTTGTCCGGCAAGGTCAGCTGAAAATATTGCCGTGATAGCTGAGAGTGTGACTGAAATCCCAGGTGTGTCCATTTCGAGACGATCACAGGAATTGGGCCTATCCGCAACCACTTTGCACATGGATTGCATTACCTAACGATGTTGACTGATTTTTTTTTTACCCTAAATTGATGCTATGGACGGGGATGACGTTAATTTTCAGCAAGACGGCGCCACATGCCACAAACCTGGTGAAACAATGGCTCTATTGCGTGACAAATTTCCTGGACGTGTGATTTCTCGAAATGGAAACTTCAATTGACTGCCGAGATCGTGCGATTTAACGCCATTCGACTTTTTTCCTTTGGGGCTATGTTAAAGATAAAGACGACACCAATGTTCCACGAACGATTCATGCACTAAAAAGAAATATCAGAGCTGTTATTCGCGAAATACAGCCGCAGTTATGCGAAAATGTGATGAAAAATTTCATCAAAAGAATACTAGAAACTATTTGTAAGATTTTTATGCGGGTTTATTTTTTTATTGAACGATCATTTCTAAGTTTGAGCTCAATTGGCCGAATAGTTTCGAAGTTTATCGAAAACTTACAAACAAACAGAAATAAATTTTTATATTTAAGGATTGAATCACCCTGTATATGATCACACTATCAACAGCTGATTCGATTGAGCCATGTTCGTTCGTCCATCTATATGTCAGACGTTTTTGAACCTTACATTTTGAGTTTTGCAATCGGAAGCATTTCCACGTCCATTTTTTGGAGCGTCTTAAATAAATAAAGGGCATGACTGGGTTGCACATATGTATGTACTTGCTTGTTCAGATTTCAAAGTCCAATAAGAAGCGAATAAAAAAGATTTTTTGCGCAATGCGTCAAGAACCTGAAAATATTTATTTATCATATCAATCTATACATAAAAATAAAAATGCAGTTGGTTGGTTGTTGCAAAATAGAAAAGAACCACAACTTGTCGCTCCATATGTGCTGTTTATTCGTCAAAAATATTAAAAATTCGGCCCCCTCTGCCATCCATACTCTCATTGATAATGACATTCTAGCTGTCAGCTCCTTAGACAAAGCTAATATGGTTGCTGCTCACTTTGCAGCTAACTTCACGCTGTCAGATAATGTTTTGTCTCCGCCTGAATTTGATAGTGCCGCATTTTCCAAGGGGCAAGATCACTTTCGCAATAGTACAGCTGCAGGAGTACTAAAAGTTCTTAACATATACAAATCCGCTTGTCCCCATAGTTCCGAAGAGGTGTTCTTCCACGGTGGCCAAATCTCTGTGTAAACTTCTCTTTCTATCCTACTCTTCAAGGCTCTTTTCGAGTAAATGGAAAACAGCATTTGTCCAGCCCGTCCCTAAAATAGGCGAATCTTTCTCCATATCCAATTACCGACCCATTGCACTTACGTCACTTCTTACAAGGTCATGGAAACGCTGATAAATCTTCAGCTTGTGAAATATCTCGATACATGAGAACTCCTCAATGACCATCAGTATGGTTTTCGTAGCAACAGGTCCATTGGTGATTTGACGGCATATCTCACCGAGAAGTAAAATCAACCTCTCCATCACTTCAGAGAAACTAAGATGGTTGCACTTGATATTTCAAAGGCATTTGACAGAGTTTGGCATCAGACTCTTTTGTCGAAAATGCATGTATGTATATGGCGTCTCTTCTTCAATGGTTGAAACAAGTTGCCTTGGACGGCTTCAAGTCTGCAATTAACCAAATAAGTGCTGGTGTTCCCCTCTGCTTTGTTTCCGACTCTCTTTCTTATTTTTATAAATGATCTCTTGTCTGCAACTTCTAATCCAATTTAACCCTTCCCTGATGACAGTGTACGAGTACACTCAGTTTTTCATATTCATTCCCTAACTCATATCTTTGCTCTTCGGCCGTAGAAGAGGAACGGCAAAGTGTGTTAAACACATTAAATTCCGACGTGGACAGCATAATCAAATGGGGTTCAACCAACAACTGTTTTCTGTCTCTCAAGCGAAACCAAAACCATCAACCATTGGCATGAATGGTACTTGCATGAATGAAACTGAAGTGTATCAATACTCGTAACTATCTTCGATGGAACGATCACATAATATATTCGAGGTCGCCAAAAATGCTGTAAAATGTCTAGGATTCCTTAAGCGGTACAAGAAATTACAGTCTCACATCTAGTCTGATGCACCCAGACCAGATGCACATTCCAGACAGGGTGCAAAGTTGCGCGTTAAAACTCCATACATCCACTTGAATACCGTGGAAATGCCTCGTGTTTTTCCCGATTTTATCGCATTTTTTTTTTTTATAAAAAATGTTCCAGCGAAATAGCCAGTTGCATTCCTCCCCTTCCTACCAGGCTGTGTACATATAACCTTCAAACATTTAAAACCAACGCGCTCCACGGTTCCTCTTCCCCCTTTTCACAAACGCCCGTGCTCTGAAAAAAATATAAGGGTATTCATATCCCCTTTGGCTCATATACTTATATAAAAGTATATAATACATATTTCAAATTTATGCAAAGTCAATAAGAGGTGCAAGAATTTGGATTTGTAAAAAATACATTAAAGCACCTTGCTCACAAGGCAATTTTTCCTTATGAATATGCTAAGTTATGAAGAAAGTACTGGCCGTTTCTTTCATTTCATTCTGTGGGTATTGCAGGAAAAAAATAGTGACTTGGTTCATTAACTCATTTACACATATTTATTAGCTTATTAACACAAGAAAAAGTAAGACTCTGGTTAGTTAAGAGCAAGTACCGCAAAGCACCGGGGACTGACGGGATACCAGTTGAATTCTACAAATATGGAATAATGATCTGTTAGAAATACTCACAAAGGAATTCAGGAGAATTTTTGAAAAAGGAGACATTACAATCAGCTTCCAATAGAGTGTGATTTTTCCAATCCACAAAAAAGGGCACCCCAACTAGGCAGAAAACTACGAGGCATGCCATTTTAAAACTCTGCTTTACAAATATTATTGCGTGTTTATTAAGCGTTTTCAATATTGGACTTCACAAAATGACCTTCTTAGTGAATTCCAGGCTGGGTTTCGTGAGAATTACTAAACAATAGATCAAGTCTTCATTCTTACCATTGTAGCGCAGAACTTTATCAAAGTTAAGGAAAATCTAAACATTCTTCGTGGACCTCAAAGAAGCCTTCGATACAGTGGACAGAAGTGCCCTTTTCTATAAACTGTACAAGTATAATGTTGGTCTATCAAGAAATTTTGGAAAACTCATTGGGTTGTACGAACAAATGTCGTTAGCTGGTTGAAACCGTATAAAACAGGGATGCAACCTCAGACCTCAAGCATTTGTGATGTTTATCGACAACATTTCAGAATACGTTTATGGAGGTGTTAGTATAGGTGGAACACTCATAAAAGTTTTAATATACTGTAGTATGCGAGCTACGGCTCGAGTAGATAAAACTTTATTCTGTGAGATTATTTCTTTATTTTCTAGTCTATAGAACAATTCACGTTCACACTATACTATTCTTTGCAAATTCTTTCCTTACAAGGTCTCTTTCTTCTCAAATCACTTTATCTCATTTCAATTACTTAATTCACAAATCCAAACTAATTACTTCTTCTTGTTGACTCTTAACTTTCAATCTATCACAAAACTACAACTTCGCCCATTATCACTTTTCCAATCTCTTCGTGCGGTTCGAAAACCAACTGCCTTGCCTCGATTGCCATCTGTCCTTATACAGAAGCATTTCTGATAGCCAGAAACTTCTAGCAAATTCTTCGACCACTGGAACAAGAAAATTCTGATGTAATAATTCCAAGATGACAATAATTTCTTGCGGTTATAATTCTCTCCAAATTCCGTGACGTTGTCTTAGATATTATCCGTCTCTTACCGTGGACACGAACTGTGGACACGAACCTCGAATGAAAAGACACTTCGGAATGTGTTGCATAGTTGTTGGAGCGTAGTTATTATGCTACATTATGTTACAATACCTATATGCAGATGATTTGGTGTTAATTACGGATTCACCAGAGAGCAGACAGGGAATGATAAATCAGCTACAAAAATACTGTGAAGAGTGGATACACACAAAAATCCAACCAATGGTTTTTAGAAAAGGAGGAGGAAGGTATGGAAGAAATTAAAAATGCAGGAAGTAGAAACAGTGAGAATGTATAATTATCTGCAGTAACATGAATATGAAACATTATTTTAAGAAGAAGCTTGCATCAGCTAACACAGCCGTAAGTGCAACATAAACATAATATCCAGGCATTTTCTAAATCAATAATGTTTTGTAGAGCCCAAGTATGGGGCTGTAGGCCTTACGATACAGTAAAAAACTACTTCGGCTTTTCTTAAAACAGGTGTTCAAACTAGCAAAGTGTACACCAAACAACATGTTAATCCCGCCATTATTTATGGAGACATTGCAACTTAATTTCAACCACATTTTGAGAACCATGTCTTTGGACGGAGAAGGGTTGATTAAACGTACGAGTATAGCAAATCATGTTATAGAGGCGAAAATATTGTTTTATGAGGAATGGAAGTCACTAGCAGAGTTCTGTGGATGCACTTTGAGAATAAGTACCGAAAATAACACAATTTACTTTCGGCGGTCGATGAGAGAATGCTCGTAGACAGCACTAAAAATGTGACAGGCACTAAAAATGTAAAAGTCTAAATCACAATCTATGTGAAAACATTTACTTCAAGGAAACGTACTCTAACGATACACTATCTACAGTTTTCAAGGCCATAGGTGAAATTATAAACTTAAACTTTATCCCGCATAGGGAAGTCTTACCAATCGATTGCTCTCTGTGCAACTTACAAGAGAGGGAGAACGTTTATCATTTCTTGGATAGGTGTCTTGCTCTAAGCGAGTTCAGACTTCAGTTTTTTTGGGAAACAAATTTTGGATGAATTGGAGGTGAGAATCATTTTGAATGGCACAGACTATTATAAACTGGACAACTATTGTCAAAATATATTGAATATTGAAAAATCTTTTTAAATACTTTTAAAAACTTCATCAAACTTGGGAAGACGGCTTTAAGTGATGTCCTAAAATAAACAATAAAATAATGTTCTATCTGTTAGCTTATGCTACTAGTACGTATCTGTATAAATATGGCCCTTAATCTGATGATGAGATCTTAATTATGCATAGCTGGCGACAAACAATTTAAAGTCAATGTCTTTTTTCAATCGCTACTTCATTATCTTATACTGCGATATTATGTCGCAAATAAATTGAGGCAATTCCTTTCTAGCAATGAATATCAATTGCGTCATCTTTTTGATTAATGTCCGATTCTGTTTGCAGACAAAAAGTTAAGAACTCGCTTTTAGTCAAACAAATGTTACTTTGTCTTAAACAAATTTATCCAAAAATTATCCTTATGACAAATTTTCAGTGCTTGATGCCTCTAAATCCACCATAACATTACGAAAACATAATCGCACCTAGTGTACCCAAGACAACCAAAGCGATACGAGTATAAAAAATAGAAAAGACTTACAAAAACTCCATAAAACTTTCCGCCATTCTAAGGAAACTTTACAAATTACTCACCGGGATACACTCTCGACGAAAAACAACTGTGTTATCGTTTCATTTTATCCACATCTGGTATATATTCTGTCTCAGAGTTTGTGGCCCACAAAAAAAAAAAAAAAAGAAGAAGAAAGTTCGGAAAACAAATGTCCCTTAATTCATTTGTGTCTTACATCATCAAACTGCGTCCCAAGGAGCCATTTCACTTTAATATCTTTAAAACCGAAACTACAAATCCACCGAAACGTAGTTCTTTATAAAACCGAAGGAAACGCAAATAGAATAAGAAGAAATCACCCATCCTTTGAAAGTTCTCTTCTCCTTCTGTCTGTGTTGAACGCAGCCCGTTCAGGGTAAGTTACGATGTCCTTTTTACTGTGAACGTAAAATGTATTTAAGCGAAAATATTTTCCTCGCCATTCCTTGCAAGTAAATGAGATAAAACAAAAGCACAAGTTTACAACTATCGTAGGATATATCCTTTATATAATTTATGTTAAACGAAAGCATGAATGGATTCATCACTTTGTTGCAAGTTAGAAATCTAGAAATAGTATGACACTCTTGTGTCATCTGTATTTCACCTTGGTTGTGCTATTAACGAATGTACTTCTTGAACTATCCCGTTTTATGACAATCTGTATAAAATATTGTTTAGGGAGCGGTTTTATTGTCATGCTTCTTCACTCCCCTTATAGTTTTCCTTAGGGTAAAGAAAACAAAGTTGATGCTAAGGATCCAAACAGTTTGCTCGCAAGCCATAAACATTCAGAAAATTTTTTAAAATGCCACGCCCACATTATGTGCGAATTTACTTGGTGGGCATCAATTGTGTAAACTTGGGTTATGAGACGCGTAAACTTTGGTGACTGCTCGTAAGCCACAGCTTACGTTCGTCCTATAAGTTTTGTAAATCCTTTTGTGTTGGCAAAGTTTCTTTTCCACAAAGACCAAATTTGCCAAAGTGACCGGACACTCACGTATAACACAATGCTAAATCCATGTTAGTTCTGAATTTCAATTAAAAGAATGGTGACAGAGCCAAATTGGCTTTAGACAGGGAAGTCTATAAGACCAATTTGGGCAGTAGGTCAAGAAGGCCTAACAAAGCTCCTGGGTTTTTTTGTTAATAGAAAAACATGATATCATACTCAAAATTGTATCCTCTACAACCTCACATTTTTTATGTGACAATTTTTACTTGCATCTTTAGGGCAAGTATTTGTTTCGTGAAAACGTTCGACCTCGAGATTTTGATCAATTCTGTCTCTCTGGCTGTCTGTCATATCTGGGTTATGACTACACATAATTCGAAGCGAAATCTAAATTTTTACTCTAACCTCAAAATTAACTACACTTCACTAATGGCCGATGTTCAAAAAAAGATGATTTTGTCGAAACCAGCTTCAACGATTCTATTTAAATTTGTTGTAAGAGGTGGGCTGAACATATAAGTCGTTGGGAAAAGTGTATATACTTAGAAAAGTTTTAAAAATAAATTGTTTCATCTTTAATGCACATAAAAAAAAAAAAAAAAAGATTTACAAATGAACATAACTTTACTTGTTTACGTCACTCGCTATGAATTTAGCAGGGTTACGATGATGACATTCATGATTATATCAGTATAAAATAAAGTTCAAAGCTATTTTGTGTCTACAAAAATTGTATAACATTCTTCAATTATGCTCTGCCGGGACATTTTTTCCTTTTTTTTGTAAAATGAATGGCATTTTGGCCGCAATGTTCCAAGATGACGGCTTGAGCACGACTTTCTTTTTGAGAAAGTATAAAATTTCAACAAGAAGACTAGGAAGAATATGTGCACAAGTTCAATTGTATGATTTTTTTTTTTTTTTCAAAACTCCCTTTTTTGCATATAACGAATATCTTCATAGCACTTTACGATTTGCCAAATATTCGGTATGCCATCTACGGCAGAATTTGAAGAAAATCGTTACCTAGCAGTTTTCGAGAAAATAAAATTTGTAAAATACGAGGGTGGATCAATAAGTCCCTGAAAATTAACACAAATTGTGTCGTCACCTTAAATTTATTTTTTTTTTTTTTTTTTTGTCAAGAATCATCTTTCAAAAGAACGCACCCAAATTTTCAGACAGATCTGTCAAATAGTTTTGTTGTGGCAGTCATTTTATATAGACGCCTACTAGCATTTTCGTTAAAATGGAAAAAAGTGAATTTCGAGTGCTCATTAAACACAATTTTTTGCGAGAAAAATTACCACGCAAACCAAACAAAAGCTTGACAAATATTATGGGGACTCTTCAGCATCGATTGGAACCATTCACCACTAGTTTATTCAATTTTGGTGTCACCAGGACAACTCACCGGCGCACAAGTCCGCAGTCGCAATGGCGAAATTGCATGAGTTAGGCTACGAACTCCTCCCTCATCCAGCATATTCCACAGATTTAGTTTCCTGCGACTATTTCTTGTTTCCAGACATGAAGAAATGGCTCGGAGGTAAGAGATTTGGGTCGAATGAAGAGGTCATCGCTGAAACAAACGCTTATTTTGAGGGGCTTGAGAAATCGTATTATTTGGAGGGCATCAACAAATTGGAGAAACGTTGGATGAAGTGTATATAGCTAAAAGGAGACTATGTTGAAAAATAAAATGTTTTTAAACCGAAAAGGGTGTTCCTTATTTAATTTTTCAGGGACTTATTGACCCACTCTCGTAGTCCCGCACTAAATAGGTATTCCGTTATTTTCTGGGTTGAATTTAATTATTAAGCTTCAAATTGTGACACGATAGAGAGAAAAAATGAAATTTTAATAAAACCATCCAGTCCTCTATACTAGATATACGAGTATAATATAATTAATCAAAATCTCGAAATATCATAAAAGCGAAGTACAAAGTTCCCGAGAAGATTTTGATTTTAACAACAGAATTTAAGTAGATCCTCTACGATCGTATTAAAGTGGCAGTGTTGACCAAAATTGGCTCTTCAGTCAACACGTTAGGAGTTTTGATAGCTGAATTTGATTCTACAGCCCACCTAGAACGTAGGTTCCTAGTAGTCGCAGAACCTTTTGATCTTCGTCTGCCATACAGCTGCCTGCTATCCGTTTTCTTCAGTGGCATAGAGGCTTCCACCCTATATAACTATCCAGGATATATTAAGTTAGATACACAGTTTGTAACATAGAAAAATAATAACGATATACCCCTAAAGGGATATGTATTTGTGATCAGCATCAAAATTTATGTCAATCTAGCCATGTCCGTCCTTCCGTCCGTCCATTTTAAACTAGGCACATAAAATTTGGTATATAAGCTTTTTGGAAGTCAAAATTCGCCCACAGACACGCCCACTTTTAAAGAAATGATGATTTTCTTATTATTTTCGCTAGAAATTGAAAAAATATTGTCTAGATAAAATATATAGACGTTGACTTTCCCTACATTTCATCTATACATTATACATGGCCACGCCCACTTTTAGAGGCGTATATTTAGACATATATTGCCTTTTCAACGCTATTTACGGTGATCGTTAAGCCTTATTATGAATATCTTATCAGAATCCGGGAACTTCGGTTACAAATTTTGGGAGCCACGCCCACTTTCTGCGAAAAAAAAGTTTCTTAAAAATCGTAGAAATATCCTCGGTATAGAAAGATATAATTAATTTCTGGGGGGGAGTTAAGAGATAAAGAATAGTGTATCATACGATCCGTTCTAGACGAATTGTTTTACCTAATTTTTCACACAATTTCTTAATGTCTCTCTTTTAGGAGTAGCTTTGCAGATTCCTTCATTGTATTGAGTACAGCTTTGCCACTGCCCGTCTTGCTTGGTCCTATCAATATTGCAATTCTTACGTTCTTCAAATCTCACAAGAAGGCGTCATTTTGCCTATTTGTAAATCTGACGGTATAACTCCCCCACTGTCCAGGTTGTGTGGAGCCATTTTACCTGTTCTTACTTGCTCTAAATTGGATTTGTACAGCATCCAATTTTTTAATTTTTTGTATTGTGGTGATTTTACAAAAATTCCATTCGAAAAAATGACCTCACATTATAATTTGAGCTCTGCTTAAAGTACTTTGCCTCAGAACAACCAAGCCCGACTTCACCTCGAAAACAAAACCATTTTTCCCTTTTAATTTCAATAAAAACGCAAACTACATACATACGGACTCAATGTCCTGTAAAATAAGCCAAAAAAAAAAATCCATTTTCTCCTCGTCCTGAAGGTAAATAGCATCAAGAATCACCTAAGTGCCGTATACCACAGAGTATGCAATAAAACTTTCATAAAAGGAAAACAATATAATGGAAAATTCATTTTTTCTTGCGACAGTAAAGTGTATCCTAGTGTTGAAGATGAAAGGAAAATAAATGCAGACAAGACATATACCCCTACGATATGAATGTTCCCAGGACGTAGCCAAACACAGGTGCCGCACGTTCAACGAATCAAATATTAAAGAGCATAAACGCCTGATGATGTCGCAGTAGCCTCATCAGAATAGCCGTCATCGTCATTCATTTTCCAACTTTGCAATTTAGTGTTACGATGACAATGGCAGAGCAGAGAGGGAGCGAGTGTAAAATTCACACATACTCGTACCTAGTCATACTCGTTTTCAGTTTTATACTTGAGATCCTATTCAGAGTGCTGCCTTGCCTCCTTCCTTCACAAGATCTAACACTCCCCAGATCCAGTGGAGGAAAGACGAACGAAAAAAAAACGAGATTCCATTTCGATACATCGTTACCGCCACCTCATGTTGAAACAAGGATGTTCAACAGTGACAATAAAAACAAAACTTATTCGAAAGGAGAGGGTCACACAAAAGCATACGCTCTTTGTTCAATTGAAATGGTGAAAGCTTAAGCCTGGGCCTGAGAGTGTTTATATAACTATATGTGCGTGCGTTCCATTATGGCTGCATCATAAAACATAGCACAAAGGTAAATGCACACACATTTTTGTGGGTTATTTGCACGCCGTTAGTGGTATCTCAGAAAGGAAAACTGGAAGGACTGAGTAGACGATGAAAAAAAAAACAAAAAAAAAAAAAACCTTTCCTTAAGTGCTCTGTGCGAACAGTAGGTTTTTTTTTTATTACCCTATTGAAGGGAATTCTTCAAAAACATTCTGAATACTTGGGATCATTCAAACACATTTGGCTCTTTCATCCACTTTAAGGCACAAAGCATTCCATCAAAAGCCCTCTCTAGCCCATTTTCAAGCAATTTTTGTGTAGGTTTTTGCAATATATGCACCTGAAGATAGGATGAGACTGGCAACAATGGTTTTGCGTTTTATTAGTGATAGATGGTAGTATTTGATATGGATGGTTCGATTGGGTTCAATCACTCCCTGCAGCTGTAAGTGATCCATCCAAAAACTTCAGAGAACCATTAAGATCTTTTGCTGATGAGATCCAATTAGACAACACCAAGGCATTGATATCGTTTATTTTCACTTATTGCCAAAATGGCCAACTTACAATCAAGTTTAAGGTCTGTCTGAATCAGTGTTTCCCAACTTTTTTCATTCCACATAATTATTTGATTTTTCTTTAATAATTTTCAGTGCAATGGACCGGTACAATCGCAGTTTTTTTGTGCAGTGTGATGCCTGTCCCTCAGTTTCGTCTTCAAGATCCACATTACCACATTACCCGATTCTAGTGAACTATCTTTTTAAGGTACAAACATCCACAGTACTTGTCCCAAAATTGTTTATACACTTTTCTGGCTAAAATAGAAGAATTAAGAAAACGGAATAAGATTTCAAATGCGCGGATTGAGTGCATTGTCAATCAATTAATCTTTGTGTGTTTAATGGAAACGTTCATTTCGCTTAGCATAATAATCAAGAAAATAGCAATAACAAATATTAAAAGTGATTTTATTGCTTAATATTCTTTACCACTTAGAACTGGGTTTCAAATGTTAGGTTTAAATATAGGCTCCACTATCTTTGTACAAATATACTCGTACATCTGTAGACTGAGTTACGCATGTATTACGATTAAACAAACACTGTTTCTATGTCAGCAATTCAATATCCAAATTCGTTGGGTAATGGTAACCAGAACATTCGGGCCCCCTTTGAGAACCTTCGCGCCTGATAGTTATTTTTGTGTCATAGAGTACCACCGGACTTTTTTAGAGTATAAGTTAACGCAACATAATATGCAGGCAAATCCAACACATGCCGTTAACGCAACATAATATGCAGGCAAATCCAACACATGCCGCATTCAAGTCATCGGGTCAGCAAGTCTGCTGAACTAAACACCGCCACACCGGTCATCAAATGCCAACGTCAGCAACGTTCCCACGATCGACGCGCTCCTTACATCAAGGTGCCAAATTGCAGTGACAGCGTTTATTAGGTATTTAAGGTAGAGATAAGTTATTCATGTTGTTCAGTTCATTTTAAGAGGCAGAACCTCTGCCAGTTTAAGAAATAAATATAATTTTTTTAAAGTAAATGAATTAACCGTAATTTAATTGGCGCCCGAGCAGGGACATAGGTATCGCGTTTGAAAGTAGAAGCCCTAAAGTAGCGCAATTTTCATTCGTGAGTTTAAAATCGATTAAGCCCTTAAGTAGTGCAAAAAAAATCGTATACTGCCTATGTCCCGGAACCCGTCGCAAACGCAGAGTGATTATAGTGCCCTTAAGTAGTGCCAAAACATTCAGTGTCGAAAAAAAAGACCCTCAAGTAGCGTCGAAAGAAAAAAAAGGAAGAAGACCCTCAAGTAGTGTCGAAAAGAAAAAGAGACCCTCAAGTAGTGTCGAAAAAAAGGAGACCCTTAAGTAGTGTCGCGAAGGACTTAGTTGAAAAGCAAGGTAGCAGTAAGGTGTAGTGTAAGACAACAGGGGTGTGGAAAATTCAAGGGCCCCCTAGTAGTGAAAACAAACGGGAAGCAGCAGCTAGCCGCCACCACCCACATCATATTATTGTAAGATCTAATTATTGCAAATATTAATAACATATTATATAATATTAAATTTTCTTAATTTGACGTGAAAATACTTTAAATTATATTGTTCTGTAGTGAAAATATCTTGAATTTACCTTAATTATCTTGATTTGTCTTAAATTTATCCTGACTATCTTGACATCTCGTTAAAATGACTAACGAAAATATCGTAAGACCTTCCGTTCTCGAACAAGCTGCCGCTCAGGCTGCTCAAGTCGCTCAAGCCGCACATGCTGCTCAAGCGAATCAAGCCTCAACTCCTTCTGGAAGACCCAACGAAAATCCTGTCATGAATCCCCCACTCCAATCTCTCATTAGTTCTATGATACGCGAAGCTCTGAATACTGAGGGCCGCGCTCTAATTCATTCAATCTTAAACCCGTACGCGGATCAATTCACGGGAATTGATCAAACCATTTCACCAAACCAGAATATTAATGATCTCGATAAAATCCCGGATGTAGTACGTAGCCTACGCGAATTCTCTGGTAATCCAGGTGAATTTAGCTCATGGCGTAAAAGCGTAGAACGTATTTTAAAAATCTACGATTCCATCAAAGGATCGGCAAAGTATTTTGGTATATTAAACACTATAAGAAACAAAATAATTGGAAATGCAGACCACGTCCTGGAGTCTTACAATACTCCATTAGACTGGAACTGCATATCCCGATGCTTAACTCTGCATTATGCAGACAAGCGTGATTTGGGTACTCTAGAGTACCAAATGACGGCGTTGGTACAGGGTAACACGTCCATTCAAGAATTCTACCAATCGGTGTATTCGCACCTTTCACTCATACTTAATAAAATTGCATGCATGGATGTCAGTGCCGAATCTCTAAATTTGCTCATGCAAACCTATAGAGATAAAGCCCTTGACACCTTCATTCGAGGACTGAAAGGCGACCTTCCCAGACTTTTGGGAATGCGAGAACCTGTAGATCTACCCCAAGCATTGCACTTGTGTTTGAGGTTAGAAAACCAAAACTACCGCTCGCAGTACGCCATTGCAAGCAGCCATAATAGGAGGATAAATCATCCGGAACCACCACCAATTCCAGCAAGACGAGTAATCTCCAATCCAGTCCAAAATCGTCAACCATTTTACCCAGAATTGACTCATTTTGTACAACCACAGAGACAACAAGTGGCACCCCAATACAATGCAAGGCCCATTCCACTTCCGAGGCCCCAGAGACAGTTTGCACCACATCAACATCAGCAACAACAATATCAACAGCAACGTCCACAATTCTTTGCTACTCCAAGGCAACCACCACCAGAGCCTATGGATGCAGAAACAATCCGTACGAACAAGGTCAATTACATAAACAGACCGCGAATGGAGAATTGGCCTCCGGCACCAAAACGACCATCAGCTCCTCAATCTCATCAAGTCCATCCTACCAAGATGCAAAGAAACTTTCATCTGGGTACTATGACAGAAGATGCGGAATTCAACCAATATGAAGAAGCACAAGCCGACATGAACAACGTGACTGAATATGGCGAGTCTTTCCAGGAGTATATCGAAATGACTCAACCGGAAATCACCAGCTCAAATAATGTCACGGAACTAAGCGACATACATTTTTTAGACTAAGTGACTCTTCGCTGCCGTATTTCGAATGTGCAACGAAGAGTGGAGATATTCTGAAAATCTTGATTGACACGGGATCCAATAAAAATTATATACAGCCGTCTTTAATAAATAAACCCTTACCAAACGAAAAACCATTCTGTTGTAATTCCATTGGTGGTAACGTTCAAGTAACTCACCATACTTTTATTAGTCTTTTTGGTCTCGAAAATATTAAACACAAATTCTTTCTCATGCCAAAATTAAAATCTTTCCATGCGATCCTTGGAAATGATAGCTTGAAGAATCTCTCGGCTGTCATTCACGCAAAGGATAACTACATGCTTGTTAATAATCAGTTAAAAATACGCATTAAACAGATGGCTTCGCAATCTGTGAATACTATAAATATCCGAACCGATCATATGTCTTCAAAACAAAAAGCTTCTATTGATAAAATCGTGCACGACTTTCCCAAACTTTTCGAAGAACCAGAGGAAAAACTCGCTTACACAACAAGAGTAAAAGGCGAAATCAGAACAACATCTGATTCACCTGTATACACCAAATTTTACCCATATCCTATGTCCCTTAAAAGCGAGGTTGAAGAACAAATAAAGCAGCTTCTCAATGATGGAATAATTAGGCCTTCACGGTCCCCATACAATTCACCAGTATGGATAGTGCCAAAAAAAGCTGATGCTTCTGGTAAGAAGAAATATCGGGTCGTAATAGATTATAGGAAGCTAAACAGCATTACTATCCCGGATCGATACCCGATTCCCCAAATTAACGAAATCCTTGCACATCTCGGCGATAATAAATTTTTTTCCGTTATAGACTTGAAAAGTGGGTTCCATCAGATCCCCTTAAAAGAATCTGATATCGAAAAAACAGCATTCTCTATCAATAATGGAAAATTCGAGTTTCTTAGGCTTCCATTCGGTCTCAAGAATGCACCGGCCATATTTCAAAGTACGCTTGACGACATTCTTCGTAACCTCATCGGTAAAATATGCGATGTCTACGTAGATGACATAGTCATTTACAGCAAGGACGAAGCTACGCATGAACAAAATATTCGGAAAGTTTTTCAAACATTACATGATGCAAATATGAAAGTTCAACTGGACAAGTGCGAATTCTACAAACAAGAAGTAGAATTCCTGGGTTTCGTCATTTCGCCTAACGGCATTAAAACCAATCCGGTAAAAATCAAAGCAATCCAAGACTTTCCATATCCGAATACCCTGAAGGAACTTCGCTCTTTCCTGGGCCTGTCAGGGTACTATCGCCGCTTCATTAGGGACTACGCCAAGCTGGCCAAACCCCTAACAGCCCTCTTAAGGGGGGAGGATGGACGATTGTCCAAAAACATTTCAAGCAAGAAACTTATCCATTTAGACAAATCCGCCAAAACAGCTTTTAAAAAAATCAAAAACACATTAACATCGGAAGAAGTTGTACTCGCTTACCCAGACTTCACAAAACCGTTCGAATTAGTAACTGATGCTTCTAACTATGCCCTTGGTGCTGTATTGTCACAAGGAGATAAGCCCATTATGTTCATATCTAGAACATTAAGTAAAACAGAAGAAAGCTACGCAGCCAACGAAAAGGAAATGCTAGCTATAATATGGGCACTTAACAACTTCAGAAATTATCTCTACGGGACAGCAAAAGTGATAATTCATACTGACCACCAACCCCTCACCTATTCCCTGAGCAATAAAAACAATAACTCTAAACTGAAAAGATGGAAAGCTATTTTGGAAGAGTACAACTACGAATTAAAATATAAACCTGGCAAAACAAACGTAGTTGCAGACGCACTTTCCAGACTTCCCACCGGAACCGAAATAAACTCCCTTACTCCAACAATACATAGTGATGAGAGTTCATCACATGGGCTGATATTCAGCGTTGAATCGCCTATCAATGTATTCAAAAATCAAATATTCCTCAATACGGGTAATACAAGCAATTACGAGTTTCGCATAGTTTTTCCCACATATCACAGGCATATTATAACTGAACAATCCTACACAACTGATAAACTTATTGAAATTCTTAAGGCCAGACTGAACCCTACAGTTACCAACTGCATAAATACGGAAGAACGAATCCAGGGAATGATCCAAGAAATTTACAGAAATAATTTTGCGAATTATCGTGTAAGATTCTCCCAAGCAATTGTAGAAGACGTAACAAGTGAAACTAGACAAGAAGAAATCATCATTACCACCCATCAACGTGCTCATAGGAATGAACGAGAGAATAAACAGCAAATTCTCGAAAAATTCTATTTTCCCGGAATGTCGCGAAAATTAAAAAGAATAATCAAACTCTGCTCTATTTGCAAAGAAAACAAATATGACCGTCACCCCGATAAAATTGAAAGTCAGGCAACTCCAATTCCGACTTATCTTGGACAGATTATTCATGTTGACATTTTCTCAACCGAAGGCAATTTAGTGTTAACATCACTTGATAAATTTTCTAAATACGCCCAAGTCAAGAAAATACAATCTAAAGCTATTGAGGATGTTAGGCAACCGCTAAGAGAACTCATATTTGCCTATGGAATACCGAAGACTATAGTATTCGATAATGAGAAGTCTTTCAATTCCTCACCAATTATATTCATGCTTAAGAACGAATTTGGCATGGAAGTATTCACAACACCCCCATATACGAGCACATCGAACGGCCAAGTCGAACGATTTCATTCGACTCTTGCTGAACTTATGCGTTGCATTGGAAAGGAACAAGTACATAGATCCTTCACGGAATTACTTGAAACTGCAGTTAATGCCTATAATTTCACGATACATTCGGTAACACGTAAGAAACCAGTGGACATATTTTTCAGTAGGAACATAGAACCCCCTCAAATTGACAAGATTCGTTCGGAAGTGAAAGCCAAACTAGAAGACAAACAACAACATGACTTGACCTATCACAATAAAGGGAAACCCCCAATCAAAGATTACTCAACAGGAGAAATAATTTATGTCAGAAAAAATAAGAGAGTAGGATCAAAACTCTCTCCAAGATATTCAAAAGAAGTTGTTAAAGAAAACAATAAAACTACCGTTCTCACCCAATCAGGAAAGGTAGTTCACAAATCTCACATAAAATCCTAATCTCAAACTTTCTTTCCAGACTTTTACTGACTGACTGTTTAGGAGACGTGCAAATACTGGACTACACGAACGCAAGACTAGTGGCTATTAACACCGGAACATCTAGAATACAAACCGGAACTTACAAACTAATTCATGAAATAGACTTATCCGTATATCCGCAAGCCTTAAGTAACATAGAATCGTACATGAGAGAAAACCTTATAACTTCCCATCCCAGTTTCTATCTTCTATCTCAAGAAATCTCATCTATTAGATCAATCCTTTCACGTTTAATCCCCAATCAGCATAAAGCTAAAAGATCGCTTGACTTCATTGGAAGCGCTTGGAAGTTCATAGCAGGCACTCCCGATAATCACGACTTCGAGATAATCAAGGAAAAAATAAATAACGCACTTGAAAATAATAATAAACAAATTGTTATAAATAACCTTTTAGTCAATAAAATCGAAGATATAATAAATAAAACAAATTCCATAAGTAAAATTGTAAAAGAAAATACAAATGTAATAGAGGAAATTGTTTTCAGTATAAAATACAGATTAGATATAGTAAAAGATGAAATAAAAAATATTATGTACGCTTTACATTGGGCAAAAGCCAATATTATAAACTCTTATATTTTATCAAGAAATGAAGTAAATGTAATCGAAAAAATAATAAATAATAAAGGTATATTATTCAAAGATATAGAAGAAGCAATGGACTTCTCAGAAATAAAAGTAGCTTTTAATAATTCTGTACTATTATACATTGTAAGCCTACCTACAGTTAATGAAAAAATATGTAATAAGTTAAATATTAAACCAGTAAAGAAAGAAAATAAAGCAATCAAAGTTGAATTTAATGAAATTTTAAAATGTGAAAATGAAATATATGGTATAAATGTCAATTGTAGGACAGTAAATAAGTTTTCAATCTGTAACAAAAACAATGTAATCAATTTAAGTAACACTAGTTGTATACCAAATTTATTAAATAGCAAAATAGCGAACTGTACTGCAATTAATGGCCAACACATCCCAGACCTTGAAGAAATATCATCTGACATCATTTTTCTAAACCAGTACGATGGAGAAATCATAATCGACGATGAACCGGTTGCCCTCAATGGCACATTCCTGATTAAATACTACAACAGCAGCCTACAAATTGGAAAAAAAACATTCAAATCTTTCGAGTCAACGCATCTCAACCCTCTCCCAGCCATCCTGCAACAAACGTCAGCACAGCACCACGAAGTGGAAGAAACGTTATCGCTGGAGCTTATAAAAGAATTACATGCAAACAACACCCGCTACATTCAACTCTTGAGGACAAAAGTGGAAAATAGGACAGTAATGAGCATTGGAGTCTGTCTACTATTCGCACTCGTCATCATCATAGCCATAGTCTTCAGAAAAACAGTAGCAAGTACCAAATCAACGCTCAGCACCATCAACGCAGACTCACAGACCAAATCCCCACCAACATCTCCACCATCACCTTTACCAGCACCTTCACCATCACCTGTTCCAAGGGCTACAACTTCCCGCATAAGCCAGATACCATTCTTCTAAGTAAACGAGGACGTTTACTCTTAAGGGCGGAGGAGTTAACGCAACATAATATGCAGGCAAATCCAACACATGCCGTTAACGCAACATAATATGCAGGCAAATCCAACACATGCCGCATTCAAGTCATCGGGTCAGCAAGTCTGCTGAACTAAACACCGCCACACCGGTCATCAAATGCCAACGTCAGCAACGTTCCCACGATCGACGCGCTCCTTACATCAAGGTGCCAAATTGCAGTGACAGCGTTTATTAGGTATTTAAGGTAGAGATAAGTTATTCATGTTGTTCAGTTCATTTTAAGAGGCAGAACCTCTGCCAGTTTAAGAAATAAATATAATTTTTTTAAAGTAAATGAATTAACCGTAATTTAATTTATATATTAGATAAAACATGCAGTCGTAATTATAAGGCGTTAAGGCTTGCATGTTTATCGTTAATACGAGAATCAGGTGAGCGCCTTTGATGGCTGCAGAACATTGTAGGGGCTTAATGGAGTCTCTATGGAGTCTATATATAAGAATTTTCTGCATTTTTTGTAAGTTTGGATCCTGGATTCAGTTTCATAATTAAATTTAAAATTATTAATTAATTATTATATTTTCGTCTTGTAAATGTCTACAGATTTACCACTGACAATTTGACACATTAACGAGGTCAACATATGCGAATATCGAAGAATTATACTTCCATTATCACACATGCGTCAATGCGATAAGAGTGTTGCTTTGATTTCACGCAGCAAAAGGTTATATTTCGCGTGTTTACCTGAGCTACGACTCAATTTCGATCGAACTTTATTGGTTCTGGTATGAATAGGATCAGTGGTTTTAGAGGGACATGCAGATTTATTCTATGTCGTACGTTTATTCACGAGAATTTCTGCAGAATATAGAACATGAAAGTTAGCTAAAACATACCAATATATAGCTACCGAAATAACTATATTTAAGTACTGACTTTCCGGTAAATTGTATCGAAATTTAGCATACTATATATTATTTAAAGAAATTATTTTGTAAAATAGCAGCCATTATTCATGTACTAAAGGGTGTTTTCTTTAGGAGGTTTTTTTTCAATATGGCAACACTCAGGCAGCTTATAGTTAATCTGACAGCTGACACCATCTTTTATTGAGTATTGTTTGGCAAATCATCATGTAGACATATATCGGAGCAGCGTTTACAAATTGTGGAAATTTATTTCAAAAATCAGTAAAAGAATGTTCATAGAGCGCTAAGTCTTATGGTCAATATAATCGACCAACTGAGTCGACTATTTGCAAAAAAACAATTGAAAAATTTCGTATTACGTTTACTCTTTTGGACTTCAAGCCACCAACATGCACAGAGTGCGCACAGATGGATATATCGACGCCGTTGAAGCCAGCGTTGAGGAAGATCCTAATTCATCGATTCGTCATCATGCGCAAGGACTTGGCCTGTGTCCATCTACTTTGTGGAAGATTTTTTTATACGCTTACCAAATTCAATTGGTATAATAACTGAAGCCGAACAATCATCGTTTGCGTCAGTGAGTTCAGTGATTGGTCGCTTGAACCGTTGGAAGTCGATCCATTTTTTTACCGTCAAACTTTGTTCAGTGATGAGGTTCACTTCTGTCTCAGTGGCAAAATGATCGGATTTGAAGTGAGGAAAATCCAAAGGTAATCTATCAGCTACCGATGTAACCCAAAAAATGCACTGTTTCGTGAGGCACGCCCTCAAATGCTTGAAAAAATGGTCGAAAATTGCAGCTCCAGGATGCAGTTCCTGAAATGCTCTCGTGGTGGCCATATGCCCGAAATAATTTTTCATGATTAATCCCATAAAATTATTTATCGAATAAAAAGAACCTTGGCTCATTTGCTCAACTTGTGTGTTTTATTTCAATTTGAAATCCTATAGTTCTTTAAAAAAAACAACTTTTGGTATGGTTTTCTATACCGATATTTATATACAGTTGTGTTCACGAAAATAGCAGTAGTCCTAAAATAAGACAAAAGTGTTTATATTATTCAAATTATTATTTTTTTTAATTAGCAATGTATAACAAATTAAAGTATTTCATACTTATATTCTTAAAAAAATACCAAATGATTATGTATTGTTTTTTTTAAATATACATAAAAACGAAAATGATATTTCGAGGTTGATCATAAAAATAGCAGTGCGTAGTACTTTATTGTATCTAGAAAACATTAGTAGAAAACTAAATTAAGAAATCGATAGAAATTCATAAATTTGTATAGCTTACGATTAGTACTTTGTGGCATAGCCTTTGTTTTTTATGACCGCGATACTTCTCCGTTGCATGGAGTCCACCAAATTGTGACACCTTTCTTCTGGTATAGCTTGCCATGAGTCTCGCACTACTTCCCACAATTCTTTGGCATTTTTCGGTTTTCGCTCATGGACGGCATTTTTAACATCGCCCCAGAAGATTTCGATGGGGTTAAGGTCAGGCGATTGTGCGGGCCACTCCATAACAGATATTCTTTTCTCTTCGAACCATGATTTTGCTCGTTTTGCCGTGTGTTTTGGGTCATTGTCTTGTTGGTATACCCAAGCATTTCTTCTTCAGTATACGGCAACATAACCTCGTCGAGAATTTTTACATATTCTGCCCCATCCATTATGCCCTTGATAGGATATATAGGCCCAAACCCATAGTATGAGAAGCAGGCTCATATCATGAGCTTTGTACCTCCATGCTTAACAGTCTTTACTGTATACCGGGGATCGTTTGCTGCATTTTGGGGTCTTCTACTCCCGACGACCCTTGGACCTAAAAAGAACGATTTTGCTCTCATCGTTCCAGAGAATATTCCTCCATTTCTCCTTTGGCCAATCCCGATGCGCCTTTGCGAATGCCAATCTTCTTGCCACATGTTTTTTTCGTTAAAAGTGGCACTTTGCGAGGACTGCGGGCTGGCAGTTTAGCTTCCAGCAGGCGTGTTCTTATCGTGACAGCGCTCACAGAGAGTTGGAGTTCGTCCTTTATTTTGCTGGAACTTACTGACGGATTCTGCTTTGCCAACTGTATAATTTTTCGGTCAGTTCGCTTAGTGGTCGTTCTTTTGGGACCTCGAGTTTCGGGCTTATTTTCCCATTTCAGAGCATTACTCACCATTTTAGCGGAACATCCCATAATATCTTGGATGCATTGGTAAGTTTTCCCCTCGTTTCGTAATTTTTTTTATTAAATTTCGCATTTCTTCTGTGCAATGTTTTGATCGCCCTATTTTGCTAATTAAAATAATGCTAAACTAAGTAAATATGAGGAAACACAAATAAAATAAACATTTACTCACAAGAAAAAAATAAACAAATTTTTTTGAAAGATTTTATCGATCACAATATAGGCACTGCTATTTTCATGAACAGCCTTCAACTACAGCCTTTCAACGAATGCGTAATAAAAGTGCAAGCTATGCTTTTATGAAAAGCGTATCGCCTCTAATATGAAAACTGAAGTCCCGTTAGATGCAAAAAACCGGTTTAAAGTTTTAAAAAAAGCAGCACATAAAAAATATTTTGTTATTTATTAAAGCTGTGTAAGCACTGCTATTTTCGTGAACACAACTGTAAAAGGTACTTTAGTATTTCTACGGAAAGTTATTTTATTAATAACATATAGGGTATCCACAGATCAAGCGTACTTGTATTTTGCGTAAATTTACACATAGAATTATGCCCGAAATGGATTTCCTTTGTAAGGGAATAAACAAAGGTTGCGAAAACCGTTGTAATTTTTAATTACTCATAACTTCTAACAATTTTTTTTCCATTTCAGAAATTTCACAAAAGAGCGTATTGGCTGCGTACTTTCAATGTTGTATGTTTTTACTCTACCGTATTTAAATTTCAGTTGGTTTTCATAAAAAAAATAAAAACGTAGAGTGAGTAATTTAATATAAGGTCGTAGTATATTTTTCCAATTCCTATTCGCGTATTTAAGTGCTTACATTTTGGGAATATTTGTATGTTTAACTTTACACAAAATAAATGTACGCGTCGTTTGTGATTACCCTTATTGAATATAAAAAACTGACTTGATTATTAAATACCCGAGCACAGACTCGAAAAACATGCTCTGATCTTAAATTCCTCTAATGTAATAAGAAACAAAATTAAAAATACGCATATACCCCTACAGAAATTATATTTTAATATTTTTTTCTGGTCCCCAAAACTTACAAGAAAAAATGATTTTGTTTTCGGTTTAATACTTAAAAATTAAACTTTAACCCTCTATGTTGAAAAACTATAAGTAACAAGCACTATGAGGGCGTTCCATGTTTAAACACGGGAACAATGCTGTTATTTGCAGTGTCAGTTCTGACATCTCTGAAAAAATATCAGCTTTGTGACTTATACATGCACTAATAGGGATAAGAATAGTTCAGTTATGAAATGGGTAATAATTAAACAATTAAGCAATACATTGTTCTTGTGCTTGAACATAAAATGCCCTACTATTCTACATTTTCAGTACGTAAGTCTACATAATTACATCGAACATTTTTCCGAAAACATTGATCAGAAAAAAAAAACTTCAAATCTGAACGTAACTTTTTAAATTTAAGGAAAAACAATTCAAGTTGAACTGTAATTCAATGTCCTTCCCAATTTCAAAAGAATACCAATGGAATAACGTCCATTTATAACGCACTCCCGCTATTGTTGTTTAGCAAACAACCATTTCCTGCGCTTATTCTCCATTACGTCAATTGCTTTCGCCTGGGATTAAATAAAATCCCAAAAAACTTTAGTTCAATCCAATTGAGGAATGCATTAAAAAGCAGCATGGCATGCAAAAAGGCTATTATTTTTTACAATACTCATAGAGATTTGGAGTGAATGTGTTGTGTCGACACAAATCTGTAACTAAAATTTCCCGCACATTGAATTCAATTTTTGAAATGATAGTGCTAATCGTAGGTACATTTAGAATTTATAGTTTGTTTTTTTTTTTTTCATTTACTCAAACCCATTTTGAATAGAACTTTTTGCAACTTGTTTGTTATTTAAGCTTACGAATTTGTAGTGGCTGCTGAATGAATAAAAAGTTTAAATAGAAAGTACGTACTTGTGATTGATATTTTGATAGACAGAAAAGGATTCATTTTAAAAAATGAAATTTCTCTTTTAAAGTTGGCAAAAAAAAAGAACATAAATGGTGCATGTCTGCTCCACTTCATGTAACAATTTATAGTACATACGTACCTACTTGTACACTGTAATAAATAATTTTTCGATATCTATAGATATAGCAGCGATTAAAGTCAAACTTATTTTAAAGCAAACGTGATTACTACTACTATTCATCTTTGTATTTTTATTGTTATTTTTGACAAGATGTGTAGTTTACATTTGGCAAAGCTGGTGTAACATAGGGCAGTGTGGTGGGACCCAGTCTTTATGTGTTATTCACAAACGACATATCACTGCTCGAAAACACAACCACAGCAGCATTTGCAGATGACACTGCTATACTGCCAGTGGGGAATACAGTACAAGAATCGACAGAAAACCTTTTCAACTAAAACAGAATGAACTTAAGACAGTACACATAAATTTCGCAAATAAAAATCAGACTAATGTCCCAGTATTTATAATGAACAGCATTATCCTATATTTTAACCCGGCTTAGTATTTGGGCATGACACTGGATGTTGAATTTCGGTGGAAGGTACAAAAAGAAACATGTAGAACTGGACCGTTGTACATTCGAAACATATGTAGACCTGCACAGAGACCTAAGTGTAGATGCAGTTGATTTTTAAATCAAGAAGTCCGCTAGGAGAGATAAACTTAGGCTCTAAAAACATGACAACGACGAAGCGGTACAGATTCTAATTACCAGTAACTTAGTAAGAACATTAGAAGAGCCTCACGTTGAGTTAAAAAGTATGATGAAAGACCTGAATCATGTGTGTTCCAAAGTCGGCATGAAAATGAATAAAGAAAAAAACAAAACTGATTCTAATATTATATATTCGACTACACAGCGAGTGTACTCGAATACGGCAATGAATAACTTACTTAGGACAATTAATATCCTTTACCCAAAGAGCAGATAAAGAAACAGAATTACAAATAGTTGGAAACAATATTGGAATCTCAAGTCGATTCAGTCTAGACGTACGGCTCGCAGACATGGAGCACAAACCCAAAAACGATCAACAAACTTCAATTCTATTCTAAAAACTACTAATTATAATAAACGAAAATGTTGAGCAAAAACAAAATGGATAGACGTCATAGAAAGGGGTAAAAGTTTAAAATTGAATTGGGGAGTGCATGTCATAAGAATGGACTCAAATTTGTATGCTTTTACCTATATTTGTAACAAAAGGGTAAATAAAAAGCTTATAGTAATAATAATGTATATTTTGGAAGGAGCGAAGCCGTGCAGGTCTACCAGTGCATAACAAAAATAAAGGGCACGGATTGGGCACTCAAACTTGGTCCATATTGTAAAGTTTTTATAACCTCAGGACCGTAGTAAAATACCATTATTTTTTGAGGCTAGAGTGACAATTTCGATGTCGCCTCGCGGTACGAGTGCACAGACCTCAGATATGAAGTTTGAAGTAAATCCATCCGGAGGTACAAGCAGGCGGGCAGAATTGTAAATCCAACTTTTTCGAGTTCGCCTTTAGACGCAAATATTTAAAATGTTAAAAAATCAAAAATATCAATTACTTCTTCATTAATACATATAGTAGCCATGCTAGTTGTTGAAAATACATATGTACATATATTAGCATGAAAATTAAGCTTAAACCTCATAATTAAGCTTACACTGAAATGTATAAAATCCAAATACTTTAAAATTATAAAAATTGTGCAGGTCCAACGCATCGAATATTACGTAGAAAATATAAAATAAGGGACATGACTGTTTGCCCCTATATTGTTCAGACTTAAAATTGATGCAAAGTCCAAAATAAGTTACCAAATTGGAATTTTTGAAAAATTCGTTAAAAGGCTAAACAACTTTTTTGACCATACTCGTATGTCAAAAATGCCAATGCATTGCCTCACATACTATATGTAGATAGGTCTAAAATAATTCGTAACCGAGATGTGACCAACCGTTATTCGTTTTTTTTTTTTTGCGAAAAACTGAGCATACAGTCTTATTATAAATGTCCATATTAACTTAGACATTTTTATCGAAATTGTTTGAGCCATTTTCAAAGAAATTGCACTACTTCTATCAATCGTCAATTTTGAGGTTAGAATGAAAATTCTGATTTTGCATCGAATTGTGTTTCCACGGACAGCAGATATTAAGTTTGAATTAAGTCCATCCAGATGTTTAAGCTGATGGACAGAATTGCTAGCTCCAATTTTTTTAATTTCTCTATTACACCTTCAGTAATACTAAGAATGATCAAAATATCGGGATCGAAACTATTCTCCTTATAGGAGCAAGTAAAAATATTAAAATTAACGCAATTAACCACTTTGCGACAATCGGTGGTGGCATAACCCAATGTAACTATAAACTTTTGGAATTCGCAAAATTCTTGTCAGAGGAGCTGAGTCAGCACAAAGTGTTACTTTGTTTCAATTGTGTGTTCCAAAATTTTGTACTTAAATAATCAACGTTGATCCTAGTTTAGTTAACGACACGAATACCTACAAACTTCAGTATTCATTACATTTTATTTGGTTTCTCGAGTTTTACTAATCATGTGGTTCATTGATTACAATAATGCACTACGAGTACGTCCAAAGAAGTACGGTAATCAGTGAATCAGTAACAAAAAATCTAATGAATACGGCTGTATATGTATATTCTAATAAATCTTGGAAAAAAAAAATTAGTAAATATGGATTTCATGTTAAAAATATAGCGATTTTCGTCATTCTGTAACTCAAACCCGTGCTGTTCAAGTCCGGAAAATTGTAAGAAAATTGCTATTTCCTGGAATTATTCAGGATCAGTTAGCCTTAAACTAAAAATTTGATGTTAAAGTGTCCATTATAGATATATAATTTCAGCGACAAAAGCATGATACCAATTTAAATAGAAATCCTTACAAAACCCTTAAATTGAGTAATATGTGGCAAAAAAAAAACTTCAGTTTTCTTTGGTTATTTGTTCTCAAAGTGAGAACAAGATCTACGAGTATCAGTTTCTAGCGGAATAACAGCACCACTTTCGGTCTGGTGAAGTAAACCACTTTTGTTGCTGATTTTTAATCTTCCGTACCACAATAGTATAAACGGAACACTAATTTCAATTCAAGACAGTGTCTGCCTGGCCGTCTGTACGTGTGTCTGTCACACACTTGTATCTTTTGACCCTTTTGAAATAGAATGCTGAAATTTTGCACAAAAATAGTACGTGATGATCCAAAAATAGCTAAGGGAAAAAATTGTAAAGAGGCATAATGTACCCCAATAAAAAGAAATATATATTTTATATCCCATATTCCAAATTAAAGCTGAACTTTCAATGAGTCCAACTCAAGAACCAAGCATTCTCCCATTTTTATCTCAGAAACTGTTAATGCGAACAAATTAAAAAAAAAATAAAAAAAATGGGGGCATGTAAATTTATGAGGAAGTAAAACAAAAATTATAACAATTCTTCTAGCACAAACAGTTCTTGGAAAATATTGGAATACATATCTTATCTCGTTTTCATCCGATTTCAATGATTTTCAGAAAAACGTATCAACATATCTGGTATAACTCAAAACCCATTTCATTACAATCCGTTGGATGGTTCTTGAGTTAGGCGTTTAGGAAACCCCTTCTCATATCTTATTCAACCTCTATTTGCTTTCTTACTAACTATCAGTCTAAGTTTATGTGTCAAATTTTATCGAAATCCGTTTAGGAGTTTTTGAGTTATTCGGCTAAAAAAAGATCATTTAAAGATTGTTGAAACCCCGCCCCCACATTGCATTCACATTTGTGCCGATTTTGACGGTTTTTAGACGAAATAACCTATGTACGTACGAAATAAATTTCATCGAAATGTCGTTAGTGGTTTTCAAGTGAACCGTGTAGGGATGGACAAAAAGTGTTTTGCTTCACTTGGCCTTTTCAAGTATGACCATAGCTTAGCTTTCTCTTTTTCTGCGAATTTACGAGAAAGAAAAATTTCATTAAAATAACTGAAAACACCAACTGCACGAACCCGACTCGCACTTGTCGTATTTTTGGTTGCCTTGCTATAATTGGGGGACTTGCATCTTCTGGACTCCATACCATTTGTTGTTGTTTGGTGTAAGGGTTCATCAATAGTTTTATTAATGCGACTCGACTCTCCGTTTTCAATTGTTTTCAAAAAAAATGGGTCAAAACGAACTCGTGCCTTTTTTGCTCGTTTTTTAGAATTCGCGGAACCCATCAAGCAGATTTCTTCGAGTATTTCAGGTGATTATTTAATATTCATGACATCCAAGCCCAGTTCATCACCTATCATTTCTTGAATCAATCCTGTATCTGTGTCAATTTTTGCCTTCACGAGGTTCGTTCTCCACAGAAAATGCTCAGTCTAGAACCTTTGAAACTACTTGGAAACATTTAAAATGGATGGCGCATTCATTCCATATGCATTTTGGCATTAGAAAAATTTGCATTGGCTTGATTTGATGTCGAAATCCGAAGAGAAGGGGATTTGTTCCTGTGTTGGTGAAGAAAGCCTGCCTTATATCACTATATTTATGTTCCCTTTTTAATTAAATTGCATTAGACTATAAGAAATCGACATCTAAGCCTTTTGTTAAACCCTCCTTAGATACACATTTTAAAAGTTGCATCATCTACCCTATAACTCATCATAATTAACCCTGTCTACAGGATTTACAATAGCTTATGAGTCTAGATCTTGATAAAGTATAGCACATACGAGTACAAGTAGTAACAACGATGCAGACAACTTTTATATGCGATTAATTCTACACGTATAAATGAGAGTGCTGCGTATGTAATATATTCCATTTTTCAAGGAAATCTACATCAAATTTCTCTCAAATTTGTATGCTTTTTGTTGGTTCGTTTGCTGGGGAATCTCAAACAGATAAAACTTTGTAATTTATGAATTATAAGTCAATGTAATTCAAAAAGTATTATAAAGTTCGGTGTGCAATGGGTACTTTATATAGAGGGTAAATATATTCTCCGAAATATCAAAAAAAAAAAGAAAAAAAAAAGACGGTCTTCAAGAGAATTTTTGATGATTGTTTTACACTTACTAATTACGCGCGACATTAGATGTTAAAACAGAATTATATTATCATAAGTAATTAGCTACGACGTGCAACTTTTAATTACATTTACGCATCTCTTATCAACTTGCTTACCGGTACATTTGTTAAAGCTACATAGGCCATTAACCGGGAGCGAAAAACGAGTGTTTTTGAAATAAAAGTGTTTACGAAAGGCTGTAGTCGTATATCTAAAAAGGTCTGTATTCGTACATACAATTATGCTTTAGCACAAAATAAAGACGTATGTATATTTATAAATTTAAAATAAAAAATACAGCAGCACACAAATGTTTTAGATTTTATTTGTGTGACTTTTTTAAGACCTTGTCAAAGCTAGAGATTTTAGTTCATGATGCCCCAATAACATTTAAAGTCGATTATAATACTCGTAGAGTTCAGGGACATATAAACAATAAAAAAAAAACCAAACCAATGCACGACGGAAATTATTAATCTATTTTGAAGTGACTGAGTCATAATCAGAAAAAAAAAAAACGGTTCGAGCATCTCGCGGTTAGTGTCCGGTTCGTTATTTTAAATTGTATATTTATCCTCACCCGGATCGCTTGATATCCACTAAAGACATTTTAATGAAATACGATACGCTTCGCGGTGCTTTGTAGGCCTGCAACAGATATAGGCTGTAGGAAGTCTCAGACATTATTCTGAACAACGCTTATAGATCTCCACTAAAAGATTTCAAGTAAGGCGATAGTTAAACACCAAGAACGCAAGGAAGCATTGCTGGGCAACAATACGGAGTTTCCGATATCTACGAAGTATAAACTACTATCCATGTTATTGCGAAGCGATTCTAATATGTCAAAACAATAAATTACGATTGTTCCTCTCTAACGTACCTAAGACCATAGGTCCACAGTACAATTGTATCAGGGAAGGGAGCGAAAACCAACATTCAGTACCATTTAAAATGACGAATATGATATAACTAACCATGCAATGCAATATAGCCCGTTTATTCAGGATGGCAGAAGAGCGGGTCGGCCGAGAACATTGGAAGAGAAATCATACTCGTAATAATTGTGGTTTGAGATAATTACGAGTAAAGAAAACCATTAGAAACCGCATTCGACGGGGCGTAAATACTGTGGAGGACCTAAGACTTACGGGGGAAGCAGGACTTAATTCAGATTATAGGAGACCCTCGCAGTTGAAGAGATATTTCGCATTCCTTAAGTTGTGAAGCTGGAACAATTAAGTAATGATCCACTTGAGTGGAGACACTTGTTGATTAATCAATACTTGTTGTCGTTGTGTAAGTATCATAGATTTGTAAGTAGTTCTTAACGAGAACTGCGCTGTTGAAAAGTTTACACTCTTCGAAGTATATAACAGGTGTTCTGGTCAAAGGGCGTTTCTAGCAAAACAACTATAAGCGTTATCTTAATTTATTATCGAAAGACCGAACAATTGGTACACAATTGAAGATAAATCAGGGAAATTGGAGAAACTAACGAATGAGCCATCAGCTGATTTCTTTTTATTTTATTTTGACACTGACAGCTCTTTTGCGCTCAAAAAATTGACAGAAACACAGTATCATATCTCCGCGGTACGAAATGAATCGGTTTACGTTTGAAAAACGTTAGGAAATATTGAAAACTTATTTCCAAAGTGAGTGCTTTGTTGCCGAAACAATGCGAATTTTGAAAAGAAATTTCGGTCGAAATAATGCACCAACCGTGCTTTGTTGTATGCAAGTTTATGAAAAAACTTCGTGAGATTGACAAGTTATCGTGCGCTCAGCCGAGAATATTGCTGCCGTTGCCGAAAGTGTGCGCGTAAACCCGAGAATTCGCCACAGATCGCAGCAACTAAACATTGGCCGCACTAGCCTGAGGAGAATTATGCATAAAGACCCCGGATTATTCCCTTACAAGGTCTAACTGACTCAGAAATTGAAGCGAAATGACCACCCACTCCGTTATCACGTCTCTGTTTGAACTTTAGAGCAGCTCGAAATTGACGTCAATTTTGCTAATAAAAATCATTTTTTTGGATGAGGTGTATTTTCGGCGGCTTTGTAATCAAGCAAAACTGCCATATTTGGTGCTCGGAAAACTCACACGTAGTCGTAGAGAAGCGAATGGAATGGATCCTCAGCTTATGACTGTTTGGTGTGGTATGTGGAATGGAAGATGGCAACAATGTTATGATCAACGGAGAGCGCTACAGGTGCATGACAACCGATTTTTGTTGACCAAAAACTGGGGAAATGAACTTGGACGATCACTAGTTCCAGTAAGATGGCTGTTCGTGCCATACAAGTCGTCCAACAATCTATCTTTTGCGCACTAATCAATACTTTTTTTTGTGGGGTGCCGTTAAAGATTGATGTTACTCGTATGTTGACAATCTAGAAACGATTCAGGTACTTGAGCACAATATTGATTCAACAATTCATGAAATAGAGTCCCAAACCATCGAAAATATACTGCAAAATTGGATGGGCTACTGTTAAGTCAGCCGCGGCAGCCATTTAAATGAAATTATTTTCCATAAATAATTGAAAAGTTAAATGGATTTTTTTTTTATAGTAATTTTAAAAAGAAACCAACAGATGGCCCGGCCTTTATAACCAGAAACCAAGTAGGAAGGCCAATTCTAGTCACGTGATGGAAATAAGATCTTATTTAAGTTTACGTGAATTGAAAAGACATACATATGTATGTAGGTACATCGAAATATCCAAAAGGTAGACCTGCTATAACCAACCCAAACCATAAATAGAATCTGTCTATAGAATTCCTAGTCTCCCTAAATTGCACAAAAATGAGAGAAATTCTTTCCCACTCGAGAAACCTCTCAACCTCTAAATTACTTTTTTGCTGAACCACAAAATTAACGCTGTTTCACTCATCTATGTCTAATTAAGGCCTACATTCTCCGCGTATTTAACACTCGCAATAAGAGCCAAATAGCGCGCGTCTCCCATTTCATTACACCCCAAGGACTCACTTTCAGTGGAAAATCGCTCTTCAAAGAAAACCAAGAAAAAGGTTCTTAACTAAAATTCCGCTGATTACATTCCTCGCTTTTGGAGAAATTAAATTTCCATTTTTTTGCATTAGACTTACTCGTAATTTTGGGGTTGTCACCGTAAAACCCCGTCCCACATCATCGCTCTCTATTTAAATTCCAGACAATAACAGTAAGAGGGTAGAAGTAGGAATAAAAAAAAAAAAATCTTACTTTTAAGTAAATCCGACAACGTTTTGAAGCCGTTATCTGACGACGTCTATCGAAGAAATCTGCTTTCGTAGCTCTTATCTGACAGGATAGCACCCGATTTTCCACTCCACTTCACTCCGATTGTGTCACCCAAAGGGAAGGGCGAAAGCGATTATCCTTGTGGGATTTTCTTAAAGTTACCGAACATGTGGAAGAGGTGATAATTAAATTACGAGTATAAGGCACATAGCCCCATGTCCCGAATAATATATATAATAATATAATAAAATCACAGCTGTCAGTAGCAATGTCAAATAATTTATCAACCGTTCATCAATATTTTCTGTTTGTATACACACAGCAATCGTTTCACATTATATACTCTTTATGATTTATTTTTTGTTACTTGTATCCTTGCTCCTTTTTTTATTTGGCACTTTACAGACCGAAACCACCCATACGTTTTGGGGGAAAAAAAAAAGAGAAAATCTTCCCGAACGTGGGCTTAGAAGGGTGGAATGACTCGAGAATCTTTTCACCCGTCGAATACCAGTCTCGTACGCAAGTAACCGAAGGATATTCGATCGAAATCTGACGAATTTAATATGCACGTTTTTTTGTGTACACTTTTGTGCCACACAATCCCGACAACAGAAGCCTGGGCGAAGGCAGGAATCTCTCAGCTAATGCAATCGGATTTATATTAACCGAGGAGCATCAACAATTTCACAAACGGATCGGGCCTACCAAGCACACGGAAAGATACCAGATGACTGAACTGAGACTTCATGACGGAGAGTACTCAAAGATGTGTATCCTTGCGATAGACCGTCATAGTCGACCGTGTGCCTACTTGTTTTTTTTGTTTTTTTTTTTTTTTTTTTGTATACATACAGAGTTTTGACAGCACGACGAAACATTGTTCTACTGGGGGAAAATGTGCACGATGTTGAGAAAGGTTATTTTTTCGCAGGACATGCGCAGCGTATGCCATTTATGAGGGGAAATTTTCGCAATTCGAATTTTCTCCCATTCGTCCGGATACTGAGGACATTTTTTTCATACTACATGGCACCTGGCCATAAACAAATTCAATTTCATCCAAAGAGAATGTTTACCACGACACCTGCTAAGAATGCTCTCCACTCCACATCTCTGGCTTCGTACTTTTGGTTCACTTAAAATCCCTCGTGAAACTGTCCCCTGAGTGGGGTTAGTGCCTTTTTTACGATAACAATACGGAACAACGACACAAAATTGTCGAATTGTCTAGTGCCACGATGCGTATGCGTTACAAATTCTCTATATTGCGTATAAATTAAGAACCGGAAAAGTTTTGAATACTTGGAAAATTTTATGAGAGAGCTCGATTTATTGGAAAGGTTGTATGCAAATTTTGCTTTTAACAAAATTTTAAATGGAAAATGGAGGCGACTGTTTTACGGGGGCCTAATTAAATTGAATTAATCGGCGTGGGCGGGGATGCTTCTGAGTGAAATGTATTTGAGTGTAGTGGTTTTTAGTAACGGATATGGCATAACTTTTGAAATATTTACAGCAGACTTTAATGTCATTGTTGGCTTCGTCTAAGCGCATAATTGATGAAGCCAGGCGGTTACAAACGTTGCTCTAAATGAAGTCAATAGTTGGTTGAGGGTAAAGTTGGTTAAATTGTTTTTATACTTACTTTATTCGATTTCATCTTATCCTAATTAAAACGTAGAAAGTTAAGCTTTTAAATCTAAGAGTCTGCAAAAATGAGGGTTGCCTTATGTATTTTAAAAACCAAACCAATTTTTTTCGATCAAAAGGATTAATGATAGGTAATGACCTTACCATATTGTCAAACATACCCACTCGTATGTAGTGGAATTTTATTTTCATTTAGAAAAAGAATAAAGCTACGATTATGCAGGCAATAAAAATGGTCATCACGTTGACTCTCTGACGTCACAAACAAATTCGTCAATGCATGAAACGTTGACGAACACATGAATGACGCAAGACGGTCAATGTTGTCACAAAATGACGTGTAATCTATGTATGTCAGCGCATTTTTCGGTCCCCGTCATTCCGTTGAAGATTGACGTTGACGTTCACGTATGTCCAAAAAACACAGAACAGTGTTTTCTCTTCAAATTGTGCGATTGTCAACTGTAACCATTGGCAGGTAATTTTTTGCGTTGGCGATCACACGAATTTGCCAGGTTGTGTCAATGTGATTTTTTCTCTCGACCATAATAGAAGTGAGCTTGCACGCTCCTCAAAGAAAATTAATTATATCGCAGTGAATAAAATAATAAAATCACGTGATTCGTTGCATTTCGATTCCTTTTGCTTTTATAAAAAATACAAATGTTGAAAATAAATTTCGAAAATGACAGTTTTGGCAGCGTATTTGTTGGAAAGCAGCAACGACGATGACGACGACCATCGCGACAGTTCTAGGCCATTACGAAAGCGTCGTGCTGTTTGGACAAATCAATGGCTAGTGCATCGCCGCAAGGAAGACTTTTGTGCAAAATTGTTGCGTGAATTGTATGCTGAGAAACCAGTTTTGTATCGAAATTTTCTGCGTATGTCGGCCGCTCAATTCGATCATTTGATGGATTTAGTGAAGCCGTACGTAGAGAAAGAGAACACCAATATGAGAACGACAATTTTCGCAGAGATGCAATTGCTGCTCAGCACCTGCCCACTGGCGACAATTTTCGTTCATTTCAATACTTTTTCCGCATTTCATAGCCAGCCATCTCGTGGTTCTTGTCGCTGACTTCATTAAAGTGTGTGTTATTTTTAATAGTAATATAGTTTTAAATGGAAATGAAACGATCGAAATGCGACAACTCGATTAAAATTGTCTTCTGAACTTCATCGTACCCGCTGACGTAAAATTAAATTCAGCGTCATCGCCACCACTTGCATAAATCATTTCGTCGGTTATGTGCTTACTTATTTTAACAAATTAAAACACACTCAAGTAATGCACTAAAAACTCGCAATTTTATTTCACTTTGATCACAACTAAAATACCTACGACTGCTTCGTGAAAAATACACCACCTGAATGGTTGTGCTGTTAATCGACAAGAGCGTCAACGACAACAAAACCATGGCGAAAAGTGGTCAAAGCAGGCTAAATTGACGCTGCAGAAAATCCTGATGTGTCAACGTTGGGACACAGTCAATGCATTGATGAGCAATCCGAACAAATCTGTCAACTCGTTTCAACAACAACAGGGTGATTAAACGGTAACGAAAATAGGCAATGCATTGGCCCAACAATTCGCGTCGATTCGGCTGTCAACGCAGCAATTGACAGCTCGTTGACAGCGTTTTACATTAACGATCACATGACTTGACCACTTTTGGACAAATTCTTACGCCATTTTTTTGGCATTAACTATTAAAATGTATAAGTCACTATCTAATTTTTATTTCTGATTAATCACGTTTGATTTGAAGATATAAAAACCATAACTGACTTAAAAAACAAAACCTAAACTCATAAATTCAAATAAATAATTATGAAATGACAGGTTTCTATTTTATAAATTACAAAAGCAGAAAACAAGCTTAAAGCTAAAGTATGTATGTGTAAAACAGTTCAAGTACTTAGGAACAAAATATAAGAAAGGTTGGTGACATTCAGTATTTATATATAAGTAACAAATAGAGTTGAATGCTACTTCAATTAGTTAAAGTAATACAAACAACAATTTTGGGTGGGGTGACCCTTTAAAAATTCAAAGTAAAAGAAAATAAAAAATAAACTTTAAACATTTCAAGAAACATAATCCAAAATTAATTCAATTCGAACAAAAAGAAAAAAAAGAAAAATGATAGTAATTGTAAAAAATGCAATACGAGAATGGAAATAATGAAGACGAAGATTAGACCAAAACGTCAGAAATACGAGATTCTAACGCAACATAATCAAAGCTGAAGAGCCACAATTTTACGCTTTTTAAGAACATTCAAGGTATTGTTATTGTCCTGATAGACTCAGGGATTTCATTAAATAACCGATAAGACAAAATTGAAAAAAATTTCGATATGCAGTGGTTCGGAAATATGGTACAGATAAAAAGTTTGAAAGATTTCCACGAAGATTATAACTAGAAAATAAACGAAAAGACTTCAGACTTCATAAAGAAAATTTTTAACACCTTAAAATAATACAAATCACGAACAGGAAGAATTTTCAGGGCACATAACGAAGGAGAACTAGAATGTCTACTACCTTTTCGACAAATTTTTCTTAGAACTTATTTCTGCAAAATCAACAGTGGTTGTATTTTATTTCGATACACACCCCTCCAATTCCATATTGCAACTTGGAATAGAAAATACCATAATAAATAATCCTTAAAAGCTTGGTTGAGCATAAGTTACGCAAATAATAAAAATGTTGAAGGGTGCATCAGAAATACTTTTTCAAAGTATCAGCGTGATTCGCAAAACTCATCCTAGAATCAAGGGTAAGCCCCAAATATTTAAATTCGTCAACACTCTCTACTTTGAATCATTTATCACTACAGGTTAGATTGTGAAAGAGGGAGAGGAAAAACCAGACGAACAATAGCAATTAGACAGTTTATATTTAAGACACTCAGGTGCATGGAAGTACACATTTGCTTCCAAGTTGTATGCAGACGATAACCCGAAGAACATTATCTTAGTTTTTGAGCTTATTACTAAATTATGTTCAGCAAACCAGTGTCTCAATAAACTTAGATCCCAATTAACATCAGAAACTAGGTCTAAAGGACTGTTTAAGCCATAAGTGAAACCAATGTCATTAGCAAAAGCTGTTGGTGAACCCTTAAAACTAAGAGCAAAGAGTGAATTGATATAGACCAAAAACAGAATTGGACCTAAAACGGAGCCTTGAGGAACACCGAGGTTAAAGAACATTATATAGCTCTTTATATCATCTATCTTCTCTCGTTGCGACCTGTTCAAGGTGTGACGTTATTTGGGAGCAAAACTGTAAGAGCACATCTTCCGTTGATTTGCCTCTTTGAAAACCAAATTGAACTGGATTGAAAAACTTAGTTTTCTCTAAAAAACTCACTATTCTATTCTTCATTAGTTTTTCAAAAATTTTACTAAAAACAGAAAGAATTTCTGCAGCGGAACCTTTTTTGAGTAAAGGAATGACATCTGCATATTTAAGACCTTCAGGAAAGACACCTTCAAACACGCAACGATTAAAAACAATTGCCAAGACATTCACTATGAAACATGCAATTATTTTAAGTATACGATTTGAAATACCATCAGTTCCGCATGAAGTCGAATTAGGTAAAGTACCAATAACTTTCAAGATTTCAAGAGAAGTTATGGGCTGAAAAACAAAACTACGGTTCAGCACGTCCACAAATGGAAGGACAAGTACAACAAATCGATTGGACAGGACTCGGTTGTAGACTGCAGCCAACATTAGCAAAATAACAATTAAAAGTATCAGCAATAGCGAGTTCGTAATATACTTCAGAGTTATCAACACGTAAAACAATAGGTTTTTTAGAAGCCATGGATTTATTCAGTAAGCTATTTACTACTCGCCATTCATTTTTCAAATTTTCCTGTGCAGAGATGAATTGAACACGGTAATAGTTATCGCGGCAAATAGGAATCTTTTTTTTTAATTCTAAACACAATTTCCTTCTTTTTAGACCCTGGTTATCAGGATACTTATTGCACTTTATTCTGAGTTTGTTTTTACCTATAACTTTGTTTAATAGTAATCTAGATATCCAAGGATTAAGTCTTTTAACTAATTTTTTTTAGTCTACTAAAGTCAACTTTCACTCTACTTTGAGAGTAATTAGGAGATCCACAACCTCTAGTTTCTAAGCTTGGTACTAAGAGTCCCGCCATACAGTGATCAGTAATTTTCAAATCAAAGACACATTTTACGCACTCATTGAGTGCAACATTACTAAGACGCCCAAAAATATGATCCAGGCAGCTCCCCGAAGCAGGCCTTGTGGGCTCATTAATAAAGCACACTAGGCCTTGCGAAGCAAGTAAATCTAAGTAACTAGAGACCGTTTCATTACCATCCAAAATGTTTATGTTGAAATCACCTACAATAATTAAATTTTTCGATATTTCCCTAGTTAAGAGATCAGACAACTCATTTAAAAAAGTCAAAACATTAAACATATGCAGTCTACAGACACATAAAAACACATACATGGTTAATTTCAACGGAAACGTTTAAAACATCAGCACTCAATAAGTCAACACACCAGACATCAAGAATCAAGTGGTCCCCTTTCACTTTTCATTTGTTTAAGCAATAAAATTGAACCCGGGAATAAAATAATCGTTAATCTCTAATTCATAGATCCAAATTTCAGACACAAAAACAATATCTGGAACGCAAGCAAGATAGTGACAAGAGACAAGAGAGAAGAAAGTGAGTGACAAGAGATGAAAAATGTTCTCTCATACTTCTAAGATTTTGGTGAACAATAAAAAATGTATCATTGCAGAATGAACTATTCTTAAAGACAAAGTCGGGACTAAGCGCTTCATATCGTCGTTCTTTTAGCGCGCAGTGGGGAGGCATCGTGAAAGGCGCGGAGGCGATGATGAAAAGTGGCTGTTTGTCTTTTCGTCCCTTTCTATTTCTCACACTCTTAATTCAAAAACCATCAAATTAATTTCAAAGTAATTCAGTCTCTAAGTCCAGCGTTATATGTAGATAGTTGTACCTAAAAACTATATAAATCGGACTGAGTGGGGGGTAAGATATAGGAAGTTGAGTCATCAAAAATTTGGATTTTCAAATAATCCTTTCTCATGCACCTACGAGTATCTTAAGAATAATTTGATGAATTTTTATAAAATTTGGCTTTTTAGTTTGACCTTGCATGTATGGCCTTGTCCAAAAGTCTTCAACATTTAACAAAGTGATAGCAAGTATGGTTGGTGGAGTCTCATAACTTAAAAACCACTTAATAGGTTTTTATGAAATTTAGTTCGTTCATTTGGTCTTGTGTATAAACAGTCTCATTTGAAAAGAAAGAAAGAAACAATTTGGAGATGTGATTCCAGAGACGAGCAGGAGAAAACACTGGGCCATCATTTGGCGAATTTTTTTTACTTGAAATGCCCTCAGTTTAGACCAACATTTCTGAAACACCCTATGTACCAATTTCCAAAGTCAATATGTACCATGTATGTGTATGAATGTATTTTTCAAATCCGCTATTGAACGAAATATCTGAAATGTGCAAAAAGGTTCAGAACCGCTAGAGTGATAAGCAATATCTATAGCTAATGCGTAAAACAACTTCAAAGCTATCTACTCACCCAATGTTCAACTTTTCGAATCCAAATTCGTATCTTATCAGCAACTGAGAGAGATTATATACTTTTACTTAATCCGATTAATTCAATGAAAAAAAAAATATAATAATTTATTATAAAAATAAGCAATGATTTTATTTCGTTATATCACTAGCTATCCACAAATAAAAACACTTACAATCTACGTACAATACAACCTTTAAACCTAGACACATCATCATCTATTGACTTCAATAGTACCTACTTTCCACACGATTCGGCTCAATTGTCACTCTGGCATATGGACTATTTGACCCAACCTTCCGCCTCATCGCAACCCCACGATTTGGCCTTAGTCCCATCACAATCAAACAAATACCAGCTACACAAAGTAGGAGCAGTAGCAGAATCAATAATCCATATACCCATCGAGGCCATCGGTTGCATGAAAAGTCCTTCGTTCGAACGTTTGTCAGTTTCATCCCACGTAGACTTGATGGGCTAATGCAGCGGCCATTGGTTTCGATTTTCAACTCTTTCACCCACACCATATCACAATCGCATCTCAATGGCATTCCATTCAGATCGAGTTCCAGTAGTTGTCGAAAAATTGGAAGCAGCGTTTGGTTAAAGGTGCGCAGGGCGGATCCTCGAAAACTCAAAACATCCAAGCTGCAGTTCGACGTATCCATTCCGAATGCATACTCGTGAAATGAGGTTAATCGTCGACAATTTTGAAAACTGAGCGCTTTTAGTTTCGAGAGGTGAGAGAGGGAATTGCCTTCGACAGACCTTAGAGTTGGCATATCTTCAACGAAGAGGATTTCCAATTCGGTTAATTGTAACGTGTGGCTTTGCAGAAGGCTTGGTATAGGATTGCCACTAATGTCGAGTTCCTTCAGGCCCATTGGCAGGGAATGGGGAACCGTTTCAAATCGATTGTCTCTCAAACTCAGCGTACTTAGGGGGGCCTTCTCAGGCAGGTGAATTTCGCTGAGGCCACAACGATCGAGTTTCAAGTTACTTAACTTCGGGTGCACTCCAAATTGTGAGTAAAAGTCCAGCTCCTGTATACCCTCTGTATTATTGAGCTGGCGGTTCCATGACAAATCCAATTTATCCAAAGTACTTAAGTACGTGAACACATTAAAGTGTATTTGCTTTAGGTTATTATGTGATAGGTCCAATACTTGTAGATACTTTAAGCCCGAAAAGGCGTTAGCCGATATCGTTTGTATGGCATTCCAATTTACGTACAACTCGCGCAATATTGTCAACTGCAGGAAGTTCTTCTCGACCAATTCAGATATGTTATTATGCATTACGTTCAAAACTTTAAGACTATCACTTGCGAAATTTGGTACATATTCCAGTTTATTCCAAGATATGTCTAACGCGGCAGCGTATAAAGGCAGAACATTGCCTGGAAAGTCCATAGATCTTAAATCCTTAAAGCTGCAATCGATTCGCAGTGCCCTTAGACCCCATGGTGGTTCACTTTCGTTGATGCACTCACAAGCCCTACGCGACACACCCGTCGAGCGACTCTCATCCGGATAGCACAATCTATCCAAAAGTGCATCTTCTTCAGCAGAAACCGCGGAAAAGAGGAGAACACTTCCGAGCAATAAATATTGCAAATACATCACAAAATAGTCTCAAGCCCGATACAAAAGACGTTGTTCCACATCGAACAAGTTCGGCTATTAATCATTCCAAATTAAACCGAATTTAAAGTGAACCACCCTAAGTACAATTTAGCAGTGACTGTGCCTGACTGGTAATCTTATCGTACGCAAGTGATAAGATAAAATTGACTGCGATATTGAAAGCGGGCCGATAAGGCGAGGAAATTGCCTTTAAAAATAGATAAAAGCGGTTGCACAAGCAAACACATTATGAGTTATCGAGAGTTTTGAGTTTCTTTTCAAATTGTTTCATATGAATGTTGGATTTTCAGAACCCACTTTCACCCTCTTTACACCGTGAAACAATAAAGTATTCTTATCAATCAGGATATGATTAATTTTGTACCGCTTGTGTCGCACCGGTGAGATTCGCTTTGAGTCGTAAAGTAGCATGGAACTAAAAATACTTACAAAAATATTTGTATATCTTATCAACAGCAAAGGCCATATGGCTTGATCCGCAAAATAAGCAAGAAGGGGTGAAAGATAATCCAGCATCTAAGAGATAATATATGTAGATGTTTCGATGCAAAAATGTATATAGTGTGTAGAGATATTGCACCTAGATGGTGAGTAAAGGTTGTGGGTGTGATGATACATGCGATTAGTTTATTTGAATGAGGGTAATTTTTTGCATTGCCCTCATTAATTGCTAAACCCATTTTCATCGCTTCTGCTTCAATACATAGAAGTAGCAGTGACCGATTGCTGTATTCTTCCAAGTACATATGTTAATGTCGTCGCCGTACGCGAATAGCTGTACAGACTTTTGAAATCTTTTACGCAATGAAGGGGAGTCTGGCACCTCTGTAGTTCGTGCCCTGGTGTCGATCGTACTAGCTAATCTCCTGAAACAAAATCCCCAAAACTATTATTCTAGAATCAAAATCCCCAATACAAAATCTTGAAACGTATTGATATTTGGAACAAGAAACAGTACGATGCGCAATAAAAGTTAAAATGAGCTTGACATCCTCTTCGTGCTTCCGGGTGGTGCTAAAGATGAGACCTTTGCGGTTCTCTTGTAAATCGAAACACACGTGCAAATCTCGGAAATTTATAGTTCATCAAGCACCCAAGACCAATAACTCGAGTGTATCTTAGAAGATATGCTTGGCCGGCCAAATATCAGGGGGTGTCCGATAAGACTTCTTTCATAAATTTTCCTGTGACTGCAAATCTGCAATAGAATAATCTCTGCTCTTTGCTGCGTTAGCCATAGTAAATGTGGCAATTTTTTACCTTCATTTGGTGGAAATCGATTTTGCGCGTGAATATCTCGAAAACGGTGAGTCGTACAAAAAAGAAGTGATTGCGACCGAAATATATGAAAGAAACTCCCTACAAGATCGATGCCGAACTTTTTGACACTTTCGAAAATCGTAAGAAAGGAATCCTAAAAATTTCTGACTTTACAACGAGACTGATGGTGGAAAACGTTGTTGAGTGCGAATATCTTGAGAACACTGCGTCCCACGAAAAAAATAAATTCGACCAAAATCCCAGGTTTTGAAATTCTGGTGAGCTATTTTTTAACTTTTCCGAAAATAAAAAAAACAATTCTCCAAAATGTCAAACTTTTTACCGAAGGTAATAGAGCGTTTTTTTTAGAGATTTGTTTTTCGAATTGGCAATACTTTTTTCAGCGTCAGCCGATTTGACAGCTGACAGCTGATTTGTGCTCAATTTGATTTCCACTTTCACCATGAATAACAACACTTGCAAATTGTGCAAATTTATTTCGAAAAACGTGGTTCAGTTCATGAAACTTACCGTGCGCTACGTCCATTTTACGCACCATGTATACTCTAATTGACAATACGCATCCGCAAAGACGTCGTATAGGAGACACCAAAGAAGCTGTTGCTGTTGGGAGGAGGACCCGAATGAGTCGATACGCCATCGTGCACAGCAATTGGAGCTGTGTCCATCGACTTTATAAAAGATTTTGCAGAAAAATTTTGGTTTACGAGCTTAGAAGAACCAGCTCATGCAAGAATTGAAGCCGCATGATCATCGTGTGTATCTTACGTTCGATGAATGGGCCGAACACGAGATTGCTCTTGATCCTCATTTTCATCACAAAATTTTGTTCAGCGATGAGGCTCATTTTTGATTGAATGGCTACGTCAACAAGCAAAATTGCCACATTTGGAGTGAAATAAATCCACAAGCCATTATTAAGACGCCGTTATGGCCACAAAAAGTCACTGTTTGGTGTGCTTTATTGGCTGGTGGTATTATTGATCCATATTTCGTCAAAAATGATGCCTGCCAGAACGTTACAGTCAATAGAAAGCGCAATAGATCCATGGTTTCAACAAGATGGCGGAACATGCCACACAGCGTGCGCCACAATCAATTAGTTGAAGGAAACATGCGATGAGCGCATAATTTCGCGTAATAGACCTGTGAATTGGCCTCCAAGAGTTACTGTTGATATAAGGCCCCAGCTGCCCGAAAAAGTGGAGAAAATTGGATTTCCAGTTACGCTATATTCGAGCCAGTCGTGGTGCCCATATTTAATCACTAATGGTATAAAACTATAATAACTTTCAAAAAAATCCAATACGATGACCATTACTACTACTGTTATGTATTTTATTTCATTTTAAAGTTCTATACCTCTAAAAAAAAAACCTTGAGTAAAAACCGTTTTTGAGTGTGAATTTCATTAAAAGAAAAATACTTACGAACGAAACTTTAGGTTTTGAGATTCTCTTTTCTTTTCTGGTTTCTTCTTTTTGGAAAATTTTACGCACGCATTCTTCCAAAATGTCCGACTTTACTTTTAAATTAATATCGGTAACCGTTTTTGAGTGCGAATATCTCCAAAACGGTGGGTCGTACGAAAAAAATTATTCCTATCGACATTTTAGGCTCTGAAATTTTATATAAGAACATTTTTCAAAGTTGTATATAAGTTAGTTTTCTAGGGTCATCAACAGATCAATGCTTAGTAAATATAGTTTTTTTTTTTCCATGGTAGCATACTTAAACCGACAAGCAACCCCTGTAGTGCCAGATGCTTACAACATACATACTTAGGGAATCTATGCGTTCCCTATAGTTCTTCAAAACCCTGACTCTTGAAAATCCTTATAGACCTGAACTCCAAATATCTACCCCTATAAATTTACCAAATCAAAGATTCATACATTTCCCATTCATGAACTCAAAACACAAATTTAAAAATTCACATATTCAATCACGGAAAAGATAGGTAAGGTATCCACACCACCCTACCTATATTCTAATTGAATCAAAAAGGACATGGAAGCTTATATTTACCAGTAAATATCAATTTCCAAACTGTACCCAATGATCCCATCGAAATTTATTGTAGTATACCCTTCGATGATACTCTTTCACTGGGCATTCCTGGTTACGCCCAAAATAAATTGCAAATGTCAGGCACGTATGAAAATCCATTTTGAAAATAAGAGAAGACGAACAACATCTTCTGGCCAACTTTGCCTGTTTGCTTCGGTCTCCTAATTACCCTTCAATTGGAACAGAAATCAAAATACCCCAATGATTCCTTTCGAACTAACCAAAATGAAGGCATCGATGGTAATTTGGAGTAATAATGAAGTATTCTTGCCTGAGTTCACGAAGGACCCATCACCGCAACGAAAAGGGGAGTAATTTGCGTCTGCCGTCTCCGGTAATTAATTTAGTCACCTCTGCACACTGACCAGTGGATAGGGAGACGTTGGGCCCCCATTTTCTTGAATATGCTGTCATCCTGTTCCGATTATTCATTTCCTTTTTGGGGAAACATTTCTGTGACATTTCTCTCCGATGAAATGGGGGTGAATTTTTCCCTGGCAATCGGAAGAAGGAAGCAGTGGTCGACCAGGAAGTTCAATGATTAATTTTCACTTAATTAAAGTGGCAATGGGAAATGATTTTACTGTTTCACTTTTACTTTATTATTATTAGTTCTTTTAGGATTTTTTGGATGCCAGTGCAGGAAAAGTCCTTCTCATCTATTAATCAAAAAACATAACTGTGGCAGAGCATAGGTAGACTTTAGTGAAAAAGTTGAAGGGTACTCGTTGGTGTACTTGTACCGTAGTAATTTGAAAGATAAATTGCCTTGAGGTAGGTTATTATTCTCAGGCCGAATGGGGACCATTTTGCGGAGAGAACTTCTCTCGAATAGTCTCCCTAGGGCACGATGAATGGGATGAACTGAAAAGGTCATAAAAGGCAACATAATTGCCTTGGAAACGCAGTTAATTCGAATGGGATTTTGGGCAGAGATGGAGCTGCATAGCAGCTGTCCTGCAATCGATGTAGCATGTTTTCTTTAACTTCTCTTAAAGAGTACTTAGATTTGATAAATGTTGCAGATAAATCAAACAGTTAACGTTTAAATGTTGTTGCGTTAAATTAATGTGGAAAGCACATTAACAGTAGAAGAGAAATATGGCAAATATGTGGCAGCACCACTTTTACAGAATGTCCGAAATTTATTATACTTTTGCGTCTTGTTCATAAATTTACGCTTCTTACTTTGACCTACTTAGCAGCGAAATACCTTAAGATCACCCTTTGGAGCATCAATTTAACATTCTCTGCAGGGAATATTGTGTATATTAATTTTGCTTCCAATGAAAAAAGCAGATAAAGGGGTAATCAGTTACTTAACGATGTGGACTGGAGAATATTCTAAGTGACTGGGAAATTGCTACATATCCGATTTATATTTACTTTGTAGTTAGCGATACATCGAGTTGGCGGCAAACGTTGGCCAGCATCTTTCTAGGCTAGCTGCTATCGACTATCGACTCTATTTGTACGTATTTACTTAGGCTCTTGACCGCCGTATGTGTCATACAGCATCTACCGCGCCTACCCCACATTGCTTCTGAAGATGTGCCTCAAATCACTTTAGTTTGTTTCGAACACTTCTGGGAATCGTTAATTATTTGTGTGAAATTAAATAAAATTAAATGGTTCAGTTTTTCTAAATTGGTTAAAAATTTTTTATAAAAATTTAAAAGCCCCAAAATGTTTTCGTTATCCGAAACACTGCTTATAATTTTTAGCCCGGAAGGTACTCGTAAGTGCACTAAAATTTCCCATCCCCCAAAAAGTTCTCGGGCTACGTCAAAAACTGAAACTTTGACGTATTCAAAGGACAGATGATGCGAAAGAATATTATGTAGTCGAAGTTTAGATTTTCTGAGCATGATTTATGTACAATTTGTATGTTTTTGCGCATCTTCCTGAAATCTCAATGAAGTTCTCGGATACCTTACAAAATAAATAAGTACAGGGCGGACCAATTTTTGAATTTCGAACTTCAGGGCGTTGTATAGAACATTTTGCTTTTGATTTATGTCTATTCAAATTTCCTGTGTGCACTACCCGCACTTTTCCAGCAGCTTTTCGATGACGTTGAAACGAAGCTGAAACTTTGTAGACTTATATAGTAAGTGCCACACCAAATTCAAATAGGCTCAACTTTTTGATTTTTGGAATACAGTAATCATTTTTCTTGTGGTGCTTTTCAACACCCCTCCAAAAGCTAATGGGTGGCTTACGAGGTATATAGTGTGGATCTTAGAAAATATATAAATTAACTTAATGGAACCAGATTTTTGAATTTCGAAATACAAGTTGTTTGTTGTTGTGTTGTTGATTTTTTACACATGTATGTGCAATTTCCCAATATGTTTCTTTCCGCACTCCCGCGTAGCCAAGTTATTATTTCATAGGTTACAGGGTGTCGCTAAACACTCACCCGATCCTGGAGAGCCTACACAGAGCTCATTTAAACATGGGCTTCTGCAATCGGATTGCACAGATGCTTCAATCCAGGGTTATATTTTCAATGCTAGGAGATATAACCATCCGGAGAAGCGTCTGCAGAGGAACCCCCCAAGGTGGAGTTCTATCTCCTTTATTATGGCTCCTCGTAGTGGATGAGGTCTTGGTGATACTGAAGGAAAACGGCTTCAACGCGACGGCCTATGCCGACGATGTGGTCATCCTGGTTTCGGGAAAATTCCCTCCAGTCCTAAGCGAAAGACTAAATCTTGCACTACAACTAGTGAATTATTGGGTCAACAGCAAAGGGTTGGGAGTGAACCCCTCAAAGACGGAGGTAGTTCTTTTCACTAAGAACAGATCAATCCTACCTTCAATCCCCCCAAACATCGGTGGTATTGAACTAAGTATCTCAAGTTCAGCTCGATACCTGGACGTAATTTTAGATTCCAAACTAAAGTGGAAGGATACACTGCCGAACGCATCAAAAAAGCTAGCGTAGCTTTCTGTTCTTGCAAAAAGGCATTCAGCAACACGTGGGGCTTGTGGTATACTGGATATACACAGCGGTCGTAACACCCATTCTCACATATAGTTCACTAGTTTGGTGGATGGTTCTTGAGAAGCAATATCAGCTTTCAAACCTCACCAAAATCCAGAGGGCAGTGTGTATCGGAGTCATGGGGTCAATAAGAACAACACCAACAGCGGCAATGGAAACCATGCTCAGTTTCATTCCGCTGGATATATACTGTAGCAGTCTGGCGGCTAAAACCGCTGTAAGACTGAGAGAAGGCCAATTGTGGTCATCGAGCCTTTACGGCTATGCCTCCAATTTATCCCGATGGGGAACTACCAGCAGATCAGCGGAAACTGATTTCATGACCCCTACGCTAGCATTTGAAAGGAGATTCATCATAAGAATTCCTGACAGAACGTACTGGAGGAACCTGAGAACCATGAAGAAAAAAGAACTTGCGTTCTATACCGACGGTTCTAAGATGGACGTTGGCACGGGAGCCGGAGTTTATTGTGAGGCCCTAGGGATAAACAACTCCTTTAGAATAAGCGACGACTGCAGCGTCTTTCAGGCTGAAATCACAGCCATCATACAGGCTGCGGAAATTATACGCGAGAGTAATATCTTTGGTAAAACAATAACTGTCTATATAGACAACCAGGCAGCTATTAAGGCTCTGGACTCTGCTGTATTTCGATCAAGGCTTGTGAGAACCTGCAAATCAGTCTTAAATGGAATATCCAGAGCCAATGCGGTGACCCTCTGCTGGGTTCCAGGGCATATGGATATCGAAAAAGTCTGGTTCACTTACTGCCGGCACTATAGATACAGAATAGCAAGCACAAATACATTACTTAGAGATAATGAAAAAGCCTATGAATTTTTTGACCATAATTAAATAAATTTCAACAAAAAAGCGGATTTCGCAAAAAAAGTCATTACATTGAAAAATACTATTTTAGTATTTAAAGTTGACCGAAAATTGCTAGTCCCCCTATTAATCCTGGCTTGAACAGTGTTCACCAGTGTCTCGATACAAAATTCTCGGTGACTGCAAGCGGTCGCAAGATCCGGAAAATATGGCCTCTTTCCATATTACACTTTTGAAAGCCAGAACCCGGTTTTCAATATCCCCCCACTCCATATTTACAATTGTCTTTTGTGTAAATACAATGTACGCGTTAACTTAGTATAAATGTCACTCATTGAATACCTGTCAATTTACAGGGTGGGCCAATTAAACTTTCGGTATGTTTTTTGATAATAATTTAAAAAAAAAGTCATTTTTCGTTTATTTTGAACCTTGCAGATTTATTCTGATCGCTTTTTGAATATTGTAATATGCGAGCTATGGCTCGAGTAGATAAAACGATATTCTGTGAAATTTATTTCTTTATTTTTTTTTTTTACTCTATAGAACAATTCAGGTTCACACTATACTATTCTTCGCAATTCTTTTCTTACAAGGTCTCTTTCCTTTTAAATCACTTTATCTCCTTTCAATTACTTAATTCACAAATTCAAACTAATTACTTCTTCTTGTTAACTCTCAACTTTCAATTTATCACAAAATTACAACTTCGCCCATTATCACTTTTCTAATCTCTTCGCCACAGTTTAAAAACTACTGCGCCCTTTTGATCGCCATCTGTCCTTATATAGCAAAAGTTTCTGATAGCCAGAAACTTCTAGCAAATTCTTCGACCACTGGAACAAGAAAAATTCTGATGTAATAATTCCAAGATGCCAATCATTTCTTGCAGTTATAATTCTTTCCTATCCGTGATATTATCCGTCTCTTTCGTAGACATGAACTGTGGAGACTTAGCCGCAGCACGAACCTCGAATGAAAAGACACTTTGGAATGGGCTGGAGGAGCGTAGTTATTATTCTACATTATTGTAGCATAATTTTAGGGGATCTTACAATATTATATCGCGTAAATGGTCGCCGCCAAAGTGAATAGCGCAATGTGCTCGTTTTTCGGCATTTCCTATCACTTTTCAAAGTGTTTCGGGCTGAATAGTGGCTATTTCCTGTCGTATATTGTCTTACCTCATTGCTCATGATGCTTCTATGGTCCGTGGCTTGTAGACATAAACTTTGGACTTCAAATAACCCCACAGGAAGAAGTCTGGAGGCGTTACGTCGGGTGATCACGGACGTCAGTCACAATCACAATTTTTCGAAATTAGGCGTCCGAGGAACAAAGGACGCAATAAAGCGATCGTGCTGTATGAGCTGTGGCACCATCGTGTTGGAACCAAAAGTTATCCATGGCGTTATCAGTCAGAATTGGCATCACAAAATCCGTTATCAGGGCCCGATAACACTCTCCATTGACGGTCATGGCTGCTCCAGTATCGTCTTCGAAGAAGAACGGTCCAATGATTCTTTTCGCACAAATTGCAGCCCAAACAGTCACGCATTGGTTTTGGAGAGGTTCTTCGTGAATTAATTGAGGGTTTTCATTATCGTAGAACCGACAATTTTGTTTATTCACGGTCCCATTCAAAGAAAAATGAGCCTCATCGCTCATGATAATTTTTTGCCAAAAATCATCGTCGATTTGAGCCAAAAAATTCATATAATCCAAGTGGAGTGGCTTATCGATCGGTAAAACTCGTTGCGTTAATTGAACTTTGTACGGGAATAACTTCAAATCAGCACGAATTATGCGTCGGAGATACGTGCGAGGGATGCCCAACTGCAAAGATCGGTGATCTCTCAACACTGGCCTGTACAGCCCCAACGTTCTCATCAGAAAGCTTCGGACGACTCGGCCTTGATGACTGGCATTACCAAGATTGCCGGTGGCGATCAATTTTTGGTGTAAACGCCTGATTGTGTAGTCTGAAGGCGCTTCTCCCACACGATACGCACGTTGCGTTTTCACAATTGAGAACATGTTTTGAATGTGAAACTGTGGTGGCGTGTACTGTTCCATTCGCTTGGACTGATGCTTATACTGCGGGCTGTCATAAACCGATCTGAACACATACGTCAAAATTATAGGGTTCCCAGATGCCGAAGGTTTAAATGGCCCACCCTGTAGAATGGATGTGTTCAATACTAATTTCACGATGAGTGCGCTTAAGCGCGTACTAGTATTTATGATATGACTAGGTAAGTAAACAGTCCCGAACGAACGGCGTAAATTGGATTGGTGTGGAGAACTTTGCGATTTGACCCTGCGATTTCCTTCGAAAAGCCTCATATACCTGTGCGGTGAGCTTATGTCACCTTAAAATGTACATCAATCCATTATCCTTCCCCAGTAACTCAGCCAAAATGGGAAGCTGCAAATAGCGCCTGGTTCTCCAGGTTAAGAGCGGATAATATCAAAAACTCTGCCGAAGATTCCTTTTTTCCTAGTTTTCAATTGTCTTCTATAGCTTTTCCTTTGTCTACATCACTAACCCAGTAAACTTTAAAGGAAATAGTCTTAAGTGATCCTTTTTCAAAAATTAAACTTTTTACATAACAAAAATACAATTGCTCCAGGTTCGTCTTTAGACCAAGGTTTCATATAATTTGTTTTAAAATTCGATATTTTTAACCTTTAACTAAAAACGAATTAAAAATCTCTGCTGCTTCCCATTTTTCAAAAAAACTGAACCACCTGAATAGTCGAATCGGTTAATCTGAGCAGGGTCCTCACAACTTTTCTCAGCCAGCTGGTAAAACTAATCTTTCGTAACTTCATCTGTCATATTAACACATTAACTATAGCATTGACATAATTCCTTTTTATTTCGAGAACAAACATTTCCGCAGTATTAATTCATATCGTCCTAATGTGCGTACATCATACAAAAAATAAAAATACCAAAATGACACCTGTCACATGACAAATTCTAGGTCATAAACAAAAACCAGACAAATCCAGTGTAACATTGACAGCAATAAAGCATCATTCAAAAGGCGATTTCTATGGTTGCTCTCCAGGTGCTGTCAAAAAAGGCAAACTGAATGAATGTATGTATGGCTATATCCATCCTGGACAAAGCACCAAGCTTCTATATGTATGTACGTATATATATACGAATTTAGGACATCGGCACATGGCACACGCAAGCACACACATCCATTTACCTGTCAAATTCTGACTTCCATTATGATGGTTGATAGCAGCCGACACCATTAACAAGCCCACCAAGCCATATTTAGCAATCAATTTTCCCCACGCCTAACGCTGAAATTCCAACAATTTTTCGATAAGCAATTTTTATCCCCAGCCAAAATCGGCAAAAAAGAATTCCTCTCAATCCTCGTCCTTTTTTTTTCGTGTATTATTAATTTTTCTCCAATAGCATCCATGTTTACCTACTAAAAAAAAAAGTTCCATTCTCGATCCTAGTTAAACCGAGAAAGGAACGATGAGTGTAATTCACCTGCATATCCCTACTTATTTTCTTCTTGCGCGTTTCCGGAAAACGGCACCAAACAAGGCCAGTCGACGACGAACACTATAAGCTCACACGTTTCCTCCTACCGTCCAAGGTGATTACGTGTATGGAAAAGGACTCAGGTGAAAGTGTGGACTTTAATGGCGATAGCATTAGGTATTTATCTCGGGTTATTTAATTTCATTTCCTAATGTTAAGCCGCAAAAAGGAAATTTCGATACAAATTCTCACACACACATATACATGCCCACACGCACACACGTAAATGGTTCCTTCTGCGAAAGAGGGTCACAGCAAAAGGAATTTCGTAGTCTATTTCGGAATGTAGGTGGGATGTGGGAAGGTTATATTTGGTGTGCCCAGTATGGGTTCAAGAAGAAGTCGTAAATGTGAATAGAACTTCTAAGGAATTGTTAGTTAAGGCAACTTCTGAATACACGAGCTTTCGGATAAGATTCTTGTGCAAGGCGAGAGTAAATAGTGACATTATTTGCCGCACGAGGAACAGGTGGGTGATGTAGCGGCGCCAAGGAGTTTTCTTATGTCAGACTTGAACAATGTAAATGCTTTGACAGAGGCAAACTCCTCGGAAGTTTGTCTGCAAAATTTTTAAGAATAATTACATACTTAATTACCTAACCTTTTTGCAAAAAATTATCTTTGAGAGGTTTATTGTGTTTAATTTCTCCCGAAAAATGTTTGAGGTTTGCTGAAACTATAGCTCGATAATTATTCTTCGTTCAGATTTTTGAATTTAATTAACATAATTTAGGACACCAGAAGGCTTGAAGCAGAAGTCTTATGAACCTAGGCTAAATGATATCCGACCCCTTTAAACTCGACAGCGGTTAAATGGAATTTGAGAATATGTTCTTCAAATAGACTTGCTATTATGAGCTACAGTGTAGGTAGAAGTAGGTTTTCATTAAATTGGGTTCCGTAATACAAAATTTCTTAATCTCTGCATATTGTTATTCTCTTTATTTCTCTTATTATTCAATGTACAATGATATAACTTATAAACAGAAAAATAGCTAGAGAGAGTTTATTGTCAATTCAATATTATTATTAATAAAGGGTGCCATTTGTGCGGTAAGGTGTTGCCAACAAAAAAAAAAAAAAAAAGAGCGTGGCAGTTGACAGTTCAGGCACAGATAATATAGTTACATAGATATCGCATCCAGTACAAAAAAAAAAAAATGGCCAATTTTAGATCGACTGGGATTTACTCGTGGGTCCCAGTTCGATCGATCTTGTATGCTTACCATGCTCAAACGGTTGTGAGTTGAGTAGCACGTTTTGTCAGATGTATGAAAGGATGATTCTATGCGTGAGCAATTTTCATCACATAAAAAATAAATAGCTATCTACGTAGGTACATAGGCGACACAGTCACATACATTTTTCAATGCATTTTTATTTTTGAAAAAAAGGTTTTCGATTTTTAAATTATTTATGTTTGCTTTATAAATAATTACGAGTATGGTAAGGTAGGAACTTGGTACAATTTTGAAATTGTGTCGTCTCATTATTTGATTTATTTCTGAATAAACTTTATTATTAAAAGCATTTCGTAAGGTAATGAAAACGGTTGAAATTAGTTATCTGATTTGAATAAGTATAGATTTATTTTATGTTTATTCAAATGATGATGATGATTTACATCTTTTATTTTCTTGATAATAAAGGGTGGTTAAGTTTTAAGGGCCGATGTTGATTTTGAATAAAACACAAATTATATAACGACGAGCGTGAGAGGTGCAATTGTTGGGCACGACGACGATTTGAGGTGGACGGCTCTTCAGCCACACTATAGCGAACAGCAGCAATATTTTCTGCAGTACACACACATTCACATCTCCTACAAAACCGGTTTGCACAAATTTTTGCACGATTTTTCCGATTGTACGCACATTTGGACGATTAAATTGACCGAAAGAATCACGAAATGCACGATATGCATTTTGATTTGAACGCCCATTTTCATAATAAGCCTGAATAACTTTAACGCGTTGCTCGATTGTGTAACTTTCCATTGTTCAAATTAAGTTAGTCTGAAATTGAGAAATGTCAAATGAAATGCAGAAAAAAACTTGACGTTTAGGTGTGGTTCACATTCAACATCGGCCCTTAAAATTTAACCACCCTTTATTTGCACCTTTTGATTTTTGCTGATTTTTCGCTTTTTTAATTCCAATAAGCAGTGTTTGCGCAATAAGACAAGAAGGGCAAAATTAAGCAACTCTTTGCGATGAAAGCATTCGTTTTTCTCATCAAACCAGCTGCTGTCACGGATATTTGTTATTCTTATGCATTCGGAGGCCATTGTTTCTCTTATTTTTCTTATTTGAGGGCGATCCCGAAACATTGCACGGAAATCTTTAAAATGAAGCTTACAAACGTCAAAGAATTCATCTGATGGTGCAAAAAGACTGCCAAAGTACTTATTTTGAGAAAAATTTTTGGCAAATATAAAAAACTCAGAAGGGCATGTTATTTTTACATCTTTTTTCAAAAAAATTTCTGAACAATTTGAACAGTGGCTCTTTGACAGAATTTTGTAAGCAATATATCCCGCAAAGTATCGCATTGCAACAGTCTCAAGTGTAAAATCAGTTTCTGTTTCCAGTTTGTTTATGATTTCTGTGTACAAAAACTCATCACAATCTTCTCCTTCTTGTTCCTCATTCAGCAAAACAACATGAGAGCCCTTTGTTTGGACCACACCTAAGCTCAAAAACTGAACATCGTCGTCCTTACAATTACTGTAAGGTGAGAAGGAAATAAGGTTTGACGAAAGAATTTTTGACATTAGTACATTGAATTCATAAACAGATGGATTCTTATTATTACCACCTTTTATTCTGACAATTGAGAACAGGTTCTCTGAGATGTCTTGATGTACCCTCTTTGTCAGCAAGTAATCAGCATCAACAAATGTACCGTTTTTAATGTCCTCGCTTAGTAATAAAACTGCTTTAAGTGTCTGTTCCATTCCTTTCAAACAAAAATGTTTGGGTATATTTGAAAAATTTTGCATCGCTTGCAAATATATTACAAAATATTTTATCTGTTGGTATGCAGCATTTCCAACAGTAACTCCACGTTGAAGTGCATTTTTGTCGCATTGTGAGCCACTGTTCATGCAGTCAAAAGTATTGTTTAATTCAAGCGTAAAAGCTTGCGGTGCTTGAGCGTGTTGCGAAGAAAATTTCTCTAAATTATATATTTCTCTGAAGACATCGAAAGAAACTAAACCATCGGGGGTGTTCAGATCCGATTTGAGTAACAGATTGCCCACTGATTTAAGTAAATGAGGAAAATCGTAAAGACAGTATATTTTTTTGGTTTTCAAATGTGGTAAATGGGTTTTTTTCAGTCACATTCAAAAGTTGATACGCTTTCCTGTTGTTTGGACCCTGGTCACAAACAACAGCGCATACTGTTTTAAGTCATCTCATTTTATTCCATTTTCTGAAACAAAATAGTTAACAACGCTTTTCCATGAACCAAAGAGGCCATTACCATAAATACACAGATTTCATTAGCATATAATTTTTTTCTTGCTAAACCTAAATCTTTGAATCCATCAATGAAGTCGTTGGTAGCGTTGTAGGTCAGATTTCGGCGGATTCGAATCTCATCAAAAACCAACACCACATACTTTTGACGAAGACTCATGGATGCAATTTTAGATTTCAATATATTTTGAGCCATGTTTTGGTACCCAGGCTGTAGACCTTTCACAGGAGCCCAACGATATAATGAAGCTATATGAGGAAGTCGAAAACCCAACCTATCGCGTAGAAATTTATATGTATTTTGCGAGTGATAAAAAACATTTTGTGCAAGTTCTTTTTCTTCCGGGCTATAAAAATTTGATTTAGAAAGCCTCATCAACATAAAACGAAATAATTTAGACTGCTCTGACATACCCATGCTCTTAATTTGGGATACCAAACCTGAATACCTATTTTGTTTCTTTATTTTTAATGTAGAATGAGCTCTCTTCTTTAATCTAAGTTTTTATTTTTAAGTTTTAATTTTCAAACTGAAAGAAGCAATACTTTTTTTTCCCCGCTTCTCGATTGATTGCATCAATTTGATGCATTTCAAGCAGCCTAGATCTGAACTTGAACTTCTTCTTCTCTTACTATTCGACGAAGAAAGATTTTCTAATTCTTCAAATTGATCAATATCATTTTGTAAATTGAGTGTGGGAACTGCATCTCTTTTTAGCATTTTCCTGTCCACGAATTCACTACAAAAATGATTTTGGCAAACAAAAAAAATCTTATCGCCATTAAAACTACTTGCTTTTTTCCATAAATTATTTAAAATTTAATTTTTTTTCTTTTGAGGGGCATGCACAAATTTTTAAATTAGGAAAACCCCTTCCCGATTTCTTGCATATCGTGGAAGAAACTCCGGATCTCCTTTTATCATTCATTCCTTATTTTTATTTAAAACCAAGCAACCAAGCCCTGTCGCAATTCGATCTCAAATGAATGATACACACAATTTTTAACCTGCGATGACAGAAATTTCAAACTCATGTATTTACCAAAAGAAACAAGAAATACGCATCTAGACAAGTACATAAATGACATGCAACCCTTCTAAGACAACACGACGCGACGTAGATACACACAAGCCATGAAAATGACACGATCGCTATTGAATCATACCATACCATCAGTTTGTTGTATGTACAGAAAATGGTTTTTATATGACAGAAGTTTGCTTTGGTGTTTCTACGACACACTGCACAGCAAGATTATTGCATGGTCTTGCAACATAATTTTATTTCGTTTTGTCTGAAAGAGGTCGATTAATCTCCTTTACTATAGTGGCAACCAAGATCGATCGAACTGGGACCCAAGAGTAAATCCCAGTCGATGCACTGGATGCGATATCTATGTAACTATATTATCTGTGGTTCAGGGTTATTAAAAATGGAGAGCTACATGAAAGAACAACGCGTTTTCATTGTTGAGCAATAATTTAAAATAAAATAAATAATTTTGACAGCTACAGTTTACAATTTTCGTACAAAATATGGTCGGAATTATTAGTGATCTTAGACACTCCGGTCGTCCTTTAACAAGTCGTTCAACACAAAACATCGAAACAGTTCGTGAGAGTGTTGTTGAGAGTCCAGGAACATCAATTCGGCACCATGGTCAAGAATTGGGCATTTCGAGAAGCTCTCTAAAGCGTATTCTAACGAAAGATTTGCATTTTCATGCAATTAACTCAAGAACTGATGCCTACTGACCAATCACAGCGAAGAGAGTTCGCTGAATGGATTATGGAACAACAATAAGTGGATGCTGCTTATTCGAACAAAATCATCTTCAGCAATGAGGCTCATTTTCATCTTGATGGCTTTGTTAATCGTCAAAATTGTCGAATTTGGAGTTCAGAAAATCCACGAGTGATTATTGGGAAACAAATGCATCCACAACGTGCCAATGTTTGGTGCGGATTTTGGGCTGGAGGCATCATCGGTCCATTCTTCTTTGAAAATGTGGATGGTCAGTCAATAACAGTGAACTGTGCTTGCTATTCCGGCATGATAATCCAGTTTTTTGTGCCTAAATTGCAATATATGAATATGGACGACATGTGGTTTCAACAAGACGGTACCACATGCCATACAGCCCGAGAAACAATTCAATTACTACAGAGTCATTTCCAGGTCGTGTAATTTCCCGTTTTGGTGATCATGGAAAATTTCGTAAAAGTTTGCATATGTCCCAGCAAAGCCGTTTAGACCATTTACCCGATATGCTATTCCATACATAACCCTATACTGTATACTTTATGAATCAATAAAGCATTTACAATTTTAAATTTAATTTTTGGATACCCTTTGTAATTACGGCAAAGGATGGGGTGACCCTTGAATAGAAGAAAACAATTTTCTTATATGAAGTAATTAGGAAAAAATTATGTAGGTACAACTTAATATAAATGCAAGCAAGCAAAAAAAGATTAAGCAACGTTATTTTATACGTCCAAATATCAGAGAAAAATTCTCAGATTGATCATTTAATAAGGATTCCACACTATTTAGATCAAAAGCAAAAAGCCAGTTTTTAAGATGTTTTACGAGGTAAATGAGTCTATCAGTAAGCCATATTGTGTTAGATCCCAATTTGTGTCAGAAATTAGATTTATAAGACTGAAGCACAACCAACGTCATCGGCAAACGCAGTAAGGACGTCTTTGAAATTTAAGTCAAATAGGGAATTGACGAACATCAGGAAGAGTATAGGTCCCAAAACACAACCTTGAGGCACTCAAAAATTAACATATTTAATCTCACTGCAAATGTCATCTATCTTTACTCATTTCCAAGTAAATCTTCAACCAATTAAGCATGAAACCCAGCTTCATATAGCTTTCTCAAAAAAATTTCATTATTGACCATATCAAAAGCTTTAGTAATATCTTTGAAAAGCCAGATGTAAACAGTTCCTTGTCCAAGTTACTAAAAATTTGATTTGAGAACAGATCTTCCGTACATTTTTCTTTCAGGAAATCAAATTGAATAGAACTTAAAAAGCTCATATTGTCTAAAATTTTAACGATCCTCTATTTCACTGCTTTTCAAAAATGTTGCTATGAAAGGAGCGAGATGGGTCTGTAGTTAGCTACGTGATCATCTGCCCCTTTTTTGAAAAGCGGTACTATATCCGCACATTAAATGGCTTCAGAAAAACGCAGAAAAAATAAATACTGGGATTAGAAATATCAATCAGGATAAATAACTATCGTCCTAGTCGTATATCCCCTCACCTATTCCAACAATGACATTTTGAAAAGTTTGCTTGGTTACATTTTTGGTTGTAATTTATTGATTGAAGAATACAAATTCCTTCACTCCTAGCAACATATTGCTTTCCAAAATACAGACGCGACTTATATTTCTTAATCCATTTCTTTTTCTCACCCGCAACGTTACACTCACCCCTATTCACACAAAACTAATACCCATGCTGCCACTATGCAGCACCTTTTTACGAGCGAGCTGATTATTGGAAATCTGTGAATTTTCAGCCGGTCTGTTAATTCAAAAACTCAATTCGAAGAGTTAATTTCCAAACAAAAAGCTTTCTGTATCATCTTAAATGTAATTAAAATCGTTACTTGACATTTACTTTATTCCAGTTAACTTTAATTTAATCTATAAGACGATAATGACTAGGTCGTCGCAAGGACAATTTCTAATGGACCTATCTCTTATCCCAACATTGTTCCTTCGCCTCCTCCTTTTCTATGTTAAATTTTTTATCTGCACTTATTCCCATTCATAGATAAACAATAAAAAAAAAAAAAAAAAAAAAATTGAATCGCCGGGAAAAGATCATTACAATGAACAACAAAAAGGCAGGATACCTACGTTCCTTATCGTACAAAACAACAACTATTTGTTGCAATGGCAGCTAAGGAAAAATAAAAAGTACAGAATACGTGCGTGTGGTGTATGCAATATTGTCAGGAGCTATAAAGTTGAATTCGAATAAAAAATCACGAGAGAAGTACTTCTTGGTTATTTGCATATAAAAGAAAATTATCACAATCTTTATTTGCAAGGATTCTATTTTCTTCTACGAATTCTGTTGTAAAGGACTTTTATTCATCGAAAGTCTCAATACATCCTGAGCAACGACAAGGGTGGCTACGACGATCTGGGTGTATTTAGGGGCTAAGGTGGAAGAAGAAGGTGGGCGAGGATTGTGGTACAAGGACGATTCGGCTTGAATAGATATTGCCTTATAAGCAGAATTTTCCTTTGTGACCCGAATCCGAAATGATGCGCCTGGAATAACCTGAGAAGAGAGGACATCCACCCATATTTTGGTGCGTCTATTGTGTCTGGTCTCTACTACTATGTACATTTGTGGCCATCATTGTGTATACCAAAGGAGCACATCACACTAATAGGGACTTTCTTTTTTTTCTTTTTTCTTTTTGGCGAATTGATGTTGGTGTATGTGCTATTGGCATTTATCCGTTTATTTCTTGGCATTTCTTAAAGGGCATAAGAAGTAAAGGATTTCATGTTTATCGGTAATCCGTTTTATTACGATTTTATGTGTTTTTTTGTTATAAATTCGTAACACAAGTGGGTATTGATTATGAATGGAAGAGCATTAAGGATGTACCACTTTTGCAAATGAAAGGCTGACATGCATCCATACAAGTCAATTATTATGCTTGCAGAACAAGTGAACTTGACCATTAGCGGACGGTTTATTTGGTTACGATTGCCTCAAGTGAGCAACTCGAGGAGTCTGCTGCACTTGACAGTATGTTTTTTGTTAATCAAATTGTAACGCACACATATACATTTTTGAAATCTTCAGAAGTGTTGGTATATTTCTGAAATATTTGACACCTTAATCTGTATAGTGCTACATACCTACTCAATATGTAAGCATCTCCGTGTTCTGCGATTTCATTCTCTTCTAAGCAGAGTTGCCATTCAGTGTCCTGAATTATGTTAATTTTCTAAAGAAAATGCCCAATGGCTTTCTGATGTCCTCCCCAATGTACTCGTATCTCAAGATATTCTCAGTTTTATTTTTAAATGGGAGGATGGCCCTTTTAGTCTGTGAAATTGCTGAATTTCTTGCCTAGTGACATATACAGTCCATGCTCACCTTCTAGAAGGGTTCTGGTCCTATCAATCATCAGCAACAACTTCATTTCCATCAATACTTTCCTTTACTGTTGGCCACCAAAGTTTGATATTATTGTGAGTGAATATGAGGATGGATGCGCCCATAATACCAAAGCATCTTCCTGCCTGAAATAAACTTGTATATATTCCGATTGATTTCGATATTTTGTGGTTGGATCCAAAGGCACCAGGACCAACTCGCATACCCTTATTTGAACTCGCTATCTGGTATATCTATCCCAAATCTGTTGCTAAAGCAAAGGAGCTTCAAAATGAAGTTCGTGACCCGTCTGAACAACTTTATGAGTATGACCATGCGATTCTCAAGATTATGTCGTTTTCATACGTCGCAGATTCTGCAGCTTTCTGAACGAAAAGATGCATATGGTGAGCCAAATTACAGCTCCCATGGCTGCTACCGGGAATGGTTCCAGTGATTTCTAAGCATGCTAACTAGCAATTGGTGATTGTAGTATTTATAATTAGTCTAACTATCGTATATCATCATACTCTAGGTTCTGCTGTACATACTCGTATGGCGACATGCCTATATTTCATTTATGATTATCAGTAGTTGGAACTTAGTCGGATATTTTTACTGCTGAATAGCTAGATAACCTTACCTTCTGGGGCTCTTAGCCTAGAGAGCATCGTCATTCATTGTCTGTAACACGTTTTTCATGTTTTGGCTTTAAGTTCAGAGTTATTTGCCTTCAAATTTGCAAAATTTTCTCACTGGGATACTTCGAGGATCGCATGTCCTTCACCTCGCGCAGAGGTATTTTATGGTTTCGTCCTCTCTTAGTGACTATTTTTAAGCTCCCCCGATAGTCAGATTTCAGTATGATAAAGCCTGTGTTTTGGAGGGATACGTTTTGAACCAACTTCACATCTAATCCGTGAGCACACTTATAATGCTGTCACGCAACGTTTCCGAGGAAGAAAAGATTACCTTGTGGTTGGAGAGAAACTTTGACCACTGCACTTACAACGTTAGGCATAAATGTAAAACAAGCTAAACACTAAATTCACTGACGGCATTGGATGATGGTAATTAGTTCCAAATCCAAATTATTATTTCAAGGGCCATCTTGCAGAATGCATTAACAAATTATTTTAAATGTTCAGTTTTCTTTCAACACAACATATCTAGAACGCCAATGATCTATATAGAGTCCTTTTGCAATCACCCAGCTTGCAATTGAGAAGTACCACATTAAGTCTGGATACACATCGCTCATATGAATCATGTGCTTACCAGTCATGTGTTCGTAGAATTTTGCTAACCATGCTGATGAGTTCTACTTTCCCTTCCATTGTGCACTTGTATTAAAATATGTACATCTTGTAGTTGCCTAGATTGGTTAATTCCTAGAGAAGTTTAGCATAAGACATGCCACGTGCTGTATAGTACAACAAGACCATGCATACCAGCTCACACCCCGTAGAGGTATGAATAAATTGGGAAATTACTGACACTTCACCAGAGATGGAGAGAAGTAATCAAAATAGAAATTCCCATCAACATTGTACGTGACATTGAAAATTAATCCTTGCGAATCCTTAAGAAGATGTGATGCGACTCATCAATCCATCCATTCATCTACCCACTTGAGCACGTGATAACCTAAAGGCGAAATTTAATAAGAAACATGTCTGATGACACTGCGATGAAGAGGACTGAAGAAGAAATTGGCAGGACTCTTTTTTTTCGATTCTTTGAAAGATTTGAAATCAACAAGGTCGCGTTTGTATGCTGGTGAGGCAATCAGGAAAAGGTCGTGAATGTGCGGATTCAAAGTCGATATACATAGGTTTTATTTTCGCGTAAACTACAAAAGTTTTATGTTGCCACTTGGGAGATATGTAGATGTCCTTGAGAGAGAAATTAACTGCGTATGCAAGGAGGGTACGACATAAGAGTACAATAATGATTTAGGTAGGGATTCAAGGAACATAAGGTATATGATTGACAATTTCCAACCTGTGTCCAGAGAAACGTAACGAAAGTATACCTTTGAGCGAAAACTAAAAAAGTTCCAGCCAAAAGTCAATACTAAAAGGATTTGCTACAACAGTAATACGGCTTATGCCTAATTCAATTAAAAATCAATTTTCCATCACCTGCCACAGTGGATAACATACTACAACCACCCTCTCTGATGGCCTAATTATTAACTTGCTAATCCTATGTTGTACCTACTCGTACGTATTTTTAACAACATGTCATTAAATATTATCTAATATTGCAATTTACATGCATTAGAGGATAAAATTACCATGTAGTTATTTTTAAATTATTCATAACGGGTTAGATACATTTGATTCGATAAAACGAGCGCCTGCTGTCGTCACATGACAGAGGTCGTCCGCAACAACGGCAGCCACTAATATAATACCAGTTGCTCTGCAATACAACGTTACAGCTTCATTTAAGCCAAATGAGATAAATTGCAATCAAAAATGCAAATTATATGTCGTTAATGTACACCATGTCACCGTCACCGCCATTGTCATCGTCATCGTCATCACTGACGACGAGGTATTTTCCGTTAAACTTTCGGATAAAATGTCCTTTTGGAACACGGTTGAGTGGATGGGATGTGCCGGCACACTGAGACTTAGGATGGTTGCAACATTGTAGGTACTTGCCTTCATTGAAGTTTTTAATTAACTCGATTGCACCTGGATTATGTTCAATGAGTAGGTCACATGAACGATGTTATCTGATGCAGTAGAGAGAACAAATTGGATGCAACGGCGACATAGTGATGTCAAAATTAAATTCTTGTTTAACGATGAGGATGATGTTCGTTTCATTTATTTAATGTTTACGAGTATTGGATGCGCTTCAGTTAGCTTGGAGAAAGGAGATTGAAATTGCAACATCATTTGAATATGAAATCTAACAGACTGCAAAGAACAATAGATGCAATTCCAAATAGTAAAACCTAGCAAAATATAGAAAATGTTCTAATAACCATCTAATAAGACAAATTCTGTTCCGGCTGTTCCACAAGACTAACGTTGCAATCTTTTGGGTTAAGGGATATCTAATTCCAATTCCACCTTCTGTGGTTCTAGATTTTTTGGCCTGAGCATTTTGGAGAAGAACTATATTGAAGAAAATAAAACGGTAAAAAAAAAATACTGTGAATCATAAGCAATGACAATAATAGCGAAAACAAACAAAATACTCCCCAGTTATCTGGACAGCCACCCTTGGAGTTTACAGAAACTTAATACCACCTGAGTTTCAAACTACACCACTCAGTCAAACTACAAAAAAAAAAAAAAAAAAAAACGGTGCTGCAAAGCACTAGACTTTTGCATCTATACATATGAAATACTTGGGATCGTGAGACGTGACATCTTTGTAGAAGTGTGGAAGGGAGGGTTAATCATCAGACTTGCAAAATACTTTAAAGAAGAATATTTCTACTTGTCCTGCATCGACATGGTGCAGATAACCTTAGATGCATCCAGTATAGATATATTTATGCGATCACTAATCGGGAGGTTTAAGGTTAGAATCCAAGAAAACAAAAAAAAAAAAATGTTTTCTCATTCTCTGACATCTTGCGAACGTCTGACAATCATCCGAGAGTAAAAATAGTCATGAGAAGCTTCCCTCAATCGAAAAGATTGCCTTCAGAAACTGTTTAAAACTGTAGCTCCCAACTATTCGCGCGGCGCAAAGCACGAGTGGTTGCGAGAAGCTAGGCCAGGCTATGTATTGGGCCAAAATATTTATTTATTTATCGATCTGGTGCGCCTTGCAAAGGGAGTGATACGCATCACGTCTTGGACACGTTTTTAAAGCCAAAAATGTGTAAAAAAAAATTTAGCTCATAAATAAAATTCCTGCGTAAAGTAGCTAAAATCCAAAAAAACAAAACAAAAAACCCGTCTTAAAATTCTCCGTAGAATCACCACAGAGTCGAGATTCAAGGTCTGTTGGGATAACGTCTATATTCGAATATTTAATGAGCCCAAAACGAAACCTCTAAGCCTTCCAAACTCAGCAGCAGGTCTTCTTCTATCAGCCCACTATAGCACATAACGTGATGTGGGCAGTGGAAACAGGAAAACAGAAGTTGCTCTCAGCATTTTCTTGAAAAAGCTAGAAAGCTATGTTTTTAGATGACAAATACGCTGCCGACGTCGATACAAAAGTGAAAGGAGCGATCATACCAAATTTGAACACTGAGCGAACATACCAAAGTTGAACCAACTTCAGCTATCTACAAAATTCCAACTTTGGTAACATTCCCGACCTGGGCTAATTCGGAGCATCTTATGAAGGAATTCATAGCTGGGTTCAGGTCAGGATATTCCACAGTAGACCACAATTTTGTGTTAGGAAGTGAAGTTGAGCATTTTTTGCAGCAAGGCAAGAAGTCGTATACCGTCTTTGTAGATTTCATGGAGGCCTTGGATACAGTCAACCGAAACGCATTATTCTATAAATTGTACAATATGTCACTTTAATTTGGATGAGTTCTACAAGTCTTATACGAGGACACCTAAGCGGTGGTGTGTCTAAGATGGTGTGTCTAAGATGGTGTATCTAAGATGGTGTGATGCAAGGCTGTGCATTGCGTCCCTGTCTTTTTCGTTATTTGTCGATCTCATCGTCGACTACTTGCCTGGAGGCATTGAGTTTGCCGGAATGTGCATCAAAACCCTTCTATTCGCAGACGACATGGTGTTGCTTGCCGAATCCTCGGGTGCCAAGACCTATGAGTCAGTGGAGAATACTTTAAGGTATTTTATTAAAAGAATATTTCGTCTGCCAGGTAGTACGCCAAACTACGCCATCATGCTGGGAACAAGTCTGGCTCCTCTATTTATAAAGACACTTAAACTCCAAGTGGACTACGTCCTAAAAGTTCTGAGAATGCCGGAGGAATGGCTCACTAGGATACCTTCCTAGGGAGCCATTCCTCCGGCCCTAAGGATAATATTCAACAGATGTAGCTGGTATCGCGACAGGATAACTTTACCTCTAGATTGTGGGATGGAATTGAGACTTAGAAGCCTGTTATATATCAACTAGTAGCGAACGTTGATTTGAAATGGCGACCAATTTTTTTATAAGAGCCATCAGAATCACTGCACAGAACTGTGTAGAAGTGAAGGGTTTTTCAATAAGGACATAATAATTTTGTATTTAAATAACACACAGAATAATTGAGATAACGGGCTGAGATTTATTCCAGATGTAGTACACATGTTAAGTTTAAGTATGGAATTCGATCTCATTCATATGACTACCGCGAGCACGTTTGCAGCGATCGATTCTTTCGAACCAATTTTCCACCACTATTTCACACATATTCGCCGGAACGTTGGCAATTTCGCGTTCGATATTGTTTCTGAGCTCCTCTTTGGCATATTGGCATAAACCAAAGACTTACCATAACCCCAATAATGCATATTTTGCTTACTGACAAAGCCATTAAGCCAAAAATGAAGATGATTTTTTTTTTTTTTTTGAGTAAGCACTCTTAAAGTTGCCAGCACCGACTCAGAATTTCGGTAGTAATTTTTAATAATTTCTAAACGTTGCTCGTTCGTGAACTTCACCATGATAAAAACGTTAACCTTGACAGACGTTTTGACATTAACAGATCATAAAAAAAAGTTTAAAAAATTGTTATGTTCCTATTGAAAAACCGTTTATGTGCCTTATGTAATTTAGAAGAACATGAGAACACCCTGCATTTTGCTGAAGTGTGTTTGAGAAACCAGGCAAAGTATCTTTGTCACCGATTATCTAACAGAGGAATAAGTTATCGATTTGCTAAAGGGGTTGAATGTACCCAAATTGAATAAATTTTGCAGAATTTCACTGCCAAATCGAGATAGGATAATACACGAATGAAATTGAAGTATTTAAATTATCAATAGGCAGACGGTAAAGCCATATTAAATTCATTTGCATCCTAAGAATGATGATGAAAAAATAAAAACCAGTCTAATCTAATCTAATATTTTCCAATTAATATAATTGTTTAATTATTTTCTCCTTTCGCAACATATTAATTAATGCCGCAAAAGGTGAACAAGGAATAAAATAAATAATTACCAACATAATATCTCGATTAAGGGTAGGGTCATTACTGGTAGGTGTCCTCGTAGAATTTGCATTTCTTAATTATGAGAAAAAATAAGGGTGAAAGGTGCCCATATTAATCAACCCAAAACCGCGCACAAAACTCTCATTAGCCATCAGCTCTCCCTTGATGGACAGATACTTTTCTGCTGATGAGCGTGAAAATACAAAAACAAAAAAAAAAGACAGAAAATTCCAAACGACCTTAACACAATTTAAATGTATAAATGAATTATTAATCATCCTCAACTTCCAACACCCTTTGAAAAAGGCTTTCGTTTCACCCGACTTTTTCATTACAATAATAATGAGACCTAATGAGGGGCATTCTCCGTTTTCCCACTTCCATCTCTGCTCTGCTATCCATGTTAATTGAAAACCAAATCAACTCTCTAAGGGACTTAAGCTCTCACTAATCGGTTTAGTTTTCTCGACTTTAAGTGCGATGCTGGTGTACTCGTATACCAACACTGCTGCTCTTCTTTGCTCGAATACTCGTACCTATTGCAAAAATTTATCGGGCTTGAAATATGAATGCCATAATAACCTCAAAGGTCTTCATCATTAAAGGGGGTGTTCTACCACTGGGAAATATTGCAAAGAAACCCTTGGGGTTGGTAGGTACTTATTATTTTGTAGTTGAAGTTTGACGACAACAATTGAAGAGTATCATTAGCACAGCAATTAGGTTTTGACAACTTAAGCAATTTCCAACATAATTATTGAACGTACATAGTTGAGTTGCATATATTACGACATCAACCGGGTACGAGTATAAGAATACCCAGACTTTCTAAGCAACATTTTGGAATCTAATTAAGTATAGCAGAACTTTCTAATTTTTGGTTGACTAGGATTTTGGATGAGAGTTATATTTTTTGCTTTAAAGTATAAGATCGTTCTGGTGTCGGCTCATTAAGCAGAGTCGTATTTTGCATTATTCCCTTTATTTTGCGGGTGGGCGTTTCTTTTAAATAGTCCTCAGGATGCTCTAATCTTTGCGGCTCTCTTGGGGTGTTATAGCAATACGTTCGTTTGTGGATATTTCTACGACCTGTAATTCGTCTAAAAACCATTAGAACCGGTGAGGGGAGTTGGGATATATGGGAGATTGAGTCATTGTAGCACGGCTAGCTCGAGAGACACTTGATGAATTTTGATTTAATTTGGTGTAGCATTTTTTTTTTATAATTTGCGCGCCAAAGAGGATATGAATACTCTTATACTATTACAGGGCACGGGCGTTGTAAAGAAGAGAGAGAGAGAGAACGAAAGAAAGATTTTAGTGAAGTGGTTCGAAACTGAGATGGTATTAGGTTTTCTCTAAACTCCAAGGGTGGCTGTCCAGATAACTAAGGAGTTTGTTTGTTTTGCTTTTGTCGTTGCTCATGATTCACAGTATTTTTTTCCGTCCACCTGATGTCATCTTCTCGATCAAGTTGCATTTTCAGCCATATGACCGCTCTTCTGCCAGTGTTATGCCTTCACAGTAGAATTGACTTAGCTTTCGCAATTGATCGACTTTTTTATTTATTTCGTGCGAAATAAATAGATGATTCTTGACATCAGAATTCGAACCGTGAACCAACAGCATGATAAGCGATGATGTTACCACTACACCACGGCCATAATTAACATTTAGTGGTGGAGTTTGAATCTTCGAAGATGGTTTGTTAATTTGTTCGAGTACTTATGTACCTTCTTCATCCATGAACAAAAATTCTCGGGACCATTTTGCGCGTACCGGCGGCGTAGAGCTTTCTTTCATTCCGTTTTTGCTTTAATTGGGTTTTGAGTAAGTGTCCTTTAATGGCCATGGTATTAGCTTTATTGGAAGATAATTTTGTGCCATTAGTATTTAAATATTAGGTGCGCAACTAAGTTCTCTGTCAATAGATGGCTCCAGCAGTAAGTGCTGGTCTATTTTGACATATCTAAAACATCATGAACCGAGCTTAGACAACCGATGTAAACAAACTGTTTTGACACATTAGTGATTTTGTTATGGCGTCATATAGTTTTGGTTGTGTGAAAATGTCTGATTTTGTGCAAAACAATCGTCATTTGCGGGAAGTGTTGATTTTCTTCTTTCATTCGAAGAAAACAGCGACCCGGAGCGCATCGAGAGCTCCAAAAAGTTTACGAAGATTCTGCTCTAAGTGAAACAATGTGCCGTGATTAGTTCCGTCGCTTCTAAGACGGTGATTTCGATGTTGACGACCGTTCGCGTGAAGGAAGGCCAAAATCCTTCGAAGACGCTGAATTGGAGGCATTGCTCAATTGCAAGAACAGCTTGCTTCAGAATTAGGAGTTACCCGTCAAGTCATATCGAAGCGATTGCATGCATTTGGAATGATTCAAAAACAAGGAACTTGGGTTCCTTATGATTTGAAGCCAAGGGACGTTGAGCGTCGTTTTTTCGCCTACGAACAACTGCTCCAGCGGCAAAAAAAGAAGGGTTTTCTTCATCGGCTCGTGACGGGTGATGAAAAATGGATTCATTACAGCAATCCAAAGAAAAGAAAGTCATGGGGACATGCTTCTACGTCGTCGACTCGGCCGAAAATGCACGCTGCGAAGATTATGCTGTGTATTTGGTGGGACCAGGTCGGTGTTATTTATTCTGAACTGCTGAAACCCAACGAAACCATCACTGGGGAACGGTATCGGCTTCAATTGATGCTATGGAGCCGAGCACTGCGCGAAAAATGGCCACAATACGAGCAGAGGCACGAAAAAGTGATTCTACAGCATGACAACGCTCGGCCTCACGTTACCAAACCCGTTAAAACCTACCTGGAAACGCTCAAATAGGAAGTCGTACCCCACCCGCCATCAAATTATTACTTATTCCGTTCGATGGCGCATGGTCTGACTGATCAGCAGTTCCGCTCATATGAGGACATTAAAAAATGGCTTGATTCGTAGATAGCCTCAAAAGGTGAACACTTTTACCGTAACTGAGCTCTGCCAGGAAGATGGAAAAAGTTGTAGCTAGCGATAGGTAACACTTTGAATTATTCATTTGTAACCATTTTTTCACAATAAAGTTGCATTTTCATCAAAAAAAAGCAGCGAGAATTTAGTTGCGCACCTAATATGATTTCAGGAATACGGTCTCCGCGGCTGGCTCGAATAAAACGCAATTTGGAAGTCCAATTTTCGACCACTTTTTCGAGCAGCTAGGGCCGTATATCTGCAATAACGCGGCGAATGTTGGCTTCCAAGTTATCCATCGTCTCTGGATTATCGGCATAGACTAGCGACTTCACATTTTCCTACAGAAAATAGTCCAAAGGTATTAATTAATAAACACGATCTTGGAGGCCAATTCACAGGTCCTTTAGGCAAAATTATGTGCTCATCGAATGTTTCCTTCACTAAATTGATTGTGGAACGCGCGGTGTGGCATGATGCGCTGTCTTGTTGAAACTGAAGGCATTCCACATTAATGCCGTTCAATTGGGGAACGAAAAAGTCAGTAATAATGGATCTATAGCGCTCCATTGACTGTAAAGTTCTGGCCGAATGAATGAGCCTAATGATTCCACCAGCCCATAAACCACACCAAACAGTGACTTTTTGTGGATGTAACGACGTCTCAAGAATAGCTTGTGGATTTTCTTCACTGCAAATGTAGCAATTTTACGTGTTGACATAGTCATGCAATCAAAAATGAGCCTCATCGCTGAACAAAATTTTGTGATGATCCGGATCTTTGACGGTCAATTACTCTACCGGTATTCTCAAACAATTTAACAGTTCGATACACAAAATTCCGATCGTAAAGTTCAGAAAATATCTTCTCTTTCCATATTACACTTGTGAAGAACAATTACCAGAATACGGTTTTCAATAACGCTCCACTCCATATATACAAATCTTAGTATAAATGGCACTCATTGAATACCTGTCAATATAGGATGGATGTGTTCAGTACTAATTCCACGATGAGTGCGTTTAAACGCGTACCAATATTTATGACACGACTAGGTAAATATCTAGTCTCATTTAAAACTCATCAAACTGGTTGGAGGGAGGTATAATATACTCCTACGAGATTGTATTTTAAAAATCTTCATAAATTACCACACGGTTAACAATTAAAGAGTGGCGTAAAGTTTTCAAACCAAAAATAACTTTATTTTGGAACTGTATAGTAAGTGTGTTCGCGGAACTGTATAGTAAGTGTGTTCGCGTTTCCAACTCGGAAGTCTCGGAACGGTTAGGAACGTGAGATATAAGAAAAGGAACAGTGAATTGAGAGAAAAGTTATTGGGTGACACTAAGTTTGCCTTTTACTTGCTCCTATAGAGGGCCTATTTTAATTACCTTGAGTATATTTGGCTGTCACTGCAAATGCTAATACTTCCACTACCACGCCATTTCTCTTCAAGCTACTCTGAGTATGGCAAACATTTCAGTCTGGAAAGCCATTCTTTTTTCTAAATCTGTTAGACCTCCTACGCGTCCTACATAGCCTCTAAACGCAGGTCCCACCTCCAAAGAACTCGCGCCGACTTCAATAGTTACTTTCGCCCCTGAACAGTTCCCGTCTCAACATCTAACGCCTCCTGATTGCTTGTCCATATACTACCAGAACGTAAGAGGTCTTCGAACTAAAACATTCTCCGTGTTTCTTAATTCACAGAATCTCCCCTACGACGTTTTTGCTCTAAACGAAACCAATCTGTCCAGTGATTATAATAACAACGAATTATTTACCTCAGACTTCAATGTCTTTCGGGACTATAATCGCGGTGTTCTCTTGGCAATACACAATCGCCTCAACTCCACACTCTTTAAAACCTCGCACACCGCTAATTTCGAGTTCATTTGCGTCAAAATAACTATCGCTGGTAGCAACATCTACATCTTCTGCTGCTACATTCGTCCATCTCAACCAATCCAATGCTACCAACTTGCCATTGATGCGATTGATTCCCTGTTTAACATTGTAGACCCCCGCGACGTCGTCATAATTTTGGGGGATTTTAATTTCCCAGATCTTCGATGGGTTCTTTCTGACGATGAGACTCAATTTGCCTCTACAAATCCCTCCTCAGATAAGGAGGTCCTATTCATCGACTGTGTCTCTGACTCCGGCCTTTACCAGTTAAGCGGCGTTACTAACTATTTAGGTACACAACTCGACCTTATTTTCTCATCAGATGCCGACAACTGCGTCGTATCAGCGAGCAACCACCTTCTCTCCAAATTAGACCGCTACCACCCACCTCTATCTCTCACATTTTTTTTACAACAACGGTAATAAAACTGTACACTCTGAAAACTCATACAGTTTTAATTTTCGTAAAGCAGACTTCATAAAACTGAATAACCTTTTGAGTAACGTTAATTTCAATGTTATTTTTGAAAATCCTAGAATTACTATCGACGGTGCTCTCGCTTTGTTCTACGCCAAAATCTTCAACTGTTTCACACAATCCGTCCCATTCGTGCTCCAGAAGAACTCCTCGTCGTCCCCACCCTGGTTCACCAAAGAATTGCGCTCGCTTCGCAATAGAAGAAATAAACTTTGGCACACGTACCTTAAATCTCGTTCGCACTCTGACTTTTCCAATTACCTCCACGCATATACCCACTTTTCCGAACTCTGTGAATCTCTATATCTCGAATATTTAGACCAAATCCAGCATACCATGATCTCCGATCCGAAACGATTTTTCCAATTCATCAACACAAAAAGAAAATCTGACAACTATCCAGCTACTTTAAAATTGTCTAACACTTCCTCCGGTGATCCTAAGATAATCGCAAATTTATTTGCCCACTTTTTCAGCCAATCATTTTGCAACCATGGGCTTGAAGTTGATCTTGAATACTTCTCCTACATGAAAAGCTGTGCCCAAACCTCGTTAGTCTCCGTTGACATAACCGTGGAACACGTTTATGTCAACATTATTTACGATACAATGTTCTTCCATTGTAAGTCTATCTTTTCCCCTAACCAGCACGGATTTCTTAAGGGAAGGTCAACAACTTTGAAAGCATTATTTACGATACAATGTTCTTCCATTGTAAGTCTATCTTTTCCCCTAACCAGCACGGATTTCTTAAGGGAAGGTCAACAACTACTAATTTAACGGAATTCGTATCTGCGACTCTGTGTGCATTAGAGGATGCCAAAGAAGTTGATAGTAAGGCCTTCGATAAAATCTCGCACAGAATCATTCTTTTTAAACTCAAATCCCTTGGCTTCCAACTGAGTTTCATTGGGTGGATTAAATCCTACCTTGAGGAACGCCAATACAAAATACTATTTAGATCGGCTGTATCCGACCCCATTAAAGCCACTTCCGGGGTCCCTCAAGGTAGCCATCTTGGTCCCCTGATTTTCATTTTGTCAATTAACGACGTTGACTTCATCATTAAAGACTCTTATCTATCCATCTACGCTGATGACATGAAAATCTTCAGGCACATATTAAACCCCGCCGACTCTTGCCCACTTCAAGCTGACTTGATCAACTTTTCAACCTGGTGTCAACAAAATTTTCTTGAGCTCAACGTCAACAAATGTCAAGCTATTACATATTCCCGAAAGCGTCTTCCAGCCCCTAGATCCTATTTCATCTCTGACGAGCTCGTCCCTTCTGTAACTTTATTACGCGATTTGGGTGTTATCTGCGACAGAGAACTAAATTTCCGCTGCCATATTGACAACATTATTAGCAGAGCCAACTCTGCGCTCGGTTGCGTAAAACGCTGGTCTAAAGAATTCTCGAACCCCTACGTCACGAAATCTCTCTACTTCACATTTGTTCGGCAAATCCTCGAATATGCTAGCCAAGTATGGTCCCCCTATCATGATACCCATTCCCTTCGAATAGAGGCTTCCTTGGTCTGACAGGCATAACTTACCCCCTATGAGAATCGTTTGAAATTAATTAACGTACAGCCACTTGAAATACATCGAGAAATTGCTGACATACTCTTTGTACATCAGCTGCTAGCAGGAAATATCGACTGCCCTAATCTGCTCCAAATGATCTCCCTTAACACTAACCCACGCCTCCTGAGGTCTGTACCCATCTTCCATCTCAATTTTCATCGCACCAATTATGGTTGCAACGAGCCAATGTCTAGAATGTTACGTTTGGCCAACGGCGCGCACAGCTCTTTTGATTTTCACTGCAGCAGATTTGCACTTAGAAACGCCCTCCAGAATTCCACTTCCACTCCCCCGCCCTAATAACTTTAGTTTTAGTTTTAAGTTTAGTTTTTAAGTACTTAGCCTTAGTCTTAAATTGTGTTTAGTAATAGTCTAGTTTTAGTGTTGTTATTAAGTTCTGCTTGAATTAAGCTAAATAAATAAATAAATAAATAGACAACGAAGTTGTAAAAAATGGGGGGATAAGTTGCCCACCGACCTTGAATGTGCTTGAAAAACATAGCATCCCTTTTAATGAAATAAAACTTTGATCTGTATCTTAGATCTGTATCAATTTTTTGGCTCATGCATAAATACATTTATAACCATCTTAATGTAACTGACAAACCCTGCATCAATACGAGTACTGTAGTTAATACACATTTTAATATCGAGTCAGTTTTCGATTGTCATTTTTGAATTTATATTAAAAGCATCAAATATTCAAAAATTCAAAAGAAACGGATATGGGTGCTCCAAAGTTCTCCGAGGTAGTAGTCATTCGATACACGTATGTGCCTCGAATGTATGTTGCATTAAATGACATAAAATTTATAATAATTTCGCTTACCCTATTTTATAGGATGCCGATGCATCATCAAGTATTGTTGCAAAGTCAAAAGTTCTCTGCTTCCGGGACCGTATCTCAAGTCAGCGACTGGGTAAGTTTAAAATCGTAATTTAATGGGATATATGTATGTTGAAATGTTCTGCTTTATTATCACTTAAGTATCAGCGAATTATATTCAGGGAGCGATACATGTTGCCGCCAAAATCGAGGATTCTGTTCACAGAATTTCACGTTTTGATTGGAATTGAAGAACTTTTTAAAATTGGCAAACTTTTGTATGATCAGGCTGTCCTAATCCTAGGTGTGGAATTATGCTATTGGGTATATTTTAAAAACGACTTAACTCAAAGGCGCGTGGAAGGCACTGGAATTTTAAATTGTTCATTCTGCGGGTGTTATAATTGTATCCAAGAACAATATGTCAAGATATTACGAACCGCAAAAGAGCTAATAAAAAAATAATTTGATGTCTGTCTAAAAACAAAACTGAAATTATTTCTACTGACCTTAATTACAACAATCCAAAAGTACATACTTATAGGCATGAAAACTAGAAAGGAAAAAAAATCAGAAACTCATTTCAATATAATCTACTTTCATCTTCACTTCATTTATCAAATAAATACGAATAAAAAAAAAATCCCAAGGGATAAACTCCCTGAACTACCTCCTTTTTTAATCATATACCATAGGAAACCTTGTCCAATTCTTTTCCATCCACGTGCTTGGATATCAACTCAACTGAAGTGAAACGAAGCTGAAGTTAAATGGTTAAAGTTACTGTTTTGAAGAGTTTGGTCACTTATATCTCCCTCAGGTACAATTCGAACGCAAAAGGCACTATGAATTCTATTTATATTCTCAATAGAAGGATATACCGTAGGAATGTATCCTTTTTTCCAACTTAAAAAGAGCAAAAGTCAAATGGAACAAAATTAATGACACTATCCCTGCGGACGATTTTTGAAACCGTCAACTGAACCGCACATTAGAATTCCCTCATTTTTTTGTGCCCACAAAGTTTAAATCAGAAACAAGAATACCTGGAAAGGACACAAAAAAAAGTGCCTGTCCCCACTTCAGATGAAGTATCCTGGGTCCTTTTCATTCGGTTTGCCCGGCAACGTCTCTTAAGCCTATGACGTGACACCCTCAATGGAGAACTCGTATTATTCGCTCTCGTTACACCATAAAGCATTCCATGACGACTTCATCTGAGGCTGGAGGAGCCTTCTTACAGTTGTCGGCTGCAGGCGTAATGTTAAAAATAGCCCAGATGATTAAATTATATTTAAAGAGATGACCATCTTAAGTTGCAGGCTTTGTTCTTTTATTTTAAATGCGCGTCTTGCTTTTTGGTTTATTTTTCTAGTGCGATGATTCCACAGATAAGTGCTGGTGGATGGAGCGGAGGGTGGATAGGATTTGTTTTTTCCTTTTTATTCATTTGTGAAAACTCACTGAATGTTGAGTAGGTATACTTTATTTTTTGCCCGTACATCTGATATCTGAAGGTGCGGTTTCCTTTTTTTTTTTTTTTCTCAGAGCAGTCTTTCCGGTTGGGATGAAATAAAATTTGTGAAAGATAAGATTTCCGCATTTTTTTGCCTTCTGTTGGCTCTTGATGCGGAGAATTTTGTTTGCTTCGGTTTTAATTAAGTTGTGCGAGTTGAAAGAAGAAAGGAAGAAATTAAAATGGATATAGCGCATTAGGTCACAGAGTGGTCTTCTGTGGAGAAGCACAATTTAACCGCAACGCTTGAGGGACTTTTCAAGGTAATCTATTTCTATGGTACTGTATACTTCAAAGGCGTTTGCTTTTAAGCCAACGTGGTTTCCTTCTGGCCTAACGAACCGAAAGAAACCAGCCGAGATTGCGAAAGGTGTTACTAGGAACAACTGTGCCTATGAAATCAAATCTTTTAGAAATTTCACAAGCATTTAATTGACTTAATGGTATTATTTATGCGAAGATGTTTTCTAATTACTTAGAGTGAAAACTGATATAAATATATACCTGTACATATGTATCTCTTTGTCTAACGGTTCCGTTATGCTTTTTAGCACGAGGAATATACTAATTTCCACTTTACAACCGAATAGGAGCCATAGTGTTTGAAACTTGAAGAGAGGTATGTTTTCGGTCTTATAATCGCACCCAACTTCAGAAATTTAAATGTAAAGGGTGACCAGATAGCAATGATAGCTTTTCCAATTGCTATGTTTCAGCAGCTGTCAAAGTTACTAATGACATCCAGCTGTCATAATATTCAGTAAGATTTGCCATTTCATCATGCATTGTTTGACGCTTCTCGAACGTATGAAAATTATTAAAAAATATTATCGAAATTGCGGCTCAGTTGTAAGTCATGGTTTTAAGCCACCAACCAGACAGAGATCGGTGCTAAGTGAACAAAACAGCCGCCGTAGAGGCCAGTATCGAAGAAGACCCAGTATTGGCGCCGATCAGCTAAATTGGGCATGGCCAGAGAGTCAACCAGGCTTATTTTGCTGTTGGATTTGGGCTCACATCCGTATAAGATTATGGTGACACAAGAATTGAAGCTGGACGTGACAATGCCGTGAGTTCGCTAATTGGGTGCTGGAAATGTTGGTTGGAGATCCGGATTTTAGCCAAAAAATCATCGTCTCGTACGAGGCCCATTTTTGACTCACCGGCTATATCAACAAGCAAAATTGGCCGTTATTGGAGCGACCACAGTCCACAAATGTTCGACCAAGCATCAATGCATCCACAAAGAATGACTGTTTGGTGCGGTTTATGGCACGGCGGCATCATCGGACCGTATTTCTTTCAAAATCAGGTACCGTCAATGGTCCTCGAGCGAAGTTAACCGACTTTCTGTAGCCAAAGCTCGATAACATCGATACATACGAGCTGTGGTTCCAACAAGACAGCACTACATGCCATACAAGCGTCGCAACGTTCGAAGTGGTGAAGGAGAAATTTGGCTACTGAGTCATCTCATGGCGAACGTTCATCAATCGGCCGCCGCGATCATGCGACTTGATACCCCTCGATTATTTTGTCTAGGGCTACGTCAAGTCCTTACTGTACGCTAACAAGCCAACTACTTTGGACGAGCTCGTGGCCAACTTTCGAGACGCTATTGCCGGAATAACGCCGAACATATTGGACCGAGTCATTAAAATTGGACCGACCGCTTGGAGCACTGCCAGCGAAGCCGAGGAGGCCACTTAAATGATGTGCTTTTCCATACATAATGGCATGAATGTAGCTTTAAAATAAAGCTAGAAGGAAATTTATACCTCACACCGTTATTGTTTTATTTAAATTTATTTTTCTATCGCTCTTATTTTATCCCACTCGTATAGTTTACAAGCCCCAGAAATGTTTATATGTCCACACTTGACAAATCAAATTTTACATTGATCACAAGTATAGCTAACACATTTTCGCAGAAATTGTGGGTTTAGAATTCTGCTTTGCTACCAATTGGAAAAGTTGTAGCATTTTAACCAAAGCGGAAGTGTTCTAAAAGTGTAGCATATTTGTAGCTAAATGAAAGCGCTGCCAGGGAATCGTAGAATTACTCTTTGATAGTGTATTTCACGATGTGTGCATATAATTATTTGTGGACAATCATAGTTAGGCTGAAAAATAATTTTAAGGCGGTTCACAGCCTTAAAGTGAATGAATTTTAATGCAGCCCTTATCCCGCAACTAATCTATAGTAGTGAGTCGTCGACAAAATGACACTGAATAATGTATGAATAGATAGATAGAATAACAGACAAGTTTTATTGCAATATCTTATTTATCCATGTGACGTTCAGTTCTCCAGTTTTTCTTTCTTATTCTTAAATCGATTTCGCATTTCAACTGCACAGCTTGCAGTCAATTTCTTGTTGGCAGGACATCTCACAACGAAGGCGAAATAAATTTCCTGTGACACATTTTCTCCTGTGGTGCAAGTAAAATCATTATTTCTTCCTTCCCTTTGCCTCAGAGTTGGCTTGCGACAAAAACTCAGCAACAGCATTAGAAATAAAACTTGTGATTAGGTTTTTCTTTGTTCTTTCAATTGTATTGCATTCTTGGAAATGAACCAAATCGTGCGAAAACAGAAATCGCAAGTTGGCCACTTTTTATTAATTTTCAAAGAAAGAAACAAGTTGCAAGTCCTGCAGCGAAATTTCTGTCGAAAGATACTTTATTTTTATTTCTTTATTTTTTTAACTTTTGGAAACTGCTAGGAATTTTTGAACTATGACGAAGTTGAAAATTGTCCTCATCAAGATTTCATAAGAAATTTCATAAAGCGAATTGCACCAGAATACTTACTCGTATGTATGTCGAGCAAAACTTTTCAAATGAGTTCTGTTGAGTTTTTCAATCAGAAAGAATGTATTTCACGAAATTACTGTTGAAATACAGAAGTGGGGAAATGCACTTTTCATTGGTCTTTCATTGAAATGCATTGGGGTTGCATCATATGAAAAGAATATTAAGTCAATACAGATTGATTATGATATTGTTATACGAGGGTCAATAAGTCCCTGGAAATTAACACAAATTGTCAAGAATCATCTTTCAAAAGAACGCACCCAAACTTTCAGAAAGATCTTTCAAATAGTTTTGTTGTGGCAGCCATTTTATATAGACGCTTACAAGCATTTTCATTAAAATGGAAAAAAGTGAATTTCGAGTGCTCATTAAACACTATATTTTCCGAGAAAAAACTATCACGCAAACCAAACAAAAGCTTTACAAATATTATTGGAACCATTCACCACTGGTTTACTCAATTTCGGTCTGGTCGCCCAATTGAGGTCACCTCACCAGAAATGGTCGACAAAATCCATGGTTTGATAATGGACGATCGGCGAGTGAAAGTGCGCGAGCTTGAAGAGGCCACAGGCTTATCACATAGCTCAGTGATTTCGATTTTATATAAATATTTGGATATGAGAAGACTTTCCGCAGGATGGGTGCCGCGTTTGCTCACAATCCACAACAAACGCATTCGTTTGACAACTTCAAAGGTGTGTTTGGCGATGTTCCAGAAAAATTCGGCTGAGTTTTTGTGCCGTTTCGTAACCGTGGATGAAACCTTGATTCACCACAACACAAAATGGAACAATGGACTTCTCCTTGTGAATCGAAGCTGAAGGAAGCCAAGGCGGGTTTGTCAGCAAACAAGGTCATGGCTACAGTTTTTTGGGATGCGCGCGGTGTTATTCACATCAGTTACCTTGAAAAGGGTAAAACGATCACCGGCGCATATTACGCAGAGCTGCTGGATCGATTCCAAGCCGATTTGAAGCAAAAGCGGCTGCATTTGGCGAAGAAAAAAGTTCTTTTTCACCAGGACAACGCACCGGCTCACAAGTCCGCAGTCGCAATGGCAAAATTGCATGAGTTAGGCTACGAACTCCACCCTCATCCAGCATATTCCCAAGATTTAGCACCCTGCGACTATTTCTTGTTTCCAAACATGAAGAAATGGCTTGCAGGTAAGAGATTTGGGTAGAATGAAGAGGTCATCGCTGAAACAAACGCTTAGTTTGAGGGGCTCGAGAAATCGTATTATTTGGAGGGCATCAACAAATTGGAGAAACGTTGGATGAAGTGTTCCTTATTTCATTTTTCAGGGACTTGTTGACCCACCCTCGTACCTATTTGGGCGAATATTTAATGGCACCACGGTAAATTTATCAAATTTCAATTTGTTATGGCTTACCTTGTATTATAACACAAGAATTAATATATCATAAAAGGGAAGTTTATTTCAGCATTTTTGAGGATTTTTAATTTGGGCCTGGGATTTTGTTGGGCCTGGTTGAATTGTCGAAAATATGGATTTGATACATGGGTGTAAAATTATTTATTTAAGAGAATAAGGCAAATTTTTGTAACTGGCATATTGCCCTGAATGCGTTCGCTTAACTATACAAATTGTGTACCATTCGAAAGGTTCAAAGACCACTTCCCAACAATCGGGGCTTGGCTCTTCTGGGATCTATAATATGTTTACTCTAACCGAGTCGAGTGCCAATAGAAAGATCTTTTCATTCTAATTAGTAATACTTACTTGTATGCATGCTCTCACATGATCAGTTTTATGTTGGACTTAGTCATGCCATAAACGGGAAGTTCGGGCATTTATTGAGCCTGCACGTGACCAACTCATTGCACGGAATGATCACGTCCACCCGAAAAATATGGTCTGGGCAGAAGTCTTCTGATTTGAAAATTATTAGGTACTCATATGCAAATGTAATATTACATCTAGAAATATTAGAAAAGCGTCCACATACCGAGAGACTTAATGAAATTGAGTGACGTATAGTTTTATCTTCGTCCATTTTTCTATAATTTTCTTCCAAAAGAATTTCGCCGTTTTGATAGGTTTGACAATAGAAAGGGTTTGACATGAGTAGAAATAAATCTGTGGAATAAATTCTGAATTAAAAAAGGCTAATAAAGTTGACTTGATATGATTAATGGAGTACGAGTATGCGATTTAATTGTTTAAGAAATGCTAAAATTTTCTATTTAAAAAGGACTTTAAATTTGGTTTCTTAAGATTTCATACGAAAAGATACTGTGCTTGAATTTAAGAGAATTCTCTCCTGATTTCTAAAATTTGACTTTTTTCATTTTTCATTCAGGAAGTATCTTTCTTTAAAATATACTTACAATACATATCTATGATTTGCTAGACTTTTTTTTAATCTTTTTGTGTTTTTACGTAGACAATGCGTAAGATTTACCTCACCGTGCACAGGCGAATCACCCGGATTCTAGGGGGTCCACTACCATAATATCAATTTAAAAACGAAGGGTGAAAATGAACTTAAGTTGACTCTTGGCTGTCAAATATATGAAAATTGATTTTTAAAATTTTAGGATGGTACTTCATTCTAACATATAAGGTCCAGTCCAGATTACTCCAACTTGAGATGGTGTATTAGGATAACAAAGGGTCTTTCATTAAGCGCTTCCTATCTTTAAATTTACATAAAACAAAGTGTGTGTGAGATATCATCAAAATCGCACGTGAGATGACCATGCCCTCGAATCGCTCGTGCAGAAATTCCAATGTGGCGTGAGCTATGTGGCACGTAGCGCCATCCGGTTGAGACCACATATCGTTGGTGTCCATATGATCCAATTCAGGCCAAAAGAAGTTGGTAATCATAGACCTATAGCGCTCGCCGTTGACGGTCGTTCTCAAAGAAATATGGACCGATGACGCAGCCAGCCCAAAATCCACACCGAACAGTGACTTTTTCGGGATGTATTGGACCCTCTTGGATCTCATGTGGATTGGTATCGTCCCAAATTCGACAATTTTGTTTGTTAATCCAGAAATGGGCCTCAACTCTGAAGATGATTTTTCGATGAAAATTAGGGTCAGTTTCCAACTGCTCCAGAGCCCATTCAGCGAACACACGTCGTTGTCTATGGGAGAGCTGTTAAAAATATGCTTGTATCCAGAGCAAAAAGTATTATTGATAAACCGCACAGACCACAGTGTGTGACTGTCCGCAGATACCTAGAGGGATATTTCTGCATGAATTTTCTTCTTACGAGTATCCTCCCGTATTTGTTGTCTTTCTACATTCCTCGGGACATGTGGCTGCAATTTTTCAATTGTGCCAAGAATTCGAAAAAATATTACACAATAAAATGTAGAAATTGAAACATAATCACCGAAGCAAAGAAGTCCTATTTTATCTAGTACCACTTAAGTAGCTGCTTCTCAACAGCATATTGTCAGTTCAGGCCTAGTTCGTGCACAAAGCGAGTATCCGCTTCTGCTTTTCCTGGTACAAACTATAAATGGAAGTGTCAAGTTTACGGTTTAAACTCTTTTACAACATTTGAGGTGCTGCCAGAACTACAGAAGATACGAAAATAATGTATGGGAGATATGTATCTAGCTATTTTGCAAAGGAGTCAGCGGGGTCATGTACTCGTACTAGATAGGTAATTCACAAACAGCGCAGCTTGTGTCCGTTAGTTAAATTCAAAACTTTATCTTCTCATTACTAAAGACACCAAAAAAGTAGTTGCAGATAGTCAGAAGTACACCCAATACGATGTTTCGCCATAAGATCCACACCTAGTACACTCCGGGACAAAATTATAAGACACTACCACAATTTTTTAAGAAAAAAATCTCACCAAATCTGATTGAATTATAACTGGATGTATTTAGACCGCACTGCCATAAAATAATGCAGAATTTTCTTGTTTTTAGGGAAAAACTGAAAACTGCGTGGAACAAGGATGTATTTAAGTAAATATTGGTGAAAATAGGTGTGCTCTTGTTTTATTATCATTTGTGTTACAATTGATAACCATTCTTTTCAAGAACCACAATACGAGTATGGACCGCGGAAAGTGTTAAATTCAGCTGAAGGACAAACAATTTTGAAATTTAAGAGTGAAGACAGGAGTATTGCAAAAATATCAAAGTCAGTGTAAATAAGTCGAACAGCAGTAACAAATTTAATAAACGATCCCGAAAATTGTGGCAAAAAAAGTCTCCTGCATGATCACTAGCATTAATTCCAAGGCAAAAACTTGCGATTTTGCGGGAAGCTTCAAATTCTTCTTTAACGGATCGTCAAATCGCAGCTAAAGCGGGAGTTAGAACCAACATAACAAATGTGAAGAGAGTTTTACTTAAATGCAAACATCTTCACAGGCAAAAACTGCTTCAGAAACCACCTTTCACCGAAGCTCATAAGACGTGTCGTTTAGAGATTGCTTGCAGCCATTACTATTGGAAGAAAAAATGGAGAAAAGCCATATTCACAGATGAAAAAAAGCTTAACTTAGATGGACCTGATGGCTGGGATTACTATTTTCGCCATCTGCGTAAGGAGCAACGAATTTTAAGCTCCCATCAAATGGGAGGAGGTTTTGTAATGGTATGGTCTGGAATTGGCTACAACTGGAGGACCAAAATAAAATTTGTCAGTAGTAGAATTAACAACACCAGATATATTGAACTTATTAACGAACAGATTGAGAGTTTAGCTTCAATTATTGCCGAGGAAAACTTAATTATTCAACAGGTATAATGCGGCAATCCATACTTCCCGTCAAGTCAGCGAGTACTTTAAAAAAAAAACATATCCTTTCTTAACTGGACAGGAAGATCACCTGACTTGAATAAAATTGAGAACATGTGGGGAGAGCTTACTCGAACAATTTATGCAAATACGTTAAAAAGATTTTAAAAAATGTTAGAAGTTATAGAAAATAAAGGAGCTAACACATATTACTAATAAAGTAAAATATTGAAATTTTCATGTTGTTATTTAATTTTAAAATCCACCTATCCTATCTTTTTGTCCCACATTGTTTTCGGTTTTTCCCCCAAAACAAAAAAAAAAAGGGTTTTTCCAGAAATTATTTTACGGCAATGCGGTCTAAATACATTCTGTTACCAATCAGATTCGACAAATGTTACGCACACTTTTTTTTCTTAAGAATTTGTGGGAATGTCTTATTATTTTGTTCCGGAGTGTAAGTGCAGTATTTTAAATTAACCATACAGGAGTTAGATTTTATTTTAATTTGTGGTTCATAGGACATTTTCAATGCACTTGGAGTACTTGTGCTTCAAAATCTGCCGCAATATGCGTAAAGGACATTACTCGTATATAACATTTCGAAATTCACATAGAGGAAAAGAAATTGTTAAAAAACAAAACCAACTTATGAAAAGGCATCAAGTTAAGAACAAATTTAAAATGTGCTTACTGCGAAGTGTAGAAAAGTATTTATTGAAGTCTCACATGCCAAATGCCGGGCCCCTTAGGCTAATCATTTCAAATTAACCGAATAGTTCAACAAAGTATGCAGCTAAAATTCTACATTGTTTACCTAACCTTTCAACATAATCCTTTGATCGAATGAGACAGCGGAGGAAAAATTTAATTTACCTATACCCAAACTAAGCCCAAAGGTGAAATCTATACCATATTGGAGGCATAAATTTCTCTTTCATAGAGTGAACGATACAAAAGGTAAAAGTATCTCTAAATCTCAAGAAAACAATTTATTTTCGAATAACAAAATATTTCTCTCTATTACAACAATATACAGCACAAGAGCCCCAAGGGGCATTTCTTCTTCAATCCCTTTTCGCAAAACACGCACTCACAAGATACAGAAAATCCGGATTTAATGCTTAAGGCATACTTTTAGCAAAACAACATCACATCGATCCAGTAAACAAGGCATCTGATGAACTATTGTATTGGAGATATACATATGTACGTACCGCTACCCAATACATCCCACAATTGGAGTATCCAGCTAAATGTAATTTTCATTTCACCCCTTTATTGACCTAAAAGCACGACCTGAATGACGACATGATTTGGTATTGTGGTTGGTGTGGGATTATTCACAAACAAACGCCTCCATTTGGAATCTGGAAACGTCTTATTTTTCGGTGACGCATCAGATAATCTAGGATTTTCCATGGCCATTCTAGCATACATACTTCAGCGTAAAGCGTAAGGCGTAAGGCGTAAGGCCATTCTATTAGGCATAGTAAGGCAATGGGATATATTGAACTGTCAGCCCTTATTATATCCAACTTAAAGCCAAATGATGTGCCGTAGGATTTGCGATTGGGTTATCAACGGTATGTGACGATGCTATGGAATTTCTTCCTCTTGTTCACACAACCTTTCGCAGCTACTTGTTTCTCCGTCGAGTGCCTGCTGATATTCTCTCACATATTCAAGTTTTTGAATTTTTCTTGGGAATCGAATTGTGGATCCAACAATTCGTGAATGGAATATGTAAACTCCCTTGCCGCCAATTGCATACTAAATTTCTTAAGGGTTTTGTCTTATACGACGCATCTTATACTCGTACACTAAAATAGTACAAACAACAGCCGACAGGATAATTTCTCACCATTAAGAATGAATTGGAAAACTTCTCCAGACATAATGAATAAAACTTATCCTGTTCGCAATACGTGATTAATGCAGCGCCTTCTCTTGCATCGTACCCAGTCACGAGAAATTAATGCCTGTTGTTGTCTATGAAAACGAGGGTGGGAGGGATATACAAGAAATTTAAAAATGTTTCACTTCGATACAAAGTTTAGAAGGAGAAAAGTTGTTAAATGTGGTTTAACGGGAATAGTAGTAGGGGCCGCTATTATTATTATTTTTTTTTTTTGTCGGGGCGGGTACACCCTGCTGGAGCACTCAGACTCAAAAACAGGTCCATTGTACAACCAGGCAGAGAACCCCATTTTAATGTGTTTTTTTCGTCTTTTGTAAAAAGACGAGTAGACGCTTCAGTGATGAAGAGCTTAGGTCATCAGCACTCACCACATCAGCACCGAAAATCTGCCACCTGATCCGAGCAAAGGCAGGACAATCACATAGGAAGTGTTCCGCAGTGTCATCGCCCTCTCCACAGGAGTTGCAGACGGGGGTAGCGCTCAAACCTAGCACATGGAGGTGCTTGGCAAAGGCGAAGTGGCCCGTAAGAGCGCAAGTAAGTTGTCTGCAGTCTTTTTTTGCTAAGGGATAGCAAGAAAGCCGCGGATTTCTTACAGACGACGGGGACCATTCGTTTAGTCTGCCTGCATCCTGGAGAGTCATGCCACCTTCGATTGTGTTCACTGAAAACCCAGTCGTCAATGGAAGCCCTAACCGAGGACGCTGGCAAACCCAACGTGGGTTCAGGTCCTGAGAAATTCTCTTCTGAGCCTTGTCTAGCAAGCTCGTCAGAGATCTCATTTCCTGTTATCCCTTTGTGCCCTGGGACCCAAACAAGATTCAGTGAGTTCAGCCTTCTGACCGAATTCAAGGATGTTTTGCATTCTCGAACTATTTTGGAAGTGGTTAAAGGATTGAGCAAGGCCTTAAGCGCAGCCTGACTGTCACTACAGACGCAGATACTTCGCCCCTTTCACCTGTTCTTACCAATATAGTCCGCTGCCATTAGGATAGCATATATTTCTGCCTGGAAGACAGATGTGTATTTTCCCAATGAGAAGTGAAGCCTAATGTTGTCGCATTCCATGAAAACACCAATCATCAAGGCGTCTAGAGCAGAGCCAGGCGTACTGGGGAAAGCTCCCAAGCAGCCGAGACAGACCGTTCTTTGGAGTTTGGCGAAAGCAGCAGTAACGTATTTAGGTGAGAGCTTATTCCACCAAACAACTGACGCATATGAGAGGAAAGGTCTTATCATTGCCGTGTAGATCCAAAGGACTTTCCTTGGCGACAAGCCCCATGTCTTGCCGAAAACACCTTTGCATTGCCGGAAAACTGACAGAGCTTTGGAAGTTTTCAGCTCGACATGTTTCGTCCAAAGAAGCTTGCTATCTAAAATTACTCCTAAATATTTGGCTTCCTTGGAGAATTCGATAGTGACACCTTTTAGCACTGGCTGAGTCAGACCAGTCAATTTCCTCCTTCTCGTAAGATAACCACTTCGGTTTTGAGAGGATTAACTGAAAGCCCATTCCTAGCGCACCAATCGTCGATTTCGTCTAGGGCCATCTGCACCTTAGAGCAAACAGTCGCTAGGCACGATCCGACAGACAGAACGGCGACATCATCTGCGTATGCTTGAGCGTAGACGTTAGAACTATTGAGTGTGTTCAACTGGGAGTCAACCAGCATGCACCAAAGCAGTGGAGACAGAACACCGCCTTGTGGGCAGCCCCTATTTACACCTGCCATGACACGCCGGCCACAATCTGCATCTACAGTCAATGTTCTGTTCACCAGTATTGCTTTTATCCACAACCCTAGTGATTCTTCTACGCCGTGACTTCTGGCGGAGCTACACATGCTGTCAAAAGTCGCATTGTCAAAAGCACCCTCAATGTCTATGAAAACGCCTATCGCGTATTCTTTCCTGTCAAGCGCACATTCTATTCTGCTGACCAGATTTTGAAGAGCAGTCTCGCAGGGGCCGCTACTTCGAGATCTGATAAAGCATTGAATTCCGAACAAAAATATGTTATAAGTCCTGGTCCGCCTTTTACAATTATGGAGTTATATTTTCTTAACTTCTATCTTCATCATATTTTTACAAATATCTTCATCACCAGAATGGTACAAAACTGAATGTTCATGATGTCTATCTGTCCGTCAGTATGTCACGCGCTCGTATCTTTTGAAACCTTAGGCCATGAGAACTGAACTTTTGAGGAAATTTCCAAATACTGGAGCTCTTTCGGTCCATTGTACTACCAAGCAGAAATCCCTTTTTATTGTAGTGGTTGGATAAACTTCGACTTTATTCGTTTCTCTTTAATGCTCGTGTGATTCTTGATTGCTATTCCCCCTTCATCCTCGAACTTGCACAGCTCGTTGCAGAAAGTAAAATTGTAGACAATATTTTTGTTGGGGCCATAAAGTCCCGGTTTTCTACGAACTTATAATAAAGCGGATAAGACCATGTGCAGATTTCTGGAAAATATATCTCAATTCTGACTTTTTTTAGATCTCGGTCGTATGAAGCTCTTTCTACCGCCTGTTTTCATTGCTAAACAACAACACGCAAATCTTTTCGATAACAATGCCTGTCGTCGAAACCGCAAACTTGAATTTTGAAAATATTCGGCTTTGAATAGACGTACATATATTTGGGATGACATAGCTCAGTGATGGAACTGAACTTTTCCGATTAAGTTCATTTAGCATAAGTATGTAGAAATTTCCAAAGGGTGCTTGTGCGTGCTCATGGAAACTCACTTCAGTAGGCCCTTGCACCCACAAGAATTCTAGCTCAAATCGTGTTCTTCGCTTTTCGTATCACTTATTTTTTGCCTGCAAGGAGCATATGAAATATAAAGCTTATAAGCCCAGATTTATGGTGACTGCGAAGCTCCTTGACTTCATAATCTCGTAATGCAACAAAGTGAAGAACTCTTTATTTCTTGTCTGTCTTCCTGTTCCCTACATCATTCGCACTCACCTTAATCAAGAATCATTAAAAGAATTTTAACCCGCTTTTATTAATTCAGAATATATAGACAGAAACTGATATTATACTACCTACTTTTTGGCATTGTTCCATAGACGCTCTATTTTCGGTAAGGGCCGGAACTTTTAAGCCAATGTAACTACTGTGCAACTGACTGGCTTATCCCTTTTACCAAGCATTCAGCGCTCTTACGCTGTCATCACGTCCTATGAAATCTAAAAATTTTCCACCAATCTCTGTAGACTCTTCTATGAACATTCAAAAGTAAGTTAGCCAAAGGTAGTAGTTTTCGTTCCCCGCTCGGGCTCGAACCTGCACAGCTCGGGTCACAAGCAAACACAGTATATGGCGACTATACCGTGGCCACACTTATTATTATACAATTTAATCGTTAATCCGAAACAGGAAACTATGTATAAATCTAAAAAGTTTGAAATAATTCTTCATTCCATATAAGCTAACAAGAAAGGGACAACGAGACGAAGGAAGACCTAAATATCTCCCATAAGCGGAAAGTCTCCGCAACAAACTTGTAGTGTGAAAATAGGGACTCCAATGACATTGCCTTAATGCCAGTAGATTAGTAGGTATTAAGGTATAATAAATGAAATAGAAAATATAACAGAGTGTCAATCAGTTAAGCAAGGATTTTTATTTATAATAACCTTGAATACCTGAATATATAGGGTAGACCATCTGTTGGTATCTTTTTAAAATTGCTGTACAAACAAATTCGTTTAATATTTTTCAAAGTGTTATGATCTATTGAAGAGAGTATACTTTTCGATTATTTGTGAAAAATAATTTTATTTAAATAGCTGCCGCGGTAGTAGCTCATCCTGTCAACCCAATTTTGCAGTATATTTTCTATGGTTTTAGAGCTTTATTTCACGAATAGCTAGACCAATATTATGCCTAAGTACCTGAATCGTTTCTGGATTGTCAGCATAACATCGATCTTTAAATTTCACTAAAAAAAAGTCAAATAGCAACTCCGTCAAGCAACATCACCAAAATGACTGATTACACGACTATTGAACTTAGAGCCCAAGAGATCGATAGTTGACCGCTTGTATGTCACCATCTTGCTGGAACCAGAAATCGTCCAAGCTTATTTTATCAGTTTCTGGCGAAAAAAACTCGGTTATCATGTCTCTTCCATCTTCATATTTATCTTCCAAGACAAACAGGAAAATACTGCCGCACTTTCGGCAACAGGAGCAATATTCTCGGCTGAGCGCACAGGACGAATACGAGGTTAACTTGTGATATCAGTAAGCGTGCCAATCTCACGAATTTTTTCACAAACTTGCACACAGCAGTCATGGTTGATGCATTATTTCGACCGAAATTTCTTTTCAAAATTCGCACTGTTTTGGCAACACAGCACACGATTTGGAAATACGTTTTCAATATTTTTTAACATTGTTCATGCGTAAATCGATTCATTTCGTACCGCGGAGAGCGCGAAAGAGCTGTCAGTGTCAAAATAACATGTAATTTGGAAAGAAACCAGCAGATGGCCCACCCTTTATATACATCTCTTATACATATATACGCGTATATCTCTACATTTGAATTATAAAATTGAAAATATATCTCTGTCGGTCTGCGTTTATAACTCACGAACCACTTAAGCAATTTTGATGCAGTTATTTTCAGTGCATTGGAACATTTTTTGGTTATATGCCAATTCCTTCTGGTATCATGAACTATATGTGCATCGAAGTCGGACAAAAATCATCAGTGCGGTGCATTAAAGTCTATATGACTGCTAAACTATAAACGGTATGTGAGAGATTTAGATTTAAAAAAAAAATCTGCAAAACAAAGTGAGAGAGCATACGAAGATACCGAAAGTCACTAGATATGTAGCTACTAACAACCACTTTACATGTTTTCAGTGTTCTATCAATCAATTTGCTTTCGTACCTTATAACTTTAGAGCAGCTGAAAATTTTGTCTGTCTGGGAAGAATTGAAGCTACATCACGAAGTTGAACCACTGAAGAGATGTATTTCATAAGTCGCGAGAAAATCATTTGCCTTCCCAATTAAATTTGATATCTCGGCTAAACTGTTACACATACGCCAAATTGGTGTACAACAAATTTTAAGTACTTGAGTAGTTCTATAAAAAAGTACGCGGGAGCATATATCTCAGTTTAAGAGATAACTCACAATAAGCATTTGAATGTTTTTTAGAAAGATCCACACATACGAGGACAAGGTGAAAAGTTCTCGGCCTGACTCATAGATGGTGTTCCAATCAGTAAAAAATTTATGTTTTCTGCCTGGGTGCTCTTCTCATTAATTCGTATGATAAGTTTCAACTTGTTCTCTCAAGTAGTTTCTTTACACGAATTTTTGCAGTAGACGGCTTGCGTGATTTTCGTTAAAATGGAGAGACTTGAATATCGTGCGGTGATAAAATTCTTCGTTTTGGATGGGTTAACCCCTAAGGAAATTCATCCAAAGTTGACTAAAGTTTACGGGGACTCTGCTCCTTACATGTCAACCATTAAAAAGTGGGCAGCTGAATTTAAACGTGGTCGCACGTCCCTCGAAGATGACCCACGTGAAGGACGGCCAAAAACCGCAACCACACCCGAAACCATCGAAAAAGTGCATGATATCGTGTTGGACGATAGGCGAGTGAAGGTGAGTGAGATAGCTGAGGCTGTGTGTATAACGGAAGAGAGGGTGCGAAACATCTTGCTCAAAAACTTAGGGATGCGAAAGCTCTGCACAAGATGGGTGCCGCATTTGCTGAATGCCGATCAAAAGCAAATGCGCAAACGATTTTCGCGGCAATCTTTGGACCGATTCAATAGGGATCCGACCGATATTGTGCAGCGATTTGTCACCATGGATGAGACATGGGTCCACCACTACACGCCAGAAATGAAACAGCATTCGAAGCAGTGGTTGGAAGCCGGTGGTTCAGCGCCAAAGGAAGCGAAGTCGATCGCATCTGCCGGAAGGATCATGAGAAAGGCAGAACAATTACAGGCGAATATTACTCCAACCTTCTTGACCAGCTGGATGCCAAAATTCACGAGAAGAGGCCTGGCTTGAAGAAGAAAAAAATTATCTTTCACCAGGACAATGCACCTGTACACAAGTGTGCATTGGCGATGGAAAAACTGCGGGATTTGGGGTACGATTTTCTCGATCATCCCCCACCATTCACCTGATTTGGCACCCTCAGACTTCCATCTGTTCCCAAACTTGAAGAAATTTGTTTCTGGGAAGCGCTTCGCATCCAATGCAGAAGTTGAGAGGTCCGCAGATGAATATTTTCCCAGCCATCCAGACTCTCACTTCCGGGAAGGAATACTGGTATTGGAGAAACGCTGGACCATGTGTGTTGAAGTCAAGGGAGATTATGTAAAAAATAAAATCATTTTTTAACTGAAAATCGCGTCTTTCATTGTCAGGCCGAGAACTTTTCACCTTGCCCTCATCACTTTAAAATAGCTTAGCTAGTATGAAGATATTAATTAAAAAAATATTTTATGCTATGGATGATGAGTGCATCTCATCTGGGAACTACGCAGGGTGCAGTATTTTTTTTTTTCTCTAATAAAGCTAACTCCATTGAACGGAAATAATGCGCAATATTGCTCATCTTAACTTTAGGAAATGAAACAATATCATGACCTATGAATTTGTAAAATAGGTTATAGTCTCTTAAGAGAAATACTGCGGGAATGTACTTCGTCACACGGACGAAGCCAGGCGGGTCTACTGGTTCTAGTACTATTTGTAGGTTATCCATGTTGCTTTATGTTTGTAGTAAAAGCGCCATAATTGGCTACTCGTAAATCGTTAAGTGAGTTAAGCGGGAGCATCAAGGTCCCAGCAAACACCCATTTCCCCTTTTTTTTTTTTATATAATTTGCATGTGTTAAAGGGGATATGGATACCCTTATACTAATTTTTAGGTCACGTGCGTTTTTTGTGGAAAGGGGAAGACACAGAGAGAAAGACAGATTGGTGTAGTTGGTTTGAAACTCAGGTGGTAGTTAAGTTTCAGTGAACTCCAAGGGTGGCTGTCCAAATAACTGGGGAGTATTTTGTTTGTTTTCGCTATTATTGTCGTTGCTTATGATTCACAGTATTTTTTTCCGTCCTCCTGATATCATCATCACGATCAAGTTGCATTTTAGCCATATGACCGCCCTACTGCCAGTTTTATGCCTTCGCAGTAGAGTTGACATAAGCTTTCGCAATTGATCGACTTTTTATTTATTTCATGCGAAATAAATAGATGATTCTTGACATCAGGATTCGAACCGTGAACAAACAGCGTGACAAGCGATGATGTTACCACTACACCACGGCCACCCTTATCCCTTGTGAACGTTTGACGAACATCCGACAGTAAAATATGTTGAAAGAAACTTCTCTTAATCGAAAAAAATGTCCTCGGAAAGAACATAGGACCAACCATTCGTGTGTCGCATAGCACGACTGGCTGCGAGAATTGATTACTATTGATATACCTATACAATATGTACATACACTTGCCACCATACTGCAAGTGTTGCAAGCAATACAGAGACAACTATTCTCTGAACAAAATGTACAACAGTCCTTGCTTGCGATGACTGTTGCTAACGATATAATAATTGGACAATTTCCAAATGCAGGACTTGTGGCTTTTAATATCCTTCGCTGCACCATGACGCAAAAACATATAAAATCCACTTCGATTTTTAACGGGAAAAAACCCATATTTGTCAGAAAATTGAAGCCCATTCCGCTTCTCAGTTTGATTTCCCGTATCGTGTCCTTGCAATTAAACATTCAATTCAACAATCGAACACCAAAAATAGCAACATGCAACGCGAATGCATAAAAAGTGATTCCATGGAGTAGGTACGAGTACTCGACAAAAGCACGCGTTTGTGAACAAAATAAAAAAAAATATTAATAAGAAATGTATCTCACGTGCATATTTGTATTTCAATATCGATCTCCGAAGGAAAATAGCTTTCCGTTATTTTCATTGATTTCCCTGTTATGTTGGCATCAATTCAAAAATAAAAATTGAGGATATGAATACACGAGAGCAATAACCGAATTTTTTTTTTTTTTGTAAATCTTTCTCTGTCAAACATACAGGACACAGGATGAAGGATAACGATTTCACTTTATTCTCGGTGGCTATAAAAACAAGAAAATATTTAACGACATACCTTGCCAACGAATTTGAATCCGGAAACGTGTTGTTATTACGAAGTGCGGAGAAAAAATGCATAGGGATGTTGGGGCGTGTACCCTACCACTCTCCACACAGTGCCACATGCACATGTCGCATTTCAGTGTGTAGTGTTTATTTAAATTTTCCCCGGTTAAATATTTGTTTGTGCTTTATTCAGAGCGAGTTCTCCATGTGGGAAAAATGGAGCGCATATGTGTTTCGCATTCCAACGAACAGGTAGGATAGATTTGAGTGGTAATTGGGAAAAACTTCAAAGCGAAGTGGAATAGGTCAACGACATCATAAATACTGACACGACTTTTTTAGTGCAAAAAAAGAAGTCATTCATTTTTAGTTCTTAGCGCGGCGTTACGCTGAGTTTGATGGATGCTCTATGAAATAGATGGACTCACTTCGATAATAAATGCATTTCTACATTCGGTTGACGTTGGGCCAGTTTGATTACCTACCCAACAAAACTAACAAAACCAATAAAGGACATCACTTTGAGGCAACATTAATACACCAAAGTACTTTTTTGCACTCTGTTTCAATTTGTTCTCGAGTCTAAATCTGTTCAAAAACCATAGAAAAGTCTCCGGTTGGAAAAACTTTTCCCATTCAGTCGCATAACTGTGAAAATTAAAATTAAACGGTGTCGGATCTCGAAAAACAAGCCACATAAAGAACGCTTTGTTTTCGAACACAAAAGCGAGACAAACAATGACACTGAAGGCGTCAAATGAACACAAACCGGGTAAATTCCATAAGCAACCAACAATTGAAATGTACACAAGAGCCCCACTGGATTCACCCTCTTGTTCAACTGATTCCGCTCCGTTAATAACGATGTTGATCGTAGTATTAGGGAAAAGGGGAAACGTGGTGTTGTGACTGAGTTTTGAAGTTTAATATTCGGAGAGCATCACCCACTCATTTGCACTGGATAAGGACGCGATGATAATGATTACCACGGCTCGGTGTGGCAGAAGTGAGGAACAATTCTTGAGTCCGGAAATAAAGTTTCCACTTTCAATACGAATTATTTAAATACCCGACACTCCAACCCGATAAGTTTGGAGATGCCTCTGGAGTGCAGCATGGAAGCTTGCACACGAACATGACTATTTGAGTTTTTGAATTTCTAATTATAGACTTGAAACTCCCTCATCTTATAATTGTCCCGCCCACTAAGAAGGGCTTCCGGGGTAATATCAACAAAATTCCTCCCAACTTCAACGAGTATTTAATATTCTTGTGCAAACATTTATTCGGGACCAACCTCCGACAATAATGCCAAAGGTTGTGATTGCTTTATTCGAACCGTAGGTTGCTACTGAACTGTAATGTCGTGATATGGTAGCGAGAAGGAAATTAATTTTCCAAATGAATCCCCCCCTCTCGTGCGGGAGGGAAGTGTGAAATTTGCATTGAAAAGATGTGTGTGCATTGCGAAGGGCGCTGAGAGATTTTTCCTGTTGATGTCTAAATTATAAGATTTCCGGAAAAGTGCTCCTCTTAACGACTGGCAAATGAATTTGTAAAGAAGAATTAAAAATGCATAGCTACTTTTTATGAAATTTGGCAAAGGACACTGAAAGGTAGATAGATACTTAAATACCCCGATTGTAGATGACAGTTTCTGTGCTTCCATTGATGAAGGTACTTCCTTGTAGCGAAGAGTTTCACTTTTCACTTTCCCTCAACAACTTACTCTGTATTTGTCTCCATCGAAAAATTCCCAATATTATTGAATGATTGCATCTACTAATTGATTTTATTCATTCATTCAATTTTTAATTTTCTCATCTAAAAGAAAGTTATTTTCGTGAAAATAATCGATCTGGAGATTTCAATCAATCTTGGTATTACTAATAGAGAAACTCGTGAAAGTTTGTCTCGCAGCGGTTGGACGGAGATACTTCAAACTTCATATCTGAGATCTGTAAGCTAATGCCTAGAGGAAGAATCTGCATTCAACTTTGTAAAAGGGCACTTTTTTTCAAAACAGATACAATGAATTCAACGACAATTCATATCTAAGATAATATGGACGTCTGTAATAAGACTGCGAACCTAATTTGTTTTCTGCATATCTCGATTACGGCTTAGATAATTTTATACGAAATTGCATGTCCCGTATATATTTCATTCAAGTTTTAGACGTATGAAAAAGAAAAGATTTTTAAAATTTGAATGCATCTTTCGGAAATTCAAATGTTGTGTGCTCTTTTCGACATTGCATACGTTTGAAATCAAACAAGTCGCGAATGAACTGCACATATGGATAAAGTACGTACGACCCAGTCGTGCCCTTTTTTTTTATGATATAGGCATAGGAATTTTTTCAATTCACTCCTTTACCTAATGGTTAAGTGAATAGATTATGTAGATGTTTTTAGTGCAATATGGTTTATGTGGATGTTATTCGTTATTATCGTTAATTTTTATTGAATTCGATTACATTTGTGATTTTATTAAACATGACATAGAAACCCTGAACAGACTATCGCTTTGGGAAAATTTGAAGAAAAAAATTCAAATTAGTGTGACTCCGGAAATAATGAGAAAGTTTTATAAAATCCAGTTGTGCACTTTATTTATTCATTCATTCATTCATTTATTAATTCATTCATTCATTAATTTGTTCATTCAAATTCATAAATGAATAATTAATTATTCATTCATTCACTTATTCATTCATTCATTCATTCATTCATTCATTCATTCATTCATTCATTCATTCATTCATTCATTCATTCATTCATTCATTCATTCATTCATTCAATCATTCATTCATTCATTCACTTATTCACTCAATCACTCAATCATTTATTCATTCATTTATTCATTCATCCATTCATTCATTCATTCATTCATTCATTCATTCATTCATTCATTCATTCATTCATTCATTCATTCATTCATTCATTATGTCATTCAGAAAGCGGGAAAGCATTTATTCATTCATTTATTCATTTAGAAAGCAGGAAATGGATTAAAAAAAAAACTGGTAAGTATGTAGGTCAATAGTAGCTAGCGACTAATGTGGAAAGAAATTCACATTGCCAAACAAAAATCTTTTCGGGATAATAATTGGGATAAATCCAGACATTTTGAATGTACACTGTTAAGAAATTGTAATTAATTGCATCAATCTTGTAAAGAATTTCAAAAACAACAATTTTCGAATGCAATTATTTTTTTTACGAAGAACCGTTGTCGAAATATTTGAACTCAAAAATGATTTCCAACTCATTCAGCGAGCAATCGAGTGAAAGAAACTGAATGCAAACAAATTAAATTATGAATAAAAATACTCGTAGTAATGATCGAAAATAATAATTCAGGAAAATATTTATGAACAAATTTTAATAATTTTCGATAGTTTTCATTGCTAATTCATACTTATTATCGAGTGTAGCTACACATAGAGGTCTTTGTTGGTACATATGATAGTTAAAAAAAATAAATAAAAATAAAAAAGTTACTTGCTGCAAGTATATGACTGACAGGAGAAAACACTGAGAAGGTGGAGTTAGTCAGCCGTGGGCATTGTAGACTAATCTCACATATTTCTAACTTATTCCTAACTTCTAGAACCGACGGAGCGGATTGTTACCGAAATTTGAACTGCTATTTGTGAAACTAACACTACTACTATTCACTAAGTTTTGGTGACACTATTTTTGAAAGAGAAATTTTTCGATGGATTTTCACTTCCATTTCTAAATATTAACGAAATATGAAAAAAAAGATGCAACAACGAACTGTTCCATACATATATTCACTAAAAAATAAACAAACAATGTTCACTTAGAGTATACGTGCATATTTAAATTTGATAAGAGCCACCGTAACAATTTTTTTATTCAGGCTACATCATCCTCCCGCAATGAAAATTTACTGCCACCGAATATCCCCATTGTAAGTAGTACTCAACTTCCTACACACCATCTAGACTGTAAGTGGTCTATGTTAATTAGTTTAGATATAAAATCAATTTCCTCCAATGGGTACTCGGTCATGCGTGCACACTTTAGATGCTCGTTCAGTATTTATGTACGGGAACGTACACGCAAAACCACTCTGTGGAATTCATGCTAAATGGCTACATTACATGGTCCTTAACGAGACAATGAAGCCAAAAACCTTACTAAAAGTCAATGAACCACAGCAAATTAAGCTTTCAATTAGTTACACTTCGTCAATGCACCACTGGAATTCGAAGCGCTTGATTGGGGGAACTTTCAAAACGGATTCTTTTTAAATCCATCACTTCACATTGCCAAGAAGAATCCATTGGAACCGCAAGGGAATCGAACGAAATCCTTTCGCGATGAAGGGTTTTATCCCAACTTGCAGAAGTAGTACAACTTAACTATAACGACAATATCGCCTGTTTCAGCTGTGTGCCACCACAAACAACACCCGAAACGAGGTCAGAAAAATACAAACAATGAGTAGAAAGAATCCGATTCAATTTCTTCGTCGACATATTGTAGAATTTTTTTTTCCATTACTTTTTGGATAAATTGCCAACTGAAATCCGTTTCAAAATTCACCGCAGAAGTACGAGTATCTAGGACACAAGTGCAGATGCAGAGGTGGATCAAAGCGAACGGAAAACTTTTAATCCCAGATGCATTTTTTACGACAGACAAACTTTTATTGGATTGAATTCTGATATTTTAACCGAATCCTTTCGCACGGATAGAAATCTCGCTCTGTGCTATTGTAACCATGTCCTCCTGTGTTGTCGTGGCATCCTTCCTTTAAATATCACATGGGTGCTTGAATATAATGGCTTTATTGTAAGGGAATGATAAATATTTTGAAATCGTAAGTTTATTACAGATCGATAAAATTTTATCGCTTTGGTATTTTGTGGTAATCATGAGGAATTGCAATAAACTGAGGGAAGATTATGGGATGGCTTCAGTTGCGCAGATGGGGTATCCTTTTTAAGTGCTTCTGAATAGTTTCATCTTATTTAATGTGATTAAAATTAAGTGCATGTGCTAAGGGAGTGCGAGAATTTAAAAATGAGAAAGTGAAGTCAGGCAGAAATCCTTTTAGATTCTGATGAATCTGAAGTAATTTCGTAAACAACAATTGATACCAGCAGGGTATTGATGTCGACAAGAGGTCGAAAGGAAGATTAAGGAAAATCAGTGGCGTCCTTTGGAAAACGTGGCGAAGTTTTATGTATTTTTGTGACTCATTCAAGAGTTCAAAGGCCGCAATAAAAGAGCCAGCTAAAAAAAGAGAATCAGCTCACACGTAATTTGACGAGACATGATGCCATCATTCAAGGGGATAACGTAAACGAATTGAGGCTGTCTCTTCACCCGATATGTAAATAGTATCGATTTAATGGATAGCCCCTACAAATCGCATGACGTAAATCCAATTTAAAATGCTTGGCTAAGTGATGGAGAAGATTATGAAATCAGATAAACAATTTTGAAGGGACATACATATTTAGATGTTGACGAGGATAATAGAGGGGACCACCGACAGTTGGATTTTCAAAGTACACAGGCAGTTGTTGGACAGGTTATTGACCTAGTAAATAACCGAAGAGAGTGATATCATCAAAAATATCAAGTTGAGATATTAGGAGTATTCATGATCTGTATTGAATCGTAAAATATTAGACAAAATCGTGAGCAGCCTCTACAAAATTTGTCACTTTCGACCGTCCAAAAACAAGGATAATGACATGAATCACATAATTTCCTCCATTTCTGCAAATTTGATTTGCCAAATTATCTACTACCTTATTTACACGAAATAACTTAGAGTAACTTATAACCTTGAAAACTGGTACAGAGGTACGAGTAGTGCTCGTATTGGTCGAGTACAGACAAAGGATAAAATGAGAAAATTTTACTTTTGAATAAAAAAAAAAAAATTAATTAATATTTTGACGCATATAATTTGTGATGTGCGACACAGAAATTGGAGGGACCTATAGTTTTATGCCGTTTCCGAGCGTCAATTTTTTCGGTTGGAAGAAGCTTCAAATTACAGTTTTACTCTCGGATGTTTGTCAGACGTTCACGAGATGAGCGACCGTTGGTGTTTTCTGAGACTCGAACCTTGAGTCTCCCGTTCAGTGATCGCCCACTTATCTGTAGAGCCAGTGTTCCACTTTTAAATATGGTTTTTAAAAAATTATCGGGAATGTGGTATCAGTATGCTGTAAGGTCACCAGAACCAGGGTTGCAAAGGAGCGGAATCAAAATCATTGATTCTGATCATATTTAGCCTTATCATAAATAAAAACTCCCTCGGAATTTTTCCTACATTCGAATTCGATATACTCCTATCGTGAATGATGTTCGAATGGCGGAAAAAATTCCCTGGAAAAAAATAGCGATCGTGAATGAGAATGCAGGGAAATTTTCAATGGATTTTCCCTCGGATATTTACGCCATTATTTAGTTGGAGAATTTCTGAGAAGCAACACGCAATTTTGTTACTCTGTGCTTGAAAAGTGAAAAATGTGAAAAATGAAAAGTGAGAAATTATACATACAATAAATTACCTTTTTCCATTCAAAAATGGATTTTGATGGCGGCCCTACACTGTTAAGTTCACTCTCAACCATTTTCCAGAATTGGGCAATATCATCTTTACTTTTTTTATGAAATCCTCTGGCAATGTCTGGACTAGCTTCCATCAGATTAATTAAAACATTGGTTGTATTCTAATACAACAAATAAACAGCAATTAGATGTTTTAATTAATCTATTATAAGAGTTTAAATTTAGGTTTGGAATGACCAAAAAAAAATACGTGCGGAAAAAGGCCGCTACAAACTTGCAGATGAGAAATGGTACTGGAGGAGGTCCAAACAAAGAGCAAAAGTTTTCTCCAATAGAAGAAGCAATTTTCAAACTAACCGGAACGAAAGAAGCGGTAGAAGGAATACCCAAAGCAATTCCATTCGGATTACCTTCCGTACACAAAGAAAACAAAGAGCCGAACCTTGAAGCAGATCTATCCATGTTATGCGATGAAGACCACGATGTCTCGTAAACGTAAAGACAAAAACAAATACTGCAGTGGACGTTCTTGAAAGAGAACTACAAATTCAAAACGAAATATGCACAAGGCTAGGTGAAGTTAACGAAACTTTAAAAAGCCATTACAGCAAAGCCGAGTCAAGCATGAAAAAGATATATCGTTCAATTGATCGGTTACATGATCAGAAAAGTCGTGAAATAAAGGAAATAATACGCCACAATATTGAAATGGAAAAACTGAGAAAAATTGAAGTAGAGTCCAATCTTGAAAAGAATCGCCGCCTAAATGAAAATGCTATAACTTTAACCTATATAAACATTTAAGTTTAATTATGTGCCTTAAAGTGTGATTTATTATTTTGAAATGATTTTTTTTTAAATAAGGAATTTGTGTTTTTTTATTAGACTATGTTTTACAGATATTTTTTTTTTTTTTTTGTTTTAAATGAATTAGTTTTCTTTTTTTTTTAACAATGAAGTACCTACCTATTTATTTCTGTTTTGTTTATTAGACTATGTTTCACAGAATTTTTTTTTTGATTTTAAATGAATGAAATTTGTTTGTTTTTTTAATAAAGAAATATTTATTTCCGTTTTGTTTGAGCTTAAAGATTATTATATTATATAGGCAGTTTCCAATATCTTCTCTAATCTTCTGAGCTACTGTTGTATACTGATGCCTGGATATGGAAAGGTTATCATCGATTATCTCCGCGTCGCTTTCTGGTTGGGTTTCAAGCAATGAAACTTCAGTATGGACTTTATAATGAATGCAAATATTGTGCAACGCGCAGCATACATTTATTATTTTTGCAGCTTTTTCAGGAGCGTAATACAGCTCTCTTGCGCCAAGCAAACATCTCCATTTGTTTTTTTAGTACGCCGTTGACACGTTCAATAACATTTCGACAACGTGTATGTACCTCATTAAACTTATTCGCGCTTGAACCTCTTCTGGTGTTCTATGGGGGGTTAAAAGCCACGGCTCTAGTGGATACCCAGCGTCTCCTAGTAAAGAATTTATTCGGTTTAAAAACATTATTATCTCATTTTAAGAGCTCACCTAAGAGCCTAAAATTGTTCATCCCACGTAAGTGATCTTGCTCCATGCTCACCCTAATCTGGCTCACATTCCAAATAAAAGAATCGTGGTAGGCTCCGGGATGTGTTGCATTCAATTTACCATGATAACAAATTTAAGACTAAAAACAACCACTCACAAGCAGAACATTAAGGCTGTAAAATCCCTTTCTGTTGTAATATAAATGTTTGTTTGTATGCATCCTACAACGCCAGGTATCCTGTGTTTTTCATTGAAGGATAATGCAGCTTTTCTTTTTTCCTCCATATTGGACACAATTGTGTCTCAAAAATGGTTAAGACTTCACTAAAACTTGATTATGCCAACTCCTTTTTGATAGCCGCCTTCAGCAAAAAAGCGTAAGCATGCGCTTAATTTCACTATGGGAGAAGTTCCAAACGCTTTCTTAGGCTGTGGCGAAGAAGCTGTTAATACATCAAGTAGATATTTCAATGCGGGTTTATTTACCCTGAAATATTTTTGAAACCTAAAAACAGACATAACTAATTCCTTAAAAAAATAGAAAATTCCATTTCTACATACAGTGATTGTGGTAGTTCCATCGGATTTGAACAATCTCTTAAACTTCTTCTGATTGACCGTTGTTGCTTTACTTCTATCTCATCTAATTCCTCAGCCACAACTATCAATGCTATGCTATACATTATTTATAATAAAAATATTTCTTTCACAAATAAACTGATTTCTTTCTATATTTCCGATTTCAACCAAAATATACTCGTAGCTGTCAAAATCTTCGACATTAATTTCGAATTCAGGTTTTTACCTTTTCAATGTGGCACTTCCGTTTCCGAGAGAAATTCAATTCGAGGAAAATTGGCGATAGGGGGATTTTATTCCTGGGAACAGACGAATTCGAGGGAAAGAAATATTCCCTCGGAATTCACGATAGGGCTGATTTTGATTCCGATCACCTTTTAGTAACTTTCTGAAATTCATGCATTCTTATCGAAAATTTCGTTTTTACTTTACTAATCACAATAAACGACTTTTCTTTAGCCGCTAAGTAATTTTATATCAAATTACATAAAAATATTGATTTGTATCTTATTACTCGTATGTATGTATATGAGTTCGGACTCATTAACAGTCATATACGGCATACATATCAAATTTGAAAAGACAATTAATGAAATAAGAAATTTGATTGTAAACTTTTTCCAAAAATGTGCACGGCGAGGTGTCTGTATCTAACAATAGATAGTTAAATTGCAGCCTTGTATGCCATGTGGCATATAATGTTAATTTCATTAAATTTAATAAATAGACTTACGTAAGTACATACATATAAGGGTGGCCGTGGTGTAGTGGTAACATCAACGCTCTTGATTCACGGTTCAAATCCTGATGTCAACAATCATCTAATTATTTCGTCTGAAATAAATAAAAAAGTCGATCAATTGCGAAAGCTAAGTCAACTCTACTGCGAAGGCACAGCACTGGCAGTAGAGCGGTCATATGGCTGAAAATGCAACTTGATGAAAATACTGTGAATCATGAGCAACGACAAAAGCAAAACAAACAAGCTCCCCAGTTATCTGGACGCTACCCTTGGAGTTTACAGAAACTTAATACCATCTAAGTTTCAAACCACTACACTAAATCTTTCTTTCTCTCTCTCTCCTTCACAAACGCACGTGTCCTGTAATAGTATAAGAGTATTCATATCCTCTTTGGCGCGAGCAAATTATAAAAAAAAATAAAAATATATATTGGAAAAGTATTGGAATAAGTTGAACTTGGAACACTTTCAAACCTCATGACTTTGTTGTCCATTTTCTACGGGAGAACGAAAGAAAGACCCAAAGATCTCAGATTGCCTTCAAATAAAGAGATTTAATTTTCACGTTTAGGCTCAAAAGTGGTCATAACAAGCACAAATTATATTTAATATACTATAGGCCAAAATTAACCATAGTCCTCACGTTGGCATTCAGTTGGTGCAAGATAATTCATTCGAATTAAACTATGCAACTAATTGATGATTATTTCATCTTTGTCCACCCCAAAAAGTTGTATGCTTTAATGACTTCTGATTCCCTTGTTTTCGCAGAAATTTCGAGCTTTTTTTTTTGCCTCGACATAGAACAGAGGCTTTCAGATACTAGAACACTAGGGAGCAAAACAAAACAAAAATTGTTTTCACCAACAAGAAAGGTATAGCTAAGACATTTCTAAAGTAAAATTTTGCACTGAATTCAAATACTATAATCAGATGGCGTTTAAGCTAATATGCCAACTTTCAATGTCAAATATGATAAGCTCCATGTCTGACGTATCTTTGAATCTATTTCTGAGTTGGAATTATATCCTGAATCCTTATATGTAAGTAACTTTTGTATATCACTTATAATTGTGTAGTTGCTGCGTTTTGTATGACAGTTTAACAGAAGCCTTTTTGCAAAAATTTAAACCTTTCAAAGAGTTGAAGGTATCTGCATAGGAAATTCTATAACTGAGAAACTCCACTTTGGAAACATACCCAAATACACATGAGACATGAAATGTGTTCGACAGGGGCCGCTGCGTATTTAAATTCAGTTTGCATACTTGATTTTATTGTAGAAACATTTTATACATTTCGTGTTAATTATCGGTTCAAAATCGATTATCGGTTTAAAGTTATTGGTCAAATTTTACTTTTGAAACCCTTTACACCTTTCTTGTTGCCAAAAGTGTGCTCCCTATGTTTAACTAAGGGCTTAAGTAAGATATTAAAAAGAAAGCAAATTCATCGTTCAATTCTTAAATGTAAAGTCTGAATACTCGTATATTTATAAAGTTAAAATTAAATAAACATTTTGGCGCTAACAGAAAATACACGGTCAGGCCTATGTAGCTTCTCGCAGAAACTCATGCTGTGCGCCGTACGAGTAGTTGGGACCTACAGTCTTATGACGTTTCCGAGGCTCAATTCCTTCGGTTGACATTCGCGAGAGATGAAACCGTGAAAAAACTTTTTTTTTCGTTTTCTGGGATTCGAACTTTGAATCTCCCGCTCAGATAACGCGCACTTAACCACTGAGCCACGCAATCCATTTAAAGAATTATACGAAGAAAAAAACATGTGTCCAACTGCGAGGTATGAGCACTCTAGAGCACTCTACCAACTAAGCTATCACTGACAGATCCATCTCGGGTGTGGCAGTGTTGACAGCGATGTCAAAAGTCATACCTATTTGTCAATTCTGAATGAAAATTAAATTACAATATCCCTCAACATCAACATTTTTTGTGATGAGAACAGAAATAAATTCTATTCTCGATAAAACGTACGAGCTCTACACAAAAGTGAAGGTACATTATACTGCAGCGGTGAAAAGATAGAAAATATCGGTAGATTCAGTTAGTCCCCATGACACCACTTTCGATAATAGAATGAAATGAAACTAATCGACTTTTTTGTGATACGTGTTATGTTACTGGTGGCCCTATCGAAGCATGGACAAAGAAACACATTACTCGTAACACATTACCATCGACGAAGGGCATACGAGTACACGCAACCTTTTAGATGCTCAAACGTACCAAGCGGTCACCATTACTAGTAGTTTCGACCACTATCTTGGTGCAATCAAGTTCAGATCTCAAATATCAACTGTCCACAAAACAATTACCTACTCTGGCAAAAAATTTCAAAGCTGAAGTCATCAAATCTAATAGCGCCTGACTTTCGCAAGGACTATTGAAGGCTACGATAGTAGCTGTATCATCCTCAGATGACATCTGAAATTGAACAATCCCTGCTACAAGATAATTTTAAGGAAGTCAAAATGGCTACAACCTGATGGGAGATTAGGTGCAGTAGCACCATATTTCTGAATCTTAGTCCCTCGTAATTCCTTATTTTAAAAACGATGTTCCAGAAAATTAGGTTGATTAAATTTGATTTATTTCTGATCGTATCCGTCTCCACTGACCTCAATTTTGTTTGCTCAAAAATTGTACCTACTATCAGAACACTGGGATAACATGATTTCCAAATTGGATTTTGAATTATATGTACGAGTAGAGTACGAGTACTGTGTCCTTTCATTCAGTAAAAATTCCATGAAATCAATGGCACGTCGAACAGTGTGCATGCTCCCTCTCTCCGTTCTTTGTGATGGTTATCGTTTGCATCGTTTTCAAGCCATCGGTGATGATGGTGCATTGCATACACGATGACAGAAATTTGTGCGACTTGCAGTGAAATTTGCTCCATTCAACTTGATCTCCGATGTGAAATAGCATGACTCCAAGTACATTCCCCTTGTGCGCCTTTATACCCTCGCAACCTGTAGTGTTTTCGAAATAATTGGCTTCGGTAGTAGGTCATCCTTATTTGATTGACAGAAAGTTGTGAATGTGTACAAGAGGATTGGCTTCACATCACTATCGTGCTTTATGTATTAAAACATCTACAAAAGCAACTCACAACCCTGCCGGCTTCCCTCCTTCTGCCGACCTTCCATCCAATCATCTGACAAAATGAATAAAATTTTGCAGCTTTCAATTAGCCACAGCAACTGAGATAAACTGAATTTTGGTTCAGGAGACCGGCATCTCAATTCGCTTGCATCAGCATAGATGTTTCGACTGAATGCGTTTGGTAAATCACGTTAACGTGCATTCCCCTTGACCAAAGAAGGGAGAAAATACCAGCGATAGTCAATAAATGGGAAACCTAGGCAAGTAGGATTAGTGAAGCTTGTGAAGCACCCAATTTCAATGAATTAGGTTCAGAGAAATTTATCCGGTCAATACGACGGAAACTGGATTTATGAAGTTACTACAAACGACCACTTGCAGGACATACATATTGAAACGACGAGTACTGACAGATGGGAGAGGTCACAAAATAGCAAGGCTGATGGAATATCAAAGAAATGCATACATGGGTTACGGAAAGCAGTGGTTGTAATCCTAGGAAAGGTATATATGTAACTATATGTTTGATTATAAAAACCGAAGTAAACCTGATTTCATTTAATATTGAAGTAAGGACTTCTTGAGAATGAAATGTCATGAGAAGATAGTGCAGATTGGTTCCATGTCGGTTCACTGCCCTCCATTGTAACACTGTCCTGAGTTAGAAACATCTCAGTTCACCTTTCACGATAGGCCCCTCATATGGTAGACGGTTGATATGTACGAGATTAGTTCTTCGGCTTCTTATATGTTGGGTGCGGTAGATTATATAAATCCGATACCCAACAATCCCTTCCTTTCCGTTTCTATTGAATTCCGTCGACATCCAAAAGTGCACCTGTGTCACACAGAAGCCATTGTTTGGTGGTGATCTACAAATTTGGCTTGATAGTCCAAGACCGTTCGGTTAAACTTCTCAACTGTTTCATTAGATTGAAATCATAATGCAGCACTGTGGGTTTTCTGAGTCTCTAGAAAACTTCTCAAAGATTTCGCACAGAGAAAATGTTGTGCCTGGTCTAAGCAATTTGCATAGACAAAAAACATGGTCGATCAGTGTTTGCAACACCAATTCAGCTGTACAAAGCGAACTACTTAGGTACCAGCGTTACACGCTTCCTTCTTTTAACCTTAGTGGTGCCAATAGGACTGTTTTTCAGTGCGATGAATATTTCAGAAACCACACTCACCGTACAAATTTCTCTCTTCCACCTTCGTGTAACAACGCCTTGATCAAGTTACAGTCAGCGATATAGTGCCTTAAAATCCACTCTTTCGCTCACAAATTAGATTATCGAGCGCTTAATCTTCCAACTACCCCTCTTCCAAATTGCGGCATACCTTTGGATGTCCACTTGCTTCATCCACCCCAACTGTACAGCATTGTAGGACCTTACTTTCGTAATGGACCTGGGCCTCGCATTTTAGGACTACTTCTGATTTTTCCTGGTTTGGTGATGGTTCAAAAATCCTGCACACAGTTTTGATAATAGGTTCATAGGCCAAAGAAGCTTTGCTGGACTGGTGGTCTGCCTGTTCTCCAACAGTTTTTTGAACACTATTATTCCTGAAATGGCATTTTCCAGGTACGAATCCTGTAACCGCTAACAGACGACTTCTTGCATTGTAATACGTTTTTCGAAAGTTCGCGTGTAAACTGTGATGTCGTCGGGATGTATGGTTTGACATGACATCCCACATAATCGTCAAGCACTCATTCAAAGTTGGCGGGGGCTTCACATATGTTATGAGTATGTATTTGTATTCGAAAGAAAATTATCTCAAAGTGCAACAGAATCATTAGAGAATCGTTTCATCTCGACCTGCTAATATCCGCTTTGCAGAAGGATGGCAGAAAATCATTTGAACTCCGGTAGGTTGAAAAACAAGTCCTTTATCCTGGGAATGGATAATAGGCCTTTTTGGTCACAATCGTTACATTAGTGTAGTGAATTTAACTTCGGATTGTCGAATTCGTCAACTGGTCTCAGGCCTAATAATTTTGCGAATAGGCCACAATCTCCACGTCAATCCAAACAAGGTTACAATGAGTTGACTTTTCCAGCACCAACGACAGTTTGCCAGCAAATTGAGGTAAGTTCTTAGGTGAAAAGCTTTGTCCAAAAAGTACGACAGATAGATAAATCAGTTAAGTTCTGACATAAGGGATTTTGCGTTCGCATTATACTTGAATATGCAAATTTTGCCATCATCGAGTGTGTCTTCCAGAAAGGTAACATAGTTCAATGGACATGACAATCCTAAATCCATTGATCCACAGTTATTTCAACAGACCACTTGTCCCACAACCTTCAACATGGATTAAATTAAATTCGCTCTGAAGTGAATAAGTATTCTTCATTCTCCTCATTCATTTGAAAGTAGTTTTTCCGGGAAAAGTCATGCAAACAGTCATTCATCTAGACCACGACGTTGGTACTGCTGCAGCGAAATTAGTTTCCACACAACTTACATGCCAGCTATGCCCTTACTTCCTTTTAAACTTTTCAATTTTTTTGCATTGCCCTTGTTTGTGTGTCTCTCTTTTCATTAAAATTTACAGGGTTGCAACCCCTACCGCTCATATAATTCACCGAGCCTCCTATTAACTTTACATTTGGTCTAGTCGTTGCTCACTGGATCTGGTTTGTTGGCGCGCACGTGTATGTATTATAATATAGCTAAAAGGCATTTGTGGGAGGAAGGACTGCGTTGGGGGATTTTTTTTTTTTTTCCTGTGAGTTGGTGATGGTAAACCATTTAAGTATCTGTGGGGTATTTCAATAGCTCCATGCTTAGTTATCTATCTGGCTTATTGAAAGGACGAAACCACAGTTTAAATGAAAAGAGTTTCAACGCTGCTTCATGAGAGGTTCAGTGAACCGTGAACGTTGTGAATATGTGCTCATGATGGCACAAAATACAGTCTATTCAGGCGGCCTCCTACACCAAAGGGCAAAGGCGTTTCACAGCAGGAGGATGGAAATATTAAATGAAGCGTGAGCCGGGTAATTTCATTGAATTGAGTCATTACCTACGCTACAGGTTGATATGATAGTTAGCCTGCTGACTAGATGATAATGGGTGTATGTGTGTAGCCATTTACCGAGTAATTTATTCATTTTGACTTTTAGACATCGGGAAAGGGATTTTGTTTAGTGTAGTAATTTCTGCTTCTTCTGGTTAACTGGAAAAATTATTATATAAGTACCATAAGCCTTTAAATGCAGGTGATATATATTCCACAATTTAATTTTGTAGGAACGTAAGCTTGCATCCGAAATCAGGTTGTAAGCTTAACAGAAATTTACTGTTATTAAAATACCGACTGCTACGGTGTGAGTTCAATAAGAGGAGCTACGATAATCCTTCAACCACACACTGAGTTGGAGTAGATATATACAAGGGCATATCAAAAAGTAACAAGATTGGTTGAGTAAAACACACAATGCATATAAGTTTGTTAGATTTTATTTTGCTACATATAACACATCTAATACATCTAGACAATTTTGCATTCGATTTTGCCACTTCTCTAGACCTTCTCTATAATAGGCAGAATCCTTTAACAGAAACGAACTTGAAACTGCCTGTTCAGTATCCTACATCGATTCCCATCTCTTTCCTTTAATGTCCTCTGGATCTGGGCTATAGGCAACATTTTTACAGTGAAATTCCAATCTCAAGATAGTCTCGAAAAATGGGCAGAGGCGTTATAGTGATAGAACAAGACTCGCTGATGAAGCTTTCCAGGTCGTTTATTCTGAATTTCAGCTTTTAGTTTTCGAGAAACCTTATCGTAATAGGTTTTTGTCAGAACACTGTTGCCATAACTCCATTAACTGATCTATCTTAGCCTTAGCCACCGATTGTACTAAAAAACTGAGAAACTAACAAGCGTTCGGTCAAAATCGCGTGGCCTGATCCATAAGAAATGTTCAAAATTTCTTGAACTTTAGAACACTTGTCCAGATTGGTTGACGTTGATAGTCTTCCTGAGCATTGATCATCTTTGATCTCCTTCCTGCCTTCCTTGAAACGTGTGATCCACTCAAATTTTTTTAGAGATATGGCTAGGGCAATTGGTCTACGACTCAATTTGATCCTTTTTGCATTGCCTCGCCCCCATGAGACCACTTTTCTAAAATTAGCCAAATTTGCCAAATTGTCTTAGTTCTTTCCTACTTTTTACCCTTTTTGAAATAATTTACCAAACTGAATCATTTTATGCATTGCAACTTTAAACACTTATGTACATATGTACATATGTCTGCAAATGTAGCTTGTTTACTTTCAAATTAATTGATTTAATAGTTATAATACTAGTATTCCTCAAGGCTTTGTTATCTCTCCGATCATTTTTCTGATTTAAATCATTGATCATTCTTTTGTTTGTTATACCGTCCATTCCTTCATAGACGACAGCACTCCCGACTTCACTACTACAGCGATGGTCCCAAATTTGTGGAATCCCAGCGCCAATGAAATTGAGTTCAAGGCATCGAAACCGGTGCCGAGAAATTAGGCCCCAGGAAATAAGTCATGAAAATAAAATGAAATAAGGCCCAAAAAATAAATGAAATACACTACAAGCCGCGTAGCGTCGCCCTGAGCACCTGCTTGTGAGGCCGAAGGCCGTCTGGTGCATGAGTCGAAGAGATGTCCATAGTTTTTTTTTTTTTTTTGGCTCCACCCAAGTACTGTTTGATTCACATCGAATTTTAGTTTATTAAACTTTTGCAATATTTTAATTCTGTATTTAAAAAAAAATAAAAAATGAGATAAGGCCCTAAAAAATGAAATTGCACCCGAAATTTAGACAATTTTTGTTATTGTTGTACATTTTTGGGGCCTGATTTCATTTTCTGTTTGGGGGCTTTTTTTCCTGTGGCCTAATTTTGCGGAGCCATCGAAATCCCAGTACGTCTACGAATGTGAATTAATTTGGCTTTAGCAGTATTCCGTGAAAGCTGTTATCTACAGGAACTCAAAACAAATGTGCATCGTAGCCTGATTCTCTTATCTTCCCTGTTCTTCAATATAGCCCTTAACTAAGTTTAATACACTTTAAAAATACAGTTTTAAGTGGTGTATACAATTTCTTTTTTATTGTCCTACGTCTACTCTCTGTATTTCATTTCGTCGAAGGAGTTCTTTAACTTGCGTTGGAATTCAGTTGCGGGGAAGTAAACTTGGCCTAAGTTGCTTCGTGTTAATAGGTGAGGAGTCTAAGTTGCTGGTGTGTAATAAATAATAAATAAATATATATATATTTTTGCGCTAATAGACCAATAAAGGGCCTAGCTTCTTACGACCTACAGTTTTATGCAGTCTCCGAAGCAGAATTTTTTCGATTGAGAGAAGCTTCTCATAATAATTTTTAATCGCGAATATGGGGACTACGAGAAAACATCTTTTTTCTTGGATTCGAGCCTTGAAATCCCGCTCAGTGATCGCGCACTTAACCACTGAGCCACGGCGTGATAAATAATCGTATTACATTTTTTTTTTCTTTTTTATAATTTGCGCGCGCCAAAGAGGAATACTCTCATACTATTACAGGACACGGGCGTTGTGAAGAAGAGAAAGAGAGAGAAGGAAAGGTTTAGAGTAGTGGTTTGAAACTCAGATGGTATTAAGATTCTGAAAAACTCCAAGGGTGGTGTCCACATAACTGCGAAGCTTGTTTGTTTTGCTTTGGTCGTTGTCATTCATGTGAAATAAATAAATGATTCTTGACATCAAGATTTGAACCGTGAACCAACAGCGTGACAAGCGATGATGTTACCACTACACCACGACCACTCTCCTTATTAGCAAAAGTGCATTTTTAAACGGATAATATATTGTTGCCTCCTCTTAACCATCGAAGCCCTCTTTTTCTGCTTCTTTTCAAAATTCTTTAACGGTAGCCCTGGGTATTGTTTGGAGATTGATCCCCGTAACCTCTTTTTAAGGCTTCAATATTGTCATCACTACTCCATCCGAGTTTGAATAAAAATTTGACTTTTGCTCGAAATTCAAAATGAAAATTTTCCGTACTACAAAAAAATAACTTTTTAAAAAAATGTATCCCAAATGTTGCAAAAAAGCTACAAACGCGATCAATTTTTAATACCTTTACTATGCGGCAAAAAAAAAAACGGCACCAAAAAGAGCGCGAGAACAATATAATATATATACGAGGGTGGGTCAATAAGTCCCTGAAAAACGAAATAAGGAACACTCTTTTCGATATAAAAACATTTTATTTTTCAACATACTTTTAGTCTCCTTTTAGCTCTATACACTTCATCCAACGTTTCTCCAATTTGTTGATGCCCTCCAAATAATACGATTTCTCGAGCCCATTAAAATAAGCGTTTGTTTCAGCGATGACCTCTTCATTCGACCCAAATCTCTTACCTGCGAGCCATTTCTTCATGTTTGGAAACAAGAAATAGTCGCAGGGGGCTAAATCTGGGGAATATGCTGGATGAGGGAGGAGTTCGTAGCCTAACTCCGGTGCGTTGTCCTGGTGAAAAAGAACTTTTTTCTTCGCCAAATGCGGCCGCTTTTGCTTCAAATCGGCTCGGAATCGATGCAGCAGCTCTGCGTAATATGCGCCGGTGATCGTTTTACCCTTTTCAAGGTAATCGATGTGAATAACACCACGCACATCCCGAAAAAACTGTCGACATGACCTTGTTTGCTGACAAACCCGCCTTGGCCTTCTTCGGCTTCGATTCACCAGGCGAAGTCCATTGTTTTGACTGTTCCTTGGTTTCTAGTGTGTTGTGGTGAATCCAGGTTTCATCCACGGTTACGAAACGAAAACTCAATTGGGCGACCAGAACGTTGTGCTTGAACGACCGCACCGAAATTGAGTAAACCAGTGGTGAATGGTTCCAATCGATGGTGATAATCCCCATAATACTTGTCAAGCTTTTGTTTGGTTTGCGTGATAGTTTTTTCTCGCAAAAAATAGTGTTTAATGAGCGCTCGAAATTCACTTTTTTCCATTTTAAAGAAAATGCTAGTATGCGTCTATATAAAATGGCTGCCACAACAAAACTATTTGAAAGATCTGTCTGAAAATTTGGGTGCGATCTTTTGAAAGATGATTCTTTAAGGTGACGACACAATTTGTGTTAATTTTCAGGGACTTATTGACTCGTATTGAGAAAGAAAGAGTCGTCGTGAGGAGGTTTTATTTAAATTGACCATCTGAGTAAACCGACAGGGCACCAGGTGGCCACGATATGGTGGGTAGTATGTTTGCTTGTGAATCGAGCTGTCAAGGTTCGAGCGCGAACGTTGCAAAACTACCAACAGCCGGGCGAGAATAAAAAATAAAAAATCTTCGAGTAAGTTCATTCAACCAGTACACCAATCAGGGGTTTCTCACATGCGATCCGCGAAGCAAAGATTATTTCACGCATGGAAGTCTGTTGCGGGCACTATATTGTAAAATAAATTCTTTATTTAAACTAGTAATTCTTACAATATTTAAGCTTAAGAATATGAACATCGCAATTTTGACGTCTGTCAGATTTGACACTTCCTTTACTTACATACAAGTTTTAAGATATATAACTTTTATAATTTAATTAGTTTGAATCTTGAATCTGCAATAATTTTTATTATTTAAAAGCTTTTACGATAAGTCAAAGAATGATTGCGGATCTTCCTAAGAGGAAGATCGGTCCGGTGAGGTATAAAGTTGAGATTTAGAAGTTCTACTCTGGCTCTAAAAATAGTGCTTATTATTTCAACCGTTTGATCTATACAGAAGTAGATATTGGCAGTAAGCAAGCGATGATTCAATTTTTTTGTAAAAATTTGGGTGTTGAGTGTGCAAGTTTTCATCGATTTTTGATATTATATCGGAAAATATATCCTGCCATTCGTCTTCATTCCTCATTCGGTAAATATCATGGAATCGGGCAATATTGTTCCATTCCTTAAAAGGACATTTGTTCAAAGCAGCTTAATATCACCGGTTTGAGCAGATGATTTCCCGACTTTTTCACAACTTTTGTTAAAAAATCAGCCTGAAGTTATAGGTTTCAAAACAGATTGATGGTATATGGACTCTACAGGGATTGCGAAAGTTGATGTCTTATTAGTTTATGACCTATAAATAATGTGCTGGAGAAGCAGTCCAACTCAAGCTCACACCAGTCAAACTAAAGTATAACTTTAACAGGATTAAATTTCCAATATAAAGTCTGGGTTTATACAGAAGTAAGCTTCCCGAAGCCGGTAAAGAACAGATGAATCGAAGATCCAGTCTCGGAGGGTGTCACGAGCAGTGACTTTGATTTAGACAAGATCTTATTTTTACATGACTCAGGTTTATTCTTGGAACATTGACTCATCCCACTACATACCCTTTTGTTATCCGAATACTGTTTTAGGTTACATTTTCAATTGTTTAATGGCTCCGGAAGACAATTAAATCAAATCAAGCAGCCTACCTTGGCCTTTGTCAAATGGTAATAGTAAATAGAACTAACCATACAAAACTTTCTTAATACTAATCCTTCTAATTATGAAATGCATCAACTCGTTGAAATATGTTGCAACCTAGTCGTATTAGCTTATAGGTCACTGTAAGATACATGGTCCTTATCTTTAGTCACCTGCCTTCGATTGCGTGCTGAGCGCGAGTTACGCTAGCCACCCGACTCCCGTCACACCGTAGCACCTACATATGGACCCCCTCCTCATGGTTATCAATTTCCGTGGAACACTTATTCAGCATATTAATTTATTTATTGTAATGTGGTAACCTAATTATTTTGTAATCGCACAGATGATCGAGTAACTGCAAACTAAGCGTCCGGGAACTTCTGTCGCAAGTTCAAGTTCCTAGAATTCACCTCTGCAAATAATGATTTACGAACAGAAAAATATGCTAACTGAAAGTAAAAATGAGACATAAGTAAAGGTAAATCCTCGAGGGACACACAGCTATTATCTTTACGAGTTCAAAAAATATGCAATTCAAACATGTCCTTTCGACACGAGATATAATAAAGACCCTTAATATTATCACAGCATTAAAAGTTTAAGTAAAAAAACAAAAACTGTTTGCTTGTTCTTCCTTCGAAAGTAAAGAAAAAGAGAGAAAAGGAATCCATAGATGACTAAGCACCCACAAAACAAACATTTATCTCCCATTTTTTGTCTGACATGCTGTCAATGGACGGACGCAAGGACGTAACTCTATAGTTAAATTGGGAAGAACCCCCATACCCATATGAATGTACTCGTATCAGTGTTCTTCGCGTACAATTCATACTACGACTACGAGTTCCAACACAAAGGCCGATTTCAAGAGCTTTTAGTACACTTGGGAGAATGACAGACTGACAGCATGGTGGCAGGAGACTAGGAAGAGAGCAAACTGTGTAGCATTATTATATTAAAGCAATAACAATATTTGTTCTCGAATAAAAGGGAAAATTGGCATGTTTCCGACGACGATGACTACGACGACAATGACGATGTCGAAGCCTCACTAGCAAAAGAAGAGCATGCCGCTGTAGGATTCAGCATAAAACGTGGTGCTTCTTATGGAGTATTTCCCCAAGGAACTGATGTTGGAAGTAATGGTAGAAACGTCAATGGTATCAATTTAGTTAATTTTTTTTTTTTATCTTGTATTATATTCTTTTATTAATGATATAGAAAATGTTATATGTATGTGTCACAATATAATAATATTACAGAACCTTTTTGTCAAATTGAAACCATCAAAATGGCTTTGGTAGCAAATTCACACCCTTGAGATCGTAAAACAACAACATTCCCTTCTCTCATTTTGAGTAATAAAATAAATGGATGTTTGGATTGTGGACTGCTCTTTTATAGCCTGTCCAGGAATTGGTGAAAGTATGGAACCTAATTCATAATCACTTAGTCTGTGGGGGGAACGTAATCAATATTACTCAGAATGAACGAAGCAGTGTTTGTGAATGGCATTGTTTTTTAATGGACTTTATTTCAGGATACATTCAATACACAGACTGAAGGCCAACTTGTTCGTCCAGACAAACAGCTTGTGGCTATGCAATTCTTGATTCCTAAAACTCGATCGATTGTTTATTTTGTATATACTCGTATGTACATACCAATTTTGGTTTTGTGAAAATTGTATTTGCAATCTCAACACAGCACTCAAGGCATTCCAAACAACAAAAGAAAAGATATCATGTCGGCTAATTGACAATTCAACATATTCTCTCTGCTCCCGTGAACTGTGATTTGTTGATTCTCCTTCTCCCATCATAAGCTATGCAGGAAAGGCAAATTTGACAAATCTCGCTGGAAATGAAATATGTCCTTTTATTGCTACACCTCTCTATATTCAGAACAGGATACGAGTACATGGAAAAACAATTTTCTGTTGTCAAGCTTTGTTTCTTGTTTCTTTTGCTTTTTTTTTTTTTTTTGTCTACTCCCTATTTTTCGGTACAGCGGTGAAGCATGATACACCTAATAACCCCGGGGCGAAAGAACATCGTATGCATCATTCTCTTGTCATCATAAGGATATATTAGGATATCCAGGGTCGGAGTTATCATTGAATTCAGTTGGAGCAGAATTGGAAAATTTTATTACATGACATGGTTAACTTTAATTCACAGATTTCTATTAAGTTGGGTGAGAAGGAATTGAAGTATTTTTTTAAAAAAAAATTCAGGCTGAAGCGTTTAAATCAAAAACTCTCGGTCGCAGCGTATAGAAAAGAACTTTTTACTTTTATTTTCTGAATATTACTAAATTATACAGCAATTCTTTTTCCAAAAAAGGTAGGAGACAGGTGGCCAAACGACCAAATTGAATTGTTCAATTTGTCCACACTGCAACTAGTCGTGTAGCTTCAATTGAATATTGTTTGCTTACACTGGCTGGGAAAGACTGCAACGAGCTCCTGATCGTGTCGCTCTTTTATACACACAATTGTAACGGTCCTTAGCTTTAAACTTTTGATTTTCTTTTTGTTTCTCTTTCGATCAATTGTGTGTATGGAGAGGCAATACGTTACATCGGTGGAGCACATTCGAACTTTATATTTAAAAAGTGTTTTCTTACATGAGGTGATTATTTTATAAAAAATTCTGAATGTATATAATGTGTGTATGGATATATATATATAATTCATTAGTTAAATTAGGATGCCTGCTACAAGTTAAATATTATAGTTGGATACCAAAACTAATTTGCAAATTTTTACTAGAAATACGTCTAGCAATAATCTGAAAACTTGACAGTTTAGTTTTTATTTATAAAAGGCCCCAAGAGTAGGTCCGTTCTGTAAGATATTTAATGGATGTCTCCTTATTGTATCTCTGGCATATACCTATATCCATTTCTAATTAAAAAAACATGCAAAACAAAATGTTCGATCTCAAAAATATGGTTCCTCAGATTGTCTTTTCTGGCATGTTCCTCGTTCTTTTAATTTATCCATGTTTGTTCTCCATTGAACTCAAATCCTTAAGATTAGACATCGGATTGCTGTATCAATACAATCTTAAATAAATCGAATCGGTACAAAGAGCAGTATCTACGAGTATAATCTCAAATTTGTCTAATGCTTTTTTCTCATCAATATTAGATGACCCTATCGTGCACCCTACTTACAATGTGTCGTCGACAGACATATTTGTCAGATACGGCCCTGTAGATATCGTCTTGGAATGCGCATGTAAAAAAACATTCAAAGTAACCATCCATGAAACATATCAATTCCAGCAATGATGACAACGGTTTTTTCGCGTATGCTATCTAAAACGAATTCGCTGTTCCACCAAAATTGTGTCGCCTAATAGCTAACCATATTTCTTGCAGATACGAGTATAAGCTTTAATATTTTATTCAAATTAGAACTAAGGAACTCTAGGTAGAGTTTAATTATTACTAATCATTCAACTTCATCTGTTATACAGTTGAGTTTTATATGAGATTTATATCCGCAACTTAAAAATTGTTTAATAATGAGGCGGGGACGATTTCCAAACCAGTGGTTTTCAACCTTTCGGATATTGTTGAGCACTTTTCATTTTGGAACACCATCATCAATACTGCTTATAAATTAAAACGCAGACTTGAGAAATGTTCATCTCAACTTGATATTGACTCTATGTGTTGAATAGTGAACTAGTGGTTACAGGAAGAGCTCTGCTTAAAAACGATTTTTCAATCCCACCTATTTTGATAAAAAAAAAAGTAGATAGATTAGATTAAATGTTAATTTATCGTACCGCATTTTCTTAATTTTATACATTTTACTATAGCATTGACTATAGCCAACCGTCAGCTAGAAAGAGAGTTTTATAAAACTTTAACTAGTATAGTTCTTAAATTTTTAAAATTTCAGATAGTGTTGTACTTTTAAGATTTTATTTAAAAAGCTGATTTTATGTAGCCAATTAGTGCTGTCCATTTTTGATGGCCATTTAGTAAGTAGAATATTTTTCCCCAAATGGTGTCTTCTTATCTCCATTGGTACGGGACAGATTGCTATAAAGTCGAGGACATCCTCTCTCGCCCATAGGTTGCATAACGAGCATTCCATATTACGCTCTGTTCTATGGGGTATGTAGTTAAGATGTAGGAACTCTCCTCTCGACTATCGAGATCATTAAAATAATTCTTTTCACCGAGGTCATATTGAAGTATTCGGTAAGTGCTTCTGGTTTCACTTTGTTGCGCTTTTCTATGTATTTATAACGAATGGAACCATCGGTTTTAACCAACAAAGCCTGTAGGGTGCTCTTCCAGCCTAAAGTGCTGTCTTCCAGTATTGGGACATCATACTCGCCACTTAACCTCACCCATTTGGTAACAAATTGCAGTTTTTGGCTGAGAAGGTGCACTACAATGATTTTGGGAAGCCGATAGTTCGGTGATTCGAATACTTTGCTGATGTAATTGAACTGCATCCTTAACGTAAGCATGTATAGCGGAGGAAACACAGTTTCGAGATGCAACATGTACGTATGTTGCTGTGTTTACCGGAAGACGAAATATTTTATTTCTCAACAGCTTCTCAACTTCCTTGTACTGCGAAAATTTCTCAGACCTGAGCCGCATAACACATAATGAATCTCATTTTCACTTCAAAAAGTTTATATTTTGAGCAATGTTCTATTTGTCTACAATGCCTATCCAGTCAAAATTGATTGCTTTTTCCGACTCCTTTAAATTTCCTTGCAGATGTTCACTAACGTAGGCTTGATGTGATGATGACTCCAAGGTACCTACTCCACATACACATTTTGCCAATGCCATTTTTCTTCTTGTGCGTATCATCCAAACCCGTTTGTGAATACCATTATTTTGGATTTGATAACATTAATTTTTAGGTTCCACAATCTGCAGAAATGATGCAACTTGTTAATCATGATTTGCATCATCGTTGGAGTTTCCGCGAGTATCACAATGTCATCAGCGTTCAGCAGGATCTTGATGTTGAGACCATTGAACACAATCACTCCAGGCAAAAAAGTTGTGAGGACTCAAGAGACAACCCTGCTTCACTCCCATTGTTGACTCGAACCAGCTGGACATTTTCTTTCCATCCTACACTGTCATTTTATTTTCGTTGTAGAGACTGCGTATCACCAAGATGGAGTCGAAAGCCGCCTTGAAATCTACAAAGAATGCGTATAATTTAATGCCCTTGTATAAATAAGATCGTGCGATGCTTGTCAGCGTACATATGTTGTCCACTGTAGAGTAATCTTTCCTAAAACCGCCTTGAAATTCACTGAACAAATTATTTAAGCGTATCCACTCTGTTAAGGTTCTAGAATTATCCGCTTAAATATTTTCGTTACTGAGTTCAAGAACGAAACACCTCTATAATTAATTGGATCTTCTAAATATCTTTCCTTGAAGATAGGGAAAATTATATTTCTTCTTAAACCTTCTGGCATTTCGCTCGTATTAAATATATAACTATACGCTTCAGTAAGACTTTCCAGGAATTGCTCAGTAGCATATATAAAGCACTCATAAGGGGACTTCACCTGGCGCTTTGTTCAGACTGCAACGATATACATATGACCATGTTGAATTTTATATAACTAATTGTTTTTGAAGATGATAGACCATAAATGACCTCTATGCTCATCCACGCATATGCGACACCTGATCAGAAAATTATTCATTGCGGCCTGAAGGGTTGAAGTCGGGATCGCCTCAATTGTTGTTTTAAAGGACTGCTTCAATTCAGTCAAATTTCTTAATTTCATTTTGTACACCTCTTGCTTGACATAACCCCATAGAAAAAAGTTTGGTGCAGTCAGGTCAGGTCACCTTGGGGGCCAGCGGAAAGTGGAGTTTCTGGATATTAATTTGTTTGAGAATTTTCGTTGGAACTCCGCCATAACCGGTCTGGCTATGTGTGCAGTTGCTCCATCTTGCTGGAACCAAATGCTGTTGAAACGGATACTTCTTCGGCGCAGTTCTGGGTAAAAAAAAAACTACTTCAACATTAACGGTCCCCATTGACAGCTACTGTTACACAGTTTTCTTCAAAGAAGTATGGCCCACAATGCACCTTGATGAAACTGAGCACCACACAGTGACTCGTTTCGGGTGCAGTTCCGTCTCATGGAGTATTTCTGGATTATTTCTGGATTGAAGTGAATTAGATTCCGTTTAGATCAAAATGGGCCTCATCAGACATAAATAAGCAATTTATCAAGTTGTTGTCTTCTTCGGCCATTTCAATCATTTTTTGGCAAAATTCCAGGCGAATAGACAAATCCAGAGGGTTTATCTTGCTTGTACGGAAACAAGTTTAAGTCATCATGAATTATCCGTTGTAATAACTGTCTGCTAACTCCAATCTGCGCCTATAAGTTTCGAGTCGAAACGCTTGGATTTGCCTGAATTGACGATGCTACAGCCGCGATTGTGTCTTGAACCCGAACATAAGGATCTCCATGGTACAGTCTACGTGCAATGCTTCCAGAGCTCCAAAAAGTTTACGGAGATACTGCTCTAAGTGAAACAATGTGCCGTGATTGGTTCCGTCGCTTCAAAGACGGTGATTTCGATGTTGACGACCGTCCGCGTGAAGGAAGGCTAAAATCCTTCGAAGACGCTAAATTGGAGGCATTGCTCGATGAGGATCCATGCCAAATGCAAGAACAGCTTGCTTCAGCATTAGGAGTTACACGTCAAACCATTTCCAAGAGATTTCATGCGTTTGGAATGATTCAAAAACAAGCAACTTGGATTCCTTATAATTTGAAGCCAATGGACGTTGAGCGTCGTTTTTTCGCCTGTGAACAATTGCTCCAGCGGCAAAAAAGGAAAGGTTTTCTTCATCACAATGTGACGCATGATGAAAAATTGTTTCATTACAGCAACCCAAAGAAGCGGGGGGGTAGTCCCATCATGCTTCTACGTCGTCAGCTCGGCCGAATATTCACGCCGCGAAGATTATGCTGTGTATTTGGTGGGACCAGGTCGGTTTTATTTATTATGAACTGTTGAAACCCAACGAAACCATCACTGGGGAATGATATCGACTTCAATTGATGCTATGGAGCCGAGCACTGCGCGAAAAACGACCACAATACGAGCAGAGGCACGAAAAAGTAATTCTACAGCATGACAACGCTCGGCCTCACGTTGCCAAACCCGTTAAAACCAACCTGGAAACGCTCAAATGGGAAGTCCTACCCCACCCGCCATCCGATTATTACTTGTTCCGTTCGATGGCACATGGTCTGGCTAATCAGCAGTTCCGCTCATATGAAGACATCAAAAAATGCCTTGATTCGTGGATAGCCTCAAAAGGTGAACACTTTTACCGTAACGGTATTCGAGCTCTGCCAGAAAGATGGAAAAAAGTTGTAGCTAGCGATGAGCAATACTTTGAATGATTCGTTTGTAACCATTTTTTCACAATAAAGTTGCATTTTCATCAAAAAAAAACAGCGAGAACTTAGTTGCGCACCTAATACAGACTAGCAAATTTTTAACTTAAGTGGTTGCTGAGATACAAGACTTCAAAAAATGCTTATTTTGGGACTGACTGACTAATTCAAAGACCATCAAAATCTATAGGATACATAGAACCTTGAAATTTGGGACAATGGTAGCACTTGGATACTTTTCGAAAAATTGGAGGGTCAAGGATGTACCAAATAGTAGTCATCAACATAGAACCCTGAAGGACTAAATGGATAAAATTTGTTTTTACGTTATTCAAATTTATGACTATCACCTTAAATTCGAGTCTAAGTAGCGAATGTTTTTTGTTGATCATTTTATTTATTGGATCTTACTTGCGAAACGTCTGCTACCTATGATTTATTATCCCTCCCTTCAGGTTGGGATCTCCAATACAGGGACAATTTTACTCTCGTATGTTTGTCGAATATTCGTGAGAATACTTTTTTTTCTTTTCTGTGACTTGAACTTCGAATTTCCCTTTCAGTGATCGCACACTTAAGCACTGAGCCACGGCGCCCACTAGTTTTTCCTAGTTCAGCTAATGATAAATACAGACTTTAGTAATCATTTGATTTTATTTTGAAATAATCAAAGCCGATTTGATGAAGATGGACAAATTCTCAAGTTTCACTATTCATGTGGACACACTCAATGATTTGAATAATAGAGTCCAAACAAATACGCTAATCAGCATAATAAGTAATTAAAATGTAAATGATTTGAAGAACTGTGGTAAGGTCGCTTTCTTCGTCATTTACCACCGTCTCTCTCTGCTTAGACAGCAGTTCATTTCATTATGAATTTTTAATCTGAATCCAAACAATATTTCTCGGTCGAATTAGTTAGACTGCCATCTCCTGGGCACATAAATATATCCTCCACTCCTGTTAAGTTAAATCAACAAATTAATTCCTGTCACATAAGCATTCCAAATCAGTACCCACTCAACCTCTCAAAACTTAATGTCACAATATTGTCATTACGCCCACATACCCTACTTAAGCCCACACAAAACCATGTCACATGCCCGATTTCACATGACATCAACCATGTCCCTCCTAGAGAGCGTTCCACTCCTCTACACTCATATCTGGTGGTCACACTTGTTGTTCGATATGACCTACATCCACAACCAATTGTCACTTCTCCAATATGACCCGCACCCACTATACCCTCATCCTAGCACCTTCTCGGACCGAAGTCTTTGTTGGCAGATTAATTATACTCCAATAATTACCATCAACAACACTGTTCTACTCCGAAAACACTTGCGTGCAATCCACAAATTCCATTTACCGTAATGAATTAATTGTCAATTCCAAATCAATTAAATCGGTACTACCCCTGAGTTGGGGCGAGTATGTCAGGAGGTGGGCCAAATGTCGACGGCAATAATGAAAATTGAATTTAACGATGACAGCTATAAATCAAATACGTGGAGCCAACCTTACCGACACATCCATTAAATTTCTACTACCTGCAATCATCCATCCATCCAGACATCGTTTGCTTCTCGTCCCCACATTCATCCCAATCCACCCAGGGTGTAGAACAAAAAACGCGGGTAGAAAGCTAAATAAATTCTGGTGAATTGATACTATAACAGATTACCACAGCATAACGAAGTAATTATTGTTACAACGTCGAACCCTCGTGCCGGAAACACTCGTGCCTCATCCATTTCAAGATGTCACACATACTCGTATGTATACACATTTAACGAACAACCTTCACCCGCATTGTGTTGGTGGGGATCTCATCGTTATATTATGTCAGAGGGAGTGATGGGGCTTAGGTCGCTCGGCAAGAGAAGTATCTGCTCGCTAATAACCAATGTACTAGCAATAACAGCGAAGGGTTTTGAATGGTTAATTGTATGACACATTCAGTGTAACGAGACATGCATGTGAGACGGGAAAGAGGGTGCTGTATCTCGTTGAATCTAATAAACGTGTCGACATGAGAGATGAAGTGGAATCTCTAAGGGAAGAGGAAATAAGAAATCTAACACAGATGCTTGAGGTTGAAAGGAGGATAGAAAAATTGTAGTCACAGAGTACATCCCTACCTACTTACCACCTACATGAATCCACAACTTGAGTGCGAATGACAGTTGTACGGATATGGGTAAAGTACTCCTGTCACTGCAGCAGGAGCAATATGTGATTGGCGTTCCACTTTCCTCCCTAGACGCCTTTGTCCTTGGATTACAATGCCACTTCAAGTGATTAAATCAATAGCCTGCGGTGCAATTTTAATTATAAAACTACAACGATTTAGCGGTAATGAGATACTTCCCCCCCGAAGATGATATAATGATGACGACGATTGTGGAGGTTGTGTATTGGAGTAGCTCTACATCTTTGCTGGTGGTACACAATTATTTATGTGCAGCTCGATAATTGTATTAAATGTCCTTTTGTTGTGGTAATAAGAGCTACTGCCAAAGGGCATATCGTGGCCGCTAATTGTGAATTTCAGTAGTAGCTTTGGGTTATTAATTTCCATTCACTGTTGTTATAATGCGACCTGATTTCTTTGAACGCCTACGGGTTAATAGCATAACAAGTCATCTCTGAACTGTTACACACACCTCCCTTAGGGGGGTTACAGACCGTCCTTTTTGCTGAAAATTTTAGACCGATTGAGAGATTTATCGAGATGTCAATTACAGTGCGAGATTAGAGATTGGAAATAGTAAAATATTTATTTTTGCATTTAAACAGTTTTTTTTTAGCTGAAGGAAAATACAAATCGATTCCAATAATATCACTGTTTAACTGTATTTAATAGAAAAGGGAGACTGCAGTGCGTTTTGCGGCCTTGGTTCTCAAAAAATTTAGAAGGCAGAAGTCTAGTGGTCCTCTTGGAAAAAAAATCTTCCAGCTGTAGCAGAATAAACCAGAGTACCAACAAAAATAAATCGACTCAACATTTAGATGAAAGAGCACAAAGTTTCGTAAACGGGTGCCCTGTGCCTGTGATCTAACAATTGGGTCCATTATAACCATGAATATAAATCTTATGACCAAATTCAATTTCGTTTTCGTCACTGCAACTCCTGTAATAATAATCATTGTGGACTGCATCAAGGAGCCCTCATAGATACCAATACTATATCAATACCAACCCTAATCAGAGGAAGGTATCTGTATTCTTATAGAAAAATGGTCACAGCATTCTAGAAGTTGCGCATTTGTTGAAATAGGACCAGCGCATAAATAAATAAAAATAAATATTTGACGCAACAGCTCTTTAAATGCTAGGGCCTAGCTTCTCGCAACCACTCGTGTTGTGTGCGTTATATTTTTTCACGCAAATGGAACGGCAATTTGTTTTGAGAAGCTTTCTCGTGGCAACAAAACTCTCGGATGTTTGGTGTTTTCTGGGATTCGAACTTGGAAGTGATCCGACACACTAACCACTACGCCACGACGCCCACGGGACCAGCGCATACTTACCCTTTTTCTGATTGAAATTGTCACAGATGGAAGAGCTTGAGAGGACGTATTTTCGACCCCTTCAGTCTAAATCCTTTCCCTATTTTATTGTCACTCATTTAGATACTAGTTACAGAGTTTTACCTTCTTTATATAACTACCGCTGATTCCAGAGCTTTAACAGTAGCCTGGCTATCAACGAGCAACAATTACCTTACCGACGATGTTGTCTTCTTTAATCTTGCTTGGAGGCTGAAGGATATCTATGATCTCAGTTTGAAAAAACTCCGAAAGAACAGTCGATGCCTAGGACTCCGGCTTCTACTTTCTGGATCAGAAGTGCAGGAAACCAGTTCTTCTTTACTAGGAACTTGCCGGTTTTTTGTGGAGTAGTTTCTGCACTGAATTCTAGTGGCTGACCTACTGTCGAAGAATGGGTTTCGAAAATAGGCAGTCTGATTCCAACGCCTTGCACGAGTGCTTCCAAATAGAAAGGTGATTGTAGGGTGCTGATAAAATTTAGCGTTCGATTTTCACTTAGAACAAGTTTGGCTTACATACTCGTACATTAAAAACTACATTCTCGTACATATAATTCCAGCAAGAGCTTGCGACAGGTAACCAAGTTCTCCATTGTTAAATTTTACGTATTCCTCAAAAACATCAGTCACTTATATTGATCAGCATACTTTGTAAATTATCCAATTTGTGTTTCTAATTTATTGTATTGTCGTCTCGATCACTTCCCTCTTGATACTGAAAGATCGATTTAGTCTGGGTTTGAACCATTTTAATCATATTCCTCCAAATAAGTGCGTACCACGATTGTTTTGTTAAACTAAAAAGTTGGCAGCCCTGGGCCTTAAGTTAATATTAATACAAAACAATAAGCTCGATTAAAATTCGACTTCCTACTTCTATAAAGAAATTAATTCCCAGTCGTCAAAGTATATTTCAGCAATGAATTCAATTAAAGTTCTAAAAGGAAACTTTCAATTTCATAGAACCTTACAATGATAGTTTTCATCCCACAATCCAAGCACTCTATTATTATCCCTTTATTCGTGTCTTACATTTCCATACCTCAAAAGTGAACACAAAACTCAGTTACACAATGCATGCCTAAACTTCTGAAAGCCTTCTTCTTTTCCAACAAATCACCCAATTTGGCATGAATATGTTATTTAAAGTAGGTAGCATCCTTTTTCTGCAATTCTAGGTGCCTCCTCGCCTCCATAAAGGCCCCCTTTTCAAGAATTCCCACCCCCACATAAGAGTAAAACTTTCAAATAAAATCAAATCACATTTTATCTCTTAATCCTGTATCTGATTGCCTTCAATCTTGAGAGAGGATATACATATAAATATATTCTGAGGACTAGTCAACAGGTCTGAGGGGAAATGTGTTTATTAACTGCATTATGATGTGAATTGCATCTAATCAAGAACTTTAGTGTGAGATGAAATTAAATCTTTTATCCATGGGGGGAGCACAGTTGGGGTTTTGAATTTGAAAACACACCCTCTTTCCAAGATGCCAAAGGGGAGCGGTGCACAGGCCAGTATTTCAAAACTTTGAATTTTCAACTATTTAAACTTTCATACCTCAATCACCTCGAACAAGAGTTGAGGAACATACTTCAAATTCCTTCTCTTGCAGAACAATATTTCGAAGTTGACTTTGATTGAAGACAAAAGACCAGGATGCTCTAGTCATGCCTGTGCTGAGAATGGTCGCTCCCTTAGAAAGTCTTTGAGTAGGTAGATTTTTGGAGACCAAATCCCTGAAATGTGAAGAAATTGTTTGAATTTCTTGTTCAAGTTTTGAATGGAGGAAGAATAGAAAACCAAATGGTCAAACAAAGTGACATAACGCTATAAATACAGACTTGTGGTAGAACGTACATATCGTAGAATGTATTTGCTATGTACGAGTATTTACTTGTCAAGTTTTGTGCAGTGCTGATTTGGAATTTGAACATCGTAGATGAGTTGTGTTTTAGACAAGTCAATTAGAATTCACTTTGTATTTCTGTGTTTGACAATGCGTTACCATATGTTCCATCGTCCTGATCACGATAGGAGAAGGTCGATATCCTTCACCATAATGTAGACATTGTTGAACAATGAATATATGTACAACTTGTAAGAACCCTTAACAGGATGATCTCCTTAGACAGTTCGCGATTTGATCTCTTTTGGGGAACCCCCGACAGACCTAAATTGTTTATCTTTTGGGAATTTTCTAATGTAATGTTCGTTATGAAAGTACAGAAAGATCGGTTTCATATTTTAAGTTCAATGCTTTTAAGTGGAAGCTTCGCAGATGAAGGAACAAATTTCAACGAAGACTAGAGATGGAATGATGCAAATAAATAGAAGTAAAGTATCGTTACTTGGTTCGATACTAAGTACTTTTGACATCGAATTTTTTTTTATAGAGGAGAATGATCTTTCTTGCACTCATCGATTGGTATAACGAGACTCAAATGGCAGATAAGGGTAAATACAATAGCTTAGCATATCTACTTACATGCACTCAGTAAGAAATGTCAATTCTAATCTCACTTTGGTAAGAGTGACGAAATGGTTCGAATATCAATGTGCTGGGCTTAAGCGTCACCACCATCTACAAAGCCTGTATAGGAGGCAATGACACTGCGGAGCACTTCCTCTGTGATTGTTGCGCCTTTGCTTGGGGTTTGGGGCTGATGTGGAGAATAATGATGATAAGCTCCTTATCGTCTTCCTAAGAAATAAGAAGAGACTCAATTATAAGAGAGTTGCTTTCTGGAATAAAATGGACGAATTTTGAGTCTTAGTAGTACACTAGAGTGGAGTGGTGCACCGAGTAGTCACTATTTTCAAAATAAGAGGCGAAAGGGAAGAATTGTTCGCTTAAGCTTCAAACTTCAAACTTCATATCTGTTGTCTGTGAGCCTATATCCCGAAGTGAAATCGGAATTTTCATGTTAACCTCAAAATTAACGCTACTTCCCTTGTTTCCAATTTTCTCGAAAACGGTTTCAACGATTTCAATAAAAACTCATATATGACTTAATATCGATAGTTGCAATAAAATTGCGTATACAGTTTTTGGCTAAAAATTCGGATAACGGTACTTTACTTATTAGCGACTTGCGAAAATTGTTTTTTGGTTGAATATGATTAAGAAGACAGCAGACCCATGCTCGCCCTCCTGCCACATAATATTTTCTTCTCCCCAAGTCCATAGTCGATATATATCCATGTTGTATATTAATGCACGCACTATTGCTGCATATTGCAGCTCAGCGACTGGCGTGAGCTAGTGTGTTAAGTGTGTTGGTAGAACATCATTATCATCAGCTAGTTCTATTGTGGTGTGTCACAACACTTTCTTGATTTTTCATTTATTTTACTACGAACATTTTTAAAATACTACTATTTATCAAGAAAGATGCCAAATAAAAAGAATTGTAGAGAGTTGCACGTAATTTGACTGTCTGTCTACTCAGGGTAGAAATGCATTCATTTCGTAATGGTGCAGACGTTTTACTGCAGTTCAGGGTACTACTAATTCCAAATTTCTTTAAACAAGCTAAAATGATTAACTATTTCAATAGAAATAAGAATTTCATTTGTAAGGCAACACTACGCTTTTTATCCGGTTCACTACGGTTTTAAAAAAATATGAAGTGGGAACGTTGATCAACACTGATATCAATCAACTCAATCAACTTCTACCCACTCAAGCAGGTAAAAGAGAAAGGGAAACCGAAGCAAAAGCATATGAAAACACGAACTACACCATCCTTTTCGCTCCTTCGTCAGCCAATCGCTTCTACTGTCAAAGAGACCAAAGATTCAGTAAAAGGAGAAAACAAAGAAAAAAATGTTCAGCACCATTAAGTAGATTCGGGACCATATCAAAAAAAAATTCATTAAATTCTGTATTTTGCAAAGTATAATATATTTTTAATATTGTTCAGCTTCTACATAAAGTATAAATATGACTTTGAGCTTGAAATCCGTGTGTTAAAAAGCTCTAAAAACCAAAACTAATTTTAGTAAATACTCGAAACCAGTACATAGTTATACAATAACACTGTAATATTCTTCGTGGGCTATGGGTTCGTTAAAAAAACTATCTTGTGTATATTTCACAACTCTTTATTCAATACAAAAACATTATCGATTTCACAGTAACAGATCTCTTTACTCGTCCAGTAATTATTCTCTTAATCACACTTTTCACTTTATTATTCTGTTCACTAATTCACTTTTCCGTTCAATTTACAATTCCAAACTTTTCCCAAAATAACTCACAGTAAATAACAACTGACTCTAAACAATAACTGTCTCAAAACAAACTGACTCTAACTCTGCTGATGGTTGCTCTATTTATATCAGATCCCAGGGCTTCTAGAATATCTCCGAACACAGTCGTTGGAAAGTCTTCTTGAATATCTCCGGACACAGTCATCGAAAGTAATCTTGAACATTTCCAAACTATGGCTGTGCTGCCGCACCATAGCTGTGTTCACAAACTATGCTCGTCGATTAGAAGTACTTTGCCTGGATGTTACAATACTATTCAAATAAGTAGGTATCGTTACAAACAACCCTAACGAAGACTTCTGTTTGAATGACTTGTTTACTTGTTAACAAAGTAGAAATTTTCAAACCAGCGGCTGTTAAGTTTGCGGATTGAGATTTTTTTTTAACAGGAGCGTGGCCACGCCTTAATGGCGTGCAGGCACTGCGACCAGAAAGATCTATTATGCCAGAGACCACTTTTTAGGGCAGCAGTACTTCAGCTTTCCTTATGAAAGCTATAATTATGGCTGCGGAGGAGTTCCTTAGGTCCAATGGAGATATTATATCCTTAAGAAAGAAACTTCTCCTACTTCTACACAGAGCTACACACTCACATAGTATGTGTTGTTCTGCAGTTTAGCCCTCGGAAGCGGCAGGTGATATTCTCTGAAATTCTCATTTTATTTAGGTGGTCGAGTAATTGACAGTGACCAGTAAGGAAGCTCACAAGCCCTCTTATGTCGTTTCTGCTATATTTTAGAATACCAACTGAATTTTTTTTAAAGGGTTCGACAGCTCTTTTAGCTTATCTGAGGCCTTGGGAGTTATTCCAGTGGGTAATGCACATGTTGCGTTTCCAATTGTTTAAGGTCAGTTTGAAGGCAGAATCAGATATTCCGTAAAAGAGTTTAGGTCCAATGAACAACTCAGAGGAACCTTTTCTGGCTAGCAGATCTGCAGTTTCATTGCCGTCAACTCATACATGACCCGGTACCCACCACAATTTTACTTTATTGTATCGGGCCAAATTTTGTAAACTGTCGAAGCAGCTTGGAACTGGTTTTGTACTGATCAGTGCCTTAAGCGCCGCTTGGCTGTCGGTGAGTATGTGTACAGTGGCATCTTTGATTCCTGATTGCAAGTTTATATTTGCATAGGTCTCGATAGCGTAAAGCTCGGCCCGGAAAACACTAGGACCCAATTACAAGATTACGAAATCTTTCCAAGTGATTTCGTAATCTTGTAATTGGGTCCATACATACCGGCGCCAACTCCCGAATCCATTTCTGATCCATCGGTATACCTGCAGATTGAGATACTCAACAACGAATCACCTCATTAGTGATAGCACTAACTGCGGCACTCTTTAGTAGGATAAATATCACCTCGTTTCAATAATAATTTCATTTTGTTATTATCTGTGGTAGGATAAACATCACCATGTCAGCCGAAATAGGAAATTCTCGCAATTTTGAGCACTGCGCAGTGAGACATGTCATAGACTCTTTAGGATTAAGGGATTCATATACGATGGTCAAAAAATGGGTTCGCTTATTTTAACAAGGGCAAAAGAGCTGTGAAGACGTCCCCCGTCCAGGGCGTCCTGTGTCAGTGGTCACTGAAGAAACGTCGGAAAAGTTGAAAAAATAGTTCTGGCCGACCGAAGAATAAAAATGTGGTAGATACGAGTAGCGGACGAGTTGCATATCAGCAAAGATTTTTTAATCGGATCTCTTCTTTCACTTAATGCCTTAGGCCGCGAACTTATCAGCTGCCCCTCGTACTTATTGAAAACTAAACGCGGAAACTGAACGGGAAAGACTTCGTCGGACAGTGTTTATCCGCTGACTCTGCTGAACTCCTTACTTCTATTAGCAACGTCACGTGAAGTGTATTTTTAAAATATGTATAGACATCAAGGGCAAGCGTCTTTTGTCAGTATGTTACTTTATTGTGTATGAATTAGCAGGGTATCATTGGATTTTTTGAATGGATCTGTACCTGCCACCTGTCAGTATCTGAGATAAGTGCAGATGCAAAATATGGCAAATTTAATAAAATGATTCCCCCCCCTCCCTCAAGGTACAAACAATTCGCACTTATACCCCTCTAATGTCACATTTGACAAATGATATCTCGCATAATAAATGACGTGAGACAAATTACACACAGACTTTTAAAAAATGAGTCATGCTCTCAGACTCGGTACACGTTCTTTTTAGGATAAATGTACTGTATGTATCTCGCATCCCATTGTGAACTGAAATGGGTGGGCCTACAATCAAATTTACAAAAACAGCTGCATCCCCCACAGCTTGCCAACTTTCAAAAGTTCGCTACATACGACCTTTAGCGTTTCCATTGCTGCCATTATTTTATCCTGGCTACCACTCTTAATCAAATCATGTCCGTGAGTGCTTTACTTGCCAAAGTACTAAAAATATTCGCGTCAGAAAAACCATCTTCATTAACGTTACATATTTATTCCACAAAGACAAAGCAATGAAATTAGAAAAGAAACGAGATTTGTATGAAAATAAAAAGGTCCTTGTAATAACTTACGAAATATTACAGGACCAGAGTTTTCCTAATTTGTGTTCGCTTTTTTTTTTCCTAAGAAAAATGTAATGGATTACGGTTTCTATGAAGTGAAATTTGTTGTGACATTTATGTTCTTGCTAGACACACATAGAAGAGACAAAAATAGGGAATCCTGAAATAAATACTACTACATGAAGATGGAACGGAAAAAATCAGCAAAATAGACAACAAACAACCTCATAAGTGGTGATAATAAAACTTTCATGTGCTCAAGTATTCTGTAAATACTACATGCTTTTAATGTCCTTGGAAGAGGTGGAACAGGGCGCTCTCAATGTGCCTACCTTTTTTCTCTAATTCTCCTGATAACTTAGGACTTGATACTTTTTGTTGTTTCCACTCGTCGATGCCATTAATTCAAGGATTAGGTAGGAAGGCACTTTTTCACTGACAGGACACAATGGAGCTGTTTTTTCGGGTCCTGTATGTTTTTTTTTTGCCTTGCCACACGCTGTGTGTATGCTCGACTGGTAATGAAGGACGACAAATGACTATTAGATGGTAACACTTGTGTCGGGATAAATGAGGGAACTTATAAATTAGGGTTCACACACACACACGATGGCATGAAAAGTGAATCCTTCAATATATCCATGGATTTGTCACAATACAATGAAAGCGTATTCAAAGATACGAGTATACTCGTATGTATGTAAGTTTCATCTCAAATTTTTAAAAGCTTACTTAAATAATTCTCACCAGATTGTGTTGAATATTAAATTGATAAAAAGGGTCTTATTTTTTGATATATGTAGGTATGTACATAAATCAGAATTCCGGTGCACAGGAGGTGCGGAAGGATTTGTTCAGATGCGATTGCATTTTACAGACTTTGTGATCAATCGTCAATCATTGTAGGATCTTCTACTCCGGTAAATTTAATTTCTCGCAAGAGCAAACAGAGAAGGATGGGTATGCAAAGGATGCAAATTCGAAATTCGTAATCTTTGATTTATTTCTTTGAACTTTGCGCTGTGCACTGTGTGCTAAGAAGGTTGAGAAAGGGTGAAGAAAATATAAGAGCTATGATTGAACCTTCAGATTTGAATAATTTTCACTTTCTTTGAGTATGCAAAGTTATAGAGACTTATTTTAAATAAAATAATATTCTCGAATGGTATAGACTATAGACCAAGGACAACGATAAGATTTTCGAAAGTCTCAGGTTCTGAAAAATGATCAATAAAACGCGGAGCAGCTATAATTCATTCGTATTGAAGTTAAAATGAACAAGATGGTTTTAAGTGTGGGTGCTGGGGCTCAACTGGTTAGTGCATTACTGATGAACTTCAGTGCCAGTTTCGAAACCCAGCAGAAACACCAATAAGTTTTTTATTTAATGGAATCACCTCTCGCGAATTTCTGACAAACCTGCGAGAGTACAATTATCAATAAAGACCTCTTAATTCACCGTTCGGATTCGGAAATAAAACTGTAGGTTTACTCCATTCGTGCGAAAAATATACGAGTAGCACGAGTAACAGGAATTCCATTCCATTTTGTAAGATTGTTGAACATTATATAGTTCTACACTGGTTATTCTGGAGACATTTATTTGGCCGGATTTTAATACTTCGGAAGAGATCCGAAAGACCAATGTAGAATTTATGTATGATGTTATATTCTGACCAAATCCACTTGTGGGATGAAAATCGGTAGGTGTAGCTACAAACTGAATGCCGATCAAAACTCACCACCAAAAATTAGCGTGATCGTCTTTCTGGCGGATTTCATGGCTATGAATTGTCTTTCAGACATGTGTAACCCCTTTGGGACACACCTCTATTAAAAAAATCCTTTGACAGCTCTAAATACGTTACACTAGCACACTCCGGATTGTTAATTCATTCATTTCGTTCACCTCCATCAATGGCATAGAAAAAAAGGAAGGAAAAGACGCACACAGAGCGTTCACATCCGAGAAGAAGTTAAGGTACTATGTCTGTTTGTTCTTGTCTAATAGTTCTCAACTTCTCGTATCTTCTTGAGAAGGCTTAAATACTTCGGTGCAACTTGGAATGAATGGTGATAGCAAATATCTGGCACAGTCGGTTTTAATCCAGCTTCAAGGCTAATGTCTCATTTATCTTAAGGTTAAGGCTCGTAACTCTCTTTTAACGCTGTCTTTATCCTCATTGTCTTTAATCATTTGCTGAGGTTAGCAATTGTTTCTCTTTCGCAAATAATTTTAAGCCCTATGGTGATGTAAAAAAATTATCAAGCAGGAATTTGCACCTTATGCACTTCCTATCCGGGCACGGTGGTTATCGAAAATATTTCCACATATTTGGACACGATACCTCGCACTTCCGTCCAGAATGGCCAGATGAAGAGGAAGACACGGAGTGTTCCTGCAGTGGAAACACTGCTTGGTTCCCACAGCTTCTAATAAGTCATATGGCGAGGTCAGGGGACGACTGGCTGGAGACCTGTACACCTTCATTAAGAAGAGCCGAAACGGCCGATGCAGACGGTATAACATAAGTTGTTAACCAGCCCAACGAAATAATACCGAACAGTAGTCCCGCAGGGAGAGTGGTAGAGGTGTGCAGGGTGTGGATTAGTACGTAGGCGCACTCTTGGCATCGATTATTCGGGTTTGCGAATGGTGCATTCTGGTAGGCTGGGATATTAGTATCTTTAAAAGATTACTAATCCATTGGCGCATTTTCACCCTACTCCGTACCCATTATACCTCGTCAATTTTATTACATATTTTATATTTAGGCAGATTCATACGTCTATCATTATTTCGATATAAAATAGCTGCCTATTCAGTAGGCAGCGCAAAGAAGTAATGGGTCTTTTTGCTGGCAAACTAAATGGTTATTCATCTCGAGGTTGGGATTTCATATCCTTGCCATATGACATCTGTCAAATCTATCTGATATCCATAGTGACAAGAAGTTAGTTCTTACCTTGCCATATTATTTTGCAATATTGATCGTTTAACCATCACTTAAAGTACTCAAATTGTTGTTTTACCATAGAATAACCATAGAATGCACATGCGACGAGGCCCATTTCTCACTCGGTGCCTACGTAAACAAACGAAATTGCAGAACTTCGGGTTCTGAGAATCCAAATGCGATCGTTGAGAGGCCATTGCATCCACCACGGGTGACAGTTTGGTGCGTGCTGTTGTCCGGCTGCGTGACCGGGCCGTATTTTTTTTTTTTTTTTTCAAAACGACGAAGGCGCCTCTGTTACGGTGAATTCTCTGCGCCATGGTCAAATGATAACTAACTTTTTTTGACCTAAGATTGAAAACGTTAATGTGAGCGACATGTGGTTCCAAGAGGACGGGGCTACATGCCACACAACACAGGGAAAGTTGGCTCTATTGCATGAAAAGTCGACTGGCCGTTTATTTCCGATGTTTGGCATCATCAGACAATCCCTAAACTCTTATGGCAGTAACACCAGTAAGCCAGAAATGTGCCGAAAAGTTATCGCAAAGGCCTCACAAGAAACGAAGTTTGCAAAATTCCATAAATAAACAAAATTCATTGAAATCTTTAATACTTTTCAATTAATTCAAAATTAAAATCCTAAAGTAAAAGTACTTCCACCTATCCACATTCTTTCGGAATAGCCAGGCCACATTCTTCGCAAGCTTTGCTTACATGTACCCAAATAATCTCTGGAGTGAAAAAATTGCTCTGGATATTTTAAAGGGACAGCGAAATAGGCGTTTCAAAGAAATAGCAGTGACAGGGATTATTAGACGCTCTCCCGCTACCGAATATAGTCTGATGACAATGTGACTATGCGTATACGTACATATCTACTAAATGCAAATAGACCGAAATCTAACAGCCTGATAAACAAACGCCTTGGTACATTTTCGAAAAAAAATTCAGATAACTTTAAAGTCAGGAACACTAATTTTCTTTGAAGGCAGGTTCCTTACGTACTTTTGAACTGCTTGGGGAAACTAACGAATTGAGTCTTAAATGAGTCCTTAAGTGCTTTTACTTACTACCGCTTTCAACGTCCAATTGAAGTGATCAAATTACAAGTAATAGAAAAGCTAAATCCTATTATTAATCAAATACACAATTCAATAAATCAACAGACAGAGTAATTTCACATATCCTGACTGGTGGCGACCTGCCATTGTGTCCTTTGTGTCCTTTCGTTAGAGCCCACCTCCCCTAATTCCTACATCACATTCGATTTGAAGTGAAAAGTAAAATTTAATAAAAGTTTTCATTTCGTCTGAATGTCTATTTTCAAGTGACCAATCAATTGTAATTAAATTGTCAATATTTGTCCGACAACAAATGAATCACACCCACAATCGCCACTTTCCAATTACTCAATTGATTGGATTCTCCACTCATCCTACTGAAAACTCTTCACTTTCGCCTCTGCTGCCCAAAAAAAAAAAAAAAACAGAAAGTAAGTGCGTAGATACCTATGTACGAGTATGTCAATCTGACAAATATATTTGTCTTTCAGAGGATACGTGTGTACTTAACAGGCGAACGGAAATTTCAACAACAAAAGCAACACAAAACAACATGCGGAAAGTAAATGAAATAAATTTGTGTGGAATGTTATCATTTCTTAAAAATATCCTCATATTGATGGGGGATGAAGAAGAGAAAAAGCTCACACATCACCAACAATTATTGCTGACGTGAGTCCAACACAACAGAGAATAGTCCTTGCAATTTCAATTTACTACATACTCGTATGTATCCAGTTCAATGGACCGCAAATGTCCTTGGACATAATAGAACCAAGGCACCACCACGGAGCTTCTTGCAGACAGTAAATAGACTTTGAAGACATTGAATCACACATTAATAGCATCATAAAAACTCCACCCAGGATAATTCTTATTCTCTTATCATGGCTCTTTTCATACAAGGACACAGTCATTCTTGTACGTTCTTTAGTACCTACGAGCCCTTTTTCGTCTCCGGTCTCCGCTTCATCCGCGCTTTGGAGCTTGGTGAAAGAGCAGAATAATCGTTTGACAAATTGCTTGTGGTGGCAGTAAATTATAAAAGCAAATACAATACAGAAATGAGCTTGGCACGGGAACGTAGCGAAGGGATTATCATCACGCAGGATAAAGGAGACGTGGCGCAATTTACTATAATGTAAAGGACACCATCTGCTTAGGCAGGATTGAAATTTATGCATGCTTTAAAGCGGGTAAATTATTTCCATGTACATACATATCTATCTACGTTATTTGTATAAATTTATATTACGCTGTACTCTAAGGATCAACCGTTTCAGCAAACAAGAATAGAAAATTGTGTTGAGCTCCTCCTCAGCAGCGGTAAGTTGTGATATGGGATGGCTTACTTCTGATCACACATTGTACGTGTGATAGTGCAAAAGTATCCTTTTTCGTGTTATTTTTCTGGAAAATGGATTAAATCAAGCAAATGCTCTGTCAATGGTTTTGCAAGGAGCGTGAGAGTCCTTGTTATGTCGGATGTAGCAATGCAATGTGTTTCGTTGTGGGACGTGTTCAAAGGAAAATATAATCTTTAACTGTCCCCAATGAAAGGATTTACTACCTACGAGAATATTATATACCTATGTAGGTGGTAGGGTTTTGTGTTATTATTGTCTCCCTTCTTTGACTGTTTAAACGATTTAAAGAAAATACTCAAATATATATTTTGAACTGCATACATTACGTACATATGTATATTCAGGGTATCCCAGGAACTATAGTCCAAACAATATATATGGATCAAGAAGATTAAATCAATTTAATGGATAAAGACCACTACACCATTTCCGGAAATACACGAGTTTTGCAGCTATACTAATATTTAGAGTATGCGTGTGTGCATCAAAAAACAAAAAATATCTCCAACTCCTATAAATTTTCGCGGAAATTGATAAGAGACCAAGCCACCTATTTTAGATCAGAAACTGCGCGGGGGGACACTATATATCATAAGCGGTTTCCGAGATACAAGACTTATTTTGGCAAAACCCTGTAGGGTGCTTCCCGTGAACATAGAATCTTGCAATTTGGTACAGAAGCAGTAGTTTTTTTCTTTTTTAAGGAAATTTCCAAATCCCGGAGCACTCAGACTCAATTTCCGGTCCACTGTACCAGGCAGAACTTGGTTGGAGAAACTTAGATTTTATTCGTTTCACTTTTATGCTCGGATTGCTGTGGTTTCTGTTCCCCGTCCGGGTTTGAACCTGCACAATTCGGGTCACAAGCGAACACACTACACTTGCTCTGTAAACAAACGAAAAAATTACAAAGTTGGGCTTTTCAACATGGTTTTTAGAAAATGGGCGGGGCAAGGTTGTGATAGTATAATGGAAGGTATCAATACCTGTTTGGAGTATACACAAAGGGTAAAATCAATTTTTAAATACACATACATGATGACATACAACCCTGAAAGTTAGTACTACTTGGAGTATAGACAAGGGGCAGAGGCCGAAAATGTGGCTTTTCCTAAAAATAGACGGGGGCGAGGCCATATGTTATTCATTGCGGCATATAATCCTGCGGTATATCATTTTAAAAGCCTTGATAAGTAGATTCCAGGAACTTTCATTTTATTTCAATTGGATAGATACAAAATTATTATTAAAAAAAACCTTTTGTAATGCAGATAAGTTTGTAGCAAAAATGGCTCAAAAACCTCAAGTCTTACCTAATGGTTGCTTATCGATGGTTTGTTTTTGTTTCACTAAATTGCATAGGTATGTATCCATGCCTAATCCTTACAAAAGTTATTGGCATTTCCCCAGAAACATTATCGTAAAAATGGGGCTAAGTTCGCTGGTACAAAAATCCTGTAACAATTCAGCCACGAAAAGAATTGAGATATGATGCCAAGTTCTGCTTGTTGCAATGCCTTCCCAAATAAAATTTGCCACTTGGCAAAAGTCTATTTGTGTGCGCAAATAGATTTAGACCACATACAGGGTGTCACAGTGAACATATTTCTTTTAATTTATTTACAATTTCGTTACATGTGTGCGCCTTTTCGCTAAGACTCCAGATGACCTAGAAAGTTAAAACTTTGCAGTGTTATAAGAGGAACCACATCAAATGTTAAAATGAAGCCAAATTTAAAATTGTTCAAGTAGTGTGTCAGACAAATTCTTTTTATGCGTCTTCTAGGTGTTTATTTATTTATTTAAGCTTAGTACAAGCTATATATTTAAAGCTAAATTAATCTAACTTAATCTGAATTAAGCCAAAAAAAAATTAAAGCTAACTTAAAAACTAAACTAAAAAACTGAGGAGGAAACCGAATGAGCTTGTTGCGTGGGCCATGCGCAACATTTTAGACACAGGTTCGTTACTGCCATAGTTGGTGCGGTGAAAGTTAAGGCGGAAATGGGATACAGATCTCATATTCCGAGGGTTGGTATTGAGGGATATCATTTATAGCAGGGCAGGTCTGTCGATGTTTCCTGCTAATAGCTGATGTACAAAGAGTTTTTCGAGTGATTATACGTTTATTAATTTTAACCGATCCTCATAGGTATGTAGGTTATAACTGTCGACCGCGTAGAGTAAAACGGATGAATCTGCGTTGAATGGCTTGAATTCGAAGGGAAAAGGTATGCTTCAAGGATTGGTCCAACAAATGTGGAAAAGAGAGATGTCGTGACATAAGTGTTGGAGAATTCCTTAGACCAGCGTTTCACAAAACCAAGCGCGGAACTAGTTTTCTGTCACAGATTACACCCAAATCACGCAATAAAGAGACGGAAGGGACTGGCTTATCACAGATCAGAAAGGATCTAGGGACTGGTGGAAGACGCTTACAAGTAAATGTTCATCAACGACGAGCGTGAGAGGTGCAATTGTTGGGCACGACGACGAGTTGAGATGGACGGCTCTTCGGCCACACTATCGCGAACAGCAGCAATATTTTCTGCAGTACGAGCTGTACGAGCATGCACTGGTGTTTTCACATCTCCTACAGACCCGGTTTGCACAAATTTTTGCACGATTTTTCCGATTGTACGCACATTTGAACGATTAAATTGACCGAAAGAATCACGAAATGCACGATATGCATTTTGATTTGAACGCCCATTTTCATTATAAGCCTGAATAACTTTAACGCGTTGCTCGATTGTGTATCTTTCCATGGTTCAAATTGAGTTAGTCTGAAATTGAGAAATGTCAAATGAAATGCAGAAAAAAACTTGACGTTTAGGTGTGGTTCACATTCAACATCGGCCCTTAAAATTTAACCACCCTTTATATGTAATGGTTTGGCATTTGCTGATATTGAGCTCAGGGAAATTTTGTTGGCACCAAGTTGAAAAGTTCTTTAAATCAGCTTGAAGTGGGCGAGAGTCAACGGGGGATGAAATGTGCCTGAATATTTTCATGTCATCAGCATAGATAGATAAATAAGAGTTCAATGATACAGTCAACTTCGTTAATAGACAAAATAAAAATCAAATGACCAAGATAACTACCTTAAGGCACTCCAAATATAGCAATAAAAGGGTCGGACATAGAGTATCTAAAGAGGACTTTGTATTGCCGTTCTTTAAGATAGGATTTGATTCATCAATTAAACCGGTTGAAGCATAGTAAAGACTCCCTGCGATATAGAGAGGGTAAGCCATGAGGACCGGGAGAATATTCGCACTTGAATTTTTTATTATCTTTTCTTCTACGAGAGCCACAGATACATCAATTGAGTTTAATGAAGTTTGGATACAGCTTCCCATGTATGAGAAGTAGTCATGACCAACTTCGAGCACGTGGTTGTTAAACCATTGGCTGAAATAATGCGCAAATAATTAAACAATTTCAAAGGTCGGAGGTTATGCTATGTTGCATACGGTCTAGATATTCAAGACAAAGAGATTCGCAGAGTTTGGAAAAGTTGGTGGATGCGTGGATATAATTGGAGATGTCAGAGTTCGATCGAGATTTCAGATATATGCGCCAGAATTTATTTCTAATATCGTGAAGCGAACGTAACTCTTTAGCAAACCAGGGTGGGGAAGACGGGGAGTTCTTGTGGAACACGAATGGGACAGATTGCGTGAAACATTTGAAGATTTCGGAGTAGAATGCTCGGATTTTCAAAAATAACGTTGAAATTGTCGTTACTTAGAAAGTTATTCAGTTTTACGAAGTCTGTTTTATGGAAATTAAAACTACAAGACTTCTCAGTGTGAGAAGTTGTTTCAAAAAAATTTTAAGAGATAAAGGTGGGTGCTAGCTGTCTAATATGGAAAGAAGATGGTTGCTCGCTGAAGCAACACAGTTTTCGGCGTCTGATGAGAAGATCAAGTCGAGTTGCCTACCCAAGAGAGACAGTCAATGAAAAGAATCTCTGAAGGATTTGTAGCGACAAAGTGGGGCGCGTCATCAGACAGAGCCCATTGAATATAGGGAAAATTAAAATCTCCTGAGAAGCGAGTGCCCACAACATTAAACAGAGAATCAATTGCACCTATGGCAAGCTGATAGGATTGGGTTTGCTGGGAATAGCGAAAGTAGCAGCAGAAGATGTAGATGTTGCGCCCAGATATACTTATTTTGACACAAATGAGCGGTGTGTGAAGTTTTAAAGAGTGCAGAGTCGAGGCGATTTTGTATTACCAAAAGAATTTCGCGACCAGAAGACTCGTTTTCTTTCTCAAGACCATCGTCTCGGAAAACAATGAAGTCTGAGGTAAATAGTTCGTCGCTATTGTAATCGCAAGACAGATTGATTTCATTTAGAGCAAAAATGTTGTAGGGGAGCTTTGAGAGTTAAGAAACACGGAGAAATTTTAGTTCGCAGACCTCTCACGTTCCGGTAATAAATGGTTCTCGAACGACCAACAAATGGAAGACCATAATGCAGTAAAATTTTGAATTTTCGAAGTTCATGAAGTTCATTTCGAAGTTCACGAAGTTCTAATATTTCGGCATCTTTTACCATACCTAAGTTTTTCTAAGTGAAAACCTAAAAATCGTGGGTTAGAAGGCACGTGTCGCTTAATAAAAGTAATCAAGCCGAGTTTCAGGGTGTAATAGAAACTACTTCAGGGATTGCTGAGAAGATATTGAGTGCATTGGTCATCTCAGCCGTTGCAGCTCATTCTAACACGCAGCTCTATGTTAGTTGACGATTGCTCTAACCAATCACTTCACCTCAAAAGATAAGCAGTCATTTAACAGATCCCATCGTTTCTATATTCAATCTCCGGATCCACGTAAATGAAAAACAAACAGAAAAGCCATGTAGTTATCAACTATAAAACTAATTTATTAGTAAACCAATATCTAAGCACACATCACTCCGTGTACCACTTCGTTCTCTTCTTCTTTTTCTTTTCAATTACAGCCCTTGAAGCACCCTCAATGGCTGTACTATCTATTAACTTCTTGTACTTATCCACTAAATGTGACAAGTCATCCCGATTGACCTTCTTCTTGTTCTGCTTAGTTCTGTCGATTTGCTGCCTCTCTATGCGATGCATTATTTTCTGTTTTCTTTGCTTGTCCTTACGCTTTTGTTCACCGACTTTCTTCTTATGCTCTTGGGCTTGTTCCATTATTTTCTTGTTGGACCGCATTCCACTCGATGCACCCGGCTTTCCTGCAAAGCCAACAAAATCTTCCGTTTCACTCGCAGGTTTGGGTTCTTTTGTTCCCACCGCGGCACGAGATGCTTCCAGCTTTTTGATGTGCTTTTGGAGTTTCTTCTTGTTGTCGACTTGTGGAGTCTTCGAGGGCTTTTTAACTCCATTTTTCCTTGCTTCTTTGCGCTTCTCCAGCTTCTCCTTGTAAGTCGGGTTATTAAGTTTTGACTTTTGAGTACGCTTCTCCTTGATTTTGTGCACTGCGCGATCTTCTATACTGAAGGCGACTATTGGACGCTGGAAGGACAAATAATATAAAATTTGCATCATATTTCAAACTTCTTCTACTTACATGAACATTTCCGAAGATTGTTGGGTTATTGTTGAGCTTCCTCAAAGCCGTGAGAGCTTCCTTGTGGGTGGTGAATGACATAAAACCGAATCCCTTGGATTTGCCCTTTGGATGTTCTGGTGTTATGCGATTCTCACGCATTACCTTACATTCATGGGGCTTGTAACCTGTGTAGGTTATCACCATATTCCGAAGGTTTTCATTGTCGTAGTTCAGGGGGAGGTTATGAATGGATAAGCGGTTGCGAGAAACGAACCTGAGGGGGGTTTAAATTAGACATTTATCTGGGTATGCGAAATGTGTTCCATAATTTTTGTCATATGGTCGACTGAACGTAGTTCTGCCTTTTGTTTTGCTGTTTCTTCTGAACTCATTTACCCGCTCAGCTATTCTGGATGAGGTACTTTGACGATACTCCACCGTTCCTTAAGATCAGTCAGAGGTGTTATTTGGACGACCAACGCTCAATTGAGCTGTCCACCATTGAAACAGTGACCACAATACAGGAGCTAATGCTAAAAGATAGACGATTGACCTATCGCCAGATGGAGAAGGCATTGGGCATTAATGCATCTAGTTTACACCGAATTATGACCGATCATCATCATCTCAAAATGAGGAATCTGTAGAGTGAAACGGGCACAGAACATCACTGCGGACCAGTTTTAGACCCTTGTAACTGTGGTTTGTTCCCCTAAGTTAAATTGTTCCTCAATTAAAAATTGTAACTACAATATTATTCCACACAAGACGCAGTTACGGAGTTCTGCCAGTCGTTTTCTTATATAACTTCTGAATTATTCAACAAATTTTGATGGAATTTCTCGTTGGTAAGATAGAGGACTAGAGATGGAATATTTATTCGGACGCTCCTTCAGAAAGCGTGGAGAATCAAAGTCAGACTTATTTGTCGTCATAGATCCGAAAATGCTACGTTTCCACAATAAAATTGTGTTTAAGTATAGCTTCTATAATTTAGAAGAGGCAGTGAAAGACAGACAGACGGACGCAATCTATTTAAGGAACCCTGAAAACTTTGAAAAAGTCTATTTGGACCAAGCGAAACGACAAAAATTATGAAACACCCTATGTATTCAACTCACCTGTTTAAGTTTTTGAGTACCTGGTTCTTGACCTGCTCAAGTTTATGCCGTCTGGTCATATCGGAGGCTGAAACACCATCTGCTGCTTTTGATCCTGTCATGATTAGGCCTTCTCTTGCTAGGTAGAGGTTTCTGGAATCCTTATTCTCGTCCTTAGTTGTCTTCTGTGTCGCCTGCTGACGCACTTCTTCCCTACTTAATGCCGGGAATGGATCTAGAGGAGTGTCATTCAATACAAATTCGGTACCGGACGCTAAACATAGATCTGCTGACTCTTTGGTTTTGAATTTCACAAAAGCAGTTCCTTTAGAGTGCCCCGACACTGGATCTCGGTTGATGATGGTGTAGTACACTGGCCCGAATTTCCGGCAAACCTTTCGCAATTCGTTATCGTCGGAATCGAAGGGTACGTTCTTAATGAAAACTGTGCAGCCCTCCTTCACATCATTGGATATGTGTTTCTCCTTGGGGACGTCTATTTTTGTTTTGATATCTTTCTTGTCACCGTCCTCTCCATCATCGTCATCGTTGATGTCCTCTTCCTCTGAGGCACTCTCTTCATTTTCATCAGAATCACTTTCCGCTTCAGATTCTGACTTAATGTTGGCGTCTTCTTTGACTTCATCTTGGTCTTCATCACTCTCGTCCTCCTCTTCGGACTTAACTTCCTCTTTAGGCTCCACCTTGGGCTTGGTCTCATCATCACCTTCCTTCTTCCTCTTGTACTCGTCCTTTCCTAGAGCCCAGTCTACGGATATTGTTCGACCAAGAAAATCCTTGCTTGAGGTCTTCAGGATCGCTTTCGCTGCTTGATTCACAGTCTCATACTGAATGAAGGCGCATCCCACAAGTTTGCCATCCGGACGCTTTAGAAGATTAAAGTCCTGAATAGTTCCAAACTTTTCGAAAAATTCCCTTAGCGATTTATCTGTGGCTTTGTATGAGATGTTGCGAATGATGATCCTAGCACGCTTTTGGCGACGTTTTTCCTTTTCCTCTTTCGAAATCATTTTGAAGGGATTCGAGCGCTTACGCTTTGCCGACGGTTCATGTCGGGCTTCCCCATCTAACCAGAGAATATTTATTAAACAAATGCATATTCAATCTTACGTGAATTATTTTTACTTGTATTCGGGGTGATTTTCTGCGTGATTTCCATTCGAAACGTGTAACAATCTTTTCAATTGTTTTTCCTGAATGAAGTGTTGTCAACTTGACTGTATTGACGTTTAGCTGCACGTGGGCTGACAGTTTCTTTCATTCGAAATTACCGCCACCTATCAGAGAATTCAACCAACATCGTTTGTAAACAAATTTTAATTATTTAATTCAGCACACATTTCATGAAACTCCGATGGAGTTTTAAAATAATCTAACAGCAGTAGTGTGGTCTTATTTCTAATCTTATAGGTTATAAGTGACCAAGGGTTCAATATGTGCTTGGACTCCTTGACCTCTCCTTTGTTGAATTTATATCGATTGACTCCAAACGGCAAAACACCCTCGTATATAGCCATGTATCTGAAATCAAAAAGCATTAGCTCTAAAGCCAGGAAATTCCCAACAATTAACTCACTTCTTGTCGTTCTTGTAAATTCTCAGGGGATATTTGCTGATAAAAATCATTATTGCCGCGTTGATGGCAATAAAACCAGCTGCAAATATCCATATATCTGAATCGTGAGCCACTAGGCCACCCAAATTCAATTCATGCTCAAGATGTAGGTACTTGTTGTCTGTGGCAAATTTGAAGAGTGCCAGACTACCGACAAATGCGGCCGTACTGCTAGAGACAAATTTCGAGGCTTTCACGTAATTCTCCATGGGCGCACGATAGATTATCTTGAATCCATCAGGAACTTTATCCTTTTCAGCAAATTTCTCTTCTTTCATGTAACGTTTCAGTGGGATGAGGGACACCGAACGGGCACATGATAACCTAACATAAGAAAAACTTGCAATTTGTAGAGATTTATGAAACACAAACGTACCTTGATGGAACAGTGGGTAGGTTGAGTAGTTTCACATTCAAATTGCGGAATGACAAATCAAGTACCCGTAATAAAATAGTCATTTATAATTCTGTAAATATCTTTACTGCAAAAATTCTAATCAGTCAGATGGTTACTTGACAGTTGGGAGTGAATTCAGCAGTGGGCAGGTTATTATAGGAAGTTTGTTTTCGTCTGCGGGTCGTGTTCAGCGAAACTAAATTAACAAAATTTAGTTTTTGCCTGCTAAAACAAATTGTGTTTATCTGCGTGGAGACTTAGGTTCGAGTTATAGAAAATACTTTTCGTGAAAACCGTTTCATTTATATATCGGAAGTCATAACCTATAAATTGACTCACTGTTGGTAGAATCGGTGCAAATAAATTTATTTTATATTATTTATAAAAAAATTTAATCAATGAAAGTGATTGTTAAAAAAATTAAGGTGCATTTGGGAACTCACAATAAAAGAAATGAATCTTCATTAATGTATTGCTTAAAATGATTGAACTATTAATTTTGCAGTTATAATTTTCCTGTTTTTTGCCTATTTTAAGTAAAACACAGAACAGAATACTTCCAATCCGATCCGTTCCGAAAAGTTGAAAATTTGAAAATCCATATATTTTATATGGCTTGCCGGAAAGCAACACACAATGAACGGGTCGGATCGGAAAGACCTAAGCCGGATAGATCGGAAGTCATAATTTGCTATTTGTTAATAGAATTTGCTCAAATAAGTTCGTAAAGTGTTTTTCAAAACAATTAGAAGAACGGAAGAGTTTACTGAGAAAAATAAATTGCATTTTGGAATCCACAACAAAGTAACTTAAGTCAAAAAAAAAAAAACACCATCTTCGTTAATATATTGTTTTTTTCTTTAGTTATGCACACAATATGTAACATAAATGTTAAAAGCATTCTGTGCAACACCTTCTCCGGCACTAATGGATTGGAAGGGACGGATTATAAACATTGTGTTCTGCGCTAAAAGTTACTCAGAAATTGTTGAGGTCGGAGAGCCATGGATATTGTAACATCGTCTAAAAGTATGCAACAATAATGTAGAATAATAACTACGCTCCTACAGCCCATTCCAAACTGTACTTTCATTCGAGGTTCGCAATAGCTGACAACGCCACGGATAAAGAGAGAATTATAACTGGAAGAAATGATTGTCATCTTGGAATTATTTCCAGTGGTCGAAGAATTTGCTAGAAGTTTCTGGCTATCTGAAACTTCTGCTATATAAGGACAGATGGCGATCAATAAAGAGGACAGTTGGTTTAGAACCGTGGCGAAGAGATTGGAAAAGTGATAATGGGCGAAGTTGTAATTTGGTGATAAATTGAAAGTTGAGAGTGAACAAGAAAAAGTAATTAGTTTGGATTTGTAAATTAAGTAATTGAAAGGAGATAAAGTGATTTGAGAGGAAAGAGACCTTGTAAGAAAAGAATTTGCGAAGAATAGTATAGTGTGAACTTGAATTGTTCTATAGAGTAGAAAATAAAGAAATAAATTTCACAGAATATCGTTTTATCTACTCGAGCCGTAGCCTGCATATTACATTGGTGTCAGAAGCTGGGATAAAACTTATTCTGTGAATAACTATTTCCGTGGTGTGAAATTGCACAAGAAAAAAAAAAAAAAAAAACGATTTCTGCGTTGAGTTAATTAGTTGCGCAAAATGGGTCGCAAATTGGGAAAACTAACTATAATTCAACTAAAGGCAGAACTCAGTAAGCGGAATCTCGACACAACTGGGGGAAAAGATGCCCTACTGATTCGTCTGGAAGAAGCAGTAACGCAGGAAGGTGAAAATCCGCATGACATAGAGTTTGACGTGGAAGAGGAACCAGCAAGTACAGCAGCCGACCCGGGTATAACAAGTCTGCTCCTGCAACTTAAGTTAGTCATGGACGAACAAAAGAAAGCAATAGAAGATCAAAGTCATAAGCTCGATGACCAAAAGAATTCTATAGAACTTAAGCTGGATGAACAAAAGAAAGCAATGGATGAACAAAAGAAAGCAATGGATGAACAAAAGAAAGCGATGGACGAACAAAAGAAAGCAATGGGCGACCAAAGGAATTCTCTAGAACTTAAGTTGGATGAACAAAAGAAAGCAATGGATGAACAAAAGAAAGCAATGGACGAACAAAAGAAAGCAATGGACGAACAAAAGAATTCTCTAGATGCTCTGGAAAGTAAACTTGATGAGCAAAACAAGAACTTGGAATCCAAATTCGAAGTGATCGAAGAGAAAATCGAGAAGGTAGAGACGCAACTCGGAAAAGTCGAAACTAGATTCGATGAAAACTTTGAGAAGCATGAAACTCAGTTCGGGAAAATAGAGACTCAGTTCGAAAAAGTAGAAAAACAAGTCGAAAATCTTACTAAGGAACTCAGCAACGTGAAGAGACAGAAAGCACGGGAATATTCCACCGACGGTCTGAGAAGAAAGGAGATGCAGCCTCCTATCTTCGATGGTCAAACATCATGGCCAATTTATAAAAGGCAATTCGAAGCGGCCGCAATGACCAATAGCTGGGACGATGAAGAGAAGTCCATTGCACTCACACTTGCACTGAGGGGTCCAGCTGCGGAGCTCTTGCAGACCATCCCGGAAGATAAACAGCAGAACTACGACTCTCTGGTTCAGGCTATCGAAATGCGGTTTGGGGATGAACACATGCAGCAGGTGTACAGGGTTCAGCTGCGTAGTCGAGTCCAGAAAAGGGGGGAAACGCTCCAACAGTTGCAAGCGGATATAGAGCGACTAGCCCATCTTTCATACCCTAAAGCCGGTGAGGAGCTTATCAACGAAATGGCGGTGGAAGCTTTTATTCAGGCCATAGAGGACAGACAACTGCAAATGGCTGTAAGGATGGCTGAAAAGCGAACACTCCCCGAGGCATTGGCATTCGCTTTGTCAATGAAGGCTGCGGACCAAGCATACCAGGGAATACACCGTGTCAGGGAAATGTCCGTCGTGGAATGCTCATGCCAGAGAACAGCCGTCATGGATGAAGACAGAGCTCGCGGAAGTCAAATCCGTTGCTGGAATTGCAACCAAACCGGACACCTACAACGGCAGTGCAGAAGTGCACCTAGACGAGGAAATTGTCCACATTGCGGAAGTAGGAGAAGCAGAGAGGAAGCATCTGGAGGTGATAACATCCATCCTGTCAGTCAGACTTCCCAAAACCAGCAGTCGGGAAATGCGTAAGGACCAACTTCGCGGGGCAGAAGTTGGTTACTGGAATCGAGGCCCCCAGGACCACCATTCAAGTTTCCCAAACCAAACGGGATAACAAGAGCCTGACAGTGGAGGCACTAATCAACAAGAAGAAGTGCGTAGCCACCATCGACACAGGTGCCACTGCCTCCATTGTAAGAAGAGATATCGTCAAAAGCTCCTGGCTGCACAACACCAACAGCTACTGCCTGAAGACTGCAATAGGGGAAATGGCGAAGGTATTTGGAGAAGTTCGTCTTACGCTTACTTTGGCAGGACTGACGTTCTCCCATGCGTTTCTGGTGGCAGACATATGCGACGAGTGCATCATCGGAATAGACTTGATGAAAGCAAATGAAGTAATCTTGGACATCGGGATGCAAGTACTGAGGTATCGAAATGTGGAGATTCCGATGGTGTACGGAAACGAGAATGCCGTAACTCTCAGGACAGTCATCAGCAAAGACGAAGTTTTGCCGCCGTCTTCAGAGACAATCATTTGGACGAAGCTGGAAGGTGATCTTGGGAGCCACCGATTCTACATAGTAGAACCAGACCCGGAGAAGAATTCTCAAGACTACATCGTGGGAAAGACGTTAGTCGAACCAAAGAACACCATGGTTCCAGTGAGAGTTTTGAACGCAAGACCACACACTGTCAAACTAAGGCGAGGGGAGGTGACTGGAAAATGCACGCCGATTACCGCCGTCGCAACAATATCTGAACGTGGTCCTCCAAAACCTCTCCCATCACCTTGGACAGCGGAAACGAGAGAGACGATTCTCCAGTCCAGTGAGCTGAATCAGGAGCAGCGAACTATGGCAGAGAATCTTATCAATGAGTACGCTGATGTATTTGCCTCACAGGACGGAGAATACGGCCGAACACACCTGGTACAACATCGAATAGACACTGGTGATACTAGACCAATTCGTCAGCCTGCTAGGCGCCTTCCATTGGCAAAGCAGACAGAAGTTGCAGAGATGGTGTCGGCAATGGAGAAAGAAGGTCTGATTGAAAGTTCCAAAAGTCCGTGGGCATCACCGGTTGTACTGGTTAAGAAGAAAGATGGCAGCACGCGGTTCTGCGTGGACTATCGGCAGCTCAATTACGTCACCAAGAAAGACAGCTACCCTCTGCCACGGATTGACGACACGCTAGACACACTATCAGGAGCCCGATGGTTTTCCACTCTCGACTTGAAGAGTGGCTACTGGCAGGTACAGATCCATCCAGAAGACCGGGAGAAAACCGCCTTCACCGCAGGAAATGGGCTATGGCAATTCACGGTAATGCCATTCGGGCTGTGCAATGCTCCGGCGACTTTCGAGCGATTGATGGAATGTGTCCTGCAAGGGTTAACATGGAAAACCTGTTTGGTATACTTGGATGATGTCATCGTCGTAGGAAAATCGTTTGCGCAACACCGAGACAATCTAAGGGATGTGTTTCAAAGGCTTCGAAGTGCCCATCTGAAGCTCAACCCCAAGAAGTGCGCCCTGTTTAGAGCGGAAGTCAAGTACTTGGGGCACATAATTTCAGCGAAAGGAGTGAGAACCGATCCAGAGAAGGTCGAAGCGGTGAAAAACTGGCCAGTCCCCAAGGATAAACACCAACTAAGGAGCTTCCTGGGCCTAGCCACCTACTACAGACGGTTCGTGAAGGATTTTGCCGGGATCGCAAAGAACCTGCACCAGTTGACGGAAAAGGGAAAACAATTCAAATGGACAATTGAGTGCTAGAAGAGCTTCAAGGCACTTAAACAACGGCTATGCGATGCCCCGATACTGGCTTACCCCACTCCCGGGGAAACGTTCATTGTGGATGCAGATGCTAGTAATGTTGGGGTAGGAGCCGTACTCTCCCAGGTGCATGACGGCCAAGAGAAGGTGGTTGCGTACTTCAGCAAGGTGCTCTCTAAGCCAGAAAGGAACTACTGCGTGACAAGGAGAGAACTTCTAGCTTTGATCTTGGCTACGAAGCATTTTCACAAATACCTCTACGGGAGGAAGTTCGTTCTTCGCACAGACCATGCAGCCTTAAAATGGCTATTACAGTTCAAGAGTCCTGAGGGTCAGGTCGCAAGATGGATCGAAAGGCTGCAAATCTACGACTACGAAATACAGCATCGTAAAGGGAAACTCCACTCTAATGCGGATGCACTGTCCCGGAGACCATGCAGAACGGATTGTAAACATTGTGCGCGTCAGGAAGAACGGGAGCTGGTTTCCATCCAAAGAATGAGAGCCGAACCTATCGCCGGCTGGAGCGTAGATGAGATCCGGAACGCTCAGAAGGAAGACCCGGATATCGAGCCGATTCTGGCCTGGAAGGAGAACATGGAGAAACCGGATCATCAGGACATCTCTCACAGAAGCCCGACCTTAAAGGCATATTTTGCGCAGTGGGACTCCCTCCATGTCCAAGAAGGTGTTCTGAGAAGAAAATGGGAATCCTCCGACGGAAAGTCGTTTGTAATGCAGCTTGTAGTACCGCGGACGAGGGTCAAGGAGGTGTTACAGGAAATGCATGGCGGGGTGTCCGGAGGCCACTTGGGAGTGAATAAGACGCTAGAAAAGGTACGAGAACGTTTTTATTGGTTAAAAGCGAAGGAAGATATCGAAGACTGGTGCAGAGAATGCGACGTGTGTGCAGCTAGTAAGGGTCCGAGAACCAAAACTCGAGGTAAGATGCACCAATACAACGTGGGAGCACCTTTCGAACGAATCGCCATTGACATCGCAGGGCCCTTTCCGGAAACCGACAATGGTAATCGGTATATACTCGTAGTGATGGACTACTTCAGTAAGTGGCCGGAAGCGTTTCCGATCCCTAACCAGGAAGCCAGAACCGTGGCGGAGCAGATCGTCTACAATTGGGTTAGCAGATTCGGTGTGCCCTTGGAATTGCATTCTGACCAAGGGAGGAACTTCGAGTCAAGAATCTTCCAAGAGATGTGTCAACTACTCGGAATCAAAAAGACAAGGACAACCCCGCTTCATCCACAGTCGGACGGTATGGTGGAGCGTTTCAATAGGACTTTGGACGAACATCTCTCGAAGGTCGTAGGTGACTACCAACGGGATTGGGACCGGCAGATTCCCTTGTTTTTGATGGCCTATAGAAGTGCCGTGCATAGCACTACTCGACATACGCCGTTCGAAATCTTATTTGGTGGAATAGCTCGTTTACCCAGTGAGGTGAAATTTGGATCTCCTACCAATGAGCCCAGAAATGAAGAAGAGTACGTGGCGGACCTTAGGGAAAGGCTTAGGGACATACACCAAAGGACCAGAAGCCAGATTAAGATGACGAGCGACCGCATGAAGACCAGGTATGATGCCAAGGCAACAACGTCAGGATTCCAGGAAGGAGATCTAGTGTGGCTGTATAATCCCCATCGCCAAAAGGGGAAATCACCTAAATTGCAGCGGAACTGGGAGGGTCCATACAGAATAGTAACCCGCATCAACGATGTTGTCTACCGCATCCAGCGAGGACCAAGGGCCAAAATGAAAGTGGTTCATGTGGACCGACTGAGTCGATACAATGGCCGAAGTGAGGTCGCACTTGTTCGGGATGAACAAGTCTAAGAGGGGGGCAGTGTAACATCGTCTAAAAGTATGCAACAATAATGTAGAATAATAACTACGCTCCTACAGCCCATTCCAAACTGTACTTTCATTCGAGGTTCGCAATAGCTGACAACGCCACGGATAAAGAGAGAATTATAACTGGAAGAAATGATTGTCATCTTGGAATTATTTCCAGTGGTCGAAGAATTTGCTAGAAGTTTCTGGCTATCTGAAACTTCTGCTATATAAGGACAGATGGCGATCAATAAAGAGGACAGTTGGTTTAGAACCGTGGCGAAGAGATTGGAAAAGTGATAATGGGCGAAGTTGTAATTTGGTGATAAATTGAAAGTTGAGAGTGAACAAGAAAAAGTAATTAGTTTGGATTTGTAAATTAAGTAATTGAAAGGAGATAAAGTGATTTGAGAGGAAAGAGACCTTGTAAGAAAAGAATTTGCGAAGAATAGTATAGTGTGAACTTGAATTGTTCTATAGAGTAGAAAATAAAGAAATAAATTTCACAGAATATCGTTTTATCAACTCGAGCCGTAGCCTGCATATTACAATATGTTGGGATTTTTCCATTAAAAGCAAGCGACTAAAACAAAATGCCAGTCGACTTTTTTTTTGTGGGTTAATGCATTAAAGCATTTTGTAAACACACCATTTTGTAACTAGTAGAACATGTCGAGAAAGAACGTTCCAAATTTTGTTTCTCATATTCACTACCTACCAAATCAAATTCGAAACGTTCCTTCTGTATTGACGAATGATTAAATTATCGATAAGAAACACATTCTAGTGTCTGTGCATCTACATAAATTGATAAATAGTTTTTAATTTTACAAAACAAACTAGAGCAATTTGGTATTAACTGCGAATTGTTAATGAACTGAACTGGCTCAGATCAGCAGAATTAAAAAAAAATAAAATAAAAATCCTTTGGAAATAATTTGGCAGCATCTTTTTCTCAAGGTTTGACAACTGAAATTTCAACGGAAATAAATAAACACAAAGTGGCTTTAATAGTTTGAAACAATAATATTCTCTATTCGAATTTATTTTCTGCAATATACTTACGTTTACACCATTTTAACAGAAACCAAGAAGTTACATAAATACATAAAAAAAGAAAAATGCAAGAAGGCAATTCTATTTCTTCCTTTGCTTTGATGCTATCAAAACTTTGCGATGCATGTTCCATTTATTGATGAGATCTAGAATAAATAAATCTGGTTCACTAGCTCTGTGGCTTTCTCTTGCGTTGTTATTGTTTTGCTTATTAAACAATGAACGGAACCGAATCAGTTTCATAACAAAACGCAGCTATTGTTACGACGACATTTTTAATGATCGCGGACACTTATTTTCCACGGTTTTTTTTTTAAATTTTTCTGGTCCAATAAATTTAAAACTTCTTCCCAAAAAATTCAAATTTTAGATCACTTTCTCATTTTCTATAAAATTGTGTACTTGCTGTTAATACGAGTATCTGTGTTATTAAGTCGATTCTAAATTTTGCCGCCAGATTCGTACCTCCTATTGTCAACCCAAAAATGTATGCGGCATTCCAAATTCTAACAACTTTGCTCTCAGAGCATTTAACTGTTCATTTGATTCTTCTGCTACCTTATGGGTTCCTCAGAACCCTTACGTTCATGTTAATTTACAAAGACTGGCTTTTCCTGAGGGTGTATTTCTGTATAAATTCGGAACATTCTCTACCTCTACGTATATTGCAGTGTTTTTTTTATTCATACTGACATATTCTATTCCTTAACGGCATAAATAAACAAATTCACCCTGAGAAACTTGAGTGTATTTGATAATAAACACCTCACAAGCCAACATTATTGTTATTTTGACAGCCTTATCTATAATTACACGAACGTGGAACGCAACCCAGTTATCAGATCTGTCATTCATAGTAACAGTCTATACATCTCGCTCATTTTCACATATTCAGCGTGCTCAAAAATTTTTCTTTGAGTGAGTAAAAAAAAACAACATTCTAGTCGCGTATTTATTTGTAAAACTATAGACGAAGAAGAAAATAAGGAAAAATCCATAATTTACTAAAGAAAATTTGTTTTTAAATTCCTTTGTAGGAGAATTGCTTTGTGAGAATATGTTGTGCTAAGTGTTTAGTGGGAAACTACGCTCTCCAGCGCCATGCTACACTTTCCAAAATAATTGGATCTCGTATATCACCTCGGAAAACATTTCACTCGCAATGAAACGCTCCAACTCGTCCGAATTTGCTTCTGAGCCGAAGCGGTTCGAATCGTATCCTTCACCATCCCATTACCAACAGCAGCAGCAGCATCTGCAACAGCATCCACCACATTTGAATCTTCAGCAACAACATATGCAGACCCAACAGCAACAACAATACCAACAGCATCAACAATTCCAAGTGCACCAGCAAATGCAGGCTGCTCAGCAGCAGCAACAACAGCAGCAGCAGCAACAGCAGCAAATGCAAGCAGCTCAGCAGCAGTATGCGGCTAATCAGCAGTTCTACAACCAGGCCCCTTTCTATCCGATGAACTCCGTCAATTATTCGTCATTCGTTCCACCCCCGTCACCAATGATGTACAACAGTAGTCCTGCGTGGAACTTTATGTCATCACCACCACCGTTCTTTACTACGCCATCGGTTCCGCCACCAGCGACATCACAGCCGCCACTACCTCCACCAGAGTTGAAGCCGGAGAAGCCGCCGCTACCGAGAGAACCAGAACCGGACGGTCCAATTTCAACAGGAATTAATTCTAGCGTAAGTTTCAATGGACTGGGAATGCCAAGAGCACCAGGTCCAATGGGTGGATTAAGAATGAGAGGAGGAATGAACGGAGGGTTCAATGCGTTCAATGGTTCAATGGGAATGAGGGGCTTAGTAGGAGGTCGACCTACAGTTCTGAACCCCAATGGAAACGGCATGATGCATGGCATGAATGTTAACTCCCCGCCAATGCGCGGTCGCCGTAGGAATCCTCACTTCTTTCCGCAGATGCCAACACCTAGCTTGCTAGGCCCATCGATGGAACTTCAGCGTCTTGGAGATTTCACTGATTTTACCCAATTAGTAGAAGAAGATCAACCGGCGGGTCCGGAAAAACTCACAATTTTTCTGAATAACACCGAAAACGGAAGAATCCAGGTAAACAAGAAGCCCAAACGCAAGCCGATGTCAACGAGATACGCTCGGGCGAAGTTATGGGTCCGCGAGGAGGCCGAAGCGGCCATCGCTCTCGAGAAGGAATTCAACCGAATGCAAAAACGTCCAATGCTGATACTTAAATTCCCTGATCCAGATCTAAACAAGTACATTGTGAAGAAGTACTCGCCCTCGATTGATACTGTTCACTTCCAGCAGCCATCAACGCCTCGCTACTGCTTTGTGCAGCTAAAGGAGGACGCAGATGTTGAGAAGGTAATAAGTACAATTCGTCAGATCCCCTTTGGAACTGGAACAATAACTTGTGAGCTGAAAAATCAACATCTGGACGATCAGCCGGTGACGCCAGAAGAAATTGACCCTTACACCCTGTATATCGGCAATCTGCCTACGCACATCTCGGTACGGGTAGTCAAACAATACTTTCCCAACGCACAGCGCATTGATATTGGGTATGCCCAGCGGATGAGGTACACTCGCTATGCGTTCATCCGGTACAACTCAGTCGGGGAGGCCATGGCTTCCTATAAAAGGACTGTTAATGCGTTGCTGGACTCTAGAAGTCTGATTGTACGCTTTCGTCGGCAGAAGGGCAACATTGGTCTACCTGGAGAGACGAAATTAAACGCCCCACGACGTGAAGGGCGGGAAGTTCTACCTCATAAAAAACCAATACCTTTAGACCATGACGAGGATGTACACGAGATGGTACCCTTCCCAGAAGAATTGGATTGCGAGAATATTGAAGAAGACGCGGACGACGAAGAAGAAGAAGATTATGGTGGGGGGGTAAGAAATCTAAAGGAAATTGTAGTTAATTCTATTGCTGCTAACACTCCGCCGAAACCACCAATAGCAATTCCTTCTACAATTATTCCGCCAGCAGTTCCTCCTGCAGTTCCTCCTGCAGTTCCTCCTGCAGTTCCTCCTGCAGTTGTTATTCCTCCTGCAGTCACGCCTAATCCTGCTGATGTTGAGAAGCGCTCAGGGAATGCAGTACTTCCCGAATTGGAGAAGATACCCAAAGAGTCAGATATTGCAAACGAACGTCTGGAGCCAACATCCAATGGCTCAGGAGCAGGCAAAGCGCCTATTACTACTTCAGATTCGTCCAAGACAGTTGCAGATGAGGTGGACAATAAAGATAACGTTATGGAAGAGGCGAACGAATTGATGAATAAGATTACAAACACAAATTGTAGACGCAAATCAATATCATCAGAATTACCCAAACTTCCAGCACTTTCAGCTACACAACCAGGTCCCGTAGAAGGAGATATCAAGTTAGAACAAAGCGAAGAAGATGAGTGTTCTGATGATGAACCCAATTTGCTTGGATCAAGGCTTAAAGATGAGCCCAGCGAAGAGTCCAAACCGATCAACCGGTCGACGACGCCGAATCATTTGGAGGACATTTATTTAGATGACTACGAGTACGATGACTTGGATTGTGGTATGTATTCACAAAATTTCACATTTGCTTGTTTCTATTTCAGCTCAAGGATGAGATGCCTGCGTAAGTCTAATTCCATGTATGGTTCCCTATTTTTGTGGTGCAATCCAGGTGGGATTTGTCTTATTGTGTTGAAGAGGTGCAAGCTTTTTTACTTACCAAACTCCATTGGTATTTTATATTTTTACGCACATGTGAAAACTTGAGCGCGTGCAATCATTTAAAGCATTGCCAGTTTCCATCTTATGAATTATCTTGAAAGAAACCATCTCATTAATGTTCGTCAGTATAATCTCAATACATCCTTGAAGTGTCAGTAAAGTAAGTAATCAACCATTTGCGTTGATGTACTTGATATCTCTCTGTTACTTGCAATACACAAGTAACAGTCCTTGGCGAACGGTATTAATCTTGACTTTGCCTATTCTCTAACGATTACACGGCAAAAATCCCTTGTCTTAATGGTGGCTAATGTCTATTAAACTTAATTCTGGCAGGAATCTAAGGACTCAACTCTGATACACACCGATTCCCAATGTCATTTTATTTTTAATGCGGTTTCTAAGTCGGTATTGCGTACATTCTGCGATACGACATATTTGTAAATAATTCTAGCCGACAGAAGCGACTTTAGAGTTACTGAAACGGGAATCGCATTGATTGGTGTAATTTTCAATTGATGTACAAAAGACCAAGTAATATTTTCAATCCTTCAACCAGGATAGTATCGTCATTGGAAAGGGGTATATCCCAATTACCTTAAATCCCTCGGATACAGAGCAGTTTTGAAATTGATTCCAGTTCAATCCCCCATCATAAGACCAACTATGTAGCAAATTTAATTGTCATTCAAAATAAAATCATTTCACAACGACCGGCGTGTACTTCTTTTCAGAACCCGAGGAAGAAGACGATGATTGGGCTAGCAGTTCAGAATTCACATCAAATTCAATGTGTGGCAACGAATGGGATGAGTTGCGTCGCAACGAATTGAATACGAAAGAAGATAAGCCGGACTTGGATAAAATTGATAGCATACGTGGACTGTTACCATCAGCACCAGTACCACCAATACCAGCGGATCTGGAGCCAAAACCTGAGTTTGATGATTTCTTTAATCAACCGGCTAAGAAGAAGAATTCGGACACATTCATTGAGAGGGATGACCTAACTGATATGTTTGCTCAACTAAATTCTGATCCAGAGTGCGACGAAGAAGATGCACTTTTCGGTTAAACTGAGAAGTGTAAAATTAGTTGCTAATGCAAAGATGTTGTTTACGGGCCGTAAATATTTTTAGCTATCTTTCTATCTGTCTTTCTATCTATCTTTCAACTGTCTTAGGCCCGTTTCATCCATATTCGGCATCGGATGTACGATGCTGGATGGACAGTTTTTAGTGGTTTTCACACGAATCCGTCCTATATCTGGCTCGAGATGTACAAAACTCAATGAGAACGTTCATTTGTAATGCAATTTACTTTAAAATGCGGTTTTGAATATTCAAAACTGGATTATTGATTTTCTGTGCAAGGATTTAAACAAATACCACGTGTGAAACACGATTTGACCAGTACATGTTGGATACAATTGTGATTACGCGATCGCATAATAATGCTCTTCAAAATATCTTTTACAGTCAACTATTTAAGAACATTAAAGCCTCAATTTAATTGTCAAGGATATACCGATTCAAAGCTGGGTTAATTTGAAAAGCTTAGAAACCTAACGTGATAGGATTCTGATACCGGTTTCATGTTCAGGGTATCAAAGTCTATAGGGATCAATATACAGAAGTTAAAGGAAAAAACCATGTTACGCAGTGTAACACATCTTACCAATGCTATATACCATTCTGATGATTGTTAGAAAAGACCATATATGCAGTTATACAGTACGACCTCGAACCTAATCAAAAATTGTGGATACATAAATAGATTTATTAAAATTTAAGTTTTTCGATGATGAAAGCGAACAAAAAATTATGGAATTAAAAAAATTGGGAATTTTCGTCTCAGTTACCACGAACACACCCCTATATAAATAAGTTTGTTGAAATCTTAGTATACCACGTTATTTGTAAGCAATGCGCTTGCAGAGTTTATCTCAGTTTCTAACAGATTCAAAAAGTAAGAAACAAATCAGAAACTGACTGAAACTGAAATTTGTCCACGGAAAGTTGTCCTAATCGAAGGTTTTTTTTTGATCAGCAAAATAAAATTGTTTGATTAGAAATTTAATAGTTTTTTGATAACCGGAAAATAAAAAAAAAATAAAACAAAATCAACAGGAAGAAAATTGGTCAAAAAAATAATTTTTGTTGATTAGAAAATAATTCTCTTGTGGATAGTTTTTCTCTGCTAGTTGATTAGCATATTTTGCTGGTCCTTTAATTATTTAGCTGATCACTAATAATATAGGCGGTAGGTATTGCGAAAATCCATGAGTTGTATAAAGAAAGATTTTTTAAAATCCACCAAGAATATCTTGTCCCAGCGTATCCGATTGTGCTGAATTTCAGATGGAGATATCTTAATAATACTCTAAAACAAAAGACTAAATTTCATTAAAAATCATCTGATGGTTCTTGACAATTAAGGGTTTTGGGAAGTTTTGGCACTCATCTGTACATGTCTTACACTCAATCCATAGAACTATCTACACATACTTGTTTTAGAAACCTGTAATCAAAATTTATTCGGTAGTTCTGGAGTTAATACGGCAAGGAGAGATCCATACAACCCAGCGATTCTGTATTCGGCGTCGTATATCCGACTACCGGATGGACCGTATGAATGCTCTAAATAAGCTATATACAGTTCGATGTATCTGACGTTTCTCCGGCGGTCAGACAGTCGTATATCTGGTACCAAAAATGTGTGAACGATCTTATTAAGTTCTATATACACCTCGAGCAAGATATCCGACGCGGTATTCCCGATGCGGTATATTTGTAAAACGGGCCTGCAGCTGTACAATTGATTGTTTTTTCGACAAGAAAATCCAGCATATTCTATTGACAAATAAGAAATTCAAACTTCACGCAACTAAGTGACGATGTAATGGTTGAAATACACGGATTGTAAATGTAAGTTTAAATGTGTAACACTTATTATTAGGCGTAAAGTATATTGTAATCTTTATATTTAAATGTTTTATTAAATTTAAACTACAACACATTGATGTTTTATTGGAGAAGTTAGAATTTGTATTACTTTGCTTGAATTTATGGAATCTGATAAGAAAATTGCACGAATGCAAACGATTATGAATGTAACAATACACTACCCATCGCAACGTGTAAGCTTAAACACGAAGCAATGATTAGGGCTCTCGAGGAAGCAAACAACAGGTGGCGCTTCCTGAGCATCTGCAAAATAACGAGAAAACTATGGCCAACGTACAACAAGGCCAGATCTAAAGCAATGTTGCAGAAAGACAGGATGGGACATCATATGAAAAAGCTAAGGCTAAGTGAGGATGATCTCCGTAAGGGCTGCGGAGACGAGGAAGTCAATGAGGACACAATCCACTTTCTATGTCACTGCCCTGTCCTCTGCAATCTCAGACATAAAACCCTTGGAAAACACTTCTTCTGGGATATCGAAGAACTATGTGGCATACCTATCAGAGACATCTGTTGTTTCATCAAGGCTTCAAGGTGGTTCGAAACCCGAATGCAATAGGAGAGTGCTTTAGAGATTATTTCGGGAGCTCCTCCCAAATGGGCACCACAATGGGTCTATATCATCAGAGAAATGTCTCCTGTCTCTCCCTGTTTTATCGTTTTTTTTTTTTTTTTTTACAAAAAGTGCTCCAGCGAAATAGTCAGTTGCATTCCTCCCCTTCAAAATTTCATCCGCAATGCGCGACATGCTTCGAATGCACATCAGTTTACCCTAAGCCAAACTTCGGTCGTACTGTCAAATATAGGGATTCATTTATAAGCCGAACAACACGAATATGGAATGATCTACCAGGCTCTGTATTTCCCCATCACTACAACCTTCAAACATTCAAAGCCAACGTGCATAGGCTCCTCCTCTGTTCCTCTTCCCCCTTTTCCCTGACGCCTGTGCCCTGAAACAATTTAAGGGTATTTCGGCGTATGCAGATTATATATATATATATATATATAAAAAAAAATATATATACACCTTAGTGTGGCGCAGAGGGATCTGTGCGCATAGCCAACCCATCTACCTAACCTAACTTAACCTATCGCAAACAGATGGGTTGGCTTTACTAGAGCACGTTAGTACCCAAAGTAATAAAGAAGTAGACACTGCAGAGGAACCCCACATCACCTTTCACATTTGTATACGAAAATTAAAAAGAACATCTCCAAGCCAGAGCTGATGGTACGAATACTTGGGGTCGAAGATATTACCTCAAGTATCCGTACCATCAGCTCTGGCCTGGAGATGTTCTTTTTAATGTTCCTATTATTATTATTATTATTTAGATTCTTTAGACCTTTCATTCATAAAATCGAGTCTGGTATATATCTCTTAAAAAAACTTTATTTTTTAATTCGTTTTACTTTAAGAATAGTGCAAACTCTTGAATCCCTCTATTTTGACGCCTTGAAATTACTTACTAATAACGTTCCTGAGTGGGGTCTTTCTTTTCACAATCCCGCGATCCCAGGAAAATTCAGAACAATCACGGGGAAATTCTGGGACAAAAAAGGTTGGCCTAGCTTCTCGCAACTATTCGTACTGTCCGACACACAGTACCTACAGGCGCCTTATTATGTTTGACGATTCTCGTTACCTGGCTGTCGCCCAAATCGTTAGAGTAACGAGAATGATTTTTGTTGTACCACAGTTCCTTAGATATCGTTTGAGAGAGCATGAGGGTTATTTTCGTATGATGAACAGCGTTGTTGTTATATGATCTTAATTATTTCATTTTCCAAGATATTGAGCTGTCGTTCAGATGCTTAGACATTGACTCCTTTTTCTGCCCATTTCCAAGATTTCAGGAATTGGGACAATATTTTCCCAGATTTTAAATCAATTTCATGAAGTGCATTACATGTGTGAAATATATAAACTAAGTTATGTGATTTAATAACAGAATGATCTGATCAGACGAAATTTAATTCACTTGATCAAAGTGTAATAAAATATATTTATCGAGAATCAGTGTTTGCGTGAGTCCTTTTCTCACTACTTTGGTGACATTTGACAGCTTCCTTGATTCATTCAGAACAAATTTATTTCTATACCAATAACAAATAGTGGAATTTGGAATCAAACTCGTTTTTTAAAAAAATAATTTTCAACCTATAAGACTATGACATGCTAGAACTATATAAAAAATAGAACAGCAATGCTTAGATAACTTGATGTCACTAATTACCAACAAAAACAGTAGCGGCGATAGTCCGCAGCCTTGTCAGATACCACATCGAATCTCAAATTCGTGTGTCAGCCTACTTAATTTCTTGCAGATGCCTCTTATGCGTAAAGTTTCTATTAAAAGCCTTTTCGAAAGGAATGAAAAGCAAATATAGCGAGCATTTTACTCGACGTATTGTAAGGTGTTGATGTAGTTAATGCTGGAGAACATACGAGTATAAAGGAAAAGTTGTTGATTGTCGAGAGTATTTCCCAAATGTTCCTAAATGCGAATGAGAGTTATTTTTGTTATTACCTATCTTGGAGATTGTGGGAAGCAAGCAAATATCAATTTCCAATTTCATTAATTTCTAAGACCTCTGATTTTATTACGAGTATGTCTCAGCATCCGAAGTTCTTTGCATTAATGGATGCAGAACTCTACTGACTTAGGTTAGGTATCTGCTGAAGTTTAAAAACTCGATAGGAATATCATCGAACTCTGTCGCACTGTTAGCTTGGATGCTTAAGTGACACTAACCCTATTGGTTGGTTCAATTCGAATTCGTTGTCATGGCATACGTACATATGTACATATGTCCACCAACCTAACTTCGGATGATGCCTTTCTCTTTTTTTGACGCGAAATGCTTCCTCTACCTTCCCAGCTGATATGCGTATTGACGAATTGTGATAACGTTTATGTTCTTTCTATTGCCTGCTTCTCTCGAATATCCATCCAAGACAATATTACAAACTTATCAAAATTTACAGAAAAAAAGAAATACCGAGTAGGGAGCATTTTCTCTCTGAGCTTAAATTTCTTCCGCCACATACATATTTATGTCAATTTTCATTGGTTTCACTTAAGATTCCACGCCTTTTGTTTTCCGATGGAACATGAAAATGTTTTTCTTCTGCTCAATTCTAAAGGTGTAGTGGAGAAATGTCAAAAAAATATTTTCTCCAACAAAAGCAATTGGCGCTAAAAGTCTCTTTCAATTATATTATTATTTTTATATCATCATATATATTTGACAACAGAATCTATAAAAAAAAAAAGTATTATTTTTTTCAAAATTTGTTAATTAAAGAACGCAACTTTGCAATGCAACTTCGATTCACTCTATCTTGCTTCGGATGTGGATGTTCAGTTATCAGTCTTAAATAGTATTTTTGGTGTTCTCTTTGTAAGGCATATTCCGCTAAAAAGGATAAAGCAAATGGGTAATAATTGAAATTTTCTCAACATTGATACTATTACTATGGCAAGGAATCTCCGCGATATTGCTATGAGTGCTTTCTTAGAACATCGTAGCACTGACCGTTTGCGTGCTCGTACTTATTGTTATTATCCAAATAAAGTCTCTGGGCGGGTTTCCAACTAAACAAATTTGGACTAAGCTAATTTCCCTCGGAGTTGAAAGTAATTCGGAAAACACTGACTCAGATGTTAATGCTAATGACCTTAACTCATTCTTTTCTTCAAGTTCATCACATTGGTCGCATCCTTATTAGTAAAGTTTTTATGGAATAAATTTGATTCGCCACTTTTTGATCCAGTTTTGTATTTCGGCGATAGCTAATTGTAATTCCAGCAAATGTATTGTCAGTGTTATTTTCGAAAGTTGGTAGGTCACTGGTGTATAAAAGGTACAGTACTGGCCCAAGAACTCTGCCTTGTGGAACCCCTGCCTTAATTTTCTTCAGACCAGAGTATTAATTTGTTTGTTTGATCCTAAAGCATCTTTCTGTTACATATGATTGAAGAATAACTGCGTATTAATCAGGAAGGAATTTTTTGAATTTATATATCAGTCCTTCATGCCAAATTTTATGAAAAGGAATAACACACTTTCTTTTCCTCTAGAGCCTTTTCTATAACGTTGGTTATCCGATGGACTTGATCTATTGTTGAGTGTTTATTCATGAAGGCAAATGGTGATTGAGTATAAGGTTATTCCTCTCGATTATTGGTTCTAGTCTCTTAAGCAAAAGTTTTTGGAATAGTTTGGATACTACCGGTCTCGTGGAGTGTTTTTTCTGACTTAGGAACCATGATGATTTCAACCACCTTCCACAATTGGGGTACATATTTTAATCCAGTTCAAGTTCACACGTGTACGTGTTTCCATTTGTCATAAAAAAAAACAAACCTCATGCTATCTCAAACGACGTCTAAGGAGGTGTGGTACAATACAAACCATTTTCGTTGCCATAACATAATCACAATTTTGCATTCACGGTAGGCTGAATTCCTAAATGTAAAAAAAATGCGCATTGTGAATGGCATTGCATTTGTTTTGAAAATATATGATTCTCTCTCACTATGTTGCGTTTGCAGTTGTTTTCTGTCTGCTGACATTTTGGAATGTCGTGTGATGCGTATAATCAGCTACACTTAGTTACAAAAGTCAACATACGACCCAAATATCTTCAATATCTTCAAATAACCACAAAACTTAATTTTTTTTAACACAATCAAATAAATTTTAATTCAAAATAAAAATAGGAACGAAAAAAAGTACATTTCTTTGATAAAATGTAAAACTGAACTTAAAAAACTCATTTCATACGCTTTAGGAATGTTACAATAGTCTACATACGAATCGATTTATAATATACATCGATTTATAATAATGCACTGTACAGTACTAACTAATAACGTGTTGGTCCTCCATGGGCTTGCACTACTTCCATAAGTCGAGCAGGCATCGAATTTGCCAACTTCCTTGTCACTCCAGGCGAAATTTGTTGCCACTCTTCAATTAAGGCTGCTTTAAGACCAGAGACTGATGTTACATTTCTTTTTCCGATTTCTGCCTTCAGGTGAGCCCATAAATGCTCTATAACATTGAGGTCTGGAGATTGCGGAGGGTGATCCAGTTTTGTCTTAACATGATAGAGTAGCCATTTTTTTACTATTTTCGAAGTATGCTTCGGGTCGTTGTCATGGAGAAAGATCGATTGTTTGGATAAATTAAGTTTATGGATACTGGGAACGTAACTGTCTTAAAATGTCAATATACATGTGCCGATCCATAGTTCCTTCTATAAATCTTAATATTTCGACCCCATTTGCTGCCATGCAACCCCATACCATAACGGATCCACCCCCGTGTTTGACAGTAGGGACTACATTTTTGGGATCAAGAGCTTTATTTGGTTTTCTCCAAACTTTTGGTTTTCCGTCGTTTCCAAATACATTAAATTTACATTCATCTGTAAATATAATTCTTTCCTAAAAGAATGGATCCATCTCATGCTTTTTTTCGTACCTTTTAGCATACTCTAACCGTTTTGTCTTGTTAACTTCACTTATGAAGGGTTTTTTTCTAGCAACTCTTGAAGAAAGTCCGGCTTTTTTTAGACATCGACGAATTGTTTGGGCATAAAGTGCTACTCCTTCAGTATTTTGGATCTCATTAGCTATCTTTACCGCGCTCTGTCTAGGATTTTGGGTCACAACTCGAACAATTTTCCTCGACATTCTCTCATCAATCTTGCGTGGACGCTCGGTTCTTGCTTTGTTTTCAAATGATCCTCGGCTATTGTAATTTTTTATTATTGTTTGAACGGTTGGTTTTTTCAAATTTAATGTTTGACCGATCTCTGCCATTGATATTCCTTAATTTTTTAACTTTAAAACGATTTTTCGCACTTCAATGGTAGTTTCATTTCGATTAGCCATTTAAAAAAAAAAAAACACACACACAAGAAGATATCGCAAATTGCTCACTAAGAACTCTGAATGATCAGTACCACGTAAAAAAATAAACTTCAACCAGTTCTCATTGCGAAAAATAACGGTAAATTTGGTTTAAATGATCGTATGTAAACTTTTGTCTGTTTTCCAATGCCGAAAGTTGCCATTTCCTTCGTTTTAAGAAGGGATTACTACTGCTGCCAATTTTTTTTTTTACATTTAAAAGTACTTAAATAAGATAAGTTAATATATAAATAACATTGCTTTTTTAATCATCGCTTCCTTGACAGTTTTAGAGGCATAAATCAAGTCGTATGTTGACTTTTGTAACTAAGTGTATGTGTTTTGTGTAATTTGGAAAAATGTTGTCCAGAAAATTAGTTGCAACTCTTTTAATTAATAATATTTTAAACAGTTATTGTCAAAACTGTAAGAGAATATTTAAAAAAATATGTAATATAATTAAAACGTAAAAATTTAGTATTATCCTCACTTATTGCCTCTAAAAGGAATATACTCAAATGCAAGAACTTTATTAAAGTTATGAACTCGTACCCTGATGGTGTATTTTATTCCGACTTTCGGATGAACAGAAACACATTTTTGGTAAGTTTTCGTTTTTTTAGTTTGTCGGAACTAAAAAAACATTTTAAATAACTTTCCAGCTACTTAAGGGAGCACTTATGTCAACGCTATTTATCCATTATCCGCTGGAAGACCTAAATATTCATTTGAATATTGTTTATATGCTACGCTTTGGAAATTGGGTAACCAATGCAGCTAGAGAGGTTTGCGATCGAATTGGAATAGGAATAGGAATGCTCTACAGAATCTTCAAGAAAAACTTTGTGCTTTATTAGCGTTCAAAAAGAATAAAAATAAATTTCCCAAATTATTGGAATGTCAAAGGAAAACAGGAACAGGATTTGAAGAAAACCGAAACAATCCATTTCCGTTTGTCTTCGGATGCATTGACGGTGCACAACTCCGACTGCGGATTCATCAAGTTACATATACAGGAAAGACACCCATTCAATAATTATGCAAGTATGGATTTACATAAGCACATTTTATATTATATTTTATAAACAACATAGTCAAACGAACTGTAAATACTAAATAATGACATCTGCATCGTGCTAGTTCACGATGCGCTGTTTTCATTTGTTTCCGCTGTAGAATTTGTTCACAATGCATTTCGAAACGAGACGCAATGTAACGATGCCGGTGTTTGCATTAAGGAATGTTTGCAGAGGCACAATGCAGGCAGTACTGCATTTAGGTTTTCAGCCATAGCTAGGTCAAATTTTTCAAAAAAAAAGAAAAACCGCAACGAATATTTTTTCGAAAATTTTATTACTTTATTAATAGAAAACACAATATATATATATTTCATTCATTCATAAAAAATAATAATTATGATAATATTCGGAGTTAAATATTAATTCCGAAAAATATCGTATTCTGTGTTTTTTTTTTTTTTTGTTTCATTCTTATACAATATACAATCTATTATACAATATTTTCTTTTATAAACATACACGTAATTTCTTATTATTATTTACTGGACAATTTTCGTATAAATCATATATCCACTTTGGAATAATAATACAAATTAAAAGAAAAAATCTTTAAAAACAATTGAATTGTTTTTAAAAATTTAAAGCAGCACGATATGGATTCGTTTTCAGTTAATTCGCTTTGACATTTATAATACAAAGATTAAAAAAAAAAGAAATTAATATTTATGAAAAATTTGATATACAATATTCTAATAGTTTCTTTCAATCTTTCGTTTCTTATAATATGCTAGGATTAACTTTAAAACTTAAATATTAGAAATTAAATAAAAAAAAAAAAAAAAAAACAATTGTCCACATGGTTTCGTACAGTTTTCAACGCAATTTTATATCCTAAATTATGTATATTTACTAGTATCGGTTCCATTTCGTCACGCAAATATAACGTGTTTTCCTCTCTTGGGGAATGTGCACAATTTTTTATTTCCAGAAAGGTCAGAAAATACTTCAACAAATCGTTCTAAAAAAGTTCTTAAAAAAGTGATTGAAATTATCTACTAACTCTAACTGATGTGAAATGTTTATGATGTTTTTTTGTTTCTTTACTTTAAGTATTTACAAAAGAAGGCACTGAGTTTTCATCCTTTTTTAGTATGTTTCATTTCCCTACTTCTGATGAACGCATATACACATACATAGATTTTTAAATTAAGAACAAGAATACGCATTAAATTAACCAAATTGCGACTTTGTGCGATAACAATAAAAAAAAAAAACAAAAAAATATTAAATTAAAAAAAAATAAAATTTTAAATTAAATACAAATTGTTCTCTTCATGTAATTACATTCAACTGTCTATATATTCGCTTTTAGCTAAGAATCATTTGTTTGAATGCAACTAATAGGACGGTCGTTATCAGGACATATAAGGTATTTGTCGCCGTTGCCGATATGCTTCTGCCGGAGTTATTTCCTGAGAGTTCATCATGGGCTCGATGGTCATTCGAATCTGAATAAAACAATAGAAAGAAAAGATAATAATTAAAGTGATGCTAGGGAATTGTTTACTTTAGGGTTAAAGTCTAGCAAATTTTATATATAAGTGCTCCAAAATTGTGCTAAAATGTTTCTCTATTAATGCGGGATTATTTCTTTTTATCATCTCACGAGTTTTGAATAAAAAAAAAAAACAGTTAAGAAGACTAACAAAGTTTTTGCTACTTTAGCGCGTTAACATAATAGCTGCAAAAAGCAGGACAAATAAACAAAACTTGATAAACAAATTGTGTAGTTTGAAAAGTCATTTCAGCATAGATAAGGTATAAATGAATGCATATATATTTGATACAGAGATACATTATGTAGTATAACTTTCCTATTCTCTCTGAACTCATTAATAGCTGTTTTCCAACTCTACTTACAAGCAAGAATGATTCCCCCAGCGGATTCTATAATAAGGGTGATTGTTTTAGCATGCAATCCTTGCGTCACTAACCAGTGAATAAATGTAGGTTGGTCAAATCCATGTAAATATAAATAGTTATGAGATCAGCTAAGTAATGGCGAATTTTCCATCTAGCCGGTGCTTAATATTCCCTTATTCGAATTGAACAAATGAGCAAAGACAAAATCTTAGCCGCGATTTGAAAGCAAACCATGCTGTATTTCTGCCAAGTTCAACATCCACTCATGAGAAGACCTTCCTTAACGAGGAATAGACTAAGTGGATTTAAGCGTGGCAAAACTGGGGATGTATTTGCATGCTTTCTAAAGTGACCAATATAATAATGGCTTTGAATCGCATTAAGGGACATTTGGAATAAGAAGGTTTACATTTTGAGTACAGGTCTACAAAAATGGCTTTAAATAGCGTGAACACGACATTCGCAAAGTTAGAGAAGACTCATTTTGCGAAAATGTGACTTTTTTTTTTGTAGTGATCATAGAAAGGCAAACCTTGTGGACTAAGTTTAAGCTCCATAAATACCAAAGTTCTCAGCTCTACTAACAAACTCTCCAACAAAGCTGAAAAGAGAACACAATATCCGTAATCTTCGAAATACCGAATTGAATGTGTGCAGCCGAATCGGAAAGCGTTCAGAATATTGTCTTACATCTGACGAAACGAAAATCAGAATAAACCCCAAAAGTGGAGTCGAAGTGAGACATTTGTCATAGCCATCATCAACGAGCTATGAGTTTTTTAAATAAAATATAATTTTCGCAAATCTAGAATCCATTATATTGTCCGTCGTGGAATGCTCATGCCAGAGAACAGCCGTCATGGATGAAGACAGAGCTCGCGGAAGTCAAATCCGTTGCTGGAATTGCAACCAAACCGGACACCTACAACGGCAGTGCAGAAGTGCACCTAGACGAGGAAATTGTTCACATTGGTGTCAGAAGCGGGATAAGACTTATTCTGTGAATAACTATTTCCGTGGTGTGAAATTGCACAATACAAAAAAAAAAAAAAAAAAACGATTTCTGTGTTGAGTTAATTAGTTGCGCAAAATGGGTCGCAAATTGGGAAAACTAACTATAACTCAACTAAAGGCAGAACTCAGTAAGCGGAACCTCGACACAACTGGGGGAAAAGATGCCCTACTGATTCGTCTGGAAGAAGCAGTAACGCAGGAAGGTGAAAATCCGCACGACGTAGAGTTTGACGTGGAAGAGGAACCAGCAAGTACAGCAGCCGACCCGGGTATAACAAGTCTGCTCCTGCAACTTAAGTTAGTCATGGACGAACAAAAGAAAGCAATAGAAGATCAAAGGAATTCTCTAGAACTTAAGCTGGACGAACAAAAGAAAGCAATGGGCGACCAAAGGAATTCTCTAGAACTTAAGCTGGACGAACAAAAGAATTCTCTAGAACTTAAGTTGGTTTAGAACCGTGGCGAAGAGATTGGAAAAGTGATAATGGGCGAAGTTGTAATTTGGTGATAAATTGAAAGTTGAGAGTGAACAAGAAAAAGTAATTAGTTTGGATTTGTGAATTAAGTAATTGAAAGGAGATAAAGTGATTTGAGAGGAAAGAGACCTTGTAAGAAAAGAATTTGCGAAGAATAGTATAGTGTGAACCTGAATTGTTCTATAGACTAGAAAATAAAGAAATAATTTCACAGAATACTGTTTTATCTACTCGAGCCGCAGCTTGCATATTACAATATTTTACACTCCTGTACTTCAAGCTGGAGAAATCCATCCCTATCACAGAATCTGCCGGGGGAACGATTTACGTATCATTCTCGATCTAAAGGTTCGAAAATTTCCTTAGCTCATTGGACTCATTGTCAGTTGAAATTGGTATTTACATGGAAAATGATACACTTTAGTGAATTCCTTCCCGGGAATCATTTGAGTTACGAGAATATTTGAGAAATAACATATTTTCAAAAGGATAAGTAATGTACCCTTAAACACATTTGTTTCCTAAAACTTTGGTACGTCATTTAGTAAAGCATGTCCACCCCAACTAAAATATTAAATTTCAACAAAATTCATATAGAAGTTTTCGAGAAAATCGGCCTTTAATATTGTAAAATACCGTTAATTTTGGGGTTAGAATGAAATTTCCGAATTAGCTTCGAATTGAGATCCCACCGACTCCAGATATGAAGTTTGAAGAAAATCCGTCCAGCGGCTTAGACAGCAGTTGTCCATAAATACACGCAGACAGATGGATAAATAAACAGACAGACAGACTGACTGTCAGATAGAATAAGCGGACCCACTTTATGGATTTCCTCTGTATTAGTAATACCAGAATTGATCAAAATCTCGATTCCCCTCTTAACAATCTGACCCTGAACGGCCACCGACTATGACTTAGGAGTATGCTCTTGAAATGTCCAATATAAACACTGAGAGTTGATCAGAAGCATAGGAATGAAAGAAAAGTAGCGGCTGTAGCTACTTAAAAGAGTGTTTTTTCCAATTCGGATCCACACAGCACCTGGCTGTATTGAGACAGCCGAAAAATATGGAGATTGAACAACCAAGCAACTGGCATGTAGGTGACTCTAAGAATGGACGGTACATTCTTCAAGTTAGTGAGGGAAACTAAAGTTATAAAAGCAATGATCTTGGGCATTGTATAGTCAGAAGACATTGCGAACATAGTCAGAAGATATTGCGAACAACAACATATAATAATAATATAATGCATCGAAATTCTCAGGAAGTGGCAAAATAACTTGCTGGAGCTAGACAACGTAGCATATTTACTCAGAAGTGATAAATACTCTCTGCAATATTTCCATTACAGGTCACCTTCAGTGAAAGATGTTGATAATGTCGTACTGCCATGGGGCTTCTATTAAAAAGGTAGCAAAAGCAAATGTGAACAAAGCCGGGCTTATGTTATTTGCATAAAAAATAAGGACTTGGGTAACATTCGACTTACTATTGATGTAGGTGTGGGGACAAGCCTTTCAAAACGCTTCAGAACTCCCTGATTTGCAGTTGCTTGGCTGTACTAGAGAGATTCTGAAATCTGCTTCTCGGCAACCTTCTGCTAATGTAGAATATCGAGACTTACTCAAGTGCAAGTGTAAAAACTCATGCTCGATATTTGGTAAATGTGTAAGAGCAGACAGTGCAAGATTTTGAGAAAGCTGATGAGGTCTCCATTTGTTTTTTTTTTTTTTGGGAAATAGGCATGTAAAAGTGTGCATGTTGTTGGTATATTTATCAATAAAATTCCAAATTCCCTTCTCGGAAGTGATGATTCCTTGTACCCAGAAGTAATATTACGCAGTAATAATAATAACAAGACGAAAGGACTGGAATGGACTTTAAAAGACAAATTAAAATCAGTTTGCTCATTCAAAGACAAAAATTATTATTTACATTAAAGTGAAACGCCTGCCAATTTTCACGCTTTTACCTATAAACCTCATAATAAGATGTGGCCTGAATAAAATGAAATGCAACCAGATTTAAGAACTTTGAAATAGAAAATTAAACAAAACAAAATCATTATTACACTACATTCATACATATTTTTAACAACTCTGAGTAGCTACATATTTAGTAATGGTATTTAGTAGATGTCATTGTTTAATTCAACATTTTATCGTCATGCAAGATCATGATGATTTTTTAGAGTTCGGATGATTTCTTCTTTTTTTTTTTTAGTCTTAAGATGTTAACGATAAATTAATCCCACATTAATATTATATGCATATTTATATACTATACAATTCCATAAATTATAATTAAAAAAAGAAAAAAAATATTATAATATACAAATAAAGTAAAAAAAAAATGCATACTTAAACCAAACTGAACGAGGAATTTAAACAAACGTAATGCAACGTACATCTTGTTAAGCGTGTATAGTTGTTGGCAGCTTCTGTGTTTCTCAAATTCTTGGCCTGGGATTAACAGTGTCCCCGAAAGACTTTCTTTCATTTTTTGGCTACGCGCGTTCGATATATTAGTGTGTGTTTTTTTTTTTTTTTTTTTAATTACACTGATTTTATGATATAATTTACAATGAAGTTTTTTTGGGCTGGATTTATAGTTAATTTTGTTCTTGCGCTGGTACAGACGTCACTTTTTAACTTATTTACATAATTATGGTACAATTGGCAATTTTTCGTAATTTTTATCGTGATGATCATGGCGGGTAAACTTTGTTTTTTTTTTTTTTCAATTAATAATAATAGTAGACTGCATTTGTTTTTTTGTTTGGTAATTTTTCCGATTTTTGTTTTCATTTGATGTTGTCACACACGCATGTACAATTTTCCAAAGAAAATGAACAATTGAACAAAAAAAAGAAAATTTTTTTTAAGAAAAAAAAAAACAAATTTCGAAAAAAATTGCAACATATTAAAAAATTATAAAAAAAAGTATTCACTTTTTATATTTTGTGCGCACGTTTTAGAAGCTGGAAGCTACTACATATAGGGAAAGCTAATAGCTAATAGGTAAAGAAGATTGGGGCATTAAATAATTCTCTCAACCCCGAGATCTGACGCCTGCAAAACATATTTGTAAAATATCATAAATTGTTATTAAAATTATACAATAAAATCAAACACATATACAATAAAACATGCTTTAGGAAAATTTGCGTGAAAGTGCAAAACACAAAAAAGTTGTCAGGTAGGGCTGGTAAAAAAGGTGTGTTCTGTGGGTTTAATAGTTTTTTTTTTTTTTTTTTTTTTTAAGGAAACGTGCAAACATATATATTGCTAAGTAGGTACTTATAGTATTAGTTACAACTACGTGCAATACTTAAGAGAATTGTATTTTCGATCAAATCGTTGCCAAATGAAAAGAGATCGTGCATTATATTTATTTTTTTTTTTTAATTTTGCCAATCGAAATCTGGAATGGTTATAATATTTAACTTCTCTAATTCTAAAGGTAAATCCGTAAAATGTACTTTCTTTTCTTTTATCCATAAAGCTGTTAAGTATAATTAAGTTAATTAATTTCGGGTGATATTAGATACATATGCAGACCGAAACCAATAAGATAATAATTCAGAAGATCTCTGACTTTAGATTAGAGTGAGTTAGATTTCCTTGGTAAATTATTATGTAAATTCAAACAAAATGTACCAATGAGGAGTTCGGGCGACCGTTAATCAATAACGGTTTTAAAATATTGGTACAGCTTATCGAATATGATTCGCAAAAGAAGTTGTGTGGTGGACGTGGTTTAATAATACAATTACCAAGTTTATATGACGGACTGAATCCTGTCTCAATTCATGTTGACTGCGATATAAACTCAGATTGGATTGAAATAGGATTGACTCGATCCAATTACAAAATTGTTCGCGATCGAGTTGAGTTTTTGCATGTAAACGCAGATCGAAAGATTTAGTTTGATATATAAATACAACTTCGCGCACAGGAGAAGAAGTGCCAAACTCAACCCTCTTTCGATTCGATTCTAACTCGATCCCCCAATTCAGTTACAGCGAAAACCTGGATCGAAACTCAACTCTGTTTCAATCCGGTCATATAATCGTGATAAATGATTCATTGCATCTCTGAAGTAGAGCACCAGTTGCCATTTTAAATGTCAGAAAACGTATCAAGAAGCTTTCCAGTGAGTTTGCTGAAGAGTTGGAATTTTTCTACCAGTTGGCGGTTGAAAACTTTCATGTTATCATAATGAATACAGTAAAAATTGTGTGCTTGTACAATGATACTTATTCACTCTTTAACTTCTACGAGTATGAGCAGACTTTGCTTTGATAGAACTTTCAGTAGGGATAACTGTTAAACTATCTGTCAAATTTGGCAAATGTATATGACATTTTTGTTCAGTATACTTTGGCAAACCATCATGGAAAGACTCACGCCCCAGTAACGCTTACGTGACGTGAAAATTTATTTCCGAAATTTGTGTTCTGTTCGCTAAACTTATAGAGCGATTCGTCCATTTTTTTGGTGCGTATAATCGTCCATCGATACATTCACGTATAAGTTATTGGACAGTACTCATATGAGGCCATGCTTAATAAATATTTCTTTGAAAATATGGCTTACATTGATCCGGACAAGATGTGGTTTCAACAGGATGGCGCTACGTGCTACACAGCAACTCAAACCATCGATATATTGAAACCGCAAATTAACGAGAAGCTGATTTCTCGAATTGGACCTGTCAATTGGCCTCCGAGATCATGCGATTTGATGCCTCTCGACTATTTTCTTTGGTCACCTGAAGGCACAGAAACTATTGAATACTTGGGGGCCAATATTGTGATTGCTATTCACGATGTACAAACCGATTTGCTCGAAAAGTGATAAAAAATTGAAATTACAGGATGACCTTTGTAAAACGTAGTTGAGATGCCCATATGCCCGAAATAATAATAACAATCAAATAAAATAAAATCATAGCCATTTTATTGATTTTTGGGCGTTTCATTTCAATTTAAAGTTCTCATGCTCCAAAAAAACACCTTGTTCTGTTCCGAACACAGTGGATCCGCACGGTCTTTGTTTGGACTAAGTAAAAGATTAATTGTGTGGATTAGGACTGGAGCACAAAATTACATATTACTGTTGGATAAACAGAAATACTATATTTCTGTAGGTACATCTTGCGAAATTCGACACAAATGGTCTATGTTTACTGATCTTTTTTTTTTTAATAAAGCAAATAGCAGCATTTTTAAAAGTATTACTTTAGTTACAATCTGATAGAAAAATGACTGTACAAAAGTGCACGGTTAAACTTATTCTAAATTCAAGTAACTTTACTAAATTTCTAATATTGATGCTATGTACATAATAAGGAAAATAAATTTTTTTTAATATGAATTTTTTTTTCCAAGTTGCCATTACCAAATTTTGTTTTAAATAATTTTCAGTTTTTGTTTAAAAATTTGCCAAAAAAATATTACGCGTATTAATATAATTTTTTTTTTATATTCAAAATTTAAAAATAAATCTAAGAATAGAGAAACAAATTCTGCCAACAAATCCATGCATACAAGGTGAACAAAATCTACGTTCAGTTGGAATATAGGGTAGATAAATAAAACTACATAATATAATTCGTAAAATAAGTAGGAATACTTTACTTTCTATAAATTTATGTTTTTTTTTTTCTTTTTGTAGTTTAAAATAATTTTGTGTTTTAAACGAGAAAGGAAAGAGAAACCTCAAGTTTGGTGCAAAGAGGGAAATAGAGAGTGCTAAAGGTATAGTTTTAACCCAAAATAGTATCTGTTAGCCAATAAAAATCATGCAATTTTCTAAAATCTACAATAATTTAGTTATTATCTTTATAAGAGAAATGTAATAGAATGTGTTAGTCACGTAGCGGGGATATTTAAAGAAATATCTACTACCAGTTAGTGCTTTTGTGCTTATTTGTTTTATATGTGTTTATAATATAAATTAATTATTTTATTTCCTGTTGTTTTCCTTCATTAATCGTATTTTTTTTGTTTCATTAACTACTGCTGGTTAGTGAAACCGACCATTTTATTTTGTTTTGTATTAATTCTTATTACAAAAGGATTAAGAGAAAAAATATAAAATTTTGTTTGGTTTTAATTTAATAATAAATTTAAGAACATATTTTCAAATTATTGGTATGTTAATTTAATTTAATATTTTTTTTTTTTTGTTTTAGTAGAAAAAGTTAATATTTTTTTATGAGATTTACACAGTTTATATGAAAATTCCAATACCGAATGACTTGACTCGATTTTTTGTTATGTTAGGTGTTAATTAATGTTATATACATGTATACTCACTTACCGTATTTGTTTGCTTGTTAAAAATTATTTTAAATCGGGTCGATCTTAATTTTGTATCTACACGCAAAACTTGTCAAAATGTGGCAAGGATGATATTGATTTTTATGTTGAGTACAAAATGTAATGAACAAAAATGATAACAGTCAATATAATCGTTGGATCATTTCTAACTTGAATTTTGGAACCATATCAATATTATCATCCGATCAAAGACGAAACTACTATGAAATTTAACCACAACCTTCGTACTTCCTTTTCCAATATATCGAAAATTTTGAAACAGAATAAGTATATAAAAAAAAAAAACTATGAATCAATACAAGACAGCACAGGAAAAGTAAAGGGTAATGAGTAGAGATTTAAAATATGTAGAATAATGGAAAAAAACAAATATTATTATTGGTTAACTATGTTTTCTTTTTTTTTTTTTTTTTACAAATAACCGAATTAAAATTACAAAACATACAATGCAATAAAAAATACTGTAGGACTTATACACTGTTATAGAAAGATTTGTATTCTTAAACGTAACATACCATTAAATATATTTTCTTTTTAAAAAACTCTTCTTAAGTGGATTTTTACGTTATTAAAAATTATTTGTATTTTTTCTACATTTGAAGAGATCATTTTGTGTGTAATGTAATGTTCTTATAAAGAATATTAACTTGTTTTTCAAAACACTAAATAATTGTTTTCTTTAAAAGAATTGGTGTGGTCGGTTCCACTCACCTGCATCGAATATTAAATCATCGTTATCATAAGTATTCGATTGATCATGACCAACAACAGACTCATCAGAACTGGCGATAACATTACCTAATGAGTTAAAGGATGATGGAACATTCTTACAACCGAACCACCAATGAGCCGATGGCCGGGGGAATGGAGGATCCGCGGAATCAACCTGAAAAATGAGAAAAAAAATTATTTAGTATTTAAAAATAATTATAAAAAGAAACTGACATAAGGACTATGCTAAGAATTTGAATTTTGGGGTGTAGTACAGTAATAGGCTCTATGTTAAGTCCTAGAATTTATGTTCTACCCAGTTAATTCTATATGAATACCATACCATGTGCTGGACGATGTGTAGGCATAGACTTAGGCAGATCGAAATCAGAATAATGTATAAAAATGTGTTCCAAAAATAAGAAGTGATCCTCCGCAGAGAAAAAACTACCAATGGGTCGTAGACGAGCAATAAATCATCGTCTTTTAATAGAACCTACGTTGTAAAGAAAGTTGTTAGGGCACTTCCATTGTTATTGCTATGGGTACTAAGTACAGACTAACCACAATTACCTCCTCCTCTCCAACATTATAGTAGTCGACAAATTTGCTCAATAATGTGCTGATCCTGACTGGAGAATCAACATTTTAATAAGTGAAATTGAACAGATTTGGTTTCGTTGATGGCGATCCGCCAGGACTGTCCATTCATTTACATTATTCATCGGCAAATGAAGCTAAGATGGTGTCGTCCTCTTGCGGTACATCATGGGTATATAGAAAATACATAAGCGGGCCAAGCACGCTTCCTTGCGGAACTTCAGTTGAAATTTACTTAAATTGCGAGTATTCGTTTTCATGTCCGTCACGGAAGAGTCTATTCACAAGATACGTTGTCAGTATGTTATATACTCATAGGTATACAGGCAGAACTTGTCGTAATTTCAACATCAGGCCTTCATCCCACATCTTATAAAAGGCTTGTAAGACATCAAAAATTACGTTTGAACAATTTTTTTTTTTTCTACAAGAACTTTCTCAATTACATCAGTGACTCTATGTACCTGGTCAATGGTTGAATGCTTGCTTCTGGACTCAAACTGGTGGTCAGGGATAAGTAATATCCTCCCATAAATTTTGGACAAGATGGGTCATACGACTTATTGTCAATGGCCGGTTTTCCTGCTTTCAGTACCATTATTACTTCCGCAACTTTACATTGACGTATTGGGACGTATTCCAATTTAAGCCCACCATTTATAATATTGAAAAGCTAATTAATGCTTTCTAGGCAACATTTTTAGAACTTCTCGGGTTATTAAGTCGTAACCAGGAACATTCTTAGGTTTTAATTTCTTTATTTCTTTTTTGAGTTTTGTTAGTGTTGCACTTGTTATTATATGATTGGCAGGTGATGCGAGTATTTCTTAGTCTCTCCTAGAAGGGCGGCAAAAATATCTGCTTTCTCTTTGCCTCCCTTCGCCCTTTCGTCTTGATTTTTCTTGGCCATTAGTAAAGTACTGTTAATTTTAGGGTTAGAATGAAAATTCCGATTTCACCTCGAATTGTGAACCCACAGAGCCCCGATATAAAGTTTGAAGACAATCCGTCCAGCCGTTTAGGCTGCAGTTGGATATACATACATACAGACAGTGTGCAGTTTTGGACCCCACATCTACGATTTTTATGCTTTCATAGTAAGCGTTTAGCCAAACCAGGTTTAAATATAGATATTTAGTAAAAGTATTCTTTTATACATGAACAGAAAACATAGACATTTTGCAAAGTATAAGAGGTGAACGACCGAGAGCACACACAAGATTTGGTGCACTACATGGGGCACGATCTCCTACTTAAATATAAATTCCACTTACCGCAAAGGTTCTATCGTTGAACCGATAGTATTTGTCACCCTTGAAGAAGTATGTGTAACCATTTGTATACTGCAGCGCAGCATCAATATTATTTGGCAAGCCTTCCCAATTCGAAATTGGTTTCGGATATGTCGCCTTAACTGGCGGCCTCTTCAATGGATCGAATCGCCAGAATTTACTTCCCTTGTAGAAGTATATCTTTCCATTACCACCCCAAACCATAGCGGCATCCAAATGATCTGGAATACCAGTGAAACCTTCACTAATCTCCTTTGGATATTCGCCATCAATTTGTCGGCCAGAGTACCTCCAGTATTTGGTACCTTTGAAGAAGTATGTCTTGCCATTCTTGTATGTGAAGGCTGCATCAATATCACCTGTAGATAAACGCACTGATTAGAAAAGTTTCCTTTCATTTAAAATCCGATAAACTAACCTGGAAGGCCTGGCCATCCTTCTGATATGTATTTTGGATATCCATCAGCGACTGAGTTTTCTGTGAGTTTGTAGTACATTTGACCCTTAAGTGCATATGTCTGGCCGTCGTGCGAATTAAACAAAGCATCAACCTTTGAATCTTTGCACAGTGTTGAATCATCACGTGGCCTCGTTGGGATAACAGCTGGTCTCGCTGTTGTTTTCGGTATGTTGGTTCCGACCTGATTGGTCTTCTTTCCATACAGCGCTTGAATAGCTAAAACATCGTCTGAGTCAAGTTTGAATACGGGATCAAAACCACGATAGAATGGAGCCATCAGAGCCGATCGCACATCGGAATGACTCAAACCAAGAGAGTGACCGAATTCGTGAGCTGCTACTTGGAACAAATTTGTACCACGGGGACTACCAATTGTCCAGTACTCGGCATCATCGAAATGAGCATCACCTCCATAGACGGGGAAATAAGCGTGAGCCAATGTGCCACCAGCACCATCGAATGGATCTCCATCACCATGTTCGCTCTCTTCAAATCTGTAAATAAAAATCGGTTAGAGGATGATGATAGACTGAATGTGCGTCTTACCTAATTTCAATATGAACTGGTCCAGTCTTTTTCGCTGTAAAGGAAAGATCAGTAAATTCGCTCCACACATTGAAGGCTCTTGAAATTTCGGCATCAACATCAGCCTTCTTCAGCCTCTTTGGGTATTTGGAGATTTTGTATGTCAATCCTTTCACCCTCCAACGACTGCCCTGAAGCGCATATCGTTTCGATCGGTTATCAGTTCCGAAACCAACTTTATCCTTTACACCACATCGTGGCAGTGACATAAATTGTAAAGTTTCATCATCTAAATCACCGGTCACATTAAGCCCTGCAAATCCCTGAAATTCCTGAATAGCTTTGGTCCATGTGTTGGCATCTAAAAGTCCACCGTTGGCAGGGTTTCTAGCTCCCGGCGGTAGGTAGCCAAATTGTGACAGGTATATCTATAAAAAAAAGAAAAGAAATAGTATTAAGGATCTTCAATGACGGCATTTCTGTTAACCATTGCCCTAGCATCGACTTCTTTCAAACTGCTAAGACACAATATTAAACACATGAAACTCATAATCCATGATGAACACCTCATATCAATTCAACGAAATTCTTAAAAAAACAATTCTAATTAACTATACGATCCGTCGCGTTACCTGATCGATAATAGACTAAAATTTGCCAATTGTGCTTGAGGGAGACTTCTAGCTATCCGGCCGATTAACATGCACAGACTGTAAGCCAGCACATGTTGTCATGATTATGTTAACCGACAAGGACGAATTCGGAGAGATCGCAAATCACAAAAAAGTAATGAAACTCCGATGAAATGTAAATTGTCGATATCGAAAATACATTTTGGCGAACGTTTTGGTGAAGATCGAATGGCGATGATCGGGAACGCATAATAAATAGACGGAATGCATTGGAACATGATTGATGGGAAGAGAATAATTGATCGAAAATAGTTGCATTGTGCGAGTTAAATAATTCTGAATGCACCTTAGCGAGGTTACGTCTTCAACGATCAATATCAGTGCTGGTTCTGTGATATTGAGCTGTAAGTTGGAAAATTGACATATCATGCATGATGGGACCTCGGTCTGCTTGTCTGTCACTGTAGAATCTTTTTGATTGACCTTTTCCTATGACAGGCTTATGTAGACGATATTTATTTGTATGAATATTGAACAAGATATTCGGTTGGTGCTAGAATTTGACGACTTCCTTGTGCATTTTATTGGTCATGCAAAATTATCCATAATGGACTGCAAGCATCAATATGCTAAAAGTAAGAAAGTGGTTTGCCATAACAATGGACTTCATTAAGAACACATTTCACGTTGGAGTACTCAGAATTGAAAGAAATAACGGTAGGTATCCCACAAGGCAGTGTTGTCGGACCAAGTCTGTATTTATTATTCACAACTTAATGAGACAAAGTCTTCCCACTTTAACTTTACAAGCAAAAGAATAGGCTCGTTCTTATGAACATCCAGATAGTTCCTAATCAGTGCCAAATCAAAGTGGAAGAAACACGTTAAAAAGAAAGCACAAGCAGAATATAAAATATAGAAAGCTGTACTGGCTAATAGGATGTAATTCGAAGCTATATCAGCAAATACTTAAGCCCGTCTAGAGGTATGGCATTCGATTAAGGTAAACAAATTAAAGTGCTTTGTGGAATAGTCAACGCCACATGGTACGTAAGAAACAAGGACTTACATGGTGACTTTCATATCGACACGGTGACAGTCGTTAAAAAGAATGCAATACAACACAAACACATCCTAGGTGTACACAATACTGTCGTATATTGCGAGGAACTAAGGCACATCTGTCGAACTTCCTTAGATTGGTCATGATCGAAGGTGTTTTAAGTAGGGTTAGAATCTAACACAACTTTCGAGATTTTACAATTTTTGAAGATAAAAAATCAGGTTAAGTCGCCTATGCTGCTTTTAGTGTTTCATGCATCGCCATTACCAGGTCAATAAAGTTTACAAACAACATTTTAATGGGAATATTAGTCTTCTTACAGTTTTTGACATTATGCCCGTTGAAAATTAATGTCCTGTCAACTTGAATTGTCAAGTATTTCATGTTGAAATCCAAATCAATTCTTAAAAAAGATTGCTTCCATTTGTTGTAATTTTTAGTTAATATTCCAAGTGCACTTCGTAGATCTCTCAATGTTAAGACAAAATTCATACGAGTACAATAAAAATATCATTAATTTCAAAACTCATTAAAATGCATCCTAAACAAAGAAACAAATATTCACGTGTATAATAAACTGCACAGAAACGTGATACGAGAAGACATTTAACATTTCACGAGGCATGTGATTATAAAAATAAAATGAAGAATGGCGCACGTCAGGTAAGCTATGAAAACAATTTGCATAGCTGTTATATTTATCTTCCTTCACTCAGATACAGATTGAATTCCATAATAATTTGAACTACTACCGTCACCAGTCTTTATTACATCCTAATAGAGTTCATCATTCCCTTGCTAGTACACACCTCGTCAATAATGCAATCTATAGCAGAAGAATGTATGGAAAAATTATTTATTCTGTGTCAATCAATCATTCCGATGGCTTCTTTTCTCTGTAAAAGGTGTTGGTTATATGATTTCGTTTTGCTTTTATTTTATATTTGTAAAATCTGTGCACAATCCATATTAGTTACACATAAAGATATTTTTTTGCCTCGCACGCTTCTTCCTAGTTTTGATAAGATTTCAATGAGGACGAAGTTTGAATTTTAATAACAATTTTACTTTTGCTTAGAAGATCGTTAAATACAAATCAAATTATGAATCGATGATGTTTTGTTTTTTTTTTTCAAACTTTTTGTTTATTTTATGAATAATTTATCAACTGGCAGTAGAGACAGACGTAGATGAAGGTATTTGCTGTACTGTGATTCACCTTGCTATTGAGTTTTTTTTTTTTTTTTTTTTTTATATTTTTTTTTGTATTTCATATCGTATTAGGTGATCAACTAATTTGGAATTTATTTTTGAGTGATTGATTCATAAGGACATTGGCTGTAAAATTAACAATTAATAAACAAATTGAGTGGCTGGTTCAGTGACCTTAGTAAATTAAGTTTTTTTTTAGATCAGCAGAGTGTTGGAATTATAGTTGGAAGTTTTTGTGTTCAATCTGCACTCGTATCAACGATTCAAAAATTGTCACACTCACTTTCAAATCGTAGGGGTTTGTGTGAAATTCAAGATTCTTGCAAACTAAGTTTTGCTGTTGGATCAAAATAAGACAAATCGAATCCACTTTGTGTCCAATAAGAACAAAACAAATCTAACCAAAGCCAGGCAGCTCCAAAATGGTCTACTAATAAAATAAAAGAAGGAATAAAATATAGAACATATGTATGTATTGTAACTTATGCTAAATTATAGTAAAACACTAATTTGTGATGCATTGTAGGGCTACAGAGTTACACATTTTTGTAAAAAAAAAAAAGGAAATTTGGATTTTGTTCCATCACTAGGTACTTGAACATTGCATGCAACAGAAAATGTTCCTACTGTTATTACAGAAAAAACCTCCGTCTGAAGAGTGACTTTCCAGGTAAGAACTTCCTTGGAATAAGCAGATTTTTCGCCTTAAAATTTTCCAGAAGAACACACGTACCTACATGTATCCACTATGTACATAATATATTACTGCTATTAAATAGGCTGTTTAAGCTTGTATCTTAAAAGGTTTAATGTCTTAAAACTCGAGTGAAAGAAAGCTTTTGTATTTATTCACAGCAGGAACTTCATGAATATCTACGGACGAGTATTTGAATAACAACTTATTCTGCCCAACAGCAGTATCCGTATTCGAAAAAAAAAAAAAAAAATTTAAATACTTTAATCAATGGACAGTAACAATATTTTAATATGTTATCATTAAAAGCTGTCGAAAAGTCACGGACGAAATTTGGCCGAACCAAATTATCAACAAGTTTGTATGCATACTCCATGAAAAAATCATCATTTTCCTACTCATCCAGCTGTGACAAACAGCAACATTTCCTCTAATGAGTATCTATATTCATCCTCTGAATGATGTTCGTGTGATATTCATCTAATTTGCATGAATCAAATAATTGTACTTTTTTTCAACCTCCAAATGAATGTCAAAATAATGCGTCCATACCTTGGACTTGCACTTGACTGTCAATACTTGGTGAATAATTCGAAATGGCCTGGCAATATGTCAAATGGAATGCATTAACTGAATCGTGCAGTAAATTAGATTTTTTCTGTTAACTCGTATTTTGACCAGAGAGAGAAAAATGCATTGCACAGAGGCAAATTTGTGAATTCTTTGAAGTCGGTCATGCAAATTGTATGTGTGTGGCTTTAACATGACTAATTAAAAAAACAATTCGCTTGACAATATTTTTATATAATTTTCCAATTTTATATTCTTGCGATATTGGGAAAATATCATAGTTGCTCAGTTCTCTCCTGGAAACATTTACATTTAGATACTTTTCAAATTATTATAGTTGCATATACTTCTCAGGGTTGATGTAAAACACACCTTACTGACCTCATCAGCCAATATGGGAGAGAAATGGAGTGTTTTCAAAAGACTCGTTAGTATAGAATTGCGTGCGACACGCCATTCAAATTCACCCCCTTGTTGTATGCGAACAAGCTGCGAATGAAATAGCGGTTAGCTATATTTTTAATAATAATTTGTTGTGGACGTCAAGTTCATAAAGAATCTAATAACCCATAAGCTCACCCAAATACAACGCAAATACAAAGATTTTATACAAAGCAATATGATTGTAAATAAATTAAAGGAGAAGAATGCATTGTAAAATTAGAATCTTGATGAGAATTTGGCTTAATTGAGAATTGAAGTTGATGATGAGACATTGTTTGGATGCTACTAGATATACTTATAGCAAATTTATCTAACTTTGCCATGGGTGGCCATGGTGTAGTGGTAACATCATCGCTTGTCAAGCTGCAGGTTCACGGTTTGAATCCTGATGTCAAGAATCATCTATTTATTTCGCATGAAGTCGATCAGTTTCGAAAGCTTAGTCAACTCTACTGCGGGGGCACAACACTGGCAGTAGGGTGGTCATATGGCTAAAGTGCAACTTGATTGTGATGATGACATCAGGAGGATGGAAAAAAATACTGTGAATCATAAGCAACGACAATACAAAAATACTCCCCAGTTATCTGGACACCACCCTTGGAGTTCACTGAAACTTAATAATACCTGAGTTTCAAACCAACTACACCAATCTGTCTTCTCTCTGTCTCTTTCTCTTTCCACAAAAACGTCCGTGTCTTAAAATTAGTATAAGAGTATTCATATCCCCTTTCACACGTGCAAATTATATATAAAAAAAAAATGTATCCCAGTTAACTGCAAGTTTTAAGTGTTTTCACAAATAATGATACAAGTTTGCTTTTCGTCAGGCAGCCATATGGCCCAGGCCTAGATAGACGTACGATACACTGTCAAAGAAGGTCAATTCAGCTCTATTTTTTCGAGAATCCCATAGTGAGATACAGATTGAAGCTAATGTTCCTTGCTCATCTTCGAAATGTGACATGGGCGCGAACCTTTTTTCTGGAGTTTTAACAAACATTTTTGCCAATAATTTTTAGACTTTGGAGCAGTTAAAGAAGAATATTCGCCAAAAAATGCTCGGAATGTTAAAAGAAGTTACGCCAATATCATTGAAATGACAATTTGAACACATTAATGAAAATGGTTGCATATGAAAAATGAGCTTTAGGGGTCTTAAATGCACTTCGGCTCCTACTATTTATTTTCGCAGACAATTTCTTTTTGATCAACAATGCCCAACTCACAATCTCTTGTACTTCAAACGGTGGTCACCTCACTTCTATAAAAAAAAAACTTATAGGAGAACAGCTGAAACCTTTCAAAGAAAAACTCCTACATGAAGACATTTACTATTCAACATGAAGACAACTACTATCCAACATGAAGACATCTACTATCCAACAATTTAAAGCCACAATAAATCAATTAAAACAACTTACCGCAAAATATTGAATGCCATCTTCTTATAGTTCATTACCCTAGCTGGGAAATATAAAGCCTGAACCTAAAAGAGTACCCATGAACTATTCCGACTTCCTCACATGATAAATATTGGTAGTGCGGGTTTTCAGTAGTTGTAGAGTATTGGCTTGTCGGCATTTCCAACGAAAACCATCACAGCTGATAGCAATCGTAAAAATATGCTAATCGATGGTCAGGTGATAAAGAACATCGAATCGAAGACATTAGTATGGACGACAGCGAACAACTTACGGAGCCACCTTAAAAATTTCGAACCACGCTCTGGATGTTCACATGCCTGTTTTTTTTTTTTTTTTTTAAAAAAAAACATGCACAGGTACGATTCCAATTTTCTGTGGGCAAAAATATGTCCAAAGAGTTACATAACTTGAAGTGAGATAAGGATTGTTATTCGGACTAATCAAAGTATCATTCGTCGCCATCGATTCGTCGATGATTTCTGACTGACATTATGTAGATATAACTTTTCCGTTCTTTGGACTTATTTGTATTCCACAGATGAACGCAAAACGAGGTCACTAAGCATCTAAATTAAGCTGGCTTTTGCGAATCATTGCATGAAAACAATACCACACGAGTTTGACATAAATAAACTCGTCTCCGAGCGATATTTAGATTCGAAATAATTGTTCGACATGAGGAATTTGGAAAGTTGTACAGCAGGTGTTATCATTAGTCGTATTTAATGTAATAAAAAAAAAAAAAAAAACTATTTTTATGGTGGCAAGACATAAATGGACTAATGGCTCAAAACGTTCGATTAATGGAAGTTGTGATCTAAAGTTTGACGATTAAAACTGATTTATTTGTTTATACCGAGATGATGTTGTTTTATGTTAGATTGAAGTAATTAATTTCATTCTTTTCGGTTAAACCAAGTTTCAAGTTCAACGAACGTCTGCCATGTATTTACAAAACTTCATAAAGCAAACATAATATTTATTCGAGTCTGTACCTCCCAAGTTGTGTACAAATTAAACGAACTCTATATCGAGATCAGACAACAATGACCATTTGCATGATTAATGTTTACCCGTGTTTCGTAAACAAAATAATGGTCCCCTCTCCTGGACATCAATTAAAATTCCATGTGCACTTGTGAATTTTCGAGTATACGAGTATCAGCTTTAAAATTATGATTTGATCTATATTGCGTCTCTGCTTTTCTAAGATTTCGAGCTACCCGGTTGTCCATTTGAAGGATGACAGATAATAAATTCAGGCTCTACGAGTATCAGTCAACACTTCAAGATCTATACAGAGAGTCACACGTGTTTGCTATCATCGTACGTTTGTTCTACTTTTGTTTTATTATTTTTCTGAATTTAGCAAAGTTTTATGCAGACCTTGTAGTAAGCATTAAATAATTAATAGTGAGGTGTGGTCAGATCTAGTGAGATTAGGGATACAATGGTTAGCATAAAAAGTGTTTTGGATTTAAAAAAGAAGTGTTTAATCTATATATAGAAATACGTTCAGGTATCATTTCCTCTCTTTGTGAATGATGTGAGGTTTTATAAGGAGATTCAACAAAGCAAACCGTTTAAAGGACATGTAGAGTTATAATGGTGATCTAAATGGGCCCGGCTACTATTAAGGCCACCTCAATAAAACGTAACAGAAGTAATGGACACCAGTTACATGAATAAATGCCTACTTCTTCCTTTATGCTTCTTAACCATGCTACTAATCGAATACAAGAAGACAGTACCGCCATTTGTAGCCATGTAGACATACATACATGAACAAAAGTTGAAGAGAATCATGAAAAAAAATTTAAAAAAATTAGTCTTAAAGTAGTGTCTTCACTAGACTGAAATTGCTGTTGATACAATTTTAATAACCTTCCTGTAGTGAAACCCTTATGTTTCTTATATAAAATAAGCAATCATTCCAATTCAATTTAATACTTAAACTATGTTTCACCAAAACTGCCACCAGAATCGAAAAATACCATAAGTTATCCTTCAATTAATGTGAATACCATGGTATGAGTTATGTAAACAAGCGCCAACAACATACTTGAACGTATTCAAATGAAATATAAAACAGTCTTCTCAATTCTTAGCTTATAGTCTTCTAAACTTAGCTCACTTGAGTTCGTGCACCTAACGAATGTCTAATGATAGACAAATTACTTTTTGGTGCTGACTGAAAATTTGTTCAATTTTATGTCCAATACGTCGCAATAAATCAATTCGTAAAAAAATAACAGCTTCATGTTTTATCCCAATCACAAATCACATGACGCATACTCCTCACAGGAATGCTTTAATCTTTTGAATTTCCAATTGTTTCTGACAACAGATTAAATGAGCACTTTTATTCAAAGCAATTCTTTGATCAATATGCGATATTAATACGGGACAAGTAACTGATTACTATAATTGGTACAATCTATCATAGCGAATAAAATTTCCAATATTACTTTGTCCATCTAACATTTAACTGACATTGTGTAAGGCAAGACAATAATTAACTTTCATGGAACCGTTTAATTATCTAAGGGGATAGTGGACCTTCAGTGAGCTAGTTAAACAATTACTTCAATAATTTGTTTGTTTTTTTCAAAAGTTTTCCATTTAATCATATTGTTCGAGATAAATTTATTTTTGCAGTGATCTATCTACAGCTTTGTTTGACAAGATAATTGACAAGTTGTCATCGAATACATCAATAGATTAACCAACTTGACGACATCAACTTTTCATACTCGTATCTATCCTACTTTTACTTTATCACACTTGTAAGAAATTCAAATTCAACAGAAAAAAAAAGCTTAACAGTCACTATCGCGATAGGTATTTATCATTGTTCACCGAATGCGTCATCCAGTCATCGGAAGTAAATTAATGCCTTTAATTCCAGTCAAGTTTTCGACAGCGGATGTGGAAATTCACTGACGCATTCGAAGCATTTGAAAGTTGATGTGACAATTGTTGATAGTTCGGTACGAGATCTTGAACTACTCACAATCACAATCCCATTAATTATTTTATAATATTTTATTGGATTTGAAAGAAAAAAGCATTACGTTACTTTCCAGAACCCTATTAAGTTATTTGCACAATAATTTCACTGAGCTAGTATTTTCTGGATAATGAGTTTCTTTGTCGGTTCGAGAGTAGGAAATTCAATTGATAATTCGGAAAATGTCAACAGGTATTCCAGTTTTAATTATTAGTTTTTGTTACCAATTGCTATGCACATTCTATAATTACGAATTTAATTAACTTTTTCTTCCAATAGGTAATTGTTTCACGTATGCGTTTTTCACTTCACAGAAATTACAAACTGTTTGCTTGCTGGTAGATTTGTATATGCTTTAACGTCTTAGAAAATTTAGTTACTTGTTACAATTGACTTGCAGAAGAAACTTGCATATAAAAATCAAGATACTTTTTCTCCCAGCAGGATGAATCCTAAGTCTTCATTGCTGGCTTATTAAGTGTCAATGTATATCCTTAACTACCTCAGCGAAGACTTAGATGACCTAAATTCGAAGACGTTTTAAGTATTAGCGCACTGAAATATGATACCATAAATTACGTCAAGAATTAGAGTAAACCCAATTTAGTTTCCGTAGCATTATTGTAATTGACTTTCATCATTATGAAGTTGACAAAAGTGGCATCCTATCCCAAAGTGTGGAACTGATAACACTTTCTTGCAAGTCTTGGATGCTGGCATCTGATGCCATACCTAGGACCAGAACAGTTGGCCATGCCAATGAAACTCATTGATTTATCTAAAGGCTTTAGATACTGGGATGGTATGATCTAACAGTTCCTTGACTCATTGACCTACGAGTATTTGTCTTCATTGGTAGTTGACTGCTATATTAAATTACTTCAGTATTCTTGCACTACCTGCCTGCATTTAACCGGTAAGTTGTAATTAATTATACATAATCCCAAACTATGGTTTTTATATTTTTGGAAAATATCCACTCTCCTAAAACAAAATATTCTCCCATTACAACTTTTATCAGCAAATGCGTCTTAAATGAGTCTTAAAACTCAATTTTAGTACAAAAAAACAAAAAAAAAATCGAAACCCATTAACCGGGCAATCAATTTTTCCGTTCATTGACCCAAAAAACAAGTGCAAACACATCCGATTTAGGATTGAAAATAACTACTTCATGGGAAAACTATCAAAATGGATTTTCCCATTTTTTCTCCCGAGTTGTAACCATAAAAAAAAAAAAAAAAAACAGAAACAGATTTCGTGTTAATTGACTCACATCGCACCCTATCCCACTGTGTCCCACCTAAGGCGCACAAAATTCAGTCACAGGTACTTCCAATGGTATGCGACAACAGTCAACCTTACAACTGCTGAAACCCTCTCTAATTGGTTTCAATTTCGTCCTGACCGACATCCTCCTATTCATTCATTCATTCATTCAACTCATGAACTAGTTTTTTTCGACTTGTGACTCATTTATGTGGCAGTTAATAGTTAGTTGCCTTCACGAAGTATCCACTTAATTTTTCGAACACATTTAGTGTGAGTGAAACTTGTCAAAGGATATAACAAATTATACTGAAAAAAGTAGGATACCGGAACATGGGGTCATTCAACTAATCGGGGCGTATGCGTAACATTTTTCTAGTTGGTCTCACATGAATTGTTTTTTTTTTTTTTTTTTTTGAGCACTAAGTCTTTAACCTCACCATCTGTGGGAGGAATTAATTAATTGCGTGGGAATGACCTTTTAACGAAGTTTATTCCTTCAGTTTGGCTTATTTGGGAAATAGTTGCGTCTTAAACAAGTTTTACTGTCCTTACGTCATTGCCAATGGAAAAAGTAAAAATCAAGAAATATTTACGAACGGAAAGTGGGGAAGAAAGTAACTAAGGCCCGTAAATGGCTGTCAAGACTTTTACTCATAGGAGATACAGAAAAAGTTGGTAAATCCAGATTGGCGTGGCGATATGAATGGACTGCATTTCGCAATGATACGTCAGGTTTTCTGTGCGTGTGCATGGAGGAGACTCTGAGATTATTTAACTGAACAGCTCCATATATTTTCCGGTAAACATTTCATAATTATATATTATGTTTAAACACAGTGTTGCGGTTGCTGTTTTTGGTATATTTATCATATTTATTGGTGAGTCGAAGTCACAGATTAAACAAACTTGATGAAGTGAAAATTTGTGTGAGCCTATTGTAATTCGAACTCGACAGCCTTTTAAAGTGTTTGTATAAGATCATATCCAGTCGATCCAGAAAGACACATACTATGATAATGTTTGAAATTCGAAGGTCTTCTGTCATCAGTTTTGAGTTGTCAGTTGATTATATCCGCACACCATATTGAAATGGAGAAATTTTCTCATGAGACCCGACTGAGGTAGTCAGTGAAGAAAAGTAGGTATAATTTGTTCCTGTTCACGATATCCTAGGCGGATTTTAAATCTGAATCATTAACCAGCCTTTACAGTCAAAAAAAAGTCCAGCTTTTGGACCATCTCAGCCAACAGATTTTTGCTCCATATAAGACTGGTTCAGATAATTTTTTTATCACCTGGCTTGTGCTTTTGCCATACCGTCTTCGACTTTGGCCTTAGAAGTTCATATTTGGCAGTCAAAGTTTAGGTTGCCCACTTTATCCTTTTGTTGCATTATTTCTTTTTCTTCTGAGCAAAGTACCACTTTTTAGCTTGTTTGCATCTATTCGTGCAAATGTGACTGGATGACCATCTGTCATCTGTCAATTAGCAATTCGCTCTATCATTTCTTTGTCGAACCAAACTGGTGGACCAAACTGTCGGATCTATTAGTCAAATTTGGAAGTAAGAACTTACTATTGCAACGCCTTTAACATTGTGTGACTAAATGGATGAAATGCTGAAAAGTTCCTTAAATGTAACCAAAATATCCTCTGTTTGTAAGACCTATGGTTAGATTAGGTTAGGTTTTATGGGTTGACGTAGAGTGTGAACAAACTACGCCACACTTAGATCAGTATAGATCCATTGTGATGCCCAAGGAGTGAAGCTTCCCCACTCGTGAACTCTAGTTATCATCCCCACTGAACCAGATAAGATATATCTGTTGAAGTGTAGGATTTGCTCTGTACGATTTTTATCGTAGAGCGGCCAGAGTTTTCTTGTAATTATACAGGATTCTAATGATCTCCATCTACTATTTGCTATGGCAATCATTTTATTTCTAACTTCTAGGTTCAGGTTCCAGGGTGGTATCTTAATTGACGGGTCAGCTCGTTCAGGATTTGGAGCTGAACCCTCCCTTCCCAGCTCGTCAGCTTTCTCATTTCCTGAAACGCCATTATGTCCGGGTACCCAGCAGAGCTTTACATTATGTTGCGTACCAAGAACCCGCAGCTCTTCGCGACAGCAGCGCACAAGCTTCGATTTTATTTGCGTGGCGGAAGTCGCTCTTATCGCTGCTTGGCTGTCAATAAAAAAATGTAATATCATCTGGTGGTATAGCTTTTATAGCAGCGTCCCGGGCAACAGTTGCCACCGCCAAGACCCCCGCTTGAAACACACTGCTATAGTCTGGAAGCCGAATTGACTTGTTCAAATTGAGTTTTCCAGAAAAAATCCCTGCACCTACTCCCACGTCCATCTTGGACCCATCAGTGTAGATGGAGATGGAGTTGTCATTTAGCGGGATATTAGTTTCCCATTCCTCTCGACTCAGAAATGAACTAGAAAACAGCTTATGAAAGTCTAAATAGCGCACCATGTAGTCTGTGCTAACATCTCCGCCCATGTATTTGCGTAAAATCTACGCATGCCCCGTCAGGCTTGACCTACAACCTTCAGATTGGCTTAATCTTAGAGCACTTCTAGCTGTAGAGTCCTGCACAAATAGGTCTAAAGGTAATAGATTGAGTATGGTCTCTAATCTTGCAGTTGGTGTGGTTCTCATAGCTCCTGTGACACCTGTTGTACTCTGGTTAGTATCTTGAGGTTTGTGCCTTTACTTGCGGCTGGCCACCATACTAGGCTGCCGTATGTCAGTATACATCGTCTGCGTATGCTACGGTCTTAACCCCACTGAATCTAAGTTTTATTAGTACTTCATTTCAACCCAGAGTAGAGTAGAGAGAACACCTCCTTGCGGAGTGCCTCTATCAGCTGATACTCTTAGTCTCGCATCACCTAAAATCTATCCATCTGATTAGAGTGTCCTCAATATTCAGTTTTTTTAAGGCACCTTCGACTGAATCTGCCGTGACATTATTAAAGGCACCTTCAATGTCTAAAAATGTAGCCAGGGTGTACTCTTTATCACTCAATGATTTTTCAATCGTATTGACAACACTATGAAGTGCAGTTCTAAGACCCATACTTATTACAGTTTTTAAACATTTGTACACAAAAGTACATAATTAACTCCATTTATAAAAGAACCTTTAGTGACAGCTACCTGCACAGCCATTTGGCAGCAATAAATCTCATAGTCGCATATTCAAATAGCACCTTAGTTGTAAGGGATCGTTTAGCAACAATTGTCTTCAGGCATTTTACACTGCAAACCTCGTTTAGCAATGCAATCTATGAATTCGTGTAAATTTCTCTCAGGAAATCGTACGAGTACACTAACTCCTCTGCTCATTTATGTATGTGTTTGGCTTTTCGCTTAGATTTCAAATGGAAAGAAAAAAAAAATATTCTGGTAGTAAAATAACCTTCACCTCGCCAGAGGAGTGAATTTATGGGGTTGGTGCTCCACTTTGACCGGTCAGTAAAGTTGTTATTTTGTGTAGATACTCTTTTCTGTTGCCTTGATTAATTATTTCTTCCCTTTTTACAGAAATATTTTCTAGTACATTTGATATGAATTACTATATTTAACTTTATTCTTTCTCGAGTTAAGGGAATTTCCTGAGAAAAATGATATCATATCAATTTGTTGCAACCTATTTTTAGGATTTGCCTTTATAAAACACCACAGAGAGGGTAATTAAAAGTGTTAGCCTTTTAAACTTCTTGAGTATATTTTTGGACCTGGAAATTATAGTTAAGGTCGAAGTTCAGAAACGATTGCACTTAGAATTTAACCAGGATTTCTTCAGTTGCAATTAATAGTAACTTGACGTCACAAAACTGCAATTTAAATTTGAAAGTATAGGTATGTAGTTTCAGGAAAGTGTTTTCATGTTACCCTTAGTGAATGATGTTGCCTCATTTTGCTTTTTGCTCCCATATAATGAAAGGACTGACTAAAGCTTTTCCATTGGTTGAATCTAAATTGTTCTATTTTTCTAGATCAGGTAAACTGTGTTCATTCTTTGGAGTCAAAATAACGTACAAGGACCAACTATTTTACCAGGAGTCTACTCGTATGCAATAGATCTGAGCTTACAAATGAACATGGTAAGACTTACAAAAGCCATAAATACTGGTCAAGATATACGTACATACGTCGAAAAATCACAGCGGTTTCATAAATTACTAGTAGGTACCCCCAACCGAATATAGAAAAGGCATAACTTTTATTCTTACTACGGTCTTCTATAAAACCCCTCACCTAACACGACTTATACGTAACATAAATTGTTCCATTTCCCCGACTATTAGTGACCAGAAAAATAGCGGAAATTAACCTTGATCGAAGAATTATTTAAAAATTCAACTCTTGTCTAGAATCAATAAAATAAAATTATAATTATTACATACAACCACACAGGCGCAGACACAGCCTACATACGTAAGTGGGTACCAAGAGGTACATCGCACGTATAAAACCGTTCCTAGTGGAATCAACTTGGCGACGCGATGTAGTAAAGACCACGCACATGCAGGCATCCCTGCTAAGAATACTAAGTGGATTCGCGAAAATATTAAACAAAAGACTAAAAAAATAAAAACAAAATAAATAAGAAATAATGATAAATAATTTTGTCGTGTGCTATGGAGCAAAATTATATCGCACTATTTTTTTCGACGAATTCATAATTATCTTGATTAAAAATTATTTCAATATGAAGTTGAATATGACTTAAGGAAGTGTACTTGTTCTGACGTCTGGCTAAGCGTTTTTAGCAATTGTGAGCGCGTGTGCGTGTCAGAAGCACTTCCCACTTATTTATTTTTTTTTGTTTTGGGATGTATCTATATCGACATGCGAGTTCGTCTCCAATACTGGTCGATGGCATTGAGTGACCATACTTATAAAACGCCACACAAAGCCGCCAAGTAGAATATTGTACTTTCAAGTAAACGTATGCTAAATTCTAAGCCGATCGTGGCTAGACATATCAATTAGCCTCTATTGTTCTATTGAAAGTAACATTGGATGGTTTTTCGTATTTTTTTTTTTTTTTTTCGTTCTGTCAAACATCGGCAGGAAATAAATCTCAACTGACTGCTACTGTTCTGTTCAGTTTGCATAGTTAGGCGTCTCATAGTCCAACACTGTCTGTGTCTAGTCGCGAACTGGCATTAATCCTCGGTTTTTTTTTTTTTTGTTTAATAAATGGCCAATGGAATGCAAGCGGCAGCGGTGGTAGTTTGGTGATGCAGATTGAGTGTAATAGATACTTTGGGTTGTGTGCTCAACGTTATTACAGGTGAATTACATTGATTTCGTGGTAATAAATTATTTGCCTTCATCGTCGGGGAGAACATAGACAAAAACTTGCTTTCGATAGTGCAATTAGGCAAACTTGAGACATGAATTGCATGCAAGTATGCATGCATTGATGTTTCATGATTGGGTGTGGTAGTCACGTGCTGCTGCTGGTACAAGTTATCCCCGGCGATCTTTGGCAATGATCTTTTTTTTTTTTTTGCGGGAATAATGTCGATAGTTTTGTTGTTAAGTTAGCAAGTCAGATACTGTTTATCTATAAGGAATGTATACATAGATAGAATTAAATGAGCACAAGATTACATTTTGAGGCGGTAGGCGTCATGGTTCAGTGGCTGGCAATACAATGGCCTTTTGGTCTTATGATTGAAATTGATTTTAAATGGGGATAGTATAAACATATAATTGACAAATGAATAGAATAATCAAAAGGCGCTTTAATAAGTGATGTTTCCTTCATGAGTAATGCCTGACTGGAACTACTTCACTAAAAGAAAGAAAGTGAAGTTTAAGTTTTCCTTTTTTCTCAAAGTTTTTCAAGAGGAATTACCAGATACTTTGCGTTAAACATGAACTTTCACTTTAAGTTCAATATAGATGGACAACAACATCTTTTGATAAATAACCGAGCTTTGGACTTCTGTCAAGTGAGTTACAGAGTTTTATTTAGAGTCACTAATTTAGACACTAAGAGCAAGCAGATTGCCCATAGTAAATAGTAGGATACTGAAATTATACATACTCAAATAGAGTGAGCACATTTTAGGAGCAAACATTACGAAAAAAGGCTGCTTAATAATCGGTATTCTTCAGCGAATGCTATTTGGTAGTTCTAATAATAATAATAATTATTTACTCCATGTACTCGTAGAAACAACACTAGATGAATTTTCGAGTTCATTTCATGTATTTTTGCCCTAAAAAATCGACTTGTGTGACATTTCTGTATTACATAGAATTAAGAGCACTACTAAACAACTAGACTGCCGCTTATTCTCGATTTCCATAGAAATTTGCATTTATCACAAACAAAAATGCATAAAACCAAATTTGTCACACATGCTCTAACTTTCTAATGAAATGTGACTATTGGAATACCAAAACTTCACTGACAGTCTCACATCTGACTGTGACATTGCTAGCTTTTTGTATATTCTGCTTAAAAGTAACGCAAAAAAGTGTAATTTTTCTCCCTCTGCCTTATTAGCAAACATTTTTGAACTGATTTCATTAGGAAATGAATGTAATTTATGTCAGTTTAATTTAGTAAACAATTTTATGGCGAATTTTAAGAATTTTAAGATCTTATTGCAAATTAAATACAATAAGAGTACTTCTGGAAGTATAGTTGGATACATTACTATTCCTAAATTCAGAAGTTTTACTTGGATTATAGTAGAACATCTGTCACAGTTATCAAGCTTCTTCCAGCAGAGAACTCACAAAAAAAAAAAAAAAACACAAGTCAATTGAAACAACTCACTCGTCGTCGTTTTTCATTCTAACGGTCATTAAATAACAATCAATTAACGAATTGAACTTGAACCCAACCTGTGTGCATTTAATTCTAATTAATTCCTAGAAAACTGCACTCGTTCGTCGCTATTTCATCAAACAATTTAAACGCCGGCCGCGTCGACTTCCATTATTTTCGCTGTGAATCAGCGCAAAATAGCATCACACAATTATAAAGTTTAGGAAAATCACGAATGAAAAACAACCAATTTTAGCTGTACATATACTTTATTAAATTACCGCTTAGATCGGTGCTTCTCTAACACTTCCTAGAAAATCACTTTTAATTCCATGCACACGCCTTAACTTCCGTCATGGAAACCTTTTCGTTTTGACTTTTTATTAAAGGCATTCGACTTTTCTATGTATGAGTACTGTGGCATAAAAAGTAGGAAACACACCGTACTGCATGCCACATGCCAGAATTAACTGACATAGGCCCGCATGAGGTAATCACAATATTCAAATGAGAGTGAGATTGCTACCACCGAACTGCCACCGACACCGCCACCGCAGCACAATGTCATATCGATGCAATCTTTATGCACACGGGTCGAGCTTGCTCTCTGTGGTTGCTGTGCATACTTATGGATGAACCTTCAACTTTATGGATTGCTCTTTGTTTCTCTGTGTAGCTGCATGGTATCCACGTGAGATAAACAATCTCCCCGGTGCTGTGGCGCATCTTTATAAAAAAAATTCTTAAACCAATGTTGTTTTAAGTATAATCCCAACAATTATTGATCGATTAGCGCTGAGTGATGTGAGCTTTTAGATGCTAAATGGTTGATTTTGTGTGTCTTCATCGACTTCATTTGATGCATTCAGATGGAGGGGAACTTTTTGTATCTTTAGTGCTGCATTGACCTTGCATCTTGATATACTGATGATGTACGATGGAGAGAAGATGATTTGAAGGAAAATATGTTTTATCATCACTTTAACATGATTGAAAGGTTCAAATCTGTCTTAAATTTAGGTTTTGCTGTCATCTATTGTTGTCGATCAGGTGGTAAATGCACTTGCAGCTGTTAATCTAAGGAGAGAGTAACAATAGGTGACCACACCAACTAATCTAACTTAAAGCACTTTAAACACGATATGGGTGTGGTGCTACACGGAATGTAGCACCACAATGGGTAAGAAAATAATCATCATTCATCTCAACAGAAAGAGAATTTCCAATGTCGCAACCGTATGACTTGACGGGGGTGATATGCGTTCATGCCAAACTGCAATCTTCCATATATATTCGTATGCATGGGCATCTAAAGATACAAATTTAAACCGTTCATTGGAATTAGTGATCATGTGAGAGCTCTCAATCAATGTGGTATTCTGAAGAAAATAAAATGTGGAGCATATCGCATTTAAACTTGATAGGCGGGGCACATAATATTAAATTATAGGTGCCAATCCTTCTGGGCCTTAATAAAATCCAACACGAAAGGCACATCTGGCTAATTTATGAATTTTTCATACAGAAATATGTATAAGCCAACATTCACATTGAAACTTCTTCTTAGGCCACCCCCCACATAACTGAAAAGGTTAGGTGAGCAAAGGTCTATCGAACAGTGCTGGAAGAAAGCACATCGAATTATGGAGTACATTTTATGTGATTGTCTCAGATGATTTCAGCAAATTTCTTAAAGCCCTTGTAGATCAATCTTATCGCTTCATAGTCGCTTTGCTGTGGCAACAGTAAAACTTTTACAGAATGATAATAGTTGGAGGACCTTATTAGGTTACATAGTTGATAGAAATAAGGAATACAAGTGATCAAGAGTATTATCACATTGCTCTTGAAATATTTATTCAGGTATGATCACCATTTGCACAATAGCGTTAGGTAGGTTAGGTTGAGGTGGCTGTCAGCTAAGAAAGCCAACATACTTAGACCAGTAATAGATCCATTGTGATACCACATGGGTTTGGGAAGCGGCCTCTAGCCTACTCATTGAACCATTTGGAGCTTCTGATGAAGCGTAGAAACTTCCTAACGTCTATTTTATTCTGAAACGTTGAAACAGAGGTCTCCTACGTGGAGTTTCCTTTTTTGGGAGAGAGCTGGGCAGGTGCAAAAAAGGTGAAGAATAGTCTCCTCCTGTAGAATTCATTTGCGAAGACGCCAAGCCTTGTTGCATGCTTGCCTATTAGACAGTGTCCAGTAATGAAACCAATAACATTGCTGATATGCCTTCTATTGAGAGAAATCAAATTCTTAGAGCGTTTCAGATCCAGCTTGGGCCAAATCTGTTTTGTCCATAGACAGGTTGTACCACTTGTCCACCTAGAATTTGTCTTTTCAATAGCATCCAGCTTTAATTTAAGTTTGCATGTAGCGATAGGCATACCCAGTAAACTTTTGTCTGGAAGGATGGGTGTTGGTGTTCCATGCAAGTTCGTCAGCCTTACAATTTCCTGGAATATCCCTATGCCCCGGCACCCAAATTAGTGAATATTAAACTGCTCCGCCATCTCTATAAGAGACGATCGGCAGTTTAGAGCTGTTATAGAATTTGTTTTACAATGGCGTTACTCCATCTTAATGTATTTCGTGTTTTCTAAAATGTTTATGTGATTTGGTAAGTTCTTCTCCATAGCAGTAGTTTGCTTGAATTTATGGAGAAATTGAAACTAATGTAGCCGATTCCGGAAAGGATAATAAGCTGAGGCACGCATCTCATCATAGACCGGAGTATCGTCAATACGTTGTTTTGAGAATATTGACAGACAAATTGATGACATGATTCCTTCATGTTCTCACTGTCGAATATGTATAAACATATAAATATGAAATATGTTTCAAAGCAGCTTATTTAGGTGTTCTATGACCTTTGACTACTGTCACCGTCAGTGATAAAGGTCAGATTTTTGAAAGTCATCGTAGTCATGGTTTCTATTGATTTTTTTTAACTCTAAATGCAACCACAACAAGCCAGAAACCAAATTACTATTGTGGAAAGTCCAACTTTCAATCAGACACAGCTGGAACAAAAAATTAAATAAAATTCCTATCAAAAATGATCTAATCACCCTAAATAACAAAAGCCCACCGATCTACGCAATTCAAATAAAAATTGAAAATTGTCCAGAGTAGATAAATTATGGCATACGAGTACGAGTACTGCAGCGCAGACATTTCTTGTCGGCTAATAAATTACTTTAAATTAATTTTTTATCCTCTCTGCATAGGTCGCTGTGCTCGATGGATGGTGGATGTGGCTCTGAGCGGTGCATTGCTTTGCGAAGTTTAAATGATCAAAATGTATCTGTGATTAACAACAATGATGGGTATGTAAATAATCAACAGTGCAAGTGCATTTGGAAAACTAACAAAACATACTAGAATGTTACGCCCTGATACCTTATCTGTGATCATTTTGCAATTAACAGATGTAATAGCGTCAATAGACATTACTTACGAGTAATAACCATTGTGTGTGCTTTTTCCAAAACAAATAAATAAATAGTGTTGAGTTTAATTGAAATATATTTGTCTTTTGATGACATAAACCGGCAATAAACAGCTGAACATTATAAATCATGATGGAGTACAAGTTTAGCATGCGCCAAGGAACTGCAAATTAATTGCATAGTGCCTCCATAGTTGATGGGGTTTATAACGTTCTGTTTATTGTTGATTGTATATTTGTTAAAAATAACCATTTTGTCGGAGAATCAGAATTGTCTCTTTTTTTCTTTTTAAATGACTCATGAGACAATTAATGCGGAAAGATGAGTCATAGGCGCAAGCGAAAGTGCCTGGAATCATTCATGCTAGAGTGGAGAGCTGACGCGCCGGTTTTGCTTTGAAAAGAATGTATGAATCGGAAACGTCATTATGATTTGTCATGGTTTGTTATTGGTGTTTTGTGGTTTGTTACCGCTGATTTTTGACAGTTGTAGGTAATAATTTAAACCTGTTGAAGAAGCATACTATTGCCTAAAACTTACCGCAGCTTGTGACGTCGTTTGTACAGGTGAGGTCTCTGCAACTACTGAGGTTGTTACGAGTGTCGCTAATACTATGAATACACTTTGGCAGGAGATGTAGAATGTGGTTGGTTTCCTCCGACGGTTCGTTTTATACAAGTTCTCTACTTCGTACATTTTGTTGCTCCTTTTGTCTATTCTTCTTTTGCTTGATTACTTATTTTTAAGTACAATTGCACTTCGTTATGTTATGTAAACTATTGTACTAATTTCCTGTGCTGTGCTAAATTAGATCTGCAAATAAAGAAAGAAAAACAAAAAAACACATTATTAGCAACAAATACTATCTACTATCCACAAAATGCTATCTAAATATCAACTGTCATTCCCTCAACTCATTGCTCCTTAAAGGGCAAACATTTGCCTGTAGTTAGCACATTCATTTAAATAGATTCCACCTCCTTTGATATTTAGTGTCCTGATTTCGAAAATAGAAACCGGAGAAGCAACAAACTGCATTGCTCTCCTTGGGTTGTGGTCATGTGGAGGAACATCTTTCCATGTACCCCCAGGTAGAAGGCGATGTTTGAAAATGCCAACAGGTTGTGGTATTTCACCTCTCACTCTTCAGGTGCTGAGGTTTATATTGTGTGTGCGAGGGTATAAGGAAGGGCGCCGTAGTGCTAGATGCATTTTCCGGAACCACCTTGGAATTATAACCTCATTTTGTGTGTTTGTTGTATTTTAAAATTAGATTGTGGTTGGATAAATCGGTATATCATGTGAAAATAGGAAAATTTATTACAAGCGGTGTAATAAATTTATTATGTCTTTGTCACAACTTGGGGAATCTTGTGGAACGACCTTTAAATTCTTGAAATAGTTTTCTCTCTTTTTAGAAAATCCAATGTGGTTCCCTGAATTTGTCTGGTTTATTTGTGGACGGAGAATATGCCCTTTTAGAAAAGGTGGTGACATATTTTTTCAATTGTTTGTGTCAGAATTGCGACATAAAATCTTGAAGTGGTTGCATAATAGGTCAACGAAAATTGTGGCAAGGTAAGCAGAGAAGAATTTTTTAGAAGTTCTGGGCAGGCGAATATGTAATAAGTTGTGAGCTAATGTATGAAGTAAAATGTTTCGTCGAGGGTTTGATCAAATTAACACCAGTTGTGAACATAAGTCGTCGAAGACCTATACATACATGTGTATTCGTTCATGTGTCACCAATAGCTAAGGCATAATATAAATCTGAAGAGTTCCTTTAAAGGCACCATTGCGTTTGATATAGAGAACCGATAGTTGTCATTCTTAGAAAATATTTATATCTCTAATGCATATCTTAAAATATGAAGTTAGTGCAGGCATTACTGTTGAGAATATCAAGAAATCACTAACTATTACCCGGATTCAATGCAGGTGCAAAAAGAAATTTTATGAATACGTCTTCGTTAAAAAAAAAGTTATGCAGCGCCTATAACAGGGCCTTAAAGTCTTTCATACAGGGTGACATACGAAGGGACCTACAGTTTTATGCCGTTTCCGAAGGGCAAATTTTTCGACTGATAGAAACTTCACATGACAAGTTTACATGGGAAGTAGGACGGTGAAAAACTTATTGGTGTTTTCTGGGATAGCGAAGGTAGCTGGTCTGAATTTATTGGAAATAGAAGCAGGCCCGGATTCAATGCAGATGCAAAAAGAAATTTTATGAACACTTTTTCGATAAAAAAAAGGTCTACAGCGCCTATAACAGGGCCTTAAAGTCTTTCATACAGGGTGACATATGAAGAGACCTACACTTTCATGTCGTTTCCGAAGGGAAAATTTTTCGACTGATAGAAACTTCACATGACAAGTTTACTCTCATATGGGAAGTAGGACGGTGAAAAAACTTATTGGTGTTTTCAGGAATAGCGAAGGTAGCTGGTCTGAATTTATTGGAAATAGAAGCAGGTACTGACTAATAAATATGAAGGATTGGAGCAGCCTTCAAGCATGTAGACAGCTTTTGATTGTTAGACCTAATATTGAGATGTGGCAAATTTATGTACGTAAAGTACCATTATTTAAGTTTAATCAAAAAACTTATTACAAACGTCTATCTTACCTCAGATATGCATCCTTATCGGAATCTTTAAAACCGATTTTGAGAAGGTTGCAGTGTTTTTTTTAAATTGTGGTAAAGGACCGCTAATTTTGGGATTATAATGAAAATTTCTATTTTACCTCGGAGTATAGACTTACAGACTATAGATGTAAAGTTTTAAATAAATCCACCGGTTTGTTTAAGATGCGATTTAAGTTACCGGTGGAAAAGTTTACAGACAGGTAGTTAGGCAGTTTGTCTGTCGTAGTAGTAGCAAATGATAGCTAAATAGTAACCACAAAGCATTTCTTAGGATTTTCTGAAGGGCATTTAAATATACCTATTGGACAAATTAATACTTAAAATTGTGAAGATGTTCATACAGTAGAAGTTAAATGAAGCCCTTTCATATAATTAACGTAATTACTCTTAATGATAGAGATAGATAGCTACAGAAAAATCTTTAGCATTACATTTTCATGACTATCTACAGCGAGCAATTACTTGTAAGTTTTAATATGGTATCATCATCATCAAGCCTATGCTGACAAACATCCATTACTGTAACTTTATAGTGTACTTCTTCTATATGCTAAATTTAAAAGTAGGAGTAACAATATAGATCACCCCACAGTTCCATTAAGTAGGTGAATTTTCATTTGTTTTTATAGCAACAACGTGCTCCCTAACAAAATTATTGATAAAACAAAACAAAAATCCACAGAGAACAAGAACAGAAAATTTACCCAATCAATATTTACCTATATATAAACAGGCCAAAAGCTGGTAACCTTGTCGTAGGTTTGTAATGTTGACACTGCTACCACTTAAAGATTACCATCTCAACTAGATTATTATACATAATTCTGAACTTAATAAGAGGCAAGTGGCCAAATCGATTAGTCACTCAACCTAAAGGTGCACCGAAAGACCTTCAAATGAAAATTTTCGTAACGCATGGTTCATACTCGTAAATTCAAAGCACTGATAAGAATCGGATGTCCATAGTTGCTTGGCTTATTTTTTATGTGAAATATCAACGATAGGGGGGGAATTTTTAGCTAAGAATTTTTTGTCACAGGAATGGGTAGGCGTATATTTAAAAAAAAATACTATAAAGATAACACCAATGCAATACAACTTAAAAATATTCAGATAAAACGCAATTGTGATAAGATTTTGAATACTCGTAGGCCTGTTATTAAGTATTGTTATGAACAACTACAGGTTACTCAGGAGGTATTAGTTATGAGTAATATTATTTTTTTCATTAGGGTGTTCCACAAAAAGCCCATTTTGCAATTATTTTTTTTCCATTATCAAACTTTCATTCATATCTCTGGGGGAGATAACAAAAGATATGTTTACTTGAATAATGTTTTTTTTAATTTATTTGGGCAAGTCGAATACAAATAAAGTCCACATCAGGCAGATAATGTGTAACAACACAGTTATGAGTAATTATGTCAAATTCATTTTTATCCTGAACTTGACTTTTTTTTTAAAGGGTACCTATAGCAGCCCATGACTTAAGTAATGTGGAATTTCAAAAGCTATTGTCTACATATAATTAAAGTGTGGTGTAAGACTCTACCTTTATCGATAACAACTGACCCTGGTGATTTGTGTTCGTATCTAATCAATAAGATAAGTATACATATTTACAATACATTATATTAGTAAGAGGGATTTTTAGGTACATGACTTGACAGTAAATATTTGTTTAACTAGCAAGCACTTGTGGAAATTGTGCAAAAAAAACTATCTGTCTTTACTTCAAAACCTGCTGAATTGTTTTTATTCGAATTTGCCTACATTTTGTAAAAATGTTTGGCAGGTAAGTATTGTAGTTGCTAAATCACCATAAGACAGACAAAGGATTGCAAGAGTATCTGTGCGATAAAGTATGTTTTAATATATTTAGTAAGTTCACTGATGCCCACATCTATTACGTCATTAAGGGCATTAAAAAGGAAGGCTACAAGGCCATTTCCTAAGTATCATTATGCACATATGGCAACTACTACTGTCCTGAAGTTTTGTGCCATTAGCACATTTACAGTGAATCCTATTGATTGTATTCGGCTAAAGTAGCAACTTACAGGTAGTGACACCGAGTTTCACTCAATGATGTGCAAAGTCTGGGGAATTCCTAAGCCAGCAAAGGCGAATACTATACCACTATCAATCTTCTGAGAAATGTTGTTAGTTCTTGGACTTCAGGTCTCTCAATGCGGGCTAGAATCAGCGAAAAAAGGTAGTTAAATGGGAAATTTGCGGGATAGATTTTGAATTTGAATAAAGTTCTCCTCGTAATCGATTGAATCTATAAAATGTAAAAATTTTACTCCAAAGCGAACACAGACGAAAAGTTTGCGATTTTATTTGATAGATTGGGCTAAAAATTCGAGACGTGTGTGGTGAACTAATCCCTGAAACTGCAACACTGAGTGAACTTGACAGCTCTCTCCTCTGCGCAAGTGTTTTCAAAAATATCTGCAAAGATTATGGTTTGTTAACTAAATGTAGATCAGAAGATACCACAATATTTGCTTATCATCTAGCTTAGGCTGTCTGCAATATTGACGAAACTATTTTGGGAGTGTATGTATATTACGATAAAAACTGAGTTGATCAGATCAGTCATTCGTTATTTACCCAGTGACTGATTTCAGAAGATTGACTCATGAATGAAAGCTGTGTCAACATTCATTTACTTCAATTCATAGTGCTTATCAAAGAAGGTGCAGTATGGAATAAAGTCCTGGCTGCTGACGGTGATTGATAGGAGAGCTAAGACATCTATCAGTTTGTACTGCATTTAACGGTACATCAAAGCAAAGTACTGAATATTATAAAAAAGCCTTTTATCGGAAGAAAACTGTTATATGGTTGTGGGATGGCAAAAAATTAAATTAAGTATATCTTGAAACAATAGTCAAGCACAATCAGTTAACTAGATCACCAGTTGGTCCCAACTTAAAGTTGGTTTGCATTGCACCAGAACTAGTTAACTTAAATTATAATTTTGACAAGCTAGTTCGATTGTTTGATGATGTAACTATTGGTCCATGTTGTAGATGATAGTAGAGTTGCGTATGATTTGTGAATAGAGAGCAAAAGTATTCCAGATAAGTTTTCCAGGACCTGCAAGGAAGTATAATACGAAGCGGAAATGCTGTAAAGAACTTTCAAATGCTAGGAGTTTAATGTCTCCAAGAAGACATACATTCAGATAAGCTATGCGCTATATTTGGCATTTAAAAGCAATTTCTTATAGCAGCTGGTATTATTTCGCCCATCACGATTGTTGAGCTAACAAAAGCCACATCGACACATAAAGTAGAGACGATCATTTATTATAGAAGAGTCGATAAAAATCCAATGACCTTAATAACAAAGATAGAACTCGTTACAATAATCAATTTGTTGTAAAAAATTGTTGAAATACCTTTACTCGAGGTCTACCACAAGCTGATTAAATCAAATAATTTAGCTCTTATCCAAACTATGTATCTACATACCTATTATGTGAAGCTTGGTAGGTTACTGTAGTATAAATGAGCAAATCGACATGGAGATGATGGTTGATTAATAATAAAATAAAGAATCCTGTAACGTACATATATAATACAATAATAAAAATTAACATTCGTAGAAGAATGGTCACAGATACTTAAGGAAAGTGATTTCATTATGTCGTACTTTAAACCAATGAAGAAATGTACTAAAAAAAAAAATAAAATCCACAATATACAGGGTGCTTCTTAAACAAAGGATGCTACTTTGATAAAAAATATGTTACAATTATGGGCCTGATTCTTACCAGTTCTAACTTTTTGTTTTTACTTTTTTCTTAAATTTGCTCCCGAATTTTTACTAATTTTAACAATTCTACTTTTAATCAAACACCAAATATAAACTGTATACTGCCTTATTAGGCAGAAATAAAATCGATTTATTTGTATTTTTTGCCCTTTATTAACATTTTTCGAGAGAAATTGATTAAATTTTTTATTTCATTGTGTAGTAAGGTAGTTGAAAGATAAAACCGTTATAACTTCATAACATTACTTCATTGAAAGCAGCGGCCTCATTTTAGGAGCACCCTCAATAGTTTGCGAAGAAACCAACTGAATCTAACTTCAGCGACATCAAGAAAATTAATAGAAGAGGTGTCATGCTAACGATCAAGATTAGACGTCAAATGTACATGTACATATGTATATATGAGGAACGAAACACGAGTAATCTACAGATTTTTCAATCTACAAATTCATACATTCTTCCTAATGAACTCACTCTACAGAAGATATGTACACGATACAGTTTAGTAATGTCACTTGACTGAAATGGAGTTTTCATGGAAAGTATACACTAATTGTAGTATCAAGTCAGATTAAACTGATTGACTAAATGTGCTTACAACTTTTAATGATCACACTGATAGATAGACCAATCTAATAATTAATATTTTCCTGAATTTAGAAATCCGATTACAACTACGTACACTACGAGTATGTTATAATGAGTAAGCTTAAATGATCTCATCAAAAAAAAAAAAGAATGCCTAGAGATTATGAATCGAAATTACCGCAATTGTTTCGAATACTCGTACACAAATTGCATACTCAAATGATGTTTAAAAAAATTCTCCGAAATCCGATCACATGAGTCAAATCTGTAAAAGATTCAACGAACAAAGGCACCATAAAATGGTTTATTGTTCTATGAAAGTTACAAAATTATTGCACCGACCACTAGATAGATAAATGGCTAGTCATTGAACTAAGTAGCAATTGCAATCGCTTAAAAGGGACAATGGCTATTGTAAAAAATATCGTAAAACAATCTTACTTCACAAAGGAAAGCCGCCAAACTAGTAAACACACATACACAGGACTTAAATTTGTAGAAAAAAAAAAAAGAAGCTCAAATATAGCGAATTTCTATCTAAAAACTGATGAAGCTATTTACAATTTTTTTTTAAAAGTCGATGCTGCTTTGTAGGCTGCTGGAATCTCCTTCTCCCTGTGGTCTGTTTATAAACATTTCATTTACACAATGTTCATAGTATCATAGCATCTTTTGTGCGACGATCATCACAAACAAGGCATCTGGCATCTGCAGCGCACAGCTTCAAGTAGAATTAGTATTAAGTGGTGCCTGGCAAGATCATCGAACTTTCTTATGGAACAAGACACAAAAACAACCGATTTGATTATACGATGCACTGCACACTAGTTTTATCAAAAAACAAAAAAAAAAATATATCGTCCACTTGAAAATGTATCTCAATGTCTATTTGCAATCATTAGACTCCCTGGAGCGTAATTTCTTGATTAATTTACACACTCCACAAATTTGATTGTGATATAATTCAATTTAAATTTAAATTTAATTTATAAGGAAACACTATGATACTTGTACTTATGGCTCTACTAATGAATTTCGCGATATCAGCTTTTGTGTTCGAAACCCGTGCGAAGGAGAACCGAGATACTCTAAACTCAACTGATCGGTCGGCGACTAAATTAGCAACTGATCGATCAAAGCTCACCGCGGAACGCATAAAAGCTTCGGAATACTGAATATGTCGCCGCGTATATCTTTTTTTTTGTTTTCAAGTAGAGATAGATAAACTGATCGAGCAAAGTTAAGTGTATCTCATCCAAACGGGCTAGTGTGTTGCAGATTTTTCATTATTTTGTTTATGTCGGATTTTTTTGTCATTATACATATGCCTCCAGCGTTTCTCTCTTCGTCTTTACTTACTCTCAGTGCGGTGCGGAACAGTGTAAGTCGCTTTTACCGGGGCCGTCTGGGGAGGCCGCTCTCTTTATGTGTTGAACTATTGGTTGGAACTGAGGATGAATAATCGTTGAGTTTCTTGGAATTGTGAAGTTGTCACAAGAAAGAGGTTTTTTTTTTCTTCGTTTTGTATTTCTCCGTTCTTTGTGATATCGATGACTCGCTGGATGGAGGTGGAGGAGGCTTTGAAATGATATTTTGTATTTATTTATTTTTATTGCTTCCTTTTACTCAGGTGGAATGAGAAGTTGGTCAGGTTGGGATGGAATTTTGCCATCCTAAGGTTTGGCTTTTGTGAATTTTGTAGGATTTCTTTTATATCGGAAGTAGTTTTCTTAGGTGAACAGTGGTGAAATTTTTGTGAAGCTGCGTGGATGAAATTTTTAAGGCCTCTTATATAGTAACTTAAATGTTTTTAAACCCAGTGGGCGGAGAAGGATACATCTTTTTTATTCATGATACTATGTACCATCTGTATCTGTCATGAGCAGACAAAATTTTTTGATTAAAACTTCAAAATAATAATATACAACAATCGTCGGACCAATGCTGAAATTGGCTCTGGCGGTAAGTTGCCAGCACAATCAATTTCAAGGCCATGACAAAGGTACAAAAGCTACCATAATGTTCTGACTTTAGATCACTATGTCTGCAGCCAAGAACGCATTAAGAAATAGTAAATCGAAGGCTGGAAACTAAGCTTGTCAAGGCACTCTCTACAACTAAATTGAAAGGAAAACTCAATTACGGTCATATGTACATTGAGACAGATATTACCAGGATAAGGCCTATTTATGATATAGAAATAATGTCAAAGTCTGTTAAGCGCTGCCGCGAAGAGCTCAAAGTCCTTGAGTTGCAGAATTTCATTAGAAAGGCCTTCCGGACAAAGGAGCTTCTGCTGTAAATTAGTATGGATTCCACAACAGGTAGTTAAAGTTCTGTTTTCCCAGATGGAAAGCAAATTGCAAATCTAAATCGTTGACCAACTGTGAAATATGTATGATAATCCAGAACCAGCCAACTGCTTCAGAAAGGTATAACCCCTTTGGTGTCTCACTGAATCTTAAGAAGCGAAACCTTAAGAATATCTGATAGTTAGTTGTCAAAAGACAAGTTCTGTACATATGTGAGAAGGAAAAACTCTATCTTTTCCAAAGCTCAATTAATGGATCCTACATATAGTAGAAAACTACAAGTGCCGTATTACAAATGAATTTCTAAAATGGTAGAAATATTTGTGGGAAAAGACTACCAATCTCACACAAAATATTTCCAAAATTGTAGAAATTCACTTGTACTACAGACACATGCAGCAAACAGCCCATATATCAGAGCCTATAGCTTAACTTCTCACAGTCATTCGTAATTTACGATACACGAATAGGATTGATCTACAGTTTTGTGCCGAATCCGAAGGGTGTAAATTGAGAAGCTCCATATGAAAATTTTACTCTGAATACTACTACGAGTATAGGCATCTGGGGGCGTTGACCCAGCTTTAAAAGTCTGATTATTCTGGAAGATGATTACAAGAAAATGGCTCTGTTGATTACCTGACAACACAACTACCTATTTCCGGGTCAAACCGATATTAGAATTGAATTTGATGAAGTGGGCTCAACTACAAGAGCTTCTAAAAAATAGCAATATAGCTTCGCCATGCCCAGTTTCACATAGAATTGTTGGCGTGATCTGCAAAGTTGTGCTGAAAACGTCTTCAGTAAGGAAATTCTCATATATTGCGTATGCAACTAAACACACAAAATATTCAACAAATTCATTGAGTTTACGTTGCTCTGTGGCTAAACATTACAACTTAATAGCTGACTTCCATGTTAAATGAGTCACGACATCTATTTGCAATTAAATTAGTGAGAATATCACCACCAATTCCACGAAAGATGATTGCAGGTATTTATGAACTTCATACTTTTTCAGATAGAACATAATAAAAGCGGGACTTGAAACTTACAACTATTCATTGCTTTTCAAGTTTAATATACTAAATACTCAAAAGTTGAATTGCGTTAATGCATTTGTATTTCTTACTACAAGTATAAAAACTGCTTCGAAAGTCATTCTGTCTGAACATTACATGAGTCGACCCCACTTAAGCCGCATACAATGTCTGTTTTCAACTTCTTATGACGGGCGCCTATACATTACTCACTTTTCCCAACATCAAATATTTTATAGGTTTTTTGTAAAAAAAAATAATAAAAATTAGTTACTTAATACTTTAAGTGTTAAGTTGAACCGAATACTTTCATTGTAACTCAGAACTTCCGGTGGTTAGAAGACACTCACCCACAATCTGGTCAACGTATTTTAATGACAACTATCGGGTTATATACGAGAATTAGCACAATTGAGATGAATCAGAGAAACATTCCTAGAAACCAGTACTAATCCGATATGGAAAAAGCTAATGATCTATAAACTAATTTATCCACGCGGATTTTCTGCAGGTTAAGATCTACATACGAGTATACATGAGTGTGCACACTTTTCTTGTAGTCTTACCCATGACTTTCATTCACGAATGAATGATGAATGAATATATTAAATATTGACGCTGTAGGGAGTTTTATTTTTTAAATGTGTAAAAGAATTATGAGGAAAAAAAAAACTGGTTTTACGTTTGAAATTGAGCACGAGCATGGTGATAGTGCTGCGATTAAAAGCTTTTGGCGTAGTAATCTTTTCTATTTTTTTTTTTTTTTTTGTCGGCATGAGGTTTCATAGTAATCAAACAAAATTCCTTGAAAAATTTGGTGATACATTCCATTTTGTTGTTAAAAACCAGTTAGGGCCGGTGAAACAAGTTGTAACTATATTAGTATTCAAAACAAATAGTGCTAATTTTTTTTTTTTTTTTTTTTGGATTTACTAACGTAGTTTTTAACAACAGTTTTCTTGAGGGTGTTTGATATAACTAAATATTCGTACGAATCACATTTCGATGACATGTATTGAATAAATGTGTATAGTTGGCATTTCTTCGTATAAATTTGTGGTTCTCGATACGTGATGTAAAAAAAAAAGATTCTATTTTAGTTGGTCATTTTTACCAGGCAACCGACGATATTGAGAGTTCAGTCTAAAGTGTAATCGTATCAATCTGTAACTATGGCAAGAGTTTAGAAAGTTTGAAGACAACTTGTTACAGACGATTGATTCCTGTAAATAGTTTTTCCTGGTGATGTAAGACAGGTGTTTTTAGTAAGTGATAACTTTTACAAATATCCCTAGAAAATATTTCATACGTATCATAGGTTTTTCTTTAACATTACAAATAAGTCTTGAAATAGAAATGGTGTTGTAAATAATGTAAACAAGTGGTGTTCTTTGAGATTACATTGCATATTTTCTTTAAGGCTTCTCTAGGGGTAAACAAAAATAGAGTGTTACTGTATGATAAGAAACATAATTTTTTTTTTTTTATGTAGGGGAGCATTTCGGTCACATATTCGTGTTTACCGCAAATTTTGTGAAAGATTTCGATATATACAATATTTTCAAAGCATTACTTCCGCACCAATTTTATTGCGCGCTAAAAAAACAAGCAAATATTACCACCACTTTGTACAAACAATTAAAATGAGTTTAAAACTACAAAACTACATCGAACAATGATATTTTGTACAAAGCGCGACGATTCTTTGTTATTGAAACTGAGAGGAGGTTTACTTGTAGATATGGAAGCAACAATAAAAATGCATTCTAAAAGAAAGTAAACGTTTTTTTTTTCTGAAATGTCTTTCCCATGAACTATGGCAATGGATAATCCAAAACTTCAACGGTCAAATCTTACAACGTAATACTATGGTCGCAAAATCAGGGTTCTCGTACTCTAGTGTAGTAGGATCATTATCAAGTCCAATGTTAAGACAGTGGCTAATGAAATCCTTTACTAAAGTCTTTACAAAACATTGCATTTTCTTATAGGATAATTGGGTCAAAAATTCAGTTAAAATTGATGCTTCAAAACTATAAGAATGGGAGAATCACAAACCATTTTTTTAGAGCAGAATCATTAGTCAGACACATTTTATGGTACTTAGGAGAACAAATCTAAAAAGTAATCCTTAAAGATGATGTAAACAATATCCTTCCATTCTAATCCCCTAACATAAATTTTGGATGTATCAATGCCAGTTACAATACCAGAGATTTAAATATTTCGGCAGAATTCATATACACGTAGCAAATAGATTGACTAACTTTTAGGTCTGAATGGAAAGGTTGATACCATCCGGAGAATTCTTTCGTCACCATCTGAGGCAAAAAAGAGTGTGGAAGTAGAAACATCGTCGTTTGACTTGCAATACCCAGCAAATAAAAAAACACAAATTTAAAGGAGGTCGAAGAAAATTGATCTTTCAAGCATCCAATGGATATTCTAGGAAAGAAAATATTACAACTAGTTCTCTGTAAATTGGTTTTTACTGAAATGTCCATTGAGTGCTTTATTTTTTTTTTACCTCCTTAAAATGTGTGATATCTTGGTTGTTGGATTTTGCAGGCACATCGACGATATGCTTTTCATCTTCACTGACAACCCCAACTGTTTAAAACGCAATCTCTAGTGCTCAACGTACCCAGCTTTGGTGGTGAAATGTGAAACACAATTCAAACCTTACATCAATGAGTAAAATGATCAAGTGTAAACTTTACTAAAGTAAAATGGAAACGAGTATTTGCACAAGGTCGGCGGATATAAAGTTTTTAACGAATTTGTCCAACCGTTTAGAATGTCATTTATCGAAACACTTTCAATATGCTAATTGGAATTGATTATGTAGTTCCAGTTATTATCATTGCGAATTCTAACTACGTAACTAAATTTTTCTATTCTAAATTTTAAAATTACATACTTTTTTTCGCTAAACTTTTAACGAATCTTGCTAACTAAATTATATGTACATACTCGTATGTACTGCAAATGGTTTCCGTATTAAATGAAAAATTCACAAATCCTTGGATTTGATAAATGATAAAGTAACGCACAAAGAAAATTTTCATTGATTTTACCTCCTTAAAATGTGTGTTTCCTTGTTTGTCGGATTTTCCAGGCGCATCGACGATAAGTTTCTTCTGCACTGCTGCTACTGACACTGACAACCCCAAGTGTTTAAAACGCAATCTCTAGGGCTCAACGTACCCAGTTTTGGTATTGAAAAGTGAGACTCAATTCAAATCTTACATCAATGAGTAAAACTATCACGAGTAAGGTTTACTTATATACGAGTAAAGTGGAAACGAGTATTTCCGCAAGGACTACTGATGTGAAATTCTCTTCGAATTTGTCCAACCGTTTAGGCTAAAGTCCGAGATACATACAAATAGACAGACGGAATTGAAAAAGAAAACACTTCTAAAATTGACTATGTCTTCCAGTTTTGTTAGCTAAGCAAATTAAGAACTAAATCCCATGGACATGAGGGAGCCTTTCTCTCAAAATAAAACTCGTAAATGTTCAAATTACCTTATTTATACCGAAAACACCACAAAATGTGTTTCATAAAAAAGTATGACGACAATTTTTGAGCTGATAAAGGCCCATAAATTAAAAACTGCCACTGATACCGATACATACAATTAAAGCTTTGATAGATAAAATATGATCTAAATACCTTTATCTTTGCGCGTACCAAACTTACTATCTGCAGTTATTTTAAACACAATTTAATGCCATAAATTAATAAGCACAGATACAATAGTGTTTTCGTAAAAAATTATTCAATCAAATTTACATCAAACAACAACGTCATGGACAGCGTCATAGCTGCAAACAACTAATTACTTGAGGATTATAAAAACTTCACGTACCTACTTTGCTCCATCAGCGTGAAACAATAATAACAATGAAACCATATTTTCACGTCGCCGTCTTCGAAAACTATGCTTAACTTGTCTAGCATACTAAACCAAGTGACACTGAGAATTCAATTTAAAAGTGACAAGTGTTCTAGCTTAGATTAGCGGAAAAAAAACACACAATCCTTTCGAATCATGTACAACTTACCTGCATCTGTAAGGTCCGCTTTGAAAACAGCTATACGTGCCGTACCGTTTTTGCTTTTTTGCAATTTTCGGTTTTGACCTTAGCAATAGGTTTCTACCGGTGTCTCTTTGTTTGATGATGTTTTATTTTCTTTTTTTTTTTTTCTTTTTGTAAACCGAATTTAAGCACGAATCTCTCGATTTGAAGGCACTACACAAATTGTATATCTTTAACACAAAAATAAAAGGGTTCAACGGCTCAATTGGGAACACAACCGAATGATAGACGTACGACAAGAATAAGAGAACAAACGCTTATCAGTTTTTCTGCCGTGGTGTAAAGATAGATACGCGATTCTGATATGGTGTACTAACGCAAAAGATACTTTTCTCTTATCACACTTTATAGCTTTTTCCACTGATTAGAAATTTTTTATTTAAAAAAAAAAAAGTCAACTGTTTGTATTGTTCGGATTGCAAAATATCTTCGTAAATGGCAGTGAGTTTAAGGCAGAGTGTACTTGTATATGAAAGTAGGACACTTTCCACAGCCAATTATCCTTGCTACAATCGATTTTTGGTGTTTGTTGTTTCCTCTGAAGAAGTCACTTGGAATTATTTTTGAATCCTTCTTTTGGATGGAAGTTAAAATTATAAAGAAAATTATAAAAATCCAAAAATAATAAACATACAACCGCTGGTGTTCGCGGTTCGATTAAGACTCTCTCCCGAGTGTAGTCAGTGTCTACTATTCTCGTCGAAGTCACGCGAATAACAAAACTTATGTGGCTGCCAAGAGGGTGCTTTATTTAGCTTCTTTAGGACTAACGAAACGATACTACTACGACGATGATGACGACCGTCGACAGCAAGTGTATTCTAACACGAAATGTGTTCTCGTGGTTGTCGTTGTAGTTAGTTTGGTACGAGTATTTTATATTCTGTTCTGGTCTGCGCGTCTGTGTTCTTCGGATTGCACCGCGCGCAATATTCTTTGCAATAAAAAGTGATTCACTGGAGCTTCAATCGAAAAGATGTCTTTGCTGGCTGGTACTGGCACTGGTACTCGTACTGTTTATCTTCAATCTGCATGTGGTGTTCGGAGCAAGTGCATAGTCATGGGGATGATAACAACGAATTCCGAAATTTTGTTTACACGAATTTTTGTTGATGTTCCTCTTCTACAATATTATGCACGCCGTGGTTTGGTACTCGTAGCTTTCGCAATATTCTTTGGAGTCTAGTTCTAATCCACTCAAAAGAGCTTTTACTCTTTGCTCTTTAGTGTGTAAGACTAAGTAGCTCTAGTATGTCTACACTTGTGTGCTGAGGAGTTTTTTCCTGTATTAAATCGCGCGCTGATCGCGATTTGGTAGACTGAACGTGGCGGAGTGAGATTCAAATACTTTTATACTTAAGAATGTTTATCTGATTGAAGGTGAGATGCTGGTTGCTTAGCAATAGATGAGGCAATTTCATTGTGCCAGGACATGAAACGTGGATACGGGTTATTGTTTTTATGCAGCACATAATGAATACTAATCGTGGTTTGATTGAACATGATAAATTTATGGCTATTGTTAAACATGCCCCCACTGTAAAGATATCTCATCGAAAACTAATAATCCGGAATCTATGCGCTTAAGAATCGGAAAATTATTTATAATGTTTTTGTATCTCGAAAAGGACATTGCAAATACAGTTGGAGATCTCATTGCCAAGTTGATTGGAAAACTTCCAAATAATCCGCAACTACGGAAACTCTATTCTGATGTTATTCAACTGTCACTACGAGTATGTACATATGTACATATTTGTGTGGGTGGTAGTGTATTTTAGTTTACCCCTACAGGACTTTAATTAATTTCCTTATAATTAGATTTAAGGAAAGCAAACGTTGGTAGGTATTGTAGACGAGTGGTTCAAAATATTGTGTGCCAGTATCGCAGAGAAAGCGGGGTAGTTTTCAAAAAAAAAATGCATATTTTAGCTTCAGTTCTAGAAAAAAATGTAGTGGTGCAATGATGAGGGAATACTGTAACTTGTAATAGAACTCTGTAAAGTTTGAGACAATAGTACCCATTCATATTGTTAGCTTAGCATTCATATTTCGTTCGGGTCAATAGGAGAGCTGCAAAGTCAAATTTGAATACTGAAGAGGGACGAAAAATTCGAAGAAGAAAATTAGGTACTGATATCTATGTGCATGGTATAGTACAATTTGTAGAGGCGACGCAGGGGCACTAGAGGCACTGTTTATCACAACTCTAGATGAGATGAACAAAATAACCAAATATTAGAAAGGTTCTATGAGTATTTGAAGAAAATATGGTTTGTATTTGCTATCCATAAACATCCATTTAAACGAAATGCTTTTCTATCTATGAAAAGATGTAAAGAAATTAAAGTTAGGAGAACGATCACAACGTTTGGCATTCGTTCATTTACTATTTACAGTAGAGACTTAAAATATTGTGAACATTCCACGACATTGTATAACAAAAATATTCTGCAAAAGCTAACATTGGGTCCAGAAAGATACCAACCCTAGAATCCTATCAGTCAATCTGTCTCTATGTCTATTCCAATTATAGCTTTAACAACTTTTAGATTTACCTCACTGTTATGACTGTTTGAACTCATTAGGATTAGGACATACTGTATTGTTCTTTAGCTTTGGGGAGAGGAGAATCCACACAGGAGGATTGGAAAGCATTGACGAGTTCCATAATATCTTTAGGTGCGGGTTAATCGTTATTTTTGTTCGTTGGTCAGTCATAGTTTTGTTTATACAATTTTTATTTTTTTAAAACTTCAAACCTTTTTTCTTGTATAACCCAACCAATGATTTTAATGCAATGATGATTGGAATCAGGCTATCTCTTGGTCAGGTTTGGCCACTTCTCTTTGTCGTTTCATCACTTGTCTTTTATTTTTTTTAGATATACTTAAGTACATATATACATACAACTACATATATACATATATATATATATATATGTATATAAGTGAAACACTGTATGTATGTCACCTATGAACTGCTAAACCCTTCAACCGGTCATCATGAAATTTTAACCTCATATTGGCGTTGTTTTGGAACAAAAAAAAAAAAAAAAAACACTTTCAACAAAGGCGTAGTGAAGCACGCCGGTATTCGCTAGAATATTTTTTAGATTTTCAAAGACCACATTTTTTCAATGAACTTTTAACCATCCCATCCGAAGATTTTAATGTAAGCACCTGGCGCAATCGCTTGGTCATCGTTAGTCAAACTTTTTTTTTTTTTTTATAAAATTGAAAATGTGCACCATGTTCAGTGTAGCAACTTTTTAGCACTCTATTCTACTCGCTTGCAAAAATTAAGTGCACGACTGGGTCGCACGTACTTGCACCCATATATTGTTTATTTGCAAATCTATCAGATCTAAATTTTAAACAGTCATTAAAAATATTTTTTTTTAATCCGTTGAAATTAAAAAAAAAAAAAAAATTATTTTGAAAATTTTCCAAAACTTAGTAAGCCGTAATCTTGTATAGGTACTCGTATATGCCAAATATTGTTCAAATATTTATTTCGAGCAAAATCGATTGAATCTTAGCAAAAACGGACGCCATCTGTTGGCAACTGCCTGCCGTAATCCAAATATTAAATTTGAACAAAATCGTTAGACCTGCCTTCGAGAAAATCGATTTTTTACAAAATCCGTTAATTTTAAAGTTAGAATCAAAATTCTAATTTGGTCTCGAATGATGAACCCACAGACCCCAGGTCCAGCCGCTTAGACTGCAGTCGAGCACAGATACATACAGACAGACAGACAGAGAGAATTGTTGAACCTATTATGCTTTTTTTAAATTCTTTATTATACATACGAGTAGTAATGCCAAAATCACGAAACCAATACTTGCCCTTATATCCGTAGGTGCAAGTAAAAGCAAATCCTTGGATGGGGAGGTGTCTGATGTGCGTTATGTATGTAAGGTCGACCCCATAAATCTCTTCCGCAACTTTGATTTTGCTTAACGCTGGCTTAGTTAATTTTCCAGGTTGTCAAATCGCAGTTTTGCGCCAGATAGAGTCTGGAAGCGTAGTTGTTAGTATTTATGTGCACAGACATCAGTTGCAGCCCTGTTCCTTATTATGATCTGTTGATTGCCATTCCATCCCATTGCACCTTCATGTAATTAAGTTTGCGATAGGCCTCTTACCGAAAATTATTTAATGATGTGCGTTTAGCTAAGAAAACTGAGCTCTGGTTAGGTAGGGAGACAGATGGCAACACTCTCATGGAACTTTGGTGGGGGGAGGTTACGGGTAAGCCACTGGGAATTCCTATTAATCAACAACCTCTACTCATAACAGAAAGTTCATCGATCAGCCTAAAGGTATTTCTTCAAACACTTGTTAGTACGTTGCTCCAGCCTCAGTGTACAAATTGTAAATCATTTTAAGACGATTGAGGGATAAGCACAATTTTGATTTTTATTTATTTTATAATTTGCGCGCCAAAGGGGATATGAATACCCTTATACTATTTTAGGACACGAGCGTTTTGGGGAAACGGGGAAGATACAGAGAGAAAGGAAGATTGGGGTAATGGTTTGAAACTCAGGTGGTATCAAGTTTCAGTAAATTCCTAGGGTGGCGTTCAGCTAACTGGTTAGCATTTTTGTTTTGCTCTTATTATCATTGCTTATAATTCGCAATATTTTTGATCGTTCTCCTTATGTAATCATCATGATCAAGTTGCATTTCCAGCCATATGATTACCATACTGCTGGTGTTATGTTATGTTATGTAAATAGATGATTCTTGGCATCAGGATGTGAGCCGTGAACCTGCAACGTGACAAGCGATGTTACCACTACACCATGGCCACCCTTTTATGCTTTTAAGGTAAGAGGGTTCTTTAATTTTGCCAGATGTAGTCACCTTTACGAACCCATCCAAAGTCGGGGCACTGATTCTTTCTAGTCTTATAGTGCGCAGGTACGTGCATGCTTGGTAAAGTGCTATTCAATTAACTTTTATTGAAGTAAATTATCTTATATGCATATTGTTAAAAAAATTAACTAAAAGCAATTTTTTTTTTTTTGCGGAAAATACAATCTTTTCAAAACTAGTACAGTATTGTCGAATTTTAAAGTTATGACAAGATTCAGGATCTCACCTCTTCCTATAGTAGACATTAAGTTTGTTTAGATGCCAAGTAAACTATGAAAATTACACTGATTCTACTGAACATAAATAACTCCTACAAGGCATTCATACATACAAATGTCTTCTTATTCATAGGCAAGCCATATCGACGTACTTAGCTTTGCGTATAAGATATGAATTTGTCAAATAAACAGTGCTGCCGCACCCTATAAAATATAATAATTGCTTTGGAACAATCACCCACAGTCAACAGAAATAAAAATACACTGTAAAGTAAGGTGAGGAAGATAAAACTTCAATAAACATGAATTATGATAAAAGAAGCTCTGAAAGGATATGACAAATCGGAAGCGAAAATCAAACAAAAGATGCAAACTCAAATAAATTACGGGCTTAAAAATCTTTTCATAGCTTTCTGATTCAGTCAATATCAAATGATATTATGAAACCATATATTAAAATATTAATATTAATAGATACAATTTAGTACGTGTCAAGTATGAATTGCAATAGCACAAGGAAATAGGGAATAATATCTCGCAACTGGTCACCCACTCTGAATCATTCAGGTAAATAATTAAGCGGCGGTAGTCTATTCTTCTCATTAATAAGGACGCTGTAAACAAAAAGTAAACAGAAATGTTAAAAACTTGGGCACTAGTGGATGTCGCACCGGGATTGTCAATTACACGTTTATTTTTCCCCCTTGTGAGATACCACACCACCACACCTTGTGGTTGTGTACACAATTAATCGATGCGAAACCTTTAGACACAAAAGTCATTGCCACGTAGCAGACTGGACAAGGGAGATATTTGACCACACGTTGGCAACACGACCGTGTCGACAAATGAACCACAAAAGTAGGGAAAACATGCATCTAAATGGCGAAAGATACACGCTTTCGCTGTGAGATTAATTAACAGTCAATTTCGAACCATTAACGTTTGCATAGTTCTACAAATACGCAATTCTTAACCTTTCTTAACATTTACTCCACTTTGGGTCTGTACCTAATAACCGCACGCCGACTACGATGACTAAGGCGAGGGCCTGTACACAGGCTACCCTGTTCGCAGTACCAACAAACTGACCGCACGCCAAGTTAAAAAGTGACTGAACTACGAGTATGTCTGAGATTGTTGGTCAGCCGGATTCTTCGAAAGGGAGCTGACTCGCGGAGGGTGGCATTTGTTTGGGCGCCCCCTGCAATGCATAGGCAACAAGCCTGTTTGGGGTGATAATTTGGCATACCTTCGCCATCTTTCTTATACTACATATCGATCGGTTTACGGAAAGGTAAGCAATCAGGGTGGGCATATGTTGTTGTTGTTGTTGTTTAGAATTTTGTTTTGGTGAAATGTGGTGGTTGTTTATCACCACACCTTTGTGTACCAAATGTACGCGCAAGGAAATCACTGCAACTTAACTTATGTCAAATTTTGAGCTAGAAAGGCAAAAATTTAGTTTGTGGCCTTTTGAAATGTGCAGTCGGAATCAATTCACAAATTTGTGGAATTGATTAATGAACATAGCCGCATTAATTTGACTCATAAGCATCGATTAAATGCAAAGTATGTAACATCAAATCCTGTCAGCCATCTCATTAGTAGTTTCGTAATGTATGCTCTTTTCAATACTTGACCGAATTCCATTGAATATAAGTTCTGTGAGGCAATGTTGTCAGATGATGGGATTTCGCCCAATTTGTGGGTTTTTCCACTCCTAAATGAGTGCATGGGTTTTTTTTTTTTTACAATTCTTACATATTTAGGAATTTTAATTTAAAAACATTTTTAGTTATAAAATGACGATGGATAAATTACTTATTAGTTCACTTGTTATCATAAGTAACAAGCCTTCAACAGCAAAGTGCTTGGCCACATGATCTGTTGCTGGGTTGGTTACTCGTATTAGAATTTCGTGGAAATACAAAAATAATAATTGCTGATGGATCGGTAAGAAAAAGTGCAAAATATGTTAATAAGAATCACCTGTCTACATTAAGTCCTGGTCCTGGTCCTAGTTCTATAGTTGGACTTAGTCTTGGATGTCTAGATGTAAGCAAAATGTTCCACATTCGGAAATTCTAGCATCCTAGGTCATCCGAGGGCTTCTGCTGTAGGCAATTTCTAGCGAATCATTCATATGTCCATATATTTGGATACAAGCTGGACAAAGGGAAAGGCGAAGTTTTTATTACCAACATGACAAATCACCTCTTTACCATCGTCGATTAGGTCGGTGATGAGGAGTGCAGAGCACAAGATATGTGGGATTCCCTACAGCGATCTTGCTTGGAGAGAGCCAAATCACTGCTTGGAACGTCGAAAGGCCCCTGCCAAAACGCCAAAGAAACATGGTGGTGGACAGATGAAGCTAAAGTAGTGATACGGGAAAAGAAAACGTCTTTCAAGGCTTGGTCAAAGTGCTCTTCTACTAATAGAGATGAAAAAGCTCGCCTTGAAGTGATATATAGATGTTGCAAAGGTCTCGCGATTAAGAAATGCGTCTTCGGCGTCCGATAGGAACCAGGCTATCCAGGAGCTTCGACAAAACAACTTGAATAAGGGAGCAACTATCTTCAAAATAGCCGCCCAGAGAAGAAGAAATGCTCAGGAGATTCGTTCCCCAAAGTTCATTAACAATGCTCAAGGCCAGCTTCTTGTGGAAGACGACAAAATTCTCCACAGATGGCGACAGTATTGTGAAAGACTTCTGAACGAACAGTTTCCCCGGGTACACTTTCCATAGCCGCTCCTAACCATGACGAAGTATCCGACATTACTGTCGAAGAAGTTCGGAATGCCGTCAAATACTCCAAAAAAAGAAAAGCGGTTGGGCCAGACGAGATACCCTCTGAGTTCTGGAAAAAGATGGGAGACATCGGGTCCAGATGGCTCATGATTCTTATCTCCAAACTTATGAGCGGTGATCCAATGCCTAATCAGTGGAGGGAAAGTTATCTTCTTCCTTTGCACAAAGGGAAGGGCGATACGCGAAACTGCGATAACTACCGTTCTGTCAAGCTGATGTCACACACGTTGAGCGGGTATTAGATGGCCGACTGCGGAAAATAATAAGGCTAACTGATGACCAGTGCGGGTTTGTCTCGGGTAAATCAACAACAGATGCAATCCAAAGTATAAGGATCATAATGGAAAAACATCGTGATTCCTTAAAGGACTTGCATATGGTGTTGGTTGATTTTGAAAAAGCCTTTGATAGACAACCAAGAGATCTCTTGTGGGTGGCGCTAAGATAACGAGGAGTTCCAGAAACCTACGTGCGCATGATCATGGACATGTATGAGGGAGCAAGGACAAGAGTACGATGTCCCGCAGGAGTCACCGAAGAGTTCCCAATCAAAGTCGGTGTACACCAGGGAAGCGTCCTTAGTCCTTTGCTATTTATTGCAGTCCTTGATTATCTGCTTGAAGGAAAAGTGACGGACTCCAAAGTGCATCAGTTATTCTTTGCTGACGATGGAGCTATCATAAGCGAAGATCAAATGGCCTTGCAACGAGCACTTGATGTATGGGTGGATGTTTTGGAGGGACATGGGTACCGTATTAGTTCGAAAAAGACAGAATATCTGTGCTGCCCGTTCTCTGATCCACACCGGCCTATTCCAGACATTTACTTGAATGGAAAAGTGCTTCCCAAGTGTGAAAAGTTCAAATATCTGGGATCTATGATCAATAGCGAAGCAACTTGTGATGATGACATCAATCATCGCGTAAGCGTAGGGTGGATGAAGTGGCGGGAAAACTCCGCTATCTTCTGTGATCGAAAAATGCCCCCTAAGCTTAAAGGAAGACTCTACACCGCAGTTGTACGTCCGGCGCTCACCGGTACTTTCTGAGGTCAAACCGGCAAACCCCACAGGCGGACCAGTAGGGATGCAGTAAAGTGGGAGGGTTGTGATCCTTCTACTCCGGATCATAACTTCGTCGTAAGAAGAAGAAGAAGAAGAAGAAGAAGAAGAAGAAGACTTTGCAACACACTGTATTATTTAAAAATAGAAAATCCAGCAACTTATAGTCGTTCCTTTTTGTTTCGTACTATAAGTGCGCGGAATTTCGACTTTCTGGGTAATTCGAGGGCTTCTGTAGTCCTCGGAATCACAATTAAGCGCACAATTTCTTAGTAAATTATATATTGTGGATTTATATCGCTTATCTTCATGCATTTCAGTAAAATTAAAAAGATTGAGACAACAACAAAAAATTTCAAGAAAATTGGTGGAGTGTACCAGGGTACAAAATCTTGTTATTTGACGTCAAATATGATGCTAAGCAACAGTTTTCTTCGTGGGTTTTTTGATTTAGTACGTGGGTAAGTTTGGATTTTTCCCTGTTGAATTTAGGTTTTTTCAAAGCAATATCCTAACAACACTGCTGCCTGTCTGATGTTCTCGCATTCTCTTATCAAGCATACGAGTATTGTTTCTGATTCTGTTTACTCAGAAACGCTGAAATGATTAAAAGACGATTAATTATAGCTTACGAGTTAGAAGAATTGTTGGACTTTAAGGCAGTAGAAACTACTTTTTCTGATTAAAACGTATCGCACCCAGGATTTCTCGGGATTTTAATAATTTTTTTTTTTTTTTTCAAATACACAGCGTTGGTCATAAATGAAAAGCACCTTACACAAATGTATAAAATGCCGTTGTATATGAAAAATTCAATGCGTATAAATAAAAAAAGAATTAGGACTAACTTTTTTTTTTTAATATTTAGTTGGCTCTCCATTGGCCTTTATCACTGCAAGAACCCTACGAGGCATGCTAGCAACTAAATTAAAACATTCTTCCGAGCTGATTTTTTCCCATTCTCGTCGTATAGCGCTCTTCAGGATGTCGGATTATTGTTTTTTATCCTCTTTTTTAGAAGTGTGTTCAATTGGGTTCAGGTTTGGCGGTTGAGCTGGCTACTCCAAGACCTGAATGTTTTGATTTGAAAACCATTCCATCTTTTTTTGGAATTTATGGCATCGAGCATTATCTAGCTGAAAAATTATCGTTCGGCGAGACCTGTTTCAAAATATCTTACGATGAGATGCCTTTAAGGAGGTGCCTGAAACATCAATATAGCTGTCCCTATTCGTTCTTCCTTCGCGCGTGGATAGCTCTCCTATGCCTCCTGCCATCATGCAGCCCCACACCATGCAACTACCACCACCAAACTTAACTGTGGGTACCACACAATCGGGATGGTACTCTTCTCCTAACCTCCTGCGAACGTAGACTATGCCAAGAGTCCCGAAAATCTGTAAAGACACATTCTGATTTAAGGCTGAACTATAATAGTAGAATGCTTTCGTATGACTACTTCCGAAACAGAGCGAATACACAGGATTTGTATTGTGTGATCATAATAGCTTTTTGCTTCGATTCGTTAAGTTTCGTTCACTTTTGCTCACTTACGAAAGAGCGAATGGATTCGCTCTTTCGTAAGTGTACGTATGGAAACTTGACAAGCGGTCCCCCATCTAACAGCGCACGATGGTGCTTGATTTCGGTGATCGGACGAGAACTTTTGCTTCCGAACACATACGCCTATTATGGGCTACTTGAGCAATTGACAGTACTGAAGGAAACTTAACGTAGAATTATGACATTAGCTTCCGATTGCTTCCGACTCTTATAGTTTAGCCTTTAGTGTTCACTTCGGACCCACTCTTATTAAGAAAAAGTCCTGTGTTTTCGTAAATCAGCTTTTGATTTTGTTTTTAGAAGTACGCAATTTACTTACCTCAAAATTTGCCTCGTCTGACCACACGACATTGCTCCAATCTTCATGGCTCCAATCCTTATGTAATTTGGCCCACTCAAGATGTCGTTTCTTGTACTCCTCAGAAAGCCAAGTTTAGCCTTGCAACCTCTAAGACCTGCTTCTGTTAGTCTTCTTCTAAGCATTTTCGCAGATAACGTAACATTTTGGCGTTCCTGAAGCGAAGCAGCTAGTTCAGAAGAGGTTTTTTTGACGACTTTTTAAAGACTCCCGGGCATGAATCGGATTTTCACGAGCTGAAGACTTTCTTTTTCTGTCTGGGCACGGCTTAAAAATGTACTCTTCAATCTCCCTGCAAAGCCTTAAGGAATATTGAATGGCTGCATGGGAATGTGCAGACGGGCCTTGAGAGGCCAAAAGGACAATTTTGTGCTCTTTCAGCTTCACTTAATTTGTGTCTTGTATTTAAACATACATATAATGCTATTTTCGAAATGATTTGGTATCATTTCGAAAATATTCCAATTTTACCGAACTCAAAAAAATCCAGAGTTAAAAATCACGGGAATTCCCCATAATTTAGTCATTAGTGGGTAGCAGATCCCGGGAAGGCAAAAATATTCACCTACCTGCAGTATTTTATACGGGGTGCTTTGCTGGTTATGTGCACATGTCAATTTTATACACAGTGTGGCAAATAATATCCCGGACTGGCTCTGGAAAACATAATTAAAACACGATTTCTGTTTATTTTTCGGTGTTTTTATTCGAAATATTCTCCCCCCCTATTCAATACACTTGTTACAGCGATTCAATAGTGATTCAAATGCCTTCTCTAGCTCATATTGCGGAATTGCCTCCAGTGCCCCTGTCAAAGCTGCTTGAATGGTCGAATGTCGTCAAAAAAGCGTCCTTCAACTTCAATTTCAATTTCGGGAACAAAGAGAAGTCGCACGGTGACGCCAAATCAGGTGAATACGGTGGATGATTGAACACACACACACTTGATTTTGAGCCAAAAATGGACGAACAATGAGTGCTGTATGACTCGGTACATTATCGTGCAACAGAAACCAACTTTCTGGATCGTGATATTCGGGTCGAATACAATGGATTCTGGTCATCAAATGCTTCTTCACAATCATCACGGTACACTTGTTGCATCAATCGGAATGTTGCTGATGCATTTTTACCAAGTGTTGCGTGGAATCTAATGACCGCTCTTTGTTCCATGTTAAAATTTCAACATCAAATGAAAAGGTGTTCTGTAAAAATAATTTTTATAATTGTTAAATGTCAACCAAATGTCATGAAATTTTGACAGATAGTAGAGAAAGATTCAAGAAGAAATAGATGGCGCTCTTGGTTGCTGAGATATGCTTCGTGTCCCGGATATTATTTGCCACACTGTGTACACATCTTTGATGTTTAGGTACCGACAAGAACGCGAAGCATTGCAAATAGGAGTAACATAGGATACATCCAAAGCAGTAATTGTCATTCAATCTTTGAACAATATTGAGTAGAGTTAAAGAAAAAGACTATAATGAACGCTTACATTTGATGGTCTTAAATGAATAGTGTTATTCAGTCAAAGGCATGGGGTCAACGCCCTAGAGGTTGTCGGTCCCTTCCATTCGATAATTATGATGTAGATAGAAAAAGGATGGCAATTACTGTGTGGCAGGTAAACATGCTAGAAAGTGCTTATTGAGCTGATAACTGTAGGCATGCATGTAAGGCAGTACGTAAACATAACTTTCACTGTAAATTTATTGCTGTTCTACAAATTGTTTTTAAAAAAATAGAAGTGGTTGAAAGTTAAGTTTTGGGGTACGGTCGGTCAGCTCTTTAGAACTTATATTTATAACTTGATACATAGTAAGTACACCTATGTAAGTATCGTAAATTAATTTGAGTAAATACTTACAAATCGACTTTAAAATGGTATATTAAAGCCATCAGTGTGAATTAATGTAATGAATCGAATAGAAAGAACAGTACAAAGTTCTTGCAAAAAGGTTGTAGGTATCATTGACAACTATGATAAAAGATTTTCAGGACCATCTTTAATCATCAAAAATCAAAGTTGAACTGTTGGAAACAATTCTCGAAGACGATGAAGAGTATATGAGGCGGAGCTCTGCACCAAATTGATCTGTATGATCCGTACGGTGTTTATGTGGTCGATGCTTAAGGATTCCCAGTGAAAACTTGCTTCTCACGCACTCCATCATATTAGGATACTATTTTTTTAAAAGTTTAATAAACGTTGTTTTTTTACACTCTTTTAGAAAATGTTGGCCTGTCATCCATGTCACAATGTCTTCTGATCATTGCTTGGAAAATCTTGGAAGAAAGGCCTTCCTCCTCTTTCGAACCTTGATTGCGAATATGATCTCGATATTTGTTGGTTTGGGTATTTGCTACTTTGGGTAGGTCAGTCGATTTCGAAATGATAACGATATACGAGTAGCCTAACTCAGTAACGCCCTGAAGTGCTACTTCCATCATTTGATTTGATCGCCTTCCGAGATTTTTAGGAAAGCCTCCCTACACTTCATTTTGTGTTGATTAGAGCTTTGACCACTTATCATACTTTTGGTGATTATGTGAACGTTACTATTGTGCCTTAAAGTTGTTACTTCGTGGGCATGTGAAGCATTGATACGGTTTCACTTTTCCATTCATTTTCAGGTATCGGCAGATAGCCGTGTGCTTCCGTGCTTCTGTTTATTTCCAGAGAGAAGAGGCAACTGTCAAACAGCCTATCATCTGACCTATTTGTATCTAATCTATTTGGTCGTTGATCTAATCTTGGGGTAAGGTTTACAAATTGTCAAAATGAGTCCTTCCTGCAGTACTATTAATATGGGAGCCATAGAACGGGTATTGATGAATTTTTGTTTATTAGACGGTTCTTTAATGGACAGCGTTTCCAAGATTCATATTCTGCAGAATCTTATTGGAGCTTCGTATCCTACATTGGCATTTTCACTGGACATCATATTTATTGCCTATGAGGTTTGCCCAAAACAATGACTTCTAAAAATCCAAATTATAATGCACCAATGCGTCTCCTAGTTTTAAACGTCAAGGATATCAATAGAAATTGTACACCTGGAGCAGATAGTATTCCAGCAATTGTATTAAAAAATTGTTGTGAATCATTGTGTAAATGTCTGGCACTTTTCTCGAAGATTAGAAAACTTCATATTTTAATCCTACTTTCACTTCTGGATCTAAGAATATTGTTGAACATTACAGAAAAATATGCAAACAATCTGCTATATCAAAGGTTTTTGAAAGCATTGTTAAGAAGAAATTGGAATTCAACATAAAAGAGCACGTATCTGAGTTTCAGAACGGTTTTGTCTTTGGTCGCTCGACGACATGGAATTTAGTACATTTTACTTCTTACGTAACAAATGTGGTTGAAAGTGGATGACAGGTTGCAAATATATACACTGACTTTAGCAAAGCCTTCGATTCCGTGAATCATAATATTTCATTAAGAAAACAGTTCAGTTTGCACTCGGTGATGCTAATGGGGATTTCCTCATTTTTAGTTGGCAGGGTCGAAAAGGTTTGCCTGAATAACTGTTATTCCAGAACAATTTTTTGAATTTCTGGTGTCCCACAAGGCAGTGATTTGGCTCCCGTGCTTTTTATAATTTTTATTGCATTAAATTCTATCAATGTATACAGATGATCTAATTTTATTTCTGAAGACAAAGTACACAGATGATTTTAGAAAGATTCAGTTTGACCTTAACAATCTACAAAACTGGTGTACATACAATTGCTTAAAGTTAAATAAATAAAAATGCATTGCTATTTCTTCCAAGATTACTGTTGTATTATTCTCAGGAGTATTATCTTGAAACGTGGTATTTAAATAGAGTTAATCAAATCAAGGATCTTGGTGTCATTATTGACATCAAACTTACCGAAGTTCCTCATGTTGAATGTATATTCGGTAAAGCTAATTCACTAGTCGGGTTTATCATAAAGTAGAGATTTTACTGATCCACATTTTCCACTATTATCTTTATTCATATCCCTGGTTAGATCGATCCTTGAATATGCCCATATTTTGACAGGGTGCAGAGGCATTCTTAAACTAAGTTGAGGAGAGATAGATAGGAAATACATATAGGATTTAATGTTGAGGTGTGGAAATATATATGAGAATTGCACTTTTAAAATTGGAGTGATTTGATATAGTTCTTATATGTGAAGGTAAGGAGTTCAATAGTCTCACAATGTGAATTAAAAACAAGCGCGAGGAATTGAGAAAATTGCAGCGGTAGGGTATTAGATTGGTGGTTCGTGACGACCGAGTAAAATTAAGCCTGTTATACAAATAAGGCGGACTTTGATTTATAATAACTGATGCAAATCATAACCTAGTAAATCCGTGTATGTAACGCACAGCGTCATTGAAGGCTACTTGCAATTTGTGCTGGGATAACGAGTCTAGACTACAATATACAACTTCATAATACAATATGAGGGTTGTTACCAGCTTTCGTCGTGTTTCCAGTGGAGTAAAATAAGCACTAAGTCACAGCTTGCGAAGGCATCCGTAGATATGTTCAATGACCAAGTTGGTGTGATTGTAACCAAACAGATTTCGATTAATTGTGTATCCAAGACTAGTGGTTGATTCAACAGCTTTGATTTTATTACTATTTAGATACAGATCAGGTAGAAGATTAAGGTTCAATTTTTTCTGGGATATTGGAATTATTTGCGATTTTGACGAATTTAATAGTAAACCATTTGGCACTGACCAAGTGTAGATGCGTTTTAGATCATCATCGATGAGAAAAGCGAATTCATTAAGGTTGGAGTATGGTTTTGCTAGGTGTAGTTGAACGTCGTCAGCATATAAAGGGTGTTTAAATTTTAACGGCCGATGTTGAATGTGAACCACACCTAAACGTCAAGTTTTTTTCTGCATTTCATTTCACATTTCTCAATTTCAGACTAACTCAATTTGAACCATGGAAACAATCGAGCAACGCGTTAAAGTTATTCAGGCTTATTATGAAAATGGGCGTTCAAATCAAAATGCATATCGTGCATTTCGTGATTCTTTCGGTCAATTTAATCGTCCAAATGTGCGTACAATCGGAAAAATCGTGCAAAAATTTGTGCAAACCGGGTCTGTAGGAGATGTGAAAACACCAGTGCATGCTCGTACAGCTCGTACTGCAGAAAATATTGCTGCTGTTCGCGATAGTGTGGTTGAAGAGCGGTCCACCTCAACTCGTCGTCGTGCCCAACAATTGCAGCTTTCACGCTCGTCTTCGATGAACATTATGCAAATTAAAACATACTAAGTTTATTTATATTAAAAAAATATTTTTATTATCGAGGAGAAGCCTCTTTATTTTATAAATCCTAAATTACAACTGACTTACAATTTTTGAACTTAAATTAAAGAAACCTACAATCACTGCATCGTATCGATCATATTACCCCATTCGAGTGTTTTCGCATGCTTGCATTCAGTTGAATCCAGACGCTACGTTAGCATAACGGATGCTCGTGTGTTATTAGTTGCTGAGTCGCCAGAAATTGGTGGGAATATCATTTTTGATGATATCAATGTTGTTGTCGTTAACTCCTCCCTTCTTAAGATAATGCGTCCACGCATTTTTACATGATGTTAAAGAGGCTGGGATATTTTTGAAGGGGTGATGGGTGATTAGGTTCACCTTGGTTCGTTATCATTATCATAGGTGATGCTGGTGGTGTTGGCATCGAGTTAATTTGAGATACTCTTAATTTCCGGTTGCATTGCATTACTATAATGATGAAGAATACAACTGCGAAAATCACGTACGTTATTACCTGGTGCATGTCTTTTTCTGTCTTTATTTTCGTAAGATGCTGCGTATTTCTGGTATGTAATTCCTTCATTAGTTCTAGGGAGAGTACTTCTTCAACTGCCAAATCTTCTGAAGTTGGATGCAATGTTGGTGGTAATGCTTGGATGTTTATGATTTCCTGGGCGACGTACCGTTGATTATTGATAAATATTGTGTCATTGTTGAATTTGACGACATAATTTCCGTTAAGTGAATGGGTCTTGTTATTGGCTTCTATGGTTCCGTTGAACTGGTTGAGGACGATGATTCCTGGTGATATTTCTTCCGTGTGGGGAACATGTTGACTATTTATTGATTTACACGATGCATTTTTGTTTTCTACTAAGCCTATTATACAGATATCATTACTTAGGTCTATTAAATCTGTTCGTTTACAAAGGGAAATATTTTCAATTTGCTTACAGTTATTCAACATTCCAAATGTATTTTTTTCGTTCCTTAATATATTTCTATAAGATATTTTGTTTACTAAACCATTACTTTTTTTTATTGGGATTAAAATAAGTTTTCTATAGATTTCTTCTTTCGTTTTTGGGATACTAACAATATATAATAAATCTTTCTGATTAGATGCAATTTTTACATCAGCGAATTTGATTACTTGTTCTAAATTCGTATAAGGCAAGATTTCTTTATCGATTTTACTTATAATTATATTTATTTCATTTTTCGACATAATATTAGAATTAACAATATTTTCTTTAGCAAGTTCGATTGCATATACAATATTCGTAAGTTCTTCTTTTATGAGTTTTAATTTAAATAGTAATATAACATTAGACTGATATTCAATTGTACTGTTCTTTTTTATGGTATTTATTATTACATTAGTTATGTTTGTGAGTTCATTTATTCTCTTCTTATATTCTTCATTAATTATTACTTGTTCGTTATTGTTTTCTATGACATTGTTTATATTACTTCTTAGAATATTAAAATCTTCGTGGTCGGGTGTTCCCGCTATCCACTTCCATCCCGTGCCTATAAAATCTAGGGATCGTTTAGTTTTGCTAATTTTTAAGTTTTTAATTATATCTTTAATGTGTTCTAATTCGTGATGAATGATGGGAAAGAAAGGATTGGTTTTCGGGACTTGTTTAAGGATAATCGAATCTGCTTCCGAAACGAAATTTTCGTATGGCGTTAACTCTATGGTGTGTATAAGTTTTAAATTTCCTTCTGAGATTTTGGCCATACCATTATCTAGGATGATGATGGGGGAATTAGAATAGTCTAGAATGTCAACATTTCCTTGGGTTGGTTTTATTAGATACCTGTGGATAAAGGAAAGGAGAGGGGTAAGTGTGGGTTTTAGGATTAGTTTCTTATTTTTGATTTGTGAACAACTCTGCCTGATTCCGTTATAACGGTTGTTGACTTATTTTCCCTTACTTTCTCCTTTTTGTATCTTGCCGATAGCTTTGAGCCTAATCGTTTATTTACTTTGATGTAAATGACTTCTCCAGGAGAGTAGTTTTTTAAGTCAGTTCTTTTTTTATTATGGTATGTTATATCAGCTTCTTGTTTAGACTTCAATTTATCAATATTTTTTTGGCGTGCTTCCTCGATTTGTGCTGGGCTTTCGGTGTTTCTGCTAAAAAATATATCGACTGGTTTTCTTTTTGTGACTGAATGTACAGAGAAGTTATATGCGTTAACGGCTGCTTCTAAAAGTTCCGTGAAGGATTCATAAATTCTTTCGGATTTCAAACATCGCATAATCTCAGCGAGGGTTGAATGAAATCTTTCTATTTGACCGTTTGACGTGCTTGTGTAGGGGGGTGTAGTGAAAACTTGAATTCCAAATTCGTTTTGTAACATAAAGAGTATTGACGTTGCATTGAAAGATTTTTCGTTATCAAAGACGATTACTTTTGGAATACCACAACCAAAGACAATGTCTCTAATCGGTTGCCTTATGTCTTCCACGGCTTTTGACTCGATTCTTTTTGTCATGGCATATTTGGAAAACTTGTCTATTGCAGTGATAACTAGTTTTCCCTCTGTGGAGAAAACATCGATGTGTATAATTTCACCGGGGTACTTCGGAATAGGAGTTGATTGTATAGGGACATTATTGGGATGCCTATCGTATTTATTCTGTTTACAAATTAAACAGAGTTTAGTGATTTTGTTCAGTTTTTTGCTCAATTTTGGGAAAAAGTATTTTTCTAGAATTTGAGCTCTGTTTTCACGTTGGTTTCGGTGGGCACGGTTATGTTCTTGAATAATTATGCTTTCTTGATCCTCTTCGTTTTCCACATCTTGAACTTGTGCTTGTGTAAACCTGATCTTGTAAGAACTAGAATTATCTCTGTAAATGTTTTGAATCATACCCATAATGTGTTCATCTGTTTTGATTCCATTGGTTACAGATGGATTGAGACATTTTTTTAGAATTTGTATTAGTTTAGTTTCATCGTAAAGGGATTCAACGACAGTATGCCTATGGTAAGTTGGGAATATTATTTGGAATTTTTGGCTGGTTGGTGTACCTTCTTGAAGAAATATTTGATTTTTAAAACAATTGATTGGTGATTCAACGCTATAGATAAGGCCATGAGATGATGTTTCGTCGCTATTAATTGTTGATGTAAGGGAATTGATTTGGTTGGCTTGAGGTGGCCTTGATAGTGCATCTGCCACTACGTTTGTCCTACCTGGTTTATATTTAATCTCATAGTTAAACTCTTCTAATGACGCTTTCCATCGTTTCAGCTTGGTGTTATTATTTTTAGTGCTAAGCGCATACGTGAGCGGTTGGTGGTCTGTAAAAATTAGAACTTTTGCCGAACCGTACAGGTAGTTTCTGAGGGAGTTTAATGCCCATATGATGGCGAGCATCTCCTTCTCATTTGCGGCGTAATTCTCTTCGGATTTACTTAATGTCCTTGATATGAAGGTAATAGGTTTATCCGTTTGTGATAGGACAGCGCCTATTGCGTATTTCGAGGCATCCGTAGTAAGCTCGAAGGGACATTTGAAATCTGGGTAGTTTAATACTGTATCATCCGATGCTAAAGAGTTTTTAAGCTTATTGAACGCTTCATGGGCACTTTCGTTAAGATGTATTTCTTTTTTACTTGAAAGATTTTTTGAAATACGTCCATCCTCCCCTCTTAAAAGGGATGTCAGGGGTTTCGCGAGTTTGGCGTAGTCTCGAATGAAACGTCGGTAATATCCTGACAGACCTAGGAAAGATCTTAAATCTTTCAAAGTTTTAGGAGGTGGGAAATTCTTAATAGCGTTAACCTTTTCGGGGTTTGTTTTTATGCCCTTGTGAGTTAACGGAATGTGCAGCTAATTGTTTGATTCTTACTTTAACGTGATTTTTAAGAATCATGTAATTATCTTTGATGTGAATGACAGCTGAAAGATCTTTTAGACTATCATTACCGAGGATAGCATGAAAAGATTTCAGTTCTGTCAGTAGGAAAAATTTAATTTTGATATCATTTAGGCCAAAAAGGTTCAGAAATGTGTGTTGAGAGACTTTAATGTTCCCTCCTACGGAATTTGCATAAAAAGTTTTTTCATTTGGAAGAGGATTTGAGACGAGGCTAGGTTGAATATAATTTTTATTCGACCCTGTGTCGATTAGAAATTTAAGTATCTCTCCACTCTTCGTCCTACATTCGAAATATGGAAGAGAGGAGCAGTTTAATCTAAAAAATTAATGTCGTTATATTCTGGAGCTTGGTCATCGCATTGTTGGGGAAGAGAGTCTATGTATTCCTGGGGAAGGGAGTCTACATATTCTTGCAAGGTCTGATCTTGTTGCTGACCTTCGTAGTGGTCCTCAGGTTCTGCTTCAGCTATAGTATTTAAATGGAAATTCCTTTGTACCTTTGGGGGATGTATTTGACGCGATGGTGGGTCGATTGCTCTTTTAGGTGCAGGCGGCCAATTCCTTTGTTGTGGTCTGTTCATGTAGTTGACGTTGTTTGTTCGGATCGTGGATGTTTCCATCTGCTCGGGAGGTGGTTGAGGTCTATAATTTTGAGGAGGTTGAGGGCGGTTAAGTGGCACAAATTGTCGCTGGGGCCTTTGTGGTACTGGTGCTGGTCTGGGCTGAAAATTTTGAAATTGGGGAGAAATCCATCTTGGAGGATTATACATTAGTTCTGGATAGAACTGTTGTCGATTTTGAGGTTGCGAAAAATTGTTATTTTGCCGTCTTGGTGGAACTGGAGGTGGTGTATTATGCATTTTCCTAACATTATTGTTAGTCGCCAATGCATATTGTGATCGAAAAGTTTGATTTTCGAGCTTGAGGCATAAATGCAGCGCTTGTGGTAAATCTGCGGGTTCTCGTATCCCGAGAAGCCTGGGCAAGTCACCTTTTAAGCCTCTGATAAAGGTGTCTAGGGCTTTTTCTCTATATGTGTGCAGCAATAAGTTGAATGATTCACCACCGACTTCCATTGAGGATATCTTATTCAAGATCAGTGAGAGGTGCGAGTATACCTCTTGATAAAACTCTTGAATCGAAGAATTACCTTGTACCAGAGATATCATCTGGTATTCTAAAGTACCTAGGTCGCGCTTGTCCGCGTAATGTAGTGTCAAGCACCTAGAAATATTATCCCAATTTAATGGGGTATTATATGATTCTAGAATGTGGTCTGCGTGACCGACTATTTTATTTCTAATTACATTAATAATCCCGAAGTATTTTGGAGATCCTCTAATAGGATCATAGATCCTTAGGATTCTTTCCACACTTTTACGCCATGAACTGAATTCGCCAGGTTGCCCTGAGAATTCGCGTAGGCTTCTAACAACATCTGGGATTTTGTCTAGTTCACCTATGTTGTCTTGTTGATCTGGGTTTATAATTTGATCAATTCCTGCGAATCGATCTGCGTTTGGGTTTAAAATAGAGTTGACCATTTGCCTACCCTCTCTTTGAAATGTTTGATTAATCATATTTGCAATTAAGGCTTGAAGAGCAGCACTTGCGACAGGTTGTTCATTCTGATTAACAGGATTTTGATTAAGGGGTTGGTTATGGTTTAGGACTGGTGGACGAATTAGATTGTTTTTGTTTGCCATTGTTATAACAGATAAATATTTACTTCTTAAGTTTTTAAATAATTTGTACTTTCTATTAAAAATTTTCTTAGAAAAATATTCACTTCTTTCTTAAATTTGCTAAAATTATTACTTTCTATTAAAATTTCTCTTAAATAAATCTTGCACTAGCTTTGTTTCACTTCACTTAAATTTTTTTGTGTGATAATAATATTGTTTTGTATGTTTTCTTAAATTAATCTTACATTAATAAAACCAGGATAGCTGTGTCCCACGCTGGTGTGAACGTCATTGGTCCTGTTTGCTTTATGCTACTAATGGTGTCGTTCGCACACTCCTTCGTGGTCTTCAGTTTGTCTACAGACTCCTGATACGCACTGGTTGCAGGTTCGTGTTGGCTGTTGCGTTGATTTTACTAACTCGCGGCGAGGTACTTAACGTCGACTAAGGCACAGTTAGTTCTTTTTCTAACACTTTTTAACACACGGCAAGGTAATTTTACGTTGACTTATGCACTGTTAAAACTGTTGAAAACGCGAAGCCACACTAGTTGGGCGCCAATTAAAACATACTAAGTTTATTTATATTAAAAAAATATTTTTATTATCGAGGAGAAGCCTCTTTATTTTATAAATCCTAAATTACAACTGACTTACAATTTTTGAACTTAAATTAAAGAAACCTACAATCACTGCATCGTATCGATCATATTACCCCATTCGAGTGTTTTCGCCTGCTTGCATTCAGTTGAATCCAGACGCTACGTTAGCATAACGGATGCTCGTGTGTTATTAGTTGCTGAGTCGCCAGAAATTGGTGGGAATATCATTTTTGATGATATCAATGTTGTTGTCGTTAACTTGCATAAAGACTTGCATTTACGCGCTTACAAGGTGCAATTGACTCAAGAAATAAAGCCTCTTGACCATTTCAAGCGTCGTCAATGGTCACAATGGTGGCAAGAAATGGCAACAGTGGATGATCAATTCGAAGAAAATCATCTTCAGTGATGAGGCACATTTTCACCTCAGTGGATTCGTCAATAAGCAGAATTGCCGCATTTGGGCGAATGATAATCCAAGAGTGATTGTCGAAAAACCAATGCACCCACAAAGAGTGACTGTTTGGTGCAGTTTATGGGCTGGCGACATCATCGGGCCGTATTTTTTCCAAAATGAGGCCGGTCAGGCAGTTACTGTGAATGGTGTTCGCTATCGTGAGATGATAACGAACTTTTTATGGCCCGAATTGGAAGATATGGATGTGGACGATATATGGTTTCAACAGGATGGTGCCACTTGCCACACAGCTAATGAAACAATGGCTCTTTTGCGCGACAAATTCAATGGCCGTGTTATCTCACGTGGTGGCGATGTCAATTGGCCGCCAAGATCGTGTGATTTGACACCGTTGGACTTCTTTCTTTGGGGTTATTTGAAAGAAAAGGTGTACGTCGATAAGCCAGCAACAATTCAAGAGCTAAAGGATGAGATAATTCGGCACATTAACGACATAGAACCTCAATTATGCCTCAGCGTCATCGAAAATTTGGACCATCGGATGGAGGTGTGCCGCCGAGGTCGCGGCGGCCATTTGGCCTATATTTTGTTCTATACATAATTGAACCATACCAATATTATCATAATAAAAAGAAATGACAGTAATTTCCTAAATAATTTGTGTTTTATTCAAAATCAACATCGGCCCTTAAAACTTAACCACCCTTTAGATGTACTGAAGTATGTTTGCACACAGACGGGAGGTCATTAATAAACATGCAGAAAACAATCGGTCCTAATATTGAGCCCTGTGGCACACTTTGTTTGATTTTCATTAGAGACGAACAACTTTCACCCGAATAAACCCCCTTTGCGACCTACCGGAAAGAAAACTACTTAACAATTTCACTGCCCTATCACTAAAACCGAAATTGTTCTTCAGTTTCCAACACAGAATTTTATGATTTACTTTATCAATGCCTTCGAGAAATCCAGCAGACAAAGAAATGAAACATAACCCTTATCAAAATCCTGTCTTATTTCTTCTAGTAGATTGACCATGGCTATTGAACAGCTGTAGTCAGATCTAAAACCTGATTGGTGAGAACTCAGTAACTTATTGATAGACAGGTGCTTTGTGATTTGTTTTGCTATTATTTTCTTGAAAGCCTTCGATAAGCAAGGTAGAATGCTGATCGGTCTATAGTCGGAAGGAGATGTTGGATTAGCTTTCTTTGCGATAGGCAGAACTCTTGCATATTGCCAGACCTGAGGAAAAGTTGATGTTGTTATAGACCAGTTTATTACATAGGTAAAGTGGGAGACAATTTGTGGTACGATGAGTTTGATGAAGCGTCTTCCCCAATTGAATCAGACTTGATAGCTGCAATGCATTGAATTTTTATTCTTTAAAACATGATGCCAATTACTGGGTGTATTGACCCTTAACGTAAGAGGTATGCTCATGATATTATGTTCGTTAGAGATGTTATGTGTTTCTACCAAATAGTCTATTTATGCTCCCGAAAGGCGTCTAAGAACACTTAACGTTTTCTTTCAATTGAGACATAGAACAAACTATGGTAGTAATGAGCCAATCTCAAGAGCTCTTGCGCCTTTTAATGAAATAAGTAGACATATAGATTCTAATGTTCGTTTTATTATGCAACTGATCTCTATTATCGCTATATAACTTAACTGTTGTATAAATCTATTTATCTCAGTAATTAATTTAGGTTAGGTTGGGGTGGGCTGTACATCTCGAAAAGTGCTTACTCGGGGGCCTATTGGTCCATTGTGGTTAACCTTGGGCTATGTTGCCATATCTAACACTGTTTCTATCGGCTGGTTCTTACTCGAACCAGCTGTGCTCCTTATGAATCTTGTTAAGTCCAACAGCGATGCATGTGCCAACTCATCCAATTCTCCGAAGAGTCTGTTTCCCATAGGCGATGGTTGTGGAAATTTGGGCACTCGCAGAGCAGGTGTTTGATGATTTCTATTTCAACCTCATCTTGACAGCTCCTGCAGTAGTCCAGGGAGTTTATGCCCAGCCTTTTGTCCATAGTGCCGATCGCGCAATGTCCTCCCATAGCTAGTAAGCATTTGGTTCTTCCCTCATTTTCATTATTGTGGTCATAGGCTGCGGCATATAACACAATCACCTCTTGATAACCAGCAGTGTTGGTTCGATCCCTGGTCTTAAGATTTATTTTCTCTTTCATTAGACAAATAGGGATGTCTATTTGTGTGTGGATATGCTCTGTACCAAGTGCTGATCATTTTCTGGATAGTTCATCTGCTATGTCATTCCCTTCTATATCACTATGTCCGGAAACCCAGCGGACCACGTGGATATTGCTAAGTTTATTTAGGGTTTTACGACATTTACATACTATCCTAGATCTTATTGTTTCGCTGTTCTTGATTGTTGCCTGACTGTCTACAAAAATTGTAATCCGAGTTGGATTTATTTTCTTTGTTAGGATTATCAACGCTGCTCTATGAATGGCTAAGATTTCGGCTTGAAAGACACTCCGTTTATTTGGGAGTTTGTATGAGTCTTTACTCTGTAAGGGTTTGCACCTGATATGGAATAACAATAACAATCTGACTCAGCTTGTAAATGAGCCTACACGTATACTGGACATTGAAAGTCATTCCGCCAATACTTTGGACTTGTTTCTTACTTCGCACCCTAATAAATACACCATTGATCTTTTTGCGCCTCTAGGTCGGTCTGATCATAATATCGTATCAGCTAAATTCTCGTACTCCGACCACTCAGTTAAAGAAAAAACTCATAAAAGAAAAGTATGCGGAGCGGCATTAATAGCTGCTTTAGGAGTTTTAACTGGTCGCTATGCTTCCTCGATCACTGACACTATCCTCTTAGGTATGAATGACTTTATTCCTAACAGAATATAGAACATTAAACCTCAGGCAAGCTCGGGTTTGACCAGAACTGTAAAGAGGCTATCAGGTTGAAAGTTAGTAAGTTTTCGGTCTTATAAAGCCAACCAATCTGAAGAAAATCGAAAGAAGTTTAAATAAGCTAATAAAGACTGCAATGGCAGTATGGTTTTCGTAGAAACAGGTCCATTGGTGATTTGATAGCATATCTCACCGATAAGTGGAACCAATTTCTCCATCACATCGGTGAAACTAAGATGGTTGCGCTTGATATTTCAAAGGTATTTAACAGAGTTTGGCATCAGGCTCTTTTGTTGAAAATGCGTGCATATGGCGTCGATGAGTCTCTTCTTCAATGGATTAGAAATTACCTTTCGGGGTATTCAGTACAGGTTGTTTTGGACGGCTTCAAGTTTGCAATCCACCAAATAAATGCTGGTCCCCCAAGTATCTGTTTTGTCTCCGACTCTCCTTCTTATTTGCATAAATAATCTTTTGTCTGCAACTTCTAATCCAATCCATTCCTTCCCTGATAACAGTGAACCCTCAGTTTTTCCTATTCATTCCCTAACTCATGTCCTTGCTCTTCGTCCGTAGAAAGGGAACGACAAATTATATTAAACACATTAAATTCCGACCTGGACAGCATAATTAAATGGCGTTCAACCAACAGAGTGAAATCTTCTGTCTCTCAAGCGAAACCAAAATCCTCAACCATTATCCATGGATGGTACTTGCATCATTGAAACCGAAAGACTTGTCATTCTCTGTATGTGTATTAATAACCATTTTCGATGGAACGATCACATATTCGAGGTCGCCAAAAATGCTGCAAGTGTCTAGGATTCCTTAAAAGGTACAAAAAATATTTTACTTCGTCTGATCTGGCCTCAATTTATAAGAAAGGCATTCATCCGCCCTACGCTTATAGGTGATAGAGACATTATGAATGCTATACATTCACTTGAACATCAGAGAAATGTCTCATATCTCTCCCTATTTTACCTTTTTTTTTCTATAAAAAATGCTCCAGCGAAATAGCCAGTTGCGTTCCTCCCCTTCAAAATTTCACCCGCAATATGCGTCATGTTTCGAATGAACATCAGTTCACCCTTAAGACCAATTTTGATCGTACTGTCAAATACAGACACGACTCTGGAATGATCTACCAGGCTCTGTATTTCCCCATCACTACAACCTTCAAATATTTAAAGCCAACATGCACATGCTCCTCCTCTGTGCCTTTTCCCCCTTTTCCTAACGCCCGTGCCCTGAAACAGTTTAAGGGTATTCATAACCAAAAAAAAAAAAGAAGGAAAAAAAAAAAAGAAATAATAATATGATCGGATTTTAGCAGGACTAAAAATATACTTACACGATACGAGAGTTAGTATGTTAGGGCTAACTAATTTTGACTACTTAAAGGATAGACAACACAACTAATTCATAAAGAGAAGACTATTGATCGGTTGCGTTTTTATATCTGAATACGAGTATGTACGTGGATGACTCTGACAACATGCACTGAAATATTCTCCGGATTCGGAGATAGAAGAGAAGGGTACTGCTATTTATATTTATAGTTGACGGAATCAAGGACTGCCGTATCAAAAATAGTCAAAAACTACACAATAAATTCACACGATCCAGCAGTTCGCTTTATTTAAATTAATGTTTATAGATAATTTATACTACTTAAAGGGTGGCCGTGGTGTAGTGGTAACATCATCGCTTGTCACGCTGTTGATTCACTGTTCGAATCCTGATGTCAAGAATCATTTATTTATTTCGCATGAAATAAATAAAAAAGTCGATCACTTGCGAAAGCTAAGTCAACTCTACTGTGAAGGCATAACACTGGCAGTAGGGTGGTCATATGGCTAAAATGCAATTTGATCGTGATGATGACATCAGGAGGATGGAAAAAATACTGTGAATCATAAGCAACGACATTAATAGCGAAAACAAACAAAATACTCCCCAGTTATCTGGACAGCCACCCTTGGGGTTTACAGAAACTTAATACTACCTGAGTTTCAAACTACACCACTCTGTCTTTCTCTCTGTCTCTTCCCCTTTCCGCAAAACGCACGTGTTCTAAAAATTAGTATAAGAGTATTCATATCCCCTTTAACACGTGCAAATTATAAAAAAAAACCTCGTATTCTAAGCTGAGATTTATCAATTAGTTTCACCATACAGTGCAGTGTTTATTTCAAACATCACCCACTTCGAGGAGATCATATTACAATTTTAAAAGCGTGCAATTTTCCAACTCTACCCATGGCCATATAAATCACAGTAGGTATATCCGTTTTATGAATTTATTATTATTTTCCGATACAAAATGCTTGGCCGTATATAATTAAGCACTTGAGTATGAACGTTTACTTGACATTAGCCATGGAGTAGACATGTCAGTTGGCTGGTATTTGCTCTAAAGCTTATATAAAGTTACGTTCCTAAGTCTGAGTTTTTTTCTTTTGATTTTGGCAGCTGTTCAGTAACTTTGCTCAAAAGGTTTTGCACTAATTAGTATTCCAAGAGCTAAGAACGTATTAAGTGTAATTGAGTTGTAAGTTTTCCTAATTCGGTTGAAATTTTCCTATTAAATTTATTTAGACTGTCAACAGAGACAGTTGATGAGGTTTGAGGAAGTATTCTATCTAGAATCTAATTTGACTTGATTTTGAGATATGCATACGACGAAGAAAATTTGAATCTTCTTTTTCGTACGTAGAACTGTTTGAATATGAAATGTTTGGGGCTGAGATTTCGATAGCATTTTTTAAAAGCAGTTTATGTAAACCCTACCAAGTAGGAAATAGGTTTATTGGTGAAAGTTATCTAACACTGACTGAATTTTGTTAGCTTTATCGTGAGTAATAACACGTCCCGTTCTACTATCAAAGCTTGCCTATACTATAATCTTTACACTCATTTGCGATGAATAATCAGTAAATATACAAAATTAAAAAATGAACAAAATAAATTATTTTATTGAAACAAAGCGTTGCTGTTAGAAAAAAAAAAAAAAAAAAAAGAAAAAAGAAGAGCAAACATTTAATTGCCTATGATTTCTCACAACTTTGTAGAATCATCGAATGTTCCCAGAATTTTACTATGTTGATACATCTATGTAAATCAATTCCTGAATATCCATGCCGCATCCCGCAGGCTGACTCGACTTTTGCAATAAACAAAAAGAAAGCATTTCTTTCAATAAAACATTAACGTGGTCTCTTCTTCTTTAAACAAAAACTTTAAATAGGTTATGAAAAAAATAAGAAAATCAAAAGCACCACATTTTGGGACGGCGGAACGCAATGATGCGCTACATCCGTGACTCACTATAAGACGTGTGGCGGATTGTCTGGTTTAGCATGCGTCATGGGTTACGAGATCACGAAAAGAAAAACATAAAAAAAAAAACGAGAGCAGCACGAGTGACGATATTTTATTTATTTTTAATCCAAACAAAAGCTCGGAAATGTTTTCGCAGATCGAACTATGTATCTGTGCGTAGTTTTTTTTTTTTATGGTTCCAGCTTATTAGTTGACTATATATAGAATCCCCAAACCTAGGATGCCGCATAGCTTGAATATCAATTGTGCCAAATTAATCATAGGGCCTGAGGTTTGCCAAATCGATGAAAGAGAATTATTTAGAATTTTCCGTAAGTGCATACGCAGAGTAAGTTTGAGAATGCATCTGGAAAAAAATTGAGTCATATCACTTTGGGAAGACCCACATGGGTGAACGCCTGCGGTTGCGCGTGGGTATCCGGAAGTGGTGGTACTTACACTGCTGATGATGTGATCTTCGGAGAAATTTTTTATTTTGGGTCATTTTGATAGGGCGACGAACGGTGAATGATACTGAAAAGGACCAGATATGATACTGACGTCAAATTGATCTCCGAGTTTTAAGGTCAGCACGAGTAGGAAGTAGGGATTTTTTTTGTTCTTTGTAAGTGGACAGTTAATGAATTTTAAAGATTGTGAGTCATGTTGGAGACTGAGAAAATTTGTAATCGCTAAAGAACTTTTGGGAGGATGCATTTTCTGATTGAAGGGAGAATGACGTTGGGAATACATCAACAATTGCAGAATATACTCGTATATGTAATTTCAAACAAATTATTTAAGAAAATATGTGCAACTCAATCACTAGAAATAAATGAATAGGTATGTATGTGATTTTAACCAATAACTTGAAAGATGGTAAGACACACTATAGTTTCGTTGTTATACAGAAGCCCATAGACCCTCTTTACAATCGCATGTGCCATTGTGACATTCGTGCTACTCGTAAACCGATTTATTCCCTCGCGGATGATTTCACTTATTTTCTAAGTGCCTAATCTTGGAGTCATTACGGCAGATAATGTATAGCGAACTTAATTTTGATATTGATGCTGATGGGTTTTTCACTGCTACTGCCTTGGTCTTGATCTATAAAGGTTCGCCCGAAACTTGAATAAAACTCACATGTTTGCACAAGAGCTCCATTCAAATGCTTGAGTTTACTTGATCCGGTTAAGGTAGAAGGAAGATTATGTGCACCCGAACTAGAATCTATTCTCTGTAGACTTTTGTCTATGAACACTGCTCAAACGGAAACAAATGATTGCTGCGAAACTCTCATAACGTTGCTGTCTATACTATCTAAAGTAACTTAAGAAATAGAAAAAAAACTTCCTATAGAGGTACCAGCTAATAAGCATTCAATAGAATGGTTTTCGTAGCTGTCGTTCAACTGGACACCTGCTGAGTTATGAAACCTATCTATGGACCTCAGACATTGAGCAACATGGAAAATCAAAAGTTGTTGCGCAATACATTCGATTGAGTTCAGTGTAGAGCCTTATTACGTAAACTAGCCTTATACGAACTACCAGCTACTGTTCACTACGGGAACAGATTTGTGACTGGGTTTACAATTTTTGTCAAAACAGATCACAAATGCTCAGAAGAAACATTTTGCAATGATTTAAAGTCTTTCCTTCCATATCCAATCCATTACTCGTCCCTATACCTTTTCCTTTCACTCCTTATGTCTATGTATCCGTCTTTGTATCCATAATTGTTTCCAGACTATACGGAGACTAGGAAGCTACGTGATCATTTCTGAAAATCAACAAATTTTGGTCCCTGATTTCAAAATTTGCAATTCACTATATAATTCAGGGGTCGCATTCCTGCATCAGTTATCGAGCAACACGTGACTGATAAATGTTGATTTGACACGACCGCTTAAGAGATCGAGTATCGAGTATCAAAATTTGGCATTTTGTCATCAGTGATCGTGTATTTATTTATTCGATATGGTTTCTGCTGACATTTGGGAGAAAATATGTGAGAATATCTTTGTTTATTATGTTTGCGTTTGTTTAAATTTATTATTAAATTTTGGCTAATTTTATGAGCTGGGACAGCGGTTTAGGTGCATCCTCTAAAATTTGTCTTCTCCATTATAAATAAGAATGCATTCTTATTTGCCCTGACTGTTTTGATAGAACTTCAATCAAAAGTGTATGTTGTGAAAGATATTTTCAGAAAATTATAGTTTTGTATACGTAAGTAGAGTCTTGTAAAGGAAAGGGATCGCTTTTATTTCTAAAACGTCCTCGTTCAATACACTCATAGCGATCATACTCTGAATCAGAAGATGAAAAATAAAGTAAATATTAAATTTTTAATTAAAGACGATAAATACAAAACTTTTCCTCACACAAAAATAAATAGTTTTGACATTTGTCAGCCATCTCAATTCAATGTAGTAGAATTGTACTAGTACAATTTTCAAAGTGCACTCGATACATGACCATTCTTATGTGATCATCCCAATGTAGTTACTCGATCACTCGATAGCGTATGGATTTCATTCACTCGTTAACTGATGTCGTAATTCGACCCCAGGTCAACACAAATACTTTTTGTTCAGTGTCTGTCTGTCCTTTGGCCTTTCTCACACTACCAATTCAAAAACGACGAAACGGATTCTAGACAGCTGTCTGGTATGTGCATAGATTGTCCCACCTAAAAGCCATTCAAAGGGTACAGTGCTAAAAGCCATCAAATACTTTGTTTATCATTGAAATGCCTGTCACACGCCTAGCTTAAGAGCAACTTGATGAATTTTAATGAATTTGTTAGCTGAACCTTATGCACGGGTAGCTCTATCTGAAAATCATCAACAGTGGCCGATTCTCAAAAATATTTCAAAATGGTCCTTGAACCCGGCCAACTCACGAACCACTTAATGGATTTGTAGTGTACGAGTATAATATCCCATTGTGGTGGGCCTCTATGTGATACAGCAAGCATTGTCAGGCTAGATGTCCGACTAGTCCAATAAAGGTGGACCTGAAAATAGCGTTCACTAGAAAAAATTGGTGGAACGCGTGACTATGCGAAATGCTGGAGATTGGTATCAACATTATATTAGAAGTCCCCACGCCTAGGAGTTTGGCATACCTCTCCACACTCCTTTTAATGGGCAGGACATAACATTTGCATTAGTGACTCCTTTTCCTTCCTTTTAGAGAAAAATTTAATAACAGGAAAGTTGTTCCTAATTAAATTTCATTTTTCAATTTAGCCTGTATACAATTGAAAAATTTAAAACTAATATTTAAAAAAAAAATGTGATAGACTATCCATAACTAGACTGTTATCTTTTTAGAGGATACTGGAAGTAACACAAATGTTTGAAAATTTATTAGGAAATTGTGCAAATATACATACATGTTTTTGCCCCATTGAATAACAAGCAACCTAAAGTATACAGCGATGATAAGGGATGTTTAGGCAAATGAAAATTTAGGGAACAGTATTTAAACAATCTATTAAAAATGGCCGCCATTTGCACTTACAGGATGCACCTCGTCCATTGAAAAATTGTCCACTGCACGGATAAGTGCGCTCTTCAAGGACTCTATGTTTGGGTGTCAAGCCATCACGTCTAAAATAGACCAATAGTCAGCTGCTATGAAGTCCGACTGTGTGTCCGTCTGTCTGTACCTCGGGCTGCAGCTTAAACGGCTGGACGGATTTTCTTCAAACTACATATTTATGGTCTGTGGTGTAATGATCACAGGCCAAATTTTAATTTTCATTCTAGCCTCAAAATCAAAGGTACTTTACTCGTACAGCCAATTTAAAAAAAAATACAATTTGTCGAAAACGGCTCCAACGATTTGAATAAAAATTCATATCAAGAATAAAGTGGACGTTTGTAATAAGACTGCATGCTCAGTTTCACGCTAACAATTCGAATGACGGTACGTTACTTATTAGCGGACTTTCGAAAATTGGCTATTTCTCGGATACGGCCAAGACGACTTTATTCAGAATTGATATCTAAATTATTTTCTTTTTTTTAAAATCTATTTTAGATTTTATCCAGCTTTAATAAATGTTTACAAATTTCAGACCTGCGAAGCCTTGTGGCTTGTCTGCAGGAGGTTGCTTAGAAAAATTGTATAATTTACACGTTTCTATCAAGTGAACGTATGATTTTGTTTTTTTTTTTGTAATAATGGAAAGTTGTATTATAAACAAAATGTTTACTAATTCAAAAATTAATATAAATAAACAAAAATGCAATGTGGTTAAAAGCTAAGTAATTGCCTCTAAAAAGTATCTTTTTACTTTTTTTTCTAGTGTTGATTTGTGCAATATTTCTTAATTGATGGGATATAGTGTTGAAAATTCGGGTTAAAGTGTACATCAACTGTCTTCTTCCGTACTCATTGATGATTGGTGGTAGCTGATATAGTCCTTATACTCTTCTGCGCGTTTCTAACCGATGACTAACGCAGCACTCATCTCAAATATTTGCTTGACCTTGAAGACTTTCACTTGTTTCACATTTCTTCCTGAAATTAACTTGACTGCTCTGTCTTGGATGCTTTGTAGTTTGTCGATGTGTGTTTGTTTGCGCCGCACCTCCCCACGCTAGTACGCCATACCTCAACATCGACTCGATGAGAGCGTGGTACAGACAGAGATCCTCTCAGCTTGTTCCGCAAATCATTGACATGCGGTACCCCCAGAAAATGGCAGTCTATGGTGACACTTAGATACTTGTATATACAACCTCAATGTTTTCACAGTTTTGCAAATTGGAGCATCTAAAAGTTTTTAAAACGATGCGTGACTCTGGGTACATTGGGCTGCGAATGTGCATTAATTTGGTCTTCGACTCGTTGATTACCAGACCATTGCAGTAACACCATCTTCTTGCTGCAATGAATTCGGTCTGCATCATACTTACTGTTTCTTCCAAAGATGGACGAGGTACTACTATTGCCGTATCGTCTGCATAGGCCAATGGAACACTTCCTTTGAAACACTTTAGCATTTCATTGGTGTGCTCGTATAGTATAAAAAGTAGGGGACCAAGCTTAGACCCTTGTGGAACCCCACAATGCACTCCATATTCACTGCTATATGAACCGAAAAGACAGTCCGATAACATTCCTCTAATACCCATTCTTCCTAAAGCATCGATAAGTTTTTTGTGATTAAGGGTATCAACAGTTTTGCTGAAGTCCAGAATGATACGTGATGACGCTTGCTCAGGATAGTGTTGATCAAATTGGCAAAATTGTCGAGGAGTTGGTTGGTGCTTTTTCCTTTTTGAAACCCTTATTGATGTTTGCTTATCAAATTACGCTTTTCAATGGATTCCTTTATTCGATCTGATTTTATATGATCTGCTCCATAATCTTTTCTTTAGCCGGTAGAATTGCTATTGGACGATAGTTCCTACGTGCTTCTACAACTACCTCTTTGAGTTTCTTGGGTACCACTGATGTGTAGAAACTGAGATTAATTAATTTTGTTAGAACACGAACGAAAATTTCCAAGTTTGATTTTAAGTCTATTCTCCTTATACTATCTGCACCGGGTGCCTTTTGGACACTTGAGCGACTTAATACGTTAGCAACAAGGCATTCAAATGACACGAGTTTTTAAGCTTTTTAAGCCATTTTACAGAAATTTTCTACTCGTAAATTTGAAATTTGAAAAATTTACAAACGTACAAGTACTCGTACGTGCTACCCAGTCAGGCCCTTTATTTTTCTAGTAAAAAGTCCAATTTCACTGGACTACACTTTAGTTAGTCTGAATTTTGTATTGCAACCCACGTGCCCTAGCACTAGCTACTATTTAAGTTAATAGCATCAATTAAATTGAAGGCTCGGTAGAGAAATCAAATGCAGGACTGTTTTTTAATTAAAAGCTTCTTTTTTTTTATAAAAAAATTCGTTAAAACAAAGAAATTTTTTTTAAGATTTTCCAAAACTTGGTATGCTATGGAGCCGTTTTCGAGAAAATGGATTTTTTTTTTAATCGGTATTAGTAAAGTACCGTTACCGTCCCGCTCGGTTAGAATGAAAATTCCGATTTCGCCTCGAATTGTGACCCCACTGATCCTGGATATGAAGATATGGCTAAAGTCGACCATATGTAGGTACATATAGATATACAGACAGACATACGAGGGCAAGGTGAAAAGTTCTCGGCCTGACAATAAAAGACTGCGATTTTCAGTTAAAAAATGATTTTATTTTCTACATAACCTCCCTTGACTTCAACACACTTGGTCCAGCGTTTCTCCAACATCAGTATTCCTTCTCGGAAGTAAGAGTCTGGAAGGCTGTGAAAATATTCATCTACGGCCCTCTCAGCTTCCGCATTGGATGCGAAGCGCTTCCCAGAAACAAATTTCTTCAAGTTTGGGAACAGGTGGAAGTCTGAGGGTGCCAAATCAGGTGATGGCCGAGCAAATCGTACCCCAAATCCTGCAGTTTTCCCATCGCCAACGCACACTTGTGTACAGGTGCATTGTCCTGGTGAAAGATGATTTTTTTCTTCTTCAAGCTAGGCCTCTTCTCGCGAATTTTGGCATCCAGCTGGTCAAGAAAGTTGGAGTAATATTCACCTTTAATATTCACCTGCGTTTCTCAAGGTAATTAATTAACAGGATCCTTTCGTTTCCCAAAACATACTTGCCATGACCTTTCTGGCGTGTGTTGGTGGACCCATGTGTCATCCATGGTGACAAATCGCCGCACAAAATCGATCGAATCCCTATTGAATCGGTCCAAAGATCGCCGCGAAATTCGTTTGCGCATTTGCTTTTGATCTTGCGCAGAGCTTTCGCATCCCTAAGTTTTTGTGCAAGATGTTTCGCACCCTCTCTTCCGATATACACACAGCCTTAGCTATCTCACTCACCTTCACTCGCCTGTCGTCCATCACGATATCATGCACTTTTTCGATGGTTTCGGGTGTGGTTGCGGTTTTTGGCCGTCCTTAACGTGGGTCATCTTCGAGGGACGTGCGACCACGTTTAAATTCAGATGCCCACTTTTTAACGGTTGACATGTAAGGAGCAGAGTCCCCGTAAACTTTTGTCAACTTTGGATGAATTTCCTTAGGGGTTAACCCATCCAAAATGAAGAATTTTATCGCCGATATTCAAGTTAATCCATTTTAACGAAAAACACGCAAGACGTATACTGCAAAAATTCGTGAAAAGAAACTACTTGAGAGAACAAGTTGAAACTTGTCATACGAATTAATGAGAAGTGCACCCAGGCAGGAAACATAAATTTTTGCTGATTGGAATGCCATCTCTGCGTCAGGCCGAGCATTTTTCACCTTGCCCTCGTAATTGATGGATCCACTTTATTGAGTTGCTCTTTCATAGTAATGTCGAGGTTGATCAAAATCTCGAGATCGAAAATTTTCAGGAAACCAATATTTACGTAAATATGTATATTTCATCTGTAGAAGAATAAATTTTAACAATCAGATAGTTCTCACGTTTTATAAATCGCTAACTGATCAAAATGTAAACAGAAGTCTTCATGTTGATGAAAACAAGTTCCTAACAATGCCAGCTTGTGTATACTCATACTAGTTTTGTTCACATTCTGTGCTAAATAAACATCGGTCATGCGATCTGTGAAACCTCCCCCGTTAGGACCTTTTGCAGTCCTACCATGTTTGCATGGCCAAGTGAAGTGTACATTACTCGTATTGTAAGACGGCAAACAGTCACACTCGCCGACACTCCACTCACTCTCCACACCGGTCAGCCGTGATGACATGACAATGTAAACATGAAAATAATTATCTTTTTTTTACTCTCGCCCCCTTCACTTCATCCTCATTCTAGGATCTTCACCTTGCACTTGTGCGAATTTGTAAAGTGTGTTGACCTCCAATACTCCTGTGTGCGCCGCCCGCCGGACTGGCCTGGTCGTGCTGTGAGGCACTCTCCATGAAAGTGAAGGCAATTGTAATTCACAGCACACATCCGAATGTTGTTGAGCGAAATTGATTGTTCCGAAATTGAGACGCGGGGAGGCGTGGGTGTGAACGGACAAGTTTCACATTTATTTTGAGTGAGAATATTATTCTCGGGCGACTGAAGAGATCTGTTGGTTACTTTAATATTTATGTTTGGTTTTATTATTTTTAAGCAGTTCGTGCATGAAATTCACTTTAAGTACAAAAAACTGTTATTCCTCCTGATGCACGAAAGTTGGGAGCACACATGCTGGCATTGTAAAAAGTAAAGAAATGCGATCACATACAGGTACTCGTATTTGTGTGTTTGTATTTTTTACATGTTCATGTTCATTGGGGATCGTATAGTTGAAAACGCGGAACTGTTTCGGTTGTGTGACAGTTCGGACACCCTTCTTGGAATGTTTAACAAGCAAACAGAATATCACTCACTACGAGTAAGTGAACTTGAATACAATCGATACAATTAAAACTGTGCTGCTTGTTTAGCTTGTATTTCCATGGAATTGTTTGTCAGATAAAACCGAAAAGATATTTTGAAGTTTTTGGAAAATCCCACTGGTTAATGACTGGCTGCATACTAGGAGTGTTCATCATGTAAATAAAAACTCAAAACCACCGCAATTTACGATATATCCGAAGAAATTGTTAAACGTGAGCCGAACTATGAGACGTAAAAACAACTCCTTCAGTTTTGATTGTTCATAAATTCTAAGCAAAATGATGGCAATAAAAGATTTGCAGTAGATTTGACTTATAGTATATATCATGATGCAGCGCACCTGACAATGTTTCAGATATGTGATTGCGGGTGTGGTGGTAAAATTGTAGTTCAAAAAAGAACAATAGAGAGAAAGCAAACTAACAGACCGCCAACAAAATTCATTACACAATTATTATAACTTTATAATTGGTATGAGATTTGCCCTTAAACGTAAGACCAGATATAAATATTGAATATTTTTCCCCCTCTTCTTTGCCATACTCAATATATAGATTTATTCCTATAGCCTAGCCGATATAGGATATGACCTCATTACACTATAAGTTTAAATTGGTTTTAACGCCAATGAAATACTGTCCAATGGATTTTTAAAGCTCTTGACATGAGTGAAGCTAGACATCCGTACTGAAAATGATGCAGGTTTGAGATGATTTCGTGGATTTCGAATCTTTGTATTTTTTGTTTATTAGTGCATAGATTTATTTTTGAAACTTTAAGTCCCTATATAGATAGTAAAAGTATAAAGTGCACGACTGGGTCGCACGTACTTGCTCCTTATATGCTGTCTAATTGCAAACCACTCTGATTTAAAATTGAAACAAAATAGTTAAACATTTTTGTTTGTCTTATTCGTTAAAATAAAAAAAAAATGGTTGAGGATTTTTCAAAACCTTGTAAGCCATAATCTTGTACGAGTATATGTCAAATATTGATTTCGAACAAAATCGATTGAATCTTGGTCTGGAAATAGCCAGTTCTCCGAAATCGGTTAAACTTATTTTTTTGAAAAATCCTGGTACACACCCACCACAACTCAAATATCAAATTTAATCAAAATCGTTACTCGTAGAGTCTTTTTGAAGTCGACGTGAAGTTTGAAGAAAATCCTTTCAACCGTTTAGGCTGCACCTATGGTACAGACAGGCAGATAGACAGACAAACAGTCGGACATACAGACAGATAGACTGACGGACAGAATTGAGAGATCCACTTTATTGACTTTCTCTATCATAGTAATGCCGAGTTTAATTGAAAATTTTCAGGAAATCAATACTTTTTTCTATTCCCATCTTGCTTATGTGCTTTAACAATTTTGTCTTTTTTGTACCCAGGTTGGATCTTTTGGTCCATGCTGCCACCTCACGCAGGGTATTGAAACTGCATCCTCCTATTTTTTTGTCCTTAAGTCTTTGCAGACATGAAAGATGGAGTTCCTACATTATGCTTGTTTGTATTTAACCGCCCATGCTCTAATAGATTACAAAACCTGTGTTTCCCGTCATAAAGTGCCTGCCGATGTACTCGTATTCATCCACTACAAGGCTCTACATTGAGTGTGATAGAACCCGTACTTGGGGTACTGATTCATTGACATCTAATTCATTCTCTGCAGAGCTCTTTAGCTGTGGTATAGAGAGGACTCCGAGAACTGTTAGCGGAAGTGATGGCAGCACTTTCGTTTTGATGCAACTGTCCACAGCATTCTCCGTCGCTTTAATTATGAATAAAGTTAGGCTGATGGATCCGAGGGACTGCGAATTAATTGTCTTTTTCTTGTTCACTTTGGGAATGGAGATCTTCAGGGACTTGGTATGTACTCCAATATAACAGATATTATCACAGATGATCGCAGTCATCCTACCTGATTAGTTTCAGTTCATGGTCGGGAAGTTACTTGGAAAGTGGTTTTCCTGTCATCCGATATACGAGTATGAAGTGAAATAGAAGTTTTCACGAAGAAATGTTCTAAAGGTTCTCCGTTCCACTCAGTCTTGCTAAACAACTTACGTACTCCCGATCTGAGGTTTGCTAAATTTTTGCTTCAACGCTTTTAATGTTCAATTCTTACTATACAAATTTTAGGTCCTCACATCAATTGATTTTAATGCAAGACTGTCAACATACACGTGCAGTGCGCACAACCACAAGACAAAATCTTAATCATTTCTCAATCTCAATCAGTCTCTGTCAATCAGATATCAACTCAATTTATCAAGTATCCTTCTTGAATTAGAATTTTCCGTGACGACCGAGTTGCATAATGATGCAAAGTTTATGCAAAGTGATATTTCATTTCATTGATCAAATTTTCACCCACATACAGATAAAAATGTCCAACAAATCAATATTCCTTCAGATATTTTTAAACCCAGGCAAAAGTTGGGCACCTGTGCATAACGTTATTATTAAATTAAATATCAAAAAAAAAAGATACGAAAGAATATAACACGAGCCTGTTTAAGGATCAACGCATAACTCGGACCATCGAGCAACAACCTTTCGCTAAAGAATGAGGAAGTCTCGTCGAAGAATTTTAATGCAAATCAAATGTTAACAAACAATATTGTTTATTCCAAGCACATCTTACTGCCAAAAAAAAATTCCAAGCCCTCTCTGTAGTAAATGGGCAGTAATTTTTGGCGTCGTCGACAGAGTTATTCGAATTGTCCAGAATTGCATGACAATGCATTTGTGGTCAAAAAGAAAACAAAACCACCCGTCCAACCAGAGCAACAACAACACAAATTACCACAGATAATATCATTTGTTTTGTCTAATGTTTGTGAATCACTGGTTCGATCATCAGACACAGACAGTCTATAATTTTTGGCAATCAATTGACTGTTTTCTGGGAGAAGAAGAAAACATTTTTGACGCATCAGGCAAATTTTATTGGGAATAACTTCAACCACGACGATGATGGACTGAGTTTGAGGATTCCGATCACGAACTCTAGTGGACTGAAATATGATGTTTCGTCTTAATGTGAATTCATTTTACCAGTGAATCACATTTCAGCGGTTTTACAGCAAAATCTATAGGTAGTGATCCTTTATTTTAATGTTTCCGGAAAATTTGTTCTCACGTTGCGAGAGCACGCATTTACGAGTACCTCTACCGGACAAAAAAAAAAAAAAAAAACTATCTCATGTGGTTTGTTGAAAAGGACAACAAAAGGCGTTAATGCGAAATGCAAGACTTATTCGGTGCTCAGTTTCAGTCAATAATTGGCATAAGAATAGGCACTACACTCGACGTGACCAAGAGTGTGAAGCTGCGATTCGCAGTACTTCACACGTAAGAAAATAAGTACACAAATATTGACTGTAGTTGCTTCCTCTGTTATTTTACTAGTTTATGTTAAATGTTCCTATAGACGTCCCTGCGAAAGGACAGTGATGTGATGGTATTGAGTCAAATTTAAAGAGTACTTGACAAACCCATTTGAGAATATGTACCTGGGCTATTGTTCTCTGTGCTATCAGATGACAAAGTATTGCTATTGGTTCAACTAAAGGAAATTCGGTGCACTACTCGGAGCTTCTCTTCTTCTCCTTAAGGCGAAGTTATGATCCTGAGTAGAAGGATCACAACCCTCCCACTTTACTGCATCCCTACTGGTCCGCCAGTGGGGTTTGTCGGTTTGACCTCAGAAAGTACCGGCAGGCTTCCCGGTTTCAGATCACTTCGTCACTGAGGCCAATCGAATGCTGGTGTTTTTGTATTTGTGTGATCCAGTTTTTTTTTTTTTTTTTTATAATTTGCACGTGTTAAAGAGGATATGAATAAAGAGGATATTAGAACACGTGCATTTTTGTGGAAAGGGGAAGAGACAGAGAGAAAGACAGATTGGTGTAGTTGGTTTGAAACGCAGGTGGTAGTTGAGTTTCAAAGTTTCACTGTACTCCAAGGGTGGTGTGTCCAGATAACTGGGGAGTATTTTTGTTTTGGTTTCTCTATTATTGTCGTTGCTTATGATTCACAGTATTTTTTTCCGTCCTCTTGATGTCATCATCACGATCAAGTTGCATTTTAGCCATATGACCACCCTACTGCCAGTGTTATACCTTCACAGTAGAGTTGTCTTAGCTTTCGCAAGTGATCGACTTTTTTATTTATTTCATGCGAAATAAATAGATGATTCTTAACATCAGGATTCGAACCGTGAATCAACAGCGATGATGTTACCACTACACCACGGCCACCCTTAAGTTGTGTTTTGGTTTGCCTTTTTTGCGCGATTATGTAGGAACGTTGATTGATATTGCCTTTTTGAAGGGGTTAGAAGGATCCCTCCTTTGAATATGATAATACCAACGGAGTCGGTCATGCTCTATCTTGCTTGTGATGGGTCATCATTTCTTCAAGCTCGTAGCCGGGACCAACTCGCAACTCTTAGGTTACGACTATTTGCTATCCACCGGAAACCGAATAGCTTTGACCCGAGCATATCTGCTCGACACAGAATCACACCCATGCGTAGCATTGGTAGTGCCTGGCGGAGTAGTGATTTTCTTTTTAGCGTACTTTTTCATAATGCTAGGGTTTAAGCTTCTTTTGATTTTGACACGTGCATGCTCCTGGTTTTTGATTTATATTTGATCTTACTTTTACATCTCCAGTCGTGTCAACCCACGGATTCGCATGCACACTTGCGGGACAGTTTTAAGATGGTTCACCTGGATATTTTAAAAATTGCTTAGATGTGATTTTCCCCCTAGTCGCCTTCTATGACAAGCTCTAAGTATTTGTGGGGGACGCTGCAGTGATATTCTTAACCCGTCCCTGCATTACTCGGAGCTATACGAGTAGATCCCCTTTACTATCATAGGATTTTTTCTGGTCCAGACTAGACCGCTCATGAGCCTATCATCTAATTATGTGGTTTCTTAGCTTCAAAATGTTTCCAAATTACGGTTAAGAAAAGGAGGATTTTTGTCAAGTGGGGAATATAGGTAGAAGGATATAGCAGGTCAATTTAAAGCGTGTTCTCTTCCTTTGTATTGGAGAACGCATTACAACAGTAGGTTGAAATCCCAGAAAACCGACTGAAATACATATGTCGAGATCTACTTGTTCGAAAAGTACATATCTTTCATACTATGATAACACACAGAGCCAATTTAATCGAAAGTGAAATTTTAAAATTAGAGCGATCATTGGCTTAGAGATTGAGCAAAACGTTTGAACGTTTCCAGGTAGGTTTTAACGGGTTTGGCAACGTGAGGCCGAGCGTTGTCATGCTGTAGAATCACTTTTTCGTGCCTCTGCTCGTAGCGTGAATATTCGGCCGAGCCGGCGACGTAGAAGCATGACCGGGCAGTCCCGATGACTTTCTTCTCTTTGGGTTGCTGTAATGAATCTATTTTACATCACCCGTTATGATGCGATGAAGAAAACCCTTCCTTTGTTGCCGCTGGAGCAGTTGTTCACAGGCAAAAAAACGACTCAACGTCCCTCGGCTTCAAATTATAAGGAACCCAAGTTCCTTGTTTTTTAATCATTCCAAACGCATGCATTCGCTTGGAAATGGCTTGACGGATAACTCCTAATGCTGAAGCAAGCTATTCTTGCGTTTAGCACGGATCCTCATCGAGCAATGCCTCCAATTCAGCGTCTTCGAAGGATTTTGGCCTTCCTTCACGCGAACGGTCGTCAACATCGAAATCACCGTCTTTGAAGCGACGGAACCAATCATGGCACATTGTTTCACTTAGAACAGCATCTCCGTAAACTTTTTGGAGCTCTCGATGCGCTTAAGCCGCCGTTTTCTTGGAATGAAAGAAGAAAATCAACACTTCCTGCAAATGACGATTATTTAGCACAAAATCAGACATTTTCACACAACCAAAAGTATATGACGCCAAAACAAAATCACTAATGTGTCAAAACAGCTTGTTTACCATATGTCTAAGCTCGGTTCATGACGTTTTGGATATGTCAAAATCGACCAGCACTCACTGCTGGAGCCATCTATTGACGAACAGCGAGAACTTGCGCACCTATTATTATAAATATTTTTTACTATCATCTTACATATTAGCAAACTCTCCTAATTTTCGCGGTTTAAACAAAAATTATAAATGATAAATACACATGGGTCCAGTCACATACTCGTATTAGTCACGTGGACGGTTTTTACTGTTTCAAGTAGCAACATGGGAGCTTACTTTCAGACAACGCCAGGATGAATTATACCCAATGGTTTTAAACATTTCATTAATTTATATTTCATTTTTCGTTGCACCTATAAGAGCAAGCATTGGTTTCCTGAAAAACTCCGATCTCGACATTTCAGTCAAACTTGACATTACTACGATAAAGAAACTCAAAAAAGTGGGGCTCTCAATTCTGCCTCTCTGTTTGTCCGTCTGTCTGTACTCGTATGTATGGCAGACTGCAACCTAAACGACTGAAAAGATTTTCTTCAAACCCATATCATCACAATTCTAGGAGAAATCGGAAATTGCGTCCTAATTTTAAAATTAACGGTACTTTACTAATGGACACTTTCGAAAAAATCTATTTTCTTAAAAACGGCTGCAAAGATGATATATGTCAACAGGGGTAGAGATCTACTCGCTGATTTTTTTTTTGGCAATTTATCATATCGCAATAATGATTTCGCAATTTGTTTTCTTGCATTTCAACAACTCGCATTTTGTTTTTTCCTAGTTTTTAATTGGCAAATTCTTATTTAGGATTGTAATTATTTGACCTTAAGATATCCTGCATTCATTATTTCGCAAATATAATTTTGCTTTTTGATAAGTTAGCGTGTTCTTGATAAGCTTTAACTTACTTAGTTTTACACGTTCCCTTATTTCGAAATCCCGAAAAATTTGGTTGGGTACAATTGTAAATGCTTGTTGTCTGGCAGGCGCCTGTATCTTAACAGTACTTGGGTGGAACACTTCGCGGGATAAAAGACTTTCACACTATGGGACATCTCTCCGACTCATACACCGGACGGCCTTCCGCCTCACATGCAGATGCTCAGGTATGTACGTGGCGTGTAACTGAAAACCGAGTTTTTCAATTCGAAACCACACTTTGAGACACGGCCGGCTTTTCGAAACCAATGAATGCCAAGTGCCATTTCTCCAATTACATAAACGGGCAAAGGGGAATTAACAGTTAGCGAAATAAATTCCTTCAAAACAACAAATTGTTGCCTAATCATAAGCGAAATGTAAAAGCGCGGGAAAAAGTATTGCCACCACGTCGCGAGATAAATCAAAGACTGAATGAAAATTTGCGAAACAACTATTGTGAAACAAATTTGATCGAATAGTCAGGCACCCATGTTAACAGATGACGTATCAGGGTTTCGTCAAACAAGTCCGTTTTTTGAAAATTTAGACAAATTAGTAAGGATTTTTTTTAAAAGCGCTTAAAGTCGAAAAACATTTTTTTTTTAATATTGATTTTGAACGAAATAAATTGGGTCATATACGAGAAATAGCCAATTTTTAAGATCCAATTTACAAAGTAATGTACCGTTATACGCATTTTCTACCAAAAGCGTGGTACGCCATCTGATAGCATATACGAGTACACCTCAACTCAAATATAGAATTTAATGAAAATCTTTAGAACCGAATTCGCAATTTTCCCTCGAATTGTAAACCCTCAGACCCTAGATATGGATTTTGAAGAAAACCCGTCTAGCCGTTTAGCCTGTAGTCTATATATATATGTTTAGGTATTTTTATACAGACACTTTTTTGAGATTCTCCATCATACCACACTACGAGTATTTGAGGGCCTGAGTTAAAGCAAATGGCTACCAATTTTAATAAACCGCCTTCTTTTAAAGTACTTACTATTTAAGGAAATAAATTTTATGAGATACTAATCGAAAATGTTTTGTTATTTACAACATTTTGCACTTGTAACATAATTTATGGCAGGACTAGGTAGTAGTACCAAGATTGATCAAAAGCGCAAGTGAAAATAGAAAACAGTTCACGTCTTTTTTGCTCAATATTATCACACCAAGGAATCCCCCCATTCAAACCCGTCTTGCTGTCTTGGAAACAAAAATCTCCCAAACAAAATTTTAAATTCCTCATGCTTGCATTTCGTCATCTTTTACGACATAACAATACAGCTCTACGCAGAAAATACAGAAATACAATGCAATTTGCATGTTACACCCTCAATGACACACCCATCCAGACAATTAAGTGAATATCCATCAATTCTGATCCCCCAAGGTAGTTGAACTCGCAGTGCAGCACGACTCGAGACCCATTGATAAAGCTCAAAATGGGGATGATTGCCACTGACAGATCGTTTTCTTGAAAACACCTTTCACCAAAGGTCCTTCACATTGAAAAACAACCGCCACTGGGCAGACGAAATTAGATACGTCAAAGAGTAACGAATCAATCAGCACCTTTACTCCACACTTTCTGAAGAACATCCTTTTGTTTCCTACCCTTCTGTTGGCAAAATATTTTTATTTGTCCAACAAAATTACTGGCGCTGCATTTAAAATTCTGACAACTTTCCGCGTTGTGCGGCAGCGTGCCTGAAATATTTAAACGCTTTCCACTTGTGAGTGACTGGTATTGATTCATTGCGTTCACTTTCATGGAATTGGGAGCCTTTCTTAGCGGTTGGTGGTGTCTTAATTAAAAGCGTAATGAAATTCGAAGAATATGTGCGCCTTTGTTGGTGCTTTTGTTTTGTCTGTAATTGCTATATAAAGATGGATGATCGGACGAAACCGAAAGGATTCCAGTTATGAGTGTGAGAGTGCGCTATAAAATTGGAGAATTTATGGATGATTCGTTAAACTGGCATTGATGTGAGACATCAGGTGCATTTGATTAACTGCAAATGATAAAGCGATGCAAGGAATTTTTATTGCTTCTCCAACAGAGAAAAAGGTAATTAATCTTTTATTTTATGATCGGGGATTACTTTTTTTTTGGCTGTAATTTTCGCTGAAACATTTAACAGTTCATTCGTGAGTTTTCATACTCGATTACGGTCTAAAGTCTGAAAGGAATAAAGATTAACAATCAGATTGTTGTGCGGTTTTTTTCTAGCTCCGCAGACGTTCAAGCAAAGGTTTTTGAAGAATAGAAAAAAAACCCATTGATTGACTCATTCGCTTTATTACCTTTTTCCTTTAAGCTCGTAGGATTGGTTTTCGCGAAACTCGAACTTTGACTAGTGAAGAAGAAATTAATTCGTAGAAGAGAAATTAAATCACTGCAACGTAGGCCTTTTCTTATACATATTTTCGTAATAAATTTTGAGGCGGTATCCAGATTTTTCGTACTATATATAAATTATTCATGATTTTCTTTCTTTCTTTTCATACTTCTAGTCATTTCCCCATGTCTCATTAGTAGTTTGCAGGAAATGTCCAGGCCGAGTCAAGTACATTGTATTTTAATCTTTCACATAGCATAAAAATAAATCAAATTTATTCCAAATGTTTTTAGCATGATTCTTTTCATAGCTCTGGGAGGTATTTCTAATCTTTTAACCCAACGATTTCAGAACTTTTGCATAGGTAAATACGTACCTATTTGTCTTAACCACTATTTATTGTTAGATATATATATATTTTTCCTTTGTTTTATTTTTCATTACATAATTTTCTTTTCTTCGTCAAATAAAAGTGGATAAGGCCTTCTATAACCGAAAGCTGTCTACAGACGAAACCAAGTACCACTCATATGAACTCGAGGTTCTGGTCATAGTGGGCAGGCGGTTCAAGGTCGTCACGGACTGTGAGGCCATAGTCGCCACCAGCACGAAGGCGAAGCTGATACCCCGAGTGGAACGATGGTGGCTCAAACTACAGTAGTTCGACTATGAAAAGGCTCACCAGCCGGCAAGAGGTCCGCACATGTTGACGCCCTAAGTCGACAACCAGTAGAAAGGGAGCACGAGGTGCAGGAGGTGTCTTCGCTTATTTTAAACGTCAACATCTCCAATGAGAATTGGGTGGCTACCATGCAGTGGCAAGACCAAAAGCTATACAACGTGATTTCCACACTGAATACAACTGAGATGATGGCGGCGAAAAAGCAGCTGCAAAGTTCCAGCAGCTTGCGAGAAAAATGGGATACAGCACATCAAACCGCTGTCAGGACGCCCAGGGCAAATGGCCAGGTTGAGAGATGCAACCGAACCATTCTCTCTTCGCTCAAATGCATGAACTCGTCGGAGAAAGGGGAAGATTGGGCAACTCATATAAGAGCAGTCCAGTGGGGACTGAGCACCGTTCGGTGTTCGCACGACGAAGGCGAGCCCTCACGAACTTCTATTCGCCTACATACCCAGGAGCATTTTGGGTGAGTTGTTGTTGGACTAGGCGAACAGAGTCGGAGGGAAGCCGACGAAATAGGACGCCGACGAACCGAAACCTTGGCGAACATCGAGCAGACCCAAGTTAACCAGAAGGCAAGATTTGACTCCAAGCATAGGCAGCCAACGCAGTATCAGTCCGGAGACCTCGTGTTGATTGAGAACAAGCCTGCTGCCACGGGTGAATCACGGAAGCTGGAACCGCGTTACCGCTTCCCATATATGGTCACGTAAGTGCTGCCGCTATGTTTTGGAAGACATCCCCCATATAAAGCGAAATCAGCGGAAGTTGAACACCGTCGTAGCGTCGGATAAAATGAAGCGCTGGTGCGAGCATCCGCCAGAGGGTTTCTCAGAAGATGTGAGCGACACTGACAGTTCGGATCGTGAGGATACGATTATTTGAGAATGGCCAATTGTTGAGTGACTGGTGCATGTGTGTCAGTATAAAAAGGCAAACGTCAACAAGGTAGGGTTAATCTCCGATAAGTCGCGAAGGTTAACATTGGTCGAATAAAGTATTATAATACCCACAACATCGTAGTGTTATTATTTTGTTGTTTTGATTACTCTCTTGGCCACTCAGTTAACACTATTTCCATAAATTTATTCAACTCATATATTGCATACTATTATAACGCACACTTTATGAAAGGGAAGATTGTATCGAATATGATGCTCGTACAATCGTCTTTGAGTTGCAAATTCAAATCTCATTAAATTTAAATGTGTTTAAATGGAATGTATTAAAATTTATGCAGTGGGCGGTTAAGGAGAGTCTATCTTCCGGACTGGAATGCTCTGATCTAAGACTTTAGTTTTTTTAATGTCGTGGCATATTGGCCCATTGCCTGCCTGTTAGGCAGGCAATGCAGATTGAACTGCATTGACTGATTTATTTGAAACTTAATGGTTAACATGCATACCCTCATAACTCAAAAACTCTAAGTGATGGAAAACATCTGATTACGTATTTTGTTGCAACATTTTGAATTTTTCGTTATTAACTTTTGGAACTTGGCAGATGTATTACAGTCATCTCGGGGTGAAATAGTTTATAAAAAGAAATTAAAATCGATGCGTTTTTACAAAATTTATATTGAAACGTGAAAGGAAAGGGATCACATACAGAAACACGTACAGCCATTATGCGAAAAACCATACAATAAAGTCCAAAACTCAGTTTTGAAAGTACGTTAAAGTCAAAACTTAAAGTGCAGTGAAATCCTCACAACAAATATATGAAGAAAACTGTAAGTATTTGGTCAGAGAGCAATATATTATGCCATTGCAAGCAGATTTTGGTGAAGTTCTTGTTTAAGAGCAGTCATTAGTGAAGCGTCTAGTCATTAATATCAGTACGAGTATTGCAGAAACTTCAAATTGAGTGAGATGGAAGATTTATTTGAATTTATGGCTTACGAAAAATAGTGCGCACCTTATAATGAATATATTTATAAATTTAAGAATATGAAAGTGGAAATGTTAAATATTACAAATGTTGCATTAAAAACTAAAGTTGTCGTGAACTTAGATAATCTTACTAAATGCCGGTATCCAAAAATAGGAACAAAATTTGGCTTCATAACCATCCACCGCAAAAGATAATTTATAAATCAGCAAAAACTTTTAAACTGTATAAAGGACGATTGCCAAAAGTCTAATTTAAAAAGAGCTTATTTCAGGGACATTTTTAACTGAAATTGTCAAGAAAAAAATTAAAGCAGTCAGTAAAACTCGAAGAACGTTATACAATATGAGACAAAATGTGTTACCAGTTTGCCCCATGATTTCGAAGATGTCACAAAGAGTAAATCATGGAAGATTTTCACTTTATTTTATCAAAGTCGAACAGAGAAGTTGTACATTCATATGCAATAAAATAGACCGTTTATCGAGCGCTGAACATGATTATATGATTGAAGCATGTTGTGCTAAAATTAAACAACTTGTAATTGTTCATTTGTCAACATGAAAGTAATTAAGTATGTAAGCAAAATTAATTGATAAGAGATAATTTAGTATGCAAAGGGGAATTATATTCAAGATAATTGTAGCAAGCGGCAGCGGCGGCGCGGCGGTTGGCAGGCGATTGTTCAAGGGAGGGTCAATTTGGGAGATCAAAATTAAAAATTCGCGCGAATACTTTCATGTTCTGATTAACCCCCTCTACACAGCCGTTAATGCACATTCTCACGTCAGAGAAACAAGAAGTTGCTTACTCACATGCCCTCGAATGTATTCGATCTGAAACCAAAGAAAATTAAAACCGATTTTGAAGTTGATTTAAAAAGTTTCACCATAATCAAGCGTTGAGTCGTATACCACGTTTCCTAACTATTGTGACGCTAAAAGAATTTTTTCCAAGTTAATGGAAGAAAATATTCTTGAAGAATTTCAACTGGTCAAAGAAGAAGCGGTGAAATACAATGCAACACTGTTGCTATCTTTATTCCAGGGAAACTTTCGAACGACAAGCACTATTGAAGGGTATAGCTACCTAAGTTTAAAACTCCAGACAGAGGCACAGAAAAGTGTGCAAAATTTAAAGCTTTGGGAGGCACCACCCAGGAGCTATTGATCGAAAATGCCATGGAACACTTGGAAGGCCGCAGCAATGCACGTAAAGCCAATGTACGTTTAAGCAAGTTCAATTCATACAACTTGTTGCAGAAGGTTTTGAATAAGATGAAGAAGAGGTAATTGATAATAAAGAACTTGAAAACACTAAAAATACCAGTTAAGTTAATGTGTTATTTGTTATGCTGAACCAACAAGTATTTTATTGCTCCCCTGTAGATATTACAAAACTTGTAAAGATTGCTTCCTTAATATGATAAACCAAAAATTTACATTGGTGTGCCCTTATTCTAGAAAAATCATTCAAAATCATATGGAAATGTTCCTTTAATAAATAATGTAATCTTATATTTGTTTAATGTTTATTGTTTTAAGTTGTTTTGTCATTACGTTGGTAAGTACGTAAAACTTAATAAGTTTCAGCTTTGTTGTTTTTGCAAAAATTATATCAAATAATTCTAAAATATACGTTAATAACTATAGCTCTTTTTTTCAAAAACAGCTTGTTATAATGAAATAATAGATTTTGTTTTGAATCACATGCATTTGTTCTCAACAATCGTGGATTTTTTGAACCTCAAATTCGACAATTTTGACAATTAACAAAGCCATCAAGATGAAATTGAGCCAAGTCGCTGAAGATGATTTTGTTTGAAAAATCAGCATCCACTTGATGTCAGTCGGCTTCAGTCCTTGAGTCAATTACACTTTGTATGCATGAAGATGCAAATCGTTCGTGAGAATACGCTGTAGAGAGCTTCTCGAAATAATATTATTAGTTTAATGTCAGGAAGAGCCAAGTTCAACGTATCATAAAATCAGAGGAAACCATCAAGCCACAGTTGGAAGAATGTGGTCCTCTGTCCAGAAAATGAGTGGGTACATCGGTTGATCTAGATCGACGTGTTTTTGAATAGTTTAAACTTGCTCGTATGAAAAATGTTCCTATTACAGAACCTTATTTTCAAGAAAAAAACCCTTAAATTTGCAATTTTTTTTTTTCATTTAAAATGATTTCCAAGGATCATATGGTTGGCTCGAAAAATTCAAGAAGCGCCACAATATAGCCTTTAACAATTTGAGCAGAGAAGGGTCTCATGCAAATTTGAAATGCGTTACTGCAATATTTAACATTTGCAAGGGCTATCATCCAGGCAACGGCATCCAAATCTCGGGTACTAAAAAATGAGAAGTCCATTGGTGGTAAACAATTCAAAAAAAGAATAACTGTTGCAGTTCTATGCAGTGCTTCTGGTAAAATGGAACAACTTTTTTGTAATTGGGAAAACAAAAATACCTCGTGCTTTTAAGAACATTAATATGGAGAAATCGAATAATACTAAGGTCTGGATACGTCGGCTATCTTTATTGAGTGGCTTCAAGGTTTTGACAGTAATTTAAGAAAATAAATTCACTATGCCACATTTTGCAAGCAGATTGTAGTTTACAAAACATAGAGTTCAAGTGCTTACCTCCTAATTGTACTTCTCAACTATGACCTTTAGATCAAAAATCTAAAAGTTCACTATGGACAATTCGTAATGGAGTAACTTATTTGTGTAACAGATGAAGCGTAACATTTTTCAGACATTGTTGGAAAAATAATATTACTTGATGCATGAAATTCATGTCACTGCAATAGATAACTGTTTTAAAATGTTGGGACTTTTAGTAGGACTGGGAAAAACTGATACAAATATCGTATCAGAGGTAAGTTCTGATTTTGCAAGCATAGATGAACAACTTACAATGCCATTCACAACATTTTAAACATTTCACCTCGACAAGCTCTACTGCAAATAATTGATCTTTAGAAGTTTGAGCCTTACAATAATCTTCTTGAAGCTGTTTTGAAGAAAAGAATTTCAACAGATATTTTCAATATAATATAATATAAACCGTAAGGGATGTGTATATATAAATATATTCAGATGCAAGTAATAAATTTAGAATATTATAACGCTACAGTCATGGCCGCATTACTATTCTAGTTTTTAGTTACTTCAAACTTCTTTTTTCATACAAATTTCAACCAGACTAATTAAAAAATATGCAAAGTCCTGATATTGCTGCCCATCCTAATTGAATCCTCCGTATCATTCCTGAGAGGATACGGAGATACTATTTTAGAGAAATACGAACTTTGGGTCCGCGGTCTAACCGGCAGTTAATATTTCCATGATTATTTAATTATTAAGTGCATGGTTCTCGTATGCTTGAATGACTAGTATAGTTTTTGACAATGCCACGGACAAGCTAATGCTTGTGTTGACTGTTCAAACCTGCGTCGAAAGTCGCAATTTCAAATCCGGTCGGCACCGGAAAAAATATTTTCAATTTTATTAATAATCACATCAACAATTAATTATGAATTATCATGGAATTGGGCACACGTGCGTATGAAAGTCACTCTGTTGCCTATGAATTGCTGTTCTTAATGAGCTACTATATAAATCGTGATGTTGGAGAATTGATCAGAGAAGAAAACATCCAGGGATAGCTAAAACCATATCTTCACAAGAACTGTGATGTTAAAAAAAAATTTCAGAGAAGAAAACATCCAGGAATAGCTCAGTTGGTAGAGCGTTGGAGGCTAAAATCTTATTTCCCTGCCCTTGAATCAAATGTTTTCTTCTTTATGCAATTCTCCAACAATGTTTCATTCTTTACACCGTCCATTATTCCGTTCGTCAGTCTATCTACCTAGAGATCGAACTGCAGCATTAAGATCTGGACTGATTTTCTTCAAATTTAGTGTCTTGGTCGATCTCGAGGCGGAATTGACAGTTTTATTTTAACTCCAGAATTAATGGTACTTTACTACGAACCACTTAAATCTGCTCCTGTGCCCCCATATAAAAGAGATTCGGGAAAGCAGTATTCATTAATCCATGAAAGATGGCCGGGACTCTTTTTTTTCCCCCGCAGCGGCATAGAAAGGAATTTGTTGCAAACAGTCCAAGTAGGAACTAGGGGACCTCTTTTTTACTACCTAATGTTTGTCAGACATATACTCGTACCTTGTACACCCTTTGCAACGCCGTTTTATCTAAGCTAATTGCTATACAATAGTAAACTGGATTGCCTATAAAAAGAGAGGGTGCAATGTCCAGCCGTTTGACAGAAGTGCTCGGACAAGAATGTCAGATTGCCATCATTTTTGTGAAAGAAGTGTCTGCTAGCCTTCCCCTTAAACCAATTATTTTCCTGATCTGTATCATTTGCAAGAAAAAAATGCATCTTATTATTGCGCATTTCAATTTTATTTCAAAATCGCTACCTTCTTAGTAAGCATGGAATAAACGTACAGTATGTGGGTGGGATTGCATTACGAGTATATACCCTGGGTGCCTTGGTGCCAATATAGTCCTTTCTTTCGATTGGATTCGCATAGAATAGCAGTTAATTTAATGGTTAAAATGCTGCTATCAATTTACTACGAATATACTCGTAACTATTCCCTCCCTCACTCTGTTGAAATTTCCCTATTTATGGACATCCACGGTGATGACTGAAATTAATGTGACACCTGACGCCGTTTGATAGTATTCTTGTCTCCAGCAATTGCGCTGTAAATCCACTTTAAATGCTGAAGAGTCTAGTCAGTGGCGAAGATACGTCTTGAATGCGAGCAATAGTGTCGGCTATCATTACAACAATTTGCAAGTGATAATTCTTAGGAAGACTTGAGCTGTGCTGCCTTATAAAGCGTGACCGCAGACCAAAAAAAAAAAAAAAATAAAAATCGGAAACTCAAAAGCAGGAATCAGTTTACTGTTATTTTATCGAGAATGCATTAAATGACTAATCTGCCGAAGTGTGCTGAATGACAATGAAATCGACAGCTCATCAGCGTTATTACCCTGAAAGGTAAAAAAAAATCAAATCTCCAGCACGCACATTTCAATTGATTTGCTTCAAAAGGGGAACTTATTCTCATCGGAATCTTTCAAGGAATCATTGTTGGCACATATTGGTTTGCTGTCAATTATGATAGATCAGTATTGTGAGTGTCCCCATAAACACTTATGCATACGAGTATGAACCTTCACGAAATGTTTAGGAATTTCCTGTTGCATTTCCAATACCAGACGTATGTAAATGTTGATTCATTAATTTACAAAGAAAAAGCATTGAATTCAATCTTCATGAGATCGTTGAGAAAAATTACAGTAAATTAGCGAGTATTAGATTGTTGCCGATTCAGATACAAACATCAACCGTTGCTGTTAATTTGTATAAATATGGGATCCTACTCTATATTCCATTTCGAATTGAAAAACTATTCGAAAATGCTTTTCAATTCTCATTTGATTTGACACTGTAACCCTTTCGAAACGAATGGAATATGTTGCTAAACATCTTTCGACAACTTCCAAATTTTGTTGCGAATTTCGCGCTCTGAAATGTCAGTGACAAATGTCACCGGCGATGAAGAGTAGAGCGTTCTGCATATTTGTTAGAAATGTTCTTGATTTACATTCTCTTTAGCAATATATTTAAAAAAAAAAGATTAGTTTGAATTGATTGTATTATAAAGGGTGTCCAAAAAAATGCACGCAAGATTAGAATTTTGTTTGTGCGGTAAAATGTTGCCAACAAAAAAAAAAGACAGCGTGACAACTGACAGTTCAATGTTATTAAAAATGGAGTGCTACACGAAAGAACAACGCGTTTTCATTGTTGAGTAATATTTTAAAAAATAATGAAGGTTTAGCAGCTACGAGTACAGTTCCAAATTTTTGTATAAAATATGGTCGGTGTAATGGCGGCTCGGCGACGAAAAAGATTTACTCAAACTTATAGTGGAGGCTTGGTGACGAAAAAGATTTTAGTAAAAAAATGGCGGGTCAGTGACAATAAAAATTCTTACTTTCTTGGTTTAAATTTATTTAGAGTATAAGTTAGAGTAAATCTTTTTCGTCGCCGAGCCGCCGTTACATGTTTTCTTTATTGTACACATAAGTGTATATTGCAAAGCTCTTTCACTCTTACCATCCTGCTCGTTCCTTCCCAAAAAATGGCTACCCAGGCGAAGTTGGCTCTGGTTTTAAAAAAACTCTTAAGGTGCTAACAGTCGGAATACTGATTTAACTTCATCAACTGTGAAGAAATTAATTCAAAAATTCAGGAAGATTTGATCAATTAGTGATCTTAGACACTCTGGTTGTCCTTTAACAAGTCGTCCAACACAAAACACCGAAGCAATTCGTGAGAGTGTTGTTGACAGCCCAGGAACATCAATTCGGCACAATGGTCAAGAATTGGACATTTCGAGAAGCTCTCTACAGCGTATTCTCACGAAGGATTTGCATCTTCATGCATGCAAAGTGCAATTGACTGAAGAATTGAAGCCAACTGACCATGCATAGCGAAGAGAGTTCGTTAAATGGATTATGGAACAATAACAAGTGGATGCTGATTTTTCAAACAAAATCATCTTCGGCAATGAGCCTCATTTTCATCTTGATGGCTTTGTTACTTGTCAAAATTGTCGAATTTGGGGTTCAGAAAATACACGAGTGATTGTTGAGAAACAAATGTATCCACAATGTGTCAATGTTTGGTGCGGATTTTGGGATGGAGGCATTATCGGACCATTCTCTTTGATAATACGGCCGGTTAGACAATAACAGTTAACGGTACTCGCTATCGTGACATGATAATCCAGTTTTTAGATATGGGTGTGGACGACATGTAGTTTCGACAAGATGGTGCCACATGCCAAGAAACAATTCAATTATTGTATGAGTCATTTCCCGGTCGTGCAATTTCCCGCTTTGGTGATCAGAATTGGCCGCTCAGATCATGCGATTTAAAGCCGTTCGACTTTGTTCTGTGTGGTTTTTTGAAGTTTAAGGTTTATGCCAACAAGTCCACCACCACCCACGCCTTGAAGGAGCACTTTATCAATGAATTCAACCACAGTCATGCAAAACGGTCATGGAAAATTTCGACAAAAGAGTTCGTACGAGTATGTGCCAGCCAAGCCGTGGAGGTCATTTACGTGATATGCTTTCCATACACGATACTGTATACTTTATGAATCAATAAAATATTTGCAATTTTTAATTAAATTTCTATCAAAATTACTTCTTGCGTGAATTTTGGGACACCATTTATTTCTTAATTCTTCTTTTAAGCAATGTGTTCCTATGAATGAGTAGCTCCTTGGCAGTCAACCTGAATTTCTATCATAAATTGGAGGTTCTAGGTACACAAATACGACATAATTTCAAGTAAACTATGACTCTTTGATCAACGGAAAATAATGCAGTTTTTAGAGAAAAATATCGCCATTAATGCTAATTTGTGACTAAAGTTTATCAGTTGATCTTTCAAATAAGCTGTTTTTCATTTTACATAGAAAAATCTTTCACTTTCAAAGAAAAAAAGAATCAATCTGCAAACTCAACACTACACAAATGAAATATTCGAAATTCGAGTGACTTTGACACTAGCTTTCGAATTACAAAGTGCCAAGTTGCCGGCAACGATTACTAAGTGCTAATCATCTATTTTCGAACATTTTAACTTTCGAATTGAAATACAGAGTAATGCATGAAATACTGAGAGAAACAAACAAAATTAAAGTTTCTGTAAAACCCACAAAGGTGCTGATTTTTCCAAATAACTTATGTCGTTCAATTGAGCAACTGCATTCAATGTTTTCACCTTAGGCGTTAGTAGATATTAAAAAAAAAAAGACGTAGGTAAGTTAAAATTTTACTTAAATAAAAATTACAATTTTATACATATGTATAATATTTTTGTATTTTACAATCCGTTTGAAATTGTTCGAATTCTTTCAAAACTTGTAGGTGATTGTGTTTTACAATTATTAGTTCGAATTTATATTAAAGAAAATCGTCTTAAAATCCAAGAAAGTTGAAGCCGCAAAGAAGTTTATCCGGGCGACGAATGCGAAGTATTCCGAATTGAAATACAGATAAATCGTCAGCTATGTTCATATCCAGTGCCATTAGTTTCTCTGCAGCTAATGGATGCCATGCTCCGAATGTGCAAGCCGAATTCATCTATAAAATATACAAATAAATACGTTTTAATGGTGGAAAGTAGATTTTGTCTACATATGTACTTACCTCTTTACTGTAATAATGACAGCGACCATTTAATCTTGTTGACGGGATATACTCAATAAAATCGATATACGGGCAGTGCGGTAGCAAGAGTGAAAGGCCTGCAAAACAAGATTTATTCAATTATCATTTTTTTCAAATCATTTTTATGTCAAAACAGTCCAAGAGGTGAAATATGTGCTTCTAAGTTTTCGAGAAAGACTTATGTATACTTATCAACTATATGCAAATGTTGGACTCTTGTTCCTGAAAATGATAGAAGATGTCACCCTCTAAAACAAATACTTGGATGCAATGACAGATTTGTGTGATCTTCAACTAAAGTCAGTCGCGGTCATAGGCAGACCATGTCTAGTTCAATAAACCATGAAGTGAAAATAACATGCTGAAGCTGGCAACCTAGCTGGGGAACTATTTTACGTAGCGGAAGATAATTTCGTACTCAAAATCAACTCATATAATTGAATGCAATTCTATCCGAAGAGAAAAATCGTAGCATAGGTTGCTCGATGTACACAATGTATCTATCTATGCAAGATCGTATACAGTATATAATAAGTATTCGTTATTATCTTAATTTTCTCTAAGAAATAGAAGAATATTACAATTCCGTGCAGTTTTTTCCCAGTTATAAAATTCGAGTTAGTCGTTGTCACTCTTTACAGTCCTTAACCTTTAGAACACCTTTTGTTATTACCGCATTGTTGTCAATGTCTCTATAAAAAAAATTAACACATTTTTGGGGAATGTTTTCACTAGATAACAATGTTGTTATTTCAAAATAAATTACAAAGTGACTCTATATGTTGACGCAATAACGACGTTGGCAGTGATGCAGAGCAATTCCACTTCTAATGAAATCGTTAAACCTCGGGTCGATGTCCTATTAGGCGTTTGTTAGTTGGTGGTGACTAAGAAAGTTCAGGAATAAACTTGCAAATATTATGACAATAGCCATCAGTTAAAGACAATTTGTACCTACATATTAATATCGTACCAAATTAATAGCCAAGTCAAATTAGAGCTCAAAATAGCTTTTATTAGAATAATTTTTGGAATTCGGGACTTTATGTGAAATAGTGGAAATTCATATGAACAAATGTGTATACTAAAAGTTCCCACTTCTAGGTCTATGGCGTATCTCCCGACCTCCCTTTAAGTGGGCGGGATATGACATTTTCATTCCTTTACTTGACAAAACTTGTTCTAAATAAATTTTCTATTTAAATGCATTTAATCTGTATTCAAAATAAAAATTGAAAACTTTAAAAAAAAATATTTTTTTCTTGTATGCAGATGAAATACAATTCCGAAACTCTCCATACCTAAAACACCTAAAGCAAGTTTTCGTTGAAAACATTTTAATTCGAAAAGCAATTAAACGTGACAATAGCCTTACGTATGTATACTTCGATGATAGAGAATCTTAAGACAAAATGAAATTTGGGCCATTAGGATGTTCCGTTACCATCCAGTAGGGTAACAAATTATTATTAGTGTAATCCGCATATACAATTCTCTAATATGTGTTTTACTTCCCGCGCTGTCCAGAGGCCTACGGATGACCTAGAAATGTAAAATTTTGCACACTTATAGTAAAAATGATGGGGAAAAAAGGAGTTGAAGTTTTGATTTTACAAATACAATGTGTTGCAAGCCATTACGCATCTGAGAAGTGGACATTTTCTTTGCATACACTGTGTTCCAAAAATTAAATATTCGAGTAAGAAGGTTTCTTACCCACTTCATCAGAAACAATTTTTATTTTTTAAACAGTAGGTTTTAGGTTTTTAATTTGTAAATAGAATAATAGGTTTCTTTTTAAATTACATGTTATTTTGACTCTGACAGTTCTTTTGCACTAAAAAAAATTGACAGAACCACAGTATCACATCTACGCGATATGAAATTAATCGATTTATGCTTCAGCAACATTAGGAAATATTGAAAACTTATTTCCAAAGTGAGTGCTGTGTTGCCGAAACATTTCGAATTTTGAAAATAAATTTCTGTATGTAAATAATGCACCAACCGTGCCCTGTAAGTTTGTGAAGAAAGTTGGTGAGAAAATATTTTAATTTTTTTTACCACAAACTCAGGAAATGAAATTGGGTGAACTCTGGTTCTAGATGCCACTATGTGCCATACAAGCCGTCCAACAATCGATCTTTCCCGCACTAAGTTCAATAATCGTGTAATCAGACGTTTTGGTGATGTTGCTTGGCCTCCATTGGCCTACGATTTGAAGACGTTGGACTTTTTTTTTGTGGGATGCTGTTAAAGTTCAAAGTTTGTTAACAGTCCAGAATTAATTTAGGCACTTACGAACAGTAGTAATCGAACTATTCGTGAAATAGAAAATATACTGTAAAATTTTGTTGACTGGATGAGCTACTTGTACTGCCTAGCCAGCCGTGGCAGCCATTTAAATGAAATTGTTTTCCATAAATAATCGTTAAGTGCACTCTCTTCAACAAACAAACAAAATTGAAAAATATTAAAAGAATTTTTTTTTTGTATAGCAATTTTAAAAAGAAACTAACAGATGCAGATACAACTGCATTTTGATAAAAAATTTTATCAAGAAAAATATTTTTTCCTAACAGTGTAGAAAAATGAGTTATTGGTGAAAATATTATATCCCGCCTCTTAAAAGGGATGTGGACTTATGCCAAAGTGTGGGACATATGTAGCTTCTTGACACCAATTGACACATATTCAGTAAAATCCCGATTTCCACAAATTTTGTATGGTAAATAGTCTAGTTTTACTCTGTTTCGCTTGCGATGCCTACAAACAAGACTTCTGTGTAAGCTAAAATGAAAGCGTACGAAAACTTACAATCCGTCTGGAACAGATAAGCATGATGCCCTATTCCTAATCTTCTAACCCATCTTCAGGTGGTCATGGCGTTGTCAATTTTTAAATTCATATAGATCAAAATCTATATAACTTGGCGAAATAATTGTGACAAAAATACAAAGTGATTGAATGAGATATTTCTTACTTTTTTTTTTGTTCAAAATTTGCTTATTATCATCGTGGGTACTAAGTAGGTGACTACTAAGTAGGAGGTTCAAGGTTTGAGTCCCAAAAGAAGAAAAATAAATACTAAGAAAGTTTTTTCGCATATCTCGCGGAGGTCCGACAAGTATATTAAAGTAAAAAGTTCATGTTAAATTCCTCAATTACGGCGTTTGGAAAGGACATAGAACTGTAGGACTATTTTATGCCGTACAGTACGACTGGCTCAAAGAACCGAGTGTCTAGAGTATTTGCGACAAATACATATTTATTTATTTATTTACTGGTAAAAAAAAAGAGCAAGTTCTTGCTGAGCTTCATATTTAGAAATTCAAAAGAAAACCCCACACTTTAAAACCTCTATTGTTATCCTTTGAAATATCTATTTTAGAATAAGGCGACATCATTTGTAACTTTTCTTAAAACACGGTAAGTAAAGGGTGTCCCAAAATTAAAGCGAGATTTGAATTTTGCGCCATTTGTGCGGTAAAGTATTGCCAACGAAAAAAAAAAAAAAACAGCGTGACAGCTGACAGTTCAGGGTTATTAAAAATGGAGTGCTACACGAAAGAACAGCATTGTTGAGCAATATTTTAAAAATAATGAAGGTTTGGCAGCTACAGTTCGCAATTTTCGTACAAAATATGGTCGCTGATAGTTATTTAACTTCATCAACTGTGAAGAGATTAATTCAAAAAGTCTGGTCGTCCTTCAACAAGTCGTTCAATACAAAACATCGAAGCAGTTCGTGAGAGTGTTGTTGAGAGTCCAGGAATATTTGATATTTCGAGAATCTCTCTACAAAGCATTCTTACTCGTATGACAGTGGCTTGGGGTGAAATTTCAAGAGAGGGAAGCCGAAAAAATTTTAAGTAAAATGTTTTATTCAAGACTTACTATTTTGGTGCTTATTCGAAACACAGACTTAAGATATGCAATCTAAGCCACCTCTGTTATACTTTAAGTCATTGGAATTTACGTAGACAATGAGGTCATCGCATAAAAAAAAGTGGCTTCGAAAGAAGCCCTTCTGGGCAGAATAATCTATATAAGTTATTGATAACTCGGAGCGTTGTTAAATATAAAAAATTTAGCAATTACAATTATGTACTACCTATTTGTACTCCAAAGCAATCCTAGGATTCTTTTTTACGAATTCTGCTAAAACTCTTTCATACAAATTTGAGTTATTTTTAATTTCTAAAAGAAGGTGCTTTTCGATAGATAAAAGTGCCAGGTCTGACAGTATTTCATCTTTGTGGGAATTTCTTAAGTGTGGACTATTTTCAAAGTCGAAAAAGATCTTTCGACAGAGGCCACAGTCAAAGGCAGGGTTAAAAAGATTTCACACAGTGTTAGAGCTTGAGAAAAAGTATCTCTAAGCATTTCCGTATTAAAATGCTTATAAAGTTGAAAAACCTCAAGCTTTTTAAGTTAATGGGTAGTGTATAAAACTTTGAGTTCTTTTTTGAAGTAGTAAAATTAAAAATTCCATGAAATAGGGTAATTAAAGAAGATATTTTGTAATCCGGCATTGAATTAGAAAAATATTCATATTCTGATTTGTTTAATAAATCAAAGAAAATATATGAACTAAATGAACTATACCTATTCTTAATCCGACTTGTAACATTATCTATAATTGCTACAAAAATTCAACTATAATTTATATTTGAATCAATATTAAGTAGTCGGCGTTTGCGTGGAGGTTCTGAGCAGTTACTTACACTCTCATAGATTTAGTCAAATGAGTTTAAAAATTCAGAATGAATCCATGACTCAAAACCCTCGATCTCTTGCTTCGTAAGCTCTATGTTTTCTCTGCAATTGAATAAGACGTTCACTATACGCGAATGATATTGCCATCGAGTCTCTGATACCCCGGAATGCCAGCTCTTGTTTTCCTAGAAGAGCTACAGTGTCTATGAAACGTTTCAGTAAATTGCGATCAACTTTTCTATTATGAGCCTCGTAAGAATTCCCTAAAGAAGTCTCTATGCGATATTCGCCAAATTCATGCAAATGCAAGCAGCTGCGTATATGCTTTTCCGTTTGAATATGTTTTTTGGAAGAATTAATAAAATTGTTTATATCAAAGAAACCTGTGTGACTCCAAACACTATGAGAATTAGAAAAAAGAAGACAAGGAAATTGGAATGAATTCTTTTTGTTAAAATGACTCATGAAAATGGTTTTGATACCCTTTCGCGTATAATCAATTTTCATTGATGGTGTCGAGCGACCTAGTTCTATAATTGTTTTTTTTTACAAAAAAGAAAGCTTACTGAACTCGTGGGATTCTTTTAGAAGAAAATCAGTTAAACAACACTCAAAATTAACTAGAGACATCTTGTCTAAGAATAATTAGAATGTTCAATGGGGCACCTCTTGAGTAGATTTATAATTATTTACTTGGAATATAGCTAATAACTATTCACTTAGCTCACTCACTATTTTATAATAATTTAATAATTTAAAACACTAACTTAACTACCAATATGTAATTGCTAAATTTTTTAAATTTTCTAATAATAAGCAGTCACAAAAATCACAAAAATTTGCATCCAAATTTTCAATAAATCACGCACAATTACACAACCGATTTGCAACTGTCATTTCAAATTTGCAAAAAAAAAAAATACCCAACAAGTAAGAAAAACCTCAAACGCCGTTCGAACCACTACATCACCCAATAACCCGATTTTCGTCGGCTTTTTTTGTTGCCTACAATAAAAAAAAAAACTCCTTCGAACTAAAACCTTTCTCCTCCACCAATGTTCATCCACAAAAGCCGAGAAATCGGGGGTTATTTTCCTCATAAGCGAATGTATGTTAGACAAAGAAATCGCAAATAAACTTCTACTATATGCCAGAAAGGGATAGAGTTGAAAGTTCGTACTGTGAAGAAATGAATGCATAACCCGGAAAATGAACGGCTTCTCAAAAAAATTCATTGCACGCTGTGTCGAGTTTGTGTATGAGTAAAAATGAATAAACAACCGAAGTGGTAGCAGCATTTCATCTTCGAGCGTGTATAAAGTTATGAAAAATGGTTTGATGAACAAATAATTGAATGTGATGGTTGGCAAGTGGCAAAATAAATTTTTTTTGATATTTGAAAAGGGAAGCCGGAAGGAATCGGCTTGTATGGACGTCACGCCACTGTCGTATGAAAGATTTGCATCTTCGTGCAATTGACTGAAGAACTGACCACGCACGGCGAATTGACTGGCAACGGCGCAAATGTATTTATATGTATTAAAATTCCTTCTGCTACAAGACTTTGGAATTCACTCCTAGGAGACATATAGTATTCAAGAGCAAAACCAACAGACGTCTACTAAAAGCATCTCGGGGCCTGGAAGAAGATTAGGAAACAAATATTTCTCGATTACGTACGTATACACTTTACGAGTAGGATATGTTATCGCCACACATTAACGCCCCCTTTTTATTATCCTTAATTGCAATCTACACCCTTGCATGTGTGCTATGAGCTTTTCTTAGAAGAAATTATGGACTTAATAAACCCTTATCGGTATTGTAAGGATGACTAATTGAATTAGTAGCTCTTTTCTCTGTAGTTTATTATTCGTAGAAATGCGATAAAATATTTTTAAGGCTGCTACCACTGGTGGTTAAATTAAGCAGGTATAGTGTATCTGATTGTTAAGTACCCTTTTGCATAATCAGCAATGAAATATTTCTTTGAAAAATTATTTTCTATTCATATTCCCTTTAATATGAGCACATTTCATGGGTGAAACCATTTCAATTCTGACCTGTTCCAATATTTTGCAAGAGAAGCTTGCAATAAGCAGCATCGATCAATAATCCGAGAGGATCCATTGCAATGTGCAAAAAGTTGAGGAAAATCTAATCCTATAATGTGTTCATATATACGTACCAATAAATCCTGAGCTTGGCGGATTCTTACGAATCGGCTTCCCTGAAAATGTTTGCAGTCCCTGCCATAAGCGCCATATTGAATGTGGATCGATGAGATATGCTCTGGACTTTGGATATCGTCGACGATATATTTCATAGTTGGTAAATAGGTCATAATCGGCGTTCGTAAGCCAGTCTCCTAGAGTACCGTTATATTTTCCTGGATCCCACGCTGCAATCGTAACATTTTGGAATATCCTCGATCTAGTGAAATTAAATTCGGCTTTTGTTACAACCTAAAATAAAAAAAAAAGTACTTATAATGTCAACAAGTATTTAGAAAAAATCTGAAAATGAAATTTACTTGAGAGTTCACAACGCGAATTGTTGTTTTGCTGCCGACATCGACTTCATATCCTTTAGTTGGGGCATGATTGAATCTCATCACAATATCATGGCTATCTACGGGAGAGCAATAAGTTCGAATGGATATAAAATTGAAAATTCCCTAGAAGAGACTTTCAATGACGTGTAAAATGCGAACCGACCATTATTTGGGAAATCATTTTAATAATGGCAAGAGTGTTCTTAGATTTGATCGCTTAGCTTTCGAAAGAAAATATTAACTTTTGATGTTATGATTCGCATTTGTAACATGTCGAAGAGTTATAAACAAAAATTAAAAATAATCCTACCAATAAACCTCCCCAACTTGGAACCAGCCATTGATCCAGAACTTGATACAATTGCACAGGTCTTAATATTTTTCACATCCCGAAAGATCTTTTTTTTCGGAAATAGCTTGCCAAATTCCAATCTATTAAATGGCGGATCTCTTCGCCTCAAAACTCTTACACCAGCTTCAAGTACCAAGCAACTTGATGGATAGTATTGCTCTTCGAAACTAGTTCCAAACATCGGTTTGTAATCCACATTGTAGTAGTTGGTCTCGTTAAGAGATTCGCTCATTGATTTCTCCAGAGTTCGTACGATCCTATTGCGAAAGGCTATGGTTTTGTTGTAACATCCTTCCGCGTACTTATCATGACACATATACAGCTTAGGATCTAGAGTCAGTTTTGTGTTCTTCGAAAGGGCGAAACGAGGATGCGGGGAAAGTTTGGTCCTATTGACAGCTGGCTTTTCTTTGCTTTCGACAATGAATTTCTCATTGGGATTCCAGCGCACATGGAAGACGCTGCGGCGTTCACGCGCTGCTCCTGTAAGGATGAAAATAATAAAGTTAAACGATATGCACTGCAACTCTGAAAATCAGGAAAGTTCCCGACTAGAGCAGAGTGATAAAACGATAAAATGATGACGGGGTATAAAACAGTAATCTTCACTGATGACTCAAAATTGGTCAATGGGGTCGGTGCGGGTATTTTCCCAGAATCATTGCTGAAATATGAATATCTCGCAAATTCATACAGCGATGTTTGTCTGACTCTTAACCGCAATTCCAAACTCACATGAAATGTAGATACGTTCGTTGATAGTCAAGAAGCTATTAAAGCCCTAGATTCGGTAATATCTTCCTCTTAGTAGGTAGAACATTTTAGGAAAGGGATCGCTTTGTAAGGCTATCGGTGAAAGGTCATTGTTCCCTGGGTATCAGGTCATAAGAAGTAACATACTGTAATATGCGAGCTATGGCTCGAGTAGATAAAACGATATTCTGTGAAATTTATTTCTTTATTTTCTACTCTATAGAACAATTCAAGTTCACACTATACTATTCTTTGCAAATTCTTTTCTTACAAGGTCTCTTTCCTCTCAAATCACTTTATCTCCTTTCGATTACTTAATTCACAAATCCAAACTAATTACTTTTTCTTGTTTACTCTCAACTTTCAATTTATCACCAAATTACAACTTCGCCCATTATCACTTTTCCAATCTCTTCGCCACGGTTCTAAACCAACTGTGTTTTTTTTGATCGCCATCTGTCCTTATATAGCAGAAGTTTCTGATAGCCAGAAACTTCTAGCAAATTCTTCGACCACTGGAACAAGAGAAATAATTCTTGCAGTTATAATTCCCTTTTATCCCTAATATTATTCGTCTCTTTCGTTGACATGAGCTGTGGAGACTTCGTCCCCGACACGAACCTCGAATGAAGGACAGTTTGAACCAAAATTCTGCCAGAATGGAAAGTCACTTCGGAATTTGCTGCATAGACATAGGCGCGTAGTTATTATTATGCTACACTGCCCCCCTCTTAGACGTGTTCGTCCCGAACAAGTGCATCCTCATTTCGGCCATTGTATCGACTCAGTCGGTCCACATGAACCACTTTCATTTTGGCCCTTGGTCCTCGCTGGATGCGGTAGACAACATCGTTGATGCGGGTTACTATTCTGTAGGGACCTTCCCAGTTCCGCTGTAACTTAGGTGATTTCCCCTTTTGGCGATGGGGATTATACAGCCACACCAGATCTCCTTCCTGGAATCCTGACGTTGTTGCCTTGGCATCATACCTGGTCTTCATGCGGTCGCTCGTCATCTTAATCTGGCTTCTGGTCCTTTGGTGTATGTCCCTAAGCCTTTCCCTAAGGTCCGCCACGTACTCTTCTTCATTTCTGGGCTCATTGGTAGGAGATCCAAATTTCACCTCACTGGGTAAACGAGCTATTCCACCAAATAAGATTTCGAACGGCGTATGTCGAGTAGTGCTATGCACGGCACTTCTATAGGCCATCAAAAACAAGGGAATCTGCCGGTCCCAATCCCGTTGGTAGTCACCTACGACCTTCGAGAGATGTTCGTCCAAAGTCCTATTGAAACGCTCCACCATACCGTCCGACTGTGGATGAAGCGGGGTTGTCCTTGTCTTTTTGATTCCGAGTAGTTGACACATCTCTTGGAAGATTCTTGACTCGAAGTTCCGCCCTTGGTCAGAATGCAATTCCAAGGGCACACCGAATCTGCTAACCCAATTGTAGACGATCTGCTCCGCCACGGTTCTGCTTTCCTGGTTAGGGATCGGAAACGCTTCCGGCCACTTACTGAAGTAGTCCATCACTACGAGTATATACCGATTACCATTGTCGGTTTCCGGAAAGGGCCCTGCGATGTCAATGGCGATTCGTTCGAAAGGTGCTCCCACGTTGTATTGGTGCATCTTACCTCGAGTTTTGATTCTCGGACCCTTGCTAGCTGCACACACGTCGCATTTTCTGCACCAGTCTTCGATATCTTCCTTCGCTTTTAACCAATAAAAACGTTCTCGTACCTTTTCTAGCGTCTTATTCACTCCCAAGTGGCCTCCGGTCGCCCCGCCATGCATTTCCTGTAACACCTCCTTGACCCTCGTCCGCGGTACGACAAGCTGCATTACAAACGACTTTCCGTCGGAGGATTCCCATTTTCTTCTCAGAACACCTTCTTGGACATGGAGGGAGTCCCACTGCGCAAAATATGCCTTTAAGGTCGGGCTTCTGTGAGAGATGTCCTGATGATCCGGTTTCTCCATGTTCTCCTTCCAGGCCAGAATCGGCTCGATATCCGGGTCTTCCTTCTGAGCGTTCCGGATCTCATCTACGCTCCAGCCGGCGATAGGTTCGGCTCTCATTCTTTGGATGGAAACCAGCTCCCGTTCTTCCTGACGCGCACAATGTTTACAATCCGTTCTGCATGGTCTCCGGGACAGTGCATCCGCATTAGAGTGGAGTTTTCCTTTACGATGCTGTATTTCGTAGTCGTAGATTTGCAGCCTTTCGATCCATCTTGCGACCTGACCCTCAGGACTCTTGAACTGTAATAGCCATTTTAAGGCTGCATGGTCTGTGCGAAGAACGAACTTCCTCCCGTAGAGGTATTTGTGAAAATGCTTCGTAGCCAAGATCAAAGCTAGAAGTTCCCGCCTTGTCACGCAGTAGTTCCTTTCTGGCTTAGAGAGCACCTTGCTGAAGTACGCAACCACCTTCTCTTGGCCGTCATGCACCTGGGAGAGTACGGCTCCTACCCCGACATTACTAGCATCTGCATCCACAACGAACGTTTCCCCGGGAGTGGGGTAAGCCAGTATCGGGGCATCGCATAGCCGTTGTTTAAGTGCCTTGAAGCTCTTCTCGCACTCAATTGACCATTTGAATTGTTTTCCCTTTTCCGTCAACTGGTGCAGGTTCTTTGCGATCCCGGCAAAATCCTTCACGAACCGTCTGTAGTAGGTGGCTAGGCCCAGGAAGCTCCTTAGTTGGTGTTTGTCTTTGGGGACTGGCCAGTTTTTCACCGCTTCGACCTTCTCCGGATCGGTTCTCACTCCTTTCGCTGAAATTATGTGTCCCAGGTACTTGACTTCCGCTCTAAACAGGGCGCACTTCTTGGGGTTGAGCTTCAGGTGGGCACTTCGAAGCCTTTGAAACACATCCCTTAGATTGTCTCGGTGTTGCGCAAACGTTTTTCCTACGACGATGACATCATCCAAGTATACCAAACAGGTTTTCCATGTTAACCCTTGCAGGACACATTCCATCAATCGCTCGAAAGTCGCCGGAGCATTGCACAGCCCGAATGGCATTACCGTGAATTGCCATAGCCCATTTCCTGCGGTGAAGGCGGTTTTCTCCCGGTCTTCTGGATGGATCTGTACCTGCCAGTAGCCACTCTTCAAGTCGAGAGTGGAAAACCATCGGGCTCCTGATAGTGTGTCTAGCGTGTCGTCAATCCGTGGCAGAGGATAGCTGTCTTTCTTGGTGACGTAATTGAGCTGCCGATAGTCCACGCAGAACCGCGTGCTGCCATCTTTCTTCTTTACCAGTACAACCGGTGATGCCCACGGACTTTTGGAACTTTCAATCAGACCTTCTTTCTCCATTGCCGACACCATCTCTGCAACTTCTGTCTGCTTTGCCAATGGAAGGCGCCTAGCAGGCTGACGAATTGGTCTAGTATCACCAGTGTCTATTCGATGTTGTACCAGGTGTGTTCGGCCGTATTCACCGTCCTGTGAGGCAAATACATCAGCGTACTCATTGATAAGATTCTCTGCCATAGTTCGCTGCTCCTGATTCAGCTCACTGGACTGGAGAATCGTCTCTCTCGTTTCCGCTGTCCAAGGTGATGGGAGAGGTTTTGGAGCATCACGTTCAGATATTGTTGCGACGGCGGTAATCGGCGTGCATTTTCCAGTCACATCCCCTCGCCTTAGTTTTACAGTGTGTGGTCTTGCGTTCAAAACCCTCACTGGAACCATGGTGTTCTTTGGTTCGACTAACGTCTTTCCCACGATGTAGTCTTGAGAATTCTTCTCTGGGTCTGGTTCTACTATGTAGAATCGGTGGCTCCCAAGATCACCTTCCAGCTTTGTCCAAATGATTGTCTCTGAAGACGGCGGCAAAACTTCGTCTTTGCTGATGACTGTCCTGAGAGTTACGGCATTCTCATTTCCGTACACCATCGGAATCTCCACATTTCGATACCTCAGTACTTGCATCCCGATGTCCAAGATTACTTCATTTGCTTTCATGAAGTCTACTCCGATGATGCACTCGTCGCATATATCTGCCACCAGAAACGCATGGGAGAACGTCAGTCCTGCCAGAGTAATCGTAAGACGAACTTCTCCAAATACCTTCGCCATTTCCCCTGTTGCAGTCTTCAGGCAGTAGCTGTTGGTGTTGTGCAGCCAGGAGCTTTTGACGATATCTCTTCTTACAATGGAGGCAGTGGCACCTGTGTCGATGGTGGCTACGCACTTCTTCTCGTTGATTAGTGCCTCCACTGTCAGGCTCTTGTTACCCCGTTTGGTTTGCGAAACTTGAATGGTGGTCCTGGGGGCCTCGATTCCAGTAACCAACTTCTGCCCCGCGAAGTTGGTCCTTACGCATCTCCCGACTGCTGGTTTTGGGAAGTCTGACCGACAGGATGCTTCCTCTCTGCTTCTCCTACTTCCGCAATGTGGACAATTTCCTCGTCTAGGTGCACTTCTGCACTGCCGTTGTAGGTGTCCGGTTTGGTTGCAATTCCAGCAACGGATTTGACTTCCGCGAGCTTTGACGGCTGTTCTCTGGCATGAGCATTCCACGACGGACATTTCCCTGACACGGTGTATTCCCTGGTATGCTTGGTCCGCAGCCTTCATTGACAAAGCGAATGCCAATGCCTCGGGGAGTGTTCGCTTTTCAGCCATCCTTACAGCCATTTGCAGTTGTCTGTCCTCTATGGCCTGAATAAAAGCTTCCACCGCCATTTCGTTGATAAGCTCCTCACCGGCTTTAGGGTATGAAAGATGGGCTAGTCGCTCTATATCCGCTTGCAACTGTTGGAGCGTTTCCCCCCTTTTTTGGACTCGACTACGCAGCTGAACCCTGTACACCTGCTGCATGTGTTCATCCCCAAACCGCATTTCGATAGCCTGAACCAGAGAGTCGTAGTTCTGCTGTTTATCTTCCGGGATGGTCTGCAAGAGCTCCGCAGCTGGACCCCTCAGTGCAAGTGTGAGTGCAATGGACTTCTCTTCATCGTCCCAGCTATTGGTCATTGCGGCCGCTTCGAATTGCCTTTTATAAATTGGCCATGATGTTTGACCATCGAAGATAGGAGGCTGCATCTCCTTTCTTCTCAGACCGTCGGTGGAATATTCCCGTGCTTTCTGTCTCTTCACGTTGCTGAGTTCCTTAGTAAGATTTTCGACTTGTTTTTCTACTTTTTCGAACTGAGTCTCTATTTTCCCGAACTGAGTTTCATGCTTCTCAAAGTTTTCATCGAATCTAGTTTCGACTTTTCCGAGTTGCGTCTCTACCTTCTCGATTTTCTCTTCGATCACTTCGAATTTGGATTCCAAGTTCTTGTTTTGCTCATCAAGTTTACTTTCCAGAGCATCTAGAGAATTCTTTTGTTCGTCCATTGCTTTCTTTTGTTCATCCATTGCTTTCTTTTGTTCATCCAACTTAAGTTCTAGAGAATTCCTTTGGTCATCGAGCTTATGACTTTGATCTTCTATTGCTTTCTTTTGTTCGTCCATGACTAACTTAAGTTGCAGGAGCAGACTTGTTATACCCGGGTCGGCTGCTGTACTTGCTGGTTCCTCTTCCACGTCAAACTCTACGTCGTGCAGATTTTCACCTTCCTGCGTTACTGCTTCTTCCAGACGAATCAGCAGGGCATCTTTTCCCCCAGTTGTGTCGAGGTTCCGCTTACTGAGTTCTGCCTTTAGTTGAGTTATAGTTAGTTTTCCCAATTTGCGACCCATTTTGCGCAACTAATTAACTCAACACAGAAATCGTTTTTTTTTTTTTTTTTTTTTTTTTTTGTGCAATTTCACACCACGGAAATAGTTATTCACAGAATAAGTTTTATCCCGCTTCTGACACCAATGTAATATGCTGGCTACGGCTCGAGTAGATAAAACGATATTCTGTGAAATTTATTTCTTTATTTTCTAGTCTATAGAACAATTCAAGTTCACACTATACTATTCTTTGCAAATTCTTTTCTTACAAGGTCTCTTTCCTCTCAAATCACTTTATCTCCTTTCGATTACTTAATTCACAAATCCAAACTAATTACTTTTTCTTGTTTACTCTCAACTTTCAATTTATCACCAAATTACAACTTCGCCCATTATCACTTTTCCAATCTCTTCGCCACGGTTCTAAACCAACTGTGTTTTTTTTGATCGCCATCTGTCCTTATATAGCAGAAGTTTCTGATAGCCAGAAACTTCTAGCAAATTCTTCGACCACTGGAACAAGAGAAATAATTCTTGCAGTTATAATTCCCTTTTATCCCTAATATTATTCGTCTCTTTCGTTGACATGAGCTGTGGAGACTTCGTCCCCGACACGAACCTCGAATGAAGGACAGTTTGAACCAAAATTCTGCCAGAATGGAAAGTCACTTCGGAATTTGCTGCATAGACATAGGCGCGTAGTTATTATTATGCTACAATATGTAGGCCAGACTAAGCATTCTTTTAAACATACGCTACTGCAGATATAAGAATGACAATGAGCAGGAAGCCGTCTTTTTCCTCCTCTGTAGGCGTCAGGCACTCGCACTAGACAGAGTCAGATCTCGCATACTATGTAGATGAATCTTTCCTCAATGACCTGAATTAAATTTCGGTGAATAGGGGCTCCATTTGAAATATTATTTTGAAAAATATAACATTGACAACCGTGTCACGTGAGTTGTGGTTTTCTAAAATGGCACGCAAGCACTAGAAAAAACATTTTAGAAGAATACAAAATAGGACTTTATCCATCCAAATGAGGATCACTGTTGGTTAAATAATTGACAAAGGAGTAGGATATGGATTGTTTATGTGTGCACATCATTGTTCTGCCTAGAAAACTTCATGGCAGTGTTCTAACTCTGGGATTTAACTAACAGGTGGGCCATCTGCTGGTGTCTTCTTAAATTACATGTTTTTTTGACACTGACAGCTCTTTCGCGTCAAAAAATTGACAGAAACACAGTATCAAAGGTCCCCAGCACGATTGAATCGATTTACACTTGGACAATGTTGGAAAATATTGAGAACTTATTTCCAAAGTCAGTGCTGTGTTACCGAAACCGTGCGAATTTTGAAAATAAATTTCTGTCGAAATAATGCACCGTGCGCAATTTTGTGAAGAAAGATCATGAGATTGGCATGTTAATTGAAGATAGAGAAGCGAGTGCATCCTCAGCATGTGACGTTTGGTGTGATTTGTGGAATGGCGGCGAATGGCCCATTTTTCTTCGAAGATGAAGATGGCAACAACGCTACTGTCAACGTAGAGCGTTACAGAGACATGAATTTGGACGATCTCTGGTTCCAGCAATACGGCGCTATGTGCCATACAAGCCATCCGACAATCGATCTTTTGCAGAATAGGCTTTGGCGATGTTGGTTAGCCTCTGCAGAGCTGCGATTTGATGCCGTTGGACTTTTTTTTTTGGGTACTGTTAACAATCGATGTTATGCTGACAATCCAGTAACGATACAGGCACTTAAATACAACACTGATCGAGCTATTTGTTAAATCGAGCCCCGAACTTTCGAAAACATACTACAAAGGGTTGACAGAATAGAATAGAATATTGCCAGGCCATAAATAATCGGAAAGTGCACTATTAAATGGATTTTTTTTTATAGCAATTTTGAAAAGAAACCAACAAATGGCCCACCCTGTCTATCCGAAGCGGTGCTAGAATTTTATACAAAAACACTTCTATCGAAGGACTTTAATTGTACACAGTTAGATTGGAAAGAACGGATATCTAAGACCCTTTAATGTTAAACAAGGGAAATTCAAACTTAAGGGTTGCATACATAGACGCAAATTATAAAAGTTACAAGCAAATAGTAACATCTTTGTCCGATGTCTGCATCTAGTATATTTCACAATAAATCTGTCACAACAGAAACTATTACATATTGTTTCGTTTGCAATAAAATTTGCAACTTGCTCATGTGAATCGTTTTGGTGATTAAATGGATGTTGCAGTTTTGACAAATAGAACACAACACCAAATGTATGTAAATACTTACGTAGCACAAAATTTTAATGGTTTTCGCCTTTTCATTACCGCAAGTATATTTTTATGAAAAATAACACAATCACTTCCTCCTGTTAATAAACAATCAGTTGTGACATTTGATGGTTCTTAAATATTCCGGGCCCTTCCAGCCTGAACGATTTTCTTGGAGTTTCTCACACAGATTGTCCAAACCATTGAATATATTTTGTATGGGCTAAGGCATTGGCGGATCATCCATACGAGCATATGAGCTTACCCAATCTAGTTTCAAAAAACTTTCTAAACTCTAAATATTTTTAAAACACCCTTCCAAAACGATTTTGTTTTCTTCCACTAATGGAAGGGAATGAAGTAAAATCGCGAACCATCCTTCCAATAATTGTCTGGAATGAGTAGAATGGCACATTCTCATCTCAGCTTAAGGTTAATATCGAGTACGTGTGTGTCTACCAATAAGTATATTGCATGTTGAATTCAATTATTTTTTTTAAAAAAAGTGTCCTAATATTATAAGTTGAAATTCTACTCTACTTGTCAAAAAGTAAATAAATAAATAAATGCTAGTACTTAACTTTTGTTCTGAACCTATTTTTCTTTCTTTAACTTTAAAATAAACAAAGTAAAAGTATGATGTATTAATGTTTACGTTATGCGAAGAACAAGTAATGCTTTTGACCTCTTCAACGATAACACCACAATGGATAAGATGGCTAAAGGGCTGCGGCAATGATGGAGATGTGATCGAGTCCCCTCGAGGGAAAGGAATGTTTTGTCAATTTTTTTTTTATATTGAGAAATTAGTCGTGCATGGACAGAGCCATTGAATTTTTGTTGCTCGAATGGTAGAAATAATTATTTGTTTAAGAGTTACACAAAGAAGAAAACAAATATGTAGGTATACAGGCAAGAACCGAACCTGCGATAGACTTGGTTTTAGCCACCAGTGTTCTATCAATTGAGCTATGTACAATTTGCTCCCTGTCTGTGTGCCTATGTTTTCTTCTTTGTGCAATTCTTCAATAAATATTTCTTTCTGTCAAAGTGTTTAAAAATCCGTTAGAGTGCTAATTCTGTCCGGAATGTCAACCAGGGCTGTCGTTTTGAAAATGCAAAGGGGTGTAGGTAGGTAGGTGTGGTTGTGACAGCATGCTATGCTGAAACATAATTAGCGCAGAGGTGCCGTTTTAATACCACAACTCAAGTGACCTAATTTGTTGTAAAAACTGACGTTGGACTTGTGGGAAAGGAGAGAAAAGATTATTTAAATTCACCCCGTGGCATTGAGGAAACTGATGATGTCCCCGATGCTTGTCTCCGCTAGCTCACTTATATTATCAAAAAGGTGTCTGCCAAGTATACGGTGTCTTACCCTACTAAGGGCCGGACACTTACAAAGGAAGTGAAGGCTTGTTTCAGGCTCGATGGCCATATTGCAGCTACGACAAAGTGCATTAAAAGTAATGCCCAGTCTGGCTGCGTGGACCCCTATGGGCCAATGGCCAGTGCTAATTGCCATAACTCTAGCAATATCTGCCCGGTTTCTGTTTAATAGCTCTTGTGTTCTGCGCCAGTTATACTTGAGCCACATATGACACAGTTCTGCAACCCTCGCCATCTATTACCAGCATCTGCAAGGAAATGAGCAAAGATTCTACCCTTAAGGGCCCCTAACGGAATGTTGATATCCGCCGCACGGGAGCAGTCAAGGGCAGATCCCTGCCTCGCCAATTCATCAGCCCTTTCGTTTCCGTCAATGTTACTATGACCAGGCACCCAGATGATGCTGATCCTAGACCGATGACCGAGTGCGGGAAACTCCTACTTGCATTGTTCAACAAGTTTGGAGGAGGAAGCCGCAGATACGATGGCTTTGATAGCGGCCTGGCTATCAATGAAAATGGCTATGGTGTTAAGTTGTATCGATGTATGTTTGAGGAGACGGCACGCCTCACGTACAGCAAGAACTTCCGCCTGGAATACGCTGCATGAATTGGGAAGACGGAATGAACTACAGATATCGAGGGATTCAGAAGAGATTCCCGCCCCTAGCCCGCAGTCCACTTTCGACCCGTCAGTAAAAGTGGTTGTTTTGAACTCGTTCGTCACCGCGCCACATTTCCATTCCGCCCTGGAAGGGAATCTGACAGTGGTCGGTCGGATTTGCCGCCAACTCCCGAGGTAGCAGATTAAGGATGCTGTTGTGGTCGTAGAGACTATCGCACCAGGTACCTGTTTCTCTTAATCTAACCGCACTACATGCTGATATGTACTTTATATGAATTTCGAGTGGTATAAGGTGAAGGATTACGTTCAAGGCTTCAGTTGGGCATGTTCCCATCGCCCCTGTAGCACCTAGAGCCGCGGTCCTTTGTACTTTGTTGATGAGTTTGGTAATGTATGCTTTCTTAACCGCCGGCAACCATACTAGCGGCAAAGGGGTGTACTTTTGTGGTTTGGAAAATAGCATTTTGACTTTGAGTGGAATGCGATGTACAAAACAATGATTTAATGAAAAATCCGGGATTTGAGATTGAACCTCAGTAGCGTTCAAGTTGATTGTTGTTTTTTTAAATAGACACAAATCAACTGTGCAACTAAATTTGTTTATAGAACTTTTGATCTTGTTCATTATATGACTGAAACGAAATAAGGTAGAACAGATGATATAAATTGGTGTAAGTCAAAAACGATGGCAATTGAGTGGTGAATCTATATCGAAAAGAGATAAAGGAACTGAGTATAAAATCCTCGTCAACATAGTCCTGTTGTATGGTACAGAAGCGGCAACTTTATCAGACACTGCTGAAAGCATCCTTAAGGTCTTCCAGAAACAAATTTTTCATGCGATTTATGTCTGCATTGAAAGCACGTGGAGAGCGGTCTATTAAACAAATTGTAGGTACGCGAAATCGACCTGGTCAAGAGTGTGCTCTAGCATTTAAGATGGCTAGGATGGATTTACACCAATTCTTCGGGCCGGAAAATCCCCGAAGAACTAAGTACGCAGAAGACACAAATTTTAATTTGGATGATGCAGTACGTAAGTGTAGAGAAAATTCAACCAACTCTGTGCACGCTGTTGGAAGCAACTGACTGGAGAAGCTTGTCAGTTCAGTCCCAACCCTGCCAAGGACAGTAGCGCCAACAAAAGTTAAGCATACAGTGGACATTTGATCGTTGCTGAAGAAGCAAACGTGAAGACGAATAATGCTTCAATGTATTTTGACTACAGATTTTTTATTACCGAAATAAAATCAATTGAAGAGAACCTTCTCCAAACTACGCTTTTAACAATTTGTTTATGTAAATCTAAGGAAAACGTTGCGATATTATGTAGGGGCGTACAAAATTGACGAGGGGCGTACGATTACTCCCTTAGTATTCACTTCGACAGCCCTTATATGAACCGTGAACATCACCATTCAATTTCCTAAAACATCTCTTGCTTTTGGTGTCAACTGTCCCATACACGCAGAAAATGTTTGATGTAAATCTCGCCATTAATAAAAGAAATATGGAAATTAGTACGAAACATCGACAATTGTACTTAACCACATTAACAGTGAACAGTAATACCCCAAAATTTGCGTAGTAAGTTGGCGTGATGACAACTTAGCGTGTTGGAAATCAAACCAAGGAATATAATGCGAAGCAGACCATGAAAGTCTATGGTGTTTCCATTAATAAATACCACAATTCATGAATTGAATGTGAATTCTATGTTAATTTGAAAAAAAAGTAAAATAATTGTAAGAAATAAGAAATATCTTCTCCTTTCCAACTCTGATCAACTTTCAACAGAATTTAAAAATTCAAATATCTTGGCTACCAACCATTCCGAAAGCCATTACTTAGTCCAAAATTCACCACACCACGCGGTTCTGATCCCGAATACACCGAATGAGTCTTCGATTTCGTTGCATATGGCTCAGGCGAACTCGCGGATAACGACTTTTGAATTGACTGGTCTGCAGCAGCAACAAACAAAAGTTTAGATATTATCACAACAATGAGCACCTGGTGCATTAAGAACACAGAACTCCACCGGACACATTCACTGGAAGGCATTCTTAAGAACTCTTCTCACTAAACACACGCTCGTAAGCACTGACACGCATATTAAGCGTTCCCCTGCCGGATGGGGATTTAATATTTATGAACTAAATCACTGCACAGATGTAAACTTTCCCTTTCGACGGTTGACTCGTTTCTGATTTCGCAATTCGCATCTCTCCTGCCAAGGGATGGTTAGTTAGCTTAACTCTGTGTGTTAATTGACAAGGAAAGCTTTACATTTCTAAGAGCTTTCAAATGAAAGGAAAAGTTTTTTTTTTGTGTCTCACGGTGGTCGGTCGACTTATGCCTCTGATAGCGTTGATGGTGGGTGGTGATGATAATGAAAGCAACCAACCCTTAAGGGGCACTTGAGGATGTACGACATGTTGTTACGTTTCAGCCGAGAAACTTCATTCAAATTGCCAACTGTGTACAGATTAAGAGCGGTTGGAGATGGTTTGATTTTAGGCGCTTTCTTTACACGCCGTAGATACATCCTGCAGATACTTTTATTGGATATAATTGAAACTTATCTCTTTCGTCTCCGGGAACAATATCATCAGCACACAACAGCTTTGTAGTGGTTGTTCTTCATTTTATCTCCACCCCCCTGCTTTGCCACTCTTGACGGTTTATTTTGAGTGAATAAATTATAACCTGGAGCACACTTTACGTGCTTGTTAGTTATTTTCAAGTGCCATAGACATTTTCAGGTATTGCCCCTTGCTCCTTCGGGAGATGGGAATGGAAGCTAGCGGTAGTTTAATTATTTGTGAATAATTACTGCGGATGGTAGAGTCAAAGTAAACTATTGTAATTTTTTTTTTTTTTTTTTTTTCTGCGCTAACTTGGATAGCTTAATTGTGTACTTGGCTAATTTCGTCGACTCTCCCTCTGCGTTTTTTATTTAATGGCGTTCCTTTTAGTGTCTACCCCAATGTTGGGGAAGAGCATGATTTCTCGTTTGTTTTTGTAATTTATTTTATTTTGGATGGTGCTGCTTTCCAAGATACGAATCTAAATGTAATCGGACAGTTGACAGCGTACAGTTGAAGTTTAATTGCGGTTGGCATTTCCGTGTGCAATATTTTATTTATAAATGGGTCTTAATTAGAGAAAATATGTTGTCAGTTGTTGTCGATAATCTTTAATTGTAAAAAATGACATCGATATTGGCTATCATAGCTCTAGGCGTGCGTTGTGTCGTGGGTATTGTGCCTGCTATTTATGAATACATGGATACAATATGTAAGAAAAAATAAAAGATATGTAGTCCTGGAAGTTAATAATGACACTTGAATTTGGTACACGGTGTATAGTCTGAAATATATACTTACAATGTCCTTAATATTCACACAGAGAAATGTTGTTTGCGAAATACTATCTTGTACTCAAGTAAAAGGGCTTTTCATTAAGGACATAACAATTTTGTATTTAAATAAAGCACAGAATAATTGAGATATCGGGCTGAAATTCATTCCAGGTATAGTACACATGTTAAATTTAGGTATGAAATTCGTTCTCGTTCATATGACCACCGGGGGTACGTTTGCAGCGATCGCATCCTGTAAAAGGCCTTTTCCAGGAAACTCTAAACGGATACATGCCCTTTATTATTTTTTTATTTTAGGGCATCAATTAACAAGTAATTAGAGCAAAACAAAATTCCCGATATTTTCTTTTGAGATTTCCAACAATAAAAAACTGTTTTGTTTAGCTTGCAGAAGTATAGCCGGACGATATAAAAACTTCAATTTCCCTACAATTTTCATTCAGTTTTTATTATGATTTTGACAAATAAGAATGCAGCGTGGTACGCATTTAACGGAAGTAGAAAAAGGAAAAAATTCTGGCCTTTCGCGTGGATGGTTTGGGCTTTCGCGAATCGCGAAGAAAATATCAAGATCGGACCGTGTCATTCGAAATTTTTTGCAAGAACCGGAGCCTTATGGCACAGTAAACCGACCTGCCCGTCCATAGAAGCTTACATATCGCGAGCAAAGGCGAATAATAAAGTCCGCAACGTTGGGAAATTCGCGAAATCCATAGGCGTTAAATTGCATGAACGAGCTGGCCATTCGACCGGATCATTTCTCGAGATTACACGATTACCGAACTTCCCCTTCAATAGATATATTGTTTGACCAGCTATGTGGCATGTGGTAGTATCTTGTTGGAACCAAATATCACTGTTGTCAAGTCCATTCAATTCCAGCCAAAAATAGTCTTCCAACATGGCACGATAGCGAACTCCATTCACCGTAACATGGCGATAATTTTCATCGACGAAAAAATACGGTCCAATTACATCTCCGGAAGGAAATCCACACCACACGATCACTTTTTGTGGATGCAATGGAGTCTCTTGAAGCACATGTGGGTAACGCATATTTTCCTTATTGACAAAGCCAAAAATGAGCTTCATTGCTGAATATGACTTTCCGATGAAATTCAGGATTTTCTTCAAACTTTTGCAGAGCCCAATCAGAGAAGTTTCAGCACTTCAAATGGTCAAGAGGCTTCAGTTCTTGAGTTAATTTGATCTTGTAAATGTGTAGACCAAGATCTTTAGACAAAATTCGCCACAATGTGGACTGCGAGATTCCCAATTCCTGTGAACGGCATGAATACAACTGATTTGGCTCATATTGAACTGAAGGTGCGTTATTTCACTGACATGTGAATATGTTAGTACGTACAGCCTGCCTGGCGTAACGATTATTCCGACCGAAAATTGGAGTAAGAGCTCTTAAAGTTACGACCACCGACTCAGACTCTCGGTAGTAATTTTTAATAATTTCCAAACGTTGCTCGTTCATGAACTTCACTACGATAAAAATGTAAACTTTGGCTGACGTTTTGACATTGACAGATCATAAAAAAAGTTTAAGGGTGCGTTTGTATTAAAATACAAATTTGTTATGTCCCTATTGAGAAACCCTTTATAACTATACGAAGAGCTGAAAGCAATTCTAAAGCATTTCAATCGATCGAGTTCGAGTGGTGATAACCTGTGATCATTTTCAAGACACACACAAGGCAACTGCAACAACTTTTGTTCTACTCTTTGCCTCTTGAGAAACTTCACGAGTAATGGAGAACGACTTTAAATTTGTGCTTGAGATGCCACAATATCAGGTTCAATGTTCGATAGCTTAAGCAAATGCACTTCGAGAAACGGATCAAGGGCAATGAAATTCGCTGCCGAATGGAAAATAGTGCAATACACCACAAGCGTTCGACGTAGTTCTGAAAGACGACGTCTCATTGAAAAATGGAAACCCACAAGGCGGTTTGCAATATCAAATATCTAGGTTCTTAGAAAAACGAAAAAGCAGCATGAGGAACTTAAGATCAAGCGAACAATAAATTGTGACAGAAGTCTGGAAGTTTTACAAAAGAATGTACCAGCATGGAAGACTGGGAAATGGCGACGAAAATTCAAATAGCGATTTATAAACGTCAGGTAAATGGGTAAACTTTTTATAAAAAAAAAAAAAAACATTTAGAGAAAGTGTACCGATTATGGAATACCAAAATATAAACTCAGTTTTAAACATAGAAAAATAATATTTTATTCGATCTTTTAAATATTTATTAACCCATTTACGCCCGGTGTCCCCATTCGGGGCCATCTCTTATGTACTACCTGCATATTTTCACCGTACATTTTTTTTTTATTCAAATGCAAATTCTAAGCGTGAAAGAGAGTGACTTCGTAGTGGAAATTTGTTTTTTGTGATAAACGGCACAAAGTAATTGAAATCGGTAGTTTCCAATACATCAAAATTTTTTATACCTAGTACTATCATAAATACTGTTACAAATGTAAATGGGTCTCAAAAAATAAAGACAAAAGATATTAAATTAATATTTTCCACAAATATTTATTAATTTGTTTTGAACATAAAAAAATTAATTTTACTCAAAATGACCTCCATTTGCCGTTATACAGGCCTTCAGACGAGTTGGCTATTCGTCAATCGCAGCACACACGATTTCCATTGGAAAAATGTCGACTGCTCTCCTTAGATTAATTTTTAGCGACTCCAGGTTTGGATGCCTTTTAGTGCGCACCATGCCCTCTAAAACGGACCATAGCTTGTAATCCAAAGGATTAAGGTCCGGACTTGCTGATGGCCAGTGATCAATGCTTATGAAGCGAGGAACATTTTCCGTGAGCCAAGTTTGTATGGTTTTTGTCTTATGAGAGGTAGCAGAGTCCGGTTGGAAGGTCCACGGCTTGTTTTGAAAGAGGGGCTGATTGAGCGCCTCAACTAGGCTTTCCAAAACAGTTTCCTGGTAGACTGCTGCAGAAGTTTTAACTCCCTTTTCACAAAAATGGACTTCTGTAACACTTTCATAGGATACTTCCTACCAAACCATGACAGACGCAGGGTGATGCCCTTTTTGTACCCTTGGCATAAGCTCAGCAGCTTCCTTAGATGTCCGGACATAAACTCTGTCGTTTTGTTTATTAAATGTTTCCTCCACCGTAAAAATTTGTTCATCCATAAAGAAAATTCGGCGGTATTCTGCACCAGCGTAATTAGCTAACAGGCGTTTCGACTTTTCTTTCCTTTTTTCCATTAGCGCGTTAGTCAGCAAATGGCCAGTATGCCTTTTGTATGCCCGCAAACCTAAGTCTTGCTTTATGACGCGAGATATTGAAATTTGTGAAATTGCCATTTCACGAGACAAGATTTTTTGTTTCCGCACTGGATTACGCCTTATTCGTGCCTTCACAGCTTTGATGGCATTTGTCGTTCTAACGGTACGTGGTCTTCCCGTTCTTTGCCTGTCTTTCACATCACCAATATCTTAAAATAACTTTATGGCACGATAGATTCCTAGCGTCTGCAGCGTTTTGAAGATAAGCGCTTTTTCCATACCGGAAGGGCAATTGTGAAGGGCAATAACGGCAATCCTGTTTTCTGTATCGCTCCACTCCATGGTAAAAACTTAATGAATCTTAATTTAAATTTGCGTGTGAATAGACCGAATATGCAACTATAAATGACGCAAGCCAACACAAGAGTGCGGGTAATACCAGAGGCTGTAGGGAACCGTTAAAAGTTGTAACAGTATTTATGATAATACTAGGTAATTTATTAGTATTTTTCACTTGCCTATAGTTTTTACTAGTGAATAATATTATTATATTATGTATTTTCTAAGAATTGACCAAAAGAGAAGATATTTTAGTTGTATGTTCCCAAATGGGTCCAATGGGCTAATTGCACATGTTTTTTGGTTTATTTTCCACAGTCTTAGTTTTGGAGTGAACAATGGAAAAGCGAATATTTAATTTTGCAAATGACTATCGAGGGCAAGTATTTTGAATGAAGAGGATGATCTCGACGTCAGGTACGATTTAGTGGCGATTTCCCCAGACCCGAGTATCTTCACGGATGAAGAAGAAGGCGATGACAAGGATGTGCAGCAAAACATACTTCCGCGTGACATCCCAGGGAGAGTTGAAGTGTTTGAGTTCAGGAATGACGATGAATGGGATAGTAGTGATGATGAATCGTTACAAAAGCGCAGAAGAGTTGACACTCAGGAATCACAATGGCGTAAATGTTGACTTACCCTCAACGGAGAACAATGTTCAGAATCGAAAGGCAAATGTTGAAAACGACCTCAAAGACCAAGCGCCAGTTAACATTTTTGAAAACTTTTTTGATAAGAAGGTTTTAGACATGATCGTCCTGAACACAAAGTTATATGCTGCACAACATGACAACCATGAGTTTTAAGTAACTGTTGATGACCTCAAACATTTTTTTGGAATTCTACTCTTGACTGGATATCACTCACTTCCTCGAGAACGATTGTACTGATCTTTTTATGAAGACTGCAATGTTAACATTATTTCAAAAGCAATGTCTAGAAATCGATTCATGGAAATAAAGAAATTCCTGCATTTCTGCGACAATGAAACTACTGCCGGATCCGCTGATAAGATGTTCAAAGTACGACCACTTTCTGACTTGCTAATCAAGAAATTTCTTCAGTGGGGTGTATTACACCAGATGAGTCTATGATAAAGTATTTTGGACGTCATCCAGCTAAGCAGTTTATAAGAGGTAAGCCAGTGAGATTTGGATACAAAAACTGGATGATTGCAAGTGCAGATGGTTATTGTTGCGCTTTCGATGTATCAGCAGAAGAAACCAGTAATGATCCTTTGGGATCAAAAGTAGTGAGGAACTTATTGAAAAAAGTAAATGCCGTTCCCAATGAGCATAAGGTTTATTTTGATAACTTCTTCACCAGTCACACTCTGCTGAGAGATCTACGTGAAGCTGGTTATCGTACGACTGGCACTGTGAGGGAAAATAATGTCAATAGACAAAAAAATGTCCGCTACTATCTTTCAAAAGAAGAAAAACAGAGCAGAATTTAACCATCGATTCGATACAGCCAATAAAATTTTGTTTGTGCGATGGCTTGATAACAGCGTTTGCACCATGGGTACTTTGACTTTGTTCACCCAGGTTAAAAGATGGAGCTCTACAGAACAAAAAAAAGATAGACGTAGTTTTTCAAAACTATAACAAAGGCATGGGTGGAGTCAAGGGCGGATCCAGGAGGGTGGCACAGCCCCCCCCCCCCATTCAGATAAAACAGGCCAGTCGAAAAAACACTAGCAATTAGAATACTATGGGATAACTCTTCACCTATCTGGGCTTTGTGCCCCTCCCAGAAAAAAATCCTGGATCCGCCCTTGGGTGGAGTCGATCAGTCCATCGCAGTATACAGATCAGCTATACGAGGAAAAAATGGTGGTGGGTACTTTTTACCTGCATGTTAGATTTGGCTGTAGCTAATGCTCGACGTCTTCATGTTCTGGCAGCGAAAGATAAATTAGATCAGCTCCAGTTTCGCCGAAGTATCGCCCGATTTTACTTGAGCCGTGTACGAAAGACCCGACGGAAGACGTCGTAAACCTTCCTCGTCAGCACGCTGGCAATGTAAAAGATGCATCAAAACATTATGCATCGAAAAAGGATGTTTTGAAAAATATCACACATAAGCCCATTGGCCCCAATTGAGGACGGCTTATTTTTATATGTAAGGAATATTTTTTTTTGTTTTTTTTTTTTTTGCAGAAAAATGTATAAGTAGCCTCTAATGGTACGTTAATAAAGTTTTTTTTAAAATGTTTTTAATAGTTTGTATTTTTGGGTCCAAATGGGTTAATGAAAATACTTCATTCTACTTATAAAACAAAACAAAAACTCAAAAAAACAATAACATTCCATGACAAAAACGAAAAGGTTAAAGAACTCAAAATGAACACTTTTCAAAAAGTGACCCTAATATGAACCACTATCCATTATAATATAAAACACATGCAAATTTATGTTGATGTGCAAAAATCACAAATGAAATTAATGGATTCGGCACCAGAGCAGTCATGGTACCATTTTCTACAGGGCATGCATTGAATCTATTGCTCCCTGCCCTTATCGTCAGTAAACAGCAGCCCCGAACAATAACTGCATTCTGTCTCGCCGCCATCAGGGTCAGGGTGTTTGTTATGTCGGTGTAAAATCAGTTGAGGAATCCGAGTGGAATGAGATTTCATCAGATTCTGATGAGGATGACGAATCTGAGTGCTGTTTTTTTAAATTTTTTTATACGAGTAATTTTCTTCTTTTGCATGTCGCTTTTTACTTTTTAATTGTTCTCTTTTGAAGGTTGATGTTTGGTCAAATATACTTGCTCCTTTTTTCACTTTCTCTTTTTTCTGCTGTGTTGTTTTAGATATTTCCAGCTCAGATTTGTATGGCGAGGCTGTGATCTTGCAATTAAAAGCCGATTTTTTTCCACGATTTGAAATTATTTTCTTGAGAGTAGGATAAGGTGAAATAATTTCCGGACTTACAAATTGGCTTGGAAGATTTTGTGAGCTTTGTAGGCTTTGGTTACACTGGAGGCTTTGAATTGTTTGAGGGGTTTGGACTCGCTGGGGGCTTTGGAAGCCTTAATTTTGGAGACTTAAGAGGCTTTCTGGGCTTAGCCTGGAGGCACGTATATCTTCAACCGGTGGAACGTTTTCCTGCTCTGCATTGATAACTTCCTCTTCCTCTATAAAATCGGCTTCTGTAAAAATATTCCGATTGAGGGGATAGATTCCAGTTGCTTTGAACTCATTAACAGCTAGTGAAGCGTTTTGAATCCTTAAGTAAGCTTTACCAAACAGCTCCATTATGTCGTCGGATTTCTTCACTGTAGTAGCTTTTCTACTTTTTCTAATTAACTGAGCTGCTGGTTGAATATAGACAATTTGTCCATGTGCTGTACAGTGGAATAACTACAACTCCATCAGGTATTAGCTTAAGTTTGGTAGTTTTTAAAGTTTGAAGGATATTTTTGCAAAACTTAGTGGAGAGATACCTACTGCACCTTGGCTGGATATTGGTTTTATTTGTGTTCAATCTCCGAGTATTGGTTTAATTCAGTTTATAATATAATAGTTTAATACTCGTACTATCGTTGGTAGGCTTTTACAGTTGGTGGTGGTACTCATACACAGGCAAGTTTTGTTCACTTAGCCGCTTTTTGTAGTCTCGACATACTCCAGGCGAGTTTAACGTTAAATTTGTTCTGCCTATGGTATCGCATCTTTTATTCGTTGAATAGTTGAGTTCTGAATTTACTAAGAAATGGTCAACCAAATCCTGCCTTTTAGGGGGCTACAGATTATACCCAAGAAGCTAAAACTTTCCACGTTTGTAGCACGGCCTCAGGAAAGGATCACCACGGATGTGTGATACACATTATTTCCAATATATATAATTGACTAGGAAATTGCCTCCTAAACTGTCTTCTGAGGGCCATAGTGACTCTGTTAATAGGAAGGTGGAGGCTAGGGAATTTTACTACATTCAAGCATCCCAGGAGTCCGTATCTCAGCCATCTATTGGCTTCTTAAAATTGCTATAAAAAAGAAATCCATTCATATGGATACTCTCCGATTATTTATAGAAAATAATTTCATTTAAATGGCGGCCGCGGCTGGCTTGACAGTAGTCCATCCTGCCAACCCAATTTTGCAGCATATTTTCGATATTCACGAATTCATAGGTCGATTAATTTTGTGCTTATGTACCTGAATCGTTTCTGAATTGTCAACATAACATCGATCAAATCGCAGCTCCGCGGAAGCCGAGCAACATCACCAAAGCTTAGTGCGAGAAAGATCGATTGTTGTATGGTTTGTATAGCACGTGTTGGTGGAACCAGAGATCTCCAAGTTCATTTCCTCAGTTTCTGGCTAAAAAAATCGGTTATCATACCTCTGTAACGCTCTCCGATGACCGTAACGTTGTTGCCAAATTCATCTTCGAAGAAAAATGGGCAATTAATACCGCCATTCCACAAACCACACCAAACGTCACTCGCTTCAATTAGCATGTCAATCTCATGAACTATCTTCTTAAACTTGTGTACAGCAGAAACGGTTGGTGTATTATTTCGAGCGAAATTTCTTTTCAATTTTAGTTCGGCAACACAGCACTCACTTTGGAAATAAGTTTTCAATAATTTCCAACGTTGTTCAAGCGTAAATCGATTCATTTCGTACCGCGAAGATATGATATGGTGTTTCTGTCAATTTTTTTGACACAAAATAGCTGTCAGTGTCAAAAAACATGTAATTAAAGAAGACGCCAGCAAATGGCCCTTACGTTACAAAATTACATGTTGTATCGAAATTATTGAAGCTGAAATCCACTAATGCTTTATGAAGAATGCTCCAATGGTATACAATGTGCAGTGCATACATTTCATGTACCTACTTTCAAGTCCATGACAACACGGGTTGTGTTGCTTAAAAAATGTTTATAAATAATACTCCCAGCTTCGGCAGTCTATTCCATAAGTAGTATACAGGTGCAGAATCCTCTACTTGAAGGGTAAATTAATTAATATCCTAAGAATTAGGAGCCAGGCATAACATTGCATACCATTTTCTGGATTCTGTAGGAAGACTACGATAAGTAAACTAAGAAGGCATGAGCGAGAAAAAACTCACATGTCGGCAAGGCTAGTTCATATCTTAGAAATCAAAGACATTCAAGGTCACTCAAAGTCACTAAACAACTTTCCTTCATTACAAATTCGCTCGTAAGAATTTTTTTCCTGTCTCTAATAGATTCCGAATGAGTTAAACTTTTTAAAAAACTTACCGTGTACGTAGCTCCAGTAGATTTTTTCCTTCTTCTTGTAATCTTCTCTTAGGAAAGTCCAGCCGAAATACCTGTTGCTTCTGCTTTTCAATATTGGAGATAAAAAACTTTTGGAAATATGTCTCCTGGGAATAAATTTCAAAGTTTACTCGTCCTGTAGCGGAAGGAATTTTCGTGTAGAAATATACGCGCGGCTGCCAGGTGGCCATAAAGGTGATAGACGCTGGTGGCTTAAATGCAGCATTTCTAGAAACCATTCTATTGACGTCTTCGGAACATCGGTCACAGTAGTATAGCCTTTGATGAGCCAACGATTGGAGATTAGATGTTTTTGCGGGATCATAAATTAAACGAACTGCTCGTCTCTGTAAACATACTATCGAGTAGATGAAGGGAATGTGTTAGGCGGAGATATGTACATATGGGAAAAAATACTCAAAGAGCGGTATGACTTGTGCTTCGTACAGATGGCGCTGTTTCGTTGTAAAGTATCTCTTTGCTTCAAACAGGAATTTTGCAATGTTGGAGTTGGAGTTGACTGTTACGCAAAGAAGATGCATGGTTTTCTTGAGTTGAATACTTTGGTCGTCTATTTGAAGCTGTGGTGTGTGTGTGTTATAAAACAACATCAAGAAATCTTAAACTGTTTTGTCCACAGTACTAGAGTTATGGCAGACTTGGCTTTTCTCCTTGGTTTGAGCATCAAGTCTGTGATGGAAGATTTTATTGGCCGAAGCACTGTTATCTATTCGGTCAATGTGGACAAAACCGCAGTGTTTTTCCAAGCGCTCAAGTTTAGTATGATCTCGATGAAAATGCCATTAATCTAAGATAATTCAAATCATCTATTGTGGTTCACATTTGTGCTGCTCAATTTGAAAAGAACGATTCAGTGGGGTTTAATGTGTCATTGCTGTGACGCCTTATTTTAAACGTGACTCACACCGTCCCTTTTCTAGCTTTATGTGGCGCATGTCGGTCAGGTTTCTTGGGATCCGAAATTCAACCAAAGTCTTGTTGTAGAGCTCTAAGCGGTGAGTGCTGTAATATCAAATTTTAAAGTTGACAAACAGATTATTAGTAGATGTTAGACCAAATTGGACTTTCCAGGATCCGTTTGAGCGTAAAGGCTTGTTCTGGTCTACTATAACTCTGCTGAACCAGGAGGTATTTAACGTACATAATCTGTAATATTTCCAAGACACATCTATGTACATTAAGTCATATGTTTCAAATCGATACAACGATATTAGAAAGAACAACAGCTGGTGTGTCCGACTAGTTCAACAATAATACTCGGTATCAGAATCACATTTTTGTGAAATGCTTCGGCATTTCTTCTTAGATCCTGTGTCCCCTTATGAGTTTTAGAGGCTCTTTCTCAGTTGCCGAGATTCCTATTCGGTTGTTCTGTGCCATGTCACATCGGGTTCCATTGCATGGCTTGTCGGCCAATACAATTTTCGTCTTTACGTAGAGCGTGACCAATCCATTGTCACTTTCGGTTTTGTATAATCACATATGTATGTATATACTTTCCTGGCCCTTTCTCTCATAAAGTTGTCCATTTGAGATACGATTTGGGCAGAACACTTATAATATGTTCCTTAGACAGGGTTTAACAAAAGTTTGCAGCTTTTTTGTGACATTAAGGGTCACCTCCCAGGTACTGCAGCTGCAGCCATATAACAGCACTGATTCTACAAGTGTAAAACCCCCATAAGAGAGGTAAAACAAGTTAAGTAGCAATTTATCTACACACAAAACATTACAGTAGTACATTCGCAATTTGGTGTTTAAGCTGATTGCACTGCCACCTTAGCTTTGGGTATGTGGCTGCTAAAGTCTAATTCGGTACCACCGTCAGTTGAGACAACACATCCAATATAACAGACGTTTTCTACTCAACCATAATCAACATTGAGAAACATAAGTTAATGTCATAACTGAACGAAATTCTTCCCTATGTTCTGTCAATACCAACCGATGACCATAATACTTTTGCCTGCATACCTATCTGTCAAATCAATCTACAAATTACTTTTCTCTCATTGTTCTCTCTCTCTCTCTCTCTCTCTCTCACGATTTATCTTTACTCTTTCCTTTTGCATTTCATTAAAATAAAAAGCATCTCTTTATCGGAAAGGCGAACACTTTCTGTTAATATGTCCACAAATTCGTAGTCCGAAATTTTTTTTTTCGAAAATTTTCATAGCAAACATGACAACTGTCAGATTTACATATGCAATGAGCGACTGAGACAGCTCTCTCGTATGTTCACTCATGTTTGCAAAAGTGAACGAACATTTAACGAATCGACGTTGGGCTTACTATATGTTGGATGATAAGATTGTGACTGAGTATTTTAGAATTTTAATTTTGGCGGAGTTAATCCTCAGTCCTACGAAGTATCTGCCGCCAAACCAGTGGTAATTTGTTGCAAGTCCATAATTTTGTGCGATAGTAGGCAAACATCGTCAGCATAGTCGAGGTGTTTGATATAGGTTGTTAAGCTTCATTGGATTCCGCCTCTTCTTGTTCGCAGAGCGCTCCCCAAAACATCAGTGATCATTACCAAAAAGAGTATTGGTGAATGCCGCTTTGGATCTTAAATTCTTCCGACAACCTATCACAGCACGTAACACTTCGCACCTTTATAACTTCATTTTATAATAGCTAATAATTTATTTGGAATTCCTCTTCTGCGTAGCGCACGCCACATAAACTCTCTATTTACACTGTGGAACCCTTTTTCAAAATCAATCTAGAATGTGATATACAGATTATCTTCTCTATTTCCACAACTTGCATTATCTAAGTACACACCGACTGCAAATGGTAAAATGATTCGTTTAGATACAGATGAAAGCTTTACAGGATCTGCGTGACCGCGCTTGGTTTTATGAAACACATTTGTTGGACCAATTTTTGAATATGCGAGCCCTATCACGATACCCATTCCCTTCGAACCTATGAGGAACGTACAATTACTCGAAAAATGCCGGGAAATTGCCGACATCTTTCTACATCAGCTATTAACAGGAAACATCGACAGCCCTGTCCTGGTACAAATGATATCCCTCAACACCAACCCTCGCAATCTGATCTCTGTACCCCTCTTCCGCCTTAACTTTCAGCGCACCAACTACGGCTGCGACGAACCTATGTCTAGAACGGTACAAGCTCCTTCAATTTTCAGTGCAGCACATTTACCCTTCGAAACCCCCTTCTTAATATCACGTCGTCTCCCTCCCCTCCTTAATTTGTTCGTTTAGTTTTTAAGTTAGCTTTAAGTTTCTTTTTTAACTTAATTCAGGCAAAGTTAGGTTAATTCAGCTTTAAATTTATAGCTTGTACTAAGCTTAAATAAACAAATAGGTTATCACGGTCACAACGAAAATAGTCACAGCAAGGAAAGCATAGCTGCTTTAAATTGGAGGTTATTGCTCCATTTCTTCCATGAACTTTGGCAAGTTCTTATAACCGGAAGTGAAGTGGTTAATACAAAATCAGGGCCCTTCCCAGATTTAAAATTCATTTTTCTTGGAAGAACTGCTTTATTATGTCGCACCAGATTTTGATCCATGTTCTTAAATCAACAACTTATTCAACTTGCTCAGTCTCCACAGACCAGCAGCATGGGCGAATGTCTTTTAGAAACATTATATCTGAAAGTTGGGACAATTAGTGTCCCAACTTTTCAGACACTGAAAAAACAAGTCTGTTAGAAAGATATTCTGGTGCTTTACTTTGTTTCAATTTAAATAAAAACAGCAGAGTCTTGAAATCCAAATAATTTTGCAATATCATCCGAAATACACTTTCTCTGTACCCCAAAACATGGTCGTATCTGCGCAGGCCGTATGCAAATCGGACAACATTGTTGAATGCAACGTTAAGCTTGCGTTGACTGACATTGTCGAGACAGCAAAATATTAAATGGCAATGAAAAAAAGCCGGTAGTATTAGCGTTTTAGCCAGGGTCAACTTGGTCTTTGTTGGGAGACAGCTAGCCGCTAGTTACAAAGCTCGCAATGACCCATACATTCTGCCCAGTGTGCTCGATAAATGATTATCCCGGATCAGGGTTTGGTTCAATAATACGCCCAGATTTTACCGATTCGACGTACTGTATGTCGGTACCACTTAATTCAACTTTTGGTAAGCACGAGCAGTCCACCGCCTCCCTGCTGATAATAATAGCTTGGCTTTTCCTTGAGTTTAATGTTAGTTTATTACGTTGAGACCAGATATTGTTGAAATCGTTGCGTCTTCCACCATTCCAATTGGGTAGCTGAGATACTTTTGTACATCATCAGCATACATATGAGTCCTACAGTGCTTCAGTACTGATGGAAGATCATCATCTAAAAATGTTGAAAAATAAAGGACCTAAAATTGATCCTTGAGGAATACCAGAATTAGTTGGAAGAAAGGTAGATAGCTGAGCATTAATGGATACAGCCTGGGTCCTTCCTGTTAAATATTCTTTAACCAACTTCAGAGCTGAGGTTCCAAAAAAGAAGTTGTGTTTTAACTTTGCTAGAAGTATGCTATGTGGAATAGGGTCGAATGCTTTGGAAAAGTCTAGCAGTACCAACGTAGCTATATTTCCCTTATCTATCTGTAGCCGTATATCATCGACGATCTTTAGAAGGGCTGTCGAACAACTCTGCTGTGATCTAAAACCTTATTGTACAGGCGAAAGTAGTCGAGACGTGGATAGAAACTCAGTAATCTGCCGGCTCAATAGCTTTTCAATAACTTTAGAGACAAATGGTAGAATAGAGATTGGACGATACTCTTTGGATCAGGAGTTCGTGTTTTTTTAGAACTGGAATAATCTTATAGGTTTTCCACATCTTTGAATAGGAAGAACCGATGAGTATCGTGTTAAAAATTGGTGTTAAAAATATGTATTGTAAAACTATATTCGCGAATGATTTAGTGAAATGGTTTGTGTTGTAGAGGTTCTGTATTCTTTAGATAAATCAGTTGAAGAGGCGCTTACAAATAACCTATTGAGCTCATTGACATCATATTCCTCATTTGGTTCATTTGGTTTTTTAAGTAAGCCCAGTTCTCTTACCCTCTTCAACAGTTTTTGAGACGAAGTATTACTAAATTTAAAGGAAAAGAATCTGCACTTAGATTTTCTAATCTCGGTGTTACCAGCGTTGCACAGTTTCTTATATTCATTGTGGAATAAAGAGAGCCTATAACGTTTCCATCGTTTGTAAGATGCGTTTCTCTGCTGTACCACCCACATTCATTATTTCGTACGGTAATATTAGGTGCGCAACTAAGTTCTCAATAGATGGCTCCAGCAGTAAGTGCTGGTCGATTTTGACACATCCAAAACGTCATGAACCGAGCTTAGACATATGGTAAACAAGCTGTTTTGACACATTAGTGATTTTGTTTTGGCGTCATATACTTTTGGTTGTGTGAAAATGTCTGATTTTGTGCCAAATAATCATCATTTGCGGGAAGTGTTGATTTTCTTCTTTCATTCGAAGAAAACGGTGGCTGAAGCGCATCGAGAGCTCCAAAAAGTTTACGGAGATGCTGCTCTAAGTGAAACAACGTGCCGTGATTGGTTCCGTCACTTCAAAGATGGTGATTTTGATGTTGACAACCGTCCGCGTGAAGGAAGGCCAAAATCCTTCGAAGACGCTGAATTGGAGGCATTGCTCGATGAGGATCCGAGCCAAACGAAAGAACAGCTTGTGTCAGCATTAGGAGTTACCCATCAACCTATTTTCAAGCGATTGCATGCGTTTGAAATGATTCAAAAACAAGGAACTTAGGTTACTTATGATTTGAAGCCAAGGGACGTTGAGCGTCGTTTTTTCGCATGTGAACAACTGCACCAGCGGCAAAAAAGGAAGGGTTTTCTTCATCGCATCGTGACGGGTGATAAAAAATGGATTCATTACAGCAACCCAAAGAAAAACCATCACTGGGGAACGGTATCGACTTCAATTGATGCGATTGAGCCGAGCACTGCTCGAAAATCGGCCACAATACGAGCAGAGGCCCGGAAAAGTGATTCTACAGCATGACAACGCTCCGCCTCGCGTTGCCAAACGCTCAAATTGGAAGTCCTACCCCACCCGCCATATTCTCCAGATATTGCGCCATCCGATTATTATTTGTTCCGTTCGATGGCACATGGTCTGGCTGATCAGCAGTTCCGCTCATATGAAGACATCAAAAATGGCTTGATTCGTGGATATCCTCAAAAGATGAACACTTTTACCGTAAAAGTTGTTAGCGATGGGCAATACTTTGAATGATACATTTGTAACCATTTTTTCACAATAAAGTTGCATTTTCATCAAAAACTTAGTTGCGCACCTAATAGTTTTTACTGGCACACAGGTATTAAATAAATTATTCGCCGTGGATGTGAAGAACTCAACTTGGTCGTCAACTGAAGGAAGAGTGTAATAAATAAATATATTAAAAGTAGAATAGTATGAACCTGATGAAAACAGAAACAAATCAAAACACATTTTTGGTTATTTTTAATTTTTTCTAACATTTTAATGCTCTTGAAATCGAACCAACACGTACATTTTTTGTTTTGTTTTCTTATAAGGTATAATTTCATTACAGTATCTTTCTATACCATAATTTCCATCATTTAAATTGTTTTTTTTTTTTTTTTTTGGTTTTACTTATTTGTTCTTATAATTTCATCATTATATGTACTTCAATAAAGTTATTCATTTTATATTTATCTTAAATGTATATCAATATATTTTCTGTTTCATCTATTTTTTGTTTTTCTTTTTTTAACTTAATAATCGTTTGTTTTTATTTTATAATTTATTAATAATCCAATTGTTTTGTAATCTAAATGAAATGAATTTCCTTTCATAAATACTAAGTGTTTCACGCTTTCAATATTATTTCAATATTTAGGTGTGTGTTAATTTTCTTTGTTAAGTGTATCTTTCAGTTTATTAACACAATCACACCATACATGAAATTATAGACGTAAAACATTCGCTTGTTTTATTTTTCAGTGTTTATTTGAAATATATTTGTTTTAACGAAATATCATCCATACAATTACACAGGCACACTGTTGTTATTATTATTATTATTTAAACATTGTTTTCTTAAAATTTCTGTTTTTTTTTTTTTTTTGTATTATAATTGTTATATCTGACGGTATTGAATTGTTTTTCTATTAAAATGCATTCAGTTTGGTAATAGTGTGTTTTTTTGTTGATACCTTAGAATGGATTTTTTTTTTGTTTTTTTAAGAAGGGAGTTTTTTTTTAAGTACATACTTTTTATAATGTTATAAAATTTCCTTGTCCGTTTTTTTTTTTTTTTCCTTTAATGTTTTTTTTTTTGGATTTTGTATAAAAATTTTATTTATTTTCAATAAATTGTTTTAAATTAAAAAATATTTTTTATTATAATATTCTTAAACATGTTGGGCAGTTTATCATTTATTCATATATTAATCTTCTTGACCACTTTCTTGTTTTGTTGCTTGTAATAAAAATGAATTAAGTGTGTCTTTTGTTCAAAATTCGAGTGTAAAATATTTAACGTGTGCAAATTTAAATTTAATTATTTCTTTTTTTTTTTAAGAGAAAAGGGTGGGTCTTGTTTTGTCGTTCGGAGAAATCAGAACTTGTATGAAGAAAATTAAATTTGAAAAATAAAATGTATTTTATTTCTAGTGCGAAGTTCTTTTTTTTGTTTTTTTGTTTAAGTACTAGTTAGCTTGCCAAATGTTTTATTTTCTATTGACAGTTTTTATTGATTTTATTTTTGAAGTAATTTGTAATTATCTAAAGGTACAATATGTTTTTTTTTTTTTTTTTAAATAAATTATTACTTGTATTGTTAGTCAATAGTACACGATATTTGAAGTTTTACCTACACAGATGGTCTAAGACTATTTTTTTTTTTTGTATTTTATTTTCAATGTCTAGGGAAGTTTTTTGTTTGTATATACAGTTTGCATAAATTACCTTTGCTTTTTGATTTATTTTATTATAATAATATTTTTTTTTTATTCATGGCGTAAATTTTTGGTTGATGGTATTGCCTTGCTAGTTTAATTTACCTTTCTCGATCTATCCTTAATTACTAACGCGTCTTTGTTTTAAGACAAAGATTTCATTTTTATAAATATACGTTTAACAATTTTTTTTTTTTCTATTAGATATTTTTTTTTGTAAAATAATAGAATACCTATGTGCGTTTCACGCTGACCTCTTTATTCTTAGAATTAACCCTTTCTAGGATAAAATGCATAAAATGATTTCCTATTAAAACAACAGACGTTCATGAAAAGGACACATTTTATTGTTAATATATTTTTTTTTAATTTTTTTTTTTCTTATTTTCATTTGTTAATATTTACTTAAGGTATAAAAATTTGTGCTTGAAAATTTCGTTAGATACATTCGCTTGTTTATTTACTAAAATTTATATTTTAAGAGAATATTTTTATAAGTTTTGGTGTTTTTTTTTTTTTGTTTTTTTTTTCTTTTTCATTTATATGTAACTGCAAAGGTGAAATAATATAACATAAAAATTTGAAAAATAAAGGCTAATTTATTTACACCATTAGTGTTGTTTCGTACATCTATATACAACGTCAACGTCATTCTAATTTTTGTTTTGTTGAGATACACATAAATATAGTTGAACCAAAAACGAAATACAAAATATAATTTCATATATTTAACATTTACAATTTATTTTCCCCAGTCTACACATCTAATATCCTACAAATGTATGTAAATACGTACAAAATAACATTGATTTATTTATTTTTTTCGGTTTTTTATTTATTTTATTTTGTATAAAACAAATGATAAAATTTGTATATCCTTTTCCTTCAATAAACAAACGTGTCAGTAAAAAATTATGAAAACTTTTTTTTTTTTTATGTTTTTATTTATTATCCGTTACAATTACACTATACAATCAACAACAATTCTATATAATAAATTTATAACCCTTACAATTTGTAGTAATTCTTTTAATAATTTGGTGGTTTTTTTTTATAGGTTTTTCCTTTTTACATTACATATATATGATATAATATACTTTTGATCTATCAGAAAACATACGTTCTGATTACATAAAAAATAAAAAACAATAAAACCGTTTTATTCTTAAAATTGTAACATCATTTGCATAAGATCAATTTCTTTAGGTTGCACAATTATTTTTATTTAATAAATAAGGAGGCGAACGAAATTAGAAATGCTGCTGCTTTAAATATAATTTGTACAAAACCGAAAACCTAAAACATAAAAGTCGGTTTAAACATTAAGAAAAATTTGCTTCTTAAATGTTTTATATAGGCATCTATTCATGTTAACTATTTTAATAATTTTATCGACTACTCGTTAATTTTTACACTTTCATTTTTAACGCTATTTTACAAAATAACTGTTATTTCCGCTACGATTTTTTTTGTTTTTTTTTGTTTTTTTTAATTTTTCATTCACTTTAAAAATGTTGATCAATATTATTGCGTTTAAGGCCAAGTAATAAAAGTGTTATGCAAGTAGATGACACATGCAAAGAATTAGTTTAACACAATGTAATTTTGAAGAAAATTAGTTTCATAACAATTAGAGAGTTTAGGAAATTAGGAAAAAGTAAACTAAGAATAAGACCTAGGATGTGATTGTGTAGTCAATTTTTCGACTATTTTCTAGGTTTGAAGCTGTTATTTTAGTGTAATTATGGCATGAAAGAATGCCTATCTCTATATCGCCATTCAGAAATATATTTCATGTTAACACTTTTTAAAATGTTTGACACACTTGCGGTATGTCAAAGCTTTGAACATTTTTTGTTAATTTTAGAAATACCTTGCCGAACAGAAACTCATACATGAACACCTGTCAAGACCATTGTTCTACAGTTAGAAAAATAATTTGCCTGAGTTTTCGAATAGCCCCTTTATAAGAGACATTAGTCTTCTTTCCAAGGCGCGAATCGACCATCTCTTTTTGCAGACAGAGCAGGAAAACATAATCAAAGGAATAGCTTATCAAGTGCATTGAGTTTGAATATACTGGAAACTGTGCTTGGTGAATCTGAGCAGTTAGCTTTAGGCACCACTAATTTCTTTAGTTTAAACTTAAGGCATCCGATAGACTTGGATGTTAGTACTCGTCATTTCTAGAAAAAACATTGTAACGTTAGCCTTAAGACGAGAAAAATTTGAAACACATACAGACACCCTCACATACTTCTTACAGATCAGCATCGATAAAAAAATGTATGAGCTAATTTAGTAAAAAAATTGCACGAAAATGGAAATATTCAAATTAAATGATTTGATTTTGTATACTCAACTAATTGAGAACGTACAGTATACGTAGTTTACTCGTAAGGCAACGTAAATGGTTTTGTGAGTAAGGAACTTACAGCCAATTTACGAAATGTTTTAGTCCAAGTTTTTCTACATAAATTCCTGTAAGTTACTTCAGCAAGATACGCAAGTCTGTAAGTAAAACTTACTAGTGTAATTCCTGCCTAAATCTAAACTTAATTTTATTACACTAGATCAGTTTTTAGTCTTCCGTTTATCATGAGTATGTAGTTTATACTAACTTTGGTTTCTTTCAAATCTTGCGTCTCTATTGTTTAAACATTTTTTTTTCTGGCAATGTAAACAAATTGCATCTTCAGCCATTGAAATTATGTTATGAAATATTTCACTAGATGCCTATAGTGAGGGTAGAGTAATCTATCAATTTGTTTTGGCATCACTGCTGTGTATCATCGAGAATGAATATAGCAAGAAACTCTATTAGCTCTACTTTAAAGTTAACACATCGTATGTTCGATTTTTAATGTCAATATTCGACTTCACATCACCAACGATACCAGAGCCTTCATTGCAAGTAGTATGCTAGAAATTTTAGGTCGGAAAGAACCAAACCTCTAGTTTCAAATTGTGCAATACCTTCAAAACTGGTGTTGGAAATTAAAACAAAAAAGAAATAATGTAATGGCTTATTTTTTTGTTTAAAGTAGAAAAAACTTGTAAATAAATATTTTAATAGCAGTTGAATACAAATTTATTTTTAGGGTCACTGACTTTTGAAGAGTGCAAACAATGACATTACTAAAACCAAAATATTTGTATAAAGCCAACAAACTGCCTGACAGAAATTTATGCAAAATAAAGCCAGAAACAATTTTAACCAGCCACCAACTAGTGCTTAAAGATCGCATTTACACCATTGCGTGTTTCCCCTCTTCGTTTTACCTTGAATCTCCTGAAATTTACAACCAGGCAGATCGATCTGGTCATATGTAAAACCTTCAATTTTACGACAACGTATTTAAATGAGCTAAAATCTTTAGGAAACTCCCAAAACTAAGGTTAATAAATACATACGGGCTCCCTCATTGAAAATTGTAAACTCCGTCAGCATGTTATGAAGTTATGTCTAGAAAGCACAGGAATATGAAAATCTTGTAACGAGGTCCAAAAAAGTCCAGATCACATCTACATTGACTTGGCAGAATAGATTGTCTGGGAAGACCTCTTATCATTTGACCCAATGCAGGTTCTTACTTCCTAAGGAAAACCAAATTGAATGAGGTTCTTTAGCCTAAGAACAACCTCGGTTTGTACCTAACCCCGCCGCAATTCATCCATTCATCTTTTAGTGCAAAAGTAGAATATTTAAAAATCAAAGCAGGACATAAGACACAGTTAGCGACACAGTAAGGACCGTACTGCCGAAAGTAGAACTGTTGGCTACCTTAGGAGTATATACATGAACAACAGGACTGATTGAATTGCTTTTATGTGCGTACATTCAGTCTTCTTTTGATACCGCTGTGTGCGGCACATTCATCAAATATCGGACGATGACTTAAGCAGTTAAGATAGATTTTTCTCCGTAAATTACTCTTATTTAAGCTTCGGCCGTTTCTCATAAGCCTTGTCGTGGATACAGTTGATACTTCTCTGGCATAGTCGTTGATATATAGACAAGGAGACAAGTTGTCTAAAAATGGTTCTATTTATAAAAGCCTAGTATGGTGTCCAAGAAAATAGTGTTTTCTTAAATATTTCAACAGCATTTTATTGGTCATGACAATAGATTAAAGTAAAACTAGGAGAACTTGGAGAACATTATTAATACAAATTTCCGCAAACTATTGATGGAATTTTGCAAAGTACTGTAAATCAATTATGAATATTAATATTATCATTACAATTAGAATTGAGAAGCTGAGGTTCTTATTCGACCAACAGACCTAAAAGATTTTTTGCGTAAGATCCAGAATTGGAATTGGTTAAGATAATTTGCGACAAACGTAGTCAAACCTAAATATACCTAGCTCCATCTATCGTTCACCGTTGGTAACTATATTTAGGTGTCATAAGCAACGATTTCAGACGATGGATGGATGGTAAGAGGATTATTGAAAGCCCAATGGTGGCCATTCTTATTGATAGCCAGCTGATTTCGGGTGGTAAACTGAAACCCTTATCAGAATAATGTCTGCTTCGAGCTTAGGCGAAGCATAATATGTCACGTATAGGTATTAAGTATGCATATTATGTGTATAAAATGTGCTCAGCAGTTTCTGCCGACACTTCTAGGCATTTTAGCTTAAGGTGGAAGTTGGATTAGGAGTGCTCGATGAGAACGTCCGCTTTACCTCATACTTGCTAAAATGTGAGAAGTTCTTGGCTTCTAAATACTGCTGCCTAAAATGTAATGAATTTGTTGGCTTGACTTATTGAATTCCATCTCGAAAACTTTTCTTAGAATTCTCAGGAGTTTAGCTATAGATTGTGTGTACGCCACAGAAGGATAGCAGTTGTATGGACGATAGGAGTGAATCGCCAATTGATCCATAAACTTACGAGTATATAAACTTTCCGCTTTCCAGCAACGGTACTAGTGTGTAAATGAATATGGATTTTGGCGAAAGGATTCATCATTTGCGCTGAAAATTAAGTTTTATAATTGGAATCTAGGCTAATAACGGAACCCTGAATACAGGGATTTTAAAATTTTCCAACCCTAGTATCCCGGAATTAGAAAAAGAAAATGGTTCGCAATCGCATTACTTAATTGGGGTTCAAATTCAAATACAAAACGAAAAAAAGACTCCACGAAGATCAAGCAGCCTTAAAGAGAGACTTGTTAGCTTGCCGATAGATTTAGGATGTAGATAGTGTAGCGTAAAGAGTTGCGGTGCTTCTTTGAGGGAGCCAAAATAAATAAATAAATAAGTAACGTAATAAAATGATTATGTTAGTCAATCAATTTTGACAAAAAAAAAGCATCTGCATATTAGCTATTTGAAGACTCGGATTGTCATCTTCATCGTCAATGAAATATCGATTACAATCGGTTAAAGGCTGACCAGAACATTTATGTGAAGCCAAAATACTCAACATAATATGAATCGCAACATGCGTTCGCGATGGAAATCGTTGTTGCAGTACCGAAAATTTTAAATTTGACTCCAACTCAGCTACATTTGCAGGCAACATGAATGAACTCTGTGCATGAAATCATATTGAAATTCACAATAAGACCCCCTGGCTTAAATTTGAAACTTAAAAAAAAAAACCATAGATACACACAGAACGGCTTCTTTCGAAGCCACTTTTTTATGCGATGAGCTCATTGTCTACGTAAATTCCAATGACTTAAAGTATAACAAAAGTGGCTTAGATTGCATATCTTAAGTCTGTGTTTCGAATAAGCACCAAAATGGTAAGTCTTGAATAAAACATTTTACTTAAAATTTTCGGCTTCCCTCTCTTGAAATTTCACCCCACGCCACTGATAGATAGTCTATTCAAAGACCAGGCCAGGCCTTCAGATAAAAATTGACAAACATTACAAAAATTTAAAAAGAAAACGTAGAAATGAAAGGAAAATAAATTCGTATAGAAAGAGTACTCGTAGTTTATACTAAATAAAATATTTTATAGTTAGTAAAAAATAGTTTAATCTATTCTTGTATAGTTACGATGTTATTCATGCATCTGTTGTTTTAATATGTAATCATTTTGAATAATTTCTCCTCACATTACTAAATTGATTTTGTCTTCGAATTTATTTGTCAGCTATTTGTTTTGTTTTTGCATAATTTTTGATATCTACAATTGTCTTAAAATTAAATATATTAAAAATACTTCCTCATTCGCGATCCTAACAACTTTTTTTTTTTTCTTTAAATAAAATGTTTTCTTTCATTTAGCCAAATTAGAGACAAAATAATAGTATAGTGGTGTGTTGTTGTTTTAAACAACAGTACGTATAAACTTAAACTTTTATCCGGCTATTTCCTCTTAGATTCAAATAGAATTGGTTTAACTTGATTTGTTTATTCCTAAATTTACTTAAGAGTTAATTCTAAAAAATATTAATATGTATCTGTTGTTTTTTTTTTTTTTTTCTTTCTTTCTTTTATTATTTGTTTTGTTTTGTTTTGTTTTTTTTTTTTGTCAATTAACGTAACTCTTATTAAATTTATTATTTTACTTTGTTTTATTTACGCACATTTAACTATATTTTTTTTTATTTATATTTATTTGATTTTTCCTAAAAAAACATAACTATTCCTTTTTTTTTTATTACGTGTTACTTAATTAATATATTAAGTGAAATTTCAATTCTCCGGTTAACGCATTTTTTTATCTCGATTTTCTTGTTTAATTCTTTTGGAGATAATAACTTACGACTATTTTTCTTTCTTATTATTATTTTTACTTCGTTTTATTTTTCTTTCATATAATATATATTTTTATACAAAATAAAGTTAACTGTTTTTTTTTTTTTTCATCGGAGATATTATTTTCAACTTATTAGTATATGACTCGAATTTCATTTTACTTAAAAGAAACGAATAAATTTTTTCTTCTTATAAAACACATTCCCTGTCACTCCATATATTATTAAAAATATGTTCAAAGAGAAAGTAATTATCCAATTGGAGATTTGCTGTGGTAATTTGAATTTTGTAAAAGTAAAATTAAAACAAGTGGGAGAAACTATCTAGCAAATGGTTTGTAGAATGTAGTTTTGTTTTAATTTCAATGAGAAGTGGAATCTAGTTCTGCACATTCGGTTTTCAGTCGCGACGTTCCTCAAAGAAAATTTCAGTAAATTAAATAGAAACAAAAAGTAAGGCGAGAAAACGAATTGGCTGCCAGCAGCTAAACAATTGTTTTCAAGTTTTGAAATTAATTTTCAATTTTTAGGTGTTATTTAAAATATAACATTTTTGTGCTGATATGACTATTTTTTTTTTTTTTTTATCTACTAAATAAAACGTCGTTTTTTTTGTTTTTTTTTTTTTTAAAGAAATAATTTAAAAAAATTACAAAAAACTTTTGTTTTGAATGTTGAGTATAAATTTGATTTCATTCTAGAAATTGAGAGAATTTGTTTTTTTTTTTTTTTAATTTTTTAAAATTTTCTATGTATGATTTTCTATTACCTTTCTTTTGTAACATTATTAGCTTTTTTTTTAAATTTTCTGTAATATTTCAATATATATTATATTTTTACTTTCTTTTAATTAAATATATAGTTGCTTTTAGGTATAATATATATGTTATTTTACTTTAAAACTAATTTTTGGCAGTATTTAGTTTATTTCACTTTGACAGACGTTTTACAAATCCAGTAATTTTTGTTCTTCTCAAAATAAAATGAAAATTGAAGTAAAATCTTCAAAAGCCCAAGTATGTTTAAAATATGTGAGTGAGGTGAGTAAGAACCATTGATATTTTCAATCCCATAAACGTTCCAATTTTGAATTTGATTTTTGGGTAGTAAATATAATACGAAATGAAAGTAGTCGATAGACAAGTTTATCAACAAATTTAATGAGAAAATGCCCACAATGGCTTATATTTGCGCTTAATAACTGTGAAAAACATGAAAATAATATTAAAGTCAGTACTAATTTATTGAGTGGAAATAGCAGAATGGCGAATGAAACGAAAAGCCAAACATTAACAGCAGGCAATATGAGAAAAATTCTCCAGGCATTCATTTAAAAAAGTCCTATATGTGGAAGTCAATAAAGAATCAATGGAAAATGAATACAAGTACATACATATGTTACCTTAAACAAATAAATATAAATTCGTGAACCAATTACGTGACGAGTTATCCATAATACATTATTTCGAAACCCGCTAATAAGTAAAGTACACTTTTAAAATTTTTAACACAAAGTAAGATGCCGTAGAATTGTTATGTTAGTAACAAAACAATATTTTCCAAATGGGTTCGTAGTAAAGTAGGTATCATTAATTTTGAGGCTTGAAGTAAATCTGCGCAATCATTGAAGTACTCGTATGTAGAGTGTATGTACAATACAAACAGACAGAATTAGAAGACCAACCTTTTCTATCTTTTCTCTAACATATATGTCGGTTTTCAGGAAACCAAATATACACATTTGTTTAAATTACTTTTTGTCTAAACTTAAGCTCTCTTGAGCTGAAATATACGTCGAACTGAAAGAGTTTTCTCAGATAGGTAACGCGCAGATAATTCTAACGCAGATAGTGATAATAGACATTGTTTGTTGTTGGCAAAATTTAAAACAGAAACGTAAATTACTAAACGCGAAACACGTTTGATGGTAGCTGAAACTTAAGAAAAATAAACAAAGTTTATCACTTTAACACAAAGTGTAAAAAGTGTATGATACATGAGTCCTGCAACATACTCGTATCATTGAATCTGGAGAATTGAATTTGTATCTGTAATCAGAAAATCAATCAAGTTGCGGGAAAAATAATGTTAGACTATCCAGGGACTTAGTCGGCTATAAAGAGCCATAATCTGTTAAGGAACAAACATGTAACATGTATACACCTACATTTATGTAATATGTGCCCACTGGGTTTTTTTTTAAAGAATATTTTCGTATCTAAAGGGTTGAGCTAAAAGTATACAAATTTGCAATTAGAAGATCAAATATAAAATGGCACACAATTTGACGCATTTCACCGACTATGCGAGCTTTGTCCAAAAGTGGACGGAGCCCGATATGAGGAGTGACATCTTCTAAGTGGGAGTTATAAATATATGCGGGTAAAATTTGTCAAAATCTTTTAAGGCGTTTAGAGACTGTGGTATTACACACATATTTGACTATCGCGCTGCTTTAAGTTTTAGCTTGAACATGACAGTCTCTGCTGCTGTGCGGATCTTACAAACTTTATGGAAAACTACCTCGAAAAATAAGTTGCATGCAGAAAGTTAAAATCATATACTGAATATTTTGTTTGTGTTCCTTGTAATAAAAGTCGCAATTTGATGAACAATCAGAGAGACTATGTGACGTCATGTTCGATATAAATTGGCAAAGTATGCGAACTTCATTCAAATTTAAAATTTAGCACGCAAATTTTCCATTTGCCAAAAATTTCGAATCTTGCTCGATCGTGTTGCAAAGGCGAAAGATTTTTTTTTTATAAACTTTTCTCAGGATAAACGAACCTGTAGTACCGGCACATATGCCAAGCTTTGGAACGCTATAACGATTACAACGTTCACGACGTGATGGCATCTCTCTGGGCGAAAAAAAAGATGAATTATTGTCTACCACCTCTCTTAGGTCAGACGCTGACCAGTGCCGGATTGTGACGACCTACCTGAATTTTAATACAAGTGCTGTCACTTTAAACTCCAAAAATTTACTGTTTTTTCACTTTTTAAAATATCACTACATACATATGTATGTACATATGTGCAATTTAGAAAAGCTCATCTCTTTTGCCAAATATCAACTTTTTACGCCAAAAGGGTTCGAAAGATGCGAGGCTGTTACAGACACTCTTTTAAAACAAGTGTTCCGTTATTACATTTTTGGTTAACCCTGTAGCTACTGGAACCCTGGAAAACTAATTTTAACCTGTCGGAGAATCTATAGTTTCGAATTTAAGCGCAAATATTTCTCATTTAGATGGTCTAGTTTGGATAAAACCCACGAACAGAAGACATGACAACAAATTAGATTCTTTCTGTGTATGATGTATAAGTACATACAAATAGAAAATAATTAGTATTTATTCATAACAAAAAAAATTTCAAATAATAAAAAAAAAAAATCTCTTTTAAGTAAAAAGTTGGGTATACTAAAAAATCTTGTCCGAATCTTCTTCTTATTTTCGTCCTGCACATTTCCGTGTTTTATTAATTTATTTCCTAGTTTTTAATTTTACAACTATAAACCGACGACGGTCATTATGGGCACAATTAACCGTCTCCACCAATCATTTAAATTATAGCAACAATAATAATAGAAACGATAATTACTACTACCATTTGTATTATGCACTGTTACCAGGATATAATTGTTAACTAAATACCAAAATATTGACGACCATATTAACATGTAACGCTGCGATACTAAACTACTTGCGTCTAACTTAGTCGCCGATGACGCATAATATGGTATTGTACATCTACTGGTTGTTGATGCAACCGGTTGACATTCAGCGATCGGATCGCTAGGCAGATCAATGATGTCATCATAATAGTATACAAGGCCCGAGTACGCATAGTACGGCAGCTTTGAAATTTCAGCGGTACTTGTTATTGTAGTCGAATTACTTCTAGTTGTTGTGTTCAGGGACATTTCACTCGAACTCGGACCACTAGGTCTAGAATTCTCTTGCGTTGCTGATGATGGCGCAAGGCGATTTTCTAAGGTCGTACTAGTATTTCGCGGATGTTTATTAATGGCAGCTGTTGTATTCGATTTTGTCCCTGATCCATCATCGAAGTCATCACAGTATATACAGATGCCATGTTCTGGCTGACCACAGTAACGGTAACAGCATTCTGGTGGGCCATGATTGGATTTGAGCAATTGCTCCCCCGTTTCGGGAATGTTTTGATCTATAAGAGAAATGATTTTAATTTTTTTTTTTTTTTTTAAATAAGCCTTAGAAAAATTAATTTATATAAAATTATACCCAGACAAAGAAATGTCGGCTCTCCCGCATACTGCGTTGGATAGGCTGGTGCACGATCACCCGGAAGTAAATATGGACATTTCTGTTCTACCGTCTGACACACACTAAGACATGGTCGTATTCTTCTTCGTTTCCGAAATTCTACTTTTCTTTTCGTTCTGCAATAAAGGAGAAGAATGTTAAAAAAATTATATATATCGGTACTATTTTCTTTTATACAGTTTTTTTTTTTTTTTTATATATAATAAAAGTTCATATTTTACAATCTGTTATCGCACAATTTACACAAATCGAGATAGAGAGATTTGATAAATGTACCTATATATGATTCTACTGGAAAATTATGTTAAATACTTTTAAAGAAAAACAATAAAAACAAAAAAAAGATAATACTTTGAGGAAAACACCAACCAAAACTTCAAATTTAAAAAAAAAAAATTACGTACATTTAAATAAAGTAAAATAATTAATAAATAAATAACTTAAAGCTATAATAACTAATTAAAAAATATAAATAATGACAAATAAGTAGATTAGCTTAAGGTATATAATAAATCAAATTAACAGAAACTTAAATTAATAAATTAAATAAATTAACAGGTAAAGCAATTAACAAATAAATAAGTTAACAGAGATGTAAGGAACAAATAGCAAACAAAAAAAAAAAAAAAATAAAAATAAAAATAAAAAATAAGTATGATAGTTTAACATTGCATTTGTAGACATCACGTAAGAGTAATATATTTTATATTTCTTTGATTTATTGGGGGATTGTCGGAAATTTCGCCTCTGATCTTAAATGTGTCATTAAGTTTGGAAACTCTGAAGGAGATCAATTCAACAAGAAGAATGATGCCAAGAAAGATTTAGCATTGTTTTTTATAATTTGTTCTTTGGGATTTGTAACTTTTTAATATACCAATCTGCACAATCACCCCAAACCTGGCATCCGTACAATAGAATAGCTAGGAAAATCGTTTTGCGGATTATTATTTTGTTTTCGTTTGATAGTAATGATTTCCTATTTATGAACGGAATTGACATTCTTATAGCTTACACATATTTATTTTATTTAGTGTTTGCTTATTACATGTATGCCCAGGTATTTTAAAGAAGACTTCCCTGTTATTGTATTTCTGTTGATTCTAAATTTATTAGCTGAATTTTTTAAATTCGTCTGAATATTAAGACCGAACTCATGCGATGAAAGTATTGCATCATATCGGCATACATATATTACTGCTTCACATTGGGGAAGAATGGGAGAATCGGATGTGTGCAAATTGTATAATACTGGTCTAAAGACCGAACCTTGGGGTATGCCCGCGTAAAAATTAATTACATCTGATATACTACCATTGACATGCGCTTTGAAACGACTATTTGACGCCCAAATTTATATAATTTTACAGAGAAACGGGGGCATATTTAGATTTAACATTTTATAAGTGGGGCCATTATGCCACACAAAATTGAATGCATTTTCAATTCAAGTAAGATCATACCATTTGACCTTCCTACTGCACGGTTCAATTTAAGGGTATTGTATATTCCTAAAACCCGATGGGAGGTTCCGTGATCATGCCTAAAACTTAACTGTTCATCGGGATATACACTGCCGTTTCCGCACAAATAATTTTCTCTCATAATTATACGTTTATCTAACTATCTCATTTGAGTCCTAACGTACAAAATTCTTTTAGATCCTGTTAGGATCGATAGTAGACATTCAGTAAAAGCTCCAGCGGCAGTTAGTCTTGAAACTTCAATATTTAAAATCAATAAGAAACATGGAAAAAAGTGAAGCTGAACGTTTTGGCATAAAACCTCGCATAAAGAAAGGCATACAGTGCATGCCAGTGTAGATAAGCTTAAAATATCGAAGTCGACAGTACACGATACCATACGTCACTTTAAAGAATCGTCAACTCGAAGCAGAAGGCCCAAATTAACAACAAAATAGAAGGACCACACTGCAATTAACATCTCAAATTTCTTTATAAATTGCATACTATTTTTTTATTTCTTATTTTTTGATTTTGGTTTATATGCCTCCTCATTGCTGTAAATAACCCAAGACAATGAACTTTTGGCCACAAGGAATGTATAAGGTGTTTATAAAGAATTCAAAAATGCAAAAATAAATTCCACCACTTATGTACCCACAGTTTTTGAGCTATAGCTTGTTTAAAATAAAAGTTATTGCTATTTTAGCCAACTTGGCAATGTTTCCTGCCAAATACATGCCATGTATAAGTAATGTACGACTATCTTTGAATCAGTAGCGGCTTGTCCATGGGATAACATGAGCACGAGGCTTCTCATTGATATTGTTTCAAAAATTCCCATATAAACATTTACAGCTGCATATCTTCGAATTTTCTTTACTTAAAGATAAATTACTGATTGACCCACTAGCAAGTTTGGATGTAATGCATTATTGAAACCATTGAGCATGTCTACATCGAGACAACTTTTATTATCCAAACAAAATACTAATAATTACTGTAGTATGTATTTATTGTTAACTAAACGTTGGTAATTTTTAAATTATAAATATTTTTAAAACATTTACATAATGTTGACAACAACGGGTCACACTAAAATTGTTGTAGAATAGATATGAGAATTGCAATGGGACAAAATCACGAGTCATCCTTCCACTAATGTGTAGAAGGAGTATACGTACGAGGGTGGTTGAATTAGTCCCTGAAAATTAACACAAATTGTTTCGTCACCTTAAATTTATTTATTTTTTTTGTCAAGAATCATCTTTCAAAAGAACGCACCCAAGTTTTCGGACAGATCTGTCAAATAGTTTTGTTGTGGCAGCCATTTTATATAGACGCCTACTAGTATTTTCGTTAAAATGGAAAAAAGTGAATTTCGAGAGCTCATTAAACACTATTTTTTGCGAGAAAAAACTATCACGCAAACCAAACAAAAACTTGACAAAAATTATGGGGACTCTTCACCATGGATTGGAACCATTCACCACTGGTTTACTCAATTACGGAGCGGTCGTTCAAGCACAAGTGACGCCGAATGTTTTGGTCGCCCAATTGAGGTCACCACACAAGAAATGGTCGACAAAATCCATGGTTTGATAATGGACGATCGGCGAGTGAAAGTGCCCTAGCTTGAAGAGGCCACAGGCTTATCACATGGCTCAGTGATTTCGATTTTACATAAATATTTGGACATGAAAAAGCTTTCCGCAAGATGGGTGCCGCGTTTGCTCACAATCGACAACAAACGCATTCGTTTGACAACTTCAAAGGTGTGTTTGGCGATGTTCCAGAAAAATTCGGCAGAGTTTTTGCGCCGTTTCGTAACCGTGGATGAAACCTGGATTCACTACAACACACCAGAAACCAAGGAACAGTCAAAACAATGGACTTCTACTGGTGAATCGAAGCCGAAGAAGGCCAAGGCGGGTTTGTCAGCAAACAAGGTCATGGCGACAGTTTTTTGAGATGCGCGCGGTGTTATTCACATCGATTACCTTGAAAAGGGTAAAACGATCACCGGCGCATATTACGCAGAGCTCCTGGATCGATTCCAAGCCGATTTGAAGCAAAAACGGCCACATTTGGCGAAGAAAAAAGTACAGCGCACCGTGCGGACTTGTCGCAATGGCAAAATTGCATGAGTTAGGCTACGAACTACTCCCTCATCCAGCATAATCCCCAGATTTATCCCCCTGCGATTATTTCTTGTTTCCGAACATGAAGAAATGGCTCGGAAGTAAGAGATTTGGGTCGAATGAAGAGGTCATGGCTGAAACAAACGCTTATTTTGAGGGGCTCGAGGAATCGTATTATTTGGAGGGCATCAAAAAATTGGAGAAACGTTGGATGAAGTGTATAGAGCTAAAAGGAGACTACGAGTATGTTGAAAAATAAAATGTTTTTATACCGAAAAGAGTGTTCCTTGTTTCATTTTTCAGGGACTTATTGACCCACCCTCGTATATTGTAGGTATGGCGTTGATAAAAAATTTCCAATTTCAGTTAATGGAAGTCGGATTTAACTCCGAATATCTCGGAGATGGTGCACCCTACGAAAGAAATTATGACAGTCGAAGTTTTAGGTTTTGAAATCCTTTACAAAATGCATGCCAATTTTTTTAAAAATATTAGGAACGTAACCCTTCAAAATGTCCGACTTTATCCGGAATGTATTGGAAATAATTTTTGAGAGGGACTTCTCCCGAAAACAAAGATTTTGAAATACTTTACAAAGTGTCTACTAAAAATTAGAGCTATGAATTTGTTTGTAAAAGAAAAAAAAAAAAAAATAGGAAGAAGGACTAAAGTTTTACAAAACTTGTACTTAACTTGTTTGCTTTTTCTTCAACTTTAAAATAAACGAATGAAACGTATTCCATTTAAAAACGTCGAAATGTTTTGAGTATTTTTAACTTTTGGTATGCTGTCTCTGTCAGAGTTCAGCTTCAAAAAATTTGATAGGAATAATAATTCAGATTATCTTTTTTTCACCACATGTCGCGAGCCGCCACTGCTTTGATTCTGTTTCCAAAGAAGAACTACGAGTTTATGCTGAGTCAACACCTGTAAGCAACATTTTTCTCCCACCTATAGTTTTGTGGCTGCCGCGGCTCAGTGGTTACACTTTCCAATGAAAGGCAGGTATTGCAAAAAAAGGTATGGGTTCAGCCTTAGAAATAGTTTCAAATATGAAATGTTGGTAGCTTACCTAAAATGTCAAAAACTCGTATCTTAAAAACGGTGTAGAACTCAAAAACCGTACGTGGTGGGAACATTTTAATTCAGAAATACCTTATACTTTTCTTGTTATCGAAACAAAAAGTATTTTGTTGCCTTATGATAACTATTCTCTATTTTTTTGCATCATTATACCAGCTTTGGTTAAACAGGCATACGTCGTAGGCCCATTTCTTTCTTGATCGTCCTACTGGTCTGAAGCCCGTGATAGATAGGAGCCTCAGAATAAGAAAAGGAGGAAAAAGATAAAAATATTCTTGACAGAAGACAGCTGTAAGCTTTTTGCATGTTACATGAACAGTTTAATAAAAGAAATGATCAAGAATGTGTAGGTACAATTATACAGAAATGTAAGTGGCAGTGTATTAGTCACACTTTGCGAAAGAATGATAGCTGCGTAGCCCGCAATCCATTCGGATAAATGGGAAGAAGAGCGGGTCGAAAAACTTGGCGCAGAATAGTCGAAGTAGAATAGGCAATTAGGGAAAAGCTGGGACACATATCCTTCCAAAGTACACGATGGCGCGTAGGCTTGCTAAATGCATTACGATCCATAAGGGGACCCCTGTTGATGTATTCCTGGTTCTGGTTATATTTTCAGCGAACGAAAGTGCTAGAGCAGTCGTACTCGCAAAAAAGGAAATACACGGTAAGACCCTTTCAAGCTATTGCTTGTTGATAGCTTTCGAGCACAGAAAGTGAACTCAATCGTATTATCAACTAACAGGCTGAACAAGCCCTCATTAAAAAAAAGTCTAAGCATCTCAAATTTTGATCAATATTCGAAATTGAAATGGAAAATTTACGACTACTAAAATTAGGACATACGAGTACGAGTAGAGTTAACAAACCTTTTTAATAGCCTTGATATCACTGGATCCTCAACGCATGGATCCTCGTTATTGGCAGTCGATATGGAATCTTCACTTTGACGAGTGTCGCTCGATCCTCGCTCGTCAATGTTGCTTGTCTTTTTACTATTCGATTTCGTTCGTTTACATTTATCATCCTTTGCTCTTTTCGTCAGTAGGTGCGGCTGTTGTTGTTTTTGCTGATGCTGTTGTCCCATCCCTGCTGGTGTTAAGGATTTTATCGATAACGCAGACGATGCTAATGGTGATACTTTCGGAGATTCAGCGGACTCCTCATCGTCATACACACTCAGACTATTTCGATGAGTTTTATCTCTTTCGAAATTCTCATCGTTATTGTTTAAACTATATTTATCCGAATCATCGGATTGTTTATTGTTTTTATAATTATTAGTGGAATTCGATGTTGCTGCTGTTTTTGTTGTTGTGGTTGCTGAATCCTTGGCGTTTGCACTGGAAGTTGAACTGTGTTCCGCGAAATATGGTATTAATGTACTACATACCCATCGGCGATAGGCTTCCTGCAAAGAAAACAAAAGGAAAATAATAATTGTTAGTATAGTACTCGTAATAATAAAAATGAGTCGAATACGACTTTGTAAATTCATGTTCATATTTCAACGAAACAACATTTCATCACGCAAGGGTACATACTCGTAGAGTGATTGTTTGCTCGACTTTTTATTTGAAATATTTTTACCACTACTTCACAGTTAGTGGGGTTAAAGTAATGAAATAAAGTTTTATTCGTTATGATCGCTAACTATAAGGGCCAGATGACTTCTTCGGACTTGCTCAAATCAAATTTAACGACACACAATTTATTTGAGAGCTGTTTGGAATTTCAGAGAGTGGAATACTCGTAAGTCTAAAGAATAACGAAGTAGTGGTGCATTCAAATTGACGCAGCAATAAGAACTTATTATCTCCCTCCATAACTTTGAATGCCAATATTCTGTTTTACTACTTACGAGCATCTATGGCACTGAGATGGTGGCGTCTGATACACCACCAAAAGTATCAATTCTCGCATTGAGTTTGGGTTTTATGCTATTTTTTAGTGTTCCGTACCAGAATGATATAAATGGAATGCTAATGGATTCAACACGGTGTACTGTCTGTCCGCCTGTCTGTGTGTCGGTCACACACTTGTCACTCTTGAGCCGTTCGAACAAGTGTGCTGAAATTTTGCAAGAAAATAGTATGCGGTGGTCCAAAAATAGTTAAGAAAACAAATTTTAAAATACATAATACCTTGTGACATATCAAATTAAAACCGCCAAGGAGTCTAAAAATATAGAATTTATAGTTTCTTACACAAAAAAAACTCAAAAACAAGGGCATTGAAGAGTCACACCACGACTCATGTAACCTCGCTGTTGAGGTGTGTTGATGAGAAGTCTCTAAATCCAACCTGTGGAATTTAAGAAAGCTATTAATTCATTAATGCTTTTCCCTGAGACCTCTTCGAGTGAATTGAAGAAGGGTTTGCCTAATGCTCATTGTCTGGTCCTAGCTTTTTCAGTTGCTACATTGCAGCTGCGGCAGTGTGTATTATATGGGATACCTAGCCTATCGGCCAGTGTCCCGTAGTATTCGTTGTTATTCTGACGATGTCTTTTCGCATTCTGTTTAGGAAATCGTTTGTTTTTGCCTTGTTGTAGTTTGGCTGCATTTTTCTAGATATGGCACAGTTTGTTGCCTAGTCCATCTGAGTTTCGCTTTGATAAGAAAGTTTGAGGAGATTTTTGCCTTGACTGCTCCCAGCGGAATGTGAACTAGTTCTTTACGAACGGTGAAGGGCTGAGCCTTGCCTAGCTTCAGCTTGTTCGTTTCCATAAATGTTAGTGTGCCCTGGAACCCAAATCTGGCACAAACAGTTCTTGAAAAATATTGGAGTACGAGGAAAAGATTTTTAAAGCCTTGATCCTCACACTTGAGACGATTTTGACAGTTTTTAGACGAAATTACCTTTACGGTTAAAATAACGCTAGGAAACACTGACTTTGTTTTTTTAATTAACTTCAGTTTTTTAAAGTAGGAACACTAATTTTCCGTTCTGATAGGCTTTGGGAAACTGTGTATCATCTCAATTTGTTCGAAGGATCACAACTCTCCCACTTTACTGCATCCCCACTGCTCCGCCTGTGGGGTTCGCCGTAGTAAGAAGCTAACCTCGATATATATTTACGGATTCTATAAACTGTTGCAAGTAGAAATTCCTTGTGAATAAATAGTAAATAAACAGAACTCAATTTGAAAAAAAATAGAAAAGAAAATAACTTTTGATGTTTAACTGAACCACAAATACTCATAATAACTGCAAAAAAAAAAAAAAAAGTTTTATCATCTCGAACCCCTGACTCACATTTTGTTGCTTGCTCTTCTTTCCTGCCGTAAGGGTTTTAATTTTTAAATACACATACTCTGATAAAAGTGACAGCAAACCCTGAACAAATTACTTTAATGATTTAATCTCTTTAATCCCCCGCAAACAGGACGCTTATCTTTATTACGCCCATAGAAATCAAAGACAATAACGATGTTTAGGACTTTGCCTTTGACTTTACCTACGTTTACAAAATGTGTAATGAAGGGATGAGGAAAGTATGAATGACTTTATATGACTAATAACTAATAGCGAATAAATATTGTTATGTGTTTACCTTAAAGCTACTTAAAAACCTGTTGCCCATTAAAAAGGGTGTCAGAAAATTTCCATTCATGTTACCAGGGTAGAATTTAAGATGGCTACAATTTACGTATGTAGACAATGCAATTAGATATCGGTCTTTGTTGTCTGTTACTAGTGACGGAGGAATATTTATTTATTAAGTTCGTTATATTTGAGCGACTTGACTCTAAAGAATGTAGAAAGTAGGTTCAGAAAACGGAGACGTGGATATTACCATAAGACAAATTCATAAATAAGAGATAATAGATACGCAAATGATTTTAGGGACTAAATGTGAACAAATAAATCACTCATTTAAGGATAGCCAGTGTAAGCGAACTACACGAAACACATGGTAGTTGAATAAAATATTCACGAGAAGAACTTCTATTGGAGCTATAACACTTTAGGAGTACGATAGAATCGAAAGTACGATAAAATCGCATAGGCAATTGGAAAAATTCCAAAGCTTTCGGATAACTAAAAATAAATTTGCGAAAGAAGTAAATAACTTTAGTCGATTTTTATTCCAGGGATGATGTTTTAAAACATATAAATTAGACAAAAGTTTAGGAATAAAATAATATGGTGACATTCTATAGCCTTATAAAGACTAGAGGCGAATGGCCCATTCAATAAATAAATATACAATAGCTGTGGGTTTTTTTTTTTCCAAATCAATCAAACAAAAACAAAACTATATTAATTTAAGACTAAATGATAAATGTAAGATACATATTTACGAAAATTAAACGATAAAAAGAAAACAAGTTAAACAGTGCTCATAAACAAATTTCTGACTTGAGAAACATCCATATTAAATAGCCATATTCTGACTTTTTTTTTAAAAAAATACGTTGTATATTAATTATTCTAATTTCGTATGATAATTGATTAAATAATGTAGGTGCTGATACAGTATAAAAGTTGGAAAAAATTGTCTTGTTTGCCACTGGTATCTTTACTAGTTGCTGAGAATTTACTCTTAACCTGTATATATTTGAATTTCTCAGTATTGAGCTGTATCCGCTACGCATAAAAAACACTTTAAGAACTTTGTAAACATATAGATGTTTTATTGGTAAAATTTGAAGGAGGCGAAATAAAGGCAATCTACTTTTATTACAAATAATTCTGATAATATGCTTTTGTGCTGTTTGTAGTTGTTCAATTGTAATATTGTAAGCTCCACCCCAACTCGTTAAACCATACTGTAGTTTTGAGTTAACAAGACCATAGTAAATTACTGTGAGAAGTTTTTTAGAACAATAAGGTTGTAACAGGAACATTTTACGCGTCGCACACATCATATACTTTTTTAAGTCAGCTGCATGAATTTTCCAACTCAAATGATTATCTATTGATACTCCCGGATACTTAAAACATTCAACAGATTCTATTTTAAAACAATTAAAACAACAGGATACATCCATACGGAAATTGAATTTACCACAGTAATGAGCGGACATTGAAAGTTTTGGACACATAGCGGAGTGAAAAACAACATTACTTTCAAGCAGACTTGAATTTTTCAAATTGAAAAACATAAGCTTAGTTTTTTTCGCTTACAATTAGTTCGTATTTTGCAAACCTATGCCTTAACAGCTGCACGTCAGTCTCTAATTTTACCACCGACTCGAATATTGAACTGTTTACGTATGTAAATGCCATATCGTCAGCAAAAGCTGTTATATTATTACTCAAATTTTGTTTGAATATGGAGTTTATTTAAATAGGAAATAGAATAGAGCCTAAAACCGAACTTTGAGGCACACCAATCCGTAAATGCAACATTAAAAAACTCAGTTAAACTCGTTGAGATCTTTCTGATAGATAGGACTTAAACCAATTTAACATTTTAACCCTCAATCCAGCTTTGTAGAGTTTGTCCAGAAGAATCGTATGATTAACCATATCGAAGGCTTTTGTCATGTCAATAAATAATGCGATAGGATTACTAATGCTTTTAAAACCGCTGCATATCTCACTACATAATTTTAAAATAGCATCTTCTGTCGATTTACCCTCACGAAATCCAAATTGTTGATGGAATAAGTAATTATTCCTGTTTAAAAATGACAAAATACGATCTTTCATTGCTTTTTCAAATAGTTTAGAGAACGTTGGAAATAATGAGATTGGTCTATAATGGCTCACTGATTTTCGACAACCTTTTTTATGAAGAGAAATAACTTCAGCAGCTTTTAACGCAGACGGGAAAATACCACAATTAACACTCATATTAAATATATAACATAGAACATCAACAATGAAGAAGGCAATACGTTTAACGAGAAAATTAGTTATTCCATTCGAGGTACATGAATTTTTATAGTTAAGATTCATTATACGTTTATAAAGTTGTAGTGATGAAAAAGATTGAAAAACAAAGCTATTTATCTGAAAAGCATCATCAACTAGGTCCGAATATAAGTCACGACTGCAGTCGTTTTGAAAGGGATTAGGTTTGGAGTTTGATGCAATAGATGCAAAATAGCTATTGAAAATGTTTGCAATATTCATAGGGTTATCTACTAAAGTATTATCAACCTGAATTTCACTAATGCTTTCTCGTTTTTTACCATTACTTAAAATGTTATTAACAACTCTCCATTCCTCTTTTACATTACCTCTGCAGTGTCGCTTTAGATTGGTGTTTCAGGGGTTATTTTTACATTTTTTACGAAGGGAATTTTTTTCGTTTATCTTTTTAAGCAAAACCTCCTATATCCAAGGCTTCATTCGTTTGAGCTTATTATTGGCACCCGACTAAATATTGGTAGAATTAGCAATTTTAATATTTTCAAAAAAGCGTCATAAGCTTGTGTAGGATTATTTTCTATATAAACCTGCTCCCAAAACTCAAACTTAAGGGCATTTACCAGTTTTAAAAAGTCTATTTCCTGTTTGTCTCGAAAGGGAATGTATCTATTTGTTTTATTATCTGTAACATTATCTATATCGAGCCTTAGTACTGACCACTGTCAGTAATTCTCAAATCGAGTACCTCACTTGAAACCTTGTGCGACCAACTTTTTTGAAATCTTACAAAAATGTGATCAATGCAGGTTTGCGTTACGTTTGTTATGCGAGTTGGTTCGTTCACAAGCGATTTTAATCCATATGAGAACATTAACAGCATATATTTGTCAGAATCATTGCTATCACTTAAAACGTCAATATTTATATTTCCTACCACAATTAAATTCTTTGATTTGACGTTCTTCAAAAGCTCATCCATATGTTCAATAAATACATTTTTGTTCTCGCTTCTCTCCAATATTGGGAAATTATTTGAGCGGGTATATTATAAATATGTACAGTGAGCTTAGACACTGACCTTGAAAGGGCTTTCGACTCGCATTGGCATCATGGCCTTTTATTCAAGCTCATAAGACTAAGATTTCTGAATTGGCTCATAAGAATGATACAAAGTTTCCTTTCAAACAGAGCGACTTCTGTGTGAATTCAGGCGTACCTCAGGGCTGAATTGTAGGACCATTATTGTTTAATATCTATCTTCAGCGATCTTAACAAATTTAAAGCAAAATTTCCACTGCTAAATTATTTTAAAAAATGTTTTAGAAATGTCAGCGGAAAGGGACATTATCGTGCGGTTTAAGAAATTAATTATTTTGGAATAAATTTTTAGAACCGATTTCTCTTCAACAAGCATGGAAAGACTTAACAGAGCAAAAATGGTTGCAAGAATACTTAAACCATTACTTACTCGTAATTCTAAACACATGTTGGGAAAAACTAAGATTCTGATGTACAAGACCCTTATAAGACCAATTCTGATATACAGTTTCTATACTTGGTTTACCAAAGGAATGGAGCTTTCGAAAGCAAAATATTGAGATTTTGCTGTGGAATGTTTAGAAAACCAAATAAAAAATGGTTCCCTAACAAAACTACAAATTCAGCTTACGCCCCTTGCGAACTATCAAATAGAATTTCTTCTAAAATAGATGAAACGAACACGTTAACCCACTGGTAATATCTTTAATGGACTCTAAATGACAGTTTAGCCCTTTAAATGAGGACTCATACAGATAGATACCAGTTAATATCGTTTTATAAAAATCATCTTCTTGATTGAACATAATAAGCCTTTGCTTCAACGCAGAAGGTTTTTTATTTGCTTGCTGAACCATTAAGGATTTTTAAAGCTTCTGCCATCGCTGTACGTATGTATGTAGGTCCTACAAACTATATTTCTTGATATCTTATAAGATAAAGAAGAACTTTAACTTATAGTTAGTGTAGGTTTAATTTTAATCTTAAGTTCTCGTCATTAGGTTAAGATTGCCATTAAAGAGCAAAGTAGTGAATGTACGCCGCGAGCAAGCGTACGCAAAATATTGTTGTATACAAATAATTTTTTACCTATCTAAAATATTACTACACTTTTGTTCAATTCTGACATATCATTAAGTCGGCCAAGATTTAATTTGCATCAATAAAAGATATCTACAATATCTATTTAAGTTTTCACCCAAAAGGTTCATCAAGATCTGTTCACAATACGAGTAGCAACTGATCACATAAACAAGACTAAATATGTGTCCACCGAACAAAATCTAATCAAAGCAAAAGTAAAAACCGTCCCCCTCTTCTAACTACTGTGGTGAGCCGCAAAACCGCACTACCCACATCGGTCCACAGCTTGGGCCGATTATATCCGCTGATTGAAAGTTGATGATGATAATTTGATGAAGAGATCATCATTATTTTAATGATAACTCAGCTTCTGCACAGCGCAGAAAGACAATTTGTAGCTAAAAGTGATCAGGGTTTAGAGGTCTAAAAACAAATTAAATTTTATTCAAACCGGATATGGATGTGAGTAATCAGCATGAACAATATCTAGATTCTACTCGTATGCACATGGGTTTCAGAGATACTTATAAATTACATATTTAGGATATAAAAATAAACTTCCGACTTTTACTGTAACCTCAAAGACCGTATTGTTTTTCACTTCTCCAAAATTTTACTTAAGTATTATCTGCGAGGTAGCAAGATTAAGAACTTTTGAAGCTGTGACAGGTAGATGGACAGAGCGACAAAGCGATAGAGGGACAGAGAAACAATAAGGACAGACGAAAGTGTTCTGTCCTTATTTTATTTTTTATTTTTAGTTTGATTTTGATTTTGGCAAAGTTCTATGAACGATTAAAGAATACCTTACATGATGCCACCATACATACAGCTGAGCTGGAATTATTCTGACAAACTCGCAAACCATACAGAGTACTCGGAATAATTTTCATAATTTTTTTATGTGGCATTGTCCTTCCTAACACTAACTTCCTATTAGTAGCCAAATTTCCCACAAATGCGACAAAAGTTGATGAGTTAAAACAGATAGACGCTAACAGAAAAGGATATAAAATAGGAATTTTATTGTACTACACATTAACAAAAAAAAGAAAAAAAAAATATATTAGTGTATTTTTTTCCACTTTTTTTTTATTAAAAGTAATTAAGGGAACATTGAATAACATAAATTAGTCGTTATTACGGGGAATTCAGTTTTTATTTTTTATTAGTACTGTTTAAGATTATTAATTTTTCAACTCTATTTAAAATTTAATTAAGTTTAATTTTTGTTTTTCATTTCATTTCTTTTTGTTGGTCGAATGTGCCAAACTAACGTAATGTACTCTATGTTTTTTTTGGTTTAATAATGTTAACAGCTAATTGGTTTACATTCTCATCAACCTGTTTAAATTCTCTTTGTCACTCTCTGCAATGTTAGATTTTTATCATGTATGTACGGTACATTTGTGCGAAAGAAAATTTTTCTCGTTCACTTGGACCATAACCAGCAAGGGATAAGTACCTTCTAATAAACATTTATATATACATTTACTCGTTTTCGTCTTTTTCCTTTGCATTCTGCAAGTGCTGGTTCTTCGCTTTTTTTCGTGGATTTAACACATTTCCAGCATAACGCCTAATTAGGGAAATCATAGCCATCGTTCGTTTGATTTCGTGCAATTCGGATTTCTCTACATTGGGTTTCGGTGTTGGATTCGTGTGCGTGGACTTTTTCTCGGATATTGCCATACAAGTACTTTGTAGCACCGCCACAAATTTGGTTAATTTCCTCTGTTATACATTAAGTATAGAAAATTCAATTTTATTTTATATAACTAATTGTTTATGAAGATGATAGACCATAAATGACCTCCACGCATATGCGACACCTGATCAGAAAATTATTCATTGCGGGCCTGAAGGGTTGAAGTCGGGATCGCCTCAATTATTGTTTTAATGGACTGCTTAAATTCAGTCAAATTCCTTGGTTTCGTTTTGTACACCTCTTGCTTGATATAATCCCATAAAAAAAAAGTCTGATGCAGTCAGGTCAGGTAACCTTGGGGGCCAGCGGAAAGTGGAGTTTCTGGATATTAATTTGTTTGGGAATTTTCGTTGGAGCTTCGCCATAACCGGTCTGGCTATGTGTGCAGTTGCTCCATCTTGCTGGAACCAAATGCTGTTGAAACGGATACTTCTTCGGCGCAGTTATGGGTAAAAAAAAAACTCCTTCAACATCTTTAAATAACGGTCCCCATTGACAGTTACTGTTACACCGTTTTCTTCAAAGAAGGATGGCCCACAATGCACCTTGATGAAACTGCGCACCACACAGTGACTCGTTCTGAGTGCAGTTCCGTCTCATGGAGTATTTCTGGATTATTTCTGGATTGAAGTGAATTAGATTCCATTTAGATCAAAATGGGCCTCATCAGACATAAACAAGTTGTCTTCTTCGGTCATTTCAATCATTTTTTGGCAAAATTCCAGGCGAATAGGCAAATCCAGAGGGTTTAACTTGCTTGTAATTTGGACTTTGTACAGAAACAAGTTTAAGTCATCATGAATTATCCGTTGTAATGACCGTCTGCTAACTCCAATTTGCGCCGATAAGTTTCGAGTAGGAAACGCTTGGATTTTCCTGAATTGACGATGCTACAGTCGCGATTGTGTCTTGAACCCGAACATAGGGATCTCGATGGTACGGTCTCGTACGATGCTTCCAGATTCGGCAAACATGTTTACCAGCCTCATAATGGTCCATCTACTTGGGGGAGTGCCGCCAAACTCCCGCCTAAATTCTCTTTGGACGGAAATGAAGGACTGCAAAGCATAGTACCGCTGCACTATCCAAATCCTCTTTTCGGTATCCCAAGCATTCATTTTAATAAATCTAAATAGTAACCTGCAAAATGAAAAAAAAAATAAACCGATTACTCACACAGAAAAAAAGTTATTACGTTTTGTTTTTATAGCACGATTCGTGCGCCACCCTGTATCTTCCTTCCTCTATAACTGTGTTGAGCTCGTCAATTGTTGTTTACTTTCCGACCCATAATTGACCACAAGTTCTCTATTATATTAAGATCAGGACTTATTTCCTGGCCAATTTAGGGGTACTAGGCCAATATCTGCCTTGCATTGGGTTACTTGTATCTGTTAAAAAAAAACAATATTTAGAAGTGGATTTGAGTTTAAATTTTATTTAAAAATATATTTTTACTTACGGAATAAGATCACATGGTTTTTGGGATGTAGTAGCATAACTCTTCTATTGTAGGAGCAACAACATCAGCAATAAGCTCTTAGCGTTTCGCTGCATTTACGGAACCGTCCAAAAGCAAAATATGACCAAGACCCAAATTTGTCATGCATCCCCAAACCATAACATATGGCGAATGCTTAACGATATTCGTCTAAATATCGCTCTGTAGCTCTTTTTCGCCCTGACTGCTTCCCGTCAGATCCAATCAAATTAAATTTGGATTCGTTGGAAAATATGACCCTTTTCCATTCGTTGGCGGTGCATCTGTGGTGCTGTTTGGCCCACATCAATCTTTTCTTCTTCATTACTTTTTTAATAATACAAACATCTCTAGTTCAAGGCTTTTTCTAAATTCCTTGGCAGTTGCGATTTTGCCGATGTTGTCATTTTTTTGGGCCTTCCGCTCCCAGGTTGCCTCTCCGTACTGCCCACCCAGTTTAATTTCTTCGAAAGCCATCTCACGGTGCTTCCGTGGTATCCCAAAACGTATGCGATTCTCGTGATTTGAAAAAATTTAGCTATGAAGAGCGAGAATACGTCCTTTATCTCAATTTCACAAAACACTTTGTCGCGGTCTAGAGAGCACTAATACGTTATCGGATTGAGTGTTTTTTCTTCTACACATCAAAAAGAATAAGCATATTACAGAAAAACTGCAATCGTACCTACATACATACTCGTATGTGTTATGAGAGCAACGCACCCGGAAGTCATAAAATCATAAAATCTTCATAGTGGGATTTTTTTTGGTACGGTGTGTGTATATAGCTTAAATTTAAGGCAGCTATTTATTAACTTAAACATTCAGCTTGCAACGATTGCCAGACTTCAATATTTCCACCACATACGAGTACCTAGTATACTGACTTCGTTAAACTTAATTGACTTGGCATTTAAAGCTGAAGGTTGTTCAGTGGAGAGTGAGAAAATCGTAACCGCCCTACTATCACTTATAAAACATTCATCACTATTGGGGAATCAAATCGGTTGAAACCAGCTTTTCAAACCTATTACCCCAACCCAATACTAACATTTTGTATATTGTTGTAAGCATTACGAGTAGGAAGTTGATAGGACACTCACTGCAGATCTCGCAATGGAAGTTATCTTTCAAAAACCTTTTTTTTTTGGAAAAGTGCTACAATTAAAACTTCAAACGGTCAATTTCTTTAAAGTAGATACTCTTTTACTTTAATTATCAACCAGAGCTATTGGAAATTGATTCACCACACTATATGTATACAATTTCCAATAAATCTTTAATCCACATCGGCCTCTCCACTCATTCACTCGAAGACCCTCAGCAGCCATTCAATAATTGCTCTAGCTCTCGGTTTAGAGTACTCGTACTTTTCAATTCGGGGGGGGGGGAAAAGCGTAAGGAATATGGCAACTCCACGAGGATTGCCAATTATCTAATCGTGATGTCAATACCTTGAATGCCCCAGAGAAGTGCCTTTCCGTCCACTCGTCTTCCACCACCAGTCAAAACTCGGTGGCATGCTCAGTAGGATTGATGAATACTGCAAGCGATAAAAGCGTCATTTTCATGAGCTTTGTAACAATTTAAAAATGTTTTCTTTTTTTCGTATTCATGTTCTCCTTGCTGGCTCGGGAGATGTTTTAAGGGTACTCAATCCCCATTGTATTGTATTGGCACTGTGAGTGAAGTGTTGGGGGTTGGGGCGGTGCAGGTGGTGGGTGAACTTTCACTCGCACCCGTCTGTTGGCTCGCGCTGATGATGAAGATGATGACAGAGCGTGCATAGTCTTGTGATTTTGTTTTGCTTTCACCTCATGGAATTTCGAGATTGTTGTGTTGAGAGAAATGGGATATTGGACGAAGGGAGAAGAATGAAGATCATCGTTTTAATGATTTGCATAGGTACTTTGGGAGATTAAGTGTTTTATGGTGTCCTTGTTGTCATTTATTGGGCTTTGTTTTCGTATTTTTTTTTTGTTCCTTCTTCCTTCTTTGTTCTCTCTTTTGAGTCCTCTGGGTGGATATATAATGTGGATTTTATGATTTTCTCTTGTTCCTGGACAGAGTGTTGTCTTTCTTGTGTAAGTTGTCGTAATGTTTGATTCATGAAAAGACAATATAATTGCCTTACTATGTACAATGAAAGGTTGAAGTTGTACATGAGCCATTTTTGAAACGTCTTCATTTAAAGGAAGATGTCAATTGAAATTCTCATTAATATGACGCGATGGAAAATCAGAGACAATGCAAAAGAAAAGCGTCAACCGAAGGTCTGTAATAAAGATCTATCTGGTTGGGAAAACTGATAAGAAGGATAACTTTTGACTTGCGACAAGGTAAGGTCGAATATTTATCATTCAAGGCCAGTATATGCTTCCAAGCCGAATTATTAGGTGATTTTAATCAATTATTTCTGCACATAACAGCTCCATGCACCGCATTTTAACATAAGATCTGCATCTGCATGACTACAAGATGCAATTACTCGTAACACAGGAATTGAAGCCAGCACAGCGTTGTGCCTTCGTTGATTGGGTGTTAAAGAACCACCAAGTTGATGACGATTTTTCGAACAAAACTATCTTCAGACATGAGACTCATTCACGTTCAACTAATTGTCGAATTTGGGATAATGCAAGTTCACGGGCCATTCACGAACAACCAACGCATCCACAAAAAGTCACTGTTTGGTGCGAATTTTGGGCCGTGCTTCTTTGAAAATTCTCTTGGTGCTATTGTAACAGTCAATAGTGTACATGGTAACAAATTATTATTGGCACCAATTGAACGATATTGGTGTAGCAAATATGTAGTTTCAACAAGACGGTACAATCTGCCATACAGCGAGAGAAACAACGCAGTTATTGCACACAAAGATTCCCGGCGCGTCATCTCTCGTTTCGGCAACCAAAATTGGCCACCAATATCATGCGATTTCTCGCCGTTGGATTTTTTCTTTGCAGTTACGAGAAGGTATATTCCAATGACCCCCAATTGATTCCAGAGCTAAAAAAACGAGATTCGACGCGTTATTTATGAACTATGCCGAAAAGTAATGGAAATTTCATCAAAAGAGTGGAAATATGCAAGGCCAGCTGTGGCGCACGTTTGCCCGATATCATTTTCCATGTTTAATGTTAATGTCTCAACATTATACTGACAAAGAAATATTAGAAGATTGTCAGAAACCAATGTGTCTTACTTCAAATTTAAATTGTAACCTCCAATTGAATTATCCTTTATAAAGGGCTCAGCTATATGGCAGGAGATCACTAAAGTAGTTCCAACTCGATTAAACTACTTGTGAGCACCGCAGGGACCTCTAAGGGAGCTATAACTGACTAAGCTTAATATGAAGAGTAGCACCTCTAAGTGGGAGGACAACAATTTGTTTCAATTTATTGAGACTTTTAAAAAGTGTGATGGAACAAACATTCAGACAGGGAAATATTCAGTTGATGTAGCTTCGGAATTAATTTACTCAAAATTAAATTAAATCATTAATTAATTCATCTTATAGCGTAAATAGGTAGCTCTATGAACGAATTGTATTTATTTCTATGAAAATCAATTAATTGTTTAAATTATATTTTGTATTTAATAAATATAATAATAATAATTATAAAATTAAAAAAATAAGAAAATAAAAATAAAGTTAAAAAACAATACTGTTGCGTATACGTTTAAATTTTTAATGTTTTGGGTGTAGCTCTTGAGAGAATTTATTTTTGTATGCAATTTCATGTATTCGCATAATTAAATGGTGGCTTATGCCTTAAATGGGTAATCAACAAATAATGTCTATGTTTAAATTTAAACTTAAATGTAGTTTCATTAAAAAAAAAAATAGGTTTACAAAGTAAATATACGTTCCTATTATTTGGCTCCGTATGTTCCGTACAAATAAACAAATTCCCCGTTCAACTTCTCCCATTCCGGCGATATATTAATTATTCCCACTGGAGGATTATAGAGGGTTTTGCAAGTCCCGTTCAAGTAAACACAATGTAGCTACATATTCCTGATGGACTATTTGCAAATCTAAATATGTACATAATACATATTTCCCCATCTGAAGGAAATAACTCAAACTCTGTTCATAATAGCCAGTATACTCTTTTCATACCAAGCGTATGCAATTTAACCCCTAAGAAACAAACAAACAATCTAACTAAACCAAATGAAAAAAACAAAAAATCACCCTGGTCTTCTGGGATATCGGACGAAGATACACACAACCGCACCAACCACATTGATGCATCACTTAGATGCTATCCGCTGATTGATAATAAAAAGACAAAGATAAGGAGATCATCATTATTTTAAGATTATTCTGCTTATGGGCAACCTAAAAAGATGATTTATAGCTCAAAGTCAAATTTTATACAAATCGAATAAGCTTCTTTCAACTTAGGCCAGTGTAAAAAACTGCATGTATTTTTAGGGCTTTCAACCTCTTATTTCACCCCTTAGACTCGAATTTCGCTAAACCTCGCCTAGAGCCTAAAAGTAATCAGCGTGCAATTTCAAATTTCGAGGCCCAGGGGTTTCGGAAATACGGTGATGAGTGAGTAGTCAGTGGGTTCTGGTTTCTATACTATTTAAATTAGTACGACCTATGCGCTTATATACAGCAAGTATCCGGTGGAAAGCCATGAATACGTAAGATATTTCACAGAAACTATCCGCAGAGAGATCGGCAAATGTAGCGTTCGCAAATGCCATTAGCACAAATCCAACAGCTGTACTGGATACGAGTACCTTAATTCAGTTTCAAACGAGAAGAGCCCTGGTAGGGCACATTTTGAAAACTGCCTGTATGCGAATCTAATGCTTCCCTCCGAAATTTAATTCTATTCAATATTTTTAAATGTTTTGAAGAAAATATTCGATTTTGTAATTTGAAACAATACAGGTACTTATTACTTATAATAAAACTCCCGAAAAATTGGGTTTGCAAATGCTGTCTGTCTGAGTTTATATCTAGGATCTCTCCCGAGTCGATTACCACCACTCCCACTCTCTTCAGATCATTCTTCTTCTCCATTCCTAGTACTCACCATAACAGACTCACAAACTGAAATATTTAAAAGAAAAAGTTTGCTTTAAAAAGCCGAAAGGACGAACTTTAAGGCAGGTTGATGTCTACATACGAGTATTACAGTGACATTTCTAGTAAAAATATTGAAAAACTGACAATTTTCATCGTCTTCGTAAAGTGGGCGTGTCTGTAGGCGGGTGTTAACAAGTGTGCACAGGTATACTATAAATATAAATAAGTAATTAGTTTGGCGCTAACAACCCATACTCGGCCTGGCCTAGCTTCTCGCAGCCATTCGTGTAGTGTGACACTAGTAGTGGGGACCTATAACTCTATGCCGTTTCCGAAGGGCAATTTTTTTCGATTGAGAGAAGCTTCTCATTACAATTTTACTCTCGGATGTTTATCAGACGCGAGAGACGGGATGGTGAAAAAAGTTTGTTGGTTTTTTCCGGGACTCGAAGCTTGAGTTTTCCCCTCCATTATAGCGAACTTAACTACTGAGTCACAGCACCCACATACCCACGAAATATCCAATTCTTGAGTTAGGGTGGAAACACGGATCCTTCGAATCGCGAAACTACAATCTCAGATATGAAATTTTAGGATAATTCGTACAGCCTATGTTTGGCTTCATGCAGACAGATAAATAGATAGACAAAATTGAGAGACCCACTTTTTTGAGTTTTCCTGTTATAGTATTATCAAGATTGATCAAAATCCCGAGAACGAAGATTTTCAAAAAAACAATTTGTTTCAGTAGTTTTTGCTCCAGGTGGCGTTAAACAATTAAGCACATCTTGCGCCATCTACCGGCTAAATCTTACTCTGAGAACTCAACTATAATGCAATAGTTTTTCTGGAGGACGTAAGTATATCGACTTCTATGGTCAACTCAGAAGAGTATTTTAAACCCTAAACAGTTAAAAGGTCAAAACGACTGCAACATGGGTTGGAGACAAAAGTGTGGACCAACCCCAATTCTAAAACCCAAGGGGTAGATTTTTTTTTCTACACACTCTCCATGTGTTATGTTTTGCTTTTCACAGTCATTCGCAGTATTCTTGTTCTTTATGAAAATTTAATTTCACTCCTGTTCGTTTCTAAACGTTTTGTCTTTCCATTCCTCCCTTAGCTCTATACTACGCGTCTTGATCTATGATTGACATTCGCAGAGGAGAGACTATAAAAATGTTATCATCAAATTACCATAAATCCTCATAAAGCTGTTTGTCGGAGCAAAGTCGTATTCTTTGCATGCATAAGTGAACCAGTTTTTGATGGGTGGGCTCGGCGGCGTTATTCGTTTTTTTTTTTTCTTTTGTAGTTGAAATGTTGGCATGTTGGATTGCTGGGTATCGCTTTAAGGATTTGTCTCTCTTTTGAAATATGTATGTGTATGGAGCTCACATTAATGTAAAATAAATAAGAATTTGAAAGGACTTTGATTAAGCGCGCTTTGAGTATGATCTGTTTTTCTGCGGAATTTTCGAAAATTCATGCCTGGTAATAGTTTGGCGTAAGTGCAACGGACCAGAAGCACATGAATGAAGATGGTAATGGAAATTAAGGATTCATACAATAATATTTTATGCATACACATTCCTTTGAATATACATATACATGAAATATTCCTTGAATTCGTCAGGATGAATGGTATAATGCGTAGTGTTTGTGTGTGAAGCGTGGTAAAATTTAAATTTATGCGATTGTTAAATTTAAAACGACCAGTATACTCGTACGTGTCAGGAGATCTAAGTTGTCTTTTTTACTTTCTATAACTTCTTAAAGTTTTAACTTATTCATCTAAATTCTAGAGAGAAAGCTGTTTCCCACTCAATATAAAGCTGGTAAAAGTGTAAAAATACTTTGTTGTTGAGTATCTACAGAACGGCAAGTATGATTTTTAGCATCGTTAGACTAACAGCGCTAAGTGGCTTTACCAATCAATCTTGTCCTTGAGGTTGCGGGTTCGAATCTTCGGCACATGCATTTCTTCATGAAAATAATTGTTATAGAGTGAATCTAAAATGTAAAAAATGATTGTTTTAGAGAATTTCATAGATCCTGTGATAAATACTCTTTTAGCCTTCAACGCTCTACTAACTGAGTTGTCCGTGGATACTTCATTCCTCGGTCAATTCTCTAACATCGCAAAATTTTTTGCTATTCGGTTTGTGTTAGCACCAACATGAACAACTACTTTACATCCCCTTATCGATGATCATCCTTGCTCTATCAGTTTCAGAAAATTGTATTTTCCTCGCATCATGGTAGTTTGTACTACATACGAGTACACATGTACATTCACCACGTTCTAGACTTTTTCTGTCTTAAGTTAGGTTAAGACTTATTTTAAGGTAGCATTTAAGTTATAATTGTTTGTTTGATATTTCTTAGTCATAAGTATTAATCAAATAAAATAGTAATAAGTAACAGATTAAGTCGAAATACATAGATACGGATTAAGTTTAGCTTAGAACGCCCGCATAGTTAAGCTAGTGTTAAGCGTTTTTGCCTAGCATATAAGTATAAATGAATTAAATTAATAAAAACTTATAAAAAAAAAGACTTTTTCTGTAATTCGATTGTACGAATACTGGCAAGTTTTAAAGTGACTATGCATTAACGTTCAAAATCATAGCGTCCAAATGGTGTAATATTACAAAAAAAAAGTCTTGGAGATAAGACGAAAGAAGAAGCGAAGTGGTGCAGTAATTTTCCCGATCACCCAAATCCTGTGGCAGATCTCCCAAATCTTCATAATATTGCCACCAACAATTTCTACAGTCAAGTTTCAGGCGTTATGACATTTAGTGATTACTCGTAGGACGTGTTGACTTTGGTAGTCGATGCTCTATTCCCCCAATATTCTCAGAAACGGTTCTGCAGCTATACACCTTTAACGTGATCTGACTATCAATGTGCAGATGGAATCAGAGAGTATGTGTAGTATATTTCAGGCATTAGATATACGCAATGGTTTGGTGACAATTGGTCGAAAGAACAATTCGTCGAAATAAAATGTGTCGTATGGACAATTGATCACATGGACAACTGGTCGAAAAGACTTGATCGTAAGGCGAACAGAGAATTGATTGAAAGTAGTTTTGAAAATTGTTTGAATGACTTGAAAACAGGGTGTCCAACGATGAAAAGGGTCATAATTGAAATTTTAGATACCGACAAAATAAATAATTATAAAAGGATGCTAAATTTTTCAAAAAAATATATTATTTTTACATAAACAACCTTAATCGACACTCTAACCGGAAATATTCTAAATTGTAGAGAAACGGTAAACCCAATGCTTAAATATAATATAAAATAATAACGAAAAGAGATAAAAACCGCTACAACTCCAGAACAGAAGACAACGATTTATTTTATTTGTCCATGAAAGTTGGATTTGTAGAAATTAAATTTTGCAATCAACAAAATGGGGTACATTTTACAAAAATTAAAAAAAAAGTTAGCATCCATTTTATAAAAAAATAAAGTGCACAACTACTTTGTACGTACTTGCATTTACATGTTGATCATTTGCAAATCACTCAAATTTGAGATTTAAACAAAGTTGTATTTTTTTTTTTAAATCCGTTAAAAATCGAAAAAAAAAGATATTTTGACACTTTTTCAAAACCTGATACCTACTATCTTATATTACTCAAATATTGCTTATTTATAAATTTTATAAAACATATATTGCTTTCGGACAAAACGGTTAAGTCTTAGCAAAGAAATAGCCAATTTACAAAACCAGGTAAACAAAGTAAAGTATGACCAGATAGCAATGATAGTTTTTTCAATTGATATGTTTCAGGAGCTGTCAAAGTTACCAATGACATCCAGCTATCAAAGTATTCAGTAAGATTTGCCATTTCATCATGCATCATTTAACACTTCCCGAACGTGTGAAAATTATTAAAAGATGTTATCAAAATTCCGACTCAGTTGTAAATAAGCAACGTGAATTTCGTCGTGAGGTCGTTCGTCATCATGGCTTCATTGCGCAGACAATTCGTCACACCGTGGAAACGTTTGAGGGTGAGTACACTCTTTTGAACCTTAAGAGATCGGTGTGAAGCGAAGAAACATAGCCGCCGTAGCGGCCATTATCGAAAAAGACCCAGAAATGTCGATTCGGCGCCGATCAGCTGAATTGGGTATCGCCAGAGTCAACCAGGCTTATTTTGCGGTTGGATTTGGGCCTACATCCGTAAAAGATTGTGCTGACGCAAGAATTGATGCTGGACGACTATAGACAACGCCGTGGCGCTGGAAATGTTGGCCGAAGATCCGGATTTTGGTCAAAAAATCATCTTCTCGAACGATACCCATTTTTGGCTCAGGGGCTATGTTAACAAGCAAAATTGCCTTTATTGGAGCGACCACATTCATCAATGCATCCACAAAGATTGAATGTTTGGTGCGGTTTATGGCACGGCGGCATCATCGGAGCTTATTACTTTCGAAATGAGGAAGGAGACAGCGTTACTATCAATGGTCCTCAGTATAGAGCGATGTTAACCGACTTTCTCTGGCCAGGGCTTGACAACATTGATATATCCGAGCTGTGGTTCCAAGAAGACCGCGCTACATGCCATACAAGCCACGCAACGCTCGAAGTGGTGAAGCAAAAATTTGACGACCGAGTCATCTCACGGCGAGCGTTCATTAATTGGCCGCCGCGATCATACGACTTGACACCCCTCGATTATTTTCTCTGGGTCTACGTTAAGTCCTTAGTCTACGCTAACAAGACGACAACTTTGGACAAGTTCGAGGCCAACATATAAGACGCTATTGCCGGAATAATGCCGCACATATTGGACCGAGTCATTAATTGGCCATTAGTAAAGTTATTTATTTATTTATTTATTTCTTATCAATAATACATTAAAATCTATTATTAATAGTAATGATTAAGAGCACTAGCAGCGAAGAACTATCAGCTCTTTTTTAAAGAAAGATAAGATATTATAGCTTAATTCTAAGTATAGATAACATATTATTAATAATTTCTATATTGGACTGAGTAGGTTCCTTTAATATTTCTATGATGTTTAGATTTTGATTCAGGTGTTTCAATAATTGGTTTGACGAGAGGAGGCAGGGACCAATCAGGTGACTAATGGTGAGGTTACTCTGGCAGGTGGGGCACGTCGGTGGTGGTTCTTTTTTGAAGAGGTGTTGATGTGTCAGGCAGGTATGTCCCAGTCGAAGTCGAACGAAGTTGGTGATCTTATCCTAGGAAATGTTTGACGGGTAAATCGGATGGACTTTGTTGGGACTAATTGTTGTATAGTGGTGATGATATTCTGTCCACTCTGTTAGATGTTTTTCATGCATTTTGTTTTGTATCAACCTTTGGAGATCGCGTTGAGAATTCATATCAAACGTATAGACTGGAGCTAGGCGAACGTTGTTGGCAGCTTTGTCAGCCAGTTCATTTCCTTGTATTCCAACATGTCCTGGAGTCCACATGAGTTTCAGTTTTGATGTTTTTGTTATAAGTGTGTCTCTAATTTTGGATATAATCGCAGAGTTATGCATAGGATTGCGAATGGCTTTTAGGACTGAGAGACTATCCGAGCAGATCGTCCATTTACCTGAAGTATTGGAATATTTTTGTACGGCTTTAAGTATTGATACAGCTTCCGCTGTAAAGATTGAAGTTGTGTTTGGTAAAATTCCTTGTATAAGTATGTTGCCTTCTTTTGAGACAACTGCAAAAGCTGTATTATGTAGGGTTTTTGAGCCGTCGGTGTACAAGAATTTCCAACCTTTAATGGTAAGCTGCGATGCAGTTTCGGTGAACATCTGTTTGTAGATTGCTGTGTTGGTGTTTTGTTTTTTGAGATCACACAAGCTGACTACTATAGAGTTGCTGTCTAAGGACCAGGGTGGCTGTGATGGAGTATTTCCAGTTTTTTTCCCAGATCCAAAATGGTATGGAAAGCTGAAGGGATACGTCTGATTCGTTTGTGGAAAAGAGTCTGGTTTATGTCCTTATCAATCACTGATCCAGTTTGAAAAGTTAGCTTGGGTAGAAGTTTGGCGCAGACTTCTATGTAACGGTCTTCTACTGTCGGTAGTCCGGCTTCGGCGAGGATGTTTTTAATGGGGCTCGTTTGAAAAGCATAAATGCTCCTTCTTGTTAATTTTGGGGTTAGAATAAAAATGTCGATTCTTCATCGAATTGTGACCCTACAGACCTCAGATATGTAGTGTGAAGAAGATCTCTCCAGCCGTTTAGGCTGCAGTTGACCGTAATTACAGACAGATAAACAGACAGAATTGAGAGACCCACTTTTCTGAGTTTCACTTTAATAGTAACTCGAGTTTGACCAAAATCGCGAACATTTTCATTTCTTATAATATGTAGGACATGTAAAAATTAAATCTTAAGTTTCTATTATGACGCCCCACACTATTTTCCGTTTGTAGGACTAACTCTTTTCGAAATATTTGCGGTTAAAATGATTGTTCAAACAAAAATATGACATTTTTAAAAAGGCTTCACATTTTATAAAAATTAAAACATACACGATAGATACAATCCGTCTGAAACGGATCGTATGATACCCTATTACCCATCTTTTAACTCACCCCTAATAAAGTGAGCGTGGCATTAACGAATTTTTAAAACCGAAGGTATAATACAGAGGATATTTCGTTGATTTTTAAGAAATTTTATCTCAAAACTGTTGTCAAAATTGTTTCTTAGCAAAAAATATGCATGGCTCCCAAAATTTGGAACCAAAGCTCATGGTTTCTGACAAAATATTCACAATAAGACTTCACCTTCACCGTAAATAGTTTTGAAAAAACAATACACGATTTGTTTGACGAAAACGCCCTCAAAAACTGGGCGTGAACGAAATGTGGAAAAAATCAACGTCTACATACATATAGTTTGTAAAAACAATATTTTACAATTTCTAGAAAAATATTGATTCTGCGGCGGATTTTAAAAATCTTTACACTTGTACTGCTGCGGATTATAGAAAGATTATAGGTATACACAAAATTACATGTTCCTAACTCAGAATTTAAAGCTCAAAAAGTGGTGACATACGGACAAATGGACGGTCATGGCTAGATCGACATAGCCTTTGATGCAGATCTCAAAAATATATACTTTTGGGGGTCTATCGTTTTTATTTCTCTTTGTTTCAAATCATATATTAAACTTAATACACCTGGGTAGGGTGTAGGTAAAAAAGCACCATTTTCATAAACAAAAAATAAAAATTAATTTAAAATTTCTATTATGACAATTTTTATCTCGGGATGCAACGTTTTTAAATTTTGTTTATTATTTTTGATATCTTGTAATATTGATTTTTTATAAATCAACTTTTGTTTATAAAAATTAGTGCACCGTTTTCGATATATTCGCCGTCAAACAATCCTCCAAATTATTCTCAATCAATTGTCTGTACGACGAATTGTCTTTCGACTAATTTTCTTTTCGACCAATTGAATGAATGAATTGAATTTTCATTCGACAAATCGTTATACTAAGCAAATGTAATTGGACTAATTGTCTGTTCAATGAATGGTTTATGGATCAATTGATTTCGATCAATTGACCGGGTACCGTGTACAGTTCTAGTTAGGTCTACATCAAGATTGAGTCCAATTTTTTGAAGAAAAAGATGGTGACGTATGAACCCTTAATGACCAAAAGCAGTGCTCGCATCCCAAATGGACTCGAAAGCATGGGTACAAAACGGCTCATTGCCCTCCGAGTACTGGCATGCCTTGTTAAAAAAATATACTACAATTATTCAACAACATGTCATGGAATATTAACGCAGACCGGAATCAAGATGAAAGTCTGTCTGAGGCAGCAACTTTTCACATTAAGATATAATATTATTGTACTTCATCATGGTTTGTTCTTATGTTCTTCTGCAAAATCCCATTTGATTTAAATGTACAAGTATAGTGTACTATAGTTCTAAAGCACCTACTTTCTCCAATGTTTTCTTATCTCCATCATCGTATTTCGAGGACAAATTATTCACTTTATCCAGAGTAATAGCTAGCCCACTACTCATACTGCCAAGGACTCTTCTCCAACGTAACACATAATATTGACATTCATTCCACCCTCGCAACATGACAGTAATTGAAAGACAAAGTAGCATAGTACCATCTTGCCAAGAGGTAAGATTAAATTAAGTACTCTCCCTCACTTCCCAATTGGTGGAGTTAATTTAATAACACAGTCTGGTTAATAGTTATTTATTATTAATTTATATCAATTTCATAGCAGGAACACACCTTCACACAGAGAGGAAGGCATAATAGTTCTGCTCCCTTGGGTATACTCTTAGACTTCGATCACGAATCCACAATGTATTCTTATACAATGATCCTAACCATGCTATGTCTGACAAGAGCACAGCCATCTCACAGTGTGAGGATGGATGAAAAATTAATTTCATAATTAAATATTAATTTTCCTCACAGTTGAATCTCATTTGAACAAAAGCAGATGTAGGGTGGATATGGAGACAAGGCGTCGATGCGAAAAAGAAAATTAAGGACGACGCGATCAATATCTGCTTGCATTTTTTTATTTTATTTTTACAAACTCTTCAGTTCAATTTTATTTAACTCGCACAGTCTTCAAAGTTTCTCTTATTACTCATGTGTTGTTTAACTTTTTCTTACAATTGGTATGCTCCTGTTGAATACTTGATTGAGTGCAGTTCAGTGTTCATTCCCCTCTTCTTATCATTATTCCGCAGGAGGCGAAACAAAAGTAAACTGAAAAAGTACTTCAGGGATGAAACGCAAGTGGATATTTTAAACGATTTCAATGAAAACCTGTGGTAAGTTCTTCTTACCCCTTGAGGCAGACATGCAAAAAGGATAAAACAAAGACTCTCCATTTGTTGAAAAATATACGAGTAGGTATATTGAGACAAGTTGATGAAATAGAGATGAGAAAAACTGTCCCAGTTATCTTTGATAATTAATTTATTTTCATTAGCTCATTGCCTGGAATCTCGCATCCTTACAATAACGATTAAATATTCCTCGTGAATTGCATATCTACTGAAATTCTACTGAATGGCGAAACGTAAGTAAAGCCCTTTCGAATTCGAATATCTTTCCATGCTAAATTTACTTTTTCCACTCAGTATTATTTGACTAAACTTGAATCCTCTCTGAATTGCAAATGTTACCAAATTTCGGAATCCATGCCATGGTAAAGCGCACTGGTTCGAGTATTACGAGTGGTTAATATGTAAGTTTTGTGCACAAAATGACGGCCAGCCAGCCGAAATTCACTGGGAACGGACAGAAGGCGCATCGCGAAAAAAAAAAAATCCAGGAAGAGAGTTATTGGTTGGTTGGATTACGCTTGTGGTTTTGTGGGTTATTCGGAGGTCGTCGCAATGCGGAAAGGCACCAGATCCATATGAAGTCGTAAGCTCCGGTGGTAGAGAAATAATGATGATTATAGCATTCAAAAACGATTATACATACACCCGAGTGTGCATACTTGAATAGCAGAAATACGAGCACTGTTATATGCACTAAGTAATCATAAGGGTGTGCTGTATGGTAATCAATTTTTATGCGGCAGCTTATGGCAGTAGATCATAACTAACATTAAAAACATTAGCTATTCACTGTAGATAATTCTACGTTGTAGAACATGACTAAGACTATTTGTTTGTTATCTTATCTTCCTTTAAAAAATCTGGTTTCTTTTCATTTATTTTGATATTTCCCATGCCAAATGCAAGACCAGCTTGCTTCAGCATTAGGAGCTACCCGTCAAGCCATTTCCAAGCGATTGCATGCGTTTATGATTTGAAGCTAAGGGACGTTGAGCGTCGTTTTTTCGCCTGTGAACAACTACTCCAGCGGCAAAAAAGGAAGGGTTTTCTTCATCGCATCGTGAAGGGTGATGAAAAATGGATTCATTACAGCAACCCAAAGAAAAGAAAGTCATGGGGACTGCCCGGTCATACTTCTACGTCGTCGGCTCGGCCGAATATTCACGCTGCGAAGATTATGCTGTATATTTGGTGAGACCAGGTCGGTGTCATTTATTATGAACTGTTGAAACCCAACGAAACCATCACTGGGGAACGGTATAGACTTCAATTGATGCGATTGAGCCGAGCACTGCGCTAAAAACGGCATGACAACGCTCGGCCTCACGTTGCCAAACCCGTTAAAACCTACCTGGAACCGCTCAAATGGGAAGTCCTACCCCACCCGCCATATTCCCCAGATATTGCGCCATCCGATTATTATTTGTTCCGTTCGATGGCACATGGTCTGGCTGATCAGCAGTTCCGCTCATATGAAGACATCAAAAAATGGTTTGATTCGTGGATAGCTTCAAAAGATGAACACTTTTACCGTAAAAGTATTCGAGCTCCACCATAAAGATGGGAAAAAGTTGTAGCTAGCTATGGGCAATACTTTGAATGATTCATTTGTAACCATTTTTCCACAATAAAGTTGCATTTTCATAAAAAAAAAAAACAGCGAGAACTTAGTTGTAATTTTAAACGTGAGTAACTCGTAAGAAGCCATTCTGAATATTTTCGGGGTTTTCAGGTCGCAAACTTACTATGGCGTTTCTTATGAATGTGTCGCTTTATACCAGTGGATACTTCCCTAGTCGTTTTCAACATGATGAGAGAGTACACAGGCTTTTCTCAGACAGCAGCGTTTCAACACGAACATTTGAATTTTAATGAAGAAAACATTTTTTCTTCCGCTGTGCAGTCTTTCATCAAAGTATACCTGAAGAAGAAAAAATGTCAAAAAACTGACCAGACTTACACTGGTATACCGTATACGGTATAATAGGCGAAACGTCATGTTATGAGAGTGTAAGGAAACCGCTTCTTTCTACGCAACTTATATCAATTATGAGAATAAAAATTTACAGAAAATTAGATCAAATGGTAAAGGATTAGTTGTGCTATCTACAAAGCGAAAGGGTATTTTTGAATCCTGAAATTTTCTTCAAGGCAAAATTGATGGACATACACAAGAAATACCAACATTTATAACTACTCCTTGTATAAGTTCTTTTCAGAAGTCATTCATAAAGCAACTAATTTAGGAAAGAAGCAAAGTTGGCACTCTACACTCGACAGAATTTTTCAATTAGAGACCCCTTTATCCATAATTTCGTAACTTTATAGAATTTCTTCTAAACTAAGGAGGTTTGAGAGTTTTTAGCCCGATTTACAAAAAAACAAATTTATAGGTCTATCACATGTATCCTAAAGATTAAAAATTGTACTTCAATTTACTTCCGCCAAGATTGTCAACTTTGCTTATAGACCCCTCAATTATGAATGAATTTCAGTCAATGTGACAGTGTTCCGTGATGAGAAATGGGGTTGTACTAATACCCAACTTTTTCATGGGACATTTCTATCAAAGTTTGTTGGATAGCATCTACCTTGAGTAACGGACTCAGGTTAGAGTCGCAGAAAAACCAACAAAGTTTTTGACGGTTTCACCCCACGTGAACGTCTAGGAAACATTTGATAGTAAAATAGCCGCGGAAACCTTCTCAATTGAATATGAATCTACGGATATGGTATAAAATTGTACCTCCCATCCAATCATGTGTCGCACATTTAGAGTTTAGGTCTGCATGCGCCAAATATTTGCAATACATGCCGGCGTCATTAGCCTTGCCTTCTGAATAGTATCTTTGCAAAGTTTTTTGAATAAGTTTATGTTGATCACACGAATCTTAATCCGTTTTTCACTCTATCTTTCGATTGATGATGTTTTGCAATGCATACAATATATGAACTGTCGTCAAAGTGCTGGCCCTGATCGTATTCCATTTGATGTTCTTAAACAATGTAATTTGTCCATGTCTTTTCCCTTCAAATTCATTTTCAATTTATCCTTAACTTCTGGTACGTTTTTAAATGAATGGAAATATTCATTTATAACTCCCATATTCAAAGCCGGATCCCGACAAAAAGTTGAAAATTATCGTGGAATATCTAAGCACTCAGCTATTCCGAAACTGTTGGAGTCAAATGTTACAAAAAAAACTTTATTTCACAATCAAGGAACAAATATCAGTGCAACAACATGGATTTGTATCTGGTAGATCCACATTAACCAACTTGACGCTGTTTACGAAATATCTTTTTGATTCTGTTGAGTCAGGATATCAAATTGATGTAATTTTTACAGATCTCAAGAAAGCTTTTGACACATTATGTCATAGTATTCTTATAAACAAATTATGATCATTTGGCATTCATTCGATGCTGCTTGAGTGGATTTCGAGTTACCTTTTGAATAGAAAGCAGTATTTAAAAATTGGTTTTTCTCAATCTAGACTCATTGAGTTCTTATCTGGTGTCCCGCAAGGTAGCCACTTAGGGCCTTTGCTCTTTAATATTTTTATTAACGAGATTCCTTCATTGCTTAATCGTGCTAACTGCTTGATGTATGCTGATGACCTAAAGATCTTTTTGTGCGTTAAAAATATTTATGATTGTGAATGTCTCCAAAATGATTTAAACACAATAGTCAATTGGTGTGAACTTAATCGTCTTACCTTGAACATAAATAAATGTCATTCTTTTTCTGTGTACCATACATTAGCGCCTGTTGTTAATGACTACACAATATCCGTGACCACCCTTTCTCGAAAAACCGAAATTAAAGACCTTGGTGTGATTTTTGACACGGAACTTGCATTTTCGTTTCACATTGATTATGTTGTTGCCAAAGCAAACTCGATGCTTGGATTTCTTAAGCGAACGTGTGCTGAATTTTCTAACCCATATGCTCTTAAGTCTGTCTATATGTCTTTAGTACGACCTTTCCTTGAATATTGCTCTATAGTTTGGTGTCCAATATATGTAAATTCTATAATACGACTAGAAAGGGTTCAAAAGTCATTTACAAAATTTGTTATAAAGCAAATGAAATGGAACTTTGATACAATGCCCTTTTATCCAACAAGATGTGCTTGAATAGGATTATATACCTTAGAAAAAAGGCGAAATGTTCACTGTGTACTGTTTATTCATGATGTCTTTTCTTATCGTATGTAAAGAAAGAATTCTTCGAACAAGAAATTTTTTATTGAATCCTAAACATTTCTACAATTATGGTCTTAATGAACCAATGACTAAATGTATAAAACTTTTTAATTTTGTTTGTACTGAAATAGATTTATGTGATGATAGATCGAAATTTAAATTGTCTCTATTAAATATTAATATGACCTAAAAGATTTTACCGCTAAATATTAATGCATCTTGAATTATTATATCATTTAATCCAAAGTCTGTTAGAGTTAAGCTCGGTAGATGAATAAAGAATAATAATAATATGTACGAGTATGCTACAGCACACCACGGGTGAATCTAAGCATACTCGCCCATCTCATTAAGAAACGAATTGAGGGAGTTTTGATATGAAAGAGACTCACTTTATGGACATTATAGCAGCTGGACTGTCTGACGGTGGAAATATCAATTCCAGGAAAAATAAATATGCGCCTTTCTCTCATTATGGTTAAATCAAAATCATTTAAATTGCTTTAGTATGGCATTTAAGAACCATTAATAAAAATACAGACTGTACCTTATCTAGTCATACATACGAGGGGCGGGTAATAAGTTCACGTCTTTCAAGTGAAAGATGAGATCCGATTAAAAAATTTTATTTCTCAATACAGTCTCCCTCGAGAGAAATGCATTTCATACATCGGGCATACAGTGCCTTAATACCACCGAAAAATTTATTTTTTTTTTCTTTGTTTTCAAAATTGAGTTTTCTTTTTTATTATTTACACGTGTGAAGGGGTTATGAATACCCTTATAATAATTTTAGGACACGCGCGTTTTGAGGAAAGGGGAAGAGACAGAAAGAAAGACAGATTGGTGCAGTTGGTTTGAAACTCAGTGAACTCCAAGGGTGGCTGGCCAGATAACTGGGGAGCTTGTTTATTTTGCTTTTGTCGTTGCTCATGATTCACAGTATTTTTTTCCGTCCTCCTGATGTCATCATCACGATCAAGTTGCATTTTAGTGATATGCCTTCGTAGTAGAGTTGACATAAGCTTTCGCAATTGATCGACTTTTTATTTCATGCGAAATAAATAGATGATTATTGACATCAGGATTCGAACCGTGAACCTGTAGCGTGACAAGCGATGATGTTACCACTACACCACGGCCACCTTCTACGGTCGCCTTAATCTCGTTCTCATCTACAAATCTCCGGCCTCCTAACTCCTTTTTCAAATTGGAAAAAAAGGAAAAAGTCGCTCGGGGCCAAGTCTGGGCTGTAGGGTGGATTCTATCTATATCTTTTAAAGCCTATCTCGAAACGCACGCCATCTGAACAGGCGCGTTGTCCTGCAAAAACAACACTCCGTGCCTCAGTTTCCCACGTCGCTTCTGTAAGACCGCTTCACGTGCCTGAGTCAATAAATTTGAGTAATATTGCATACCATTCACTGTAGTCCCCTTTGAGAGGTAATCAATCAGTAAAACACCTTCGCTGTCCCAAAAAACAGTCGCCATAAGCTTCGAAGCCGACCTTTCCGCCTTTCATTTCTTCGGCGGCGTCTCCCCTTGTTTGGACTCTGGATCGTATTGGCGAACACAAGTTCCATCTACAGTTAAGATCCGGCTAACTCCAAAAAATCTTTGCAGCACTCGAGTCATCGTTGCTTGTCGAACGGCGTGCTGATGTGCAACTCGTCCGCTAACTGGCGCATTTGTATTCTTCGGTCGGCCAGAACTAAATTTTCAACATTTCCGGTGTTTTCTTCAGTGTCGTGAAATAAGACCATATTTTAACGTTTGGGTTCATTTCACTTTGTGAAAGTGAAATAAGGCCAAACGAATTCACTAATCCAAAGGGAAACAAGGCCAAATGCTGAAGTCTTTCATAATTAAATCTTTAAAGCAGTTAAAAGCGTTTACTATAGTACACGCCGAATGAGATCGAATTTTAATTTATTAAGCACTTTTGGAAACCGAAATAAGGCCATATTTTTGCATTTGGCCTTACTTTACGGGGCTCCGTTTTCTTCAGTGACCACTGACACAGGTCGCCCTGGGTAGGGGTCGTCTTCACAACTCTCTCGCCCTTGTTGAAATTTTGACCATGGTATACGAAGGCCCATAATCCTGAAAAAATTTTCCTTTTTTTCACGAGGTACTTTATCACGGCGCGGTACTCAAAATTGCGAGAATTTCCGATTTCTGCTGACATGGTGATGTTTATCCTACCACAGATAAACGAGGTGATATTTATACTACTAAAGAGTGCTATAAATAATGAGAAGATGACTCGTTGTTGAGTATGTTAGGCCGCGAACTTATCAGCCGTCCCTCTTAAATTCTGTTACATAACTTCCAGCGCAAACTGTATGAAGATAACATTAGGAATAATACCGGTAATTTCTTTTCAGAACACACAACAAAACGCAATAAATTTCACCCAGTCATGGAGTATGAAGGAAAATCGTATCAAGGGTGGCTGTGGTGTAGTGGTAACATCAACGCTTGTCACGCTCTTGGTTCACGGTTCAAATTCTGATCTCAACAATCATCTATTTATTTCGTCTGAAATAAATAAAAAAGACGATCAATTGCGAAAGCTTAGTCAACTCTACTGCGAAAGTATAACACTGGCAATAGGGTGGTCATACGGCTTAAATGCAACTTGATCGTGATGATGACATCAGGTGGAGGGAAACAAATACTGTGAATCATGAGCAACGACAAAAAGCAAAACAAATAAGCTCCCCAGTTGTCTGGACGCCACCCTTGGAGTTTACTGAAACTTAATACCACCTAAGTTTCAAACCCACTACACCAATCTTTCTTTCTCTCTCTCTCTCAATTTCTTCAAACGCCCGTGCCCTGAAATATTTTAATGGCATTCATATCCCATTTGGCGCGCGCAAATTATAAAAAAAAAAAAATTGCTTTTATAGCGCTGCATAAGTGCGGGACAAATGCTAACCAAATTTTTGAATTACTAAAACCGCTCGGGATATCAAAAATGTTTGTGTAGCGTAATATAAATAGATTTGTTGCATCGAAATTAGACCAAGAAATGGTCGTCCGGTTGTAAAAGCTGAACGCGAACCAATTCGAAGAAATACCCTTCGAAAACAGAAGAATTATGTCACATGTAGCTCCATGTCAAGGCTCATTCGGCATGATCTCAACATGAATGCCTTTCATCAGTCAATTGGACGTCTATTGATGCCTAATTAAAAGCAAATTAGGCTTAAAATATGCAAGCGATTCTTGCACGCAGACAACGGCCACGAAAAAATATCTTTTGTACCGACGAGAAATTCTTCAATAAACAAAACGATAAAATGTATGCAAGAACATCTAAAGAAGCAAAAAATACAGTTCATAGAGCTCGGCGCGGCCATCATGCTGCTTCGCTAATGGTTTGGTGGGGGGTATCCCATCAAGGAGTTCCTGCTCTCCATTTTTGTAAAAAAAAGAGTCAAAACTGGAGCCCCACTGAAATTTAAAAAGCCTCAAAAGTGCTCTAACCACTGCAGCGTTGTCCATACCCCTGAAAACTGTGCATGCCGCTATAGTTCGGTGGCCACCCCGTTTGAGTGCGTTAAAGCAAAAGGCGATCTCTTTGACTAAACAGCCTTTTTTTAAAATGCTTACTTCTTAAGCAAATAAATTTTATAAATACTAATCCAAAACATTTTGCTGTTCAGTTCTTATAAAGGTTTGCACTTGTAACAGAACTTATGGCAGGACTAGGTATATACGACTTTAAAAAAAAGTGTATGAAGTTTTACCAAAAACTGAAGGTGCCTATTTAAATTCGACGAAACATCGATATACTCTACAGGTGCATTTAAATTATAACAAATATCTACGAATGAACGAATTTGTTCTGTTCTGTCCGCACAATTTGCATGGTGACCAGAATGCAAACGAACGAATTCGTTCGTATTCTCTCATCGATGTGAATAGAGCAGTAGTGGGTAGCGAACGAATTCTCTATTGAATTAGAAAATCATATTATTTCCTTTGAATCTGACGTGGTAGCAAATTGGATAGGACACAGGCGGAGGCGAATGTTCGTTCAGATTGATTAAACGCATTAAACTATATCGTCAGTGTGAAAATGAATTTTTATCAACACTTCTACATACAAATTGTATGTAAGTTTTATTTTAAACATTAGACTACATTGGGCTTGGCATAGATCTCACTTATATTCGAGGCTGAATAGTTACATGATTTTCAACGAAAGTTGACAAAATACACCTACCTTTGGTCATGGGATACGTTTAAAGATAAAATGATTCCATTTAACAGTGAAGGCGAAAAATTAGACCATTCTTGTAAAGGTCAACGAACTCCTTCTGTGTGTATTCATTACCATCTACTCGTACAATCAACAAGCTTCTCTGATTACTATCGCATTGACATTTACAATCCCTATGGAAACCAAAATCTCTCAGATTTCTACCTCCCATATTATTACCTTAACCTTTCTTATGTTTATGTGCACATATTTGACAGTGGGCTACATCGCAGAGTAGATGCAATAAAAAAAAACACGTTGACCAAAGTACCTTGGCGATCATAAATCTGTTCCACTACAAATTCATCTCTCCCTTTTCGGCCACATTTTATCACTTTATTTCCCTGCACACCACGCGCTGTCCGCCCACAGCAATACACATTTTCTGTAGACATCGTTACAAGTGTCGGCGGCGGCATTGCTTTTATCTCTTCTCATCAAGAATAACCTGAGTGTAGTATACATTTTATATTTACATATGTATTTAGATTACGAGTATATTAACTTAACAGTTTTGATATTGTATACATACCTCGTATGTATCTATTCAGTCAAACTGCACATTGAAGGTACCGACATAATGACTATCATCATCATCATCATCGCCACATCATCATTATTTCAAATTTCCCAAAAGGGTCAAAGGATAAGAGCACACAAATAATGAAGGAAGAATTACACTGTGCTCCTGATTTGAGTTTTCCCTATTTTTCTTTCGAAAGAAAGCAACAACAACAATATTAGATTGGAAAAGAGTATCATAAAAAGGACGTAATGTCCTTCGATTTTTATTAGGCATTATATGGAAGAAAGGTTTTCTTTCTCCTGTTTTTTTTTTTTCGTCCTGGATCTTGGACTGGCAATAGTACCTAATTCTTTTTTTCAATCCCATTCATGAATATAAGGGGCACAAGCAGAGAATAGAAGGAAATCAAAATGCACAAGAAAAAAAAAAAAAAAAGGATCCACGGTATACTTTTTAACTTTTCTTGACTTTGCGGTTTGTAATCTGAACTTTCTCCCCCTTTGTAGGTACTTTATCTGTTTGCCACAAGACCCTTTACAGAGAGAATGTTTTCCTACATTAATGTGAACTGTTTGTACGAGTATCTATGTATGTACACTGAAACAAATTAAGCGAGCAACAACTAATAGCTGCAATAGAGAAATTATGTTTAAATTAAACTACTCTTCGGATACAATTAAACAGAAGTACGGAGGAGATAGAGTAACTTTTTCAATTTCAAGCTCAACTCCCAGCAAAAGGAACAAACTGAAGGCAACTGAAATTGTGTCTGCAATGGACACAAAGCATGGAGATGCTGTGTGCAGAAGGTTCATGAGAACAGGAACTGTGCGAGCACGTGTTAGTTGTCGATGTTGCATACACATCTCTATAGGTTATACCCATCGTGTCGTCCTCAGCTTCAGGTTGCTGGGTGATGGAAGTGTCACGTGGTCGTATACTGGTAATAGAGGAATGCTTGGTTGAAACAAAAGAAAACTTTATCCGGAAGATGAATTTGAGAGAACGATGAAATCCGGCCAAACACGAGTTTTCCACAAATTCTGTATTTTTTTTCTTTTTTTTTTTTGCAAACCACAGGAATCGAGTTGTAATAGTATTTCAAAAAGAGATGTTTATCATGTGACGATTTTTTTTTTTTTGTATCCAGCCAATATAGCATTCCCTTTAGTATTTGGGTTTTGGCAACAAATTCAAGAGGTAATATCGTTAATGAGAAATGCATGCATTTCGTACCTATGTACATTTGCCTATGGGCATGGGAATGTAACAGTTGTGAAACTGATTATACAGTTGACCCGAATACTCGTACCCCGTGGTAAAAATGGTAAATCAGTGATTCAAACAACATACATACATATGTCCATTTATTTATGAGATTTCGATTTGAGCAGTTGTTATGTTATGCGTTAAGTTAATGCATGAGTTGTGCATCAATATGTTAAATTATAGTGAAATACAGCATACGAATACTCGTAAAATAAGCGTTTTTGATACACGGTTACTCATATTCATTTCGTATCTATTAAAGATTTCAATTAAATTTTTTCACTGTTTTAAATTTTAAACTATGCCATGCGTTGTATGGAATGAAACATCGGTTAAATGGCCGCCACGAGAGTTTTTACAAAGTTCGATTCTTGCAAGGTAAGTTTCGGTGAGTTTTCGGCACATTTCTGACTGCATTAAGGGCATAACTTCACGGATGTTGGTTGTTAAGCATTTTAGAGTGTGGGTATTATCTCAGATCACACGATGTTGGTGGCCCCGTCCTGTTGAAACCAAAACTCGCTCACATAAATGTCTTCAATTGCAGGCCAACAAAAGTTTTCATTTGACCATAGCGCAGAGAATTCACCGCAACAGTGGCGCCTTCGTCGTTTTAAAAGAAAATACGGTCCGGTGATTCCGTCGGTCCACAGTGCGCATCAAACTGTCACCCGTGGTGAACGCAATGGCCTCTAAACAATCACATTTGGATTCGCAGAACCCCAAATTCCGCAATTTTGTTTATTTACATAGCCGCCGAGAGAGAAATGGGCCTCATGGCTTAAGAAGGTTTTGTTTGAAAAATCGGCAACTTACAAATACACAATTTTTTTTTTATATATAATTTACACGTGTGAAAGGGGTTATGAATACCCTTATACTAATTTTAGGACACGGGCGTTTTTGAGGAAAGGGGAAGAGACAGAGAGAAAGACAGATTGGTGTAGTTGGTTTGAAACTCAGCTGGTATTCAGTGAACTCCAAGGGTGCCTGTCCAGATAACTGGGGAGCTTGTTTGTTTTTGCTTTTGTCGTTGCTCATGATTCACAGTATTTTTTTCCGTCCTCCTGATGTCATCATCACGATCAAGTTGCATTTTAGCCATATGACCGCCCTACTCCCAGTGTTATGCCTTCGCAGTAGAGTTGACATAAGCTTCCGCAATTGATCGACTTTTTTATTTATTTCATACGAAATAAATAGATGATTCTTGACATCAGGATTTGAACCGTGAACCTGTAGCGTGACAAGCGATGATGTTACCACTATGGTTAAACGATCCATAAGGCAAGAACTAACTACCTGTCACTATGGAGGAGAGATGGATTTGACAGATGCCATATGGCAGAGATGTGATGTGTACCAACTTCGAAGTGAATAACACTTTATAAAGGGTGCTATTATAGTGATAGAACCTTAAAATTAAATACAACACATACCAGTGCCGTTCGAAAAATGTTGGTCACACATTTTATTACCCTTTTCGGGCGCAGTTCTTGAAATTTATGAGAGCTACGGGTTTTTTTTTTGCACTAGGTAGCAAAATGTCGTTCAAATAGTGCATAAAAGTCGATGTTATTATGAATAAGAGGCGCATTTAGCTCGTGATAGCAGTCCGAAACGAACCGAAGTAATTTAGTGAAAAAAAATGGGAAAAATCAGTTCGGAGTGCAAAACTAATATTTTGTGTCTGTCACATCTCAATTTGACAACACGTGAAATTTCAAGAAGATTAAATGTTGCTCAACAAATTGTGGCATGGAATTAAAAAAAAAATATCGTGAGACCGGGACTACCAGCAGAAAGAAAGGCCCAGGGAGGCCAAAAAAGATGACCCCAGTGGAAGAACGTTTTTTGGTGCTGTACAGCCGTCGGCATCGGTTCAAGACTTCGGTGGATCTTAAAAACGATCTGTGTCGAGCTACAGGAAAAATAATTTTGTCAAGCTCAGTGAGGAAAAGGCTCGTGAAAGCCGGGCTTAGAGCACTCAAGCCAGTACTGAAGCCGGATTTTCCAAAAAGAGTCAGAGAAAAACGATTGCTCTAGGCTCAAGAGCATCTTAAATGGACTCAAGACATGTGGAACAATGTTATCTTTTCCGACTAAACAAAGTTTAAGCTGCATGTTGGAGATGGGAGGATTCTTGCGCCAAGAGAACCAAAGGAAAGACTGAGCTCTGAATGCATCTTACGGATGCCCCCCAAAACTGAAGGTGTGATTGGGATGATTCTCTGGAGATGAAAAAGGTAGAATGGTCTTCCTAGAATCGAAAGTCACTGCAGAAGTTTGCCTACGGGCTCTGGAAAACGTATTAGAGCCCTCTGCGCTGGAGCTTTTTGGTGACACTTGTAGATTCATTTTTCAACAGGACAATGCTCCTTGCCATACAGCCAAAATATGGGGATCTGCATGGCGATTGATCGGGAAACTACTGACTGTCCAAAACAAGGATTGGACCAGTAGCGCAACAATCAAGTTCGTAATGTAGTGCTTGCTTTACCTCCTCGTGGTGGTCCCCGGGAAACTGCATGTATAAATTCTTATACATATAGGCCAAAATCGCAAGTGCGAGATTGTCTAGGGTCTTATGCCTAGGATAGGTAACCTGGGCCAGCAACCCGCGTTACCGAAACTACAATAGCTATGCAAACCGACACAATGCCTCGGATAAGGACTGATAATACGTTGACGACCTTTGGCTATCGTACCCGGACTAAGATTGGTTTCTGGAATGTGAAGACGCTCCTTGAGCATGAGTTCATGCGATATAGGCTGGACATATTGGCAATCGGAATGACAACGGCGAAAGATTTGTTGACTTCTGCAACGCAAATCGTCTTGTCATAGGTGGCACCATGTTTGAGCACAAAGCCTGCCATAAAATCAGTTGGGTGTCAACTGACAGGCAAGCAACCTCCAACCAAATTGACCATTTTGCCATCAGTCGCCGTTTTAGAAGTAGTCTCCTAGACGTCCGAAACAGGCGAGGTGCCGACATGGGGTTGGTACGAGATCACCATCTTATGATAGCTACTCTCCGACTACGCACTGCTGCCGTTCGTAGATCTAACGACACAAGAATACCTAGGTTCAATGTAGACCGACTGAGAGTTCCCACAGTGCGCCAAGAATTAAGGGACCATCTCTCACGTGGAGTGGAAACAATCAGCAGCTCCCTGCCCGCCACCATCCAAGACCATTGGTGCGCTGTGAAAACTGTTTTCACATCAGGTGCTGAAAGGATTGTCGGTCGATCACAGGGAAACCATAGGGCGTGGCTTTCCGAGGATACCTGGAGAAGGATCAACGAACGAAAACAGCTAAGAGCTCAAATTGCAGCAACTCCAGCAGCAGGGAGGATCGAGCTTGAGTCCCTATATCGCATGAAGATGAGAGAAGTACAGCGTAGCATGAGACGTGACAAGCGCAATTACATCAATGCGCTGGCTACGGAAGCAGAAGAAGCAGCAGCGAGGTGCGACAGCAGAACCGTTTATAGAATCACTAAAGAGCTTATAGGTGGCCGAAGCTCTACTCAACACCCAGTGAAAGGCTTAGACGGTTCGTTGCTAATATCGGATGAGGATCAACTGAAGAGATGGAAGGAGCATTTTGCTTCGGTTCTAAACCGAGTATTCGCCAGCAATATGCACCCAAGTCAGACTGAAGTGTCCGTAGAAAGAAGTTCCCGAATTCGCACCACAACCCCCAGTAAAGAGGAGATTATTACCGCAATCAAAGCACTGAAAACTAATAAGGCGGTAGGACTTGACGGCATACCCGCGGAGCTTTTTCAAGCTGCGCCAACAGCATCGCCAGAGCTACTGTTCCCACTTGTCGGGAGAACATGGGAAGCCAAGAGTTTTCCAGATGAGTGGAAAAAGGGAATGATTGTCAAGCTCCCTAAAAAAGGCAACCTAATGCAGTGCGAAAACTGGAGAGGTATCTGCGTGCTGCCTGCTGTGGCCAAGATAATAGCTAGAATCATCCTGGAGCGAATCAAAGAACACCTTGAAGACACACTTGACGCCGAACAAGTAGGTTTCCGCTCTGGATCCTCCTGTGTCGACCACATCAACACCCTGCGGATCATCATCGAGCAATGTGTTGAATATCGATCACCACTTCACCTGTTGTTCATCGATTTTGAAAAGGCGTTTGATAGTGTCAATCGGGAATTTATTTGGCGTGCCTTGCGCAGGAGAGGCATTCCGGATAAATTAATAGCAATTATCAAAGCTACATATGATGGGTCCACATGTCACGTTTTGCACAGAGGAAGGCTGTCTGAGGAATTCGAAGTCCAAAGTGGGGTTCGGCAAGGCTGCATACTTTCACCAATATTGTTTTTATTGGTGATTAGCGATGTGCTGAATGCCTCCTTATCAACAGGAAATGGAGGAATTCGATGGACTCTTACATCTGAACTCAAACACCTCGACTACGCCGACGATGTATGCCTACTGTCTCACAGAATAATGGACCTTCACCAAATGACAGCAAATGTGGAGAGGGAAGCAGACGTCGTTGGGCTGAAAATTAACTCGGCAAAAACAAAAATGATCAGCCTAGGACCAAACTCATCAACTCATATATGCATTGCTGGACAAACGGTTGAGAGAGTAGAGAGTTTCCAATACCTTGGGAGTATTGTCTCAACCGATGGCGGAACCGAACTGGATATAGCCAGCCGAATAGGTAAAGCAAAATCTGCGTTTGGGATGCTATCCATAGTTTGGCGAAGTAATGCAATTACCTTAAACACCAAGCTACGACTGTTCCGTTCCAACGTTGAATCCGTGTTGCTATATGGATGTGGTACCTGGAGAGTGACCGTCACTATCACGAGGAAGCTGCAAACGTTTGTCAATAGGTGTCTACGTTACATCTTAAGGATATTCTGGCCAAACCGTATCTCTAATGAACAGCTTTATCAGAGAACGGGCCATGAACCTATAGGCACAACCATACGACGACGAAAGTGGCAGTGGATCGGTCACACTCTCCGAAAGGGTGACAGATCCATAGCTAACCAAGCGATGCAATGGAACCCGCTTACCCAGGATGGCAGGATACGCGGCGGTCCTAGGAGTACGTGGCGCAGAACAGTTGAGAAGGAAACACGGCAACTGGGAAAGAGTTGGGGAGAGCTGAGGCACATTTCCAGAAATCGCACACGATGGCGCGTAGGCGTTGTAGAGGCCCTAGGACCCACAAGGGGGTACAGGACATAAGTAAGTAAGTAATACAGCCAAAATTGTAAGTATGAACTTGTTTTTTTTTTTTAATATGAAAGACTAATACCAAGCTTTTAAATAAGCTAGAAATTTTTTGACTAAAAATAATATTTGCATTTTTTTTTATTTCTTAGGTTAAAAAGAACTTCGAAGAAAATAATGTCGATGTATTAAGTTGGCCTCCCTACAGTCCCTCAATCCAATTGAGAATATCTAGTCAATAATGAAACTTAAGGTTGCGAAGAAGCGTCCAGAGTCAATTGAAAACATAAAAAATTTACTTATCCGGACCTGGAACACCATACCTGCTTCCACATGGAAAAACCTATCTGATTCAATGTCTCGCCGATGTGCAGCTGTAATAAAAGTAAGAGGAGGTCCAGCAAAGTACTAATTAGATAGAGAATGTTTCTGAGAAGCAATAAAAAAAACAAAAACACTGCACCAATATAGCATTTTTCTTTAATACCTAAAAATGAGGCAGGTACCTAAAAAAAACATTTTTCGGTCTAACAACTTTTTGCTCCCGTGACCGCGTGTGAAAAATTTGAACACTCTAAATGTATCATGAAACGATTCAAACCGCATAAGAAAACAAATCCTCATTGAAAAATATGTAGTTATTGCAACAAATTTGACAAAATTCTAAAAAAAAAGTTTGACCAACATTTTTCGAACGGCACTGTACAAATCGTGATATCATGATATAGGCTTTATTGGAAAGATATTCAATACTATTAGTGTTTAAATATGATTTCGGTAATATGGGCGCAACGGCTGGCTCAAATAAAGCGCAATCTTGAAGTCAAATTTTCGACCACTTTTTCGAGCACCTGGGGCCATATAGTGGCAATAACGCGTCGAATATTGGCTTCCAAGTCATCCATCGTTTCTGGTTTATCGACGTAGACTGGCGACTTCACATATCGCCAGAGAAAATAATCCAAATCTTTTAAACCACACAATCTTGGAGGCCAATTCACAAAGTTATGCGCTCATCAAATGTTTCCTTTTATAAATATATTGTGGCGCTTGTTGTGTGACATGTTGCCCCATGGAACTACAGCTCTTCCACGTTAATGCCATTCAATTGGGGAACGAAAAAGTCAGTAGTGAAGAAATAGTGACCAATGATTGCACCAGCCCATAACTTTTTGTGGATGTAACGGCATCTCAATAATGGCTTCAATTGCTGTGCACGATGACGAATCGACTCATTCGGGTCCTCCTCAATACTGCGCTCCACAGCAACAACAGCTTCTTCGGTGCGCATTGTACGATGTTTCAGCGGATGCGTATTATAAATTTAAGTATGCATGGTGCGAAAATGATCCATGGTTATTCGAATTACTTGCTCGGGTGGACGATTATGTCGACCGTAAAATGGACGTAGCGCATGCAAAGTTTCGCGAACTGAGCAAAAAAAAAAAACTCGTTTAACATCTGTCTATAGCGCTCACCAGTTACGGTTAACTTTTTCACTGCAAGTGTCACACCAAACAGTCACTTTGAGGGGATGCAATGGCTCGTCGTGCACTTCATGTGGATTCTCCGTGCCCCAAAAACGCAAAATTTGTTTATTCACATAATCTGTCTTCAACATAAATGTCAAAGCACAATGACATTTGACGCCATTTGCAAAAATTATGGCACATTCACATTATGACATTACTTTTGCCCCACCTTGTAGAAGTTTTGAGACTTGAAACATCAAAGAACTATGGAAAGCTAAAGATATTAATTTTGTTTTAAAAAAATAATAATAGAAAATATACTAAAAATGACGAACAAATCATTTGTGCCATAAAAAGTATTCTACGAGTATGACGAAGAGTACTTTTTAAAATCCGAAACTGGATTTCGGTTTTAACGCCTGTTTCGGCCGAAAGCGAACTTATATAACAGTGAGGATACTTATAAATGTTTATTTGTTCATGTTTCGTTGAAGATCTTTGCAACAAATCATCATCATCAAACTGACGATGTTCAACAAAAACAAAAATTTAAAAATATTTCCAAAGACAATTAAAGGGTTCTGAGCTTAGTATTGCGCACCACAAAATGAGTGATATACGAGCAAGTAAATAAGTAATTACGACGATGGCCAAAGTTCTGACAACATTTCCACCGAGATCGAAACTTTGCCGTAGCCGAAACCGAACCTTCGGTTGGACACTACATACAGTGCTATGATAATTTGATGCCCCATAAAAAAGATGTACATACATATAATACATAGTTTGTTTTGTTACCTTATCATGCTTTTTTTCAAAGTATTTAGAAAAATAAATTGTTTATAAAATTGTTAATAATTTATTATGCGGAGAAACAAGTCAGGGCAAATATTTTTCCCACTTAAAGTAGTCCAATCCAGATTTGTTTCAGCAGTTATAGGCTGCTTGATTGGTTTAGGTAGGGTAAGGCGGGGCAAGTTGGGCCAAGGGGCAAGTTGGGCCAGGCGAATTACTCAAGAACCGCAAGTACTACACGAACAAGATCATACACGAATGAAATGTGCACACTAACCAACCCGTTCAAAACCGGTCTTAGTTGCATTGTATCAGCAGATGGCGCGCAATTTTTTGTTTTTGAAGTGAAAAAGTAAAAAAATTGTTTTCATTATTTTTTTTTATTCTAGTGGCGAAAAGGTGCGAATTATACTTTGAGGTACAGTTTTTTTATGAATCACGTTATTATATTTTAGTATTCCGTTTGAAAAATTGAACTGTTTTGAGCATTTTTTTAATTATGAGGCAATATGTTCATCAAACTAGATGTGGGGTAAGTTGGGCCAGGTGGACCAACTTGCCCCCCTGAATTAAAAAAATGCATGTGTCTTCTGTATTGTAATTTTCGCTAATTATTGCTTGTTCTAGAATGCGTACATACAAGCGAAAAACTGAGAGAGCGAGAAATACAGCTGCGAGATCTGTCTTGGCTAAAGAAAAATCTATAAGAGCAGCAGTGTCTGAATTTGGAATACCAAGAACAACACTAAAAAGATATATTCAGAAAACAGAGTCGCAAGAAAATCCTCGTATGGGTTACGTTGCGCCAAAGCATGTTTTCGATGCACAACAAGAAATGTTATTAAAGGAATATTTGCTAAAAGCATCTTCTATATTCTATGGCTTAACGCCAAAGAATGTTCGCACGCTTGCCTGCAAATGTGCAATCAAATTCAAAATACGATTTCCTGATACCTGGAATGAAGATTAGCTTACGGGGTTTCTTAAAAGGAACCACCAACTGTCAATTAGGAAACCGGAAGCTACGAGTATGGGCAGAGCCACCTCTTTCAACAAAATAGCTTTTTTGCCAAACTATCTGAGGCTATGAATAGAAACAAGTTCAGTGCTTCAAACATATGGAACATATGGAATGAGACTGGTGTATCCACCATGTGCAAACCAGGCAAAATAGTTGCGGCTAAGGGCAAAAGGAATATAGGATCGGTGACTTCAGGCGAACGTGGTACAAACGTAACTTTAATAGTAGCCATCTCAGCTTCTGGGGTTGCAATCCCAGCTATGTTTATTTTTCCTCGGAAAAATTATAAAGACCACTTTATTAACGGAGGTCCACCAGACTGCAAAGGGTGGCCGTGGTGTAGTGGTAACTTCATCGCTTGTCACGCTCTTGGTTCACGGTTCGAATCCTGATGTCAAGAATCATCTATTTATTTCACATGAAATAAATAAAAAAGCCGATCAATTGTGAAAGCTAAGTCAACTCTACTGTGAAGGCATGATGATGACATCAGGAGGACGGAAAAAAAATACTGTGAATTATAAGCAACGACAATAATAGCGAAAACAAACAAAGTACTCCCCAGTTATCTGGACAGCCACCCTTGGAGTTTACAGAAACTTCATACCACCTGAGTTTTAAACCACACCACTCTGTCTTTCTCTCTGTCTCTTCCCCTTTCCGCAAAAACGCATGTGTTCTAAAAAACTAGTATAAGGGTATTCATATCCCCTTAAACACGTGCAAATTATAAAAAAAAAAAAACTGCGAATGCTTACGGTTGGGCCACCAATGACGAATTTTTTGCTTTCATGGTTCACTTCATACGGCATGTGAAGCCAACTCAAGAATGCCCCGTATTACTGGTCCTCGACAATCATTCCTCTCACATCTCAATTGAAACGCTAGAAATAGGCAAAGCCAACGGGATTGTTATGCTCTCGTTTCCACCTCATTGTAGCCATAGGCTTCAGCCCCTAGACGTTTCCGTATTTGGACCCTTTAAAAAATATCTATCCAGGGCACAAGATGGATGGCTACGTAGCAATCCAGGGCGGACAATTACAATTTATGACATTCCCCGAATTGTAGCTGAGTCTCTTCCTTTAGCTACATCTCCAATAAATATTATCAATGGATTTAAAAAGGCTGAGATATATCCATACAACAGGGAGATTTTTACTCCCAGTGAATTCGAACCATCAAATGTGACAGATCGTCCAGAAGCAGGTTAGTTAGTTAATCTTTACTGGTTTAAGGAAACCCAATGCTAAGAATAACTTGTATTTTTAGTAGGTTTAGCTGTTCCCAATGAACTTCAAGAATCTATTTCCCAGCAAACTGGGGCTGATATTGTTGTTGAGAACCCTGCTTAGAATACAGCAAATAACCCTTTGCCATCTACATCTCGAGGATTTCATACATTTTCGGCAGAAGTAGTTTTGCCGTTTCCAAAAGCTGGGCCAAGGAAGCAAACACTTACCAAAAGAAGGAAGAGACGAGCTGCAATCTTAACTGACACCCCGGAAAAGGATGCCTTGCAAGGGGAATAAAAACAAAGGAAAACGGCCAAAGCAAAAGTTGACAAAAAGAAAAAAACACAAATCAAAAAAAAAGTTTTGCAAAAATCAAGTTCCGAAGAGCATGTTATTGTCTAATGTGCATGGAAGCATTCTCTAAAAGTTTGCCGGGCGAGGAGTGGATACAGTGCCATACTTGCCGAAATTGGGCTCATACGAAGTGCTCACCTGGACTTGGGGTCGTTTTTATTTGCATTAACTGCAATAGCGACTACGATTCCTAATTTATTATTTCCTGCTTCTGTAAATACATACTTTTAGCTACGCGGACTACCATTTTGTTTTTTTTGTATGATTTTAACTATTAACTATTTGCCTTAAAGAATGTCAAAAAGAAAAAGTCTTATGTTATTTTTGAAAACATCTGTAACTAACGTTATAAATCATTATATTTTTTGTTTTGAATTCTTTATTTAATTGTTATGTTTTGAATAAAATTCTGTTATAAATTCAGCCTTTTTGTCCTTTATGGAGCTTTAACCTTTAAGGGCTTTTCAGCCCTTGGCCCAACTTACCCCACGCGCTGGCCCAACTTGCCCCGTTAGTGGGCCAAGATGGACCACTTGGACTTGGTGCATTTGAGACAATATTATTCTTCTGCGATTACATATTTTCAGTTTTTCAGAATTTCATAAAGAACCCAGATGTCCATTCTTTCCATTGAATAGGTTGATATTTATAAGACTTCAAGTGGAAAGTGGCCCAACTAGCCCCGCCCTACCCTACTAAAGTACAATATTCGATCGTTTAACTTTGAATGCGTCAGCTTAAGATTCATACGTCATTTCATAGGTCTTAGAACGCCACCTAGCATCGCGTTTTTGAACAGAACAGAGAGAGAGAGAAAAAAAAAACAAGAAAACTCTTTAGATATGGCGCCGAAAGCCAAATGATTAGCAGGAACGCAGATCCATCGGATATACAATTCTATCTAGTCACTTAAATGGAATTGATGAGAATGGAAGTCTAGTTCTGAGAACTAAGCCAATAGAGACCATAGTATCAACGTAGTGCATGGGCATGCAACAAAACCATGGTGAACAAAATGTACCCTACCTAAGTACCAAAGCAAATAAAACTTTGCATTATTAAAAAATGCAAAAAAAATAAAAATATTGTTAAGCACATAATTTAAGAACAAGAAAATCCTCTAACAAACACTAATCTTTCATTCCCTCTGCAAAATAAAAGGTCATAATCTCAGATGTCTTATCCTACCCCGCAGCCAGTCAGTCCTAATGAAATTTTAATAAAAATCACTTGTAACCACGATCATCATAATTATCCATCCCCGCTTCTTAGACTCCCTACTAAAAATATGAAAATTCCCCCCAAATGACATATAAAACAATTGAGCCGGAGATGAACTCCAACTGCCTGCTCACTGACAGTTTGGAAACCAACCAACCAACCATCCACCCACCTGCCTGAACAGAGAAGAAGGATAATCATAATAATAAAAATGAAGTACAAAATTCAACTTGACAAACAACCACCACCACCACCACCACCACCACCACCCATCCCTCTGGTGGTTGCCTGATTCCCTTGCTGCCAATACTGAACATTGCTGGCTGTCGTTTTTCAGCCTCTGCTGTTTTTGTGCCTTCGTGTATACAAGTGTTTGTTCAGGTTCAAGTAAACGATGTAACCTTAGGGCGCAGTGTTGCACATAAATATTTATGCTCGCTAAATTGTCAGTTAAATGCTCTATCGTGGTTCTTAGTCATTCAGTAATACTTTGAGATGCCATTCGACAGTGTGGTTCACTAGGAGAGCATCAGGAGAATAGGAACGTCGTCAAGGCTTAAGCATACGAGTATCATGAAAATGAATTTCTAAAGCAAGGTCATGACGAATTATGCAGGACTTGATCCCTTTCCCTCTTACTCTTGAGAAGACCTTGACGCTGCATATACTCGTAAAGATGCACGGGGATGCTCTTTCGCATAGAATTTGGATTGTTATTCTGAGTGAACTGTCAATTTCATTTTAAAGACATAAGGGTGTTTGCATGTGGAGCAGCATATAATGATCAGATTAGATGATTCGCCATCAAGGCGAAATGATGAATTCAAAAATAAATTTTGTGGAAAAAAATTTTATTGGACCAAGTTTTTACGAGTATATCCCATCTGACAGGATATATTAATTTTGTTTTATAAAGGGTGGTTAAGTTTTAAGGGCCGATGTTGATTTTGAAGAAAACACAAATTATTTAGGAAATTACTGTCATTTCTTTTTATTATGATAATATTGGTATGGTTCAATTATGTATGGAACAAAATATCGGCCAAATGGCCGCCGCGACCTCGGCGGCACACCTCCATCCGATGGTCCAAATTTTCGATGACGCTGAGGCATAATTGAGGTTCTATGCCGTTAATGTGCCGAATTATCTCATCCTTTAGCTCTTGAATTGTTGCTGGCTTATCGACGTACACCTTTTCTTTCAAATAACCCCAAAGAAAGAAGTTCAACGGTGTCAAATCACATGATCTTGGCGGCCAATTGACATCGCCACCACGTGAGATAACACGGCCATTGAATTTGTCGCGCAAAAGAGCCATTGTTTCGTTAGCTGTGTGGCAAGTGGCACCATCCTGTTGAAACCACATATCGTCCACATCCATATCTTCCAATTCGGGCCATAAAAAGTTCGTTATCATCTCACGATAGCGAACACCATTCACAGTAACTGCCTGACCGGCCTCATTTTGGAAAAAATACGGCCCGATGATGCCGCCAGCCCATAAACCGCACCAAACAGTCACTCTTTGTGGGTGCATTGGTTTTTCGACAATCACTCTTGGATTATCATTCGCCCAAATGCGGCAATTCTGCTTATTGACGAATCCACTGAGGTGAAAATGTGCCTCATCACTGAAGATGATTTTCTTCGAAAATTGTTCATCCACTGTTGCCATTTCTTGCCACCATTGTGACCAAAGACGACGCTTGAAATGGTCAAGAGGCTTTAGTTCTTGAGTCAATTGCACCTTGTAAGCGCGTAAATGCAAGTCTTTATGCATAATATTCATCAACGACGAGCGTGAGAGGTGCAATTGTTGGGCATGACGACAAGTTGAGGTGGACGGCTCTTCAGCCACACTATCGCCAACAGCAGCAATATTTTCTGCAGTACGAGCTGTACGAGCATGCACTGGTGTTTTCACATCTCCTACAGACCCGGTTTGCACACATTTTTGCACGATTTTTCTGAATGTTCGCACATTTGGACGATTAAATTGACCGAAAGAATCACGAAATGCACGATATGCATTTTGATTTGAACGCCCATTTTCATAATAAGCCTGAATAACTTTAACGCATTGCTCGATTGTGTATCTTTCCATGGTTCAAATTGAGTTAGTCTGAAATTGAGAAATGTCAAATGAAATACAGAAAAAAACTTGACGTTTAGGTGTGGTTCACATTCAACATCGGCCCTTAAAATTTAACCACCCTTTAGTTTGTAACATTTGAAATAATGACGAACATTTGAGGCAGGAAAATAAAATTTCGCCTCAGCAAACGGTTGAAATGCATTGAATGCTTTGCATTTGATACTCGTAAAAAAGTGGAACAATAGGTGTATGCGTCACTTGATTAAGGCTAAACTTTAGTTTTGAAGTTTTGGGATGATTCCTATAAAACCCTCAGCTTTGGGATGTTGAGACTTAGTGGATGCAATTAGCTAAAAACAATGTGAAATAGTTACTATAGAATTTCTATGGATTTTTTTTTTCGATTTCACGCCAATTGATCAATGTTGGCATTTCAACGAAAAATTTCTTAAATAATATTGAAAACAGTTTGTACAAAATTTTTTGGGAAAGCGTGTTTAAAAATTGTTAAAGAAAAACAATATACTCGTAGCGACCATTGAGTATTAAAAGGCTCGTTATAGCCGACAAATATTATAAGGAGAAAAGGTAGTGTTCAACAGGTAATTGAAGGATGTCAACATGAAACGTCGTAACTGCGTCCAGAATTCAATCTACGGCCAGAAGACAATTACTTCACCCCTTCGCTTATTTTAGAATTTATGCGTTTCACGTGGGCGCAAGTTTGATTATAATTTTATATTCTTTACCACTTTTTATGATTTTTTCTGTTGAAACCTGATGAAATTAAAAGAAAAAATGCTGCACTTTTGAACAACCAACGCCTTGATATTCATATTAAGGATATTCACAAATTAGCATATTTGTCCTGCGTACTTTTAATTTTGTGTATTTTTATAATAGCGTACTGAGATGTCAGTTGATTTTCAGATAAAGAAGTGTTTTAAGCCCCCTCCATTAGATAATGCCAAGTAAGAATGGAAAGTTTCAGAGTCGGTTATAGACAGTTGCAACCTATCTACTCGTATCTCTAAACCTGGGTGTTCGCGGACGATATAGTTCTGTTTGCAAATAGTGAAGAAAAGGGCATAAGGGTATGGAAAGATACATTAGCAATGCAGAAACTAGATCTCGATGTCGAAAAGACAAAAGTGGTGGTGATCTGCAACGAACTAGGAGCAGCAGGAATAATGGTGGATGGAGAAGTCGATGAGCAGGTCCAAAAATACAAGCACCTAGGCAGTATAATCAACAGACGAACTGATGGAGAGAATTAAATCGGCAAATAGACTAGGAGGTGGAAAATGGACACTCACACGAAGACAAGAAAAACAAATACGAGCTATGGAGATGAAATACCTCGGTATAGTTTTAAAAGGCAGAAGTATCGACAAGAAAAGGAACGAAAACATTAGAAAGGAACTGCATATCAAATCGACTAAATTAATACACGAGGACAAGAAACTGAGATGGTTTGGACACTTAGCGCGTATGGAAGAGAACCGGCAAGTGAAGAAAATATGGGAAGGAAGATCAGAAATAAAAAAACAAAAGAGGAAGACACAAGACCACATGGAATACTACCGTCAAAAAAATCCTAAAAGATGCTAGCGAAGCTAAGAGTGCAACAAGAGACGGGACCCAGTGAAGAAATTTCATGAGGAACACAAAGGAGGGAATTACGGATGCCAACTCGATTCCTAAAGGGTCCCCTTCTCTTCAACCATAAACGATGTTGAGAGGGTTATTAAACACTCTTCCCTCTCTCTGTACGTTGATGATACCAACATTTTCAAAGTCATCTCTTCACCACATGACTACTGTCTTCTTCAACAAGACCTTGATAGTTTTCGAACTGGTGCCTATAAAATCGCTTAGAGCTCAATATCGCCAAATGGCAATCCATTACCTTATCATGTAAGCAACACGTGTCCTCCACCCGCCTTTACCTTCTCCATGGTTAACCTACATATATCCATCGTTGAATCTCTCCGTGAACTTGGAATATTGAACGATAGGGAAATAAATTTCCATTCACATATTGATGAGATAATTCGTAAAGCTAACTAATCACTTGGCTTTGTCAAACGATAGTCCAAAGAATTCTCCGACCCTTACATGACCAGATCCCTCTAGAATACCTTTGATCGTACCCTCCTTGTATACGCCAGTCAGGCTGGTCACCCTTTCAGCAAGTTCATGTGACCAGAATCGAGAATGTTCAACGTCGATTGCTTCGATTTGCCCTTCGAGGTCTTCCTTGAAACGATCCATTTATCTTGCCTCCCTATCAAGACCGCATCAACCTCATCAACCTGAGTACTCTAGAGAAACGCAGGGTTGTTGCAGACATTCTTTTCATTCATCGACTTCTTTCAGGCTCTGTCGATTGCGCAACTCAATTTTTATTCAATACTAGCCTACAAAATTTACGATGCCCTCGTGTTTTTTATCTACCGTCCCACCGCACTTTATATGGATCTAATGAACCGATTTCCCGTACGAGTATGCTGCGACAAGTTAACTCAAACCTCACCCATTTTGATTTTAACCTTAACACTCCCTGCCTCAAAGCCGAACTCCTTCACCATTCTCCTTAGCTTTAAGCCTTAGTTTAAAGTTTCAGTTTTAAATTTTAGCCGTAAGTTAGTTGTAGCTTGTAATAAGCCAAATAAATGGGGGCTTTCGCTCCCGCTAAAATTACAAAAGGACCGGATTTTATATGATTTTCACACAAAAAATTAATGTGTTCAGTAAGTAATTTAATCTAGGGTCAGAGCATGTTTTTCTAGGTTATTGCAAAATTTTCTAAAATTGAAGGAAAAAGTGGAAAATTAAAAATAATTCAACATTTCTTAATTTATTTTATTCATTGTTTCAAAAAATTGTAAAGTGTAAAGTAAAGAGAAAAATCCAATCAAAATAGAGGAAATATTGAAAAACAATATGGAAATATCTTTCTGGGTGTACACAGTTCGTGCGTATTTCAATGTGTAAATCTACGCAAAATAAATAGGCTCATGATTTGTGAATATCATTATTGTACATAGTATATATAAAAAAAAAGTTGACTTTCACTCTAACCTTAAAAATCTTACTGTCTTTTACTTTTCTGAAATTGTATGAACTTGGAAAATACTCGTATCTAAGGATTAGCAAAACTCATCTCTGATTCAAATTTCAGACAGACCGGCAGGTATCTGATTATCATCTATAGGGCACGTATTGGTTTCCTGAAATATTTCATATTGATCGCGAGATTTTGATCAAACTTAACAATTCTGGCCGTCTGTACGCACGACCGCAGCCTCAACGGATTTTCTTTAAACTTCATATCTAGGATCAGTAGGGTCGAAGTTTCAAGGCGAAATCATTCATATCAATTATTTTCATCCTAACCCCAAAATTAACGGTACTTTACAAATGGCCGATTTTGGAAAAAACAAATTTCTGGAAAACGGTTATACCGATTTTGAGCTATGGTGGATATACTCGTATACCCACTATCAAATGGCGTAACACGTTTTTTCCCAACAAAAATATGTTTAACGGTACTTTACTTATTAATCGGTTTTTAAAAATTGGTTATGTCTCAACATTATGGCATAGCAAGTTTTGGAAAAACTTAAATTTTTATTTTTTTTTTATTTTTACGGATTTTTTTTAAAAATGTTTAAATTTTAAATCAGAGTGAACTACAATTAAACAACGCATGCATATGTATATATGAAGGTATAGGGGTAAGTACGTTCACTTTATTTTCCTTTGTAAGTATTGGAACTATAAAAATCGTTGACCAAAAATATATTATCACATTGCAGCCATATAACATGCAACTCATATACATATGTATATACATATTATGTATGTATAAAAAGGGAAAAGAAATAAAATGTACGACTGGATCTGGATATCATTTGAAAGTCACTAAGATTTTAAATTTGTTTTAATTTTGTTAAAAACCAAAAACAATTTTTAAAGCTTGTATGCCACCTCTTATTCTTTAGATATCGATTTTCTACCAAATCGAGATATGTATAACCAATTTTCAAAAATTCGACAATAAGCTAAGTTCCGTTGCACTATATTTTTCCAAAAAAAATTTTTCCCCGCCCCAATATTTAGTTTTAACAAAATCTTAAGAGCTGTTTTCGAGAAAGTACCTTTAATATTGGTGTTAGAATGATATGTCGATTTCGCCCCGAATTGTAACCTCTGTAACATACTACAGATATGAAGTTCGAAGTAAATCATGCGTTCATGCGTTTAGGCTGCTGACGTGCGCAGACATATTTTCGAGTTCCTCTATACAAATACTAGACATACCAGAATTGATCAAAGTCTCAAGATCAAAAAAATTGTATCAAAATCGTTTCTTACCCCGTAGGTGGGCCTATAAACATCCTATAAACTGCTACACCATTATTGGTAGTGGTACTTGTTGTATGAAAATAAGTTGTGTTTTCTAGGTCAGGGAAACAATTTACTTGTACTGACTTATACGCCACTCGTAAATGAAATAAAAGGTGTTAAAGTTATAAGCGTCGAAAGGGCAACAAATTAATTTTTGACTAAGTAGCAATGGGGGTACTAGTTCTTCGTATACAAAATACGGCGACTATTCCATATGCAAATCGTAATGTCTTCTCAAGTTTAGTTGACCAAAATGCAAACTTTAATTTAATTCTTTTTTATTATGCATAAATTTTCCATTTAAGATGACATCTTCAAACTATAGAAAGAAATTGTATTAGTTCTTTTTTACTTTCTTTGTTTTCATCTCTGAATAGTGGGAGTACTCTTCGTAAACCACACGAAGTTTAAAGGCATGTCGTCTTTAAATAATAAAACCGAAAATAGGTCAAAAATATTTGCATTTACTCCCCCACATCGGCTTCTCAATCTTTTCTTTTCTTCTATAATACTTCTTCAGCATCAGAACAACTATAATACAAAAAGCTGGAGGATAGTACGTATTCCTTGGAAGAAAAATAATTACTTTTATTGATTTTCCACTTGGAGTTGGTCTTTCCTAGCTCCCATTGATAGATTGGTTGCCCTCAAAACCAAATGCAAGAACGAAAGGCACAGAGACCGAGAATACAACGAGAAGTTGAACAAAACTAGCATTGGTCGTGATTTTTCTGTAAAAAGTCTCTCAGTCAGTCAGTGCAATTTAATATGTGCACAGTGGTGGCGGAGCTCACCAATCAGCAGTGCTAGTGGTAGATACGAGTATATTGGTAAAGCAGTTAAGAGATCTCTTGAAATATTAAATCGACTTTCATCGGAAAAGATTGAAAACTCTTCAACGAGAGGGACAGTTTGGGAAAAAATTCTCAAAGGATTGAAGTACCAAGCAATTGATGTTCAATGGATTATAATATTTTGTTTTGTTGAAATGAAAAGATTTTTTTCGCCTTTTTTTCTCAAATGAATTTGTGCTTGATTGCAAAATTTAAACGAGAAGAAGCAGAAAGATTGATTTACTCATTGTCATCAAGTTGTACATATAGAGCAACAATAACATCTGAGTTCTCTAGTTTAATTTTTACTTTCAAAAATATTTCATGGTTTAAATGAACATTTTTCAGATCTTATCGACAATATAGGGTTTGAATATAAGTATCTCGGTCAACCAGACCTGCGAAATCCAACATCGTATCGGCCTAAGCTGGACAGGCTTTGGAAAAATTAAAAGAAAAGTTGTAAAGTACGAGTAATGCCAGTTATCACATACAGAGCGGAGACCTTAACTCTAACGAGGTATACCATCAACAAGCTCGAAGTAGCGCTAGGAATAAGCAGCAGGGACTGAGTAAGAAACGAAGAAGTTCGAAAAAGAACTGGAGTATCTGATTGAAAAGGTGAAGTGCAGGTGGGCAGACACTTGTGGACAAAGATATTGCTAGAATGGAGACCAAGGTAAGTCCAGAAAAACAGAGTGACCGGAGTGACGATACAAAGAGATTGAGGGTGGCCGTGATGTAGTTGTAACATCAACGCTTGTCACGCTCTTGGTTCACGGTTCAAATCCTAATCTCAACAATCATCTATTTATTTCGTCTGAAATAAATAAAAAAGTCGATCAATTGCGAGAGCTTAGTCAACTCTACTGCGAAGGCATAACACTGGCATATGGCTTAAATGCAACTTGATCGTGATGATGACATCAGGTGGAGGGAAAAAATTACTGTGAATCATGAGCAACGACAAAAAGCAAAACAAACAAGCTCCCCAGTTATCTGGACGCCACCCTTGAATTTTACTGAAACTTAATACCACCTAAGTTTCAAACCCACTACACCAATCTTTCTTTCTCTCTCTCTCTCTCAATTTCTTCAAACGCCCGTGCCCTGAAATAATGTAATAGTATTCTTATCCCATTTGGCGTGCGCAAATTATAAAAAAAAAAAAATTAGTAACAGAAAACTGAATCCGTACAGCACAGACAGGGCAGAATCGAAAAATCTAAAAGAGGCCTACATCCGACTTTGGACACAATAGGCAATATGATGATTATGATGATCCCAAAGGATAGCAGAAACAGATTTGAAGATTATTTTTGAAATAGATAAGCAACTCGCATTCATACGTATTACCTCAGATATATCGTAAGTAGTCTGAGTCATATCCAAGAAAATTGATTTTTAATTGCTACAAGGTATAAAAAGCAAATACTGTTTTCTTCAAAATTTTGGATGTCGAGATTATGATCAATCTTGGCTTGAGTGTCATAAAAAAAAATAGAAAAAGTGGGTCTCGTCATTTTGTCCATCTACATATTTTAAACGAATGGACGAAATTACTTTAAACTTCATGTCTGGAGTCTGTGGGCTTATACCCCGAAGAGAAATAGGAATTTGTATTCTAGCTTCAAAATTAATTTTCGCTAAATATTTAAATAACAGTAATTTACTTATTAGTAGGAAGCCCTGCGATAATTTCCCAAAGCTGACAAAATTTGGGTGGTATCAACATGTTCACTTGATCCTTACACTTTTATCTTAGCCTTCTTTCGCGCACACCATACAATTCTGAAGACAGTTTTGTTTAACCTTTTATTATGAATGTGAAATAAATTGCCTACCTTAATATTTAATTTAACTTATAACCTGCATAGACTCATATTTAATCCCACCCTATACTAAAAGAAAAAGTAAAGTCTGTAGATTCTTGACATCAGGATTAGAACCGTGAATCAATAGCGTGCCAAGCGATGATGTTACCACTACACCACGGCTTGATGGAAAGTACGAGAAAAACCTTCAATCAAAGCAACAAAAAAAAAAAAAAATTACTTAATAAGTAAATAAATAAATAATAATGTATATAAATAAATAGATATGTGCACGAATAAATAAATGCACGAATAAAGCTTAAACAGTAAATAATAGGAATAATTTAATAAAAAACAAATTATCACAGCAAAATAAATATTAAATTGAATAAATAGGTAATATATAAATAATAAGTAAATAAATAAATAAATAAATAAATAACTCAAAACATAAATACATAAATAAATAAACAAATATATAAATAAATTAACAGAAATAGATGAGAAAATGAATAAATATGTGAATAAATAAATAAGCTAACAAATAGGTACATAAATAAAGAAATAATAGAATCAGACAATGGCAACAATAATGCATCAGTTTAAACACTTAATTGGTTTACTAGACGGTTGTCTGAAAAACTACAGCTACTTAGAAACTTACTTGTGAGTTTTAAGATTCTAACCGATATCATTTCAGCATTCGTTTTTTTGTGTAGCTCTGAGGTGGAGTAATGCCGGGGAAGATTTAACATCATTTTTAGTAATTTATTTTGTGCAATTTGTAGCTTGTTAATTTGACATTTTGCACAATTTCCCCATACCTGACATCCATAAAGAAGAATGGCTTGAAATATGACCTTATGAATTATTAATTTGTTGTCATTAGACAATAAAGATCGGCTATTTATAAACGGGTATAAGAGTTTTATGGCAATATTAACTTTTTTCAGAGTTTTACTAGTGTGTTCGTGGAATGTCAACCTAGTGTCAAGATGCACTCCTAGGTACTTTACGGAGGGGGCCCAGATTATATCAGACCCGTTAAACCTCAAACAAATTGCTAGGAAGATTGCAAGGCTTTCCTTTTCGAGAGAAAAAGATGGCTTGCAATTTGTCAGCATTCAACTTAATTTTCCATCTGCTATAATACCTTTCTAATATTTCCATCGCATCTTTTAGATTCGTCTCAATATTGAGAGCGAATTCATGTGATGAAAAAATGCCAGTATCATCCGCAAATGCGGGAAATCTGATGTGTAAAGGTTATATAATATGGGTCCAAGTACAGAATCCTGGGGCACACCTGATTGAAAAAAACACTAAGTTTGACGCGCTACTATTAACATAAACACTGAAACAACGGCCCGACAAGAAACTTTGCACAATTTTACACAGATACGGGGGGAAATCAAAAGTTATTAGTTTGTATACAAGGCCTTTGTGCCAAACAGTGTCAAATGCTTTTTCAATATCTAGTAATAGCATTCCTGTTGACTTTCCTAACTCACGATTTCTTTTAATACTACTGACAATTCTAAAGAATTGATGGGACGTGCTATGGTAACGCCTAAAACCAAATTGCTCATCCGGATATATATTTATATCACAGACAACCTTTATTTATCCTTTAGGACTTTTTCATAAACCTTACTCATGCTGCTCAACAAGCTAATTGGGTTGCTGAATTTTAAAATAAAAATAATAAAACTAAAAAAAATCTGCGTCAAAAACTGATTTCCAAATTACCATTGAAATTTATTTTTTAGAAAATCCATTATTTATTTAAACGCAAAGTGAAATCGGATTAAAAATGCTTCTCCTAAATGTTCAAAAGTATTTTCACTAAGATATCACGAGTCACATATACGAGTATTCTGTGATTGAAATAGTGTATAACGATTTAAAATAACAATTTAAAGCTTATAAACCGTCCAGATACGAGTAAAGCATGGTTTAAGAGATATTTAACAAGCAGGGGACAAATAGCTAAAGTTAAAGATCATTACTCTGAGGCGAAGGAAATCAAATTGGGTGTGTACCACAAGGATCGGTGCTGGGTACGCTTCAATTTTTGGTATACATAAATGAAATAAAATTCGTGATAAAGCATAGCCGGGTGATGCTGTAAGCAGATGATACTCTATTGTAGTAATCCAGAGAAATATAGGAGGTTTCTACAAGAGGATTTAAACTCGATCAAAAATTGGCTAATACAAAACAAATTGAAGCTGAATGTCAGCAAAACATAAGCTTTGATTGTTCGTTTCCAAAGTCTGCAAACACAAATACAAATCGGAAGAGAAAACATCGAAATTCAAATGAAGTACCTATGTAATCGATAACGAGCTGAAATTTAATGAGCATGCAGAATATGTACGTAAAAAAGTTGGAAAGAAAATTGGGTTCCTCAGATACTAAAGTGAGAGGATATAAGAATACAGAATACAGAGAGGATATAAGAATACATTTTGTGACCAGAGCAATATCGCAAAATAGTTTTGTGTTCAAAGGTTTCTAGAAATTTAACCACCTTCCTCGCCAGATAATAACTGAAACCTCATTAGCCAGATATAGGATTAGATGCAGTCAATGTATCGTAAACTGTATGTAGAATGTTCTAATTTATTTTTATTTTTAATTTTTTAAAAGTGTAAATTTTGTTAAAATTATAAATATCTGCAGTTTTTTATTATTTGCCAAAAAAAAATAAACATGCTAATCTAATCTAATTTGAAATTTGTATTCAAATTGCTACTAGGAAGAACATCGTAGCCGTAACCGTTTAACAGTTGCAGCATGATAAACTATGGCAACTCTAAGTCCAATTTGTTCAACTTTGAAAAACCAGTACCAGCATAGGGGGTGAAATTCTCTCATGTTTATGGTTCTTGAACATAAACACCCTATATATGTGACTGCTTACAGATAAATATCAATGAACGAGATAAGAACAATTGGAAAAGAAATTTAAATAAAACAACGACGGTGTGAGATATCAAATTGATCCGGGCTTTATTTTAAAGCTACATTCATGCCATTATGTATGGAGAAACACATCATTTAAGTGGCCTCCTCGGCTTCGCTGGCTGTGCTTCAAGCGGTCGGTCCAATTTTTGATGACTCGGTCCAATATGTGCGGCGTTATTCCGGCAATAGCGTCTCGAATATTGGCTTCGAGCTCGTCCAAAGTGGTTGGCTTGTTAGCGTAGACTAAGGACCTGACGTAGACCCAGGGAAAATAATCGGGGGTGTCAAGTCGCATGACCGCGGTGGCCAATTGATGATCGCTCGCCGTGAGATGACCCAGTCGCCAAATTTCTCCTTCACCACTTCTATATATCGATGTTGTCGAGCTCTGGCCACAGAAAGTCGGTTAACATCGCTCTATACCGAGGACCATTGACGGTAACGGTGTCTCCTTCCTCATTTCGAAAGAAATAAGCTTCGATGATGCCGCCGTGCCATAAACCGCACCAAACAGTCAATCTTTGTGGATGCATTGATGCTTTGTCGAACACTTGTGGATTGTAGTCGCTCCAATAACGGCAATTTTGCTTGTTAACATAGCCGCTGAGCCAAAAATAGGCCTCGTCCGAGAAGATGATTTTTTGACCAAAATCCGGATCTCCGGCCAACATTTCCAGCGCCCAATTAGCGAACTCATGGCGTTGTCTATGGTCGTCCGACTTCAATTTTTTAATCTTATACGAATGTAGGCCCAATTCCAACCGCAAAACCGCAAATTCAGCTGATCGGGGCCGAATCGACATTTCTGAGTCTTCGTCGATACTGACCGCTACGGCGGCTATGTTTTCTTCACTTCGCACCGATCTCTGTTTGGTTGGTGGCTTAAGGTCCAAGAGAGTGTACTCACGCTCAAACTTCTCCACAGTGCGACGAATTGCCTGCGCACTGAAGCCATTGTGTATTTACAACTGAGCCGGAATTTCGATAATATTTTCTAATAATTTCCACACGTTCAGGAAGCGTCAAACGATGCATGATGTTCTGTAAGCTGGATATCATTGATAACTTTGACAGCTGCTGAAACATAACAATTGAAAAAACTATCATCGCTATCTGGTTATCGATATGATGCTAAAATTGAATTTAATACCGCTATACCACTTACAGATCCAAAAATGTATTTAATTATTTTATTTAAGACTGAAGTTCCCTCACTTGGTTGGTTGGTTGGTTTGAGAGGGTGAGCTTATGCTCTTCACTTAGGCCTCCATTGGGCCCGTTGTGTTCCCCTCATCTGCGTAACTGTAAGGAATAGTGATGTGTTTTGGGAATTATGTATTGAGAGGATTTAGGTCTAGGGATCATGGGTAGTATCAACTACATCGTATAGTAATCGGGGAATCGTAGTGTTCGTCTGGCGAACTCCAGTATATCCCCGATTCCTTTCTTATTGAGGTGTGTAATATCCGGAATCCTTGGAGATCCCAGAATTTTCAGCCTTAGCCTCGCTGTAGCGGGGCAGTGACAGAGGAAGTGTTCTATATCTTCCTCCTCCTCTTCACAGTTGGCACAGATTGCTGTATCAGCTATCCCGAGTCTGAACGAATGTTTGTTGAGATTGATGTGCCCTGTTAAAAGTCCCACCATCAATCTCAATTGTGTTCTGCTTGAGTTAAGAGCTCTTTTTGCTGTGTTGTTACTCGGTTTGGTTATTACAGATCTAGCCACTTTGCACGTGTCTAGATTCGTCCAGTAGTTATTGAACTCCTGTCGTATCTTATCATTGATTATTGTTTTAATAGTTGTCAGACGGACCCCTATTGTACTATCCGGGTTCAGTTCTATATTGCCTGCTCCTTTCCTTGTTAGTTCGTCTGCCTTTTCGTTGCCCGGTACACCCTCGTGCCCCGGTACCCATGTGAGACGGACTCTATTGCGTCTGGCAAGTAAGTTCAATTTAGTTTTGCACTCCCTTACTAGTAGTGATTTCGACATGGGGTTTGTGATCGCGCTAATTGCTGCTTTGCTGTCCGAGCAGATGTCAATTTGCCTTTCTTCGCTGGTGTCTTCTGCGAGTATTTCGGTTGCCTTCATAATTGCATAGACTTCTGCTTGGAACACCGATACAAATGGTTCTAGGTGAATAGCAAGTTCAATCGGTGGGTTAGCACTAAAGATGCCAGCCCCTGATTCCCCTGATATGTTAGAGCCATCTGTATAAACCGATATCCCATTGGAGTTTCTTGTCGTTCTTTCATACGTCCAATATTCTCTTGCGGGAAAAATTGTTTCGAAGTTGTTGGAGAATGTGTACGATTTCCCAACAAAAAAGTTCCAAAGTTCCCTCACTTAATAAAAAAAAAAAAAAAAAAAAGTGTTTCACGTGCTCGATAACGGAAAACATAACACTTGGATATTATTCGATATTCGAGCACAAATGTACACATTTTATTCCATTATGGATGTGACGATACGACACTAAATCGGTCGGCGCACAAAGCATGCAGAAAATATAGAGGATGACACATGTTGACAGCATGTTTTCTTAAGAGCTTAAAGCGATATTAACGATATCGATTACAATTCATGGAAATACAGCCCAATATATAGGTACATAGAGGTAGTATCTTGAAAACCAATAAATAATACTTGAATTCACTAGTACATAATTATTTTATATCACTTCCAGTCTCTGCCAATTAAGACTACTTCGACGATTGACCACTACTACCCGCCAGACTATGTATAGAGACATAAAACATCCCATCTTCGGTTTCAAATTAAATTAAGTTATGTGCTCGGTAAACTACCAACTTTTACCCCCAATTCGTTGTCGTCGTCGTCGTCGTCGTCGTCGTCATCGTCCTTTCACTTTCTCTATCTCTCTCGGCACTGTGAGGAGAAAAAAAGCTATACGAGCTACAACATAGAGAAAGGAACAATTCCTAACTTCCTCCTCTATTATTCCACATATACTACTCCCACCAAATCAAGGATAATTGAAAAGTAATTAGACAGAACATTTAACAAGGTTAGACATAAGGAGAGTGCATGGCTTGTAAGGGCAGATGTATGTATGTGTATATGTGTGTATACACTAGGGGGAACGATGATGGGGCAAGGCAAATAATTACGCTCTCACCACCAACTGCCAAACTCCAAAGGCAGCCGTCACGTTTTTTTTTTTTTTTTTTTATTTCTTTGCAGCGACTTCTTTTCCTGCTCATCAACTGAACTGAACTTCAAGGATATGTGAACAACTCTGGTCTGGAAAGAAGAAGAGGTGGAATTTTGCTGACAAAATGGTTTCCGCCTAAATAGAATAGACAACATCCTTACATCAGGCATCGTACATCCTGTTTTTCATTTTGCTTATTTTCGTATGTGTGTTCAACGTGTGTGAGAAGTCTGTACGGGTGCGGGTGCGGGTAGGCTCCTGCCATAAAGCACAGAATAAAACATCATAATATCATGATCGTTAACTTCGTTTCCTCTGTACGACTTCGTGTGTAAGAGAGCGCTGAATTACGATTCCCGGCATTTGTATGTATGCGTGCGTTGAATAACAACCCCGCAACACTTGAGTCCCTATTCTTGCCGCACTGCTAAGAACCCAACCAATTTGTGAGGTTATAATCATTTTCGAGCGCATATACCATCTAGTAGGTCCTCTATACACAGCAAATAGCAAATAGGGAGAGTGTGACACACTCGTTTAATATGAAGTAATTATGTTTTCCATTTCTCGTTCCTATAGCGCCGGCACACTATAGCGCTGTACGGCTCCTTGGGGCTCCTAATGAAATTCGCCACCTCCATGCAATCTGAAGGGAGAATTTTTGTGCTGTTTGTGTACACTGTGCGACACACAACACAACACACTACGAATGGGAACAAACGGAAATTTTCGCCGATTCGCTATATTTTATAGCAGATAATGCTACATTATACGCTTAAACATACCCGCTGCTCTATATGCGGTGGCAATGGCAAAGGAAGAACAACACACAATCAAAGTGGGAAAATGAACAAAAAATTGGAATAATAATACTACATATAGAAGGAAATGATAATAGGAAATGGAAAATAGAAAATAAAAGCAGACAACGCATTAGTTGCTGATGAGTACAGGATGTGTAAAACACTCATTCACTCACTCACACTCTGGTGTGCGCGAGGACGAACAGAACAAAAACTATTAAATATTTATGCCATTGTGGATTGAGAGTGGTTAGGCGACGAGCATATATGAAATGAAGCTTCCGGTGTGACAATAGGATATTGAAACTGAAGGGGTAGGCGTTGGCGGTAGACGGTTAATTAGTACACGGAAACTCGACTTGGGTTCGAGAATTGATTTCATTGTGTTCGTTTTTATCGTCTTGCGAATTTGAATTAGAAAAGACGTGTAATGGTTTCTGTTTGCACCAAGTGGTTTTGTTTTTAATCAATTTTCAAATTAAAGTAAGTGTTGGCAACAGTCCCATAACAAGAAATCTCCCTGAAGAACCATCTATAGATACAATACATATGACTGAATTCCATTTGCCGATCGCAAAAGGAAAATTGCGAGTCACGAAGCAGCAACAAGTTGAGCAAGCAAACGTATTAAGGAAAAAGCTTAACAGGAATGATATACTTTATATCAGCTGATCTATAAACTGCTATAAAGTAGACACAATTGCTTTCAAAGATATACGATCCGGTGAACCCGGCTTAGTGGAAACTGACATCTACTACGGAGAATGATACTATTTATGTTTAACAGTATTAATGTGGTGAGCTTTCCTATATATTCCTATATAGACTGCGGTCACTATTTACTCCTGAAACTATATACAAGATGCCGCAACAGTCCTTAATCCATTTCCTAAAGCAGTAACTTTGCTTGTAAATAAAAAGGATTGGCTCTGTTTGTTGATTATGTTTATTTTGACGTTCAAATTTTTCCCATTATGTCGGAAGAGTTGATGCACTTTCGGGCTCGTTTCACAACATTTTTCATGACTTTTCTCAAAACTTCTGGTGATAAATTCTGCAGTTTTGATATTTATTTGATATTTATTGGTTAATAAAGAATCGCTGTACATGTAAGAGCAGAGCACTTATTAATTGTACAGGTAGGTAGGAAGTAAACATATTAAAAAACAAAGATTTCAGGAAAACTTATAATAAAGAGAGGAAAAGAAATACAAAAATAATTTAATGTACATTAAGTACACTAAAAGAATAAAAAAAGAAAAAACACGCCGACGAAAATTGTCTATATTCGATTATAGACCTCACCTGGTGAGCCAGATGGTTCTAAAGACGAACAGCATGAATAAAAAACTGTCTGCGGGATATCAAGCAGGTATGTATAGATCGTCTTATTGTAATACAGCGGGTAGACCGAGAGAAGGTGAGTTTATTGTAAAGATATTCAGGTTGCTGCCTGTGAATAATCTTGAAGAGCAAGAGGTGGCCGTGGTGTAGTGGTAACATCATCGCTTGTCATGCTGTTGATTCACGGTTCGAATTCCGATGTCAAGAATCATCTATTTATTTCGCATGAAATAAATAAAAAAGTCGATCGCTTGCGAAAGCTAAGACAACTCTACTGTGAAGGCATAACACTGGCAGTAGGGTGGTCATATGGCCAAAATGCAACTTGATCGTGATGATGACATCAGGAGGACGGAAAGAAATTCAGTGAATCATAAGCAACGACAATAATAGCGAAAAACAAAACAAAATACTCCCCAGTTATCTGGACAGCCACCCTTGGAGTTTACAGAAACTTAATACCACCTGAGTTTCAAACCACACCACTCGGTCTTTCTCTCTGTCTCTTCCTTTCCACAAAAACGCACGTATTCTAAAAATTAGTATAAGGGTATTCATATCCCCTTTAACACGTGCAAATTATAAAAAAAAAAAAAAAAAAAATACAAGACCGATATTTTAGGAAAGTATCAATGTCGCAACCAAGAAGTTTACGACGTTCTGCACTTCTTGTTGGATGTTCTGTGACTTATTCGCGTAGACCCGTGATTTCAAAAAAAAACCCAACGAAGGAATTCTGGAACGGTCAAATCGGGTGATCTTGCGGGCCAGTGCAAATCGCTAAAACGAAGAGTTAAGCGACCTGGAAACGCTTCCTTCAGAATGTCCACTGTCGCTCGTGCTGTGTGTGCAGTTGCACCGTCCTGCTGGAAACACATCTCCAAACACAATTCGTCAATTTGCGGCAACAAGAAGTCGTTGATTAAGGTTTTGTAACCCAATTGCATGACACGTCGTCTGGTTGATGTGCAATATTCTCGACCGAACTGCTACTCCGTGGCCTACCGTTGAGCCAAAACCACCGACCGATTGTTTGTCAGAAATATTGCCACAATTATTACGCGTTTTTGAAGAGTATAGGAATCCATGGTATGTTTGCTTATGTTTACTTCACAAATGTCAAAGTTGCGATGACATAAGACGCCATTTGCAAAAATGAGAGCATCTTCCGATAGGGAGATGACTTTTGCGACACCTTGTACATACTTTTTTCATGAAGCCATTGACTTTGGCAGTCAAAGTTTTGTTCGGATAGTTCATATCGTAGAAGAAATATTCTCCTAATGTATCCCTTCTGATATGGGTAACGGAGAAGAAGTGAACTATAGTCTCAACCTCCTCTTCTTTGCAGCATTTGCAGAAATCGTTGCTTGTAATAAACAGTCCGTGAGCATGTCTGCCAATGGCAATGAGTTCGAGTGTGCGAGCAGAAAATTGCCTCCATTTGCGAGACATAATCTTTCACTTTTAGCTCAATACAATTCCCCAGTTGTATAAAAATAATTATTTAAACAAAAATTATAAAGAATTTAAACAATAAAGGTCATTTTGCGCCACCCTGTATTTCCGATCTGCGACAACAATGCAATGAAAATATAAAATGCGTATACGCCATACGCACACTTTTTGTTTTGAATCTATATCTGTGGGTGTATTCAACTGTTTCTTCGTTTTCTTTGCGCATATAACGCAAATGTCCTGGGATATTCCAACGGTCCTTTGATAATTTTAACTTGACAGTGTCCTGCAAGAAGAGTTTATTTGCAGGAAGCTTTTGGCTTAGAAATAATGCGCCTTATTCTTTAGAAAAATGTTGGAAACTACTTCTGTGAACAAATAGCATTGTGTTGCAGAATTGTTGTGGCATCTTCACTATTGATTCTGTTCATTTTTTATGGTCCGCAGTGCTTAGCCACCTTCTTCTTGATTGTAGATCTGTTTATAATATATTAATCGCAGGATGTCTCTGAACTTAGCTCGTGTTCAATTCCTTCGATTTCTTTATCTGTTTTGGAATCAAGCAAAATCGATGCAACGAAAGTTGCAAATTTCCCACCTATTCGCAGGGAACAAGTTTCCCATTTGTACATTTTTATTGCAAGAGTGAGATTAGTATCATATATTTCCTCTTTACTTTTCTCATTGCACATATAAATTTTGCTTTCATATATCAGGTATGAATGGGATACAAAATGTCCCTGCTTCTTTTAGACCAACATAAATGAGAAGTGAAATAGTGATGAAACAGTGATGACTGCACAAGTAAGTGCAAATAATTTGGTAAATTATTTTATTTATGAACTTCGCCGAAAAAGCAACTAATTTCTATGTCTGATAAGTTTTCAATACAATATTTGCTAATTTGGTCAAAGATTTTCAAACATTTTATTGCATTTTTCGCATAATTTCCATTTCTTTTTGACACAATATCAATTGAAGTGAAGAGGTGCACTTAAAATAGCATCGATTTTTGTCTTTCATCAACATTTCTTATCATCATTCCTACCAGACATACTCGTACATGTCATTGGTATCAGAGTATCTGAAAATCATTTGTCATGTCCTTCGTCTAGTAATGCATAATAAGGTATCCGAGTAGTTCTTCCAGCTGTAGAACTTATAGATTTGTCACACAAAATCCCAAACAAGAGTCTAGAATTAAGTTTTCTTTCACTTCTGTCAGCCTCATCAAAAATTTGTGATTTGAATTTAAACTTTAGTTAAGGCGAAAATTTCCATGAACAGTCATCACATCGATCCAAATAATTTCGTTTGACAACGAGGCACAAATGCATTTTTCAAGAAACCTTCTTCTTGATTCCGCAGATATACATAGGGTTGTACTCTAATCAAAATGAACTGAAAACGCTGTAAATAGACGCAGCGTAGGTCGACTATAAAGAACTTTCCATAAAGCTGGCTACACACCTTCGTGGTTCGATGTACGGATACGAAGAACAATGAGATATCCACCAGCTACCGATTTCGCCTACTAGCCATTCGAACGATGAAAAACATCGTAGGCGAAATCCGTCTGAATTTTCATCCTTCACCGTACATCGAACCACGAAGGTATTTACATGTAGCCAGCTTAAGGCAATTAAGGCTAAATCGAAATAGTCACTTAGTAGCCATAAATACGAGTATATAAAATAATAATATAAATCTTCAGAGATCATAAATCGTATTTATGATTTCGGATCTGTTGCGTGTTCCTACCTGAGATACTCGTAAACCTGATAATAAACATGTCGAAACAATGCAGTTAGAACTGCTATCCTCATCAGAGCTGCCTTAAATTCAATGCCAATCTCCGAAGATTTTCATTCATAAAACTTATAAAGGAATTCAAGGATTCACTAAAACACAAGAAGGTTCCCTCAAAATTCATTAATTGACAATGAAATCTATGTTTCTCTACAGTCATTTGCCCCAACACCGAACAACTGAAATCTGTTTTAGTATTTATACGTTCTCGTATGTATGCCATAATAGGACTAATGCGCTCACACACAAACAAACACCTTATCGACGAATACCACCCGAAAAATCCTTGCGTGCAAATGTGTTTGACATGAAATCGGGAAACCGAGAAGATAAAAGCTTCAACTCCACGCAGATTTTTTGTACTTTTCTTTCCTTGCTCCTTCGAATTCGCCTTCGTTTTTCGTTATCCTTCGTATCTCTAGTTTTTTTCTTTTTTTTTTTTTTTTTTTTTGTTCGGCTTCTTCTAGTTATTTATTAACAATTGTACTGTGTATTCAATTTACTCTCTTTGTGCTCCGTATTTTAGTCCTCTTTATCGGAGTGGCAGTATAACAGTTTTGACTTCTTGTTCTTATCAGCAAATATTCACATTCGAAAGGACCCCCATTTAATACTCGAAACTTGGTATTTTACGGAGGAAATTGATAATAAATAAAAAAAAAAAAGATTTAAAAAAAAAATAATATGTAATAGAAAACCTTCAAGTCCGATTTCCGGGTGTGTAACTTGTACAATTTGTGGGCGCCGCATATGTACGGATGTGTCTTTTTCACTTTTTTTTTGTGTAATAATTTTGTGTGCGTATAGTATTAGCGGCACGAGGAAGGAAATGCCGATAAAATATTTTCTCTTTGAATAGAATAGACGAACGAATCTGAGGACACGCGAACTTGAAGATAAACGTGGGTGGCGTATAATTTTCCAGGAAATCAGAAAAGGTGTATGACGTTGTTGTTGGACGAAAAATAGACGCAAAGGAAACGAAAGTGACTGATGGAGCCCATAAGACGAACAAAATATATAGTTAAAACGGTTGGAAGGCAACATTAGGAGAGCAAAATTTTATTTCATGAATGATTGAGTTCAGAATGTTGTTTTTTTTTTTTTCTATTTTTGTTTTTTCCTATTCCCTATTTCTGTTCTCCTTTTCGTGTAGACCTTTCCATAAATTTAAGCAAAGAAAAAAAATGAAAATTCCACTGCGGACGTCATTCGACAAGTCTCTTTCGCTATGGTTTTTCTGCAACACCCACGCATCCTTGCTGACTTAGAAGAAAGACTGGGTATAGTACGTTGAGTGTGTTGGTGCACATGCCACAGGATGGATTTCATTGATAATAACACATACAAAATGCCTTTGGCCGGTGATGGTAAATCTAACGATATGTACTTTAATGTAGACGACTCCAGTGACGGTGCGTGACGTCAGCCCGGCTTACATGTGTGGAGAGGAGGATTAAATATATTATCAGGGGTCTAACTGTGACGGCTGTTAAACAAACATCAATTTACACAGTACTTGAAAAAGTCCAAGCAGATTATGTATGGCACACGTATTTTATGAAATTTCTCAAGTGATGATGCATTTAAGAGGACGATAGGGCGAAGAATGTTTTAATGGGTGAAACTGTATTTTGTGCTAAATATAATCATATGAGGATATAAGAATTATATTTTTAATTATTTAGAGTAGATAATAAGCATTACATTCATAAGGACCAGATGCTATAATATCGACTTGTTTCCTTGTTAATTAGGAGAATAAGAGGAAGTTCTTGAAAGGGTCTATTTGTTATTGTCTCACACGAGAACCACTTAAGAGATAAAATTTGATTCCTAAGTTTGTCCTGATATGCAGGTACATATTTAAAAAAAAAATTGTCAATGTGACTTAATTTGAGTTAAGTTAAATGTGCTTCAGCAGATATTATCTGATATTTTTCGTTTTTAAATATTTGACTTCTTTTCCATCGTGGAAACAAATAATTATCGTAATCCGGTCCGTCTGTTTGTTACCCTATCTGTTTGTCTGTCCGTCTGTATGGTTTTACCACGGACTGCAACCTAAACAGATAGATGGTAGAAATTTCATATCTGTGGTCTGTATACACCGAGGAAAAATCGTAATTTTCATTCTAACCTCAAAATTATTTGCACGTTTCTAAGGGCTAATTTTGAAAAGTTCGATTTTACATACGTATTATCGGACATAAGAAATTTATCTTCTCGTATATGACTTAAGTGATTTTATTCAAAATTGATATCTATGTAATTTTTGGCATATGTACGGAAAAGATACTCCAATTTTTAACATATGCTATATATTTTCAACGCCTTTTTTCAAAATCCCCAATTTTGGCGATTCTGGCTACATTTGAAATCTGAACAATTGACAAGCGAACAGCACCGTGGCTGAGGGCCAGGTATTTGTGATTCAGTCGTTCTCCAAACTAAACTTAAGACCCCGGTATTGATTCTGTGTTAATCGGACTATTGATTTTGGAAAAATTCGCGATTTTGCATCATAAATAAATATTTTGGCTCTAACAGCCCAATATAGGGTCTGGGCCAGCTTCTCGCAGCCACTATTGCCACAGGACCTACAGTTTTAGGCCGTTTCCAAAGGGAAGCTTCTTATGACAATTTTACTCTCGGATGTTTGTCAGACGTTCGCGAGAGGTGGGACCTCTCTTTTTTGTGTTTTCTTGGCTTCTAACCTTGAACCTACAAACTCAGTGATCACGCACCTAACCACTGAACCAAGGCGCTCATTATTGCGTTATACTTGTATTCATTCAATCATTCCTCGCGTTCGTTCACGATCACTTCTGTCAGATTTGTATATGAAATTTTGTGTACATATTTTGTGCATGTGTTTGTACCTGTTGTTTATTAAACGACTTTTTGGTAAATTCTAAAATTTTGCACGTCAAACATTATTTTTTAAAACGATTTTTTAACATTGGAAATCATGTATGGTTCTTGATACCGACATTTTTGTCTGGCTATTTTTTCTGGGAAATTTCACCTCTCTAGGCCAAACGATTTAAAAATTACCAGCGTATGACAGACACACGTGTAGAATCATTTCGATACAAAAGACTAAAAAAAACTTTAAATATTCAAACGGAAAGGTCAAAGACAGATTAGAAAAAGTTTACTATTTTCGTAAACATTATTATGGAATCTCTTCTAGTATCCTAGGTCTGACTTTTACTATTATAGAGTTATGACGATTTGTGCATATGTTCTTCTCCACCATCCTTTTAATATCTTTGCTCCATCTTCTGCAAATTCAACAATTCTGCATTTAATTGAACACAGAATACCCAGTGCATAAAATTCTAGAACATCTTGCGTACATAGCCTAAAGTTTCATTATAAATTAGAGATAAACAAGACTTTTAGTAAACTAAACTCCACAACAGATGAAAATTTTTTCGAAAACTCACTTTTTGATCTGTGGGGCAGAAGTCACAGTTTTTTTTTTTTTTTTATAATTTGCGCACGCCAAATGGGATATCAATACCATTAAATTATTTCAGGGCACGGGCGTTTGTATAAATTGAGAGAGAGAGAAAGATAGATTGGTGTAGTGGGTTTGAAACTTAGGTGGTATTAAGTTTCAGTAAACTCCAAGGGTGGCGTCCAGATAACTGGGGAGCTTGTTTGTTTTGCTTTTTGTCGTTGCTCATGATTCACAGTATTTTTTTTCCCTCCGCCTGATGTCATCATCACGATTAAGTTGCATTTAAGCCATATGCCCACCCTACTGCCAGTGTTATGCCTTCGCAGTTGAGTTGACTAAGCTTTCGCAATTGATCGAATAATTAGATGATTGTTGAGATCAGGATTTGAACCGTGAACCAAGATGTGATTTGTAGTAGTGACATCTATTTTTAAATAATCCAAATGGTTTTATGTTTTTCTGGAATTTTGGGTTTGAAACAGTTGTTTCTACATCGTGAACAATTTCTAAAATGTCAGTATGTGACACATGTTATATTTGTTTAAGAAAAGCGAATAATTTATTAGATTTTTCATTCCACAGCTATTTTTTCTTTTCCAAAACTCTTTGAAATAGGGTGACATACAAAACAGAGAAGCCTCAAAACTCATCAAAACGGTACAGAACCATTGCATGGCAAAAGTTAAGTAATGGACGAACGAACCATGGTGAAGAATGGTACATAGATGCAGGACCTATGTATAATGGCAACTAATATGTAAACTATGATTACCTACTATCGAAATCAGATAGAATAGAATTTCACAAAGTAGCAGGCGTTCTGGTAAATTCTAGAAGGCGCACTGGAGTTCGAAATATATTTTACAGAATGGAGGAACTATTGAGAATCAGTCGATTTAAAAATGATGGAAATGGAAGTAACGCTTTTGGAGCTGTAGCTATATAATATTCTGTCTATGTTCAAACAATGAAATTCGACTCTACACAAATAGATAATTAATCTCCCTGTTCTTCGCTGAACCTGATCGAATATATTCAAGCAAATTGTGAGAAATTAAACACGATGATAGTTTGTTCATCACAGTCATAAACGTTGGACTTTTCTATACCTTCAAGTACTATAACCTTTTGATGTCGTCTTAGTTGGTCTAACTAAACACCCTTTCCAAATTGTTCAAATATAAATAAATAAACATTATTTTGTACTTTCTAACAAAAATGTATTATTTAATGGCAAACTAGTTAGAACTTCCCGATAAACTTTAGCATAACAGGTAATTATTTTTTTCCACTGCCACTGACAAAATAAAAATATATAAGTATAAGAAAGTCAACATTAAAATTAATTTGTCGAAGAATCTGGCTGAAAATCATCAGCTAATCAACCACAGACTAACAAAATAGGGAAACAAATCCCAATTTATACCTTCTGAGTAATGAAAATTGGTAACATCAATTAAAAGCGAAACGAACGAACACCATCCTTATGCAATTAATTTATATCAAAATGAAAATGTTACGCAATACATATACTTTAAAATTAAGTACACCCCTTGAATCGTTAGTCTGTGTCGCTGCCAGTGCCGTCGCCGCCGCCACCATACCACCATCACCACCACCACATCTACCACCACCAGCGTATGCCAAACCCAGTTTTTCGAAGCATAGTAGTAAATCCTTCAACATTTACTTTAATCACTGAGTAAATGTTGTCCATATATCATTTTAAATAGTGGGTGAATAAAAAAAAAATCCCAAAGAGATAAAAAGATGTGTATAGGACAGGCTTGTACACAGAAAGAGGGGGCTTCAAAGCGAGAGAGAGAGCGAATGGAGGATGACTGTAAGACAATCCTCAACTATTATTCTCTCCGCAACTTGAAACTTGTAACCCTGACTAAGCGTTGAGTGTTCTTGTGAATAATAGAGGGGGCCATAATAGCGCTTCAGCTTAGTTTGCCGTTTCTATTTTGTTTTAGTTTTTGTTACACATCCTTTCCTTCTTCTTGTCTGCCCTCATCAAGGCAGCAATCTCAATCGCGGAGAGTCATTTTACCAAGAAGAGTGATAAAACATAAATTAGTACACACACTGTACTATATCCTCTTGAGCTCTATTTAGTGCCCTGAATTAGTGTATGCAGCATGTTGACTATAAGCACATGAAGGATAACGAAACAAGAAGAGAACCATAACGAATGTCAGACGCAAGGAGTGCAAAACTTACACCAATCCATGTGTAATGTCTGTAACTCGCTCTCCTCCGTGTTACATGGAAATATACTTACATTAACCCCCTTTTTTGAATATTGTCTTCCTGGGGAGAAGAATGCTTTTAATTCATGTGTATTCAACGGTTTTTTTTTTTTAAGAGAATAGAAGAGCAAACGCGTAACGAATTGAGAGAGCTTTTTATTTTCACCAGAGAGTGGTAGAATTGTTACAGAAATTAACCTCTCTGTTGAGGAAGGAAGTCGGGCACACACTTTTTAACTAAATTTTTATACTTTTCTGTTACTTCTCTTAGGTCTGAGCGTAAAAAGGAGGAAAAAAAATCCCACTTTGAATTGTGTATATTCTATTAGATACCCATGTAGGATTCCATCAGATTTATCGACATAGTCGAAAGTAGACGCATGATTGAACGGCAGATGGACAAGATTTAATTGCCCTTATCTTAAATTATTGGCAAAAAATCCTTTTTTTTTTCATTAACAGGATTAAAAACAAACTCATAGTAATATGTATTTAAAAGTTCACCTATTCAATTTTAAATCCAACAACATGCATTCATTTAATATTAAATCAATTGCACACACCACATGCATTCGTGCATATCCAGCCTGTATGCATGTGTTGGTATATTACAGAAAGGACATCAAACAAAAACGTAAAACAGAAAACAGAGCATAGAAATTTCATTTAGCGAATGAGAAAAAAAAAAGAAGAAAAAAATCACTAGCAAGTGAAAAGCTTTCGAGGGAAGATATTGATTCGCCCTAATTCTTGGTAATTTGAACAGGCACCTCATCCCGCCACACACGGTCACATACACAAGTAGCAGCTCAATACATAGGTATGTGTGCGCAACTATCTCTCGACAACGGCTCTCATTTTTTTGAATGAGTGGAAAAATGATTTTCCTCCTTTTTGTTTGCAGAGAGGTGCGCTCCCACGCGAAATTCCTCTAGGACTCGAAGGTAAATGGATACGAACAACGAAAAGCGAATACCTAAGTGCCTATGCAATGGATTCTATTTTTTTTTGCTTTCTAAGAGGACAAATCTATTTCTGTTCCTGTTTTTATACCAATATTCTCAAATTCGGAGGTTACAATTTTCGAATGTTTTCAAATAAGTGACAAGATTCTTGTCGGCGAAAAAAATAATACAAAGGAATCCTTTTCTGATTAAACACTGACGCAATGTGCATAATAAATTAACTAACTTTGTGATGTGAGTTAGAAAGATGACATAAAATATATTTGTATGTTCTTTTCATGCATTTTCTTATATTGGTTGTGAAATATTTTTCAAATAGATATTTGATTAATGGTTTTTGATTTTTCCTTCATCTCTCTTTCGTCCCATATTGACTGAGAATTTGATGGCAAAAAAAAATTATTCATTTTTCTACACTAAAATATAATAAAAAAACGCAGTTTCTGTCGGCAGATATGTTTGTCTTTTCAGTGTTCCATATCGAACTGGTAAAACACAGGATTGTAACTTTTGAACAGGTTTGATGCAAAGAAAACAAAATATCTACCCCGTCATTCGACATATCAAATGGAACGTGGAGACTTCAGACATTTGTACAGTTATAAAGTAATTTTTTCCGTTGAAAATAAAAAAAAATTTTCGAAAACTTGGTACGCCATAATCGTGTACATTCATCACAATATCAATCCCGTCATAGCCGAGAAATAATAAATTTTCAAAAAACAATTAATTTTGAATAAAATCGTTGAAGCCGTTTTCGACCGTTAGCAAAGTACCGTTAGTTTTGGGGTTAGAATAAAATTCTGAAAACGGCTCGAATTGTGAACTCATCGACCCCAGATATGAAGTTTGAAGGAAAACCGTTTAGGCTGCAGTTATATATAAACACACAGACATACAGACAGACCGAATTGAGAGACCCACTTTTTGAGTTTCTCTATTAATTACAGTAATTTCAAGTTTGATCAAAATCTCGAGATCGAAAATTTCCATGAAGTTTATGAGGATGTAATGGGAAAACAGAGTTGACAGAGTTTGGCATCAGGCTCTTTTGTCAAAAATGCGTGCATATGGCATCGATGAGTCTCTTCTTCAATGGATTAGAAATTACCTTTCGGGGCGTTCAATACAAGTTGTTTTGGACGGCTTAAAGTCTGCTATTCACCAAATAAATGCTGGTGTTCCCCAAGGCTCTGTTTTGTCTCCGACTCTCTTTCTTATTTTTATAAATGATCTCTTGTCTGCAACTTCTAATCCAATCCATTCCTACGCTGATGACAGTACCCTCAGTTTTTCACATTCGTTCCCTAACTCACGTCCTTGCTCTTCGGCCGTAGAAGGGGAACGGCAACGTATGTTAAACACATTAAATTCCGACCTGGACAGCATAATTAAATGGGGTTCAACCAACAGAGTGGAATTTAATGCTTCCAAAACACAATGCTGTCTTCTGTCTCTCCAGCGAAACCAAAACCCTCTACCATTATCCATGGATGGTACTTGCATCATTGAAACCGAAAGACTTTCCATCCTCGGTATGTGTATTAATAACCATCTTCGATGGAATGATCACATATTCGAGGTCGCCAAAAATGCTTCAAAATGTCTAGGATTCCTTAAACGGTGCAAGAAATATTTTACCCCGTCTGATCTGGCCTCAATTTATAAGGCATTCATCCGCCCTAAGCTGGAATATAACGCCAATATCTGGTCTGGTGCACACAAGACCGTTTTGCACATTCTTGATAGGGTACAAAATCGCGCATTAAGTGATAGAGACATTGTGAATTCCATTCATTCACTAGAACATAGGAGAAATATCTCCTGTCTCCCCCTGTTTTATCGTTTTTTCCACAAAAAATGCTCCAGCGAAATAGCCAGTTGCATTCCTCCCCTTCAAAATTTCACCCGCAATACGCGACATGCTTCGAATGCACATCAGTTTACCCTAAAGCCAAACTTCGGTCGTACTGTCAAATATAGGGATTCATTTATAAGCCGAACAACACGAATGTGGAACGATTTGCCAGGCTCTGTATTTCCCCATCACTACAACCTTCAAACATTCAAAGCCAACGTGCATAGGTACCTCCTCTGTTCCTCTACCCCCTTTTCCCCGACGCCCGTGCCCTGAAACAATTAAAAGGTATTAATACTTTGGGCGCGCGCAGATTATAAAAAAAAAAAAAAAAAAACTATAACAGATCTATTGTCACACACAGTTTTTGAAAAGAAGTGAAATACGTGGTGTGAAAAGTCACCCCACCGTTTTGCAATCCGATTTTGACAATTTCAACTGAAACTCAAAATTTCATAGACATCCGTTAAGTAGTTTCTAAGTGAGAGGAGAGTGATTCGAACATTTTTAAAGCCTTCTGTCATATTTTATCCCAATACATAACATTTAAAACTAAATTTCATCAAAATCTGCTCAGGCTTTCTTGAGTTAGGCGGCTAAAAGAAATCATGTAGACATTTTTGAAACTCCGAACCTCACAGCTTGCCCACACACCATCCAATTTTGACATAGTTACCTACACACCAGAGCAAATAAAGAAATTAAATTTCATCTAAATGCGTTCAGTAGTCCTTGAGCATGGCAAGTAACGCAGGTAGGCAGACGTGAGACAAAAATGTAGACAACAGCTTTAAGAATGATGGTAGGTTTTATTTTTCTGTAGATTAACGAGAAAGCAAAATTAGAAACAAATTAAATAGACGGTACGGTACACAAACGGTGTAAGAACGACTAGATAGTACAGTGTTCGGTGGCAGATTTATGTTTTTAAACGTGAATAAAACAAAAACTATGTTTTATTACTTAGTTTAATATAAAGAGAAAGAATGCGGACTCTATTTTTTGAAAGTGATATCGTCCAAATGCCGTCCATTTAGTCGCACATACTGTTGGAAGTGCCACGTGCTGCAGCATGCTCGGCTGCAAGTCATCTCCGTGACTGACCACGGGTTACTCGTATAAGCGAAGACATTACTTTTGATGTACTCCCATAGCAAAAAATCCATGGGGGTTTAAGTCTGAAGACCTCGGTGGCCACGGGACGTCTTCAAAGCGGCTGATCAGTTTTCGTGGCAAATTCATGCAGGTTCTAGCGGTATGTTGATTCGCTCCATCTTGTTGAAAGCACGTGTGCGACGAGTAAGATGGGTATGCTCGCAAATTAGGCAAAAAATAATCTGTGATCATGCGCCCATAATTTTTGCTGTTCACATTTATCACTTGTTCTCTGGAATTTTCAAAAGTTTTGCTTATCTTCGTGCCCATTCGGGTGGAAGTTGGCCTCGTATCTCCAGCAAATACAATTCACAGTGCGAAATCTCTCGAAATTTATTTCACAAACATTTTTGCGTATATTTAAGTCATTTTCCTTAAGTTCTTGCACAAATTGAATCATCTTAAAGGGATGAAATTTTAAGTCTTTCTGTAAAATTTCATGAATGATAGTTTTTGGGAGTCTCAAAGCAGTCGCTCTTTTCCGCACTGAGATTCTTGGATTTTCACGCAAGCTTCGAGGTACTTTAAGATGTGCTCAAAAATCCGATAATTTCCGACATGGTGATGTTTATCCTACCACAAATAATAACAAAATCAGATTATTATTGAAACGAGGTGATATTTATACTACTAAAGAGTGCTGCAGTTAGTGATATCACTAATTGTTGCTTCAGGCCGCGAACTTATCAGCCGTCCCGTGATACATAAGCTATAAGCTGGTGACTTAATGTCAGGTTTCTCTTACTTACATGTAGCTCCGTGTGCGAACGGCAGTAACGTTACTTGATCTAAGGAAGAAATCCTTTCCATTTTTCGAAGTCGTTTACTATTCCGAATATAATGCTGTCGATTTAAGATGAGGGTTATCATTTTTCGTTATTTTGAAGGAAGAGTATGATATTCAGCTCCCCAAAGATCTGTAACCTATCAGTGTACGAAAACTGACAAGTTAAGTCTGTACTCCTCGCAGTTTATAAAATGACGAATGAAGAAAATAATATCTTAAAAGCAACAGTGAACAATTTAGTTTCCATTCTAAGCCACCCAACATAGCCCACATTAATAATTTGTACATCGAGTGAATCTTCAATATACAGGGAGCGGCAACATAACTTCCTTTTTTTTCAAAACGCAATAAAACCCATTTTATGAATCAGACATTTTTTAATTTTATTTTTATAATGTAGACACATATCTAAAGTTTACTTCTACATAGTTTTGAAAATCATATCAGGTAGGTGACGCTCCCCATTGTCATGACCCCTACTAGCATATCAGCGGGTATGTTGGCAATTTTTGCCCAGCTTTAGCCTTCAGGTGGTGTAGGTTCCTTGGACGGTTGGCATAAACACGGGATTTCAAAAAACCCCGCAAAAAAAATTGCAAGGGGTCAAATGGCCGCGCTGGTCACTCCAAATCGCCCCTATTGAGATGAGGCGCTCCGGGAAGTGTTCCCTCAAAACAGCCATTGATGCCCTTGAAGTGTGAGCCGTTGCTCCGTCCTGTTGGAACGAAATGTCCCCAAAGTCCAATTCATCAAGTCGTGGAAAAAAACTATTCGCGCAGAACGCCGTGGGGATAGCAAGATTGAAGCTCTCACTGCCTCAATGTTCTCAGGTGATCTGATTGGCCGAGGGACTCCAGTTCCTTGTCTTGTCGTACTCGCGGTTTGTCTGAACGCAGCGACCCAAGTAACAATTGATATCTGATCCGGGACAGGGCCCAACGGGGCTATATTGAAGTGATTTCGAAAGGCGCGCTGGGTTGCGATCACAGAACTTCCGTTAGAAAAGTAGGCCTCGACGGCAAACGCACGTTCCACACGATTCCAACGCGTGATGGCGAATGACCGGGAGAGGGAACAAACTTTAGAACTAGGCATACCTGATAAGACCACCCCCACTCCGCTACGCCCCCCACCATCTCAATGGCGCGCCTTTAAAAAAAAAGAAGATATATTGCCGCACCCTGTACATACATCGTTTTTATTGACGTAGAAAAGACTTCGATATGCAGGAAAGGCACAATGGAATGTTGTGAAGTCGATATTCCAACCGGTGTTAGACAAAGGGTATAATATCGCTACTACTTTCCCGTGATTTGTTAGTGGAAAGAGCTGAAATCCAATGGATTATTACAACCTATATCAAGCCGATGTTGCCCACACCCTATTCCTATGGCAGATTATATAGATTTGCATTAAGTGTTCACTGGTTTAGTAACAGAGGATACCTTGGAGGATCTGAAGATAAATTCCATTAAAGCCGACATTCTTTGATATTCTAAACATTAGTAAAAAATATTTCGAAGATTCACTTAATTGTAATACCAATGCTTGTACGAGTAATGTAATAAATCCTGTATCGCTATCAAAACGTATCTATTAGTTGTATTGTAATTTACCGAAAGCGTGATAAGATAAATCATAATCCATTGTATCTGCTGTGATAATAAATTATTATATCAACAAAACTCACCTTACAGTCCTTGCATTGGTGTATCAGCGAGTATATTTGCCGACAATCGTAGCGAAATAAAATTTCAGCTAATTCACATGTGATACGTGTGGCCAATATGTCCAAATCCAAAATATCCGTTAAAATTCGAACACATTGCGGGCCACCGCCCAGTGTCGCATTTAGGGCGATCGTATGCAGGGCACTAAAGACGGTACGCTCACAGCAATGCTTCAATCGTAGCGTGCGTAATTTGTTAGCTAAATCACTTCGAGAATTTTTACATAATTGTGTAGGACTAGAGTCATCATTATCGCCCAAATAATCAAGGCACTGTTGTTGTTGTTGGTTTTGGTTGTATTGGTTGCTGTTATCGTTTAATAATTTATTATTATGAATGTTAACATTATTATTATTATTATTATTTAAGTTATTTTTAACAATATTATTATAATTATTTAAATTATTATAGTTATACTGATGATCTTGCGTCGACGACTGTGAATCACGTTGCATGTCCTGCTGCTGCTGTTGATGTTGGTGCTCCGATAGAGTTTCCACAGTTTTGTAGGCTACCATTTTATTAGCATTTATTGAGGCTGTTGATACGGTAGTAGTTGTACGCTCTACTACTCCAGGCGGTTTTATCGTCGTTATTTGCGAAGAAGAATCGTAAAAGGAGGAGCCCTTTGCGGCAGCTGCGTTGCTCGGTGCTATCGTTGTCATCTTTGCAGTTGCCGACGCCGACGCCGACGCCGCCGCTGATGTTTCTCTTCGCACCTTCGACATTATATTATTTACTGGATTAAAATTATTGTTATTATTCATTTTTATTAAATAATTATTATCATAATTATGTAATTTGTTATTATAAGAATTAGAATTACTATTATAATTATTTTCTAAACGTAATTGTTCGCAAGATTTTGGACACGTTGGCGGACCAGGACCTTCATCTACCCATGCCACGGGTAACGAGCCAGCCGTGCACTGACCCTGAAAATATAAGAAAAAGACAAAAACAAATTTTCGTTATTATAAAGTTTACAAAGTTAAAAATTCAGTAAACAAGTACTAGAAAGAAGCCCTCGGAAGGAGAGCGTAGAGGAGTACGTAGACATAGGGCGCACAATTTTTTTGCGAAGGAGAAAATTCAAATGACGTAATAACTAGAAGCCTCGGAGGGATGATATTAATGTAAAGCCATTGCACGTGGAATTTTGGACACTTAATAAGTCACGTGCAGCCGAACAATAAAAGAAGACCCTAGGATGCTATAAAACAGACATAAACATTCAAAAATTTCGATGGTATGAGCCAGGAAAAAGAATGATGACAACTGTGACATAAACAGTTTGTGTTCAAATACGGATTTGTCATCGCAGGCCAAACCAACAAAAATCTATAGAATTGCCCAAAAGAGTGCAAGGCCCCAACATTATCTCGTCTACCACAAAAAATACATCTTTTCAGAGAGCAACTGGAATAGGATTGACAACTTCTGGAGGTGAGAAGCATAATGCTTAGTGCTAAGCCTGGAAAATTGTTGAGTGTTTATCAAGGCTGATTGAAAGGTATGCACTAGGATAGGAAATTCTTCCACTCGCAGTCCATACTGGGCACTTGTTCTGGTGCGTATGTAATATGCGAGTATGTAAAATGTTCTTTATTTTCAACTTTTTTTGATGAAAATGCAACTTTATTGTGAAAAAATGGTTACAAATGAATCATTCAAAGTATTGCCCATCGCTAGCTACAACTTTTTCCCATCTTTCTGGCAGAGCTCGAATACCGTTACGATAAAAGTGTTCATCTTTTGAGGCTATCCACGAATCAAGCCATTTTTTGATGTCTTCATATGAGCGGAACTGCTGATCAGCCAGACCATGAACGGAACAAGTAATAATGGGATGGCGCAATATCTGGGGAATATGGCGTGTGGGGTAAAACTTCCCATTTGAACGTTTCCAGGTAGATTTTAACGGGTTTGGCAACGTGAGGCGGAGCATTGTCATGCTGCAGAATTACTTTTTCGTGCCTCTGCTCGTATTGTGGCCGGTTTTAGTGCAATGCTCGGCTCAATCACATCAATTGAAGAAGATACCGCTCCCCAGTGATGATTTCGTTGGGTTTCAACAGTTCATAATAAATGACACCGACCTGGTCCCACCAAATACACAGCATAATCTTCGCAGCGTGAATATTCGGCCGAGCCGACGACGTACAAGCATGATCCGGCAGTCCCCATGACTTTCTTTTATTTGGGTTGCTTTCATGAATCCATTTTTCATCACCCGTCATAATGCAATGAAGAAGACCCTTCCTTTTTTGCCGCTGGAGCAGTTGTTCACAGGCGAAAAAAAGACGCTCAACGTCCCTTGGCTTCAAATCATAAGGAACCCAAGTTCCTTGCTTTTTAATCATTTCAAAAGCATGCAATCGCTTGAAATGGCTTGACGGGTAACTCCTAGTGCTGAAGCAAGCTGTTCTTGCATTTGGCACGGATCCTCATCGAGCAATGCCTCCAATTCAGCGTCTTCCATGGATTTTGGCCTTCCTTCCAAATACGGTGATTTCAACATCGAAATCACCGTCTTTGAAGCGACGGAACTAATCACTTCGCATCTCCGTAAACTTTTTGGAGCTCTCGATGCGCTTCAGCCGCCGTTTTCTTCGAATGAAAGAAGAAAATCAACACTTCCCGCAAATGACGATTATTTGGCACAAAAGCAGACATTTTCACACAACCAAAGGTATATGACGCCAAAACAAAATCACTAATGTGTCAAAACTGTTTGTTTACCATATGTCTAAGCTCGGTTCATGATGTCAAAATCGACCAGCACTTACTGCTGGAGCCATCTATCGACAAACAGCGAGAACTTATTTGCGCACCTAATACAATTAACCACGTATTTTACTTATTAGATATTTTAATTTTGATTTTAAAACAATTATATAAAAGAGGAGAAATAATGAAATAAAAGTTGATTTTTATTATTTGTGTAGGGTTATCTTGACACTACGACCTAATGGTCTATTGTGCTTCCTGGTTTCTTTCCTCATTAGAGTTCCCCTCGGAATAGTGTTCGAGGATCAAACACTCTTACTTTGCCTTGACAAGGATAGTTCGCTCTAGAGCACCCTCTCTAATTCGATTTCTCTTAGGAATCTGACAATGAGAAGTGGTTCCATGGTTGGCATATCCTCATCTGATAGTTGGTAACTTGCCCAAGTATTTTAATCTTTCGTGGTTTACAGTGCCCGGTTAGAAAGCCTGTTAGGATACGTCAGGAGTCTGTTTGCTTGCCTCAGGTTCTCGCCCTGTCTTCTTTCTCCATCTTCCTGTATTCTTCGCATAGGGTATGATTTCCTATTCCACAGAATGGTTCAGGTCCAATGAAGGATTATGGTGCTCCTTGTCTTACCAAGGAGAATAAAATTTGAGACTAATCATTGAACTAATTGAATTAAGTTACAAGTTGTTTTCGGTAGGATATGGCCACAGTAGGTCTGTTGCAATCGTTCATGCTTCCTCCATTGAGTACAGTAATAAGTTCGCCTTCATTTAAAATTGTCTTTGCAAAGTATCTCACTCTAAATTCCTTTAGTACAGCGCATAGAGTTAAATCATTGCCTCCAATTCAGCTTCTATTAAGAAGCTAGCATTAAAATTTAACGTAATTTTGTTGATATCGAAATCATCAAGAAGATATTTTTGGCCTTTTGATTAATCCAGACACTTGAATATTCTTGTGCTACTTTCCCTCTCTCTCCATTCTATTTTTTAGAACCATCTACTTTGAGTCGATCTAGAAGCTGCAAGTTCTCAATCGACAAGGCGTAGTTTGGAGTGCGTGATGGTAGTTACAAAATTCTTTTCAAAAAGTAGCGTTGTAGCTTATCCACTTCCTCAAACACTCCAAAACCTCAGACTTGAGCACTATAAGTTTGGATAGCTCTGCAGACTGCCAGAAATAGTTTCCACTTTGCACTGAGGATTATATTTTTTACTCAAAAAGCAATGACATATTGCGTTGATGCTGCTCTTTGCTGCGGTATTTCTTTTCTCTATATGCTTTATAAAGTTCTTTTTTGGAGTGAAAAGTACACCAAGATAGGTACAATGATAGGGAAGCCTACCACAATTTCGGAAAACCATGATTTCTTGCAGTACTCTTCATGACTTCAATATCATCTCCATATCGTCAGCATACAGCAATGGCATCTTTTGGTTAAAAGCTCGATATTCCTCCTATGTACGCATGTAAATTATTGATGTAGAGTGCAAAAAGTAACGACGTTAATAAGCATCTTTGCTTCACCCCAGAAAGTGTCTCAAAGTATTTTGATAATTCCTTTCCCATCCAGACCGCTGACTGGGTATTAGAATATGCATTCCAGCAGATTAACAAATTTGGTTGAAACTGCCCTTTCACGTAACTTAAAGATTAGCAATTTCCTCAAGATTTTATCAAAAGGCATAGACTCGATGTGTACAAGTATTGATATCTAACGTCGGCTAATTGTTGAACTCATTCTAATTTTCTAGCTGTGGTAAATTTATTTAGTTGTATCCACTAAACCACAGTAGTGTTGATTAATTTATGAAACAAGGACGTATTATACAATCGCGGATTTGGCACTTGATGACTATATTTATGATGCAATCTATTCGAAGATTCCAAGAGAGTATACTCTTCAGGATAACTAATTATAGAGATAAAGTCTTATAGTATATAGCGGAGATACAACTATTCCCTTCGAATAAAAGAACAATGGTTGTTTTTTTTTTCTGGATAAAAGATAAGGATAAGTGTACTACTTCCGAGATAGTGCTTTCAAAATTTCCGTGGAGTATTGAGACGAAAGTGGCGGTAAAGAAGTGGCGGTAAAGAAAATTTTATGCTATCACCAAGACAAGAGATAGTAATGATATCAGCTTTGATAGCGCGCATAAATGAAAAATTTACGGCTAGCCATTTACTGAAATACTCCGGGTTGAGAATAGAACAACAATATGTTCAAGAAAGTTGAAGACCGCCTCAGCCTTAAGGATAATCCTTAATAAAAATTTAAATTATAATTATTAACTAAAGCAAAGCGTTGCCAGTCGGTTAGTTCTAACATAAAATCGAAAGTAATAAAAACCTCGAAACTTGAGCTCATTAAAAACTGAGCATTTTCCAGAGGAGCTTATAGATTTTTAGTTTATTATTAAATTTTTACTACAACAGTTGAAAAAGTTTCATTTGCCACTCACACAAATATTACCCATAAAAATAAAAACAGCACAACACAACCAAATATATTTCGGTATATATGAATATTCACGATACGTATCTGTATATACTTTAATGTGCTTAAAATAAATCTGACCAAGGAATATCTTCATAGTGAAAATAAAATATTCAAGTGAATGAAAAATTCGAATTTATGTGGTCTGACCATTTGTAATATCCTTCAAAAGCATCGTGCTTCGTACATAAATTCCCAATGGAAAGATAAAAAGAAATAAATATAATGAAAATGAAAAAAAAACAACCGGTGAAGAGGTCAAGAAAAATCTAAAACGTTAATTAAAAATATATTATATAACGAATGAATGAACGCAAAAGGGAAAATACACCAAAAAGGACTTTCAGTTGTTCTCTCCGCATTCACATTCACACACATCCATATAATTTTATTCACTACGGCTCGGGTTGGTCACCCGATGCGATGTGTGAGATGACGAAGGCGGGTCAATCCACAGAAAACTACTATAACAACAGTGAGAAACGAGCACAGCACAACAAAATGCAATCGGGATGATTTAATCTGTGCAAAGGGATATGGACACAAAAATGAAAAGGATACTAGTAATTGGAAAAAAAAAAAAGAACAAACTTTTGTTGTATGTTTCCTAACTTCTTCGCATAAATTCCCAAAACGGATGGTTGTGAGAATGTGAAACGATGTTAGTATTGATTTCAAGGCAACGGTTGGCTTCGAGGTCAAAATTATTTGGAATTTTGTGAAAATTGTAAACAAAAAGGAAAATTTTGACATTTATGAGTTACATTCTATTTATCTTGAGAGTTAGTTGCTGCAACCCTTCTTAGGCGGGTTAGCAATTGTGATTAATGCTGGGCTTCTCAAGTGATTTTTTTTTTTTTTTTAATTTGAAAGCATACTCGTATGTTTCGATCTATCTTCAAAATAATGAAATAGACTTTTGACTTTTGTATCTTTTCGGTGGAGGATGCAGATTGATTCGCTCGCCCCATATATACATACATATGTACGTAAACGTAAATATTCCTATCCGAGGCTTGACAAAGCTTCGCTCCTCCCGTGCAAATGAACAAAATGTAGGAATGTATTATTGTCGTACTATTTGTTTTGTAACATAAACACTTCTCAAATGCAAAAAAATACAATATCCGGATCCGGGTCGCGAAATAGGGGGAGTTATGTTTAAAGCCGAGCTGTAGGCTACCGGACAGGTCCACGGGTGATGGTGAAAAGGTCTTTGGATATAAAGTATACACGAACAAGTATTTATTTACAAATAATAAACAGCCCCAAACAAGCAGCGGATATTGGGTAGATGTGAAGGAATTTGCAGTTTGGCTCTGTGATTTCGTAAGAAAAACTACGTATGCCTGAGTCCAATACCGACAAAGCGAGAAGATAAGCATCAAGTCATGATTCCCTCCACAGTATCTGACTCAGAATGATCCGCTGCGAACAGTGTCTCTATCTCTAGGCCAGGCACAGCTGAAGTTACGAACTCCCGACAAGTAGGTGTACAAATGCGTTTTTAATCAGGTAAAGTCTATCGTTTCCCCTCTAATCTTTAATTCCCCTATATACCCTTTCTTCTCTCCCCAACACAGTGTTAATACATACAACCCTATTCCACTCCTCGTTTGAGTGAATATCCCTGCCAATTGAAAATTTACATACAAAATGCTTTGAGTTTCACCCAAAGAGAATTTGCTGCCGATTTGACTTTTTGTCTCAAATATTTTGCAGTTTTACCGTGAGTTTCGCCTTTCAACTATGACCTTGCTGCCGATTTTGAAAAAATCGATTTTCTCTAAAATGGCTCTAACAATTTTGATCATTTTAAGTAAAAAAAAATATGTACTTCATACTGTATTTGTTTTTGAAAATTGTATATTTCTCGGCTATGAATCTTACGTTTTCGTTTAAAATCGATATTCAAGCAATATTCGATATATACCAAGTTTCGGTATATTTGCAAAATATATCCATCACTTACGCTGTTTCGCTTTCCCCGGAAATAGCAGCTAGGAGAGTTGAAACCCACGTCAAAAATCTTTGGGAGTATTACCTCAAATGGGGAATCAAAATCAACAGCAGCAAGACGGAACTAATCTGCTTCAGAAATCCAGTGACAGCTACGAGGGGACGCCGAGCGTTCGCAACTCGCTGCCACAACATACGGATTTCTCTTCCAGATAACACCGAGGTGCGAACCAAGCAAACCACCAAATATCTTGGAATCCATTTCAGCGAGAGGTTTAAGTTTAATCCTCACGCTGAAATCATCCTAAGGAGGGCCAATTATGCGTTGCATTTAGTCCACCCATTACTCAGAAAGAGAAATGGGCTCAGCAAGAAGACTAAACTGCTCGTATACAAGCAGCTGATAAGACCAGTTATCACATATGGCTGTCCCATATGGTTCACCATATCGCCCCCCACCATGAAGAAGATTCAAATATTCGAACGGAAGGTCCTTCGAATCTGTACAGGACTGTGGCGAAACCCAATCACAAGGAAGTACCACCCTAAGGCTTTTCTTTACGAGGACGCCGGTGTTGATGACAACCCTAACGAGGAAATACAAGACTACATCCGACAGCAGATCGATCGAAGCCACCGATACCTGAGTGCACGAGCAATCATCGATTCAAGATTTGAAGACATAATGAACAACGAAGAAACACCTTTCTACCAGCTTGCAGACAATGCCTATTACCGGGGATAGTCCCCTTAATATATTCTCTTATATAAAATATTCATGTAATAGATTAAGTAGCCATTAATATAGGTTTTTTTAAAAAAAAAAAAAAAAAAAACCTTAGCAAACTAGCCAGTAGATATACGTTGGGCCCCTATTGTTGAGCCAACATTAAATTTATAGTAATAAGTCTAGTTTTAAGCCAATTTGTAAATAGAACGACTAAATAATAAAAATTCCTTAATCTAAAAAAATTTGCAAAATATTTTTTTTTTATTTTATTCGTAAGGGATTTTTATAAATAAAAAAATTAAGGATGATTCAATTGGAGGTTAAAATTCAAATCTGGCACTACTGTGAATCTGCGAATACTAAACATTGACATTTGTCATTATGGAGCGGTATTCGAGAGAACAACGCATTTTAATTGTCAAAATCATCTCCGAATTGGGGAAAATTTAATTAAAACGATCCGGGCATTGCGAAATAATGTTGATCGTATTATTATGTATGAATATGGCGTACCACCTATACAGGGTGTTCTATTAAAAAATTAACATGAAGAAAATGCAAAGTAAAGTAAAATAAATTTTTACATTATTCACTTGTATAACGATGACGAACTGGCAATAATAAAACCACTAAAATTGTCTATTTTTTTACACCGCTGTTTGCTTTAAAGTATGCTTCTATAATTATTGTTTAAAATGACCTTCTCAAGATAAATTGACCCAATTTAACTTTTATAAAGTCAATTATGGTGCGTTAGATAATTTTTTTAATAATGCTAATTGGGAGTTAGTTCTGGCGAGCACTAGTCTTGAAAGTGTTTATAAAAATGTTGCTGATAAATTGTTCGAAGTATTTTCCTTACATGTTCCTAGATCTAGCAAGTAGGTTGCTAGGAAGCTACCATGGCATAATAAACGCCTCTCCAATCTTAAGAATGTGAAAAATAAAGCATTTAAATTACATAAATTAACTAATAATGAATGCGACCGTGAATATTTCTGAAGATTGCGTAAGGAATGCATTCCTGTTATGTACTTTAATTAATTTTGAAGAGGGTGGCCGTGGTGTAGTGGTAACATCATCGCTTGTCACAGTTTTGATTCACGGTTCGAATCCTGATGTCAAGAATCATCTATTTATTTCGCATGAAATAAATAAAAAAGTCGATCACTTGCTAAAGCTAAGTCAACTCTACTGTGAAGGCATAACACTGGCAGTAAGGTGGTCATATGGCTAAAATGCAACTTGATCGTGGTGATGACATCAGGTGGACGGAAAAAAATACTGTGAATCATAAGCAACGACAACAATAGCGAAAAAACAAACAAAATACTCCCCAGTTATCTGGACAGCCACCCTTGGAGTTTACAAAAACTTAATACCACCTGAGTTTCAAACTACACCACTCTGTCTTTCTCTCTGTCTCTTAGTCTTCCGCAAAACGCACGTGTTTTAAAAATTAGTTTAAGGGTATTCATATCCCCTTTAACACGTGCAAATTATAAAAAAAAAAGCAATATATATTGAATTCCGAGTCTTTTTTAAAAAATAACTCAACATTTCTGGCAGTTTGTGAATATAAAAAGGATAACGAATGGTTTTCCTGTAAATATGGAATTAAATGGCCTTACCACCAATGATTCACAAGGAATATGTAATCTGTTTGCGGAATTTTTCCAGACGGTTTATAGAAGACCTGATAATTGTTCTAAATACATTGAACTTTCCTTAAGTGAATCCTCCATAAACATTGGATTATTACAGCTTTCTGAACTGGATGTCCAAAATGACCTAACTTGTTCTGGTCCTGACGGCATTCCACCTATTGTCTTAAAGTTCTGTAAAAATTCACTTTGTAAACCACTAACGATTTTATTTATCGTTGGCTACAAGAGATTTTATTGAAATGTGGAAATGGTCTTACATAATTCCTATCCATAAGTCTGGAAGGAAGCAATTAGTAAATAATTATAGAGGAATATCCAAAATTTCAGTCATACCCAAATTATTCGAAAGTTTGGTGAAAGATAAAATTATTTTTGATGTTCTAGAATACTTTTGTCCTACTCAACACGGCTTTGTTAGCGGACGATCTATATCAACAGTCCTTTGAAGAAGGTTTGCAATTATATACAGACATTGCAAAAGCCTTCGATACTGTCGATCATACTCTATTGGTGTTTAAGCTTAATAAGATCGGCTTTCATTCTAGTTTTTTAAAATGGGTTTCCAATTACCTATTAAATAGGAAACAAATTGTTAAAATTGACAGTTGCACTTCTAATCCTATCAATGCTTACTCAGGTGTAATACAAGGTAGCCATCTTGGGCCAATATTTTTTATTCTTTTTATAAATGATGTATCTAAAGTCATTAAGCATTCTAGGTGCTTGTAGATGACCTAAAGTTGTTTTTGAAAATAAAAAGTGTAAATGACCGTTTTAGGCTACAAAACGATTTGGATAAAATCGTCAGCTGGTGTGAGCGTAACAAATTAACTTTGAACACTTCTAAATGTAAGGTCTTTTCGGCATATCGGCGTTTTTTCCTTGTGAATATGTCTTATTTTATCAAGGGTAGCCGATTAGAAGCTCTATGTCAAATAAATGATCTCGGTGTAATTTTCGACACTAAACTTATATTTTTCAATTAGCTTAATACAAGCGGTAAAGAGACTTATAAATTATTATTTTTTACAATGTTTATATACATAAATTTAAATCAAGACCTGAGTGAGGAAGGGGAATAAAGGGAGTTTCTAAGTTAGTTTTTGCTGCACTGAAAATCAAAAAGGTTATGGCAGTCATTAGCCATGCGTAGCATTCGAGACATAGGCTCATTACATCCATAATTCGTACGGTGAAACTTGAGACGGAAGAGAGAATACGCGGATTGGTGCTGAGTGAGATGGTTTGGAGCAGCATACGACAATCAATGTAGCCTACTAATAACTGATGTACAAATAGTATATCGGCAACTTTTCTACGCTTTTCAAGCGATTGCATGTTCAGCAAGTTCAAGCGATGCTCGTAAGGAGGTAGGTTGAATCTGTCAGGCCACGGGAGTCCACGTAGAGCAAAATGGATGAACCTCCGTTGGACACACTCAATTCGATACGAATGTGTATCGAGATAGGGAGACCAAACTTGGCAGGCATATTCTAGTATTGGTCTTACAAATGTGAAGTACAGAGATTTCGTGACGTAAGGATTTGAGAATTCCATAACCTAGCGCAGAATTTGCTCTGCTAATAATATTGCTCACTGTCGCAAATGACACCTAAATCACGCAGAAAGGTGACAGTGGGAACAGGCTCATCGCAAATCACGTACGTTCTAGGAGCTGTCGGAAGACGCTTCCGGGAATAAGTAATAGCTTGGCATTTATTGACATTCAATTCAAGAAAGTTTTTATTACACCAAGTAGAAAAGCTGTTCAAGTCAGATTGAAGTGCACGAGAGTCTGATGTGGGGGAGTGGAGATGTGTGCAAAAATGTTCATGTCGTCCGCATAAACTGACAGACGGGAATATTTAATAATGCCATCAACATCATTAATTGTCAAAATGAAAATCAGGGGACCAAGATGGCTACCTTGAGGGACACCAGAGGGGGATCAGATATAAAGGATCTAAAAAGGACTTCATATTGACGTTCATGAAGGTAGGATTTGATCCACGCAATAAACCCAGACTGAAAACCGAGAGCTTTGAGTTTCAAAAAAACAATTGCGTGCGAAATTTTATCGAAGGCTTTGCTGAAATCGGTAGCAACAACATCGACTTCCTTGCCTTCCTGCAATGCGCACAGGGTGCTGGATACGAATTCGGTTAGGTTTGTGGTTGTTGACCTTCCCTTTAAGAAACCGTGTTGGTGAGGGGAAAATATAGACTTACAATGGAAAAACATTGCATCGTAAACAATACTTTCGAATAGCTTAGGTATGCAAGAAAGTTTAGCTATGGGACGATAATTAGAAATTTCATTTTTCGGGCCTTTTTTATGAAGGGGAATAATAAAATAATGCGCATATCGATTATGTCATAGCCAAATCGAACGCAATGATGGATTTTATCAAACGTAATACTAAAGAATTTAGTGATCCATACACATTAAAAACCCTTTTTGTTCCTTTAGTTCGATCACTGAGATCCCTACTATGGCGTTTCTATAAACAGAGTTGAGAGAATACAGAAACGCTTCACTAGATTCATAATTTCCAAACTTGGATGGGATTTTATGCCCTCATATAATAGCAGATGTGCTCTATTAGGGCTAACTTCATTAGAAAGTAGACGTAAGGTTCATGCAGTGTACAGGATGTTTTTGTCTATAAAGTGAAATGTATGGAGATATTAGAATTGTTCCATATGTATGCTCCGATTAGAATCCTAAGGGAGTGTCAGTTTTTATACACGCTTATATAATCTAGTTAGCAACATAGTTGACTTTAATCGTAGTAGAACTACAATTAGAAGTTTGCTGCAATTTGAATTGCTGTAATTTAATAAAGTTTTATCTCTAATACATACATAAGTATTTATTTATAAATATATTATACCAGATATGTAAATTTTATAAAATCTGTAAGAGATCAACTCCGTAGATAAATAAGCAAATACAATAAATAAATATTTAGAATCAAAAAAAGTATAAATTTATAAAACGATGTTGCTTTCACCGACGCATTTTATGTTCGAATTATACAATTTCCTTTCTATTTAAACTTAAGCGGCTTCGATATCATGTGCGAACATATTTCAGTTTTGAAAAAAGTATCTGCAATCTGCTCTACAACTTTGGCCTTTTACAGTCTTAAGAAATACTGCTCTACAAAGACCCTAAAAACAATCTACTTTGGGATTTTTCACTCCAGACTGCAGTATGGAATAAGCTCATGGGAAGGTGTGTACTCGTACCTTAATAAACTCCAACAGCTGACTATCTTACAAAAGTGCGCAATAAGAAAAGTATCTAAAATGAAGAAAATTCTGCGTGTAATACATTTATACTTTTTTAAAGTCCTCAGAATATTCTTCATACGAGGTGGCTACATGCAGAGCCATATATCTGACATCTACCTATATAATCTACAAACACATTGGTACCGTCGTTTGTATTCCTCATTTTCACACCTCAAGTTTGAGAACTTTTTTCGATTGATTCTTGCTCCCCGAAAATATACGAATCGTTAGAACTGCGTCTGTATTCTTAAAAAAAAGTAAAATCGTTGCTTCTTGTTTTTTTCTTACGCTTCATTACTTGATTTAACTTTTAATTTACGAATTTATAAATGCTTTAATTATAATATATATTTTTTTTGCATCTGCTCTTATCGTCTTTTGTAACTTTTGAACTTTTTAAAGGACCTTAATGTACACATATACATCCACCCCACATTGTATATTTTGAAGTGACATTTCTTCCTATTTTTCTTTTCCATTCAATAAAAATGATGCCAACTATTCTCTTAATTAAGATAAATAAATTTGAAAGACAATTAAAAATGCAAACTTACTCGTGTTAATCAAGTTTTTAGCGTAAAATTGTCTAGACTCCCAACAAAGTATGCGGTCAGTTAAGAAATGTCGACTTGAATTGAAAATATTTCCACAAGTATAATACCTAGTATGATAAGCTGTAAACTATCTTTTAGGTAGGTCTGTTAATTATATTTCAGCTGCATGATCAAGAGTTTAAATTCAATTCGGACTTTCAAAGACAAACTAAGAAAACCGACGTATATTATACATACGAGGGTGGGTCAATAAGTCAACATAGTCTCCTTTTAGCTCTATACACTTCATCCAACGTTTCTCCTTAAAATAAGCGTTTGTTTCAGCGATGACCTCTTCATTCGACCCAAATCTCTTACATATGAGCCATTTCTTCATGTTTGGAAACCAGAAATATTCGCAGGGGGCTAAATCTGGGGAATATGCTGGATGAGGGAGGAGTTCGTAGCCTAACGCATGCAATTTTGACATTGCGACTGCGGACTTGTGCGCCGGTGCGTTGGTTTGGTGAAAAAGAACTTTTTTCTTCGCCAAATGCGGCCGGTTTTGCTTCAAATCGGTGATCGTTTTACCGTTTTCAAGGTAATCGATGTGAATAACACCGCGCGCATCCCAAAAAACTGTCGCCATTACCTTGTTTGCTGACAAACCCGCCTTGGCCTTCTTCGGCTTCGATTCACCAGGAGAAGTCCATTGTTTTGACTGTTCCTTGGTTTTTTCTGTGTTGTGGTTTCGGTTACGAAATGGCGCAAAAACTCAGCCGAATTTTTCTGGAACATCGCCAAACACAACTTTGAAGATGACAAACGAATGCATTTGTTGTCGATTGTGAGTAAACGCGGCACCCATCTTGCGGAAAGCTTTTTCATGTCCAAAAATTTATGTAAAATCGAAATCACTGAGCCATGTGATAAGCCTGTGGCCTCTTCAAGCTCGCGCACTTTCACTCGCCGATCGTCCATTATCAAACCATGGATTTTGTCGATTTCTGGTGTGGTGACCTCAATTGGGCAAACAGAACGTTCGGCGTCACTTGTGCTTGAACGACCGCACTGAAATTGAGTAAACCGGTGGTGAATGGTTCCAACCGATGGTGAAGAGTTCCCGTAATATTTGTCAAGCTTTTGTTTGGTATGCGTGATAGTTTTTTCTCGCAAAAAATGGTGTTTAATGAGCACTCGAAATGCACTTTTTTCCATTTTAACGAAAATGCTAGTAGGCGTCTATATAAAATGGCTCCCACAACAAAACTATTCGACAGATCTGTCTGAAAATTTGGGTGCGTTCTTTTGAAAAATGATTCTTGACAAAAAAAAATTAAATTTAAGGTGACGACACAATTTGTGTTAATTTTCAGGGACTTATTGGCCCAAATTCCTGCTTGTTAAGCTATTTAGCCGCGGTTAATCTTTATGGTACTAAATAGAAAGGTTTGGTCCTTTTTAAATGGTGCAATCAATTTCTCTCGTCCAGAATTTATAGTACTGTATTATATGTTCGTTTAATTGAATTTGGTAGGAATTCTGAGGCCTCTATGAATATTGACGTTTCTTGTGTACCACGGTGCATGGACAACTTTTTTTAGCACTTTATTTTTGAAAGTTTCTAAAAGATTGACATTAGTTTTCTTGGTACAACCCCAGAGTTGAATACTCGTACCACAGTGGCACGTGCGACTTCTACATACAGCAGTTCGGCTTTACGTCGAGTGTCATTCCCAGGTAATTAGCCTTGTTTGCGAATGGAATACGCACCGAATCTATAAGGCTAGGCAAGCTGTTCTTACAAGTGGAATTTACATAAGCAGATTTGCTTTCATTGATGCCGATTCGCCAGGCTTTTGACCATTCATTTATATTATTCAGAGCGCTTTGCAGTTGTTTCTTTGATCGTTTTGTTTTATGTTAGGATAACAGTGTCATCGGCAAAAGTACTTAAGACGGTGCTTTCTTTTTACGCTATACCACGGATATATAGAAGATAGAGAAGAGGGCCAAGAAATTTCTTTAAATTGCGAGCTGAAATTTCTTTAAATTGCGAGTATTCATTTCTGTGTCTGACACGGCATACAGGCAGAACCTGTCATAATTTTAACTTCAAGCCTTCATGCAACACCTTATGAAAGGCTTGTGAGGCATCGAGAAATACCCATGAGCAAAACTTTCGCTCTTCAATTGCTTTCTCAATTACGTCAGTGATTCTATGTATATGGTCAATGGTTGAATGCTTGCTTCTGAACGCAGCCTGGTGATCAGAGATAAGATTTGTTTCCTCAATTACATTATGGCTTCCGCAACTTTTCATAGACTCACGACGTATTCTAATCTAATGCATTCCTAGGCAACATTTTTAGAACTTCTCCAGTTAAGTCATAACCAGGAGCTTTCTCAGATTAAGCAGTGCACTTCTTATTGTACCTATATAGTTGTCAGGAGCTATTTCCGATGCATTTATGAATAAGCGATTGACCATCGAACGGCTTAAAAGTTTCTTCTAAACGGGTTGCAAAAATGTCCGCTTTCTCTTTGCCTCCCTTCGCCCATACGTCGTGATTTTTCTTGATTGGAGGCGCATAGATTTTAGGTAATTTATATCTCTCCAAAGCTGGATTCTCTTCCACTGTCAAGTTTTTGAGGTAAGTACCTATTCCTAATAGACTGTTTTAGCTGAATACACACGTGATTCAAGTGTGCTCTATAATATGGATCACGACTTTGTTACAATTTCGTACGCCCTTTTCTTTTCTCCTTTATCATTTGTTTTATTTCCAGTTGATATTTTAGATAGCAATTTGTGGGTTTTTTTCCTTTGATAGGGAGTATAATTCCACGCCTCGCACTGCACAATTCCAACTAGGCGATCAACTTCAACTTCAAGTTCATAGGGCGCTTTCTTTACAACTAGTATTTCCGCCAGTTAGTCTCGCTGGTTCTTGTTTTTTTAATTAGGGTTTCGCTCATTGTTAGAATGACTGGAGAATGGTATTCCTTTTACCAAGAAGAAATCGATTAGATCGGCTATTTTCGTGGTATCAGGTGGATACTAAATATGATTCACATAGAATTTACATCTTTCTCTCCTTTGGATCATTGGCTGGAAAAAACTTTTTTCTTAAAGCTACGATTGCACGGTTAACGCGTTGACTTTCTGACGTCAAAATGAACTCAGGATTTGTCCCAAAGTGGTCAAGTTGCGTGATCGTCAATGTAAAACGCTGTCAACGCGCTGACGGCTGCGATGACAGCCGCATTGATGCATTGGGTCAACGCATTGACTATTTTCGTTGAGCATGTAATCACCCCGTCAATGGACTGATCGTCAACGCAGAAAATCCTGTCTGTTGACCACTTTTCGCGGTGGTGTTGTATTTTACACGAAGCAGACGTAGATATACTGAATTTGAGTTTACACCGAGAATTTCCGGAATAAAGCATGAGATAGCTGATTGCGAAATGCGGAATAGGTAGATACTGTAGCGAACGAAAATTGTCGCCAGTGGACAGTTAGGGCAGCGTGAGCACCAATTGCACCTCTGTGGAATTGCTCGTTCATATATTTGTGTTCTCTTTCTCTATGTGCGGCTTCACTAAAGCCAGCAAATTATCGAATTAAGCGGCCGTTCCTCAGCATGCAGCAATTCTACACAAAAGCCTACCTTGTCGCGACGCACCAACTATTTCTATGTCCAAATAGCACGACGCTTTCATGATGGTCGGTGCTGCTCTCCAACAAATACGCTGCCAACATTACCATCTCCAAAATTATTTTCGACATTTCTATTTTGTTTCGAAGCAAAATGAATAGAAATGCAAAGAAAGTCAATTGATTTTATTATTTTATTCACTGCGATTTAATTTATCACGTCTATTCTGAGCGAGAGAAAAAAATCACATTGACACTACCTGTCGATTTCCGCTCCTGTCAATGTAGGCCATTATTCTGTATCATCGTCAACGGTCAACGTGTTCGGAAGTGGTCAAGTCGTATGATCGTCAACGTTTTGCGTGTCAACGAGTAGACACCGAAGGGGGGAATCACGCTGACACAAATTATACGTCAACGCATTTTGTGACATTCGTGTGATCGCCAACGTTTCATGCGTTGACACGTTGACCGTTGAAGTCAATGCATTGAACATTTTCGGTGACCGTGTAATCGTAGCCTAACTGTTGTTAAGTTGTTTTATGTTTTTTTTTTAAGTATTTTCTAAATTTATTTATACAAATTTACTATAGCACAACTGACTTTGACATTTCCAACTCCTACCGGTATGCAGTTTAGATAAGGCAGTTTTCAGGTTTGCGTACATGCTAATTAAATGTGGAAGTAAATCGAGTTGATGGATCGAAAACATATAAGTCAGAGTATAGTGGAATAGGTTTAATAGTCTTAAGTGGTGCCAAATTAACTCGTTTAATAAACACATAAAGTGCAGAAAGTTCAAGATTTTCCATTTCTGAAAAAGGTTATAAATATTCTGTATATTCTGTATCTATGAGAAAATTGATTATGTATAACTAAGGTATAACTTCTCATGAGCTACTAAAATCAATTTAATTCCTCATGAATCATATTTTTATCTTCCGGAAATATGTATAAATAAAAAAAAAAAAAAAAATAAATAATTCAAATGCCTCCATCTCCACTCGTACATAATTAAGGAATCTCCTGGAGAAAATAAATAATAATGAAAAGTACATTAGCTCTCGTAAATATTACCCTTCTGCGCATTTCACTCATATTTTAGTGCTGCTGCTTTCAGACTTATGACTCATTAGTTTGAGTTTTTTCTTTTTTTTTTTCCTTTCTTTTTTGTTCTAATTACCCCAGAGGATGATGGGAGGTAAAACAAATTAGCAACACCAAGTAAAAGGAAACGCAAAGAAAGGACAACAGTGTGGGGGGGGGGGGGGGGGTTTGGAAAAGAAAAATATTTAAACTCTATATGTAGACGAATAATATTGACACATTTTCACCCACTCGGAGGTACACCCAATGTTTCATTGGGTTAAGAATCGTCCTTTTGACGCCAGAGTAGGCTCCATGCACTCTGTATGCTTTGTGTTCTTCTTATGTGCACAGTTTTCTTAATTTGCCCCCTGGGTGTTTTTCAACAAGTCGTCTTCGTCATCATTCTTCAAGATATACACACACATATTTCTTTCGTAAGTCAGTGAGGTACTTGCGTGTTTTGTTTCATGATTTATTATTCGAAATCTTGAAGAAATACGAGGGATAGGATAAGCCTTGCAAATTTGTACACATAGTTTGTCTGTCTACTTGGACAAACTTCAGTTTTTTTTTTTTTTTTTTGTAAGTGCTGAAAAACCATTTACACAAAAATTGTTTTCTTTGAATATTCAATTTGAAAGAATGCTAACTGAGCGTATTCATAAATAAAAATATAAATTCATTGAAACTAAACGGGTATGACTTTTGGGAAAACTGGCTACACAAATCACGGAATAGAAAAGTTTATGTATCTTCTTTTGTATCACTAAAGAGGCAGGCTAATCGAGAAGAGATTGTACTTCCATATGCATTGTTATGTAGGAAATAACCTTTGCAATATATCTGGATACTTTAGTCACGTACTGTTAGATCCACCTGCTGTTCTGTATATTAGACTAACTGGAATATCCAATTACTCTGGTCAGGGAGTGGGACTATTCAAAGGAGTGTCCACGAAGAATCAGCTAGAGATTCAATTTTCGTACGTTCTCGTCCCAAGCGTTGACATCGAAATATAAACTATAAACAAGAAATTATATTAATTATAGTGATCCCGTAAAACACATAAAGGACAAGGATTTACGGAGTTGAAACGATGAGTGTTTTTCCTTTGAAAAGACATCGGCAGCAGCTATTATTTGCAGGCGACTCTCCAAATGTTTTGAAACAAATAAAGGTCTTTTCAATAAGGACACAATAAATTTGTATTTAAATAAAACACAGAATAATTGAGATATCGGGCTAAAAATTATTTCAGGCGTACTCAATTTAAGTATGGAATTCGATCTTGTTCATATGACTACCGAGAGCACGTTTGTAGCGATCGAATCTTTGGAGCCAATTTTCCACCACTCATATCGGCCGGAACGTTGGCAATTTCGCGTTCGATATTGTTCCTGAGCTCCTGTAACGTTGTTGGCTTGTTTGCATAAACCAACGACTTAACGTAACCCCATGAAAAGAAATCCATCGGCATTAAATCGCAGCTAGCCATTCGACCCGACCATTTCTCGAGATTACACGATTACTGAACTTCCCCTTCAATAGATCAATTGTTTGACCAGTTGTGTGGCATGTGGCCCGATCTTGTTGGATCCACATATCACTGTTCCAACATGGCACGATAGCGAACTCCATTGACCGTAACATGGCGATCATTTTCATCGGCGAAAAAATACGGTCCAATTACACCTCCTCCACACTACACGATCACTTTTTGTGGATGCAATGGAGACGCGTATTTTGCTCATTGACAAAGCCATTAAGCCAAAAATGAGCTTCATCGCTTAAGATGATTTTTCGATGAAATTCAGGATTTTCTCCAGAAGTTTGCAGAGCCCAATCGGAGAAGTTTCGGCGCTTCAAATGATCAAGAGGCTTCAGTTCTTGAGTTAATTTGATCTTGTAATGGTGTAGGCCAAGATCTTTATGCAAAATTCGCCGCAATGTGGACTGAGAGATTCCCAATTCCTGTGAATGGCGTGGAATCGACTGATTTGGCTCATTTTGAACTGAAGAACTTACGGCAACGATATTTTCGGTATTTCAATCGGTGCGTTATCTCACTGGCACAGGAACATTCAATAGTGAACATTTTGACTCGAATTTATCCACTATAGCACGCACAGCTTGTCTGGTGGGACGATTATTACGACCGAAAATTGGAGTAACCGCTCTTAAAGTTGCGACCGCTGACTCAGAATTTCGGTAGTAATTTTTTATAATTTCCAAACGTTGCTCGTTCGTGAACTTCACCATGATAAAAACGTAAACCTTGACTGACGTTTTGACATTGACAGATAATAAAATAAGTTTAAGGGTGCGTTTGTATTAAAATACAAAATGTTATGTCCCTATTCAAAAACCCTTTAGTATCTCTTCTCTGGAAATGCGCTACGATGGTAGGGCTGTAGAAAACTATACACGAGTTAATGGGGGCGGTTTGTTATTAAATGCAGACATCATAGATAAAGAATCTCAAACTACCATGAACATGTTATAGCAATCTACCTCAAGTACACGTTCAGAAGCAGCAGCCTTATTTTACGTTCACGCCTCCACTGAAAATAAAGCGCAAGATTTGAAACTTAAGCAAAACCGTTGAATATATATTTTTTTTTTTTTTAAATAAATAAATTGGTATGCCATACCTTGATGCCAAATATTGTTTAGGCATTGATTTCGAACAAAAACGATTTTCAAAATCTACCAATAAGTACGGATTTTTTACCAAGAAATTCTCTCTTAATTGACAAAGTGAACGATACCTTGGCCAAATGACACTGTGGACTGCAATTGTCTACCCAGGTACTGGTCTCGACTCTGCCAATGACATCAAGTGACAAGAGAATATCAACCAATTTGAAGTGCAGGTCTACCAAGATTGAAGTGAAAGTATGTTCTCATATAATTTTGTAATTAATACTGAACCAGTATAGTCGACGTGGAACAGCGAAGAAAAAAGGAAATCTATTTATTTCGATTGCAGAGGATCGCTTATCACTTAAAGTATAAATAACTTTAAAAGAACCCTGAAGTTAATTCCTAATTTTAATCCGACGCAAGAGAGTCCTGTTGTATCATATTAATCATTTTTATTTTATGATTGTCTCCATCTTCCTGATAAAAGTGATGGCAGCTTCCTGAATTATATTCATCTTATCCTTCTAATATCCTCCCTGGTATTTTCTAGGTTTTTCAAATGTAGAGTCAAAAGGGTCTCTCACCCTGTCATACATTGGATTGGTGGCTAAAACCAAGTCTACCACAGATCGCACCTGTGTACCATGTTTTCTTCTTTGTGCAATTTTTCAACAAATATTTCATTAATTCTGTAATTATAGTAAATACACAATTAAAGGAGTTTGTATGGCTATTTTGTGTTGACGGTACGGGCGTTTACATATAGACAGAAAGAGAGAAAGAAAGAAAGAAGATTGGTGTTGTGGTTTGGAACCAGATAACTAAGGAGCATTTTGTTTTGCTGTTTTTGTCGATTATGATTCACAGTCATCCTCACGATCAGATTGCACTTTCACCTACATGACCGCCCTACTGCCAGTGTTATGCCTTCGCAGTAGAGTTGACATAAGCTTTCACAATTGATCGACTTTTTTATTGATTTCATACGAAATAAATAGATAATTCTTGACATCAGGATTTGAACCGTAAACGTCCAGCGGGGCAAGCGATAACGTTACCATTACACCACGGCCGTACTGGTTTTGACATTTTATGGTTGGGTCGCCAGCACCTACCCCACAGTCCAGTTAGTACCAACCGATTTCCCCTAGGATCGAATTCCCGACCTCCACTCTTACAAGTTGCACGGTTTGAGATCTCTACCTCAAACCATCTGCCAAAACGAAAAAAGTATTGCTGTTTTCTCAATAAAGAGATATAGAGGAGTAAACCCTAAGCCTATTCGATTCTACTGTCGGACAGGTACGCATAAAACCTGCCATATTAAGCCATGCCAGCGTCTGTAGTCCTTGGAGCTTGGTGAGCGTTACCTTTTCTTTGATCTTCATCCACCATATAGCAGATGCATACTCGTATGCTAATCACTGTGCACAACCAATATTTCATGTTTGGGAATAAACCCCACGTTCTATCATATGTACCCTGACAGGCCCACAAGACTTTCGTCGCCTTGATGGTATTGTTTTTAATATGAATATTCTAATTCAATCTTTTGTATATGGTTACACCAAGCTATTTTTATCTAAAAGTCGACGAATACAGTCAATTTGTTGAAAAGCAGTGGATGGGCTTGTCTCTATGGATCAATTTTTTTTGGAACTGCGTCAGGTTGCAAATAAATTAAGGACAACTTAGCAACTTTAATTCTATTTACCTATGAAAGTACATATACATATTGTAGCATAATAATAACTACGCTCCCTAAAAGTATGATGCAACAAATTCCGAAGTGACTTTTCATTCTGGCAGAATTTTGGTTCGAACTGTCCTTTCATTCGAGGTTCGTGTCTGCGGTTTCCACAGTTCATGTCTACGAAAGAGACGGATAATATCACGGATGAGAGGGAATTATAACTGCAAGAATGATTGTCAGCTTGGAATTTCTCTTGTTCCAGTGGTCGAAGAATTTGCTAGAAGTTTCTGGCTATCAGAAACTTCTGCTATATAAGGACAGATGGCGATCAAAAAGGAGGCAGTAGTTTCTAAACTGTGGCGAAGAGATTAGAAAAGTGATAGTGGGCGAAGTTGTAATTTTGTGATAAATTGAAAGTTGAGATTTAACAAGAAGAAGTAATTAGTTTGGATTTGTGAATTAAGTAATTGAAAGGAGATAAAGTGATTTGAGAGGACAGAGACCTTGTAAGAAAAGAATTGCGAAGAATAGTATAGTGTGAACCTGAATTGTTCTAGAGACTAGAAAATAAAGAAATAATTTCACAGAATATTGTTTTATCTACTCGAGCCGTAGCTCGCATATTACAATATATATCACATCTGCATACAAAGTTCGCAAACCACAAACTCCTGCTTGTATGTATACACCATGAGATCCTCACCTAGAATGTAGCACTGTAGCACTGACATGCAGTGAAATTAAGTATGTACCTTGCCGTGACAGTTAAACGAAAAGAGTCCTCAACTCAAAATGTCACCCAAGAACAGGTACGAAGTATCTTTCTACATCTACGTACATTTTAAAGTAATTTTAAATGTCGGGAAACAAAACAAACCTTCTCGAATGGCTACACATTGTCTCACCTGTCACTGTTGTATAAAAAAAAGATACTCGTAGATTTTACCATTGGGGACAGATACCTGGTGATATTATTTATTGTTAGTGGTGGTGATTGAATTCTTAGGTGGACTCTTAAAAACACATCTTTGCCACGAGGCTCAAGTTTTTTCAAGAATCTATTAACCTTAATGAGAGGGTAAGGGCGAGGAAAATCTCTAAAGAAGGGTGCTCATTAGGCAATCGTTTGACAAAAAGGGGAGGGCGGTGGGCGGAAAGGAATAAACATTACCCTCTCAATGACTTCTTTTGTTTTCTTTTTTTCTGAGAAGTACCTCTCTTTTACAAATACCACTCGAAAGTTGAATGGTTTCTTTGAATGTGCATCGTGCATATCTGAGGTTGGGAGATGGTGGTGATTGTTGTAGAACGCCGTGGCATACTACATCTACACACATTTATTCCATTCTCAGATTGAGATTTATACACATACAAAATACCCACTCAACCTCAAAAGATATTTAATTTTCATTCATATTTAACCTTTGTTCAGGGAAAATATTGTACGTACGAGTATGTTGTGGGTTTTTCCATTACATTTGTTTATTAGATCGGTGCAGTCAAATTGAATGTGTGTTGTATGTTATTACAATTGCATGAGTAGACAATAGATTGTTAGCAAAGTGACGTATATAACTATTTTTTATACGTAGCATTTGATTCCAAAGCGGCGTATGGGGTATTCTCAAAATTCTACTGGAGAATTCCTGTCACAATATGTTTGTCGTATCTTGACTACAGTAAAAATTACTCAAATACTCGTATGTATCTATCATGTAGAATGTATCAAGTCATAAATACTGGTGCACGCATTTTGGTAATAAAATAAAAATGAAGAAGTATTTTTTTTGATTTTTCTGTAAAACTTTAATAGATTATTTAGGAAACAATATTTAAACAATTTAGTTGAAATGACCGCCATTTGCATTTATACAGCCCTTGAGTCGTTCTGGCCACTTATCGATCGCAGCACGCACTTCGTCTTTGGAAACTTGTCCACTGCTCGGTTAAGAGCGCGCTTCAAGGACTCGAGTAGAACAAGCCATCGCCTGTAAAATATATCACAGCTGATAATCCAAAGGATCGAGGTCTGAACTAACTGACGGCCACATTGTTTTGAACCCACCCTTGTGTTGTTTTTAGCTTATGAGCTGGCGCGAATTCTTGTTCGAAAGTCCACTGGTTGTTTGAAAACAAAACTGGTATACGTAGGCTCTGTTATTTTGCTTATTGAACGATTACTCAATAGTAATCATTTTTTCATCCGTAAACAAAATATTCCTGTGACCATTTTGCGCGCACCGGCGACGTAGAGCTTTCAATCTTTCATTCCGTTTTTACTTTAACTGAGCTGTGAGTAAGTGGCCAGTGTATCTTTTATATGCGTTGAGTCCCAAATCTTTTTTGCGAGATATGGATTTCTGCGATATCTTCATTTTTTGTGACAAAATTTTCTGCTGTCGGTTTTCGATTAATCCTGACTTTAGCAGCTATGATTGCCTGTAGAGTTCCTCAAACAATTTACAACACCGATACACAAAATTCCCGATGAATCCAAGCGGTTGCAAGGTCCGGAAAATATCGCCTCTTTCCATATTACACTTGTGAAGGCCAAACACCACAACACGGTGTTCAATATCGTCCCACTCCATATTTATAGACGACTTTTGTGCAAATCTTTTTGGGCTTTAACTTAGTATAAATGTCAATTATTGAATAGCCGTCAATATAGAAAGGATGTGTTCAATACTAGTTTCATGATGAGTGCGTCTAAACGTCTACCAGTATTTATAATATGACTTGGTATACTCGTATCTGCAGTTCTCTTAATTCATGAGAACGACCTTGAGAATCATTACTTTTTTCTCACTTTGGAAAGACCCTCGGTTTGCTCGATGAGTAGATGTAGCTGACAAATTGAAGTAGTTGACACCGTTTTATATAACTTGAGAAGATTGCCTTTAACTTTTTTTTTTTATTTAATTCCGTAGCACTTCATATTCGTTGATCTTACCGTCCCTCTTAATTATGGTTTCCCCTGTTTATTGTTGTATTGACACTATGTCGATTTTGAATATTAGAATGATATTTGTCCACTTAATACAATATTCATAATTAATAGGCCTACTAGTTTTGTCAATGACAGCACCCTAATATCAACTTGCTTGAACAGAAAAAATGCAAATACACACCTCACATCATCAGAGATGCGACCAAATCCACTCATTAAATGTCTGAAGAAAATCTTACTTTACTTACTTACTTTACTTTAGGTGGCGCTACAGTCCGGGGTGGACCTGGTCCTCAACCAATACGCCTCTCTAGTTAGCGCGATCTTTGGCTAACTGCCTCCAGTTGCGCACTCCAAGTTGGTTGAGGTCCCCTTCCACTTGTGCGCGCCACCTAAGTCGAGGTCTTCCTCTACTGCGTTGTCCCTCCGGGTTGGAATCGAAGACTCTTCGGGCCGGAGCGTTGGTGTCCATTCGCTCTACATGTCCTAGCCATCTTAGACGAATGATGCGCACTTTTCTGATCAGGTCGATGTCGCTGTACAGCTTGTAGAATTCGCTGTTAAATCTTCTCCTCCAAAGCCCGTCAACGCAAACGGGACCAAAAATCACTCGAAGAATTTTGCGTTCGAAACGACCAAGAAGATCTTCATCCGCTTTTGCTAGGGTCCATGCTTCTGCGCCATAGAGCAGGACAGGGATGATAAGGGTCTTATATAGAGTCTCCTTAGTGTTTCTTGACAAGGCCTCAATTTCCGTCTTAGGCCAAAGAAACAGCGGTTGGCAAGTGTAATTCTTCGCTTGATTTATGCTGCGGTGTCATTGTCAGAGTTTACCGCAGAGCCGAGGTAGACAAAGTCCCTAACTACCTCAAAATTGTAGCTGTCTATCGTGACATTCTGTCCGATTCGTCGATGTTGTGTGTCCCTTCTTGTTGACCGCATATATTTTGTTTTACCCTCATTCACCAGTAAACCCATTTTTGCCGCTTCTGCACTAATACTTGCAAACGCACCAGTGACAGCTGACTGTGTTCTGCCAATAATGTCAATGTCATCAGCTTATGCAAGAAGTTGCACAGACTTTTGGAAAATGATGCCCCTGGTGTTTGCTTGTGAGTTTCGCACAATTTTCTCGAGAATGATGTTGAAGAAGTCACATGACAGCGCGTCACCTTGTTAAATCCTTTTTTGACATCAAAGGTCTCGGTGAGATTGTTTCCAACCTTTATGGAGCAGCGAGCGTTCTCCATCGTCATTCTGCACAATCTGACAAGTTTGGCAGGGATGCCAAAACTAGACATAGCTCTGTATAGCTCGTCTCTATAAATGCTGTCATATGCGGCCTTAAAATCGATAAAAAGATGATGAGTATCGATCTGGACTTCTTGGGTTTTCTCCAGGATCTGCCGTAGTGTGAATATTTGATCGGTCGTGGACTTACCGGGCCTAAAACCGCACTATCAGATCGTTGACGAATGGTTTCAGGCATTCACACAGTACATCAGACATGATCTTATACGCAATATTCAGGAGACTGATGCCTCTATAGTTGGCGCAGTTTAGAGGGTCAACTTTCTTGTGGATCGGGCAAACGATGCTGAGGTTCCATTCATCAGGCATACTTTCTTCTGACCAAATCTTGGAGACGAGTTGGTGTATGCTCTCCACCAGGTCATCTCCCGCCGCCTTAAACAGCTCGGCAGTTAAGTCGTCCGGTTTAGCAGCCTTGTTGGATTTAAGCTTAGATATTGCTATCCTCATGGTCAGGTGGACGGAAATCTTGGCTTTCATCGTCCAGGTTGAATGGTTCATTCTGCCTGAAGAAAATCTTATAGGAAGAAAATGCAAACTTAGTAGAATTCAAGGCGGAGAAAACGGAATTCATATACTTTCCAGAAAGAATATGTCTACTGTACCACATGTTCAGATGGACGGTCAAATTATCCAACCCAAGGAAAACATGCATTTTCTTGGATTTGAAATCTGGTCTAACATAGCCAAGACCACATATCCAAAAACACAAAATCGGCGTTCAGGAAGTTGAGTTAAATGTTCAGAATTAATGTCATGTATGGAGTAAAGCCCCAAAACATTCCCTTCATCTACTCGCATACAGAGACAAGCAGTTCGCTTAAAAGATGATCACGCACTAATACCCAGTCTATAATTATTCTGTAGATACTACCGCGGCAAATTTTCAAAAACCTCAGCGAAATGATCCTTAGAAATTAGACATTTCAGCTAGGGCTCATCACCAACCACGTCAAAATCTCTCTATCAACATTCGTTTTGTCAGAGAACAAGTAAACTTTAGAATTCCCTCTCAGGAGATATATTTCTAGAATTTTTTAGTCTCTAGCTATTTAAGAGCAGAACCAAAAGTCATCATGAATCAAGGGTAATGTTTCTAAAGGGTCAATTGATATGCTAGAAAGAAATGTCCAAAATAGTGAAATTCTTAGTCCTTTTATTTTAGACTTCGCATCATCATGTATGGTAACTACCACCACAGTTTCGATTGGTATAGTACAATACTAAAAGACCTTACCAAAAAAGAACTACTTACGTTCTTTCTGACAAGATTTCTAAAAGGCCTGGCCTAGCTTTTCGCATCCATTCGTGCTGCTTGCGTTATATTTTTTTCACATAAATAGAAGGCTCCTTCAATTTATATCTATTTCCGATTTTCATATTTGAGAACCTTTTTCATGACAGTTTTACACTCTGATGTTTGTCAGACGTTCGCAAGTGGTGGTACCTTGAAAAACTCTTTGATGTTTCTGGGACTCGAAGTTATGTAAGTCTCCCGCTCAGTACTCTACGCACTAAACCACTGAGCCACGACGCTTAAAAAATTCCTTAGGTATTGAAAAATATTGGTTAAGGAAAGGATAGACTTAATCGAAGAAAACACATTCAGTACGTATAGCAGAGCCGTCATTTATGAAATTTTGCTAGTAGTACTCTGAAGCAAAAAAAGAATTATTTTCAAAGAAGGAGTAGTATATGGTCCGTTTTAGAAAGCAGGGTTCTCACATACTAGTGAGTGCGCACATAGCTGTGAGCTAAGAATATGTAAAATACGTTCTAATTCAAACTTAAAGATAACAATAAAATGCTTTTGTTTCACCCGTTTACAAATTGACAACTAAATATTTATATTTAATCTTTGTTTTTTAATATTGCATTGTAATTACAAAAATCGTGACGTACTTAAGCGATTGAGTATTTCCTGAGTTTTCATGAAGCTCAATCACCTTAATCAGTGTCAAAACGTGAACTTAACTGCGGAAACCGCACACAAATGAGATGCAATTCTACAGATCGTTTTGTAATGGAAAGTAAAGGATATGGTAAATTGATATGGCTGTCATCAAAAAATCTTAAAACAAGGAAGTCTAGAACGGTCACATCGGGCGACCTTGCGGGCCAGTGCAAATCTCCAAAACGAGAGATAAAGTGACCGGGAAATGCTTGCTGCAGAATATCCAGTTTCATGTTCTTCAAGCTCAATTCGTCAATTTACGGAAGCAAGAAATCGTTGGTCGTGGTTCTGTAGCGCCCAATTGCGTGGCCCATCGTCTGGCTGATGTTTGAGCATCCTCTTGGACATCTGCAGCCACAGCAGTGATATTCTCGACCGAACGGCTGTTCCGGGACCGGCCACGTCTGATACTGTTTCGTCTCCTCGAGGCGAGAGGCTAAACGCCGACGAAATCCACGTTGAGCCAAAACCACTGACCGATTATTACACAAAAACATTGACACAATTATTCCGCATTCTTGAGGAGTATAGGAATCCATAGTTTGTCTACGTGTATTCTGCTTCTGTTTATATCACAAATGTCAAAATTGCGATGACAAAAGACGACATTTGATGACTTTTGCGCCACCTTGTAGTATCGTTGACACAATCGTACAAAAAAAAAAATAAGAATTCGTCGCATTCAATAAGAACCACGGACAGTGGACTCAAAAAAATCTTGCTTGCCCTTATATGGACATACATAGAGGAGGGAATACAAATCTTTGTGTAGTGCCACTGTCTGGGATCTATGAGTCACGCAAAGACTCTATAAAACAAAACTGCTTCAGAAATTTAAAATTCAGCCCACATCAAAACAGAGATATAAGTTTGGTCTTCAATTCATTAAATGTTCTTTACTGCTTTAAATTTTCGATGCAAAACTGAACACTTTCGGATTCACATTCACATTTGCAAACAGAAAAGTGTCTCAACTGTCACAACTTTATCGTAAGAAAAAACTCTAAACGAGTTGTCAATGTCCACATGATTACATACAAAATTGCAAAACCAAATCAATTGAATACCCCTTAGGTGTGGATGATGTCAGTCCAACCGTATACTATCATAGATTTCGATTCCCAACACAGACGCCTTTGTAACTGAAGATAACGTCCTCCCCGATCCGTACTAGCCAAATGGAATGTCATTGCAACAAGGCACAACAAATTTGAAAATGCTCATTATGCATCACCAACCACACCCCGAACTCGAAATCTAACTCTAGCAAGTGATGATGCGGGGGTGGTGATTGTTTTCTTCAGTAATTACCTCATAAAAGTGGAAATAGTGAAAGACTTTCCTCTCGTCTCACACTCTCTAGAGCTTTACGGTTTAGAAATGACTAAGACTTATTTCTATGTAGAGACATGTACACAAACTCACACAAAGAATGGTGATATCCTTTGTTGGGTGGTTTAACTAGAAAATCTATCCTACCCTCAGGACCAGGACTATCTGGATGATGGCAATGATGTTGTTGGCGTTTCCACTATAACAGTGTGTTGGAAGAAGCTTATAGTGTCCTATGTGAGCTATTCCTATTTGGTCTCCAGCTATTTAGCTGTAAAGTTTCGGACACAGACACAACAAAAAAAAAAAAAGCTATTTAAAATGCATTCGAGTCTTGACTCCAATGTGTGGCCATAAGGACTCCGGTGTTATTGGACAATTGCTCGGCACAGAGATGATATCCATTTTTATTATTGTCGTTTCGTGTTTTGAAAATAAATGCGTGGCTTTCAGTTTTATGTGAATTATTTTGTTTGTTTGTGCTTTTTCATTACACATCTAAGAGTTGAAGCAGATCTCGATGCAAAAACTTTGCAGCATAAACTGTGACGAATGGAGGGTGAACTCTCTTACCAAACAATTTATTAGATTTCAGATGTGGTTTAATTGCTATACGTGGAAAGAATCCCTCAAGACCTAAGTAGATATACGTGTTACCAACTAATTAAAATGTATACACAATTTGACTTGCTGTCTTTTTTTTTTTTCTATATAAAAATGGAATAATTTAAAAATAAATTTTTTATAACAATGAACAATACAACAGAAGGGGTCCTGATGAAGGAATATACACGTCAGTTTAAATCTTATAACATAATAAGTAAAATCTTATGGTTACCGCATATCTGCTTTATAATTTACATTCACTAGGGACCCATCTTATCAAAAGACCTTAGGGACAAGGTTTACGATAACCTCCAGCGGAAAATAAACACAAATTACTCCAGTGTTGTTTCAAGTCATCCTTGTGATGAACTGAAATGGAATTGAATAATTTCTCTTTATTGTTGGTTGCATTTGGGATTAACTTAGTGTACCATTCGCATTGTTAGCTGTGACTTGTGAAGTGTGTGATACAACAAATCCCCGATACCCTCGAGGCATGTTAAATTTCATCAATATTTACTTCGGAGAATTTGGGGTTCCCTCGCGAGATAAGTGGAATATAATAAAAAAAAAAAAAAAATACTTTCCTCAACTCACTGCAGAGGATTTATGTTGACAGCAAGTTGAAAATAATTAAATCAAAAATATGAAAAGAGTTCACTAGACCTCAAATTCTGGGTTTATGGATTCAAAATCCTCTCCTTTATCGACCACAACTTGATGCTGCAACAGTTCAAAAAGTCTAACTACAAAGCCTCAACTTCTCTGAATATACGCGCCTAAATTTGAAAGCAAAGATGCGCCAAAATTCAAAATAAATTGTTTTCAAGGTCAAATAGATTTAAACTAATTTAATTTATAGTTAGGCTTTTGGACACAATTTAGTGAGCATACATTTTGGGCTTTCCAATGTATCTGTTAAAAAAAAAGTAATATTACGAGTACTGCGCCTACGTATGCACTGTCCGTTTGCAATATAACTCTGAAGAATCAAACTCGTAGCGTATAGGAAAAACTTTTCTACTTTATTTTCCGAATATTATTTTTTTAAAAAAAAAAACAGTGGGCCACACGACCAAATTGTATTGTTCAATTTGTCCACACTGCAACACTCTAATTAGTCGTGTAGCTCCAATTGAAATCGTTTGCTTACACTTGACTGGGAAAGACTGCGACGAGCTCCTGATCGTGTCGCCCTTTTATACACACAATTGTAACGGTCCTTAGCTTTAAACTTTTGATTTTCTTTATTGTATATCTTTCGATCAATTGTGTGTATGGAGAGGCAATACGTTACATCGGTGGAGCACATTCGAACTTTATATTTAAAAAAAAGTGTTTTCTTACATGAGGTGATTATTATATAAGAAATTCTGAATGTATATAAAATGAATATGTATTGTATGTTCATGGAAATAAATATATGTACATCTATATGTGAACTGAGTTTATATATGTAAGTATAAAAGTTGAATTTAATTTTGGTGGGGGCGAAAGCCCCCATTTATTTGGCTTATTACAAGCTACAACTAACTTAAGGCTAAAACTTAAACCTAAAACTTAAAACTAAAACTTAAAACTAAAACTTAAAACTAAAACTTAAAACTAAGATTTAAAGTTAAGGAGAATGGTGAAGGAGTTCGGTTTTGAGGCAGGGGGTGCTGAGGTTAAAATCAAACTGGGTGAGGTTTGAGTTCACTTTTCGCAGCATACGGGAAATTGGTTCATTAGATCCATATGAAGTGCGGTGGGACGGTAAATAGAAAAGACGAGGGCATCGTAAATTTCGTGGGTTGGTATTGAAAAAAATTGAATTATAAAGAGATGCGCAATCGACAGAGCCTGAAAGAAGTCGATGAATGAAAAGAATGTCTGCAACATCTCTGCGTTTCTCTAGAGTACTCAGGTTGATGAGGTTGAGGCGGTCTTGATAGGGAGGCAAGATAAATGGATCGTTCCAAGGAAGACCTCGAAGGGCAAATCGAAGAAATCGACGTTGAACATTCTCGATTCTGATCACATGAACTTGCTGAAAGGGTGACCACGCTTGACTGGCATATTCAAGGAGGGGGCGCACAAAGGTAATGTAGAGGGATCGGTCACATAAGGGTCGGAGAATTCTTTGGACCATCGTTTGACGAATTATCTCATCAATATGTGAACGAAAATTTAGTTCCCTATCGTACAATATTCCAAGATCACGGAGAGACTGAACGATGGATATAGGTTGACCATGAAGAAGGTAAAGGCGGGCGGAGGACACGTGGTGCTTACGTGATAAGGTAATGGATTGACTTTTGGCGATATTGAGCTCTAAGCGATTTTGTAGGCACCAGTTCGAAAAACTATCAAGGTCTTGTTGAAGGAGGCAGTAGTCATGCGGTGAAGAGATGGCTTTGAAAAATTTGGTATAATCAGCGTACAGAGAGAGGGAAGAATGTTTAATAACCCTCTCGACATCGTTTATGGTTAGAATGAAGAGAAGGGGACCTAGATGGCTGCCTTGCGGAACACCAGAGGTGGCCAAGAAGGGAGTCGATAAGATGGATCTGAAGCGAACTCTGTAAGAACGGTTTTCCAGGTAAGAAGATATCCATTTTAATAATATGGGTTCGAAACCGAGGGCAGACAATTTGAAGAGGATTAAGTTATGAGATATCTTATCAAAAGCCTTACTAAAATCAGTTGCAATAACGTCGACTTCTTTGCCATTCTCTAAGGCAGACAGGGCGAAGGACACGAATTCGACTAAGTTAGTGGTAGTTGATCTACCTTTCAGAAAGCCGTGTTGGGTGGGAGAGATAAGAGACTTGCACTGAAAGCTTAAGGCTTCGTATAAAATACTTTCGAAAAGTTTGGGTAGATGAGAAAGTTTAGCAATGGGGCGATAGTTTGTTACCTCGTTCTTTGATCCCTTTTTGTGAATGGGGGTTATGAAAGAGGTCTTCCAAATCTGAGGGAATTCTCCTAGTGATAGAGACAAACGGAAGAGGTGAGAGAGGGGGAGGGAGAGAATGGAAGAGCATTTTTTAAGAAAAATGGCAGGGAGACCATCTGGGCCGGGTGAGAATTCATCATTAAGATTTTGTAGTTTATTTTCAATTACAGCAGGATCAAAAGGCAGGGACAGAAAGGGGCCAACGGAGAAGTTAAGAAGGTGAGTGAAGTAAGAGGGGTCTGGTTCAAAAGAGTTGTCGGCGAAGGATTGTTTAAAATAGGTGGCAAACAAGTTGGCAATGGTTTGCGGATTAGTTGAAGATATGTTTTCAAAAGAGAGGGACGGAGGGTAACCGTCAGATTTTTTTTTATAGTTGACGAATTGAAAAAATGACTTAGGGTCGTTTATAAGATTTGCTTTCGCGTTAATTAGGTGCCGCTGGTAGAGAGAGTTATAAAGATGATTGAATTGAAGGTAGGAACCGAGATAGTTGGAATAGTCGAAAACAGAATTGGTACGAAGGAAAGCTGCCCATAACTTGTTTCTCTTGTTACGTAAGGAATTATATATATAATTCATTAGTTAACAAAATGATAATTGAAAGAAAAAAGAAGAAAAAAATGTGCAAAATTAGGATGCCTGCTACAACTCTGATTAAAATATATTTTTTTTATTCAAACGTATTGAAAACAATCAGTTTTCAAATATTCGTTAATGAGTTATGTATCGTCAAAGCAGCATACATGCATATGTAGAACCCAAAACAAATATTAAAATTAAATTAAGTCATAAGAGCCTTTTTCGAGCAAATGGTTTTTTTTTTTCTTCAAAATTGGCCTTTAGAGTTGGAGATTAGAATGAAAATTCCGATTTCTTCTCAAATTAAGACCACAGATATCAATTTTGAAGTAGATCTGTCTAGCTATCTAGGCTTCAGTCGTGCACACATACAGGCACACAGATATGAATTTTGACGTAGAACTGTCTAGATACTTAGGCTGTAGTCGTAAGCACATAAGGAATTGGAAGACTAGTGATTCCAAAATTAATCAAGATGTGGAGATCAAACATGGTCTTTCAAAAAGTTCAATAGGAAAACACAATTATTTCAATTTGTTTATGATTTTGATAAAAAGAAATGGTTAACGAAAGAAATATCTCTAAGAAACCGTTCAGGTTGTTTCCGCTTCATATGAAGTGTCCGGGTAATGAATTCGTTCCAATAAATAATTCCTGAAAGCAGCTGTCAACTGAAAGAATTGCTACAAAAGAAAAGTCTTGGATAAGTAACATTTTCTTACGCATTTCGAGGCCCAAGAGGTAGTGATTCAAATTTTCAAAAATACTCTAATTAGTAGTACTTAAAAACTAACATTGGCTGAGAGAAAGATACAAGCAAAGTTAAGTAAAGTAACAGTCTCAATCTGAATGGATTTAACAAAACCAACCCCAGATGGGCAAATGACACTACATACATATTATGTCACTAGATAGATTTGACCGAAGCTGGATCAGAAATGCTCTATCAATTTTATTTCTCCCTATCATCGCCAGGGTCTGAATGTAAGAAAACAGGCTTGGTCATTGGCAAATTGGTTATGCTAGATTTGTAGGAATCAAGAAAAGCCAAAGACTGCTGTTCGTGTAATCTTCTACTTATTTGAGAGCATTTTTCGATATCGGAAACCTTATAAAGATTCCATTGGTCCTTCGAGTAAGTCTCGTGATTCCCAAGATCATAACTTGATCTATGATTAAGACTAAAACTACAGCAGGTAGGTACGTTATGCGAAAAGTCTAGAGTACTAGACTACAATACTACAGTGTTATTAATATTGTGCTTTAGGATTTTAATTTAAAATAAAACAAAAAGTATTAAAGATTTCAATAAAATTTGTTTACTGTTTTAAATTTTGGACTATGCCGCCACGGGTTTTTGCAAAATTTGATTCTTATGGGGTAAATTTCGATAACTTTTCAATACATTTCTGGATAAATTGCGTCCATAACTTCACAGATGTTGGTTTTTTTTAAGTGCTACAAAGTTTGGGATTGTCTGCATAGATACAATCTTTAGCATAGCCTAATAAAAATAAATCCAACGGGGTCAGTCACACGATCTTGGTGGCCAATTGATGTCGTCGCCGAATATGTTGTTCGGCGTCAACTTGTTGATTTTTCAGCACCCAATCGGCGTATGTTCGGCGCATTCTATGGTCAGCAGGCTTTAGTTATTGTATAAGTTGAACATTATAGGGATGAAGATGCAAATCCAACTTCAAAATACGCCAAATGCAGCTGTAGGGAATGCCCAATTGCTGAGCGTGGCGTGGAATTGAATCTCACACGGGCTACGTTTTCAGTTATTCAAGCATTACGATGATACACAGGACTTACGACATCATAAACACTACTAATTTCTCTGAATTTGGTGATTGGGTTTCGAACTGCTTGCTTAGTTAGGCGATTATGACGACCATAATCTGTCCTTAAATCGCGATACAAATATATTACATTACTGTTATTTTTGTAGTAAGATGCAATCATTTTAATGTGTTGAGCTGTGGTTAAACGATCAATATTGTAAAATGGCGAGAACTGACTACCTGTCACTATGGATGACAGATACCATACGACAGGGATGTGAAATCCCAGACTCGAAATCAAAACTCGCATAGGTTACAAAAATTTACTGTGGAAATATAAAAATAAAAAAATAATCGAAGAACTTTATTTTAACTGCTTTCCAAATGAGAGTCCAATGTCATGTAAAACTATCCAAAATGTGGGTAGAAATTATACCTACTTCTTTTTCTACTTTTAGTTTTTATTTTTACTCGATAAAAACTTTTAACAATGAAAGGAAATTTATAATTAATATCATAATTAGCTGCAAAAGTCTAAATATGTTACATGGAATAAATTGCTATTGTCAGGGAATAGCTACTAAGGTCGAAAATATGCTACTAAAGCCAAGTCTACTGCAGGGGAAGACAGGCCGCGGATATAAATTTGGGCCGAGCATCCGTGGTAGTATTGATAAATACAATTTAAACTTCCTACATACCTTAACCAGAATGAGAAGGACATGTGTAGTGGTAACATCATAGCTTGTCACGCTGCAGGTACACGGTTCGAATCCTGATGTCAATAATCATCTATTTATTTCGCATGAAATAAATAAAAAAGTCGATCAATTGCGAAAGCTTATGTCAACTCTACTGCGAAGGTAAAACACTGGCAGTAGGGTGGTCATATGGCTAAAATGCAACTTGATCGTGATGACGACATCAGGAGGTCGGAAAAAAAATACTGTGAATCACAAGCAACGATAATAACAGCGAAACAAAAAAAAAATACTTCCCAGTTATCTGGACAGCCACCCTTGGAGTTCACTGAAACTTAATACCAGCTGAGTTTCAAACCAACTACACCAATCTGTCTTTCTTTCTGTCTCTTCCCCTTTCATCAAAAACGCCCGTATCCTAAAATTAGTATAAGGGTATTCATAACCCCTTTCACACGTGCAAATTATAAAAAAAAAAAAAAAAAATTTAATCAATGGCCGCATCTGAATATGAATATTTAACTGTTTGGTTTGTTTGAAGATCCTAATGGAGTTTTCATCATGTAAAATGCATACCTACATATTTCTTGATTCGAAAATATTACCCAATAAGGCTTTTCGAATCAAGAACTCCCGATTTGTAATACATTCCAGCAATTATAACATTTTTCACGTCGAAGAAAAGAAAAACAAACTACAAAACGGTTACCTAATGTCCACACTTCTTCAATAAACAATTTTCTTCCTTTTTACGAAACTTCTGTCCATGTCATTTCGCAAAATTTGTCAATGGAAAAAAACTCGTGAGGCAGTAGCCCACCCAACTTGTCAAAAACACATATCATATACCAAACAAAAAAAGCGTATCTTTTTAATTTATGTGTTTGCCGAAGTTTAATATATTGGAGAACATAGCATTGAAGGAAGGCCGTAAACTCTACTTATCTAACGACAGGTGTTGGTAACACATTTTGTACCAACTGTCAAAGTGAAGGAAAGTAAATCTGTAAAATATCCATCAAAAACCATGTACTCAGTAATATTTTTTGTGAACAAGGGTGAAAAGGACGTTGCTTCAACGAACCCAATATCACACTGTTCTCTGTGGAGTTTTATCTTCTAAATCCTACAATGGATCTCATAAAGGTTTTCTTTTTGAAAAAAAAAAGAAACACCCAATGTTGATTTGTTTCTCCTCGAGCAAGGTGTGATGGATGAGAAGTGAGGTACGTATTCTCTGTTTTCGTGCTGCGTTTTCAAGGAACATACAGAACAAAAAATTGATTTACAAGTAAAATCGACGAAATAAATATGTATTTATGTATTTTACGGATAAGGCTATGTATACTCGTATAAGCATGTACTCGTGTTTTTTTGTTGGGATTCATTTCAATTGCAAACGGCAATAGCAACCCTGGCACATCCTTATACGCATGATTCCCAAAGTGTCATCTGCACACTTACATCTATTCTCATATATGGCACGGAATATGACAACAACAAACGTTCTTTTTCTCTTCACTGACAATGCCAACTACAATGACTGTGTAATGACGGTAAGAAGCTAAAGGAGTAGAATAGAATGTATAAATGCGAAATGACGTCGAGGACAATCAATTCTGCGAACTGTAGATGTAAGAGCTGAATGTAAATAGAGGAATATTATTTATTACGTAATGTTTTGTCATTAAAAAAAGTACTGAAAAATAAAATCAAATTGGAAAAATTACAGCATTGAAATCTAAAATCTTTAAAGCATTTCTCGACACCTTCCATGTTTGCCTGAAGAGTAATCCCAACATAAATAGAATATCCTTCAACTTTTCACACAATGGTATGTATTTCTGGTCAAAAATCAGACGAAGGAGGAAACATGCTTTTGGATATTCGAAAACGATTTAAATTCGTGAAATTTTTCGAGTTAGAAAATGAAAGTACGAATAAATAGGTAATATATGTATGTATGCAAATACCCTCGTAGATACATGCACATGCATGCTTTTAGCTTCTTTTTTTTTTCAATTAACTGGGATATATTTATAAACTTTGATATAATTATACAAAAGTATGAAAATTAAATTGTATGTATGTGCTTTTTCAGTATCAGAAGAGGAAGTTTTTCTGTCAGAGCAAATCTTAGATAACTTCCCTTCGGGAGCTCATTAATTGATAAGACTGATAGTAGGTACCCATATCAAAGACCAACATACTCTTACGAATGTAGAAATCTTTGTTCAAATTAAATTACAGAAACTAAAGAGCCGAACAGAAAGTGTATCTGCGTCTGGGTCTGAGTCTGAGTCGCAAGCTGTCAAAATATTAAATGTATGGAAAGCCGTAAGCCGCAACACAATGTGTGTCTGCGTCTGTGTCGTGAATCGCGAAGTTGGATTTTGTTCAACTTCAAGCAGCAATGCAAATTTGACGTTTATGAATTTGTACACAAAAGCTTTTGTTGTTTTGGAAATGGAGGTCGAGAAATTTATAGAAGTTGTGCGCGCGCACGAAATTCTTCGGAATTTGTCGAATCCCAATTATAAAAATTTAAAAAAAAAAAATGCAAATATGGAAGGATATCCGACGAATTTGGAATATCAAGTAAGTAAAAATGTATTGTATTTGTAAATTTTGTTTACATTTGTTTTGTTTCCATTGTTTACAGTTGATGAGTGCAAAAAAAAATGGAAGAGTTTGCGAGACAGCTACAACTGGGAGTTGTCAAAGCTACAATTGGCTTACGTATAGATGTTTTTTTCAATTTTTCTTTTACCAGGCCTAGCAATAAATTGTACTGCTGCTTTCTTATCCTTGTTGCTTTAAAAAAAAGGTCCTCGTCGTGCTCTTTCAGGTGTTTGAAAGTTGTCTCAAAAAATCCTCTTTCTTTTCTTTCCTTATAAAGAGGGTGAACCCACTATCTGCGCTTCCTCTTTTTCATTTGTTTTATTGCTAAATAGCACATGTGTAGGACACACACAATAAAAGCAATATTTTCTTGTTAGTCCATATCCATTATCCACAATTAATAACAAACTCCTTTAAGCATTAATAAAATTAAGAAGTAAAAACACAAGATGCAAATTTGACAGTCGCTTTAATTGTGTTTACTTTAACTACAAGCAGCGCGGCAGATGTTTGACAGCGCTGCAAGACTCAGACACAGACACAGACACACATTCTGTTCAGCCCTTAACTTAACCTTTACAAAACGTTAAACCAGACCTGTTCCTTTTCACTCAATGACAGTTGCGGCTGCAGCTGTCAAGTTATAGACTGGTTTGTTTCAGTAGCGACGGTGCAGTCACATTTCTTTGCAATACTTATGGCCCATTTCCACATTTACTTTACTCTGATTTGATGATTTCTACTTCTTATTTGCAGGGAAAATTTTGTTTTTGTGAAAAGTTTAGAAATTTTGAAAGCAAAGTAACTTGATGAATGAAAGTTTTTCATAGTTTTGTAGTAACTATCTGCCCGAACACAATGCACGGTAGCTGGGGCGCAGTGGTAACATTAGTAGCTGCACTTAACAAATTTTCCCACAATGGTGTAGCGCGTTCTGTCAAATTAATTATCACTTGAAACACAGCTGATTGGAATTGTTTTGTTTAGTTTTGGAAAATATATTGTGAAAAATATGTTTTCTTGTATTAAACATTAAGCTTAGATATAGCTTAAAATAAATAAATATAAATGAATGACGAAGAAGAAGCTGTATTTTTACTGACTGTGGTTCAGATGTGCTATCTTGTATACAAGCTACTGAAAGAGAAAAGGCGGAGATAGTGGGTGCGACTTTTGTACCAGTAAAGGAGTTTCAAAAGTTTTTTTCGAGACCACGTTTACTTTTATGGAAAAAAAAATATTTCCCTTTCCCGAAATAGGTATTTCCCTTTTTTACAAATTCAACGAATTTTTCAACATCGCCTTCTTCCATTTCTTCTGTTTTTAGTGAGCTGTCAAACTTGTAGCGCTACACAAATTAAAAGTAAACCAACTCGTACTACCGCTAAGCTACGCACTTCGCCACAGCTACTCATTGTGGGCGCACTATTGAGTTTGTATATATTTCTACTTTTGACACTCCTTATCACCGCGACGCGCTACGCCACATAAAAAGACTTCGCGACTTTAGTGCTTCGTAACGTAATTTTAGCATTGCTTAAAATTTTTATTTTAATTTAAGCACATACATCGAAATAAATTATTATTAACACTTTTAGATTTGAAAAATCGGCTTGACTGCCGAAAAAGTTCAAATCACTCAGTCTGGAAAGCCATGAAAAGTACCAAACAATTTCAAATGCTATCGCCACCAATAAGAAAGAAAAACAATAGCGAATGGGCAAAAGGAGACAAAGAGAAGGCGAATTTATTTGCCGAGCATCTAGAAGAAACGTTTAAGCCATTTGACGGACAGGCATTGATAGAGGATCTTGGTGGCACAATTACGACACCTGACAACTTTAAAATAAAAAGTGTGTCATCAGCTGAACTTCGCCAGGTAATAAAAAAACTGAAAAATAATAAGGATATGATTTAATAAACATCAGGCATCACGCTCCAACAGAGGATAAGGACAATGTGATCAAAGACTGTTTTTTTCTCGACAGGACTTACGACGATGTCCATAAGGGGACCTGGTATTGTCAGGATCAACTAACTGTCAACCAAATTGATCGCGTTGTGATTGATGCAGGGCACTCCTCCAGTATTTTGGATGCTCGCACCTTCCGAGAAGCTATTGAATATTGACTTGGATTACTACCTTGTTGCTGCCAGGGTACGTATTAATATCCAACGGCTACAATGGCAAGAAACTGCCAGAGCCTTCGCTGATCGAGTGTCCCTGAACCTCTCAAGAAGTCCAGTGCCGTTGGGGTTTCTCACATACACCACAAAAAAATCAATGGTTTGATGATGAGTGCCGCCAAGCGCACGCAGCACAGCTAGAGGCTTATAAAGCCACACTGCATAGGGTGACGAGAGGAGTTTTTTTTTTTTTTTTTTAAGAAAGAAATTACGGGATTGTGTCTGAGTGACACAATTTTCAGTCAAATATACTATCAGGCAGAACTCCTTTTGGTGTAGTAGTTGGACAAACTTTTATTACTTTATCTTTTATGCTCGGGTGGCTGTGGCTAATGTTCCCCATCCAGGCTCGAACCTGAACAGTTCGGGTCACAAGCAAACACACTCTACAAGCAGAAGAGAAGGAAAGAACACTCATTTCTAAGAAGGAAGAAAAAGTAATATGAAAAACGAGAGATCGGGTCACTGAAGAGGTTTTATACCAGAAATGATGTTTGGAAGTTTTACCAGAAGATAAAAGGAGCATACGGTGGTAAGAATTTGGAGAAATCACTTCTTCAGACTTTTAAACGGCGGTGATGACAAAAACTTCGTTGTCGAGCAGAACACTCCATTCAACCCGGACAATGACGATCAACAATTCCGTCCTCCCGCCCAAAGTAAAGTGAAAGTAGCAATATTTAAGCTTAAATTCAATAAGGCTATCTAATAGCACGCGGTCTAATAGCCGAGCTATTTAAAGCAGCTGGGGATGATTTGGTACGGAATATGCATCAACTTATCTGTAAGATATAGTCGGAAGAAAGTATGCCTGAGAAATGGAAATCCAGCATCGTTCGCCAGATCCTCGAGGAAGGAGACCCTCTGAACTACACCAAATACATAGGTATTAGTCTCCTCAACATCGCAATTTATGGTCATAAATGCCATATTATGTGAACGCCTTAAGCCTTTTGTCAACAATCTGATTAGTCTGCATCAGTTTGGTTTTAGGCTATACTCACCACTTTTTATCGATTTTAAAGTCGCGTATGGTAGCGATAGATAGCGGAATGGAGGAGAAGATACAACAACGAACTCTACCGATTGTATAGCGACATCAGCCTAGTAAGGAGGATTCAAATTCATTGCGGAAGGACACATAGAAATGGACATCAATGCTTCAGCCTGGAAAGTCTTCGAATCCGTTCCGGTAAAGGAAGACCTCACCTAAAGTGAAGCGCACAAGTGGAAAAAAACCTCAACCAACTACGTGTGCAAAACTCGAGGCGGCTAGTACAAGATCGAGCTGGCTGGAGACGCTTGTTTGTTGAGGCCCAGGTCCACCCGAGACTGTAATTATTTACATCCATCTTTTAATAGACACAAACACTTTTTAAAATTATTTATATTACAATTTTTATAGTGCCCATCGTAAAATGTTCAAAATACCCTTAGGGCTAAGTCCTAAAATGATGCACTGAGCTTATAGTCAAACGATTATCTTGTTCATAGGTACCATTGTTTTGTGCTCTAAAGCGAAATTCCTGAAACACAAACTAAGGGCATTAGTACTTATTACTGATGAAATAAAAGGAACGCTGGTCGAATGTCTATTTTTCCTACATTTATTTGCTGGGAGCGTAGCCACAAAAGCGGTTTGTTACATATGCAAGCCAAGGCAGTAGCATGGTTTTTTGTTGATCCAAAGGTTTGAAGGAAAAGTTTTCCTTCAAATAAAGCTTCATAGTTGCGACCAAACTGCTACCCAAGGGACAAGTCAGATGAACAATTCAAATCCAACTTTCTCTACAACAAAATGGTTTTCTGTTTTTTTATTTGAAGTTGGGATAAAAGGTGGCGGCTGGGTCCCCTATTTTGTAAAAAATTATTATGGCGATATTTTGGAAGTAAAAAAAGATGCTTTTATTGTTTGATGTTTATCAAAATTAATAATTACATAATTCATTCGTTTGTCTTTCCATGAATGGCGAAACCGGGCAAGTCAGCAGGTAAAATAAATATACAACTATTTTAGCGATGGCAGCTCTTGCAGGGCCTAGACGAGCTGCTCGCAGTCATTCATACTATGTGGCACACGAGTAGTAGGAACCTACAGTCTTATGCCGTTTCCAAAGTACCATTTTGTCGATTGGGAGAAGTTTTTTATGACAATTTTACCCTCGGATCTTTGTCAAACGTTCGCGGGAAGTGGGACTGTGAAAAAACTTGTTGGTGTTTTCTGGGACTCAAACCTTTAGTCTACCGCTCAGTGATAAAAACTGAGCCACGGCTGAGGTATGTCTTGTTCCTCTCTTTTCTGTTAAGTTTAGTAAGGCAAGTTTATATAGGTACAGGTACCTGTGTATTTACAATTTGGGAGTCGTCTCGGTAATCAGACGGGCAGAAAGAAGGAGGGAGAGCAATTAGATTAAAACTTCATACAAGGGCACATAATACAATCATACTATTATATTTACTGCCTTCATATAATCTTTACTTTCTAAAACGTTGCTCAACGTTAATTTATTATAACGTAGACAGTTAAACTACTAAACAGATACGATACATCTTCTCTAATATGGAAACTTTTGTGGGGATAGCAAACCTGTCCTGACTTGTGTATGGTAATTCTTGATGGATTGTTTTTCACTGTTCATATCGATTGACACTCATATAAACTGACAGAGGGGCAGCACTTGGAGACATATCCTTTGACACAAACAATAACAGATGACGAAAAACAAACACCCACACTTATGCTTGCATGTTATGCGTTCCGCTACCAATCAATCCAAGGGATCCTCATTACGCTCGCTAAAAAGATACCAACAGCAGGCAGCAGTGGTGGTGGCGACGATGGCATAAGTAAATATTTGTCCAGAGATATTGATAAATTGTTTGCACACAAAATGCTAAAACACATGAGTTGCCACCCCATGAGCGAACAAATAAAAAAGAAAAAAAAAAAAAACTTTCCAATGACTAAGGGACGAGTGTAGAGAAACGCGCTAACAAGAAAGGTGCTGATGACTCTACTTATAATGGCTCCATGTGTGCCCCGGGGTGGACATTGCCATCGTACCCGCATAGCAACCATGTGACCAACAATTTGTGTCATGACAATCAACGCATCGATTTCGAGTGGATTGTTCTAATAGCGTACAGGTCTGTCACTCTCCCCGTTATGACCAAGGGACGTGAAGGTTGATATTGTTAAAAATGGCGGCGACCATAGGTGCCACTGCCTAAGTGAAGAGGGAGTTATTATACAGCCCAACCAAACCAAACCAAGAGAGCTGGGATATTTGTTTTGGACAAGATAATTAGGTTAGGTACTCTCTCGCTTGTCGTTATCTTAATGAATTTTTTATTGAGTGGATTCAGATATGAATAAGCTCAAATTGTTAACTGTGCGATATACCCACACGCAGTCATCGTGCGCTAGCCATGGCCAACCCAGAGGAGGTGTCCAATATCATTTATTTCACAACGTAACGCATAACTCATTGTCAGAGTGTGGTTATATTGTAATTTGAACCGGAATAATAGAAAGTGACTTTTTTTTCCTCTGGTGTTTTACTTCCTTCGCTCTCTCGCTTTTATTTGATTTTCCACTGGGTGGACGACGAAACGGCGACACAAAAGAAGGAGTTGTGCCCTACATTTGTAACTGTTATCATATTAAAATGGGAGTATACATGTAGAGTGAAAAAATATGTTTTCAAAACCGCGAGATGGTTATGATTTGATTTTTACACTTCAGTCAGTATACGTAAGTAAGGATCATATTTGCACTTTCCTTTTGTGTTAAAAGAGCAATGGAACCTTGTCAATAATGTCATAACTTCTTCTAAAGATTTTTTTTGTTAGGAGAATACTTTAATGGACCAACAGTATACAACCAGCTTAATACAACTTTGCATATAATATCCGGGGCCATTACATCCGTTTTGAGCAATAGTGCACCACCTCTGATTAGTACGAAATATTAGGCGCAAAACCAGAACTTCCTATACACCGAAATCTAAATGACTGCTTTAATCGACATCCGCGGCTCAAATCAAGAAAACCTCCAATGAAAAGTGCGGCAATTCTTAAAGATTCGAGATTTCAACTGAATGACGAATGAAAGAGGCAGTGGAGGAGGAGAAAGAGACAGTGAAAGGGTGGCTTAAGGGTGGCCGTAGTGTAGTGGTAACATCATCCCTTGTCACGCTGTTGATTCACGGTTCGAATCCTGATGTCAAGAATCAACTATTTATTTCGCATGAAATAAATAAAAAAGTCGATCACTTGCGAAAGCTAAGACAACTACTGTGAAGGCTTAACATTTATTTATTTTTTTCATTTTAATGCATTTTTATTTTTAAATTCATTATAACTTAATTGCTTGACAAAAAACTCTTAAAACTAGCTTAACTAACTTAACTATTCTTATTCTAACTTACTGGCCCTATGCGGGCGCTCTAAGCTAAACCTAACACTTAAAACTATGTCTTTCGACGTAACGAACTTGAAAATTGGTTCTTTATGTTTTAATAATTTAATTTTAATTTTTACTAAGAAAATTATTATACAAAAATACAAAAAACTTAGTAAATTAACTTTTTTTTTTTTTTTTTATTCTTATATATATAACTTAACAAACTACCTTAAAATAAATCTTAAACTATCTTATTCTACCTTAATTTATCTTACTCTACCTTACGTAATTATATACGTACTTTTTTTTTTTTTTTTTTAATTTTTTTTTTTTTTTTATTTTATCATTTTTTTATTTTATTTTTTTATTATTTATTTTATTTTTTTTTTTTTTTTTTTTTCATCGAAGTGCTGTGCTGGGCTTATATTTTCTTTATTTTTTTTTTTTTTTTTACCTATACACTATATATAAAATACCTAAACCTAAAACTATGTAAGTCGGCCATGGACAAGAACAGCCAACTTTAAATCTCAAACAGGCTACTCTGGATTAGGGGGAAACGACGAAGGAGTTTCCTCTCTTTCGGCTAGCCACCAGAAATGACCGTACTGACGTTGTACGTCGTCAACATCGCGACCCGATACTGCCCTACTAAACCGGAGACGCTCCACACTGCCGTGTGCAACGTCTCTGTCGTAGTTGAGTCGCCTATCCACAGCTGTCCGAGCAACGTGGAAGATTAGCGGCACTGCCAATCTGTCCTGGATCAGACCCTTCTTATCAAAATAGAGGAACGCCTCTGGGGGAACAAAGCCGTTAAGGCGCACTCTCTCGTGATACTCGTAATTGGGGTAATAAGCCCCGGAGATCAGGTTGTTCGTCGAGCTCATTGCTCTTGCAATGTGCCTTCGAATCAGCTTGATAACGAAATTATCCACTCTTATTAGGTTAGCCCTGTTGTATAGGACCTCATTGGGATAGAATTTTATGTACTGGGACTCTGGTGTTCTGTATAAATGAAGGCAAGCCCGAAGGCAAGCCCTCTCAAACACCCGAATCTTTTCCAACAAACTTGCTCCCACGTTGAACCACACGGGGCATCCATATACGAGCATGGGCCTAATGAAGGCCATGTAGCAGATTACCTTTACCCTTGCATCGAGTTGCTTGCTATAAAAAAGTCTCTTTGTAAGGGCAAAAGCACCTTTGGCTCTGACCAGAGCAGCATCTATATGTTTGTTAAAATATAGATATTGGTCTAACCAGAGCCCCAGATATCTGACTACACTTCGACTCGCAAGTGGCTGTCCGTGCGGTCCCACGATTGAGAACTTTCGCCAATTCTTTCTGGTATCCCTAGAGGCCCCAGACAACGGCGTCCTAAAAAGAATGGTTTCCGATTTCTGGAAGTTGATCTTCAACTTCCAGTCATCGCAATATCGCTGAATCTTATCGAAGTCACGTTGCAAGAGAATTGCAATGACCTCGATTTTTGGTCCTGATCTGTACGCGATCAAGTCGTCTGCGTACGCTATGGCATGGTGAAGTGATCCTATCAGATCGCTCGTGTAAATGTTGAAAAGGATCGGTGAATTAACCGCACCTTGTTGCAGACCGTTTTTAATTAGAAATGTTCCAGCAGAAGTCACATTGCCATTTTTGACAATGAACTGTCTACTGGTGAGCATGTCATGAAGTATGTACAGCAGTGGTTTGCTTATGCCCAGCCTGCTTAGCTTGTAGAAGAGTCCCTCTAACCATACGGTGTCGAAGGCCTTCTCCAAGTCAATCAGGCAAGCACCCGTGCACTGTTTCTTGCTTTTGTTCCATTGGATATCCGATACCAGTTTAGACGCGGCATGTATTGTATCATGCCCCGCCTTAAAACCGAATTGGTTATCCGGAATTATATTACTGTTCTTAGTCCACTTAAGCAGGGCTCTATTGATCACTTTCTCGAATACCTTGCTGATGTTCGGAAGGAGACTTATCGATCGGAGATTTGCCGGATTGGAAGTGTCCTTACCCCTTTTGGGGATGGGTTGTATCACTGCTGTTTTCCAATGCGCTGGATAATGTGCATTATTCAGCGCATTGTTAAACAGAGTGGTGTAAATGTTCACCGCTTCTAGAGGGAGATGTCGAAGCACAATGTTCGATACTCCATCCATTCCTACAGATTTCTTCCTCCTCAATGAGTCGAAGATCGCTTGGAGCTCCACCTTCGATATGTACGGGGGATGTACCCTTTCATCGGCGATGACATTATTTGCCATGTTATCGTCATTGAACTCGGTAAAACCTATGTTCTCGGATCGCCAGTGCTCTATATCATTTCGAAGGTAGAAGTTGTGCACAAGGACGCGATTTTCCAGGTCGTGGTTCGGGCAAATGGTATCATTCACCTTGTACACTTCCTGGAAAGTCGCTCCTATAGCCTCTACCTTCTCCTGCGGATCTTCGATCACAAAGAAGTTGTCATCCTCTACTGCGTTATCTGGATCTATACCTGCTGTTATAAGTATTCGTCCATTGTTCGTCGTTCGGGGGATCTTAAGACACGGAAGGTCGTTTTGATTATTCCTCCGAAATATTTTATTTATTTGCGGGAACATACTCGGGTTGTTGGATTTTACAGCCCGAATTTTATTGTTCCAATGCAAATTTACAGAAAGTCTGTAATTTTCTCTAATTAACTTCTGGAGGTTTTTAATCAACGACTTCAGTGTCCTAACCTCCGAGTTCTGTCTGTCAGTAAACTGTCTGTACAAGGTTTTTAGTCTCGACAGCAGTCTACTTTTGTGTTGGTGTAGTGCGTCAATTGTTGCATTGCGGAATATGTCTGCGTTGTCAGTATGTTGATACCGAGGTATCGTATTATCCATAGTTCGTTTAATTGTCTCGTCCATTTGTTTTAGGTACCAGTCAATCTCCTCGTTTGACAGATTCCTATTGGACGGTGGGTAGAGCGAGTTCGAGGAGAGTGCTCTTGTTAAAGTTCTGGAGAAGCGAGTCCAACGCGTCCTACTATAATTGTAGGGGTACGTTTGGACAAACTCCTCCAACTCCGCAATTTCGTTGGGAATCGTTATTACGGCACTAAGTCCGCAATGGTCACTGTCATACACAAATGTGTGCAGGCAGTTTATGGTTTGTCGGTCCATGTCGGTCAGTTGTAACCGTACGTCGAACAGCATAAGATCCAGATAGGAGCCACTTCTAGGAAACGACGGACTATCTGTTGCTTTCAAATCGAGTTTATACTCGACACTGTGCCGACCCCACCAATTGAATAGTAGGTTCCCTCTAGGATTAGGTGTGTTGTTTCCCCAATCTCTATGTTTGGCATTGAGATCTCCGGCCATGATGAAATAATTCTCCTCCGACTCCAGCCTTAGGAATCGAAAAAGTGTCTCGAGCTCTGAAATAAATAAAGTAGATTGAGTAGCTTCAGGTGCATAGAGTGCGACCAAGTACATCCTCTTTCCACTACGGAGAGGGATGCACACGATACACGCTTCCAGCTCCTGGAACCTTCGCACTTCACCGCTGTACATTACTTTAAATTGCAGTTGTTTGCGTATGAAGATCGCAACACCTCCTCCTTGTGTAGAGTTGGGTCGGTCTCTTCTGACAATACTGTATTTATTGTGCCCCAATTTGTGCTTCTGGGATAGCTTTGTTTCGCTAACCATAAGCACATCAGGGGTTTGGTCTTCAAGCAACTTAAACAATACGGCTCTTCGCTCGATCCTAATCAGTGAATTCACATTCACCGCAAGGATCTTCAAGGATTGCTCCTCCATGTTCGTACCCATTACGACTGAAGGTGCGTTAAGCCCGGCAGAAGTGCGTAGATCTGGTCCACCCGCTTCGCCTGCTCCTGTACCTGACGTTGAAGCTGCTCCATCTGCCCTTGGATAGAGAGCAAGATGGTAAGCAAGTCAGATTGAGCCTCCGGTGCTCTAGGCGCTGGGGCCTGAGAAGCAACCTTCGGTCTTTTCTGTTCCGCGTTTCCCCGACCTGCCGCCATTTGGGCGTAGGTCACTTGGGAAGTCACGGATGGTGTTTGAATTGGAGCAGATGGACGTTTCACTACAACCTTCTCCTGCCGAACCAGATTTACTTTCTTAATATACTGGAACTTAGGACAACCCCGATAGTTTGCGGTGTGTCCCGAGTTCCTGCATAAAGCACACGAGAGCTGGCTCTTATCTGCCACTCCATCCTTACCCAGAGTGCATTCCTCGGCTTTGTGGTTCTTTCCACACTTAACACATCGAGGCTGCATTTCGCAGTTCGACGCGGCGTGACCGAACCTTTGGCAGCGAACACATTGTCGCTCCTTCTTAATTTTTCCCATGCGACAACCTGGTAGTCTAGGACTTTAATACTCCTTAGACTATCCAGCTTGCTATTGGGTGAAAGCTGAACCAGGAAAAACGGCAATTTCCGCTTCTCCCTTTTTGCCTTAGCTGTGGTGAATGGCTTGACCCCTACGAATTCGAGCTCGTTGCACTCTTTCTCTTTAAGCAGCGCAAGGAGCGTCTCCGGATCAGTAGACGGGTCTATCCCCCTCAGCAGCATTGTTTGCCGCTTTTCCCCCTTCGGGGTGAAGGAGAAGAACTCCGTCGTCGTGTCCTTTAACAAATCTTTAATTTTTTTTATGCTGTTCCACTGTATTGCAGTGGATAGAATGCCTGTCTACATTTAAACGTTTAATTGAAAAATTATTGCCAATGGCCGACTTACATAGTTCAATTGTGTCTTTCAACTCTACCTTGTACGTGTTAATTGGCGGCACCCTCGTCTTCGTACTCGTCTTCTGTTGCTGAAGTTGCTGTTGCTGTTGTTTCTGCTGCTGCTGCTGCTGCTGCTGCTGTTGCTGTTGCTGCGGTTGTTGCTGCTTTCTCTGCTGCTGCTGTGGTTGTTGCAGCGTTTTTTGCTGCTGTTGTTGTTGTTGCTTATTCTGCTGCTGTTGCTGTTGCAGCTTATTCGGCTGCTGTTGTTCTTGCTGCTGCTTCTGCTGCTGTATTTGCTGCTGCATTTGCGGCTGCATTTGTTGTTGTTGCAGCTGGCCTTCTGGCTGCTTCCGTTGTTGTTCGGAAGGGCGCTGGAGCTCTAGCTGCCGCTCCCTTTCTCTTCTGGCCATTTGTTTGGCTTTAATGGCAAGCACCCTCTGCTCTAGCTGTCTGATGCTGCTAGTCAGACTTTGGACTTCCTCCTCTTCGTCATCCGATTCGGAGGAAGCCAGAACTGCGAAGCAGTTGTTGTCGTCTCCGACGTAGCGCCCTTCCCCTCCGTTGGAGATGTACGGGAAGTCGACAGAGTCATCCGACCTCTGCCGCTTCTTATCTGCTGCTGCTGCTATTGCTGTACTCAGCGCCCCTTCGCTCGCTCCACTTGGCAGCTGTTCAACTGTAGCTGATTTGGAGGGACGCTTTACCAAGTTGGGAGAAGGTTTTAGTTTTCTTCTCCTTTTCCCCATACTTGCAGTTGAGACTGTTGCAGGCTGGCCTATCTGTACTGCATCGGCTGATGCTATCACCCCACCAGCTGGTCCCGCTATTGGGAGCGCGGACCGCTCACTCTCCATCGCCTGATGTTTGTTTTTATTTATTTAATTTTCACTTAATTTAAATAAATGAAAACAAAAGTCCACAATTTAATATTCCCCAGTCCGGGATTGAACCAGGGTCCACTGGTTTGGTAGAACACCACCACTACCTATAGGCTAACTCGCCACTTGAAATTGCGCTGTCTAATTCTTTCCTTTAAAACACAATAATTTTAAACGAAAAGCCGAAACACGTCTGCGCACTTTGAAAGTCTGTGAACGACTGTGAGTGAAGGCTTAACACTGGCAGTAGGGTGGTCATATGGCTGATATGCAACTTGATCGTGAAGATGACATCAGGGGGACGGAAAAAAATACTGTGAATCATAAGCAACGCCAATAATGGCGAAAACAAAACATAAATACTCCCCAGTTATCTGGACAGCCAACCTTGGAGTACAGTGAAACTTTGAAACTTAACTACTACCTGAGTTTCAAAACAACTACACCAATCTGTCTTTCTCTCTGTCTCTTCCTCTTTCCACAAAAACGCACGTGTTCTAAAAATTAGTATAAGGGTATTCGTATCCCTTTTAACACGTGCAAATTATAAAATAAGGGGGTTTGTACCACCAAATAATAACCCATTGTTCCTGTTCCGGGTCTGAATTTGCCACGGAAATTCTTCAAACGTTTGTGACTGCAGTGCGCCAAGGCAGACAATACAACACATCACATCAGGCTGTCCGCGAAGACTATTTAGAGGAACTGCTACCGACATCAACTACCTTCAATTCAACGATGTTAGTTGAATTAAATATTTAATGTATTTCTAATAACTAATGTGCAACAAGTATAATATTCGAGTATCTACGAGTACTTTACAATCAACCATGTAGTAAAGTAATATGTACAGATGGTAATTGGGATTAATGGCTTCAAAAGTGTATTTTCAGATACAGATACGATAACTCAAGCTTAGGTTAGGCACGCAATCTTTCAAAACATCTCGAGATTAATGGTGAGAATCATTTTTGAGTGCGAATATCTCGAAAACGATGCGGCGTACGAAAAAAATTATTACAACCAAAATTTTAGGTTTTGAAATTCTGTACAATTTTTTCCAATCTTTCGAAACTGTAAGTACGCAATCGTCCATAGTGTCTGACTTTAAACCGAAGCTAAAGTTGGAATTCATTGCAAAGATCTCGAAAACGGTCCATCATACCAGAAAAATTATGACGGTCGAAATTTTAGGTTTTGAAATTTTCTACAAAATTAATTTTTTTTTTTTTCAAAATTGTATATTTGCAATCCTAAATAATGCAAATCTATGACGAACATTTGTTCTTGAGTGCGAACATCGCGAAAAGATTTTTTTGCAATGCGAACTTCTGACCTTATGCGTCACGGGGAGCCACTAATCTGTGTACTGAGTTCTTTTTTACGTATATTTTCCACTTTATGAGTGAATGAATGAATGAATTAATCAGTTAATGAATGAATAACATTAGTCGAAGTTGAAATAATTCAGTTACTAAATATCGAATTCGAAAATAGTTGCGAATGCTTATTACACATAACCCTAATACGTCACTGCAATATCACCATAAAATGTGCTGGTAGAGGCTCTATAGAATGGATTCGACTATCGATTGTTAGTTTTTTCATCTATCGTATGATTTCGTTCAATATACAAAAGGCGGGAAATAATTCAGTCGGATAGGATATCGATTTTAGTTACCATCTCGTGCAGTACTTTCTAGTCTAGTCTAGTTCTAAATGCAGAAAAATGTACTCCAAATAACAACAAGATGTGATGGTCAAATGATAAACTTGAATAGTTACCGTGCTATCCCACAGTCAGTTGCATATTCAACTTGATAAGGTGATCGCCTAAACGTAATTTAATTTGTATGCTAAAACAAACGAGTGTTGATATTTATGCATTTATTCTTTCACACAATCAAAATAATTTTTAAGAACCCATATGAGATAGTTTTCGTAATTGCTCCTTACATCATATGTACAAACAAAAAACAAAATATTCTCAATTACGTTTTCCACAGAACTTGACAAAAAAAAAAAAACAACCGCACTTATATACTTAAACACAATCTAGTACCATAGTCCTGTAGTGATTAGGATTCGAATTGGGATTGATAGATTGGGAAATATATTGAGTGCCGAGAAAAGAGATATGAGTGCTTGTTTGTTGTTATTCTTTTTCAAATCAATATGTGCAAATTGAGGAAACAGCTTTCGAAAAACACACACACACATCGCACTACGAGTACACATGTATACTTTCTTATAATAAGCAAACATACAAAGCGCCTTCTGTTACCATTGCGTTAGATACGGAAAAAATCCAAAAAGAAGTAGAAAATTATCATCATCAAACAGTGGAGAGACTGATAAAAAAAAATCGATGAAGGACAAAATAATTTATATACACATCACCATACCATAATGCGTATGTACTTGAAGAAATAAAAACTCGAATTAAATGTAATAAATTAAGAAAAGTTCAAATTAAATCGATCAATGGGTCGAACGTGAGTGCAAAGGATTTTTTATTTCTTCATTATTCTGAAGTATGTGTAATTTAGGTTCATGTGTCACGAAAATAGGGGAAGTGCGGTCTAGAATTCGAGATTTATTATTTTGCATACTTTTGAGCAGTCAACGAATAAGCCATAGATCTTCTAATACTGAGGAAAAAATTATGATGCTGGTATTTATTGTATTTTACGTTAACTGAAAAAAATATTACGTATTCGCGAGAGAGATGTTCGATTTTATACTAGAGATTCATACAAATTTGGTAGGTTTATATGATACTTTGAGAGTTGCAGTCAATAAAAAATATTTTTATAGAAAAAGTTATAACAAACTAATTTTAAAAATAATTTAAATTTGATGGCAAATTTTCATAATGACGTCACACACTTTTTTATTAATCATGTGTAATCACTGTGGGTTTGAAAATAAACAATGTCGGAACAGAAATTGTAAGTTGTTTGGTATTTTTTAGTGCCAACTTTGGCCTTCAAAATGTCGCAGGCAAAAATGGATTCGAATCGGGGAACTTTTTGTCACAGCCATTCTCGATTTGCTCGGGCTTTGTGGGAAGCTACAGAGTCCTTTTGGAATGTCCAGGGTCTTTGGCAGAAATGTTTGCATTCCCCTGGCTTCAACACAGCTTCCAAGATAGTTTCACGATAAACCATCGCGTTTATCTTAACGCCACTGTCCAAAAATACGACCAAACCATCAAAAACGGTGGCGCTTGCTTTCTGGTACCCATTCTTTGGTCGGAATTATCATATAACCTCTCTGGCAGGTAAACACGATCATTTTGTTGCTTGTCGACAAGTTGTTCAATTAGAAATGGTGCTTCATCAGAGAAGACGATGTTTGGCAATTGGCCACTTGCGTGCAAGCGGATCAACACCTTTGCTCTTTCCACTCTAACTTTTTTTTGGTCAGGTGTAAGATCGTGCACTTTTTGGAACTTTAAGGCTTTGAGTCCGAGCTCGTTTTTCAAAATGTGTTGCATCCGTTCGCTGGATATGTTTAGCTCAGAAGCCATTTTTCTAAAGCTGCATATATTACTATATACATAACTTTGTTTTCTAAATATATATTGTTTTGATATTATTATATCATATCTCTGTATTGTATATTGTGAAAATTGAAAATTGTAATACAAAATGAATAAACTTCTTCTAAACAATGAAATGAATTAACAACTGTCAAATTTTCAGCGCGCTGTCTTTCGTAGTTTGGCAGATACAGCGTGAAGTTAGTAACAGTTCATGTCAGCTACCCTGTATATGTATATATAACTAGATCCACTTTATCACGTATTTACGAACGCAATCTCGAGATCCCGAACTTCATCTCGAGTTATGAAAGTCATATAACTTTCATAACTCAAAACTGTTTCCAATAATTTTGTTTTCCAAAGTCCAAATCTGGGAAATAAAAGTATCAAGAGTGGCCATGGTGTAGTGGTAACATCATCGCTTGTCACTATAAGGGTTCACGGTTCGAATTTATTTCACATGAAATAAATAAAAAAGTCGATCAATTGCGAAAGCTTATGTCAACTCTACTGCGAAGGCATAACACTGGCAGTACGGTGGTCATACGGCTAAAATACAACTTGATCGTTATGATAACATCAGGAGGACGGAAAAAAATACTGTGAATCATAAGCAATGACAATAACAGCAAAACAAAAATACTCCCCAGTTATCTGGACGCCATCCTTAAAGTTTACTGAAACTTAATACTACCTGAGTATCAAAACAACTACACCAATCTGTCTTTCTCTCTGTCTCTTCCCCTTTCCATAAAAAACGCCCGTGTCCTACATTAGTATAAGGGTATTCATATCCTCTAAATTAAGCCCGTCAACCCAGGCTTGCAAGAGAGCTAATAGAATGAGAAATACAATTGAGGAAGGATTACGGCTGCTGGCGAAGAGCCGTGAAGAACTCTAGGAGAGGAGACATTAGGACAAACAAGGGACATTATGTGTGATCATGGTAGGGTACGTTTCAGATTAAGACGTCGTCCGATCAGTAGTTGACTATTAAGGGCAAGGCAAGAACCAAATTTAATATAGGGAAGTGGAGAACTTTCTCGTCATATTAAGTTATTGATAAATTAATAAGTCCATTCATATCGAACCTACCGTTGGCCTTTTTATAAATATTTGGCGCTAATAGCTCTTACAGGGCCAGGCCTAGCTTCTCGCAGCCACTCATGCTGTGCGCCGCATGAATGGTTGGGACCAGCACTTTTACGCTGTTTCCGAATTTTTCAATTGACAGAAGTTTCTCATAACAATTTTACACTTGGGTGTTTGTCAAAAGTTCACCGGACCGGGACCGTGGGAAAACTTGCTTTTTTCTTTTCGTGTTTTCGGAGATTCGAACCCGCACTTAGCCACGGCGCTCACCTTTTTAAGTAAACTTTATTGCAAAATTTTTATTTCATTTATTGTAAAGGGTTATTCAAACCGAGGTTGGGATTTCACATCCCTGTCATGTGGCATCTGTCAAATCCATCTGTCATCCATAGTGGTTGGTAGTTAGTTCTTGTTTTGCCATTTTACAATATGGATCATTTAACCACCACTCTTGCATCTTACTAAAATATAAAAGTGCTGTAATATCTGTGTATCGCGATTTAAGATTATGGTCGTCATAATCGCCCAACTGAGCAAACAATTCAAAACACAATCACCTAATTAAAACAAATTGGTAGTGTTTGTGATGTAGGGCTGTGCATCATCGTAATGCTCAATCAATTGGAAGCATAGCCGCTGTAAGTACCTCAGGGTCAGAAAACCCGGAATTTTCAATTCCATGCCACGCTCGGAGATTAGGCATTTCCTACAGCTCCATTTGGCGTATTTTGCTCTTGGATTAGCATCTTCATCCCTATAATGTCCAGCTTACACAACAACTAAAGCCTGCTGATCATAGAATGCGCGGAGCATACGCCGATTGGGTGCTGGAAATCAACAAGCTGACAAAGTCTTCGTCAACGATGAAGCGCATTTCTTTGAGGCCGTATTTTGATTTTTTATAATTTTTCTGAATGATAACCTAAGATTGAAGACATTAATGTGAGGAACTGCATAGGGTAAATTTGGCTCTATTGCACGAAAAGTTCCCCGACCGTTTAATTTTGGGATTTGGCGACATCAAGTCGCCACAAAGGTCGTGTGATCTAACCCCGTTGGATTTATTTTTGTGGGGCTATGGTAAAGATGGCGTTTATGCAGACAATCCCCAAACTTTGGAGCACTTAACAAACAACATCTGTGAAGTTATGGCCGCAATACAGCCAGAAATGTGCCGAAAAGTCATCGGAAATTACCTTACAAGAATCGAAGTTTGCAAAAACTGCCAATTCCGTATTCCGTTAAAAATTTCATTGAAATCTTTAATGCTTTTTTATTTTATATAAATTAAAATTCTAAAGCACAACATGAACAACCCTTTATACTAAAATATTCTTATAATGATTCCTAAAAACTAGATGGAGAGACTGCCGTAAATTGTTAATGCTATTAGTTTTTAGATGACTGCACAACTGTATTCGTTGACTGCATAAACTGTATTCGTCTATTTGCACCCACGTTTACACCATCAATTCGCTCAATATATTCAAGCCAATGTGTCAATGTCATGTTCCGCCTTTATTTCCTTTCATTCTCTTCCATTCGCTTTCCTTGGACAAAGTAAAATATTCGTATATCCAAAACATCCTTACTGATATTAAATATATCAGTTGCATATTGTTATTTAACTATTTTCTTTAATGGTGAACTTTTAACCTAACATATGCGTCCACAAGACAAGGTTGTGTACATTTCTTGAAGTTTATATTCTGATGTGTTCCTCTTTTTTTAAAAACTCAATTGTTCCGACGGAACTTATCTTATTTCAAAAATACGCGGTTCTCGAAAATCCCGTTCTCGAGAAAAAGGTTCAAAAAACATTGGCTTCCTCAAAACAAGAGGAACACATATACAATACAATACACACACGCAACCAAATCCCAACAAATTTACATACAAACTAATCAAACCGCTTCATTGTATTTTACATAACCTAATCAATCACAAATCTGCCTTAAAAAAGACATACACCTATAAAAAAAAAAAAAAAATACCGAATGAAACTTTTTAAAATGTTTTCAATCGAATTTGAAATTACCCAACGATCATCAATATCTTTATTTCATCCCACGATGAAGGAAAAGCGACAGAAGGAATTCGCATAAAAAAAAATAAATAAATGCAAAGGTAATAATTTTGTAATTTTTCTTCTTATTTTCTCGTCCTGCCTGAGGATGTGTGTGTGTGTGTGGGTGTGGGTGTGTGTCTTTTGGTGAAAAGAGAATTCAAAATTGTTCATCCCAAGCGATGAATGATGTTGATTTGAAAAGTGTAAATATAACCAGACACACACACACACACATATACAGTCTCATTTCACTCGACCCCATCTTTGTGTTTGAGTTGGAAAACATAACTTTCGTCGTTAAATGTACAAAATGAGTCTTAAGTGTCCCTTTTTATTCGCTGTGCCAGGAGGACTATTATCATTTTATAGTGGCTCAAAAATGAAGTGGAGTCCTTGCTTGCATTGAATACTCGTTTATTTGAAAGGGAAGAGCGAACAATATTTCAGCATCACTTAGGCCAAAAGGCTTTTAGATATTTGCCCATATTTTGGGAACTTTGCCAAAAATAGTCATTTCTCAAAGGCAATGGGGTTTTTCTATTTTAATTTAACTAGGGAAATGCATTTCATTTCGAATTTATTCAATTTTAGAATAACGTTACATGGAAATCGAAAAGGTACCACAGATATATAAACATTCTCTTCTGATTTTATTGGTTTTCAATTCCTAGAATCAGGATGGATAAGATAGGATTTCACTTCCATTGAAGGAACAAAGCATCATCAGTGAGGTTGTTTAAAAATGTGCTAGAACGGTTGGGCGCCAATCGGGCATTCGTCGGTGATAGATAGAATAAACGTGCGGTAGCTATCTTTAGTGGTTAACAGTTAGGTAATAATAAAGCATAACTAAGCAAATATGACCTTGCATTTATACATATGTCAATCAATGTTTAGTTGCTGAATGAAAACAACATCAATAAGTAAAGCGAAGTTATACATACATATGTACAAATTCTCTGCCAAAAATTTGGTACGCCATCTGATGGCATACAAAGTGCGTTTTTTAGGAGGTTTTTCTTCAATATGGCAACACTCAGACAGCTGATAGTTAATCTGACAGCTGACACCATCTTTGTAATCAGTATTGTTTTGCAAAACATCACGCGAATACTTACGAGTACGTCCGAACAGCGTTTATATATTGTGGAAATTTATTTCAAAAATCAGTGTTCAGTAAAAAATGTTTATAGAAAACGACGCCAATTTTACGGTCAACATAATCGACCAATTGAGTCGGCTATTTGCAAAACAATTGAAAAATTTGGCACTACATTTACTCTTTTGGACTCCAAGCCGCTGACAAGAATACACAGAGTGCGCATAGGTGAAAATATCAACGCTGTTGAGGCCAGGTGTGAGGAAAGTCCTAATTCACCCATTCGTCATAGTGCGCAAGAACTTTGTGGAAGATTTTGCGCAAAGATCTTGTTTTACACGCTTACAAGATTCAATTGGAAAGCCGAACCATCATCGTTTGCGTCGTTAGTTCAGTGATTGAGCACTTGAACAGTTGGAAGTCGATCCACTTTTTTACCGTCAAATTTTGTTCATGATGAGGCTCACTTCTGTCTCAGTGAATTTGTTAATAAGCAAAATTGTCGAATTTGGAACGAGAAAAATCCAAAGGTGATCCATCAGCTACCGATGCACCCCGAAAAACGCACTGTTTGGTGCGATTTATGAGCCGGCGCTATCATCCGGCCCTACTTCTTCAAAAATGAAGAAAATCCAAATGTCACCATCGATGGCACCGGGTACAGAGCCATGATCAAAGAATTTTTGTTTCCAAAAGTCCGTGAACATGGTCTGCAGGTTTCAACAGGATGGTGTCAGATGCCATACTGCCTACGAAATCATCGAGTTATTGAAGGAAGTATTCAATGACAACATGATTTCCAGAAATGGACCGGTGGCCTGTCCTCCAAGATCGTGTAATTTGACGCCGCTGGATTATTTTTTGTGGGGGTATTTGAAGTCGTTGGTCTATGCGGATAAGCCAACAACGATTCCAGCCTTGAAAGCCAACGAGCGCACCATTCGTAAGATACGGCCTCAAATGGTCGAAAAAGTGGTAGAAAATTGGAGCTCCAGGATGCAGTTTCTAAGACGCTCCCGTGGTTGCCGTATGCCCAAATTTTTTAATGCCATAAAATTATGTATCGAATGTTGGCTTTGGCGTTAGAATAAAAGTTCTGCCTTATCTTCAAATTGTAATACTGCAGAATCCAGATATTGATGGAAAAGCGCATAGACAGACAGACCATCAGTATTAAGAGATCCATATTTTTGTATTTTTCTGTTATAACGGGTGGACCATTTGCTGGTTTCTTTTTAAATTACATGTTATTATGACACTGATAACTCTTCGCGCTGAAAAAATTGACATATCATATCTCCGCGGTACGAAATGAATCGATTTGTGCTTGAACAATGTTGGGAAATATTGAAACCTTATTTTCAAATTTTTCGGTTGAAATATACACCAACTGTATCTGCTGTACGCAAGTTTGTGAAGAAGGCGGCATTATTGGCCCTTTTTTCTTCGAAGATGAAGATGGCAATAATGTTACGGTCAACGGATAGTGCTACAGAGACATGTTGATCGATTTTTGTTTGGCCAGAAACAAATAAAAAAAGCATATAAATAAACGGGCCTTACTTCGTATACTGAGGAAGTTGATAAATCTATCTATCATTGAATGGCTTTTTGATGAAGTCAGTGGGATTATTAGATTGTTGTTGGTACTGTTATCTCTGATGGGCATCCAAGAGAAACAGAAGACTATTGCAAATCACAGTTTGTCTACTGGACAACCCGAAAAGTAACGCGCTGAAGTTGAAATCACACCTCTGAGTATACGCTGACGATGTTTGTGTATGTATGAGTACTTGTATAGAAGAAATCGTTGAGAATGTTTGCATTGAATTGAAATTCTCATAAAGTAAAATCGATGACCGCTGCACGAGGCATGAGCTATCGCGTTAATCCGTACAAAAATTAAAAGGTAAAAATAAATTAATTAAAGGGTTATTCATTCTGCGCTTTAGGATTTTTATTTAAAAAAAAAAATACGCCCCGATCACGCCGCCGATCCACAGCGTACACTGTCACTCATGATAGATGCAGTGGACTCTCAGCGATCACATTTGAACTGTCAGAACTCCAAATTCTGCAAATTTCGTTTGTTTACGTAGCTGTCGGGTGAGAAATGGGCCTAATCGCTGAAGATTTTTTTTTTTTTCGAAAAATATGTCCTTAAATCGCGACACACAGATATTACAGAACTGTAATTTTTGTAGTAAGATGCAACAATTTTAATGCGTTGAGCGGTAGTTAAACGATCCATGTTTTAAAATGACAAGGCAAGAATTAACTACCTGTCACTATGGATGACAGATAGATTTGACAGATACCATATGACAGGGATGTGAAAAATCAACCTCGAAATGAATAACCCTTTATAATGGCTGTAACAAATATTATAGCAGTTTAATACTACCAACTTATTAATATTTAGTAACGCATTTACTACAATTGCTTCAGAAGCTCTTTCATGTTTGACCGTTTTATTTTGTACAGTGATTTGGGGTGCATAGTTATATAGGGTCATCCAACAAGAGGTGTCATTTTAAATTTGGCGCCATTGTTGAACTGTCAACATTCAACTATCATTGCTATGACTTTTGATAAGTAAAAACTAGGAGGTTATTGAATATGGATCGATACACACTCGTACAACGCGTTGAAATAGTGAAAATTCACTACAAAAACTGTGAAAATATCGCGGAAACGTTTCGTAAAGTTCGCACTGCTTTTGATCTACATCAAGCGCCTTCTCGCACAACTATAGTGAATTTAATCTATAAATTTGAACCTCTCAGGCAGGTTAGTGATGTGAAGACTCTAACTCGTGGTCGTCCAGCAAGGTCAGCTGAAAATATTGCCACCGTAGCTGAGAGTGTGACTGAAAACCCAGGTGTGTCCATTTCGAGACGATCACAATGAAGAAGATCATTATTTTTACACAAAATTATTCTGAGTGATGAGGCTCATTTCCATTTGTCTGGGTACGTAAACAAACAAAACTGTCGCATCTGGGGCTCCGAAAACCCAAGAGAAATAGTGGAACAACCTCTCCATCCACAACGAGTGACAGTTTGGGGCGGTTTTTGGGCTGACGGTGTCTTTGGGATATATTTAGAAAATGATGCTGGTGCGACCGTTTCAGTGAATAGATTACGTTACCAAACGATGTTGACTGACTTTTTCTTGCCTGAAATTGATTCTATGGACGTGGACGATGTTTATTTTCTGCAGGACGGCGTCACATGCCACACAGCTGGTGAAACAATGGTATTGTATTCCACTACTAACCTCAAAGCTTGTACTTTAGATTAAAATAAAAACATCACCACTTTTCATAAAAATGATGTGTTCTTCTATTGATTTAAAATGACATTTCTTGCTGGATGATCCTACACATCTTTTTTTTTTTGCCTGGCTATAGGGAGCCGGCCTTGATCTGGACTGTTTTCTTTATCAGGATCCACTGTAGTCATTGTTTCCATTGATTACATTTATAATATGGAATCTCCTATTCTTCATCAGGTATTTCCTGTACAATTCTGAATTTCCTGTATGGAAGTGCTGCGTTAATATTTTTTGTTTCCGTTATCGGGTTAAAAATGATTTGCACATCGTAGCATGGAGCTTTTGCGGTCTTTGAAAAAAATGGTTTCACTATCACTTTTACTTAAATTATTAATCACCGTAAGAACGATAACACAGGCTCACTTCAAAGTTTCTGCTATTATAACTTGAACCTTTTTTATTTTATTTCGAGTATAACCAGGTATTTGCACAACTTGTATTTCACCCATTATTTCAAGGTGAGAAAACTCGCTACAATAAGTAACACCTAATCGCAGAGTTAACACTTTTTGTTAACTATTGCTACTTAGTTAAGCAACTGAAGTACTTCGAATAGCTTCACTTTTAGTACATTGTTATAGCTCTTTTTGTTGAACCGATTTTGAAGTCCTTCTTAAACTTTGATGAATATTATTATGATTTTTTTTATTTCATGTCCATGCAACATGCTGTAGGATTTATCTCACACCAGTTTATTGGAAGTTTTTATTCATATAGTATATTTATTTTGAAAAGGATCAAGTCAATTGGTGCTAGAATTAAACGATTTCTGGCTATCATCCCTGTGTCGTTAAAAATGCTTGTTGTAAAACTGGGGTACTCGTATGTTAGTATCCTGTTTTCGAATCTCAAGTGATTCATGAAAGTCATTTCGGACAGGCATTTCATAAAATGCAAACAGTTACTTAAAATTGATGGCATACATATGACAAACTTGAAACATGAACCAGGAAGGAAGAAAAAGCAATTAAGTGAAGTCATCGTAAAACATAAAACATCCTTTTAAATACTTGACAGCCAAGGGCAGCGCCAATAAGGAGGGACAGAGGAAAAGCATAATCATAACAACAAAGAAAGAAAAATCACCCGCAATAACGAAATAATTAAATTGCCAAACGCCAGAATGCATACTCACCACTCATTTTAAGGCTCTCTCGTCTCCATCTCAAGATTGCTTCATTCAATTTTGTGGCCAAAAGGGATTCGCAAAAAGATCTTTACACTTATACGACTACCACCAACAACAAGAAGGAAAACTCAAAAATATCCCTGCGGCAAATGCAAAAAAATGCCACCCATAATGCTGCTGCACAATCATGCAAGTACCAAGTGCTGGAAAATGCTGAGGGCGGATGCAAAGTTATTGTGTTGGTACTTTTGCAACCTTTATCATCCTCTTAACACACTCTTACACGCTAAAAAAGGCCCTCTCTCGCTCTTCTGCGAACCATTCTTCGTTAATGTTCAGTGTGAATTCGACTCTCTGAATCTTAGCAAGTGAGGGTGGAATTCTCCGAAATTGCCTCGTGACACGCAGAGGACAATAAGTTGAAAGCACACCCCCGCAACCCACAAACTCACACACAGCAATAAACACACATGTGCAGCAGCAGTGGCAGCAGTAGCAGCTTTAAGCGAATGACAATTCGCCAGCATAGCCCCTGGACTCAGTGTACTGGATATTTATGTCAAGGATACTATAAAATCAATTATTTGTAACCAACAACAGCGTGATTACATCATTTGGAAAGTACCTTTTCCTGAGATTATTTGTCTGTTTTTCGCTGTTGCTTATTACTCTATTCGAATTCCTGCTTTTATGTGTACCCTACCCACAATTATGTATTATTTGCTTTTTTTTTCTCTATCTCCATTTGAATCACGTAATATAAAAGTTGAATAGAGAAGAATGAAGTGTGGCAGGACTGACGGTCAGTGGTTATTAACTGTTTATTTATGTAAAAGGATAACCATCCTCTGATTTTGGAGAGGTACTTGCTTATTAGGTTTCAATTCGGAACTGACTGTGCATTGAAGGGTTCGAATTTTGTTGGCACATGGGCCAAAAATGTGCATTATCTTCATTATTGACCTTTTAGCTCTAGATCACGAGGGGAACATCAAAATTTGTGCAAGTGAAAACTTTTCTTTATACAAAACTGAAACCTAGTTTGCAATATAATTATTCAGTACATGTGAGGTAATCGATGGTATTTCTTTACTACGAGTATCTCAAGACTCGTTTTCGATCCTTTCGTCATTTTTCAGGGTTCCGGTACTTACAAGTGAAAGTCTTCCTCTGTAACATTTACATTTACATACTTTATACTACAGAGTGGTCCAAAATATTAAGTGGAATTTAAAAATTCATAACTATGGATTTTTTTTAAAAATATTCCGATTTTGAATAATGGTGCAATGGACGATCGCACAATAGAATCTCACATTCGGCGCAACTCCTCAATTGTAAGAACACAACGAGAATTTCGCAGCCTGTTTTCGGCAAGAAGGAACTGTGTTCAATCTTCGAGAAACTGGGAGACCTGCGCTAGGGTGCTCCCGTGACAACGAACACCCTTTTACATCGACCAGGCGGCGCTCGTCCCATCTAAATATCCCACGACGACCTTGTAGTTTAAGAAGGGATTTGCATTATTATCCATAATTCAATTTAGTCAGCAACTGTCGATACAAGTCGGTTATTATTGGCCCGCACACTGCTTGAAAAAACAAATCAAGATCGCTATTTTTCGGAGAAATTGAGTATGTCAGACAAAGCTCATTTCCATCTCAATAGCTCCGTCTATTAACAATATTTTAACGGGCTTTGGAAAACCCTCGTAGAATTTCGGAACGGCAAATGTATCCACACCCAGTAACGGTTTGGTGTAGTATCTCTGATGAAAAGGTCATAGGGACCTATTTATTTGAAGACATAAATGGGGATCCAATAACGGTAAATGGGGACGAGTATAGATCAATGCTCGAAAACTTTTTACATCCTCATCTACTTCACCTATCCCGTATGTGGTTTACACCCAGAGATACTACAACTATTCTTCGTAAAATGAAGATATTGGTTGGGCGACTCGTTCTCCGGACTTAACAGTTCCAGATTTCTTGCTATGACGTTATCTGAAAGGGAAAGGTTTACGAAAATAATCAACAGTCTCTTGTAGACCCTAAAAGGAACATAACGTCCTATATATTGGCCTTGACATCACAAACTTTGAAAAAAATGATGCAAAATTTAATTAAATGATTGGAGTTTTGCGAATATTAAAATGGCGGTCACCTAAACATAAAAAAATTGCTTATTCTTCCGGTTTTGTTAAAACTCGTTATCAAATAAAAAGTTTTTTCAATTAAAAATCCACTTACTATTTCCACTATTTGGTTATGATTTCACCGCAACAGTGGCGCCTTCGTCATTTTCCATAAAATACGGCCCGATTAGGCC